>JAPDNY010000008.1:2410696-3870925 GCA_029375565.1 Gekko gecko
TTTTCTTCTCACCTTCACACAGAAAGTACTCCATCTTTCTGTGTTATACCTCTGAGGATGCCAGTCACAGCTACTGGTGAAATGCCAAGTCCTACAATCCCAAGACCATGGCCACACAACCTGGAAAATCTACAGCAATTAATATCTGTAATATTTCCATGTTTTGGTGTGTTAGTGTCTTTAAATGTTGAGTTTGACTGCAGTAATGCAGGGAGGGTGATAGGGGGAGATGAGTGTGCTGTGATTGGTTGATGACAGAGTGTGGGAGGAGATGTTCTGAGAGGAATCTCTGTGAGTGTTTTATGACAGAGAGTTCTGTGTATGTGTCTTTGGAAAGTGAAGTGTGGAAGAGCTATGAAGAGAGTCTGTGTGACTCGTTTTGAGAGAGTCTATATGGCAAAGAAACAAGTAGTGTCTAAACTGTGTGGTTAGACAAATGTTTTATCTTGTGTGACTAAGACAAAGAGCTTAGCCAGTGTGGCTATATATAAGAGAGAGAGAAGCCTATCAGTGTGGAATCTTGGTGTCTGAGAGACAGTGCGTGACACCTTGCCAGTTATATTTACAAGTTCCTTTTCCCTGAAACAGTTCAAGATAACCAGAAACCTATTTTGTTCTTTATTCAATAAATCAATGTTTGTTTAAACGTATCTCAGAAAACAGTACAGTCCTTCCTCAGTGCCACATAGTCTTCTGAAGTGCCCAGACCCTGGGTCATACTACCAGCAGAGAGAGATTTTTGGAATTGTTAATTCCTGGTGGCAATAGAAAACTACCAAGTTTATATGTACAGAATATGATTTAAAGTAAAAACAGTCTCCCTATAAGCAAGCACATCACAATACCTCTTTTCCAAGGATACAATATCTTACTGAGAGACAGTGTGCGACAGTGGTTAAGAGTGGGGGACTGTTATCTGGAGAACCGGGTTTGATCACCCACTCCTCCTCCACATGTAGGCTGCTGGGTGACTTGGGGCTAGTCAAAGTTCCCTTAGAACTCTCCCAGCTCCACCTACCTCACAAGGTACTTCTTGTGGGGAGGGGATCCCTTCTCTTCCCCACAAAAGGTACTTTATGAGGTGGGTGGGGCTGAGAGAGTTCTGAGAATTGTGACTGGCACCAAGTCACCCAGCAGGCTTCATGCAATTGTAAGCTGCTTTAAAACTCCTTTGGGTAGAGAAAAGTGGGGTATACAACCTACTCTTCTTCTTTTTCTTCTATGTGTGTGAAAGAGTAACAGTGTGTGGTGTGTGTGTGTGCCATATAGGGTTGCCAGCCTTCAGGTGGGGCCTGGGGATCTCCCGCTTTTACAACTGATCCCCAGCCGACAGAGATCAGCTCCCCTGGAGAATATGGCTGCTTTGAAGGGCAGACTCTACGGCATGGTACCATGTGGAGGCCCCTCCCCTCCCCAAACCCCGCCCTCTCCCAGAGCCACCCCCAAAGTCTCCAGGTATTTTCCAACCCAGGCCTGGCAACCCTAGTGCTGTGGAGCTAATCAGCTGTTCAGCAGTGAAGACAGCTACCTCATAACCAGCTTTCTTCCAGTCAGGGCTTTTTTTCTGGGGGAACGTGCTGGAACAGAGTTCCAGAACCTCTTTTTAAAATGTTTGACAGTTCGTGAGATTTCAGTGTATGGATTGAAAACTTCATTTCTCTCTCAAGAGTTCTGGCACCTGTTGTGTTGTTTTTTTTAAAGCCCTGCTTCCAGTAAAAATCTGCAGGACATTTCTTCAGAAAGCACTCCTGGTATCTCAGAGAGGGAAGGAGAGGGAGACATTTCTGATCTGCATCTTCAGGGCAAAGCAGCTTTTGTCCATGACTAGAGCCAGGCCCTGCCTTTGTCAGACACATATGCTGCCCTCCCAACCAGATGGTGGGCTTACATATGGCCTGAGCTGTAAGCGGTAATGGCAAACGAGGCCTCGGGCCTGCTGTCTTTAAACCTGCCCTGGCTGGCGGAATGGATGTGTTTGCAGCCTCTCTGCTGCGACAGGCTGATCGGGAGCATTGGGGGCCATGGTCCGTGCAGTCCGCGAAGCTTGCAAATTGTTTCTGGAGATGAGATGTCATTTGGACCGAAAGATCTCTGCCAACTTGAGGTTATCATGATTGCTGTGGTTGTCAATACAAACAAAGGCACCTCTTGCCCCTCTGTCAAGAGACCGGGGCGGGGGGTGGGTGGGGAGTAAACGAGTACTAGAGAAAAATTCCCAAATTGCCTCCCACTTGTAAACTGCCAGAGATGCTGCCATGGCAAAGTGTGTGGGGCTCAGGAAGTCTTGGAAATCACAATGTGTGTTGCCCATCTGTTCACAGCAATATGCCCAGAACACCAGGTTTCTAAGTATACAATTTAGCCATGCAGCAGTGCTTATTGTTCAAGACCTAGATTGCTTTCCTCCTGTTTAATGCTGATTTGTAACCTCTCTGCTCCTCTTTCTTTCTTTCTTTCTTTCTTTCTTTCTTTCTTTCTTTCTTTCTTTCTTTCTTTCTTTCTTTCTTTCTTTCTTTCTTTCTTTCTTTCTTTCTTTCTTTCTTTCTTTCTTTCTTTCTTTCTTTCTTCCCTCCCTCCCTCCCTCCCTCCCTCCCTCCTTCCTTCCTTCCTTCCTTCCTTCCTTCCTTCCTTCCTTCCTTCCTTCCTTCCTTCCTTCCTTCCTTCCTTTCTCACTCACTAGCTTGCTTTCTCATTTTTTCTCTCATGCAACCTAAAATACAGCATGAGATTAATTTTAAGCTTGCTCCCATAAAGATTTCAGTTCCTTCTCCTATGGACTTGCGGAGAGATAATTCACAGCCATCAACAAAACATGATTTGGGGACCTCCTACATATGTACATGCGTGCCTTTAAGTCACAGGTGACTTATGGTGACCCCAGCAAGGGGCTTTCAAGGCAAGTGAGAAACAGAGGTAGTTTGCCATTGCCTTCCTCCACAGAGCCTTCCTGGGTGGTCTCCCATCCATACACACTGTAGAAACTGTTCTTTTCAATGGACAGCCAATTTCAGGGTCTGGGGCAAGAGTTATTAAAGATAATGTCACCAAAATCGCTTTGAATACAGTCCTCCCCTTCCTCTCAAGAAACCCCTCCCATGAATTTCAAGTATGTACAACAAAAGGGGCTCTGTTTTACTGGCACCCAAAGTACGTTATTTTCCACACATTTGAATAGACAGCTTATTCCAGGGCCTCATTAGAGATAATGCCCAAGGTGATTGGTTGGAAACACTTTGTCCTTCTCCCTTGCAAGGATCTGATTGGAAGGAAGGATGCCATTGCCCAGAACATAAGTAGAATCAAAGAACAACATGATGAGTGCATACACATGTTGCTGCTAATTTGTTAAGCACTGGATCTCAAAAACAGGATGGATTTTTCTGGGGAGGGTAGTTTCAGTTCACAAAGAGTCCCAGATTGCTAATGCCCTTTCAGGAAATAATTGTAACTCGGTAATCAGTTGTTATTTTTTTTAGGTATATTTTCGGCTTGGGAACTGCATTATTCACAACCCAGAACTAATAAGTCGAGGTTGTTCAGCCTCACAGGACCCCAGGACAGTTTGCTCCTTCGCCAAGCCCACCCCATGTCCTTGGCCACCTAAGCATGGAAGCCCCCCTCAGATTACGTGTCAGGTGGGGGCTGGAGAGCTCCCAGAAATATAACTGATCTTCGGACTACAGAGATCAGTGTCTCTGGAGAAACTGGCGGCCTTGGAGGATGGGCTCGATGGCACAAAACCACATTGAGCCTTGCTCTACTTACCAAGAATAGTAGGTGGAAGAGGTCTCCTGAAAGTTTAAGCAAGCAGTTGAAGAAGAAAAACGAGCAGTGAATGACTACACCAAGCAAAGAGACTCTTGCAGTTGAACTGTGCAAGGGAGACTTACTGGTTCTGGTATTTGGATCTGGGATTTTTCCGGAATCCAATTTTTTTTGGGGGGTTAGGGTTAGGGTTAGACCAGAACCGGAAAAATACCAGTAATTTTTTTTTGCATACCATAGGTACCATTCAGTGGGAAGGTAACAGCGTTCCGTGCGCCTTGGTGTTTAGTCATGCCGGCCACATGACTACGGAAATGTCTTCGGACAGCGCTGGCTCTTCGGCTTTGAAACGGAGATGAGCACCGCAACCCTAGAGTCGGATTCGACTGGCTTTCGAGCAAAGGAACCTTTACCTTTACCTTACTACAAACAGATAAGCACCTGGAGCATAACACCCCTATATCACAATTGGAGAAAAAAGATGAGAAATAGGGTTTGGATAATTGACATTGCAATCTCAGGAGACAGCAGAACAGAAAAGAAAGAACAAGAGACGACCATGAAATACCAAGGCCTACGAACAGAGGTCCTCTGAGAGAAGGAGGTGAGCATTGTGCCAGTTGTCATCGGAGCCTCTGGAGCAGTGCCTGGAAGTCTCAAGAAGCACCTGGACATTCTGGGCACCGAGCAAATAACACCAGCCCAGCTCCAGAACAGCAAGAATCCTGCAAAGTTACCCCCGCAATTCCCAAGAACTGGGCTAGATCTCAGACTGCAGAACACCATCCACCAGTCAAATATCTGAGTATGACGATTCACCACCCTCACCTGGGGACAGCCTTCTCACGTGTGGTCTGCACCCCTCCCCCTTTTCCTTGTGCCATTTTTTGAAATGCATCACAGTTCCCGGAACCAGGGAAACAAATGCTCACTCGCTCTCTGCTCAGGTCTGAAGACACGGAGGTTCTTCATTTAGTCAGTGGAAAGGCTCATTTCCCCCCTCGTGCATTTAATTTCCAGCCTCTGCTAAACATTCTCCCCCTCACTGGCTTTCCTTTATGTGGTGCTTAAATTATTCCCCTTGAATCAGTCGCGGAGTGTAAACTCTGACTGTCAGATGGATTGGCGTCAGATTCACAAGAAGTCTTCTGTGCCTCTGGTTCCGCCAGACTGTTTCTATGGTTATGACAGACAGAGTATTGCTTTTCCGTAATTATGTAGTTTTTTCCCACTTGGGGGGGGGACACATGCACACTTCTGTAATCCAGCCCCAGCATTAAGGATTTTGTTGCTACGAACATGTCACCATCCCTCAGGTTCACACTTCTGACTCAGCTACCAGCAGAACTTTGAACAAGAACCGGGTTCCCTGTGTCCCGATGCCATCTCCTGCCCACTTGGCCCCCAGGGTCACTGACAGCCAGGAGGTCACTGGCAAAAAATCCTGGACTGAATATCCCGTACTGACAGGGCACAGTGGGAGACTTTCCAGGACTGGCCATTCTGAAGTGGGACTCTGACAAAGGAGGCAGGTAAACCGCCCATTCCAATCTGTCCATCAGAAGAACAGTATCATGGAGCACGGAGCACGAGGAGGGGCCTCAAGGTTTGTACACGTCTGGTCCCATGTTCAGTCCTGGGGTGTGGAATGGGATAGTCCAGCCCAGTCTCATCATATATTGGAAGCTAAACAGAAGAAGAAGAGAAGAGATTGGATTTATACCCCACCCAAGATGCTGAACTGCAGGCTGTGGAAGGTCAGTAGTTCAGCAGTTCGAGACCCGGGTGCTGCACGGCGGAGTGAGCTCCCGTCTCTAGTTCCAGCTCCTGCCAACCTAGCAGTTCGAAAGCAAGAAATTGCAAGTAGATAAATAGGTACCACTTTGGTGGGAAGGTAACAGCGTTCCGTGCACCTTGGTGTTTAGTCATGCTGGCATAGCCGGCTCGCCCACTAGGCGAGCTAGGCGCTCGCCTAGGGCGCGCCGGCTGCAGGGGCGCCAAACCGCGCCCCGGCCCCTCCCAGAAAAAGTCCCCCCCGCTGCTCCCACCGCCTCCCCGAGCGCCCGCCGGGGCTCAGGAGGCGGCAGCGGAGCTCGCCGCCCTCCCCAAAGCCGGCTTCTCTCCCCCACCCCCACCCCCGCCCTCCCAAGCCCACCGCGGAGCTGCGGTTGCTGGGCTGGGCTGCGGGGTGGGCAGGCGGCGGCGGAGCGGCTTCTCCACCCCCCCCACGGCCCTCCCAAGCCCAGCGCCGCCGCTGGGAGGGAAGGGGCGGGCGTTCCAAGCCCGCCCGTTCCCGGCTCTCCCCGGGCGCCTCGCAGCGGCGCGGGGGCCGGGAGAGCCTGCGCCGCGGCTGGGAGGGAAGGGGCGGGCGGTGCAAGTCCGCCCGTTCCCCGGCTCTCCCAGGCGCCTTGCAGCTACGAGGGGCCCGGGAGCGCCGCGCCGCCCCTTCCCCGGCTGTCCCGGGTGCCTCGCGGCTGCGAGACACCCGGGAGAGCCGCGCGCGCCGCCCCTGCTGGGAGGGAAGGGGGGGCTTCTAAGCCCGCCCCTTCCCCGGCTGTCCCGGGTGCCTCGCGGCTGCGAGACACCCGGGAGAGCCGCGCACGCCGCCCCTGCTGGGAGGGAAGGGGGGGCTTCTAAGCCCGCCCCTTCCCCGGGTGCCTCGCGGCTGCGAGACACCCGGGAGAGCCGCGCACCCCGCCCCTTTCCTGGCTCTTCCAGGCGCTGGGCCATCTCCAGGCCCCACCGGGAGGTTGGCATCCCCGGTGGGGTGGGCGCCCCAGGCAGTCCTGCCTAGGGCGCCCAGAAACCTGGGGCCGGGCCTGCATGCTGGCCACATGACCACGGAAATGTCTTTGGACAGCGCTGGCTCTTCGGCTTTGAAATGGAGATGAGCACCGCAACCCTAGAGTCGGATTCGACTGGCTTTCAAACAAGGGAACCTTTACCTGCACTACCCGAAGGAGTCTCAGAGCGGTTTGCAATCCCTTTCCCCTTCCCCTCCCCACAAGAGGCACTCTGTGAGGTAGGTGGGGCTGAGAGAGCTCTCTCAAGAATGTCAGGTTCAAAAGCAAGTAGATCCAAGCATTCTTAGGAGTAAGAAGGGCTTTATTGGAATACAGTGCTAAAACCCACAGTGTAAAGGCTATTGTCAGGAATGGCGGGGGCAAGCTGCTCAAGCATGGTTATAGTGTGATGCAAAATGTGACTAGCAAATGATCTGCAAGCACGTGCATGGGAAACTCCCGGCAGGAGAGTTATTTAATGGGCGGGAGACGACTCCCTCCTCTCAGCTTCACAGGAATGGAAAATTCTCATAGACTTAAGAATAGCCCAAAGCCTGCATTCAAGGCCACCGTGATAACACCGAGCAGTATTTTAGAGTCCAGGATGTCAGCTAGTTCATAATGTTCCTCGCCATCCACCATCGGGGGGGGGGTGTGTGCAGGATGCTCCGGGCGCCACTTATTCGGAGGGTACGCCGGTTTGAGAAGGCTGAAATGGAAGATGGGATGAATGTTTTTAAGCATTTTTGGCAATTCCAGTTGTACAGTGACGTTATTTAAACGACACAGGATTTTGAAGGGGCCAATGTATTTCCATGTTAGTTTTTTCGAGGTTTGCGGCAGGCGCAAGTTTTTTGTAGACAGGTACACATAGTCACCAGGCTGAAGGTCCCAACCCACCGCCCTCTTTTTATCAGCCTGTTTCTTGTACTGAGCTTTGGTGGCATCCAAAGCTGCAGAAATCATTGGCCAAGAATCGTGAAAAGTTTTACACCAGTCCGTGGCTTTTCTCCCAGTTTCCTCACATTTTAGGAAAGGCAGAGGGGGCTATCATAACCCAGTGCTGCTTTAAATGGAAACATCCCTGTCGAAGCATGCCATGAGTTATTGTATGCAAATTCTGCCAAGGGTAGCAAATCAACCCAATTGTCTTGTTGATAGTTAGTGAAACAACGAAAGTATTGTTCCAGGGTTTGATTAACTCGTTCTGTTTGACCATCAGTCTCTGGATGGTAAGCACTGCTTAAGGCTCGTTCTATATCCATGAGAGCCATCAATTCAGTCCATAATTTGGAAACAAACTGAGCACCACGGTCGGATACTATCTTGATTGGCAAAGCATGGAGCCTAACAATGTGTTGTAGGAAGGCTCTTGCCAACACCTTGGCTGTTGGTAAGCCAGGGAAAGGAATGAAGTGGGCTTGCTTGGAAAACAGGTCAACCACCACCCATATGACTGTCATGTGTTTGCTGGGGGGTAGATCTGTAATAAAGTCCATGGAAATAACTTCCCAGGGGCGAACTGGTGTTGGCAACGGCTGTAATAGTCCCGGTGGCTTTCCCGCTCTGGCTTTGCACTGGTTACAAACCGGGCAGGATTGTATGTACATTGACAAGTCCTTTTTCAAGCGGGGCCGCCAAAAACTGCGCTGTAATAGGTGCAATGTTTTCACATACCCGAAATGCCCAGCTGGCTTTATGTCATGGGCTGATTGCAATACTTCCAGCTGAATACTCTCAGGCACAAAAAGTTTGTTTCCTTTGTACCAACAATCATTAGATTTGCGCACCAGATCTCCCTGGGTTTGTAGCATTTCCTTTTCTTGGTCAGTGATAGCTTTGGCAAAGCGTTCCTCCCAGGGCGCACTGGAGGACTGGGGAACCAGTGCCTTTTGACTTTGTTTGCGAGTCACCACAACCCTGGTTAGTTGGGTTGGGGTGAAATACAATTCTCGCACTTCCAGTTTTTTACTAGCGTGTTGGGGTAGACGAGAGAGAGCGTCCGCCAGGTGGTTGGATTTACCTGGGAAGTGATGAAGAGTAAACTGGAATTTAGAAAAAATTCAGCCCATCGGAACTGCTTGGCATTGAGGACCCGGGGCTTCCTTAGCACCTCGAGATTTTTATGGTCAGTCCAAATTTCAAAAGGAACTCGGGCTCCCTCAAGCCAATGGCGGCAAGTGGCAAGTGCCAATTGGATAGAGGCTGCCTCCTTGTCCAAAATGGGCCAGAACCTCTCAGTATTGTTAAACTTCTGAGATATATAGGTCAGCAGGTGAAGGTGCCCTTGTGCATCCTCTTGGAGGATCACCCCCCCCCATTGTGGTGTCTGATGCGTCTACTTGTACAATAAATTTCTTTGTCTCATCAGGGTGCGCAAGTACAGGTTCAGTCGTGAATAGTTGCTTAAGTTGGTCAAAGACTTGCTGACAGTGAGGGGTCCAATCTAGGCAAGCTCCTGGCTGGGAAGCCTTGACCCCTCTCCCCTTGGTCTTAAGGAGGTCTGTGAGTGGAAGCACGACCTGAGCAAAATGGGGTAGGAATTGGCGGTAAAAATTGGCGAAGCCGAGAAAACTCTGGAGTTGCCATCTGGTTTTGGGGGTTCCCACTTTAATACATCCTGGACCTTCTTAGGGTCCATTTCAAGACCGTCAGGGGATATGCGGTAGCCCAGAAAATCAATGCGCGTCTGATGAAATTCACATTTTGAGAGTTTGACAAACAGTTTGTGCTCCAACAACCTTGCAAGGATCTCTTGGAGCAGTGCAATGTGTGTTTTCAGATCTGGGGAGTACACCAAGATATCATCCAAGTAAACAACCACCCCCTTAAACAAATAGGGGTGCAGTACCTCATTAATCAAGCTCATGACTACCCCCGGGGCCCCCTGGAGCCCGAAGGGCATAACTCGATACTCAAATTGTCCCAGTGGGGTATTAAAGGCAGTCTTATGTTCATCACCTTGTCTAATGCGTTCTCTGAAGTAGGCATTCCGCTCTGGGTGGGGGTTGGTTTTCCCCTAGTCTGGGTTGTGGAAGTGGTAGGGCGGTTATTCCCAAGAGACATATCCAGCTTCATGATGCGAAGTCTGCTTTCGGCCCACTCCGCCTCTTCCATCCAACCTTGGAGGGTGCGCGTTTCCTTCGAACTGAGGACATTATTGCGAACATCCACTGCTAATCCCATTCGATACTGCTGGGCCAAGACCGGGTCTGTCCAATCTCTGATCTTTGCAGCATGCTTTTGGAACTCTCTAGAGTACTCCCTCACGGTAAGCCTCCCTTGCTTGAAGGTGCAGAGAAAGGCTTCCACCTTAGGGGCAGCTGCCGGATCTTCAAAGTGGTTTCTCAAGGCCCACATGAAGTCAACCACATTCCCCAGTTCCACTGCTTCCAGATCATGCAAGGCCACATACCAGCTGGTAGCGATTCCCCGGTACCAAGATGCAATAAATTCCACCTGCTGTTCTTCATCGGGGAACATGTGGCCCCACTGCTGCACAAATTTCCCGACTTGCAGAATGAAGAAGGAAACGCTCTCAGGGTGTCCATCAAACGTGATCTCCAGCATATCCCTGGGTCATATCATTGGCAGGAGGGGCACCATCCCCGGTCCCGGGGCAGGTGCAGGTGCTGGCAGCGGCTGGGGTGCTGGGGTGCTGGCACTGGGACTGAAGGCAGGGGAACCGGCAGAGGCTGGCCCGGGGCCGGCTGCCCAGGGATTGGTCCTCCTGGTAAGGGTCCACCTGGGACCGGCTGTCCAGGAACCGGTTGACGTGGAGCTGGTTGCCCTGGAATGGGTCCTCCAGGCACTGGCTGTCCGGGAATTGGTTGACCAGGAGGAGGGCATCCTGGCGGCGGTGGTTGTCCAGGGCCAGGGGCAGGTCTGGGCTGGGCTAGCAGGTGCGTGCTAATTGCTTGGTCCATCATCCCCGGAAGGGACTGCATCAGCTTGCCCATGTCCCGCATCAATCTTCGGGTGTCATCCTCAATAGTGTCCATCGGTGAATCTATGTCCTTCCTGGGGCTGGGCCTCACTGGCCCATGGGGGTACGTCCCTGGGGTAGGCCAAAGCTTCCACGGGGATCCATCAGGCTGTCCCGGCTTTGGCTCCCTGGTAAAGAGCATGTTGTCTGGGTAAAGGTAAAGGTAAAGGTAAAGGTAAAGGTTCCCTTGCTCGAAAGCCAGTCGAATCCGACTCTAGGGTTGCGGTGCTCATCTCCGTTTCAAAGCCGAAGAGCCAGCGCTGTCCGAAGACGTTTCCGTGGTCATGTGGCCGGCATGACTAAACACTAAGGTGCATGGAACACTGTTACCTTCCCACCGAAGTGGTACCTATTTATCTACTTGCAATTTCTTGCTTTCGAACTGCTAGGTTGGCAGGAGCTGGAACTAGAGACAGGAGCTCACCCCGTCATGCGGCACCCAGGTCTCAAACTGCTGAACTACTGACCTTCCACAGCCTGCAGTTCAGCGTCTTAACCACTTGAGCCACCGCAGTTGTCTGGGTAGTGTCCATTAAATTCCTAGTCCGGTCTTGTTGCTTCCGTTAGGTGACCCACTTGTCCCATGGGATTGGGGCACTCTGGTAGTAGGTCCGGGGTATCACCCCTCCATGGCTTGGGATCGATCCCGCCGGGCTGTAGATTGGGAGGGTGTACGAAGCTCCCAAGGTACTGGTCACTGGAGGGGTGATTGGTCCCGCCTGGCAGTACGGGACCAATGCTGTAGTCACAGGAACCGTTGTTACCGGTAAGACCGTCACCGGCACAGTAGTAACAGGAACAGTAGTCACTGGAACCGTAGTCACTGGCGTGGTGGTCACTGGGACCGTAACCGGTGTTCCTCCGGCACCGCTCATCCTGGCAAGGAGAGGCGTAGGCCGGCGGGAACCCAATAGGATTCCTGGCAATTTCTGTCAGGTTCAAAAGCAAGTAGATCCAAGCATTCTTAGGAGTAAGAAGGACTTTATTAGAATTCAGTGCTAAAACCCACAGTGTAAAGGCTATTGTCAGGAATGGCGGGGGCAAGCTGCTCAAGCATGGTTATAGTGTGATGCAAAATGCGACTAGCAAATGATCTGCAAGTGTGCGCGCGGGAAACTCCTGGCAGGAGAGTTATTTAATGGGTGGGAGATGACTTCCTCCTCCCCTTGGCTTCACAGGAATGGAAAATTCTCATAGACTTCAAGGGAATTGGCTTGACAGCAGCACATGTGAAAGGGATCTAGGTGTTATGGTTGATCACAAGCTAAACATGAGCCTGCAGTGTGATGCGGTTGTGAAGAAAGCTAATGCAATCTTAGGATGCATTAGCTGAAGCATTGTGTCCAGATCACGGGAGGTGGTAGTTCCGCTGTATTCTGCTATGGTCAGGCCCCACCTGGAGTACTGTGTCCAGTTTGGGGCACCACATTTTCAGAAGGATGTTGACAAACTCGAGCAGGTCCAGAGGAGGGCGACCAGGATGGTGAGAGGGTTGGAGTCCAAGTCTTATGAGGAAAGGCTGAGAGAGTTGGGCATGTTTAGCCTGGGGAAGAGAAGGTTTAGAGGGGACATGATTGCAGTCTTCAGGTATTTGAAGGGCTGTCATGTAGAAGATGGAGTGGATCTATTCTCTCTTGCTCCGGATTGCAAGACTAGATCTAATGGGTGGAAATTACAAGGGAGTCGTTACCGGCTTAATATCAGGAGAAACTTCCTGACTGTAAGAGTGGTTGAGCAGTGGAACAGACTGCCTCGGGAGGTGGTGGATGCTCCTTCGCTGGACGTTTTCAAGAGGAGACTGGACAACCATCTTTTGGGTATGTTGTAGGTATGTAGGGGTTTCGGCTGTGTTCCTGCAGAGTGCAGGTGGTTGGACTAGATGGCCTGCAAGGTCCCTTCCAACTCTAACATTCTATGATTCTATGATTCTATGACTTAAGAATAGCCCAAAGCCTGCATTCAAGGCCACCGTGATAACACCAAGCAGCAGAGTAGAAGCTCCCACGTTACAGCTAGCATACCTACGCAAGCGCAGAAGCAGGGACGAGATAGGGAACACAGAACAATGGACACAGTGTGAAACATTAAAGAACCATTACTGACAAAGAACTGCCCTTGTGAGAACAGCTCTGAAAGAACTTATGACTGACTCAAGGTCACACCAGCAGCTGCATGTGGAGGAAGACTGGGGAATCAAACCTGGTTCTCCCAGACTAGAGTCTGCGCACTTAACCACTACACCAAACTGGGAAACTGCCCATTCCAGTCTGTCCATCAGAAGAACAATATAATGAAGCACATACCATGAGAAGAGGCATTAGCTCAGGGGTGGCATCAGTGGGTTGTACATGTCTGGTCCCAGGTTCAGTCCTGGGATGTGGAATGATCTAGTCCAGCCCAGTTTCATCAGATCTCGGAAGCTAAACAGGACTCATACTTGAACCACCAAGGAAGACTGGGGCTGCTACATGGAAGAAGGCAATGGCAACCCACCTCTGACGGTCTCTCGCCTTTAAAACCCTACAGGATTGCCATGAATTGCCCATGACTGGTTGGACTTTACATCCACTAGGTTGCTTCATAGCTGAGTAGGTACTGGAACCTGGTCTCCTTGGATCTGATCCTAGTCCAACCTTCTAAGCAAAGAAAACATCCTAATAATCACCCATCATTAAGCTGGGTGGAAAAAACCTGTGCTAGGAGAAGGCCCTACAGTAGCCTAGCTCTGTGTACTCTCAGCTTGGCTAAACAGTTCCAGCATCTTCTAAAGCAATTTATTCTGATGCACATAAGAGGGCATAGTCATAATCTCTCAGAGCTACAGCTGTAGAGATGCTGCTCCAGTTTGGTGTAGTGGTTAGGAGTGTGGAATCTAATCTGGGAAAACTGGGTTTGATTCCCCACTCCTCCACATGCAGCTGCTGGTGTGACCTTGGGTCAGTTACAAGTTACAAGCTGGATCAGTTAACAGTTACCAGTTATTTCAGAGCTGTTCTTTCATGAACAGTTCTCAAGAAAGCTCTCTCAGCCCCACATACCTCACAGGGTGCATGTCGTGGATAGGGAAAGGGAAAGGAGATTGTAAGCTGGAGATTATAAAACTGCTTCGGGTAGTGAAGGACGGAGTATAAATCCGATCTCCTCCTCCTCCTCCTCCTCCTCCTTCTCCTCCTTCCTTCCAGCACATATGGACATATATACATAGATTCAATTCCTGTCCTGTTAAAAGACATCATGTAGTCATGTCAGCAAATACACTGGAGAGCCTCTGCCTGCCAGAGTTCTGAGCTAGAGGGATGAACAAGTTGTAAGGCCACTGCTCGTGTGAGTAAGAAAAGATACACTCAGTTCAGGAGACCAAGGGGTCGCTAAGGCTTGTGCCTGGTTCACCAGTGGCAAAGAGAAACCTGATTTTTTGATGACCAGTTTGCCGGTTCGCCAGTCTGTTCCTGGGTATTCAGCAGGTTGGTTCACTGTATTCCTTTCTTGCCACGCAGTTCAGCACAACTGGCATTTTGTGCATTCTCAGTCTCGCAGTCCAGTTCTCTCCTACCAGCCATCCTCGTGGACTTGGCGGTGGTGGTGGAAATTGATGTCAAGTAACAGCTGACTTATGGAGACCCCATTGAGTTTTCCAAGCAAGAGGCGTTTAGGCAATTGTTTATATAGACAATTAGATCACTCACAGATCCTATAAATGTCATCAATAAATGCTGTGCTTCAATAAAACCCTGCCCTTTCATATTTGTCCCAGGAGTCTGCTGTGATGCTAATGGCTGCCAATCAGTTTGAATGAGCAGGGCCTTTGGGCATGCCCCATCGTGGGGGGGGAACGGTGCAGATCAGTTCATTGGGCGTTGGCAGCTGATTGACACAAATCAAAACAGGCCACGTGATCACCTCACATCTGATCACCACCTCTGAACATGGTAACTCTGGCCATCACACATGCCCATGGTAAAATTTGTGGCACCCTGGTGGTGGTTGGCGGTCATTGGGCCTCCCCATCATTTTGGCACTTTGTCCAGATGCTCACATGCAGCTCGCTGCAATTTTCTGTCCATATCTCTTTTTTAGAGGCCACTGATGTGTATCAGTAGAATCTTCACAAATCCTTTTTGTTCTGTGATTTAATCCATACCTATGGACATGGGTTTGTGTCAGTAACCAAAAATGGAAATGGAAACCAAAAACAAAAGAAAGGAAACTGCACACTTGAAAGGGCAGCAAACTTTACATCCCAGAATTCACTTTAGAAATGGTCCTTGTTGCATTAGAAGTTGGGTTGAGCTGAACACGGGGAAGACAGAAACTGCAGGACAGTAACAGAATGAGATGGGAGACGTCAACCTGCCCCTCAGACCAGCAAATCATGCCTGGTATTATGTGCAGCCCCTTTCTGCACTCGTCTTCCCTAACTGCAGATAGGCAAATTGAGCTGCAGAGTCTGGAGATGAAAGTCGGCGGCCACTTAGCAGGGCGGGAAGCCAAGAAGAATCCAAAGAACTGCATATAACAGCCAGAGTAAAAGGGGTCTAGAAGGACAGGAAATAATGACTCAGACCTGGAATCTGGCCAGGGGTGCACAGACTCCTCTTCCCACATAGGAAGAGCTAGCAAGGTTGCAGGAAAGCAGAGCTGTAGAACAAACCAAAAAATAAATTCTGGCAGGCAAAAGAAAAGGGGGGGCGACACGAGGACTTTAACTAAATAATGAGAAATTTCAAAGCGAAGGAGGATCGCAAGGTCGCCGAAAGAGACAGTGAGGCAGTCCGTGAAAAGGTGGGAAGAGTAATTTGATCGGGGGGGGGAGAGACTGTAACTCAAAGAGAGCTGGAGCCAAGAATCCAAATGTAAAGTTCAAAAATGACATATTTTGTCAAAGGGAGATATATATATATATTCACCCAGCTAGAAAGAGAAAAATGTAACAACCAACAGTCACGAATCCATCGGGACATGGGAAGGAAGTGCCCTTGTGGGTAGAGAACATGGACTTGGACACTGAAGCAGTAAATACAGTAAAAAAATCTGGAGACAGAGGAAGGAGAACGGACTGATCACCGGGAAATGTTTGGACTGAGCTCAGATGACAAATATGGAAAGAAAGAACATGAGCGCGGCTGGATCAGGCTGTCCTGGACAGCCAGATGGCTCAGGGAAGCACACGGACCGGGAACAAAAGGCAGCCACTCTTCCTGTTGTGTATTGGAATGTGAATCTATGTTATACATTCCCATGTTAAGCTTGATTTTAAATGTGGCTCTTCATCTGTCGCATTACCATTGGCCGGTTTCTGAGAAACCGCTGTAAAGAACCAATCATATTGTAAATATGTATCAAAGCGGGAACAGTTGTGATTGGACCTTATCTCTGTAATTCCATTGGTCCTTAACTTATTATGGGTGTGGCTTTGACAGCCCGGGATGATTTAAAAGAAGGAGCTGTGCTCCACTGTTTTGTGGTGTGTTGTTGTGGTGTTCTGAGTTGGAGTTGCTGTTACGAATAAACTGAAATCACTTGCTGAAGTCAAAACGTTGTTGAGTTCCATACTTAACAATTGGCGACGAGGATGGGATGCTAGAGCGGGTAGGCAGCCCCGCTGAACTGACGCTTTAACAGCAGACAAGAACACACACCCGGCCAAGCCGGCTGAGCAGTTGTGGACGCTCAACCAGTCGAGATGGCTGTCAACCTGGCATTCGAAGCATTTGACCCGGCAACGGAGGACTGGGACTCCTACCTGGCACGGTTTGAGTTTCACCTCCAGGCAAACCAGATTACTGACGAGGCGAGAAAGAAGGTGACGCTCCTGAGTTTCTGTGGCAAAGCCATCTTTGACGTCATCTGAATCCCTGGTCGCGCCCACCAAGCTCAGTGCGGCTACATGGGCTGATATCACAGCCAAACTCAAGGGCCATTTCTCACCGCAGCCGTCAAAGATCACATGTAGGCACAGTTTTTACAAGCGGTGCCAGGGGCCGTCGAAGTCAATAGCTGAATTCGTCACTGCCTTGCAGAAGGTGGCCTGGCCTTGCGGTTTCACCAACCTTGAAGAGGCCCGTCTTGACCACCTGGTGTGTGGCTTACAGGACGAACACCTTCAACAGCGTCTTTTTGCCTGCACCGAACTTACATACGCAGTGGCCTATGCTGAGGCCATTGCCGCGGAAGCCGCTGACAGGTCAACCCGGGAGGTTCGTCAATGGCAGCCTCTGGTGGGTAAAGAGCCTGCAGTACACCAGCAGTCCACCAGTGAGTCAGACAGCGATGCTGATGGCGTGTGCAGAACCAGGGAAACACGCCCACCACGGACCAGACCGAAAACTACAGCAATGCATTCCTGTGCCGGCTGTGGCAGTAAACATGAACGAGACCTCTGTTGGGCGAAAGAGCTGATCTGTCGCTCCTGTGGCAAGTGAGGTCATCTGGCCCGAGTTTGTCGAGCGGCCAAGAAATCTCCACCATCCTCGCAATGTGCAAACCCCAGGGTTCATGCCTGAGATGGCGACAAGACGTCCGATTGTCATCAGACTGACTCCTGCTGCTGCCCATCCACGGTCCTGACTACCGGAGACAAGCCCAGCTGGAAAATCCATGTAACAGTTCTTCTGGACGGCGT
Organism: Gekko gecko; assembly: GCA_029375565.1. Taxonomy (NCBI): domain Eukaryota; kingdom Metazoa; phylum Chordata; class Lepidosauria; order Squamata; family Gekkonidae; genus Gekko; species Gekko gecko. The sequence goes on from JAPDNY010000008.1 coordinate 2,427,852, forward strand.
CCCCTGTGTCATGGAGGTAGACTCCGGATCGTCCGTCACGGTCATCTCAATGCAGATGTGGCAGCGCTTATTCCCCCAATGGAGCTGTCATCGGCTGACCCCGGTCTCCACCCACCTGACCGACTTCCAGGGTAGGCGCATCCCATTGGCTGGAAGGGCGAGTTTCTGCTTTGAGTTCAAAGACCGGTGAGCTGAGTTGTCCCTCCTGGTCGCGGAGGGTGAACGGTTCAGTTTGCTGGGCCTCGATTGGTTCGAGGCTCTGGGCATTGCTATCACTGGTGTTAACCATGTGTGTTCTAATAAAAGGGATTCATTGTATAGCGAGTTCCCTGAGGTGTTTGGGGAAGGGCTCGGTAAATACACTGGTCCCCCAGTGTCTTTCGAACTAGATCCTTCAGTCCAGTCGATCTGGCTGAAGTATCGTAAGGTGCCTCTCGCGTTGAAAGCGAAAATAGAGGCAGAGCTGGACAAGCTAGTCAAGCAGGGTATCTTAGAGCCTGTTCATTATGGGAAATGGGAAACCCCAATAGTGACACCTGTTAAGGCAGATGGGTTGGTGTGCATATGTGCTGACTACAAATGCTCAGTAAACCGCGCTCTGCAGCAGCACTCCTACCCAGTGCTGGCCATCAGCCACGTCTTGGCATCACTGGGGGGAGGCAAAGTTGGACCTGGCACAGGCCTACCAACGGTTGCCTGTGGATGACGCCGCTGCAGACCGCAGACTATTGTGACCACAAGGTGGCATTTTGAGTGAAACGTCTTCAGTTTGGGGTTAATGTAGTCTCTGGTATCTTTCAAGGCTTAATGGAGGGGCTCCTGCGTGGGCTCCCGGGTGTTGTACCCTATTTTGACGATGTTCTGGTAGCAGGTACTGATGAAACAGAACTAATGGCTCGGTTACGGGCCGTGTTAAATCACTTCAAGGAAGCAGGGTTATGCGTGAAGTGATCAAAGTGTGTTGTTGGTGTACCAAAAGTTGAATTTCTTATCGATGCTAAGGGAGTCCACCCCACGCCAGATAAGGTCGCTGCCACCAAAAACGCTCCCCCACCAACATCTAAAAAGGAACTACAGTCATTCCTTGGCATCCTGAACTTTTACCACACTTTTCTTCTGCACAAGGCGTCCATAGTGGAACCTCTGCATGCCTTGCTACACAAAGATGCCAAGTGGAAATGGGGAGAGCGTCAGAGGCAGGCCTTTGAGGCTGTGAAAGACCTGTTATCATCGGACAGTGTACTGACACACTTCAATGAAGAAAAACTGTTGGTCTTGGCAACCGATGTGTCCCCTTACGGGGTGTGCACAGTGCTCAGCCACCTGATGCTGGATGGTACTGAGGCACCGATTGCATTCTATTCCAGGTCTCTCACAAGTGCCAAATGAAATTACGCCCAAATTGACAAGGAGGGCTTTGCCCTGATTGCGAGCATCAAAAAGTTTCATGACTTTGTTTACGGGTGACGGTTCCTCCTTGTCACGGACCACAAACCTCTCTTGGGCATTTTCTCCCCCGACAGGCAAACACCAAACATCCTTTCACCGAGGATGTTACGGTGGGCGGTGTTTCTGTCTGCTTATGACTATGAGCTGGAACATTGGCCGGGAAAGGCCATAGGGCATGCGGATGCCTTCAGCCGTTGTCCTACACCACCTACGGACTCGGACATTGCTGAGGACATGGACATTCTGGCTCTTGACGAGCTACCTGAGGCGCCGGTTACTTCAAAGGACGTTGCCGCTGTGACAACATGGGACTCTGTGCTCGCCCGTGTGCTCAATTGAGGGGGTGGCCGGTGGGTAAAGTGGTGCCGGAATTCAAACCCTTTGTTTCCCGCCAAACTGAACTATCGGTAGCAAAGGGTTGTCTATTGTGGGGAAGCTGTGTGGTAATTCCCACCAAACTCAGGGAGTGGGTATTGGAGGCATTACACTCAGGCCACCCGAGAATTGTATATATGAAAGCCCTCGCTAGAGGGTATGTGTGGTGGCTGAATCTGGATGTGGACATTGAGGTGTGGGTCAAGAACTGCATGGTTTGTCAGCAATCACGCCTGGAACCACCTCATGCACCCACTCAGCCCTGGGAAAGGGCACGGAGGCCGTGGTCCCTCCTCCATGTTGATCTGGCTGGTCCCTACCAGGGACAAATGTTTTTGATTTGCATTGACTCATACTCCAAATGGTTGGAAGTTGTTAATTTAAGGTCGACTGGGTCTGGGGCTGTGATCAACGCCCTCAGAAAGCTTTTTGCAATGTACGGGCTGCCGGACTGTGTGGTCTCTGATAATGGGCCACAGTTCGTGTTGGCTGAATTTGAAGGGTTCTTGCAGGACAACCTCATCTGCCATGTGACTTCTGCCCCGTTCCATCCGGCCACCAACGGCCAGGCGGAATGGATGGTTCGGTCGGCCAAGGAGTCACTTGGGCACCTGACGTGCGGGGACTGGGGCCAGAAGATTGCCTCTTTTCTTCTGTGCCAGCACATCATGCCCTGCTCTGCGACTGGGAGGAGCCCAGCAGAGCTGTTAATGGGCCGTAAATTGGCTTCACTTCTCGACTGCCTACATCCTGATCTCAACCAGTCAAGGCAGCGGTCAGAGACCCCGGCTCAGTGGAGAGCTTTTGTTGAGGAGGACAAAGTGTTTGCCCGCAACTATGCGGAGGGTCATTGGTGGCTACCAGCCGTAGACACCAAGGTTGCGGGGCCCAGGTCGTATGTGGTCAGGCTTCCCAATGGTCGGGAAATTCGCCGCCACATAGACCAGCTCAGGGAGCAGTGGGCTGTCTCAAGTGCCGAGTCACAGCCCGACCCTGAGCTGGTTCCCAATGGGCAGGAGGGGCCTCCCGGAGAGGAGGTGAGTGCTCCCAATGAGGAACAGGAGTCTGGGCAGACCCCAACTGCAGGACCTGAGACCCCTGTCTTTGTTCCCCCAGTCTCTTCTGCAAGAGAGGTTTCCAGGGTCCCCAAAGTGTGTACCACTCCACCGACAACGGAGCAGAGACTGCTGCACCAGTCAAGTCAAAGTCGTTGTGCCCCTTCCTACCTAAAAGACTTCGTATGGCAAGGTAATGTGCCATTTTAGGGGGGAGGAGTTGTTGTGTATTGGAATGTGAATCTATGCTATACATTCCCATGTTAAGCTTGATTTTAAATGTGGCTCTTCATCTGTCGCATTACCATTGGCCAGTTTCTGAGAAACCTCTGTAAAGAACCAATCATATTGTAAATATGTATCAAAGTGGGAACAGTTGTGATTGGACCTTATCTCTGTAATTCCATTGGTCCTTAACTTATTATGGGTGTGACTTTGACAGCCCGGGATGATTTAAAAGAAAGAGCTGTGCTCCACTGTTTTGTGGTGTGTTGTTGTGGTGTTCTGAGTTGGAGTTGCTGTTACGGATAAACTGAAATCACTTGCTGAAATCAAAACGTTGTTGAGTTCCATACTTAACTCTTCCCATTCTGAGCTCTGGGGTTCAAAGCTGCCCAGCTTATGAACAAGGAGGTTCCATTTAGCCAAGAACGTCCATGGGTAAATTTCTGCAGCTTCCTGTGAGTTGGACAATAATAAATGGAGGAGCAAAGGAGTCACTCTCTGGTTGAACCCAAGGTAGCTGGAAGATTCTAAAGCTAGAAATCAACAAATTGTTGGGGTTAACTGGTGTGGTTAGTCCAGTTCCCACTAGTTAGCTGAGTGCTTAAATAAAGCTACAAACGTAGCAGTGTTACTTTACCAAGTTATTCGGCTCACAGAGGTACACAGAACCCCATTGCAGGTTTAACAGAGAAATTTGAGAAGTACACTTTATTTGAGAAGTAGACTTTTGGATAGGAAAGAGCAGAGACAGGACAGAGTACTAACTTACTAGCTAAAGGATGGAGGCAGATGAGGAGAAGGCCATCTGCCTCATGCCCCCAAGAAGGGCCTGTGTGTCGTCCCTCTCGGTGTGTGCAGGGAGAAGGGGGAGCTTAGTCTGAGAGAGTGAGCGGAAGGAAGGAAATCGTCCCTGAGAACACGATCTACATTCCAAAGGGGACAGTGGCAGAAGAGTAAACCCAGGGAGGAAAGGCCGGTGTGCCTATCTAGCTATCTAGTCTCTCTGGCCACTGGCTCTCTGGAAGTCTGAGACTTCCATGCACTGCACTGCACTGAACTTTTCTGATAACCATCAAAAGGAATGAGCCAGTTAGCTGGACCCTGAGTTGTTTATAGTCTTCTTCTGACTCCCTGTCAATAAATAGTTGGTTTTGCCAAACTGGAGTCTGCATTACCACACTGCCAAAGACAAGCAACTGTAACTGATCAGCCCCATCTGCCCCCCAGGGTGTCTGTTGTGGGGAGGGGAAGGGAAAGGAGTTTGTAAGCTGCTCTGAGACTCCTTTGGATAGTGAAGGGCGGGGTATAAATCCAGTCTCCTCTTCTTCCTCCTCCTCCTCTTCTTCTTCATCTAAAATTCCCCTCCCCATAGCAAAACTAGAGCTGACCCACAAACAAATGTGGCATTGCCTGGAAACAGTCTCTCAACATGGGCAAGAACACTGGTTCAGCCTACATGGTAACAGAAGGGGAGGTATAATTTATTCATTCAAAACATTTAGGCTGCCTTTCCACCCAAATGGGGTGCCCACGGCAGTGAACATCAAACATTAAAACATTTCAGCGTTTAAAAACATTGAAAATAAATTTTACAGACAATAATTCAATTAAAAACATATAAACAGACATAATACTAAGAAGCAGGGAGACGGCCAATAGCAGTTACTGGGGATATGCCAAACACAACAAACAAAAGTCTTCCCCTGCTGCCATAAGACAATAGTCGAGGGAGACAGAAAAATCTTCCTGGGGAGGGACTTCCAAAGTTTCAGCGCCACAAAAAAACCAAATAACCAAAAATGAAATGTGTTAATAATAAGAATCAAAAGAACAAATTTTTTTTTTTTAAAGGAGATGAACCAAAAATGAAAAACAAGCACAAACATCGTGCTCATCCTCTTTGGGCAATTTCTGTGTGTCTCAAGGGGGCTTGCACAGGCTTGGTGGCCCGTGCTTTATTGTCTGAAGAAAGGTTAAAGTGCTTGAGGCTCTTTAGCTTGGAAAAACGACGACCAAGGGGTGACATGATCGAGGTCTATAAGATTATGTATGGGATAGAGCAGGTAGAGAAAGAAGTCCTTTTCTCCCTTTCTCACAAGACAAGAACTTGTGGGCGTTCAATGAAATTGCTGAGCAGTCGGGTCAGAAGAGATAAAAGGCAGTACTTCTTCACCCAAAGAGTGATTAACGCATGGAATTCACTGCGACAGGAGATGGTGGCAGCTACAAGCATGGGTGGCTTCAAGAGAGAATTGGATCAACATATGGAGCAGAAGTCCATCAGTGGCTATTAGCCACAAGGTATAGGTAGGAGCTGCAGTGGCTCAAGTGGTTAAGACGCTGAACTGCAGGCTGTGGAAGGTCAGTAGTTCAGCAGTTTGAGACCCAAGAGTGCTGCATGACGGTGTGAGCTCCTGTCTTTAGTTCCAGCTCCTGCCAACCTAGCAGTTCGAAAGCAAGAAATTGCAAGTAGATAAATAGGTACCACTTCACTGGGAAGGTAACAGCGTTCTGTGTGCCTTAGTGTTTAGTCATGCCAGCCACATGATCACGGAAATGCCTTCGGACAGCGCTGGCTCTTTGGCTTTGAAACGGAGATGAGCACCGCAACCCTAGATTCAGATTTGACTGGCTTTCGAGCAAGGGAATCTTTACCTTTATAGGTAGGAATTCTTGGTTTGGGATAAGTGATGCTCTGTATTCTTGGTGCTTGGGGGGGCAAGAGTGGGAGGGCTTTTAGTGTCCTGGCTCCACTGCTGGACCTCCTGAAGGCACCTGGTATTTTTGACCACTGTGCGACCCAGAACATTGGATTGGATGGGCCATTGGCCTGATCCAACATTGGCTTCTCTTATGTTCTTATGTCTACAGGTGGGTAAGAAAGACACAGATCCTAAAGCAAACATGCTTGGTGATAAACCAAGACATTTTGGGTGCCTGAGGTTGAAAAGAATGCACATGGTGCTTCTTGTGTCGGACAAATACAACCGACATATTAAATAATGGACAGTTGGCTGCCTTTTCACGATGTCCCCAAATCTGCCAGCTGAGTCAAGCAACCTTTCCTTGCTTGATGATAGGGTCGGCTTCGAACCGTCTTCCTGCTGCTCTGGTTGTACCCCTCCAGTTTCACACAAACCTGCCGCAAAGGAGCCTATCAGTTTTCAGCTCCAGATGTACACAGGACCTCTAAATAAGGACAAGAGGAGGGGGTAGAGATAGTTCACAGTTCAGTTAATTTTTGCTTTGCATGGAAGTAGGGGTGGGGATTTCGAATCGATACCACAGATGTTCTGCTTTGCTGAACGTAAAGCGACGTTTTGTGCCATGCACACCGTCCCATTCCCCCCAACCCCACCCCCGGTCATACAGACTTATCTTAATTATTGTATCGTGGAAGAGCTTTACACAAAATCATCTGGTGGGTCCCTCCAGCCCCCCACCTTTGGGGGAAAAAGAAACCCTCTCGGAAGCTCATCACGGCAATAATTTACAATCCTTGACCCCCCTCCCTCCCCTTTCCTTCTTCTAACATCTTGGTCTTGTTTGATATGCTTGCCATTTCGTGCTGACAGGGAGGTCGATTAAATCACATTTATATTGTAAACGTATGCATTGCTTTTTACCCTAGGCGGCGGATGAAGAGATAGATACGTGGCCCCGTGGGGAAGGGAAGCCAATCCGCTCTCATCTTGCGGATTTCTGCCGTTCGGAAGGAATGAATGGTTGCCAGGGAGAATTGGGAATTACTTGAGGATGCAAAATGTTATTTTAGAATCCTTGGGAGGAAGGTTCCTCCTTCCTTCCCCCCCCCACAAGCCTGACAGCTCATGTTGGTTCCTATGAAGATACTGAATGGATGAGCTTCTTCATCAAGGTTCTTTGAAGGATTTGGAGAAGGAAACCCTTTTACCCTGGCCGGTATCATGCTAGGGAATTTGGGGCTACATTTTAAGAAGGGGTAGGGGGTGAAGGGAGTCGCTGCATTGTCCAAGGGTTTCCATTTCCCGGTCATGTGGGAAGGGGCAGGGGGGACTGGCATTCAGTGTTCCCTCTAAGCTGAGTTAGTGTGAGCTAGCTCACAGTTTTTTTAGCCTCCGGCTCACACATCTTTGTCTTAGCTCAGGAAGGATGGCTCCAGAGCAAACTAATTTGTGCAGTAGCCAAATCCCTCACTCGCTCACAACTTTAATGCCAGCAGCTCACAAGGTAGAATTTTTGCTCACAAGACCCCACAGCTTAGAGGGAGCATTGCTGGCATTGTGTGAGCATGCCGGAGCTCAAAGTGTTAAAATGAGGAAGGTCATTGTTCGAGGCTGTGGGGAGGGAGGCTGCAGTATCGTTAACCTAAAGGAACTAATTAGGGAACATTCCGTTTTATAAATTATGCATGGCTCTCACTTTGTGCTCCCCCACCCCCGATTTCCTCCCTAACATGGCTAATTAGGGAGCATTAGAAAGGAGAAGGGGATGGTAGGGCTGCCAACTCCAGACTGGGAAATTCCTGGAGATTCTTTTGGGGGGGATCTTGGATAGAGTGGGATTTAGGGAAGGGAGGGACCTCAGCTGGGGGAAGAAGAGGAGGAGGAGGAGGAGGAGGAGGAGGAGGAGATTGGATTTATACCCCGCCCTTCACTACCTGAAGGAGTCTCAGAGCAGCCTGCAATCTCCTTCCCCTTCCCCTCCCCACAACAGACACCCTGTGAGGTAGGCGGGGCTGAGAGAGCTCTTTCAAGGACTGCCCTTGAGAGCACAGCTCTGAAGGAGCTTGTGACGGACCCAAGGTCACACCAACAGCTGCATGTGGAGAAGTGGGGAATCAAACCCGGTTCTCCCAGGTTAGCATCCGCACTCCTAACCACTACACCAAACTGGCCCTTGAGTCCATCCTCCGAAGCAGCTCTTTTCTCCAGAGGAGCTGAGCTCTGTAGTCTGAAGATCAGCTGTGATTCTGGGAGACCTCCAGGCACCACCCGGAGGTTGGCAAGCCTAGCTACAGGACCTGTTCTGCGCAGCCCCCTGTCCTTACTTTGACAGCTTCCTAAAGCCAAAACCCCTTCCCTAACGTTGCCTTCATGCTCTCTTATCCTGATGCATCCGGCCTGAAACCTTCACTCTTCCACCGTGCTGAGAGACCCAAACATCTCTGGCCCTCTGGAGAGGCTTCATCCGTTCTCCCTTGTTGCCCCTGGCATCTGGAACTGCCAGTGCAACCGAGTAATTTTAGACTCTGAATTTTATGGCCTTACGCCACCCATTGCCTTATGCCTATGGCTGTGTATACCTCGTGAAAGTTACAACTTGCTTTCGGCCTCACTTGCTGAATCCATCAGCTGAGGCTTCAGAGTTCAGCCCTGAAGACCAGCACTTAAGGAATGCTGCCTGGAGCTCCCTTCCACATGGTGCCCACTTTGGGGTTGCCCAGCCTCTGCATCAGCAAACTTATGGCGTGGACCCTAGGAGATAAGGGTTGGGCCTTCTAGTCAGGGACAGGGTGCCTGCCAGACTTAATGGATCTGGGGTGTTGTTGTCCCCCCCCCTTTCAGGCTACAGGCAGATTTGGGATTTTGAGAGGGGTTGGTGAGTGCCACCCCAAAATGGCTTCCATGGGAAGAAGAAGAAGAAGAAGAAGAAGAAGAAGAAGAAGAAGAAGAAGAAGAAGAAGAAGAAGAAGAAGAAGAAGAAGAAGAAGAAGAAGAAGAAGAAGAAGAAGAAGAAGAAGAAGAAGAAGAAGAAGAAGAAGAGAAGAGGTTGGATTTATATCCCACCCTTCACTACCCAAAGGTGTCTTGGAGCGGCTTACAAACTCCTTTCCCTTCCCCTCCCCACAACAGACACCCTGAGAGGTAGGTGGGGCTGAGAGAGCTCATAACAGAAACTTCTCTTTCTCAAGAACAGCTCTTATCAGAACTATGGCTTGTCCAAGGTCATCCAGCCAGGTGCAAGTGGAGGAGTGGGGAATCAAACCCCGTTCTCCCAGATTAGAGTCCGCGCACTTAACCACTACATCAAACTGAGAAGAAGAAGAGCCTGGATTTATCCCCCCGCCCTTCACTCGGAGTCTCAAAGCAGCTTACAAACTCCTTTCCCTTCCCCTCCCCACAACAGACACCCTGTGAGGTAGGCGCGGCTGAGAGAGCTCTTTCCAGAACTGTCCTTGAGAGAACAGCTCTGACAGAACTATGGCTTGCCCAAGGTCATCTAGCAGCTGCAAATGGAGGAGCGGGGAATCAAACCTGGTTAGAGTCTGGCTCGTTGGGTGCCAAAGTAAGTAGTGGACTCAAACCCAAAATGGCTGCCTCCAGAGGGGAAGCCAAACAGCATACCTCCTTCTTCACACAACTCCTGGGAAGAAGGACATCCTGAAGGGGAAATGGAAATACACTCTGACTAAAGAAATTTCAGCTGCTTACCAGTCCTCCTCATCCTATGGAGGAAAACTCTTTGATGTAAAGGAAGAGAATAAGAAGCCCTGCTTTACAATGGCCCCAGCCACTTTCTGAAAAAGAGGAGGAGGAGGAGAAGAAGAAGAGTTGGATTTATACCCCGCCCTTCACTCGGAGTCATAAGAACATAAGAACATAAGAGAAGCCAATGTTGGATCAGGCCAATGGCCCATCTAGTCCAACACTCTGTCACACAGCAGCCAAAATATACCAGGTGCCATCAGGAGGTCCAGCAGTGGGGCCAGGGCACCAGAAGCCCTCCCACTGCTGCCCCCTCCAGCACCAAGAATAGAGTGCATCACCTGCCCCAGACTGAGAGTTCCCATCTATACCCTGTGGCTAATAGCCACTGATGGACTTCTGCTCCATATGTTTATCTAATTCCCTCTTGAAACGGTCCATGCTTGTAGTCTCAGAACAGCTTACAGTCTCCTTCCCTTCCTCTCCCCACAACAGAAACCCTGTGAGGGAGGTGGGGCTGAGAGAGCTCTGAGAGAGAGACCCATGGCCACCCAGCTGGCTTCCTATGAAGGAATGGGGGAATCAAACCCAGTTCTCCCAGATTAGAGTCCGCGCGCCTAACCGGTACACCAAACTGGCTCATTGGGTGCCAAAGGAAGTCATGGCGGGTTCCATGGCACCCTTTGGCACCACATTGGGGTACTCTGTAACGGATGGCACATAATGAGCCAAGAGACAGTTGCTGCTGAGTCAGCTGCTGAGTCGGACGCAGGCCTGGTGAACGTGGAAGGCACGTTTTTCACTCAGGCCATTGTTGCTTTGTGTCAGGAACTTCTGCACTTCCTCTCCATCACCGGGATCCCGAACTGGGTAGGCAGTCAGCAGTTGGCACCCAGCAAGATGTAAGGGGAGAAACTGATAGGGAACTTTTGGGAACACATCACCAGTATTCTTAAGAACATAAGAGAAGCCAATGTTGGATCGGACCAGTGGCCCATCCAGTCCAACACTCTGTCATACAGAGGCCAAAAATACCAGGTGCCATCAGGAGGTCCAGCAGTGGGGCCAGGACACTAGGAGGACAAGATTATTAGAGACAAGATTATAAGAGATTGGTGTTAGGAGATGACCGACACAAAGGGTTAATTCTGCCATTAAAAAAAAACAAAACACGTTCATTGACAGGCTAAAAGCAGAAAGCAGGGTTCTATAGATCAGAAGATAGATATCTACAAGGCCAGACTCTGATAAAATGCTATATATTCTAAAATTATACATCTACTATGTCACCAGAGGAAAAGAAAAGGAGATAACATCTCAGTCTCTTGGCGACAGAAAGCATCTAGCTTTTACTGTAACACATAATCATATTTGGTGAAGAACATGTGTACAATATATGGAATTAACACACCAAGGGAGAGAGAGGGGTGTGATTTAATTAAAATGAACAAAGGCAGGATAACCTGAGAAAGGCGATTCAAATTAGATTGTAAGTCTGAAAGACAGGGACTTTTTCGCAATCGGGATAGGGCATTAGGACATGCATATGCCAATGATGTTATTGCATAAAAGCTGTATGTAGCCACAAGATCTCTGAACTCCTTTTCTGGATCTTTTAACTCAGACTTGGGCTTCCCTGCTGCACAGCAGATTAAAGATTATTATTATTTTTGAAACCATCTCCACTCTGACTTTGCCTGATTTCTTTGTGGAACATAGGTTTTGTCCCTAACAAAGAGACCGGGGGGACGGACATAAAGAGACACCATTGTAAAAATGGCATAACATCATTTCTTGCCTTGAAAAGCCCTATATGGTTACAATCAGTCTTCTGTGACTTAATAGCACTTAATTACTTTTGTCCTTACCTGCATGGACAAGCTAGACCAAACTCATCAGCTCTTAGAAGTGAAGCAGGGTCAGCCCTGGTTAGTATTTGGATGGGCGATCACCAAGGAAGTCCAGGGACGCCACATAGAGGCAGGCAATGGCAAACCATCTCTGTCCTTCTCTTGCCTTGAAAAGCCTATGAGGTTGCCATAAGTCAGTTTGGTGTAGTGGTTAGGAGTGCAGACTCTAATCTGGGAGAACCGGGTTTGATTCCCCACTCCTCCACATGCAGCTGCAGGTGTGACCTTGGGTCAGTCATAAGTTCTTTCAGAGCTGTTCTCTCATGAGCAGTCCTCAAGAGAGCTCTCTCAGCCCCACCTACCTCTCAGGGTGTCTGTTGTGAGGAGGGGAAAGGAAAGGAGATTGTAAGCCACTCTGAGACTCCTTCAGGTAGTGAAGGGTGGGGTATAAATCCAAACTCCTACTCCCACTCCTCTTCTTCTTCTTCTGTTGTGACCTGATGACACTTTCTACCACCACCAAGTAGCTCCTTATTTCATATTTATTATCATATATGAAATAAAACATTTTTTTTAAAAAAATCCTCCACTACCACAGCTAATGTACAGCTACAAAGCTTATTCGCAACTGGTCAGGCCAGATGGTGGTGTGAGGCAAGATCTGTGGCTCAGTCCATAAGTGACAATGGTGGTCGAAAATGGTTTCTTCACCTACCAAACACGTCCACCTTGAAGTGCACATCATCTCTAACTGCAGACTTTGTCAGCCAGCCAGGGATTTCAAGCCAAGAGAGGTGACCCAGGTTCTGTGTCTTCGCAAGCCAACAGCCTCAAATGAGTCTCACTAGTTCTAACACCCAATTAAGTATATTTAGGATTACAGCAATAATTTCTGGAATACTTCAAAGTTAAGGACATGGGCAGGGCACCTGAGATAATAATTCAGACACAAAGCCTGGAGACCCGGGATTGTATTCTGCACATAATGAGGGATGAAAATGGGTCATGCTTGAACTTGTTTCTTCCCAAGGATATTCCTCTTCAAAAGGTCCCAGGAGGTCGGACCAGAACCAACGGGTTGAAATTAAATCAGAAGAGTTTTTGGCTAAACATTAGGAAGAACTTCCTGGCAGTTACAGCAGTTCTTCCGTGGAACAGGCTTCCTCGGGAGGTGGTGGGCTCTCCTCCTTTGAAGGTATTCAAACAGAGGCTAGATGGCCCTCTGACAGTGATGCTGATTCTGTGAACTCGGGCAGATCATAAGAGAGGAAGGGCAGGAAGGGTTGCCTCAGTGCTTAGTTCTTGTGGCCCTTTCTTACATGCCCAGGGAATTGCTGGTTGCCACTTTGGGGTCAGGAAGTAATGTTCTCCAGGTCAGTTTGGCTGGAGATCCTGGAGGGTTTTTTGTCATCTTCTGGGTGTGGAACAGTGGTCACTGAGGACATGGGGGAGGAGGCATTTGTGAATTTCCTGCATTGTGCAGGGGTTGGACTAGATGACCCCAGAGGTCCCTTCCAACTCTATGATTCTGTGGAAAAAGAGGTCTGGACCACCTGATCTTCTCTGTGGAAATAGATCTGAGATCAGCCATACCAGCTCCTGGAACAAATCCAGCTTCCTAAGGACAGAAATAGAAATTTGGCTTGGGACAGGGGTGTTGCTGAAAATGCCAGCCATCTTCTCCGGATCTCCATCTATCCATAATGTGCAGGCTCACTTGCCTCTGTTGTGATATCATGTGCATTTCCACTGCAGCTTTTGGTTCAAGGAAGGGGCCATTAGAATGCACATCCTATACCCCAGACGTGCTGCCTGGCAATTGATCTCAGATGTATTGGTTAATATGTCAGATTTGGATCTGGGAGTTCCATGTTCAAATCCTGCCTTGCAGTGTTCCCTCTGAGTTAATGTGAGCTAGCTCATAGTTTTTTAGCCTCCGGCTCACGCATTTCTGTCTGAGCTCAGGAAGGATGGCTCCAGAGAAAACTAATTTATGCAGCAGCCAAATCGCTCGCTCACAACTTTAATGCCAGTCGCTCACAAAGCAGAATTTTTGCTCACAAGACTCCACAGCTTAGAGGGAGCAATGGAAGCTTGCTGGGCGGCTTGGGACTAGTCACACACTCTCAGCCTAAACTACCTCACGGGCTTGTTGCAAGGATGAATTGGAGGAGCGGAGGACAATGTAAGCCTCTTTGGGTCCCCCTTGGGAATATATAAACAAAGTAAATTAAATAAATGTTGGGGGACACCAATGGACCAATGGTCTGACCAGGCTGGAAGTGGCTTGTGGATGTAATAGGGATGGGGGGAAAAGACACAATGCAATGATATCATCACCCTATGAGTAAGTGTGCCAAAATGCTATGAAAGCCACGACATTGAGCCCTTCCCTACAGCATAACAACTGGTTCTCTTGGGGGTAGAGTTGCCAACCTGCAGGCAGGGGGATGGAGATGTACCAGAATTGCAATTGACCTCTAGATCAGTCTCTAGCCCCCCATCCCGCCTGCTGCTTCTATGGCCGAGTTCAGACTGGCAGTTTGGCCCAATATAAGCACGCTTCCGAGACATTTCACGAATGGATTAAAGGGCCAGTTCACACAGGCACTTCTGTCAGGCGTTCCCCAGCCGTACTCAACCTGTTTTGTAACGCTTCCCTCCCGAGTTTAAAAGATACCAGGTGAAAGTGGTAGCAAACCCTGGAAAACGTGTTCATCCCACTTCCCAGAAGTGTGAACGTGAACAAGCTGATCCGGTAGGGATGCTCTTATGCTCATGAGCGCTTAAGCACATGAGCGCATATCCTCAGATTACATTACAAAAAGCCGCTTACAGCTGCATCTCCACCAGGGGCGGGCCAACAGTGCGAATGCTCCCTTGCATGTCCTCCCCGGTATACTCAGGGCCGGCCCCAGGTGTCTGGGCACCCTAGGCAGGACAGCCTGGGACGCCCACCCCACTGGGGATGCCAACCTCCCGGTGGGGCCTGGAGATGGCCCAGCGCCCTTGTCCTGGGCACCTCGGAGCTGCGAGGCACCCAGGAGAGCCAGGGAAGGGGTGGGCTTAGAATGCCCACCCCTTCCCTCCCAGCGGTGGCACAGCTCTCCTGGGCACCTCGCAGCTGCGAGGCGCCCAGGAGAGCCGGGAAAGGGGTGGGCGTTCTAAGTCCGCCCCTTCCCTCCTAGTGGTGGTGCCCTCTTCCCTGGGTGCCTCGCAGCTGCGAGGCACCCAGGAAAGCCGGGGCTTCCAGCACTGGGCGGGAAGGGGGCTTTTCATGGGGGGGGCGAAGGGCATTTTGGTGCCCCTGCAGGGCTGGCGCCCTAGGCGAGTGCCTAGCTTGCCTAGTGGGCGAGCCAGCCCTGGGTATACTCCTTCATCGGTTGGTGCAGGGTGACCAGGAAAACCCGGGAACAAACTGTTCCAGGTCTTTTTGCCACGACTTCCTCACGCTTCAAACTGCCAGTCTGAACTCAGCCTATGTGTCTCCTTTCAAAACCACAAAATAAACTTCGGGACCGCCGCTACCAGTATGCCCCTGGAAGAGCACTATGCTTCGGAAACAAGAACCTGCTGGGGGTCCCCGGCCCAAGAGAAGGCCAGCTGTCCTTGACCAGGGCCAGGGCCTTTTCAGTCCTGGCCCCTGCCTGTTGGAACACTCTGCCAGAAAACATCCATGCACTGTGGGAGCTGCTACCTTTCTCCAGGTCATGCAAGGCAGAGCTGTTCTGCGACAGGACTTCTTCCGGCACTCTCATATAATTTCCCATTCCTCATAACCCCTCCCCCCCAGGGAGGCTGGGGAGTTAGAATTTCTCCGCCATCTTGTACATTGTACATAGACTGTTTTCACCTACCGTTATCTATTGGACTGTTTTAATGTGGTTGGTATGAGATTGTATATTCTTTGTTGTAAACCGCCCTGAGCCATACTCATAGGAAGGGCGGCCTGGTAAATCTAATTGAATAAATAAACGAATGAGTACAATATTTCCCTCTCCCCCACACTGTGCAGAGATTCCTGGCAACATAAGAGGAGGCCTGCCACAACACTGATGCAAAGAGCACTGGGGTTGCCAAATCCGGGGTTCGGGAATTCCTGGAGATCCAGAGGGGGAGTCATCTGGGGAAAGCAGGATTTAGGGAGGGGATTGACCTCAGCAGGGGGGATGACATCACACAGTCCACCCTCCAAAGCAGTCCTTTTCTCCAGGGGAACTGATCTCTGTGGTAGGGAGATAACTCATAACCCTGGGACTTCTCCAGGCCTCTCACTGTTGGCTGTCACTGCCATGGGCTTTCTGTTTCTCTCCCTCTCCCCCCACTTGACTCCTGCACTGCTTCCCCTCCTCCTTGGCTTGGTATGTGTACCTGCTGCATCCCTTATCTTGTGTGTGTCCTTGGAGCTCAGCTCTGTTGTGCCGCTTTTTCCCACTGGGAGCCGTGAGCCATTTTTGTTTGGGTGCGCTCAGGTACCCTCCTCATTGGTCCTTTCCCATCAGGGGGCCCTGTATGAACTGTGTATAATTATCTGATCTCCTGCTTTGACCCCAATTCCTGACATGGTGAGCACTGTTCCCTCTAAGCTGAGTTAATGTGAGCTAGCTCACAGTTTTGTAGCCTCCAACTCACACATTTTTGTCATGGCTCAGGAGGAATGGCTCCAGGGCAAACTACTGTATGCAGTAGCCAGATTGATTGCTCACACCTTTAATGGCAGTAGCTCACAAAGTAGAGTTTCGACTCACAAGACTCCACAGCTTAGAGGGAACATTGATGGTGTGTGTGTCGAACGATGACTTAAGTACCTCTCTCAATAAACTGAACTTCCTTGAAGGACTGTTGTTGAGCTTGATTGACTTGGGACTCTGACACTCACCTGGAGTCTTACAAAAATATATATATCACTGTGCACAAAAAATATATATGTTTATGGTAGAACCATTTTATGCTTTATTATTTTTCTTTTTATATTTTTCAGTACTGTTGTCTAAATACTGGTGTCAAATATGATCAAAAATATATTTCACCTAAACAATACATAGAGAAAAATAAGTTTCACCCAAACAATACATTCAGTGCAGGTTTACATTCAAACAGCACCTTGTCAGTATCACTATGAATAGTCCCACGGGACTATTTATCCGTTTCGAATAAATCTTTTTCGAGGACCATGATGTATATATAAAGGACATAAAGTGCAATAGTTTTCCTTTGTGGGCACAGAAGTTCTTAAGATAGCAGCATTGTCTAGGGTCCCATCAGAACTGAAATAAACAAAAATATTAATACATCAATACAAATTCATTCCACTTTATTTATAATTATTAAAATTGTGAAAAGAGCTCACTTACCCCTTCTGGCAAACATAATAACCGATCTAAGACAGCATATCTCCCAAATTCTATCAGGTAGCTGCAAATTTGGGGGTTTGCTCCGTCTATTTCCTTTGTTCCAAGCCTCATAATCAGGAGCAGCTGTGTCAAGAACACCTTTCCTTAAAGTGCCCGTGTGCTTTATCATCCTTGTTCCAAAACACCATTCATAAAATAAACATTCTCTTGGGGCTCTATTCATATTAAAATCCTGCAGTTTAGAACAGCCATAACCATTCTAGAAATGTTTTAAAGTGCCCATGCTTATTTATCAACACTACATATTAGTTTATTTATCAACACTGCCCCTGTATAAATCGATGGTGCGGCCTCATCTGGAGTACTGTGTACAGTTCTGGTCACCACACCTCAAAAAGGATATTAAAGCATTGGGAAAAGTGCAGAAAAGGGCAACTAGAATGATAA
Organism: Gekko gecko; assembly: GCA_029375565.1. NCBI lineage: Eukaryota > Metazoa > Chordata > Lepidosauria > Squamata > Gekkonidae > Gekko > Gekko gecko. The sequence goes on from JAPDNY010000008.1 coordinate 2,445,014, forward strand.
AAAGGTTGGAACACTTTCCCTATGAAGAAAAGTTAAAGCTCTTGGGGCTCTTTAGCTTGGAGAAACAAGGGCTGTGGGGTGACACGATCGAGGTTTACAAGATTATGTATGGGATAGAGCAGGTAGAGAAAGAAATCCCTTTCTCCCTTTCTCACAATACAAGAACTCGTGGGCACTCTATGAAATTGCTGAGCAGTCAGGTTAGAAGAGATAAAAGGAAGTACTTCTTCACCCAAAGAGTGATTAACACATGGAATTCACTGCCACAGGAGGTGGTGGCGGCAGCTACAAGCATGGGTGGCTTCAAGAGGGAATTGGATTAACATATGGAGCAGAGGTCCATCAGTGGCTATTAGCCACAAGGTATAGGTAGGAATTCTCGGTTTGGGACAAGTGATGCTCTGTATCCTTGGTGCTTGGGGGGGCAAGAGTGGGAGGGCTTCTAGTGTCCTGGCCCCACTGCTGAACCTCCTGATGGCACCTGGTATTTTTGGCCACTGTGTAACAGAGTGTTGGACTGGATGGGCCATTGGCCTGATCCAACATTGGCTTCTCTTATGTTATTATGCACAGACAGTCATAAGACTGGTCTGGTTTAACCAAAACAACAAACAAAACATTCCTTTGGGGCTTCTGCCTCATTAAAATCCTGCAACTTAGGAGCAATCATAACTGTTCTAACAAGGTTTTAATGTATCCATATTTATTTTACAGCAATATCCCAATACATAGTACCAATATGGATAAATTAAAAAATAAAATAACAAAATTCCTTTGGGGCCTCATCCTCATTAAGATCCTATGATTTGGAACAGCCATAGCATTTGTTTTAAAGACTCCGTGTTCATCTCACAATAATGTCCCATAGCACTGGTATAGTACTATCCAGTGAAACATGAGAGCTCCATTTCTTGATTCAATCCATTTGGGACCATCGTATCCAATCTACGTATCCAGTAGCATTCTCTTTGTGCCAATAGTCTGTCAATATCCACACGTTGACATTTCATTACATTCATGAATCACCTAATCCCCACAGATGTGGGGCTCTGGGAGATGGACAAATTTAAATTGATTAAAACTGTAAAACTATCCCAACATATTAGACAGAGGTAAAACAAATGGCGAATTTTGTAGTGCCCTCTGGATCCTGGATTGTGAGTGTTTCATGGGCACGGGGAGGGAATGACTCAAGAGAAGGAGGAGATTCAGGTACGGCAGGGAGCCGGCCGTGACGTAAACCCTTGCTGTCCTCAACCAAATGCCTGGCGGAACATCTAGGCACCCTTCTGCAAAACAGAAAGCAGGATTTTCAGCCAGCTACTGCAGCAACTGCTTTCCGTGTCAGCGCAGCATGACTCCCCTTGATGAAGGTCGGTGGAGCCCCAGGCTTTCTGCACCAGCTTTTCCTGTGGGCTGCTCTGGGAGGGAAAAGACAAAAAAGGTCCTCTTCTACCTGGCAACAGCGCAGCAACCATTGTGGCAGAGAGACTTGTGACTCACACTGCTGCCTCGTTTCTTTCTCCCTTCCCTGCTGCCTTCACCGTTTGTTCTCCTTTTTCTGAAGCGAAGCACAGGGAGAGTTACTCATTTTCTTCCCCCACCTCGACCACCAGTCTTATAGGCTATGGAGCTTTAGTGGGCCCTGCTCTGGGGACTGTGTTTAATAATGCAGTCGCTATATATAAAAGTGATTTCCTGGGGCTCTGTCACATTCTTGGGTGATCAAGAAACATGCAAATCAAGGGGAGGAGCTATGCAGATAGGAACAAGCTTGAATCACAGTGGCTGTGGTCTCCAGGGCCAAAGAGAAAAGCTGGCAACCTGCTCCCTCACACCCCTAATCATGGCCATGGAATAAACTGGTTACTTGTTATAATAAATCTGACAGGTGGGGTGCTGTGTACCTGCCCCCCCTTGACACTGAATACCTTTTTTCTGCAAGGAGTCCCATATGCCTTACTCCCTTGAGGGGTCCTTAAACTACACATGCCCCATTCCTCTGAACACTTTGGCAGGGAAGGCGGGGTATAAATCAAATAGGTAAATAATAAATAAATAAACCAGGGGTGTCGAACTCATTTGTTACGAGGGCCGGATCTGACATAAATGAGACCTTGTTGGGCCAGGCCATGTGTGTGTCATAAAATGTAATGCCAGGTAGCGGAGATATAAACTTATAAAGGACACAAACACAAAGGGTTTTTTTTTACTTAAAACAGTTTGGTATAGTGGTTAAGTGCGCGGACTCTAATTTGGGAGAACCGGGTTTGATTCCCCACTCTTCCACTTGCACTTGCTGATGTGACCTTGGGTCAGTCACAAGCTCTGGCACAGCTGTTCCTGAAAGAGCAGTTTCTGTCAGAGCTCTCTCAGTCCCACCTACCTCACAGGGTGTCTGTTGTGGGGAGGGGAAGGGAAAGGAGTTTGTAAGCTACTCTGAGACTCCAAGTGAAGGGCGGGGTATGAATCCAATCTCTTCTCTTATTCTTATTCTTCTTAAAACATTAGCACTCTTGCAATATTTTGTTTATTTAACAATGTCTGATAACTGACCCCTCTTGCTCTGAATTATTGCATCAAAATGGTCTGTGCTGTTTCAGTCTTCAGTATTCTGTTCAAGTCTGTGTCTGTAAGCTGCAAACCTACTTTTGATTTATTGACATTCACCACAGAAAACTCATACTCAGAGTTCTGAGTCTAGGACCCAGGTTAAAACATGAAATGACTGAGTGATTAGGCTGGTCCTGCATTGGGCAGGGGAACGGACTAGATGGTCTGTATGGCCCCTTCCAACTCTATGATTCTATGAGTCTGGGGCATCCCGCAGATTCTTGAATAGTCATGTGGACAACTTCATCTCTCAGAAGGTGGAGGTGGGAACCAGAGGATCTGCTAGATATAATTCTAACAAGGAAGAACTGATTGATGAAGTGAATGTTGTGGGATCCTTGGGGAATAGTGACCATGTCAGCTTGGAATTTGACATAGAGAAGGATGTGAAACCAGGACATAGTAGGACTCGTATCCTGGACTTCAGGAAAGCTGATTTCAAAAAGAGAAATATTAGGTAGGATCCCATGGCTGAAAATGCTGAGGGGGAAATCTGCACAGGAAGGATGGGTGATGCTGAAAAATGAAGTGCTTAAGGCACAATCCCAAACTGTTCTGGTAAGAAAGCAAGGTGGGAGACAGGTAACGAAGCTGAGGTGGTTGAACAAGGAACTCTCTGAAGAGCTGAGACTAAAAAGGGAAATGTACAGAAAATGGAAGGAGGGTCAGATTACTGAGGGTGAGTACAAGAAGCAGGCTTGAATCTGTAAGGATGGTGTCAGAAAGGCTAAAGCACAGATGTAGCTGAGGCTTGCAAGGGATGCTAAAAACAACAAGAAAAATTTCTATGCCTGTGTTCGGAGCAAAAAGAAGAACAGGGATGCGGTAAGCTTATTGCTAGGGAAAGACAGCCAAGCCTTAACAAGGGACGAAGACAAAGTGGAATTACTCAACTCTCACTTTGTGTCAGTCTTTAACCATAAGGCGAGCTGTATACAAACAGAAGAATGCAGGGCATATGAAGGAAGGAGGAACTGCCAGTCCAGAATAAGTAAGGAAACGGTTAGGGAGCATCTAGCTGCCTTAAATACTTTCAAACCTCCAGGGCCGGATGGCTTGCATCCCAGGGTGCTAAAAGAAATTGCAGATGTTATTTCAGAGCCTCTGGCTCTAATCTTTGAGATGTCCTGGAGTACTGGTGTTGTGCCAGAAGACTGAGAAGAGTAAATGCTGTCCCGATCTTCAAGAAAGGAAAAAAAGACCGACCTGGGAAATTGCAGGCCTGTTGGTTTGATATCAATACCTGGGAAAATTCTAGAGCAGATTATTAAACACTCTGTCTGTGAGCACCTTGAATGGAATGAATTAATTGGTTGTAGCCAGCATGGGTTTATCAAGAATAAGTCATGCCAGACCAACCTTATCTCCTTTTTTGATGGCGTTACTAAAATGGTTGATTCTGGCAATGCTGTGGATATAGTGTATCTAGATTTCAGTAAGGCATTTGACAAAGTTTCTCATGATATCCTCGAGGATAAGCTGGTTAAGTGTGGGCTGGATGGTGCAACCGTTGGAGGGATTCATGGTTGGTTGAAAAATCGTACCCAACGAGTGCTCGTAAATGGCTCTGCGTCTACGTGAAGGGAAGTCTCGAGTGGAGTGCCGCAGGGCTCAGTCCTTGGCCCGGTGTTGTTTAATGTTTTTATAAATTACCTGGAGGAAGACATAGAGGGGATGCTTATCAAATTTGCAGATGGAAGGAAGTTGCTTTTCCCTAAAGAATATTGATGTACACTTCAAAGGGATTCTCAATGACCTCAGAGTAAACAGGAAGACGCTTAGTGCCTGCCTATCTGCCTGCAGCTCTGTGGTCACTCACTTATAGAGACTGAGATGCTGGGACATTGCATCTGGTTCTTTCAACACTGGGAGACCCAGATTTTAATCCCCACCCTGCCATGAGTACAATAATAACAGCCAGGGGTCATTTCATAGAAAAAGAGGTGCAGGAGCTCATTTGCATATGCCACACCCCCTGACAAAGGGCAGGCATGCAAGCATGCCTGGGTTCCCTGCCTGATCTTCTCCAGGTGCCCCGCAGGGGCAGATCAGGCTGGGAACCCAGGTATATTTAGAATGCCTTTCTTCCCCTTCCCCATCTGGGGAAGGGAAAGAAAGGCATTTAAATCCCTCCCACTTCCCTGAGTTTCTCTGCAAAAGTGGAGAGGCTCAGGGGAAAGGGGGGACATGTCTGCCCTCCTCCCCTTCCCCTACCTAGCCAACCCACCATGGCAAACTGGCTGGAGAAGGAAAGGGAGGGTCAGGCAGGCATTTAAATCCCCCCATGTGGCAGGGGGGCTCTGCAGGCCTTCCCTGGCCTGTCCGCCTTGGCAGGTGGGCCAGGAAAAGCAGAGAGGGGTGCCCCTGGGCTCCTTACTGCCGAAGCACCATCCTGGCACATTCTGGCAGGAAATGACCCCTAATAATAGCAGATGATTTGTAATTGTCCCCATTAAACACATTTAGTTCCTAGTAAATTGCTTGCTTACTTTGCTCCCAGTGAAATCAATGCTTATTTTTGGCTGGATGTTGCCCTGGATGCTTGTAACTCAGGAAGCAGAATGGAGTGTGCCAGCCACACTCTTTATGGACTTTTGTTCTGGAGCAGCTGGGCTGGTTTCTATAGGTTTCAGTGGGCTGAATCAGGCATTAGAGTGCTATAGCACTAGGGGTAAAGCATCAGTTTGCTATAGCAATTACAGATTTTTTTAAAGCTCTTTGGTGGCTCAGCAAGAAAAATGGCAGGAGCAAAATGGGGATGATGTGGGGAGCAGGCCCTTTGGAAATACGCACCTTCCTGTCCAAACAGTGCTTGGACAATGCCCTTTCCACAAAAGATCATAGCAAAGCTGGTTTGGGAAACAGGATACTGAGCCCAGGGGGAAAGAATGAGGGAAGCACAATTAGAGCATAAAGTTGTAGGGATGCTCTGAAACAAAAAAAGTTCCAGTTTGGAACCACATTGGAGAGCAAACTTCAGCTAGGAAGCAGACTGAATTGGGGCCAGAACGTCTGTAACACCACCCTGGGAGTAGCCTGAGAATCCAGCACCCTATTAAAAACAGCATACTCTTGGAACAATGGGATCCGAGATGAACTGCATGCCCGATTGTACCAACCCAGAGCTTTGTGCCGAAAGGAATCCTTCTTCCCTGGAAGAACCGTGGCTGGTTCCGTTGTTTTGATCGTAAGGGGCTCCCTCATCCTTTGCTATCAGCCTCGAGGTGAGAGGACCGGAGTTATGATGTTCTCATTACTGTCCTTATCATGGCTTTTGATACGAGAACAAGAAGATCACAGATGAAACCGACAGCAGCATCCTGTCGGAATGTGACCTTTTCAGCATTTCACATTTTGAGTCGCTGACCATTCCATCTGCTCGCCGCACACTGCGGGGGAAGATCAGAATCGTCACGCATGGCTGTAACTAGGATATAAGATGGCAAAACCCCAGAAAGCATTCATGGAGGATTGGTGATCTATGTGACTGACAATAAAGCACATTACACCCGAGTTGCCACCAGTAACAATGAATTCACCGGGCTAGGGGTGATTAAAATTCATCGTTAAGAGCAGCAAGGGGAGGAGGGAGAGAGATTTCATGAAGAGATTGCCATCTCGTTCTGAAATCTCAGTGACAGACCAACCTTCGTGGCCACAAAGTAATGATGGATTGCCATTGTGGGCAATGTTTTACAAGTGACAAATCACGCTTAATTCCTCGGGTATTCATTATCATAACATTAATCCATTTGGCAGAGAGAAGAGCAGAGAGAGAGAGAGAGAGAGAGAGAGAGAGAGAGAGAGAGAGAGAGAGAGAGAGAGAATGGCGTAGTGTACAAGCCCGCCGTATTTCTCTTGTAATTTAATACAAATCTGGAACGTCTTTTCAGGTATTCTTAACAGAGATCTTCAGATGTAAATCTTTCAGACCCTCTAAAATATTATGATAATATTACAGAAGCGGCAGTGCCTCACTTCAGGTAACCCTTGTCTTTTAGCCAAAAAACGGTGGGTAAAAGTCTCAGAGGTGCAACAGAGATCAGGGGTGCCCAACAGGTGGTCCAGGCACCATGTCCGGCCTACCAGCTGGGTACACCTGGATCTGCTGAGTCCAAATCAGTACTGCTGCTGACTTCAGCGACACTTTATCTAAAGGGGTTGATCAGGAACTGTGCTGCCCGAGCCGACAGATGAACACGAGATGTTACTTCCAAGACAGCTGGCAGTACATGGACTTTTCTGATGCTCAGGGGACAGATGATCCGGCCTAGGGATGCCAGCCTCTAGGTGGGGCCTGGGGATCCCCCCAGAATTACAGCTCATCTCCAGACTACAGAGATCAGTTCCTTTGGAGGAAATGGGTGCTTTGGTGGGTGGACTCTATAGCACTGTACACCACTGAGGTCCCCATCCTCCGCAGGCTCCATCCCCAAATCTCCAGGAATTTCCCAATCTGGATTTGGCAATCAAACCCCTCCATCCCCCATGCTGGAGTCCAGGGGGGACCTGGCAAACCTACTCCTACCCCACAGAAGCCCCACAGAGCATCTCTACATGTAGTGCAGGTATCTGGGTGACACACTACATCCATTAAAAAAAATCAAGATGAAACAGTTAAAGCATTAATAACACATTTCAAGCAAATTGTCAAGGTTCCGGTTTCACTTATCTTCATTCTGTTTCACTGCTTGCCTTGCCACATATTAGGAGGGAGGGAATTCCTGAAGGGAGTGCATGTGGGTTGAATGCTGGCCTGTAACCATTTATCAAGTTGCACCCCTCAGTCTGTTCTCATGGGATTTGGCCTTGGAGACTCTTTTGCCAGGCTAGGATAGATAAGACGCCGTATATCTGTCAGGGTTGTCATAGTAACACTAGGGACTGAATACTGACATATGGATGGGATGTGAGGGTGCATTGGGTTTTATCTATAACCTCTGAATTCTGCACGCTTTCTTCTGTCCTGACAAAGATCCAGTTCCTGTAGTAAGCATATCTCTAATAGAGCATCACTGCCAAAAGTATTGTGAAGAGTGTCTTAACTGGGGATCTGACACAAATAGATGGCGTATACTAATTGATCCAATTTCAGACCGCTTTCTTCTGTCCTGACAAAGATCCAGTTCCTGTAGTAAGCATATCTCTAATAAAGCATCACTGCCAAAAGTATTGTGAAGAGTGTCTTAACTGGGGATCTGACACAAATAGATGACGTATACTAATTGATCCAATTTCAGATTGCTGGGCAATTCACGGGCAGGGGAGAGGAGGGCACAACTGACACAGAAAGCAACAGGAGTGGGAAAGGATGCCTGCTGTGATGGAAACTGTTGCTGTCCTCAACCAAAGGGCTGGTGGAACATCTCTGCCTTAAGTGCACAATGCTTGAGAGTTTCGAGCCACTTCTCTGAAATGGACTTAGGGTGATTCTGAATCTGGCATTCACTCCACATTTTCTCAACACTGAGGAAAAGGTGCCACTCAAAACCACATTCAAATACCCCAGGGCAATGCTGTACTGAGTGCCGGTGGGATTTTGCCCACTCATGGCTGGCAGATCTGGACCCCAGTAGACATTGACAAAGAGATCGGGGGAAACCACTGCCAGTCAGAGCAGAAAACTGGATGGGCCGATGGTCTGACTCACTAGAAGGCAGCTTGATAACTGGGGACACGTAAAACATTATTGGTCATGGCCTGTGGCCTGTAATGAAAATGACAACCAAGTCTTCTCTTATCCTTCATAGGCCAAGGGGGGTAGCCTTGTCCTTCATAGTTCATCTACAGTTACAGTTCCTGTACAGTTCTACTGGAATATGCAAGGTCTATAGTGCATCCAGGGCTTTTTTTGTAGAAAAAGCTCAGCAGGAACTCATTAGCATAATAGGCCACACCCAGCAGCAGAAACTCATTAGCATATTAGGCCACACCCCTAACAGTGCAGCTCCCTCCCAGGATCAGCTTCCCCAGGTGCCCCATAGCTTGCGGGTGTCAGGTTTAACAGCAAGTAAGTCCAGGCACTCTTCACAGTGAAAGATATGCTTTATTGGAATACAAGTATGTTGCCCATAGATGCAGATTCATTGTCAGGAATACTCAAACAAGCATGGAAACTGAGATATATACTCTGATGCATCAGCTTAACTAGCAAATGAAAACTCAGCGTGCGCACGGGAATTCTCCCGGCGGGATTTTACATAATGAACGGGAGAACATCCCCCCACCTTTGGAAGGCAGAAAAATTTCCACCGGCTGGGAACACAAGCTTTCACCCCTGCTCAAGGCCAAGTAGATAGCATTCGCTGGCAGAGGGTTCTCCCATGGTTACAGCAAAGCAAGGCTATGCGCATGCGTGCAAGATAAACGAGAAATAACACAGAAATCATGGCAGGTGCTTGACATCTGACAGCGGGGCACATGGGGAACCTGAGGAGAGGAGGCAATTTAAACTGCCTTCCCTCCCTGGAGCAGCTTGGCTCCCCCAGGTGCCCTGAGGCTTGCGAGGCGCCTGGGGAACCCAAGGGGAGGCTGTAGGCATGGCCAACTCAGAAGCTAGCCGGAACTCCATTCCTGTGCATTCCTGCCCAAAATAGCCCTGATGTGCATCTATATGAAGAGGAACAGAAGATCACCCTACAGGGGGACAGCTGAAGGACTGCTAGTTAGCATAACTAGATTAGGGACTTCCCACATTTCAAATTATGTCTTTTCCTATCTCCTGACTGGCTATTCTGGAGACTTCTTGCTCTTGCTGAGCTTCCTGGTTCTTGTTCCTCTCACAGAAGTTAGTTAGATAGTTAAGGCTCTCTCTCTCTCCCCTATGCTCTATCAAAGTTTGTTCTTCTTTAATAAGCCTACTTATGTTTCTTTAAACAGTTGGTGCTCCGCTCCCTTGCATATTTAAATTCGGCCAGCGCCTTCAACTGCAATTTTCAATGGAATGACCCTTCAAAACAGGAGCACAGAATCTTCATATTTTGTAAATCCTCATATATCTTCTGGAAAAACCTATTACAAGTCAGTCAACAACAGGAGAGGTTAATTAGTTAACAAAGAATTTGCATCTCCCCCAAGGTAATGTTAACTGTCTAGGAAAATGACATTAAAAATAAATCTTTAAACTAACAATTGCTGCAAAAGATCAAGCCACTAATAGGTGCCAATTAGTCACAAAGCTGTTGACTTCAAGTTTTTGCACTTTGGTGGTGATGGAGACATCAGCAGTGTTCGTTCAATGCTAGTCAACAGACATATTACAACTTCAAATATGTATTCCAATTCAACTTTCAGAGGTACTTCGGGATCTTGTTTTTACACAGTCAGTGGATTGTCACTGTGACATTATTAACTTGTACCCATTCCATTGTCCACGTACACTCCTGTCCACAATCAAATACTCATAACTATAGATGTGTCTAAATACTGCAGTAAACAAATTAATCTATGTAGAACATAAAAATATAAGAGCAGCTCTTCTGGGACAGACCAGGGGACCCTACACCATTCTACCCTGCTGAGGACCCTCCCTTCTCTAAACCGCACCCTTTCCAGACTCCACCCCCAAATCTCAAACCCAGTGTTGGCAGTCCTAAGGGACAACCTTGCATCCCCGATGTCGTCTGTGTTCAGAGAAACAGGAGCTTCCACACACACTAAATGCACTTTAAGTCCACTTTCAGTGCACTTTATTGTGTGAAATGGCAAAATCCACTTGCAAATGGTCAATGAAGTGGGTTGAAACTGCATTATTTAGCATGTGTGAAAATGTCCTTAATTGTCTCTGAATTTGGAGTTTGGGGGCAGATGTTTCTGGACCTGGGGCTTCTAGGAAGGAAAGAAGCAACTGCAATGGAGCTAATTTTTCAATGCAATTCAATTTATTGTGATCAAAGATCAGCAAATATCTTAAAATGTTACATACAGTTAACAGTGAAATATAGTCAGACAGTTGCAGTGTTCCCTCTAAACTGAGTTAGTGTGAGCTAGCTCACAGTTTTTTAGCCTCCAGCTCACACATTTTTGTCCTAGCTCAGGAAGGATGGCTCCAGTGCAAACTAATTTATGCAGTAACCAAATCATTCGCTCACAACTTTAATGCCAGCAGCTCACAAAGTAGAATTTTTGCTCTCAAGACTCCACAGCTTAGAGGGAGCATCAGGTAAAAATTTTAGTTAAGACAATGTGGATTTTAAAATTCCCTAAGAAGTAATAGTCTTCTGTCTGGTTAGGATAGCCATAGCCCCAAATCTTGCTACCTTAGCAGTAGTTTCATTACAAATATCAGCTAAAAAGAAGAGTAGAATAAAACTGATTAGACCTACCTGGGTAGGCAACAATTATTGGTGTAATATATTTAGAATGAATCCCGTGAAAAAATCGACCAGGTAAAAGAACGTGCTCAATTGTCTCAACCTGTCCAGAATTACAAGGACAGAGTCAGCTTGCGTATGGGTATGAGCCTATCTCCCTTGCAGGAGGGCAGATGGGAGAACATTTAATCATGCTAAAATGAAAACTCTGCGGTGCTTTGGGAGTTCTAACGAATAAAGGTAACTGAATGGAGCAAACTTTAGGTTTTTATTCCTCACCACTAAAAAGTGTGAGGTTCGTGCTCTGTCCATTTGGAGACAAGTGTCCCATAATCTTTGTCTGACAACAGCTTTGGCTCCTTGAAATCCCAAGGTGTAAAAGGGCAGCAGCAGGGAAGCCTAGAGGTGCCAGTTTGTATTCTGTTGCGAACACCCAGTTTGAGCAAACCCTATCTGAAAGGATGAAGGGGGTCAGCCCTGATGAAAGGAGTTTTAGTTTAGGCCAAAAACATATGGCATGAAACTAAGCCCAGGTTTCTAACATCACTAGGCCAGCCTCCAGCCTAAGCAGAGCATTGGGAACACATTTTGGTACTCCAAATAAAGATCTTTAAAATTTTGACTGAATTGTTTCAAGTTTGGTGTATTTCTTATACAGAGCGATCTGTGTGCCATACATGAGTTGAGATATGTCTTACCCCCCAAAAAACCTTCAAAGCATAAGGAATGTCAGCTCCTCCTTTGGTATGAAAAAATCTCAGGGGGGTTGCAAATGCTGATTTCTGGGCAGAATCCATGACCTGAGAAAGGTGAGCTGCCACCAGCCTGAAGATTGAAATGCAACTCCCAAATACCTGAATACTTTAACTTGCTCAGTCATATGACCATCTAATTGCCCTCTGTGCATCATAGACCTTTTAGCAGAAATAAGTATTTTGGTTCTGGTTAAATTTTTAGTTAGATGTTCCTCTTTACAGTACAGTGAGAGCGCACGAAGGGTTCTTCTCAGGCCTACTTCAGTATATGACAAGATAGCTGTGTCATCTGCATATAAGAGCATATTTTTTAAAAATGAAATAAAAAATGTGGTGTTTTATGGCATCTTTATTTGAATTTGGGGGAAGCTAAGAGGGAAAAGGAGTAGATTGAAGAGTTGTACGTTCCCTCTAAGCTGTGGAGTCCTGTGAGCAAAAATTCTACTTTATGAGCTACAGACATTAAAGTTGTGAGCAAGCGATTTGGCTGCTGCATAAATTAGCTCGCTCTGAAGCCATCCTTCCTGAGCTAAGACAAAAATGTGTGAGCTGGAGGCTAAACAACTGTGAGCTAGCTCACACTAACTCAGCTTAGAGGGAATGCTGGTTGTCACATACCCAGAGACGACTTGGGAGTGTCCTGTCTTTTCTTTTATCTTGATTTGTTGGATATTATAAATCTTAATTTTTGTGACTCATGGTCTATTCATGATATTGCCACAATTTAAGGCTTCCTGTGTGTCACAAGTATACCATGGAAGATATCTATATAATATACCTTTCGATTTATTTTTTATAATTTGGTAACTAATATGTATTTATTATTATTTATTTAAAACATTTACTAGCCATCTTCCTTCCATATGGAGCTCAGAGCAGCTTACAATATATGGGGCACTTCGAGTACCTGGTCATGCCTTTTGGATTAACAGGGGCCCCGGGTGTCAGGTATTCCAAGAACTGAGTATCAACACACAGGACCTTGAGTAGGTTCAGTTTATCGATCAGAGCAACAATAAAAACTCATAATGTGTGGGTTAAGCAATTATACCCCAATCATACAGGACCCCCTGATGAGTAAAAGCCAATAAGCACCCTCCTACAAGCGTGGGGAAAAGCTAACGATCTAGGCAAGGGCGGGAGACTAGTAAGGAGTGTAGCTGGGTGAACCAGGTGCTCAAGGCCACAGAGAGATAACAAAAGAGCTGAGAAAAGACAGCTGCAAAGAAAAGCGGGGTGGTGAGGTGCAAGCACACGGCACACACATTCTGGCATAGAATACTTCCCAGCAGTCACCATGGCAGTGCCCACCGACATCAATGAAGTGTTGCACAAGCATCTATTCAAGGGAGTTGTTGTTTATTTAGATGACGTGTTGGTATATTCAGAAGACATGGAAACAAACATGAAACTGGTGAGGGAAGTACTGATTGCACTCTATGATAATCACCTCTATGCCAAGCTGCCGAAGTGTGGATTCCATAAGTCAGAGATAGACTTTCTGGGCTACTGCATTACCCGGAAGGGGTTGAGAATGGACTTCCAGAAAGCGCAAGATATGGTGGGGTGGTGTCCCCCCCCACAAAGGCAATTACAATCATTCCTAGGTTTCACGAATTTCTATAGAGCCTTCATCCCCAACTTCACATAAGTAACCCTTCCTCTTACTGACTTATTAAAAACTAAGGGGATGGGGCCAGAAAGTAAGAAGGGGGGAAGCAAACTGCAATGGATCCCTGAATGCCAGCAAGCGTTTGACAATCTGAAGACCCTTTTTCCTCTGAGTCCATTCTCCACCACTCAGACGAAACAAAAGCTTTTATTGTTCAGGTGGATGTCTCGGATGTAGTCATGGGGCGGGGGGCGATCCTGCAAAGGGGACCCAATGGGAAGCTACACCCCCTCGCATACATGTCTGAAAAGTTCTCGGGGGCTGAGAGAAACTGGGCAGTGTGGGACAAGGAGGCAGCAGCTATAAAGTTAGCACTGACTACGTGGTGACACTTGCTAGAGGGGGCAAGTGTCCCTTTTGAGGTTTGGACTGACCATAAAAACCTGGAAGCCCTAACCCCGCCCCCCCACTGCCTTAACGGCAAGCAATTATGGTGGGGGGAATTCTTCTCAAAGTTTCAATTCACTCTGAACAGGGCTCTTTTTGTAGCAGGAACTCCTTTACATATTAGGCGACACACCCCTAATGTAGCCAATCCTCCAAGAGCTTACAGAGCTCTCCTTACAGGGGCTACTGTAAGCTCTTGGAGGATTGGCTACATGAGAGGAGCGTCACCTAATATGCAAAGGAGTTCCTGCTACAAAAAGAGCCCTGACTCTGAAGCACCTCCCAGGGAAATCTAACTTCCTTCCCGACACTCTGTCACACCTCCTGCAACACACCAGCCAATGTGATGAGGTCATAGACACTATGTTCTCTCCTGCCCAGCTGGGAGGGGCAGTGATGATGCAGAGCCAGGTGAAAGTGGGGAGGGAGGTGGAGCTGGGTGACTGGATGGGGAAGTTGAAAGCCGCAATATCCCCAAAGGATCTAGAGACTATTAAAAAGGAGGGTCTGAGTCAAAAAGAGAACAGGTGTTGTTACAAAGGTGATAAAGTGTTTATTCCTGAAACCCTGCGGAGAGAGGTGTTGGCTATGGGTCATGACAATAAAATGTCTGGACATTTTGGTGAATTAAATTCCCTGCATTTGATCCAAAGACAGTTTTGGTGGCCAGGGATAAGAAGAGATATATCCAAATATGTTGCCACTTGCCAGACTTGCTTAATGAGTAAGCAGAGACGGGGGAAGGTACCTGGCCAGCTCCAACTTTTGGAAACCCCCAAAAGACCTTGGGCTGTAATCTCGATAGACTTTCCCAAGCCATGGGAAGACAGTGATATGGGTTGTGGTAGATTTGTTTTCTAAGCAAGCCCATTTTGTGCCTTGTAAACAAATACCTACAACCAAGCAACTGGCTAAGTTGTTTTTGCAGCACATGATAAGACTCCATACGGTACCCTGAAAGGTAATTTCTGATGGGGGTTGCAGTTTGTTGCCAAATTTTGGAAACAGCTCATGAGCCTGCTGGGGGTGGAGCAAGGACTGAGTAGCAGTCACCACCCGGAAACTGATGGCCAAACGGAACACACTAATCAAGTTCTGGAGCAATTTCTCAGATGTTATATTAAACACCAACAAGATGACTGGGTGCAATAGCTGCCATTTGCTGAGTACAGTTGTAATAACTCTACACATAGCTCAACTGAGATGTCCCCATTCAAAGCAGTCCATGGGTATGAGGGAGGACCCCTGCTCACGGTAGACACGCATGAACCAGTGAAGGGGGATGCCCAGCTTTGATGGTCTACGGTAACTAAGGACTGGGATATACTCCAAAAAACTTTGAACAAGGCAAAGGAGGACTATAAACGCTATGCTGATAAAACCCGGAGCTCAGAGTGGGACCTGGCTCTTGGGGACTCCCTGTACATCTCTACCAATTACTTGAGGGGACTGCAGCCAGGGTAAAAAACGGGGTGGAAATATGTTGGCCCTTTTAAGGTTACTCGTGCAATCAATAAGGTGGGTGTGGAAGCTGAACTTCCTAAATCTTTGCGCTCTGTGCACCTTGTTTTTCATTTCAGCTTATTAAAGAAGGACTCTGGGCCTTCACCCTGGACTTGTTGTCCTCCAGCACCTCCTCCTCTCCGGATAGACTGCGGACTCCACCAGGTCCTGGAGACAATCCTGGACTCTAGGCTGAGGCGTGGCCAATTGTTCTACCTTGTAAAATGGAAGGACTTTGGGCCGGAACAGAATGAGTGGGTCCAGGCTAAGCACGTTAAAGCCCCCTGCCTGGTCAAAGAATTCCTTCGCTGTCACCCCCATAAGCCGGGAGGTTGCGGGGGCTTGGGGGGGGCAGTATGTCAAGCACAGGCTGCGTTAACTTTCGATTCCTTCTCGTTACCTTTGCTTGTCATCTTGCATTCCTGGGGGGGGGGTAGGTTGTTGGGCTGTAACTTTCCTGAAGAAGCGCCCCAAGATAGTTTTCCATGAAACTGACCTTGGAGTACCTTTCTCTGCCAGTCTAGCCTGGATAGGGCACCACATATCTGTCTGTGTTGCCATAGTAATGCCAGGGGAAGAGGTGACATGTATGGATGTGGAATTTTATGCTTTTACCTGTATCTTGTAATTTCCCACACATTTCCTCAGTCCTAACAAAAGTTATTGAACCCACAGCATCATATCTCTAATAAACCCTGCCAATAGTGTGTGTGGAGAGTGAATTAGCTGGGGACCTGACAATGTACACAGCAAGACCTAGTACGATAAACTGGAGATGCCTGGGTGGCACTGGCCACCTCCGTCAAAAGCTGCCAGGTGATCCAATGGGGGGCGATGTTGGGGGTTCAAGCCAGAGATTAGCCGCAAACCATGCCACCCCTATGCAGTGGCAGCTGCCCAGGTCGAAGGCTGCCAGATCATCTGGTTGGGGGCAGGCACTTCACACATGAGGCTGCTTGCGTGGCGGAGTCCCCATTCCACCCAGCAACTGGTTTAACTGGAGACCTCCAGCACCTCCACACATGCAAGGCAGCGTCTGCCTAAGGCCACCGGGTAATCCCTGGAGGAGGGAGGCCCAGACACCAAGTCACATGCTTAACAGCAGGATTAGGCCCCCAACGTGTGGAAGAAATTGCTGAACCACACCCTCCTCGGGCTGAAGCACAGCATGGGGGGCACAAACACGGCTGTGGTCCCGGCTGCCAGCAGGCCCCAGCAGAGGACCGTCTGTGCCTACAAGTGCAAACACCGTTCCCTGCGGCCATCTGGGACAGCATCCCTGGAGCTGCAGGCCAAGCAGAGAGGTGTGCAACCTCGCCTTGGAACCCTGAGCTGGCACGATTGCAGCTGGGGTGGCCCCCAACTGCTGCAGATGAGGCTGTTCCACCACACTGAAGCCCACAACCAGAGTGGCTCCCCACTCCCCCCGAGCAGCCTCCTGTTCCCTCCCTTGCCCCAGTTGCTCGTACGCCATATGTTTGACACCCCTGCTCTAACCACAGTAAAAGAAAAAGAAAAAAACACAAACCACTTAATCCCTTTCCTTAGGTCCAGCCAAAATGACAAAAAACAGTGTGCTTTTGTGTGTGTGTTTTGGCCCTTTGCTCTCCTTTTTTCAAAAATTGCCCCGCGTCTCAAGCGGCTAGGTCACAATGAGGAGCTGACCTCTCCGCACCCGCCCCACTCGTTGCCTTTCACAGAGAGGGTTTGCTTTCTGCTCCGGCCATCAGCAAACGACAGAAAGCGACAGATGTCATTGGTTGCTCCTTTGTGTCATTTTGATTGGTCCTAACAAAAGCTATTTTGTGGGATGTGCGTTGTTTCTGGATTTTAATTTTGGACCAGCACGGCTGCCAGCTATGTGTGCCTGTTTTGTCTACTATGCCATGCTGTCTCTTCTGGGTCCTACCCAGCGTTCCCTCTAAGCTGAGTTAGTGTGAGCTAGCTCACAGTTTTTTAGCCTCCTGCTCACACATTTATGTCTTAGCTCAGGAAGGATGGCTCCAGGGCAAACTAATTTATGCAGTAGCCAAATTGCTCGCTCGCAACTTTAATGCCAGTAGCTCACAAAGTAGAATTTTTGCTCACAAGACTCCACGGCTTAGAGGGAGCATTGGCCCTGACCTGTGCCCATCAGCTAACAGGGGATGGGTTGGCACCCTTTAGCTACACTAACCAGTAGCTTGGAAAACACTTCGAAGTCGTGCACTAACAGACACTTTTTAGAACAAGGAAACATTGCTGGAAGAGGATCTTGTTCCCAGAAGTAAATCCAGGCAGACAGTTGTAATGGATGGCAATCCTCTATATAGCTGCAGGGAGGAGAAACCTGTGTTGACAGTGCGGTCTCCGTGGAGGCCCACAGCCGTGGTGGTCTGTGGTTATTGGTATGCCAAGTGCAGCACAGACTTTTAAATATTTTAGCAGCCCCAGCTCCACCCAAGGAAGAGCCCCTCAAATGCAGGCTGGATAAACCTTTTGTTAAGCCTCACGTCACGCAAGGCAGGCCCGTAGCTACAGTGGGATGTCTCAGGGCCTGGCCCCTCGACTTACCGCCAAGCCCCCCCCCCCACTTCCACTTTTTATTTTATTTGTGGTGCTTACTTGGGGGGGGGGTGCAGGGGTGTGTGCAGGGTGCCCCCCCTGACTTATTTAAAGGCACCCATTTTTTTAAAAAACCCTAGCTACGGGCCTGATGCAAAGTGCAAGAAGGGGTCTCCCATTCAGGACTCCTTTATTTCTGGTGCTCTCGCACATCTCCCCCAAAGCATCCCTCCTTCCGTGTAAGCAGTGGGTTTGGTCATGCACATTATACGGAGTGACAGGGAGCGGAGCAAAACACAAGACTACGGCAACATGAATGATGTCACGTCAGCCTGGAAAGAGAATTGCACTGCTGTCTCTGGGGCGTGAGCAGGGCTCTGTCAATCGGGTGGACCCAAAGCCATGTCTCTGCACAGGGGAGGGGATGGGGGGCGTTCAGGTGCCAGTGTGCTGCTGCATGATCATTTGTAGTGTTGGGCTGAATTGTTCAGGTTTGGTTTTCACAACAGAAAAAAAAAAAGAGATGTCATTTTTGGGGATGTAAAATGGCAACCCACTTTCTTTTTACCTTTGGATACACGTTTTGGGCATCTTTGCCCCTGTCGTTACCCCAATTTGCTGGGCGAAGAGAACAGAACACCCCCATTGCTGAGCCCTGGCCCCCATGACTTGGCATCCAGGTGTGCATCTTGATAACCCTCTTTACAAGTTACAGGGAAAGCATGTCCAATCCCTGTGCAGTGTGCACTGGACTATTCTTTATATGTGCATTGAGTAATTCTCACATTACGTTCAACTCATGTACAGCTGAATGTGTGACGGAAACCCCACATTTATCTAGGGACTGGTCCTTGGTTATGTTTGTCAACACATCTTGGCACTTCCTGACCAACAGATGTACGTATTCAATGTGGTGAACAGGGCTAATAGTTACAGTAAATGTGTGCGCAGTCTGTGTACAGGGTAAGCTTGATTGCTTTTTGTATGGCTGAGTTCAGACTGGCAGTTTGGCCCGATATAGGCACGTTTCAGAAATGTTTCACAAATGGATTAAAGGATCGGTTCACACAGGCACATCTGTCAGGCGTTCCCCAGCCGTACTCAACCCGTCTTGTAACACTTCCCTCCTGAGTTTAAAAATATACCTTGTGAAAGTGGTAGCAAACCCTGGAAAATGCATTCATCCCATGTTTATCCTGCTTCCCAGAAGTGTGAACACTAACAAGCTGATCTGGTAGGGATGCTCTTATGTGCATGAGCGCATAAGCGCATACCATCAGATTAGATTACAAAAAGCTGCTTACAGCCACGCCTCCACCAGGGGTGGGCCAACAGTGTGAATGCTCCCTTGCGCCTCCTCCCTGGTAGTGCAGTGTGACCTGGTAGTGCAGCGTTCCGGGTCTTTTTGCTACAACTCCCTCGCGCTTCAAACTGCCCATCTGACCTTAGCCTATGTGTATCGAGTAATTCTCATGTTATAGTCAGTGCATGTCCAGTTGAACATATGATACAAACCTCATATTGATTCAGGGACTAGTCTCCCAGTTCCAGTTGTATAACAAATGCTTGTTGGCTGTTTCTTACAGAATCACTGTACCGTGTGAACAAATCAAATCTGCATATGAATTCTAACTCACATGTCTTCTGTGACGCTTCACAGGGTTAGGAACTTCAATTAGAGGGGTGAGGTATGTTGGAAAGGGGGCTGGAGACAAAAGGGAAGGGGAAGGAGAAATAATAAGAAATAGATGAGCTCAATCAGAGTCCAGTATCAGCTTAGAGACCAACAAGGTGTGGGGGAGTTAGTTTTTGGGAGACACAGCTTCTCCCTTTGGTATCTGACAAAGGAATGTCAACACTCGAAAGCTCATACCCTGTGCCCCAGCTGGGCAACACCAGGGCATACGGAAGGGCCCATCTACAGCCTCCCTGTCTCTCCACTCCCACAGGCCACGCTGGGACTCAAGCCCTGAGAGCACTTGTCACGAGGAAGAAGCAGCCAGCCACAGGAAAGGGAACCACAGAGATGGAACAGTGCAGCCGCTGCCAGCTGAAAATGCGGGAAAGGGCAGCAGCTGGAAGGGACACGCCCGGCCCCTGCACTGGGGAAGCAGGCTGGCGCAGGCTCCCTGAGGAAGGGCTCCTGGCCATAGGAAGGGAGGTGGCCAGCAAGAAAAGGCTAGGGGAAACCTGCAGTCTTTGCGAGGCTCTCCCATGGCCGGCAGCATCGGCAGTGGGCCTCTCCCACCCCTGCACATCAAGATGTATGTATGGGGGTGGAGCTTGGCCAGAGGAAGCTGGTGGGAGGGCTGAGGGGGTGGGGGGACCGGAGGGAGGCAGGGTATAAAAGGGGAGAAAGCCCGGCAGGCCGAGGGGGATGTCACCGGAGACTCCAAAAGTGAGAGAGACAGAGGCAAAAACAGAGCTCTGGCAGGTCACCCGGGGGACTAGTGATGTAACCACCACCATGACCATATTTGAGGCCTTGGGCGCAACCCCTGTAGGGTTGCCAGGTCCCCCAAGGGGCGGAGAAAACCCCACTTGATTGGTCTGTTACCTGCCAGCCCAGATAAGGCCACTGGGGGAAACCCCACCCCCAAAATGCCAGGATCGCAGACAGGGCCAGCCCCAGGTGTCTGGGCGCCCTAGGCAGGACAGCCTGGGGCACCCACCCCACCGGGGATGCCAACCTCCCGGTGGGGCCTGGAGATGGCTCAGCACTGTTTTCCTGCGAGGCGCCCAGGAAAGCTGGGGAAGGGGCGGAGTTAGAACCCTCACCCCTTCCCTCCCAGCGCCGGCTTTTCTGGGCGCCTCACAGCTGCGAGGCACTCAGGAGAGCCAGGGAAGGGGCAGGGTTAGAACGCCTGCCCTTCCTTCCCAGTGGCGGCGCCAGCTCTCCTGGGCACCTCGCAGCCGTGAGGCGCCCAGAAAAGCCAGGGCTGCTGGCGCTGGGCGGGAAGGGGGCTTTTCACGGGGGGGCGAGGGGCATTTTGGTGCCCCTGCAGGGTCAGCACCCTAGGCCTAGTGGGCGAGCCGGCCCTGCTCGTAGAGACGTGCTTGGTGTGATGACGTCACCTGGAGGTGATGTCATCATGCTGGGCATGTTGCGGGGGGATGCTCTTTTCATTCAAGGGAAAACTCTATGGTTTTCCCTCAAATCATAGTGGTCCCGCCCCCAACGTGCCCAACAAGATGATGTCACTTCCAGGTGACATCATCGTGGCATATGCACTTCCCACTCATGCTGAAGATCTCCAGGAAGGGGCCGGGGACTCCCCCACTAAAGGGTAAGTCAGACTTGGCAACCTTAAACCCCTGGGTAAAAAGAGGGGGGATGGAAGGGGCCAGAGGCTAACTGGGTGAGGGCAACTGGTGGAGAGGCCCCTTGAGCGGAAGGTGGAGGGCGACACCCTGAAAGCCTTCCTAGTCTCTAAGATGCTGCTGGGCTCGACTCTGATTGTTCTCCTGCAGACCAGCACAGCCACCCTCCGTATCTAAGGGGCAGAGGGGAGCAGATGCCCTGTCACAAGCATTTCGGTTGGTTATGAAGACGGGGCTCTAAACAAAACGCTTAACAGAAGAAGTGCTTTTTAATCGGGTGTAAAGGGATGAAGGGTTCTCAGAGAACTGCGTAGGGGCATAGAATCCGTCCCGATTCATCCCACTCTTTTACGGTGGGGGGTTCAGAAGGGGGAACAAGGAATTAAATTGCATTTTTGAATATCCCTTGTGTTTGCAAGTCCAAAGGGGGACGAGGAGATCTTTTCCCGCTTCCCCCAAACCTGGAATTGTTTGACTTCTTGGCCCTTCTGAACACTGCCAGCTTCCGGGTAACCCCTTGGCCAAAAGACATCCAGACACATCCCCCCACCCCCCAATTCCTGGAAAAGATCTTTGTTTCAGTCCGATTAGGTACATTAAGGCGTTGCCCTTGCGCTCCAACTTGATGCCCCCCAGTAACCGGCAGCAATGCGCAATGCTCGCCCGTGCGGTCCATTTCCATTTCCCCAGATAAAGGCGCCGGGGCCTGTGTTTGACTTCCCTGGAAATCAGAAGGTATTGATTTGCTGCTGGTGTTGTTCCCCCCCCCTCCACCCCCTTCTTCCCTCCCTCGCCTGATCTTCTCCCCTCTGTTTCCTGCTTCTTGCCGAGCGGCTGCAGCCCAAAGCATTGTGGGAGCGGCTTTCACATCTGAGCCCATTAGTCACCAGATGTCATCTGCTGCTGCCAGGGCCTCAAACAGCCGAGGAGACAATGTCCCATGCATGCTGAACATCTGAATGCCGACGCCTTCAATAATGTGGACAGCTCAATGGTTCGCGTGACATCCCAGCGGCACCTGACCTCAGCACCATGTTAATACTGACACCTACAGCCCTGCCAGGAAACAGGCGCAGCCGATTTCAAGGCCTGGGCTGTGAACAGGTTTAAAAAAAAAAAAAATCTTTTTATTTAAAGCAGAGAGGGATGGGGAGGAGGAGGCGGGGGGAGAGGAAGCCCTGCTCTGGGGAAGATTAATTGAGCGGAATTGCAAAAGGAAATAGACTTTGGATTGACTTTGGGGCTGCTTGCTTTTCATTTGCCTTTTCTCTCTCTCTCTCCAGGAGTGCTGAACGGGGGTTATTCGAAAGGTGAGTCGTATCAAAGAAAAACAGGACTCCTTCGGCTGTTGAGATCTATTAGTGGGGCGGGAGGGGGGGGATGTTGTTTAGCAAATGCCCATCTTCAGATCTCAGATTTACAGCGCAACCCTCTGCAGAGTGATTCTAGTGGAAGTGCATTGATTTCCGTGGACGGGTGCTTGGATCTCACAGATGATTTCTATGCTGAAGAAGCTGAAACTCCCCCCCCGCAAACTACCAACTCCCTCCCTTATCACGTGTCCCTGGGGTTCCCCTAGAGTTGCCAACCTCCAGGTGATGCCTGAAGATCTCCAATAATTACCATTCACCTCCTGACTACAGATTTCAGTTCCCCCTGGAGTAAACAGCAGCTTCATGGGGTCGACTCTGGTCCTTTCCACATTTGTCTGCCCCACCAGATTTTCTCAGTGTCTGAGTCAAGGCTATTCAAATCCACAGCAAAACAGCATCCAAATAACCCTTCTTTTTATTCTGGGTCGTCCCCCCCCCCCGCCTTCTGCATTACATCACCTCCCTTTGGTGGTCAGCCTGGTTTCAGCCTGCTGTTGCCCCAGGTGATTTGGATGCTGTTTTGCCCTGGACTTAAATTGCCTTGATTCAAACACTGAGAAAATCCGGAGTGGCAGGCCAATGCGGAAAGGACTGGAAGAACAGTGATGCTCTAGGACTTTCCCCATGTTCTTTGGTTCTTATAAAAAACACTAGGGGAAGTTCCTAGATCATCACTCGAGAGTGATGTCACGTCCTCCCCAAACATTCTCTTTCTCTAGCATCCCAGAGGGAGAAAAACACATGTGGCAAGGAGGGACGGGACCCGAGCAACAGGGATAAACGGGTGACAAAAATGAAAGTGCCGGAAGTGGCCCAAGACTCCGGTTTGGCTGGACAAAGGGGGAGAGGACCATGGGTTGATCTGGTTCCAGGCTTTGGTGGGCCCTGGGAGAGAGTGGCTGGGGATCCCTTCCCCTCCTCTGCTTCCCACAGTGCCCCCCCCACTCACACCACCCTGCCCATCTGCCTGCATTCTCTCCCCCACTGCCTAGCCATCCACCCATCCTTCCCCCACATGGGCTGCAGTAAAGAATTAACTAAGTAAATAAATAAAGCACTAAATAATCCACTTTCAATGCACTTTCCAACTGGCTTTTGCCAGTTCACACAGTAAAATCCAGTTGGAAAGTGCACCGAAAGTGGATTGAAAGTGGATTATATTTAGTGTGTGTGTGTGACCGCAGCCTTACTGGCTCATTTTCTTTCATTCATTCATTCATTTTTAAAATTTTATTTATAAGGTTCAAAATTAAACAAAGTTCAAAGCTGGTAACATTTCTCAAAGATAAGAGAAGCTTCCAACAAATAACGTTTGCATTCAAATCACGACAACTTAAATCTACTGAATTACTGCTACTTTTTAGATATTTTACTCATCCATTTATACATCTTGATCCATTCACTTTCAAAGATTTCCCCCCTTTTCCTTTTAACGATGTTGTTAGTTTATCCATTTCTGCAATATTCAACAACTTTTGCAGAAATTCTTCCCTATCCGGAACCTTATGTAGCTTCCAATACTTGTCGTACAAAATTCTGGCAGCAGTAATACCATGCAAAATCAAATGTCTATCTGTCTTCTTATCTATATCTGGAATTATATTAAGAAGAAATCATCCCGGCTTAAATGGTATTTAAAGAATAATGATTTCTTGTAATATCTGGCTCATTTTCTAACCTTCCCGGTGATCTAATACCATTCCTTTACTTTGCTGGGTTAGAGCTGCCAACCTCCAGGTGGGGCCTGGAGTTCTCACAGAATCACAAATGATCTCTGCGCTACAGAGGATCGCCCCCCTGGCGGAAACAGCAGCTTCAGAGGGCAGGCCTCCCTCCTGAGTTCTCTCCCCACCCCAATATCTCCAGGAATCTCCCAAGCTGGAGTTGGCAGCCCTGTGCTGGGAGGAGTATGCATCTGGGAGGGAGGGTGGGTAGATGGGCAGCAGGGAAGATCAATTCGATTTGATTTATTATGATCAAAGATCAGCATATAGTTAAAAGTAAAATACAACCAGGCAGTTGGTACCAGGCCCGTAGCCAGGATTTTGTAATCCGGGGGGCCTTTAAGTAAGTCGGGGGGCACTAATGTCACATAATAATAATAATAATAATTTTTTGGAGTTGGAGCAGGCAGGAGCAGTTGGAGCTCCTACCCACAACTACTAGAAAAACTTTGCAAGCTGTGCTTGGGGAAGGTAGCGGGCCCGGGCTAGACGGAAGTCAGGGGGCCTTGTTAGGAAGTCATGGGGCTGGGCCCCGAAATGCCCCACTACAGGCCTGGTTGGTACAGGTAAAACATTTAGTTAAGACAACATGGATTTTAAAATTTCCTAAGAAGTAATAGTGTTCTGCATGGTTAGGATAGCCATGGCACAAAATCTTGCTACCTTAGCTGTAGTTTCACTACAAATAGCAGCTAAAAGACGAGTAGAATAAAACTGATTTGACCTGCCTGGGTAGGTGGCAGTTATTGGCGTAATATATTTAAGACGAATCTTGTGATAAAATCGACAAGATAAGAGAACGTGCTCAATTGTTTCGACCAGTCCAGAATTGCAAGGACAGAGTCGGCTTTCGTGTGGGGTATGAGCATCTCTCCCTTGCAGGAGGGCAGATGGGAGAACATTTAATCGTGCTCAGGTAAAAAGTTCTGCGGTGCTTTGGGAGTTCTAACAAATAAAAGTGACTGGAGCAGGGAAGACCAGTGGGTGGGAGGCGGCACTGGTGCCCCCCCCGCCAAGAAGACCCGGCCCTCCTGCTCTCGGGGTCCCTCTTCCCACCGCCACTCAAAGGAGCAGCAGGAGCAAAATGGAGGAGGGACTGCCATGGGGTGACACCATGATGCCACTTCTGGTTTCAGACCCTGGAGTGACTATTGGGGAATTTGGTTAATAGAGTAGAATTTGCCCAGCCACAGAAGCGGGATACTGAGTGCAGTAAATAAACCTCCCAGGAAGTATATTGGAAAGGAGGTAAACATACATTGATTCAAGTAGATCTGGTTCACAAGCAGGTGGCAGTCAAAAGGGGAGAGAGAAGCTTAATCTAAAGCTTACTTTCCCTCACACAAATGGCCAACTCGTCCAGCATCACGGGTATGTGGGAGTATGAGGGCCATCGACAGGAAGGCCATGTGATGAGAGGGAGAGGACAATGCGAGAGAGGAGGGGTCAGAGGGCACCTCCCAGGTTAGGACAAAGAGAGGCATCCCATTCAAGGAGGTAACGCCTCTACACATTTAGAGTGATGCAGCACCTCTCAATGTCCCGGCATGCTGAGATGCTCACTCCAAAAGTGATGCCAAGGCATTGTGTGATGCTCTAGGTACTTCCCAGATCTCTCTGGTAAAAACTATAGAGTCATATGCAAAAGTCTGGACTGTTATGGAGGTGTCTGTCCACTTTGTATCCGTTTCTCGTTTCTTTCAATTAAGACCAAGGGGTTTTGTCTGACTTCTTCACCGGCCTCTTTGACTAGAACACATCACCTTCCCATTTTCTGAAGCTAAGGAGAGAGAAAAATGAAATCGGGAAAAGCAAACCTGAAGTCCCAATTGTAGCCACAAGCCTTTGTTGGCAGTCTATTTATAGCTGTGCAAAAACACACACGGGCCCTTGGTGTGGTATTTTGCAGTCAAGAAAGCTCTCTTGTACTGAATCAGACCACCGGTCCATCAGAGTCGGTATTGTCTACTCACACCGGCAGCTGCTCTCCAGGGTCTCAGGCCTGGAGTCTTTCCCATCACCTACTGTCAAATCCTTTATCTGGAGAGGCCAGGGATGGAACCTGAGACCTTCTGCGTGCCAAACAGATGCTCTACCACTGAGCCACAGCCCCTCCCCTGACGGCTTGTTAACGAAAATTCTACAGAGTTTATTGCCTTCAGCACGGATCTGTTCTCATGCCTTTGAAGGGCCCCTTGTTTTTGTTTCATGTATTTGGCGCATATGTACACGCCCTCTCAATCAAAGCAGCTGCCATAAAATGAACTGCAGTAAAAGTATCACAAACACGGGCAGAAGCATGGGCCTCACAGGGAGAAGGGTGGGGCTGTGGCTGAGTAGCAGAGGCATGCAGTGGGGCATGCAGGAGGTCCCAGGTTCAATCCCTGACATCTCCAGGTTGTTTTTTTTAAATGAGAATGGGGTGGGGGGAGAGAATGTTGTTGTCTTAGGGTTGCCAGCCTCCAGGTGGTGGCTGGAGTTCTCCCGCTTTTACAGCTGATCTCCGGGCAATAGAGATCAGTTCCCCCAGGGAAAATGACCACTTTGGAAGGAGGACTCTGTGGCACAATACCCCTGTGAAGTTCCACCCCGACCCCAAACTCCTCCTTCCTTAGGCACTGTGGCTCTGCTTAAAGAAGAAGAAGAGGAAGAGCTGGGTTTTATACCCCACTTTTCTCTACTGTGAGGGTCTCAAAGTGGCTTACAATCACCTTCCCTTCCACTCCCTACAACGGGCACCATATGAAGTAGGCGGGGCTGAGAGATTTCTGAGCGAACCATTGCTGGCCCAAGGTCACCCATTGTCAGGTTTAAAAACAAGTAGATCCAGTCATTCTTGCACAAAGAAAGGTTTTATTGGATTATCTTGCTAAAACCCACAGTAGGAGGTCATTGTCAGGAATGGGGGCGAAGCAATGCAAGCTAACTTATAGTGTGATGCAATAAAGCGCCTAGCAAATGAAACTTGAGCACTCGCGCGGGAACTCCCGGCGGGAGATATACTTCATGAATGGGAGACTACTCCCCCCCTCCCTTTGCCTTCCCAGGACTGGAAAATTCTCAGTAAAACAAGAATAGCCCAAAGCCTACATTCAAGGCCACCGTGATAAGGAAAAGCGGCAGGGAAGAAGCTCCCACGTTTCTGCCTGCATAGCTACGCAAGCGCAAAGCAGGGTAGGGAACACAAAACAATGGATTCAGTGAGAAACATCAAAGGCATTTTCTGACATTCTGCCCTTCCCAAAATACCACCCACCCACCACTCAGGAAGGAGAGAATGAAGGGCCCCCAGGTTTATTTGGGTATCGAGTGTGAAATTCTTTCAGGTGATCAGGTGCATTGATATCAGATACTTTCACCCACTCCCTGTGTTGGGGCCCAAAGTGTACCCATTCAACAAGGTACAGGAGTTGTCCACGGAGAATCTTAGAGTCCAAAATGTCAGCAATTTCGTAGTGCTCCTCATTGTCAACCATCAATGGGGGGAGGTGCTGGAAGCTCAGGATGCCATTTAGTCGGGGGTAATGCTGGTTTGAGGAGGCTGTAATGGAAAATTGGATGTATTGCTTTAAGAGATTTAGGTAAATCTAGTTGTACAGTTACTTGATTTATACATCTTAAAGCTTTGAATGGACCAATATATTTCCAAGCAAGTTTCCGGGATTGTTGCGCCAGTCTTAGGTTCTTGGTTGAAAGGTAGACCGAGTCTCCCGGTTGCAGTTTCCAGCCACCCGCCCTTTTTTTGTCTGCCTGCTTTTTGTACTGTGCCTTGGCCTCATTCAATGTCTCAACAATTAGGGGCCAAGAGTCCCGGAAAGTCTTACACCATGCTGAGGCTTCCCCACCAGTCTCGCCGGGCTTCAAAAAGGGAAGAGGGGGGCTGTCATAACCCATGGCAGCTTTGAAGGGAGACATATTCGTTGAAGCATGCCATGAGTTGTTGTACGCAAACTCTGCCAGTGGTAATAAATCTACCCAATTGTATTGTTGATAGTTAGTGAAACACCTTAAGTATTGTTCTAAAGTCTGGTTTACTCTTTCCGTTTGCCCATCGGTTTCAGGGTGATAGGCACTACTTAGAGCGTGTTCAATACCCATAAGAGTCATCAACTCCGACCACAACTTTGAAACAAATTGAACCCCCCTGTCGGAGATTATTTTGAGTGGCAACGTATGTAGCCTGGCAATGTGCTGAAGGAAGGCTTTGGCCAGGACCTTGGCCGTCGGTAGGCTGGGAAATGGTATAAAATGAGCTTGTTTAGAGAAGAGGTCCACTACCACCCAAATGACTGTCATATGTTTAGAGGGGGGAAGATCAGTGATAAAGTCCATGGAGATCACTTCCCAGGGTCGGCTCGGGGTGGGTAGAGGCTGTAAAAGACCTGGAGGTTTCCCTGGTCTAGTTTTGCAACGATTGCACATTGGGCAAGAGGGATAAATCCCATTTCATTCGGGGCCACCAGAAGCTGTGTTGCAGTAGGTGTAAGGATTTTACATATCCGAAGTGCCCCGCAGACTTTGAGTCATGGGCCGATTGCAACACCTGGGATCGGGTAGCTTCTGGAACAAAAATTTTATTGCCCCTGTACCAGCAGCCATTTGTGCTACATTTCACATCATCCCGAGCTTGTAGTTCACTTGTTTCTTGTGTGGTGATGTCAGTGGCAAATTGCTTTTCCCAGGTTATGGCCTGGATTGGGGTCAACGATTGTGCGCATTTGGTTTTTCGGGTTACAACCGCTCCAACTAATTGTTCAGGGGTGAACATAGACTCTCGTATTTCTGTCCTCTTACACAGGTGTTGGGGAAGGCGGGAGAGAACATCCGCCAGATGATTGGATTTACCTGGAAAATGGTGGAGGGTGAATTGAAATTTAGAGAAAAACTCAGCCCACCGGAATTGTTTTGCATTTAGATTCCGGGGCTTCCGTAGTACCTCAAGATTCTTGTGATCAGTCCAGATTTCAAAAGGTACTCGGGACCCTTCTAACCAGTGCCTCCAGGTGATTAATGCTAAACGTATAGACGCTGCTTCTTTATCCCAAATGGGCCAAAATCTCTCCGTATCATTAAACTTTTTGGACACATAAGCAAGGGGTTGTAATTGCCCCTGAGCATTCTCTTGCAATATCACCCCACCCATAGCGGTATCCGACGCGTCTACTTGGACCACGAATTTTTTTGTCTCATCGGGGTGTGCTAGTATGGGTTCAGACGTGAATAACTGTTTTAGTTGTTCAAAAGCTCCCTGACACTGGGGAGTCCAGTTCAAAGGGGCCCCGGGCATTGAAGCCTTAGTTCCCCTCCCCTTAGTCTTTAGCAGTTCTGTGAGGGGGAGGGCCACTTGGGCAAAATGTGGCAGGAATTGACGGTAAAAATTGGCGAAACCGAGGAAACTTTGGAGCTGCCTCCTGGTTTTGGGGGGCTCCCACATCAACACATCTTGGACCTTTTTTGGGTCCATTTCTAACCCCGCAGAGGATATGTGGTACCCCAAAAAGTCAATGCACTCCTGGTGGAATTCACATTTTGACAGTTTAACAAACAATTTATGTTCTAATAGCGTTTCCAATACTTCATGCATAAGAGCGGTGTGAGATTCTTGATCCGGGGTGTAGACCAAGATATCATCCAAGTAAACAACCACCCCCTTGAATAAGTAGGGGTGTAACACTTCATTGATTAAATTCATGAAGACCCCTGGTGCTCCCTGTAATCTGAAGGGCATAACCCGGTATTCAAATTGCCCCAGCGGGGTATTAAATGCAGTCTTATATTCATCACCCTGTCTGATACGGACCCGAAAATAGGCATCTCGTAAATCCAGTTTAGAAAACACTTTCCCCTTTGCCACCTCTGCCAACAAGTCTTTGATGAGGGGCATTGGGTAGGCATTAGTTGCAGACACTGCATTTAGCCCCCTGTAATCCATGCAGAGTCTGAGCCCCCCATCCTTTTTTTTACAAAACAATACTGGTGCTGCGAAAGGGGACGACGCTGGCCTAATAAATCCACGGGCCAGATTCTTATCAATAAAGCGGCGTAGTTCTTCCTTTTCTATGGGACTCATGGCATAAATTTTTCCTTTTGGTAATTTGTGGCCCGGAAGGATTTCAATCGCACAGTCGGAGTTTCGGTGTGGGGGTAGTTCATCTGCTTCCTCCTCCTCAAACACCCTGGTCACATACCGGTAGTCCTTAGGGATGCGGTTAAGGTCCTCCGTGGCTAGGCAAGCTCGTGGAGGTTCATTGCATGGGGTTTTTCCCCACCCTGGGTCCCATTTGTGCTCTGCACACTTCGGGGAGATAAATCGTACGCTCCCTTCTTCCCATAGAATATACGGATCGTGACCATGTAACCATGGGCTACCTAACACCAATGGGAACTGGGCTTGAGGGGCTATTACAAATGAGCGTAGCTCCCAGTGTTCACCAATGCCTACTCTTAAAGGAATAGTCTCAAATCGGCATGGTTCTTTCATTGGAGACCCATCCATTTGAGTAAAAGTTATCAGGTCTTTCAAATTGACAACGGTCGCCTCCAACCCCATAACCATAGACGGGTTTATCAGATCCCTCCCGCACCCTGAGTCAATGAGGGCTCGAACCCGAATATGGGTCATCATCGCTGGATTCATCACAAGTACAGTCACAAAGAAGAGAGAGGGGTAATTGCTCACCAGTTTAGGCGCCTCAGGTATTGGGTCCTGTTGTGTAGCGCCATTCACAAACAGGACCAATTCGTTTCCCTGCATCTCACTCTCCTCCTCCAGCATCATGGTATCCGCTTGGTCGGGGCTGGCAAAAAGGGCCCGTGTGTTACGTGGTTTCGCTGTTCCTTTTCTCGGGGTCAGGGTTGGCCATCGTCTGGGCTCCTCTTGTGGTAGGGCTCTGTTGGGATCCCCTTTCGGGCAGGATGCGGCGAAGTGCCCCTTCTCCCCACACCGCAGGCAGAGGCCCTGTCGCATACGCTGATCTCTCATCCCGCTTGAGGTGGAGGTTGGTTTGGGTCTGGCCTGGCCTGCCGCGAGACTCGGACGGTTGTTGCCTAGAGATAGATCCAGTTTCATGACACGCAAGCGACTTTCCGCTTTTCGGCCTCCTCCATCCAGCCCTGGAGAGTGCGAGGCTGCTGAGAGCTGAGGACATTATTGCGGACGTCTACAGCTAGTCCCATTCGATATTGTTGAGCCAGCACTGCATCGGTCCAGTCCCGAATTTTCACCGCATGCCTTTGAAACTCCCTTGAATACTCCCGCACGGTGAGTTTGCCTTGTCTGAACGTGCGAAGGAAGGCTTCGGCTTTCTGGGCCGCCCCCGGATCCTCGAAACGGTTTCTCAAGGCCCGCATGAAGTCATCAACATTCCCCAGTTCCGCTGCCTCCAGATCATGAAGGGCTACATACCAACTAGTAGCACTCCCCCGGAACCTGGAAGCGATGAACTCCATCTGTTGCTCCTCGTCCGGGAACACATAGCCCCATCTCTGCACAAATTTCCCTACTTGCAATATGAAAAAGGACACAGTTTCTGGATCCCCATCAAACGTGATCTCCAACATGTCCTTGGGGCGGATTACTGGAGGGGCTGGGGCCATGATCGGTGCTGGAACTGGCTGCGGGAGGGGTGCTGGAGCAGGGAGTTGAGGCGGAGGCAGGGCTGGTGGCTGGATAGGTCCTGGTTGCCCTGGCCCGGGTCCTGGTGCTGGGCCGGCAGGTGGAGGTGGGGCCGGTGCTGGCTGGCCCGGCCCCGGGGCCGGAGGAGCAGGAGGTGGCTGTCCCGGTGGCACCGGTGGTGCAGGCGCTGGTGCCGGTCTAGGTTGCATCAGTGGATGAGCTCGAATTGCTTGGTCCATCATCTGTGGTAGGGATTGCATTAGTTTGCCCATGTCCCGTACCAGACGTCGGGTATCCTCTTGAATAGAGTCCATGCGAGCCTCTGTATCGGAACCGGAGCCTGTTCTAGGAGATCCTCGAGACATCCGTCCTTGGGGAAGTCCAAAACTCCCTCTAGGATCCAAAAGGCTGTCCCGGCTCTGGCTCCCCGGCATGGACCAAGTAGTCTGGGTAGTATCCAACAGGTTTTTAGTCCAATCGCGTGACCTGCGGTAGGTCACCCCTTTATCCCACGGTGTTGGGGCTCCCAGCACGTAGGTCCGTGGAACCGCTCCCCCTTGACTCTGCGTTGAGCCGGCCGGTCTATAGATTGGGAGAGTGTACGCAGCCCCCACTGTGCTGATCGATGGAGGGGTGACCAACCCTGCTGCTGATTGCGGCCCCGATTCCTGACAATTTCTGTCAGGTTTAAAAACAAGTAGATCCAGTCATTCTTGCACAAAGAAAGGTTTTATTGGATTATCTTGCTAAAACCCACAGTAGGAGGTCATTGTCAGGAATGGGGGGCGAAGCAATGCAAGCTAACTTATAGTGTGATGCAATAAAGCGCCTAGCAAATGAAACTTGAGCACTCGCGCGGGAACTCCCGGCGGGAGATATACTTCATGAACGGGAGACTACTCCCCCCCTCCCTTTGCCTTCCCAGGACTGGAAAATTCTCAGTAAAACAAGAATAGCCCAAAGCCTACATTCAAGGCCACCGTGATAAGGAAAAGCGGCAGGGAAGAAGCTCCCACGTTTCTGCCTGCATAGCTACGCAAGCGCAAAGCAGGGTAGGGAACACAAAACAATGGATTCAGTGAGAAACATCAAAGGCATTTTCTGACATTCTGCCCTTCCCAAAATACCACCCACCCACCACTCAGGAAGGAGAGAATGAAGGGCCCCCAGGTTTATTTGGGTATCGAGTGTGAAATTCTTTCAGGTGATCAGGTGCATTGATATCAGATACTTTCACCCACTCCCTGTGTTGGGGCCCAAAGTGTACCCATTCAACAAGGTACAGGAGTTGTCCACGGAGAATCTTAGAGTCCAAAATGTCAGCAATTTCGTAGTGCTCCTCATTGTCAACCATCAATGGGGGGGAGGTGCTGGAAGCTCAGGATGCCATTTAGTCGGGGGTAATGCTGGTTTGAGGAGGCTGTAATGGAAAATTGGATGTATTGCTTTAAGAGATTTAGGTAAATCTAGTTGTACAGTTACTTGATTTATACATCTTAAAGCTTTGAATGGACCAATATATTTCCAAGCAAGTTTCCAGTCTTAGGTTCTTGGTTGAAAGGTAGACCGAGTCTCCCGGTTGCAGTTTCCAGCCACCCGCCCTTTTTTGTCTGCCTGCTTTTTGTACTGTGCCTTGGCCTCATTCAATGTCTCAACAATTAGGGGCCAAGAGTCCCGGAAAGTCTTACACCATGCTGAGGCTTCCCCACCAGTCTCGCCGGGCTTCAAAAAGGGAAGAGGGGGGCTGTCATAACCCATGGCAGCTTTGAAGGGAGACATATTCGTTGAAGCATGCCATGAGTTGTTGTACGCAAACTCTGCCAGTGGTAATAAATCTACCCAATTGTATTGTTGATAGTTAGTGAAACACCTTAAGTATTGTTCTAAAGTCTGGTTTACTCTTTCCGTTTGCCCATCGGTTTCAGGGTGATAGGCACTACTTAGAGCGTGTTCAATACCCATAAGAGTCATCAACTCCGACCACAACTTTGAAACAAATTGAACCCCCCTGTCGGAGATTATTTTGAGTGGCAACGTATGTAGCCTGGCAATGTGCTGAAGGAAGGCTTTGGCCAGGACCTTGGCCGTCGGTAGGCTGGGAAATGGTATAAAATGAGCTTGTTTAGAGAAGAGGTCCACTACCACCCAAATGACTGTCATATGTTTAGAGGGGGGAAGATCAGTGATAAAGTCCATGGAGATCACTTCCCAGGGTCGGCTCGGGGTGGGTAGAGGCTGTAAAAGACCTGGAGGTTTCCCTGGTCTAGTTTTGCAACGATTGCACATTGGGCAAGAGGGATAAATCCCATTTCATTCGGGGCCACCAGAAGCTGTGTTGCAGTAGGTGTAAGGATTTTACATATCCGAAGTGCCCCGCAGACTTTGAGTCATGGGCCGATTGCAACACCTGGGATCGGGTAGCTTCTGGAACAAAAATTTTATTGCCCCTGTACCAGCAGCCATTTGTGCTACATTTCACATCATCCCGAGCTTGTAGTTCACTTGTTTCTTGTGTGGTGATGTCAGTGGCAAATTGCTTTTCCCAGGTTATGGCCTGGATTGGGGTCAACGATTGTGCGCATTTGGTTTTTCGGGTTACAACCGCTCCAACTAATTGTTCAGGGGTGAACATAGACTCTCGTATTTCTGTCCTCTTACACAGGTGTTGGGGAAGGCGGGAGAGAACATCCGCCAGATGATTGGATTTACCTGGAAAATGGTGGAGGGTGAATTGAAATTTAGAGAAAAACTCAGCCCACCGGAATTGTTTTGCATTTA
Organism: Gekko gecko; assembly: GCA_029375565.1. Lineage (NCBI taxonomy): Eukaryota > Metazoa > Chordata > Lepidosauria > Squamata > Gekkonidae > Gekko > Gekko gecko. The sequence goes on from JAPDNY010000008.1 coordinate 2,479,611, forward strand.
GATTCCGGGGCTTCCGTAGTACCTCAAGATTCTTGTGATCAGTCCAGATTTCAAAAGGTACTCGGGACCCTTCTAACCAGTGCCTCCAGGTGATTAATGCTAAACGTATAGACGCTGCTTCTTTATCCCAAATGGGCCAAAATCTCTCCGTATCATTAAACTTTTTGGACACATAAGCAAGGGGTTGTAATTGCCCCTGAGCATTCTCTTGCAATATCACCCCACCCATAGCGGTATCCGACGCGTCTACTTGGACCACGAATTTTTTTGTCTCATCGGGGTGTGCTAGTATGGGTTCAGACGTGAATAACTGTTTTAGTTGTTCAAAAGCTCCCTGACACTGGGGAGTCCAGTTCAAAGGGGCCCCGGGCATTGAAGCCTTAGTTCCCCTCCCCTTAGTCTTTAGCAGTTCTGTGAGGGGAGGGCCACTTGGGCAAAATGTGGCAGGAATTGACGGTAAAAATTGGCGAAACCGAGGAAACTTTGGAGCTGCCTCCTGGTTTTGGGGGGCTCCCACATCAACACATCTTGGACCTTTTTTGGGTCCATTTCTAACCCCGCAGAGGATATGTGGTACCCCAAAAAGTCAATGCACTCCTGGTGGAATTCACATTTTGACAGTTTAACAAACAATTTATGTTCTAATAGCGTTTCCAATACTTCATGCATAAGAGCGGTGTGAGATTCTTGATCCGGGGTGTAGACCAAGATATCATCCAAGTAAACAACCACCCCCTTGAATAAGTAGGGGTGTAACACTTCATTGATTAAATTCATGAAGACCCCTGGTGCTCCCTGTAATCTGAAGGGCATAACCCGGTATTCAAATTGCCCCAGCGGGGTATTAAATGCAGTCTTATATTCATCACCCTGTCTGATACGGACCCGAAAATAGGCATCTCGTAAATCCAGTTTAGAAAACACTTTCCCCTTTGCCACCTCTGCCAACAAGTCTTTGATGAGGGGCATTGGGTAGGCATTAGTTGCAGACACTGCATTTAGCCCCCTGTAATCCATGCAGAGTCTGAGCCCCCCATCCTTTTTTTTACAAAACAATACTGGTGCTGCGAAAGGGGACGACGCTGGCCTAATAAATCCACGGGCCAGATTCTTATCAATAAAGCGGCGTAGTTCTTCCTTTTCTATGGGACTCATGGCATAAATTTTTCCTTTTGGTAATTTGTGGCCCGGAAGGATTTCAATCGCACAGTCGGAGTTACGGTGGGGGGGTAGTTCATCTGCTTCCTCCTCCTCAAACACCCTGGTCACATACCGGTAGTCCTTAGGGATGCGGTTAAGGTCCTCCGTGGCTAGGCAAGCTCGTGGAGGTTCATTGCATGGGGTTTTTCCCCACCCTGGGTCCCATTTGTGCTCTGCACACTTCGGGGAGATAAATCGTACGCTCCCTTCTTCCCATAGAATATACGGATCGTGACCATGTAACCATGGGCTACCTAACACCAATGGGAACTGGGCTTGAGGGGCTATTACAAATGAGCGTAGCTCCCAGTGTTCACCAATGCCTACTCTTAAAGGAATAGTCTCAAATCGGCATGGTTCTTTCATTGGAGACCCATCCATTTGAGTAAAAGTTATCAGGTCTTTCAAATTGACAACGGTCGCCTCCAACCCCATAACCATAGACGGGTTTATCAGATCCCTCCCGCACCCTGAGTCAATGAGGGCTCGAACCCAAATATGGGTCATCATCGCTGGATTCATCACAAGTACAGTCACAAAGAAGAGAGAGGGGTAATTGCTCACCAGTTTAGGCGCCTCAGGTATTGGGTCCTGTTGTGTAGCGCCATTCACAAACAGGACCAATTCGTTTCCCTGCATCTCACTCTCCTCCTCCAGCATCATGGTATCCGCTTGGTCGGGGCTGGCAAAAAGGGCCCGTGTGTTACGTGGTTTCGCTGTTCCTTTTCTCGGGGTCGGGGTTGGCCATCGTCTGGGCTCCTCTTGTGGTAGGGCTCTGTTGGGATCCCCTTTCGGGCAGGATGCGGCGAAGTGCCCCTTCTCCCCACACCGCAGGCAGAGGCCCTGTCGCATACGCTGATCTCTCATCCCGCTTGAGGTGGAGGTTGGTTTGGGTCTGGCCTGGCCTGCCGCGAGACTCGGACGGTTGTTGCCTAGAGATAGATCCAGTTTCATGACACGCAAGCGACTTTCCGCTTTTTCGGCCTCCTCCATCCAGCCCTGGAGAGTGCGAGGCTGCTGAGAGCTGAGGACATTATTGCGGACGTCTACAGCTAGTCCCATTCGATATTGTTGAGCCAGCACTGCATCGGTCCAGTCCCGAATTTTCACCGCATGCCTTTGAAACTCCCTTGAATACTCCCGCACGGTGAGTTTGCCTTGTCTGAACGTGCGAAGGAAGGCTTCGGCTTTCTGGGCCGCCCCCGGATCCTCGAAACGGTTTCTCAAGGCCCGCATGAAGTCATCAACATTCCCCAGTTCCGCTGCCTCCAGATCATGAAGGGCTACATACCAACTAGTAGCACTCCCCCGGAACCTGGAAGCGATGAACTCCATCTGTTGCTCCTCGTCCGGGAACACATAGCCCCATCTCTGCACAAATTTCCCTACTTGCAATATGAAAAAGGACACAGTTTCTGGATCCCCATCAAACGTGATCTCCAACATGTCCTTGGGGCGGATTACTGGAGGGGCTGGGGCCATGATCGGTGCTGGAACTGGCTGCGGGAGGGGTGCTGGAGCAGGGAGTTGAGGCGGAGGCAGGGCTGGTGGCTGGATAGGTCCTGGTTGCCCTGGCCCGGGTCCTGGTGCTGGGCCGGCAGGTGGAGGTGGGGCCGGTGCTGGCTGGCCCGGCCCCGGGGCCGGAGGAGCAGGAGGTGGCTGTCCCGGTGGCACCGGTGGTGCAGGCGCTGGTGCCGGTCTAGGTTGCATCAGTGGATGAGCTCGAATTGCTTGGTCCATCATCTGTGGTAGGGATTGCATTAGTTTGCCCATGTCCCGTACCAGACGTCGGGTATCCTCTTGAATAGAGTCCATGCGAGCCTCTGTATCGGAACCGGAGCCTGTTCTAGGAGATCCTCGAGACATCCGTCCTTGGGGAAGTCCAAAACTCCCTCTAGGATCCAAAAGGCTGTCCCGGCTCTGGCTCCCCGGCATGGACCAAGTAGTCTGGGTAGTATCCAACAGGTTTTTAGTCCAATCGCGTGACCTGCGGTAGGTCACCCCTTTATCCCACGGTGTTGGGGCTCCCAGCACGTAGGTCCGTGGAACCGCTCCCCCTTGACTCTGCGTTGAGCCGGCCGGTCTATAGATTGGGAGAGTGTACGCAGCCCCCACTGTGCTGATCGATGGAGGGGTGACCAACCCTGCTGCTGATTGCGGTCCCGATTCCTGACAATTTCTGTCAGGTTTAAAAACAAGTAGATCCAGTCATTCTTGCACAAAGAAAGGTTTTATTGGATTATCTTGCTAAAACCCACAGTAGGAGGTCATTGTCAGGAATGGGGGCGAAGCAATGCAAGCTAACTTATAGTGTGATGCAATAAAGCGCCTAGCAAATGAAACTTGAGCACTCGCGCGGGAACTCCCGGCGGGAGATATACTTCATGAACGGGAGACTACTCCCCCCCTCCCTTTGCCTTCCCAGGACTGGAAAATTCTCAGTAAAACAAGAATAGCCCAAAGCCTACATTCAAGGCCACCGTGATAAGGAAAAGCGGCAGGGAAGAAGCTCCCACGTTTCTGCCTGCATAGCTACGTAAGCGCAAAGCAGGGTAGGGAACACAAAACAATGGATTCAGTGAGAAACATCAAAGGCATTTTCTGACACCCATCGGGCTTCCTGTGGAGGAGGAGGAGGAGTGGGGGATCGAGCCCGGGTCTCCAGATTAGAGTTCGCCACTCTTTACCACTCCACTATGCTGGCTTTCTCTCTTGGCATGCAGAAGGTCCCAGGTTCAATCCCTGGCATCTGCAGTTAAATGGACAAGGCAGAAGGTGATGATGTTATGAAAGACCTCAGCCTGAGTGGAAAGCCGCTGCCAGTCTGAGTAGACAAGGCTGACCTTGACAAACTGATGGTCTGATTCAGTAGAAGGCAGCTTCATGTATGAATCCCGGCTTTAGGGGAAGGGCTGTGGTTCAGTAGTTCAGTGGTTCAGTGTTTTTGGCATGCAGAAGGTCCCTGGTTCAATCCCTGGCATCACCAGTTTCAAGGATGAGGCAGTAGGTGATGTGGAAGACCTCCGCCTGAGACCCTGTTGAGATGCTGCCAGTCTGAGTAGACAAGACTGGCCTTGATGGACCCAAGGTCTGATTCAGTATAAGGCAGCTTCATGTGTCCCCTTCACGGGAGGTTTTAGAACATCAAATTTGGAGAACTATCTCTGTTTGAAGCAGAACCACCCCGGGTGAATTCAGTGTTTCTTAAATTGGACTTGTACTACTGGGAAATGGTAATATGAGCACAATAATTTCAACACTATCCAACATGTTACAGATGAAAATAGGGACACTCAAGTGTTTTCTTGTAATATTATATCGGGGACTATTGCCTGAGCCACCCCACCCACACTGAAACATAACCTATTACATATTCTCTTCCTTCATCCCATAGATAGATGATAGATAGATAGATAGATAGATAGATAGATAGATAGATAGATAGATAGATAGATAGATAGATGATAGATAGATAGATAGATGATAGATAGATAGATAGATGATAGATAGATGATAGATAGATAGATAGATAGATAGATAGATAGATAGATAGATAGATAGATAGATAGATAGATAGATAGATAGATAGATAGATAGATAGATAGATAGATAGATGATAGTAAAGTTTGAGACTGTGTTTCCTATGCTAGTTGAAGTTACATTAGGAAAATGTCCCCAATGCACTGCCTGTGGGTGCTATGCTACCCACGGACACCTTTTCTAGCACCTGCCAAGTGTTTTTAGGAAGTGGGTGGGGCCAGGTAGGGCTTTTGCCCAGCAAGGCTGGATTGGCTGTGCAGAGGAACTGGTTGCCCACTGTGTGAGATGGGATGCTGGACTAGATGGACCACTGGGAAAGAGAAGGCTTAGGGGGGACATGATTGCAGTCTTCAAATATTTAAAGGGCTGTCATGTAGAAGGAGGAGCAGGTCTATTCTCTCTTGTTCTGGATTGCAAGACTAGATTTAATGGGTGCAGATTACAAGGGAGTCAATACCAGCTGAATATCAGGAGAAACTTCCTAACTGTAAGAGTGGTTGAGCAGTGAAACAGACTGCCTTGGGAGGTGGTGGATGCTCTTTCACTGGACATTTTCAAGTGGAGGCTGGATGACCATCTTTCAGGTATGTTATAGGGCTATCTTTCGGCTATGCTCCCGCAGAGTGCAGCGGGTTGGACTAGATGACCTGCAAGGTCCCTTCCAACTCTAATATCCTATGAGTCTATGACTGGTCTGATCCAGTAGGACTCTTCTGATGTTCTTATAAAGGCCTTGGCCTCTATGTCCTGTTGTTGGCCCTCCAGAAGAACTGGTTGGCCACTATGTGAGACAGGATGCTGGACTAGATGGACCACTGGTCTGATCCAGCAGGGCTCTTCTGATGTTCTTATAAAGGCCTTGGTCTCTATGCCCTGTTGCTGGCCCTCCAGAAGAACTGGTTGGCCACTGTGTGAGATGGGATGCTGGACTAGATGGACTCTCACTGGTCTGACCCAGCAGGGATCTTCTTATGTCCTTATGTCTGCAGTTTCTCACAACATTTCTCAGGCTTCCTGAGCTCCCACAGCATATCAGAATAAGATTCCTCTGTGGCCAGTCTGCCATTCTTGCACTCAGTCTGTGAAACAGAACTCCCTGTTCAGGTGAGATTCCTATTTCAGACTATGAGAGTTCCAGAACTAATGGATACAGGGCTGCCTTTACTCTGTTGGTTTACACAACTCTGCAGACATCATATGAAGCTGGAATTAGATAGCAATGGCCAAGGAACAGTAATACCACCCTGTGGCCCCGGTCACACAGGAGGATTTGCCCCGCGAAACGGACGGGTTGAGGGCGCATCAAACGGGCACAATCATACGACAACATCTGGGAAGTGTAGTGCACTCATCACCAACCCATACCGTCAGCCCAAAGAAGCAGATTTAAAAAGTACCAGCAAAAGGGTAGTAGCAACCAGAGAAAGCAGGTTGCAGGCGAGCGTTGGATCGCAGAAGTGGAGTTAATCTGATGCATCCAGCATGCACATGTGTCCCGTCACACTGGATGTGTTTTTTCCAAGCTGCCACATTATACGAAGCAACGTAAGAGTGCACATGCGCAAGACCCTTTGATGCACTTCAACATCGCCATGTGATTGCCAGCTATTGGCATCTGCGTGGCATCTTGGAGACCCGTCTGAGCATGCTACCGTGCACCCTTTTGCTCCAGCTCTGATTTGCCTCCCTTCAGCGGCGCAGTATCATGTGACCGGGACCTGTGTTGACCACAGAGATAGAGCAAATTACCTCTTTTCTCTCATCAGTGTTTCCACTGTGGTTGCTCTCCCCCATCCTCTGCACCAAACTTTGAGGCCAGGTGGAAACCTAGGGCTTAATCTCCTGCTCTGCAGGAGATGTAGGAGTCTTTGGGGTGCATGCGTGCATGTGTGTGTGAATTCATTCATCATTAAAAGGGAGTTCCTACTAGAAGGCTGTGTTAGGTTTGTGCTCTGAGTTTTCCTTGTAAATGTGGCCCAGTCTACAACAATACAGTTGATTTGGCCACCTGCATTCACGCCACACTAAAGTTCGTGATGAATTTTGGCTGATTCGTCGTTTGCGAAGTTCATGGCAGGTCAATTTCCTACAAACTTTCAAGCTGTTCATGGCACTTTGTGCCGGTATGTGAATGAATACATTTCCAGACAAACTATCTCTGCTCAATCTAAATGTTTACCAAACTTCAAAGCAATGGGGGGAGAATTTGAAGGGCATGTAAAGGAGCAACCAGGGGGGAAGGTTCCCTGTGACTTTGATGTCTCTAGCTCGCATCAGGATCCATTCCATACACTCCTTTTTAAAAAAAACACAACAACTTTGATTAGGATACACAATGTTTCACAACTTGGTCCACATCATAAATCTCATATCCTTTTTCTCAAAAGCTCCTCTTCCCCCCCCAATGGCTCCCAGCATTGCTTCCACCATTCAAACATCTTATAATGCCAGTTAAATCCTTGTTAACATACTAAGTCTACAGGTAACACCCACATAGATATTAGTAGCTACTATAAACACCCATTAACTGTAACAATTGTTCCACCATTAGTAGTTACCCAAACTGAAAACACTGTCCTTCATTTCCCAATACTTCTGTATATATTCTCTGAAATCGCTCCAGTCTGCCAAAAAAGTTTCTTCATCTATGTTATTAAGTTTTCTTGTCCATTTGTCCATTTCTGCCATAAATAGCAGTTTTCTTAGCCAATCCCATAAGTCAGGAATCTTTTCATTTTTCCAATTTTGAGCATAAATCATTCTAGCAGTCGTTACCATATACCATATCAATGTTCTTTTACTCATACTTATTTCTTCTAACTTGAGACCTAAAAGAAACAGTTCCGGTTCCATACACTCCTGAACCCGAACCTGTCATTTCCTCAGAAAGCACTTTCCCCGGGGCACCTTCTTTGAGAGGGCCGTGACTCTGTAAATCCAGTCGTCACAAAACTTGGACAGTGGGAAGAAGAAGAAGAGGAGGAGGAGGAGGAGGAGGAGGAGGAGACTGGATTTATACCCTACCCTTCACTACCTGAAGGAGTCTCAGAACAGCTTATGAATCTCCTTTCCCTTCCCCTCCCCACAACAGACACCCTGTGAGGTAGGTGGGGCTGAGAGAGCTCTTGACAGAAACTGCTCTTTTTTCAAGAACAGCTCTTATCAGAACTACAGCTTACCCAAGGTCATCCAGCCAGGTGCAAGTGGAGGAGCGGGGAATCAAACCCGGTTCTCCCAGATTAGAGTCCGCGCACTTAACCACTACACCAAACTGGCTCACCGGAGACTCAAGCAGAGACCCACTGTGGCCTTGGTGTCTCTAGTGCACCAGGGGGCTGTTCTACTGCATCAAGAACCCCATCAACCAAACTGGTTCATTTGGCATCAAAGTTCATGATGGTTCGTGCTTCATGAACCAGGCATGCCATGAACCACGAACCAAACCACATGTTTCCCATTCGTGCCTGTCCCTAGTAACATTGAGACTAGGCTACTGTAATGGATTGTACATTGGTCTCCCCTCGGAATCAGTTCCAAAATTCCAGTTGGTGCAGAATGCCACACAATGATTCCTGAATTTGCTTGGATAGAACTTTAGGGACGGTCGTCTGTGCCACTGTGTTCAGCTTGCTGTAAGTGAGATCCTACTATGCATTTTTTGCATCATTTAATGTGTTGTGTTAATACTTAGGCTTTGCTTCACTTCCGCTTTTAGATATCTGATTGGTTCTACAACCCTCACTCTCTTGTACTGTTTATTGAATGTCCCATCCTGTCAATTGTATTGAGTCTCTCTGTGTCATCCACCTTAAGTCCAAGCGAGAAAGGCGAGAAAATAAAATCCCACCTTTTTCCTCAGTGGAAACCCAAACCAATTTACATCATTCTTCCTTTCTCTGTTTTATCCTCACAACAACCCTGTGAGGTAGGTTAGACTGAGCATGTACAGCTAGCCCTGGGTCACCCAGAGAGCCTCTGTGGCATAGTGGGGATTAGAACCCGGCTCTCATCAATATTACAGAACATCCCCTCTGCAAAGACTCTCCCCTGTCCGTACCCAACTCACCCGGGCCTTTCTTTGCTAGTCCCGCCATCCTTTCCACTGAGATTCCAAATCTTATTCATCTTTCCACTTATCACATAAGTGCCCCGCTGTACATAGTGCAGACTTCCTAATTAGAGCGGCTGGCATTGCTTTGTGTGAGTTCTTGCTACGTGTGATGATGCTGAATCGAGTTTGTGACTAATAAATCAAACTTGATTGATTCAACCCATAATCAAAGCACAGTTGCTGAAGCGTGTAAGGGGGCGGTGTTCATTTTGCTCACCACCACGGATGCGGAGATTCCAGGCTGCAGAACTGGGGGGGTTTGACTTGCAAAAACACTGGGCAGCAGGGAGAATTCCCTGAAATCTCTCCCCCCCCCCACGCCCCCTTTTGCCATCAAGTCACAGCCCACTTACGGCAATCCCTCATGGGGTTTTCAAGGCAAGAGTTGTTCAGAGGTGGTTGGCCACTGCCTGGTCTGCCAAGCAAACCGGGACTTCCTTGGCGGTCTCCCGTTCAAATAGAAACCAGGGCTGATCCTGCTTAACGCCCGAGATCTGATGAGATCTGGCTAGCCCGGGCCGTCCAGGTCAGAGCAAGAAATCTGTTATACTGTCTGATATTTAGAAAGTCGGCAAATCTGTGAATAAAATGCAGTGTCTGGTGCATTTAAACTGCTACAACTAAAAGTACACATTGCAGTTTTTGAAGTTCCCCGAGGCCCCTCTTTCCTGCCCAGTCCGCCCATTTGATAGCCATGCTATTCACCTTCATTTGCAACATGTAAAATATCCCTTACTCTGCAAGCTACAGCCCATATCTGAAGTTTTATTTTCAACGTTGGCATCCACTTTAAAAAAAAAAAAATTGTAAGTCATCTCGCCTGGTTTCAGAAGAATGCAACAAAATAAATTGTTTAGGAGGCAAATTGTTTGGGGAAATGGTTGAAAGAACTTGTCATACTAAAGTCTCTTGGGTGGGGGGGAATCTACAAAAGGGGAGACATAACCATATTCCGCTATGCAAAAGGTTGTTACAACAGGGGATACTGATAAATTGTTCACCATGGCAACGGAAGGTAGGACCAGAAGGAAGATGCTGAATTTACAGAATGGAAGATTTAGGTTACCAGAATGAACAGCTTTCTTCTACCCCAGTACAGGTTTGGATCTGCAGATGCATCAGGGAGGTGGAAAATTCCCGTAATTGGAAATGTATTAAAATTAATACCTGTCAGGAGTGGTTTAAGGGGCAGTGGATAAACATCTGGCAGAGATTATATGGGTTTAATTAATTCCGCCTAGAATAAATAACCACTGAAGAAATCCTCTGGCCACAGAGTACCAGTATGTAGAATCCTTCAGCATGGAGCTATTCATGTCACTCTAGTTGCATGAGGCAGAGTGGGAAGAGAGGCCTTCCTTCCTTGTCCAAGGAGGGAGGGAGTCGGAGAGTTTCTTTTCCTTTATTCCCTAAATCTTCAAACTGCAGGTGAGAGCTAGCTGCCAGTCTCTCACATCAGCTGGAAGAGAAGGATGAGTGAATGGATTGTTGGAACCCCCAGGGAGAAGATGCCCATCGCTGAAGACTGTCTTGAGAGAACGTAGTGGCAAGAGCAGAACCACTGACCTTCTCTGGAAATATTCTGGCAAATACAAGCTCTTCATCCAGATTCTGAAGAGAAAGGCCCTTCAGAATTCGGGGGGGGTATTTTTGTGTGTGTGATGCATGTGTATGTGTGTGGGGGCTTGCAAGCCTGGAATTTATAGTGACTTCTGGTGACCCCTAGTGGGGCTAAGACGTTTCAGTGAGGTGGCTTTGATATTACCTGCCTCTGCATCCTAGCCCCGGTATTCCTTGGAGGTCACCGTTCCAGAGTACTTGACCAGGATTGGCCCTGCTTAGCTTCTGATTTCTGACAGAATATGTTTTTGATTCTGAAGACTTGATTCTCCCACCAAATTAACTGGGAAACTTTGGGTTCTAGAAGTTGTGGAAGTCTTCCTGAAGTTGTAAACCAGAATACAGTTACACAGGAGCCAAAACTGTGTAAATATGGTTCTCTCTCTCTCTCTCTCTCTCTCTCTCTCTCTCTCTCTCTCTCTCTCTCTCTCTCTCTCTCTCTCTCTCTTCTGTAGTGTTGGGTACTTTGGGGGAGGGGTTGCTAGTAGAAAAACAACATACTTTAAATCTTCCTTATGTCAAATAATGCAATTTTACGTGCTAAGTCATAAATGATCTATTTTGTATAGTTAAAGCAGTAAAATAAGTTTGGGCTTGATTTAAAAAGCATAGCATATATTCCAATTTTTGCCAAATTTCAATCTTTTCCCTGAAAAAAAGCAAACCTTTCCCCCCCATGGCTTTAAAATTTCCAATAATTTTACTTCCCTCCCACATCTGGACACTTGTCTACTCCTTTCTGAAAGCAATCTAAAATGCTGGACCTCGCCACGTTTTGTGGCACTGAGTTCTGTCAGTCAATTATGTGCATCTCTGTCGATGAGTTGGTCAGAAGCAGGCAGAAAAAACCACAGGTGTGTGTCAAGACCCTCGTGAGCTGCCGCACATGGCTGGTTGGCTGTGATCATCTTTGCTGGTCACAAACTAGAAAGAGTTAGAATATTTCTGGGCACCTGTGAGAGGCAGGGAACAAACAGCAAAGGGTGACCCTCACCTTCATGCCGTGCATCCAAGTTTACATCTGTCTGGGCCCTGGCAAGAGTCCATATTGTTTTTCCTACAACAGACAAAACCCAGCTTCCCCACTGGAATTTCTGGCGAGCAGAAATCCAAAGCAGAGAATCTGCAGCATGTCAGCATGATCATATATCTGCAATCCACGCAATACCCAACTGTGTACCCTCTTGCCACTGCCTTGCTTTCTGGCATGGCTTTCGACAGCTCAGTCCCACCTTGTTTTGGCGCACTGTGCGTAGCTCTTCACATCCTTGACCCGGGCTCTCGCTGATCCTCTGGAACTCGCAACACGCTGGCAGTGACTAATGAGCATGGCAGTGCAGTAAAAAAACATAAAGGGGAGGAGAAGACAGCCAGTCTGCTGTGTTGGGACAGAGCAGTCGATCCCACTTCAGACAAAGGAAAACAACATTCGAGATGTCACAGCGCCCTCTGCTCCGTGACACTGACAGCCCCTGTAGCCACGACAAAAGACAGGACTGCATTTCTCTGCAGGCAATCTTTCCCCCCCCACGATGAAATTCCTCTTCGCTCTTCGCCACTCCATCTGCCTTTGCCGTTCTTTCCGTTTTCCCATTTTTGCATTTCCTCCTGTGAACTGAGAATTAATGACTTGTGCTTGATCGATAGACCTAAAGACTGTGTACATATCCTGGCCTGTACGTTCACAGCACATGCCAGCCAAAGGTAGCAGTCAAACCTGTCTCTGCAGCCAGCCACATCAATATACCCACACTGAACTTGTTGATGCCACCTGCCTCTAAGGGGATGGGGTCAGCTGTTCTACCTGTGGTGCTCATTAGGTATGGGCACAAACTGGAAAAATTGAGGTTCACGGAGGTTTGAGGTTCAGGCTTTTCCCAAACCCCAAACCTCCACAAACGTCTCCATTGTATAAACCAGTTTGTGCTTTGGGAGGTTTGAGGGGCTGCAGACCCTCCCAGAAGTGAGCTCCAAAGACATTTAACTGCCTTTGGATCTCACTTCTGGTTGGGGGGGGGGTGGCACCACCCAGAAGTAGGCTCTGAAAGGCATTTAAAGGCCTGACTGAATGAGCTCCAAAGGCATTTAAAGACCTTTAGAGCTTGCTTCCAAGGTCAGGCCGCCTGACCAGACGTGAGCTCTGAAAGCATGCCTTCCAAGCCCACCTCCGGCTGGCCGGACTGAGCTCTGAGAGTGAGCACTAAATGTCTTTATAGGCCTTTGTAGCTCACTCTGGGAGCTCAGTCGAGTTTGGTGGCTCAACTCGTCTAAGCTCCCAGAGTGGGCTCTGAACGCTTTTATAGGCCTTATATGCCCTTATATGGGCAGGCCCCACCTGGAAAGCCCTTATATGGGCAGACCCCAAAGGCCCTTGGAGTTCAGTCTCAGAGCTCAGTAGAGTGGCCTGATGTAAGAGCTGAAGTAAGCTCCGAGGCATTTAAATGCCTTCAGAGCTCCCTCAGATGGGGCCACAGGCTGTTGGTGGGCTCCAACAGCATTTGGTATCTTTGGGACTCACTTTTGGTGGCCTGCTAGACCCAGAAGTAAGCTCCAAAGGCATTTGAGTGCCCTTGGAGCCCTAGATTGTGTCTCTCACAAACTGCACAAACCTCCATGGAGGTTCATGGGTGGAATGGGAGACATGTTATCCCAAACCTCTGGTTCACAAACCACGAACCAGCCTGGTTCATGCTCAAACTGGGGTTTGTTTTGAGGGTTCATGCCCATCCCTAGTGCTCATGCAGCTTTTAGCTTCTTACCAGAAAGGCAGAAATGAAATACTGCAGGGGTTACCCAACCTTGTTGAGCCCATGGGCACCTTTGAAATTCTGACACAGAGTGGCAGGCACGACCCCAAAATGGCCACCACTGGAGGTGGAGCACACCACAAAATGGCTGCCGGAGGAGGTGAAACCACACAGAGAGAAGGAACCCAAGTACAGGGGGAAAGAGGTGTCATCAAAGAATACACTTGGAAAGTGGGCTGAGAAAGAATAAAACAAACACTGTGGGGACAGCTGCCACTAAAACAATGTTATTTCAATCTGAACAGCCAACCAGGTCTTCAGTGGGAAATCTGAAGCCCTCCTTGGCAAGAGCCCCATCCACTTTCCAAAACCATGGAAGGTGCCACGGTAGGTGCCCACAGTACAGTTTCAAGGATGTTCCATGCTAGACAGCACTTGTTTGCGAAGTATCTTCTTTGTATAGACTTCCAACTGGATGGGTTGTTTTTGGGATTTGTAGGGTTGCCACACACACCCTGGGGCAGGGATCCCCCAAACTACTGCTGGCGGGTGGGGAGAGCCCTGCCCCAAAGAGCCCCATCCCACCCAAAATGGCCGGCATGATTATGTCACCTAGAAGTGATGTCATCGCGCCAGGCACGTCGCACAGGGATGCTCTGGCATTTGGCCAAAAACTCTATGGTGACCACAGAGTTTCCCCCAAAATGCTAGAGTATCCCACCCAACATGCCTGGTGCAATGATGTCACATTCAGGTGACGTCATTGTGGTGCGCATGAAAAGCACACGTGCCAGAAGACTTCTGGATGAAGACTGGATCCCCCCATCCCAGCCTGCAGCCAGGTAAGACCTTGCAACCCTAGTCATATGTCAGGAGCCCAAGGGACAATAAGGTCTAGCCACCGGTAGCTGGAGAGCTGATAACGAAGCTATCTCATATGGAGTCAGTTCACTGGTCCTCTGGTGCTGTATGTCCTCTTCTGATGAGATCGTGGAGATGCCTTTTCTAGTCCTGCTACCTCATACATTTTTAACTGGAGGTCCCTGATCTCATCAGATCTCAGTAGCTAAGCAGGATCAGCCTTGGTTAGTATTTGGATGGGAGACCACCAAGGAAGCCCAGGGTCACTGTGCAGAGGCAGGCCATGGCCAACCACTTCTGACCGTCTCTTGCCTTGAAAACCCTATGTGGTCACTACAAGTCAGCTGTGACTTGACAGCACTTTACATGCATACACATATACTAGGGGTTAATCCACTGGCTGATTTCCATTGGTGGAGCACAAATTCCTCACTTCTCTCCTCCAAATGTAGCCCAGTGAGCTGCTCTTAAGGGAAGGCCCTTGAGACGGTAAAGACAGTGTCGGGGTCCTCGTCAAGTTAACTCACTCTTCACATGCACTTTCTAGGTTGAAAAGTTTATTGGAAGATATGAGATGTGCAGGGATTGAACCTCTTGTAAGGTCTGGGACCTGAAGGCAGGAAGGTTGCATATAGTTACAATCACACATTCCAACCAGACCCGTCAGCAATACTGCATTGACCAAAAGACAATAAGGCCCACCTCTAGCTAATCAAAGTTGTTTCTACTTCCCATGAGAAAGAATCTCTTGAGGGCTCAATAGAAAGTTACATCTGCAAGCAAGTCTACTTCTACACCCATACACTCTTCTCCCCCCCTTAGGAAGGTAGTGGCAGGCGAGGACTAAGATAAGCACACTCATGCCAAGGCAAACAGCAGGGAAAAAGAGGTTACATAGTGAGAACATAAAAATGGAAACCAAACTATCAAGGTACAGAATAAGAGGTATACATATTCGGTCCGAGCCTGACAGACAGCAGGCAAACAGGAATGCCAGTTATTTCTTTAAAATGCCCACCTTTCTGCAGACGTTCAAAACATCCATTGAAACAATAAGCAAACAGGAAGCAAGCACTCAAAGCTATGAAAGTAGAACTTAACAAAGCTCGGTATGCCGCCCCCAAAGAACAGCATCGTGGTGGCCCCAGAAGGTGGTTATTGGAGAGTTCTGCTTTTGTTTATTTCAGGTTGGATCCATTTGATCAACTCTGTGGTTTTGTTTGCTCTGGCCTAAAATAGGCCCAGTCTTATCAGATCTCAGAGGCTAAGCAGGGTTGGCCCCAGTTAGTACTTGGATGGGAGACCAGCATGGAATTCCAGGGTCACTACATGGAGGTAAAAAAAGTAAAGGTAAAAGTTTCCCTTGATCAAAAGGCAGTCGAATCCGACTCTAGGGGGTGGTGCTCATCTCCGTTTTCAAGTCGAAGAGCCAGCACTGTCTGTAGACTTTCCCGTGGTCATGTGGCCGACATATCTAAATGCCTAGGCACGTGGAACGCTGTTACCTTCCCACCAAAGTGGTACCTATTTATCTACTTGCAATTTCTTGCTTTCAGACTGCCAGGTTGGCAGGAGCTGGGGCTAGAGATGGGAACTCCGTCACACGACACGAGGGTCTTGAATGGCCAAGCTACCATCCTCCTGGTCTGCAGCTTAGTGTCTTAACCTCTGAGCCACCGCAGCCCCAAGTGAAGGCAGGCAATGTCAAACCACCTCTGCTTCTCTCTTGCCTTGAAAACCCTACGAAGTTGCCCTAAGTCAGCCGTGACCTGACGGTGCTTTATCGACACACAGGCAGGGCTATTGTCATTAACACCCTGAGAGCCCAAGCCAGTCTGACCTTCCCAGATCTCAGAAGCTAAGCAGGATCAGCCCTGGTTAGTCCTTGGATGGGAGACCACCCTGGAAGTCCAGGGTCACGAAGCAGAGGCAGACAATGGCAAACCCACCTCTGATCGTATCTTGCCTTAAAAATGCTATGAGGTTGCCGTAAGTCAGCTGTGAATCGATGGCACTTTACACACACACACAGGGACAACTGTTGTCATCAATGCCCTCATGGCCCAGGCTAGCCTGATCTCATCAGATCTTCTAAGGCCCCGGTCACACGAGTGGTATGCTGCGCCACTGAAGGGAGGCAAAGTAGAGCCGGGGCAAAAAGATGCGCGGTAGCACGATCAGATGGTCCTCGAGATGCCGCTCAGATGCCGATAGCCGGCGATCACACCGGAGATGTTGAAGCGCATCAAAGGATCTTGCGCATGCGCACTCTGACGTTTCTTCGCATACTGTAGAGGCTTGGGAAAAACACATCCGGTGCGACGGGACACCAGATGCGCCGGATTACCTGCGTTTTCTGGTTGCTACTACCCTTTTGCTGGTACATTTTAAATCTGCTTTTTCGGGCCAATGGTACGGGTTGGTACTGGGTGTGCTATGCTTCCCAGATGTTGCTGTATGATCCTGCCCATTTGATGCACCCTCAACCCGTTCTTTTCGCGGGGCAAATTCGTTTGTGTGACCGGGGCCTAAACTAAGCCGGGTTGGCCCTCGTTCGTTCTTGGACAGGAGGCCACCAAGGAAGGAGTCTAGCATTGGTACACAGAGGCAGGCAAATGGCAAACCACCTCTGTTCATCTCTTGCCTCGAAAACCCAAGGAGGGGTCGCCATTAGTGACCTGATGGCACACAAAAAATAATGATGCTACAGAGAGGGATTGTCCAAGTGTTGTTGCTGTTGTGGATTATGACTATGCTGATGATATACAACTCTCTATATCTCAGGTGCTGAACTAGAGGGAGCTATGTCCACCTAGAAGTATGCCATCCCCCCTGAATTCCCAGTTTTCATTTACAAAAAAAGAAATTAGGTCCCGGTCATACGGGCCAGAAAATGCAGGGGGGAGGTGTGGCAGTTCGCCCCGGAGCAAAATAAGGCGCGGTAGCCTGATCAAACAGGCCACTAGGTTGCCACACTCCGGCGCAGAGCGCCAATCACACAGCGCTGCTGCAGCACAGCAAAAAAGCAGCACGGCAAAAAAGCAGCGCAGCAGAGCATGCAAGCTGCGCTGTAGCAAAGGGCGCATGTGCCATGGGGGGGGCGGGCCACTGTCGGTGTCTTGCGTGTGCACATGCATTATTCAGCATTGGTGCGCATTCCATGGAAACTTACAATATCCGGAAACCCCGGGATATGGGCGGGCGTCGGAAGCCGCGGGATACTGGTGCTCCCGCAATCAGACACTGGCCTTTGCCCCGGGGTTTCCGGAAACTAGTACTTCAACCCTAGTAGTTTTTACTCCACGTTTTCCACGAGAAGCCACAGGTTGGCCACGGGAGTGCTACACCTCCCAGATGTGCTGGTATGATCGCGCACGGAAAGTCCGCAGGGCTACCGTGCCTTCAGCGGGGCAAATGCTCAGTGTGGACGGGGCCTTAGTCCTTTTTGTCACCATTCTGAACTTATAGTGAGGTGCAGCCAGTAAACTCCACCCCTCATTTTTAGACACACCCCAAAAAACACCTTTATCTTTGGTTACCATGAGGTGTAAACAAACAAATCTGATTAAAAGAATTCTCTCTTAAAATACAGCGAGTTATTTCGAAATTCAGTTCTGAAAATACGTAAGAGCTAGCTGTTGAATTTTACTGAGGATCTCTGTCTCTCTCACACAGGCACAGACCACAGAGAGATGTATATTTGAACCTGAAGTGGCTCCCTTTCACACAAGATGGAGATAACGGGGATATCTAGGATTGCGTGAAGGATGGGAATTCATCACCCCACTGAACAGGTTTAGGAAATGGGCAATTGGGCAAGGCAGGAGGTAGTGCTGAGAAGTTCTAATTATGAGGCCAGAGGTAAAAAATAAAACACACAGTTGTGAGATTTGTGGCCAGATTTAGAAAAGAAGCATGATGAGGTATCTTCTTCTGGTTAAACAAATATGGTTTTCTCTCTCCTTTTTCCTTATACACTGTAAACTAGCAATCATTTCCATCTCCCCATGAGGTAATGACATGTCATTGTGCTGTTTTTATGCTTTCATTCAGAGTGCATTAGACTTAACACACTGAAGCATGTTGGGATACATTGAATGGTTATTCCTCGGGCCTTAAAGAATGCTCTTGGTTTGAAAAAGAAGTCAAGGAATCTGTGGTGACAGAATTTACAATTTAGAGACATTCTCTTAGATTTTACAGTGTTAAGAAACTTTAAAAAGTTAAATTATTGCACAGCATTGTGCGTAGAATAGCCAGGAGATCCCAAAGGACTGTTTGGCTGCCTGAAGCTCTAGCTCTTTTTGGTACCACTAGGTGGTGAGCTATGCTTATTTTTAGGCTGAGAGTGGAGGAGGAGGGAGATTGGATTTATACCCCGCCCTTCACTTGGAGTCTCAGAGCAGCTTAATAACTCCTTACCCTTCCCCTCCACACAACAAACACCCTGTGAGGTAGGCGGGGCTGAGAGAGCTCTGACAGAAACTGCTCTTTCAAGAACAGCTCTGATAGAACTATGGCTTGCCCAAGGTCACCCAGCTGGCTTCAAGTGAGAAAGTGAGGAATCAAACCCAGTTCTCCATATTGAGACCACTGCTCTTAACCACTATACTAAGCTGGCTTTCTTGTTAAGAAACTGGTAATTTGTAGACATGCCGTTATATCCCATGACCTTAGCTTGTTCTGCAATAAGGCTTAGAGACTTCTTCTCAGATTGTTTTGCAATGCAAGACTAAGTAGTTACACCTTTCTAAGTTAAGGTTGCCAGCCAAGTGGGAGTCTAGGGGGTGGGTGGGGGGAGATGTGAACTGCTGTCATTTCAATAGCATGACTTCACTTCCAGTGCAAACCAAGAAGTGACTTCATTGCATTTGGGTGACCCTCTAGGATTCCACTGAAAGACTATGGTTTTATCTTAAAGTTTTGGTGGACTTCTAGAGAGCCACCCCAGCATGGTGGCATCACTTCAGGCTCATACCAGAAGTGCCAGTGCAACTCGCATTTTCCCTGCATTTTCCTCCCTGCCACCCTGTTGAGTGGCTGCAGAGGTCAGGGGCTGCCGGCAAGAGGTCTCCTTTCCTCATTATAGACATTGTTATTTGTGGACCCAGAAATTTTACAGAAACAGGAAACCTGATGCCGGGATAGACTTACAGTGACCTTATGAATTAATTATCTCCCAAATAGGGGTGTGCAGAAAAAAATTTTTGGCCCAATTCGGTTTGGCCGAATTGGGCTGAATCTGTTTCAGCCCCCCGAATGACCCCTGAATGCTACTTTCATCAATGAAAGCGGATTTGGGAGCCACTCAGCCAGATGAATGACTTTCAACCTTTGGAGGGGAGGGAAGGCGCTTTAAGTCACCTTCCCTCCAGGAGCCGGCTTGTTCAGGCTCCCCACAGTCGCAGGAAGCTCAAGCGAACCAAAGGAAGGGAAGGTGATTTAAACTGCCTTCCCTCTCTGGCTTACGAAGCCCCCTTCCAAGCCCCTACAAAGCCCAAGGCGGGAGGCCAGGAGAGGCGTGGGAAGGGTGCAGGGAGGCATTTAAATGCTTCCCTGTGCATTCCCCCAGTCGCCTGCTGAAGCGGGCGACCCGGGGAAGGCTTCCAAAACCCCCTTCCCTCACCGCCCACTGAGGCAGGTGAGCCAGGAAAGGCCCGGGAGGGCGTGGGGATGCATTTTAAATGCCTCCCCGTGTTTTCCCTGCTGCCGGGGGCCGCTTTTTGGCCATGCCACTGAATTTCAGTAGTGACTTTTGGAGGTGGGCTGAATCAAATTAGAGAATTTGATTCAGCCCGCAGCTGCCCAAAGGGGACCGAATGGGCCATTTTCGGGGATGCATTCGGTTTGGACAAAACGAATGCACATCCCTACTCCCAAACACTTTATTGTTAACAGGCTTGCTCAGGTCTTGCAAATGGAGGGCTGTGGCTTCAGCCCTTTCTGCACTCTCCTTTTAATCCACGTTCGATTCACCATGGTTTCCTCCAAGCAATTCTGCACTAAATTTGAATTCAACCTTTTTAGTACAAGTTTCCCTCCCCCATTCTGCACTAAAGTTGATTTCAACCTTCTTCTTTTTTCTGAGCCCCCCTGCCCCATTCTGCATTACATCACCTCCCTTCAGTGGTTAGCCTGGTTTCAGTCTGCTGTTGCCCCAGGTTATTGGATGCTGTTTTGCCCTGGACTTAAATTGCCTCGACACTGAGAAAATCTGGAGTGGCAGGCAAATACGGAAAGGACTTTCCTTGATTGAGTCAATCCATCTCATGCCCTGGCGCCGATATTACCTTCATTATTAACAGCCTGGTACAACCCAGACTACGACGTTTGCTGACTGTATGCCCATTGGATGCTGCTAATGCCCACTGTAGTGATACATACTGCACTAGCACTATATATTATGTTATGTTTTATAATTATATTGTTGTGATTTTACTGAATTTGGTGTTTTAGTTGTTTTATACATTCTATGTCAGCTACCTGGAGCCTGCCCAGGCAGGGACGGCAGGATATAAATTAAATAAATAAATAAATAAATAAATAAATATCTTCCTCTTTTCCCGCTGCCTTTCATTTTTCCTAGTATGATTGTCTTTTCCAGTGTATTGGAATATGACCAGAGTATGATAGCCTCGGTTTATTCATTTTAGTTTCTAGGGAGAGTTCAGGCTTGATCTCGAACCCACCGGTCTTTTTTGGTGATCCACAGTATCCATAGCACTCTCCTCCAACAACACATTTCAAGTGAATTATTGTTCTTCCTGTCAGCTACACAGTCTAACCAGATAATCAGAGCAGGGGAGCGGTGGCGCAGTGGGTAAAATCCCCTGCATAACTATAACATCTATAACAGCTGTGCCAGAACTATGGCTTGCCCAAGGTCATCCAGCACGTGCAAGTGGAGGAGTAGGGAATCAAACCCAGTTCTCCGAAATTAGAATGCATGCACTTAACTGGCCACAATGCGTTTTCTCCCAAACACCAACATAGGTGTGGAAAGGGCCTTTTACACACAGAACCAAGCTTGGTTGCCTAGTAATAGGCACTGAGGAGAAAGTACAGTTGCCAGCTCTGATTAGGGAAATACCTGGAGATTTGGGGGGTGGATCCTGTGGAGGGATTCAGCAGGGTATAATGCCATAGGGTCTACCCTCCAAAGCAGCCGTATTCTCCAGAGGAACTGATCTCTGTCATCTGGAAATCAATTGTAACAGTGGGAGATCTCCAGGTCCCACCGGGAGATTGGCAACCCCAGGGAAAAGTCAGCAATACAGCAGGGGGTTGAAGAGAATGGTTTGATGGTCACTGGCCCACCCCATTAGCCAGCCAGCCATGGTGGAGCCAAGCAGGAGAGAGAGACTTTTCCAGTTTATTTTGATAGGAAAGTGGCCAAGCTGGCAGTGGGCGGGGGAATTTTTTGTCTTAGCAAGCTTGGTTGCCTACCAACAGCCACTGAGGGGAAAGTTATTCCCACACAGGAGCCAAGAGAAGTGTCTTTCTCAGTAGACAGAGCTGTCTGCCAGTAAATCTGATGGAACAGAGGCTGAAGTGAAAATGGGTGGGGAAGAGGAGCAGACCCAGCATCTGGCCAATGGCATGTGAGTACTTTTGAGTGGTGGCCGATAGCCCAATGGCTGATGGAACCACTCTGCACAGCCAATGGGAGAGCTGGAAATAGCCATTACACTAACTTCAGAAATGCAGTCACTGGATTGGCACACCTTTGGAGTGACAGGTCAGCGAGCCAAATGCCGCGGGAGCATATGGAACATTCACCCCAAAACAGGATTATATATAAGGAGATATGCTAATTTTCTGCCCACCCTCTACCTATATGTATGGATTGGTAACTTCCATTTCAATGTATCTGAAGAAGTGTGCATGTGCACAAAAGCTTATACTTTGAATAAAACTTGGTTCGTCTTAAAGGTTCCACTGGTCTTGAACTTTGTTCTGCTACAATCAACAAAGTGGGATATTCAATAACCAGTGCATGAGGATTGTAGAAGTCTGGAACCACCAAAAAGAACCGAGGCACAGCAAAAGTATTCACACGAAACATTCAGCAATACAGACATTATATCAGTAGGATCCTACTTACAATAAGCTAAACACAATGGTATAGACCGCGATCCCTAATCGTTTATCCAAGCAAGTTTGTAAAACCATTTTGTACGGTGCAACCCTATGCTCTCCAGATTTTTTGTATAACACTATTTTAATGGGCTCGTACCACCTTTTCTTTCAGTGGGCTGCTAAGAAATGGGGTTAGTGGCAGATTGAAAAAAAGGGAATACCCTATTTAGTGTGATTCATTATCCACATAGCCCCCATTACAGGCATTTACTGCAATAACACAACATGATAATTAATTCCCTTCAATTAATTACAGCATCACTGAAGGGGGGGAGGAGCCGTCGCAGATGACAATAAACACGGTAACAATTAGCATTTGGAATGAGCCGGTCTCTCTGTTTGTGTGTCGGTGTTTATTCATATTTGTATTGCTGCCTGCAGATGAGTTTTAATTAGAGTTTGGGAAGTGGCGTCTTTGTTTTGCAACCTGCGGTCAATGATATCATAGGAAGATGAGATTTTCTGCACAAGGAAGAGGGTTCATTTGGTTTCCGTTACTCTTCACTGCTAGCAGGTCTGCCATGTTAGCTGATTAATTGGTTACCCTCATGCGTGAAAAGACCTTTTAATTGGGAGCCTCCGATTAATTGGAAACAGAAATTTATTTTACAAATTGATAGAGGAATTGCCAGTAAATACCCTCTTAAAAGAACCAGCATGGTGCGGTGGTTAGAGTATGATTTGCCAAAAAAGCTCACTGGGTGACCTTGGGCTATTCACATGCTCTCAGCATAACCTACCTCACAGGGTTGTTGTGAAGATAAAATCGAGGAGAGGTGGGTGGCTCCTCACCTGGGAGAAAGACAGGAAGGCAGGGTATAAATTAAGTAAATGAGATAAAGGAATTTAAAAAATAATGAAGGATTCTCTCTGTTCTGAGACACAGGAGAAAATGCCTTTTCCTAGGGGATGTCTGCTATGACAAATGGGTGCATCATCTCAAAACAAAAGTAAGAAGCTTTGTTCCTCAGAAGCACTGCAAGTTTATATATATTGAATCATTCCATTAATTGATTGACTGAATGTCATACTATCACGGGCTGGGGTGCCAGTCAAAGGGAGTCCAGAGCAGGCCAAGGACAGGAGCCAAGAAGGCAGTGCAAAGTCCAAAAAGCCAAGCCAGGGTCAGGAGCCAGGAACACAGAGCCAAGTCCAAAGCCAGGGGGTCCAAAGGTCTAGGTGCAAGAGCCAAGCCAGAGTGGATGCTAGCAGCATGAAGCTGACTCATTGCTTCCACAAAGAGTACTGCCCAGAGTGTGGAGTTAAATGCTGCTACCAATTAGCCAGCTGCATAATCGCCCAGGCTCCTGTTAGAACTCTGGACTAGCTGACGCTGTGTTGCCACTGCCCTCTCTACCATCTTACCCAGGAAAGGTAGATTGGACACTGGGCGATAGTTTAAACCCCTGCTTTCTGCCCCCTGTGAAAAGCTGAGGCCAACAGAAAGCAGGGGGTGAAATGTCTCCCAGCCATTTCACCCCCTGCTTTTTGCTTGCCACCAAAAGTCATGGCAAGCAGAAAACTGGGGGTGAAATGGCTCAGAGCCATTTAAATCCCTGCTTTCTGTTCCCCGTGGCTTTTCACAGGGAGCAGAAAGCAGTGGTTTAAATTACTCCAAGCCACTTAAACCAAATAGCTGAGCAGCAGAGAACTCCCCACCACTCAGCTGTTTTTCATGAAGAGCAGAAAGCAGGGGTTTAAATGGCTCAAAGCCATTTAAGCCCCTGTTTTCTGCCCTTTATGAATTCTTGGAAGTTTGTGATGGCTCTTCGGTTCACAAACATTGCTTTGCAAACCATGAACTGGCCAAAATTCATGACGAACTTTAGTCCATCACCCAGTTTGTGTCCATCCCTATTCCACGTGGTGGTAGTTGTTCCAGCTTGGGAGCCAATGTGAAGCAAGCTTTTCCACACTTCCCCACAGCATTGTGGTGCTTTTACACACCCTCTGGGCTTTCCCCAAGCTTTGCTGTGATCTTTCCTAAAGCAGGGTGGATGCTTTGTGGAGGAGAAAGTCCAACGTTTTCCTGGTCCTGATCCCCTGGAGCTGCTATTTTCCCCTCACCGTCAGCTGTAACAATGCTTTTGTCTTTTTTTCAAAAGTCAGTAATTGACACATGCTACAGTACACTAAAGATATGTCAACTACAGAAATAGCTGCTGTGGGAGACTGTGGGAGGGAAATTGAGGGGAAACCTGGCATGTGGGTGTTCTGTTGCCACTGCAAATGCCTCTAGATTCACAGCAGTGATGACGAGAGACCCAACACTGTGCGGAAGCAAATGTAATCCTGCAACAGCTACACAATTAAGCTGACAGCTTTTGCCAAGATCCAGCAACAGGGTCTGAAAACCCGCTGCTTGTTTGGAACACTTATCCCCGAGAGCACATATGCTGCTTTCATTTCTGGTGCGGTAAATCATGCACGTCTGCGGCCTACCTGCACTTTTGGACTTCCGCCGGGAACAAAGGGACCAAACCCACACAGCCTTCCAGCGTCTCCTTAACCAAACCTGATTTAAAAAAAAATATATATCCCCTTTGGGCCTTGAGATTTTTCTCCCCCGCTCCTAATTTAATCAATTTTGCAAATTGCACTGATGTGCCTAATTGATCTTTTTTCACTTCTGATATTCTCTCTGTCATTCTCCTTCGTGCAGCGTCTGCCCTTTGCCATCAGCATCTTCTGTGGGAAACCAGAAATGCAACCCTTTTGAAAATGGGGGGGGGGAGGAGAGCTTTCTATTCTGCCTCTGCATTTAAAGTGGATTGTAAAGAGCCTGGTCTCGACAGAAAGACGTATTGACAGCGCAGCCCTGCTCCCACCCGCCACGGATTGCCCGCTGCTCCTTTTCTGTAAGGCCCCAGACATTAAAGCAGAACTTCCTGTCATTTGGAGCTAATCTGTTTCTGCTAGGAAACACCGTTGGCAGTGGCAGGTGAAGGCCTATATGGTGTAACTGAAACAACAATATCCCCATAAAGAAAGAACGAACGAACGCAAAGCTTGAAAGAAAAGCCAGGAATTACCGCAAGAAACAGAGAAAAAACAGTAGATAGTGAGAGCTGACAGGAAACCCAATTTCCTTACCGCTTAGCTGTGTGCATGAAAAGGTCAGAACGAAATGACCAAAATTGTTCCAGGGGCTTTTTCAGTCTTTCTGTTTTCTTTTCTTTTCTTTTTTTCCACAGAGAAGAATTTAAGCTCACTGCTGCAGGTGGAGAAAATACATTCACATCCCGTCCTCTATGACACTCCCCCCCTTTCTTTAACCAAAAGCTCCTTTTCTTTAAATGCTTCGGCAGAAAAACCCACTTTAGAGCAAGCTCTTAGGAGCTCCCACAGATCTTGATCACCTGCCGGTTCTTGCTTACACCCTGCACACATGTAGCAATCAGGGAGGCAGAACATTCGACAGACTGCTTGTCTCCATCCAAACCGCTTGAATGAGTCCACTTGTGTGGGTGTGCAAAGGGAGAGTACACAGTTACACAGTACTCTGTGGCTGCTTCTCTACCCCTTTCTGCCACTGCAACATCCAACACTAAGGGTACCTATGACGGACATTCTTGTGTTTCTTGCTTTGGTGCATCAGAGTTCCGCATGGCACTGTTACCTGTACCGGTCAATGGCTGTCATGCTGTTTGGATCCAGATCATTGTGCAGATGTTCATTTGTTCCCAGCCCCATTAGAACTGGTGTTTTTTTCCCTGTGTCCACAGAAAAGATGCATTAAGATGTGTCTTTGGCCTTATTGCACTTGCCCAGGCAGTATTCTTGTGTACATGGCAGTATTACTGGGTAGGGGCTATGGCCCAGTGGAAGAACAGAAGGACCCAGGCCCGATTCCCAGCACCTCCAGTTAAGAGGATTGGGTAGTGGGTGATGTAATAGACCTCAGCATGAAACCCTGGAGAGTAGCTGACAGTCTGAGTGTACTGACTTGCAGCCTCTGGATATCAGGTTACAGAGGTCAGGCAAGGCAGGGTCGTTTGGTCCAAGGTCAGGGGTCCAGAAGTCAGACAAAGCACGGTTGTTCAATGTGAGATCAGAGATCCAGAAGTCTGGCAAAGCAGAGCCATTCAGTCCAAGGTCAGATGTCTAGGAGTCGAGTAAGTCAGAGTCAGTGGCTTAACTTCTATCATACACATTGCATCAATGCCTAACAGCCTGGTTTTATAGTGCCATGCCTAAGGTTCATGCTTGCAGTCAGTGTCTCAGAAGCAATCCTGCAACTAGTCATCTTCGTTATCAGCAAGCAGCTGGTGTCGGGCCAGGAGGCATACACTTTGCCCTCTTGTCTGTAGCTCTGTTCTCAGCCTCTGTCTGCAGTGCTCTAAGGGCGTAGATGATACTGGTGGGCTAGGAATGGCCAACTGAGTTTCACCTGCTGAATTGGGGCTAGATAATGTCAGTGGCTCTGCACCAGCTGTTGGCTGTGCATCCTGACAAGCCTGCAGCTCATTTCCCTCCTGGTCAGCTTCTGTTAACTCAAGGCTGGCTACACAGGGCTCCTCTTCTCCTGAGGAGTCCTCACTATTGCTGAGCCCTGGCTGACCCATGACACTGAGTAAACAATACTGACCTTGATGGGCCAAAGATCTGATTTAATATAAGGCAGCTTCAAGTATGTTCATTAGGATTGCCAGGCCCCCACCAGGGGTGGGAATCCCCCATTCTGGGGCCCCTCCTAAAGTGCCAATCAGGTGGCCTGTGGTGGACTTAATGGATCAAAAAACACAGGTCTAGGCCTGTGTCAATGGTGATGTGTCGACATCACTTCTGGCATCCACCAGTCATCATACCACCAGTGACACAGGGATGCTTTGTTATTCAGGCAAAAACTCAGGTAAAAATGAATTTACCATAGAGTTTTTGCCC
This sequence comes from Gekko gecko, assembly GCA_029375565.1. Lineage (NCBI taxonomy): Eukaryota > Metazoa > Chordata > Lepidosauria > Squamata > Gekkonidae > Gekko > Gekko gecko. The sequence continues at coordinate 2,506,713 of JAPDNY010000008.1, forward strand.
AAATACCAGAGTGTCCCTCTGTTGCTGTTGATGTGGTGACATCACTTCCAGTGTGTGCTGGAAGTAACACAGCCACATTGCTGGGGACTCAGGCCTAGACCTGTCTTTGCTCCCAGTAAGTCCCGCCCCATCCCTACCAGTTGTCAGGGAATCCCTGGTAATCTTCTGCATGCCATGCAGACACTCTACCACTGAACCACAGCCCACTGAGCCACTAGTGTTTATGGGTGGCAATGAAAAAGAAGGGCAGCTGAACTCTCTTGACTGGGGATTTTGGAAGCAGCAACAAACCCCCATGTCACTGATTTAAACGATGCTGCTGACTGCATAGATGCACAGAGAAAAACTGAGTCCATCCTAAAAAATGTCAATCCTGTGAAGCTGCTGTGACGCTGGGGGGATATTTGCTCCCTTATCCAATAATTGAGAAGATTTGGTTTCGTAACTGAGGCTGACCACAGCAAAATATTTTGTTGCAAATTTAGCTTGTTTACTGAGACACGACCCTGGACCATAAGCCACTATTGCATAGATGCAAAACCACTCGACCTGATGCATCGAATGACAACCTCGGAGGCAATTCTTCAATGTATTGGGCTTCTTCAGTACATTTGACCAAGGAGTCTGATAAGTCCAGGCAAGTTTTATTCCTTCTCCACAACCACCTTACTGTTTTCAATCCATCTATTTGTTTGCAGTCCTAGAATAGAACAAATTTGGAGCTGAAGAGGGAAGGAAGAACAGATCTGGAGTGGAAAGAACTGAAGGGAGGAGGAAGGACAGGAATTTCCCTTTGCCCCCCAAATCCCCCCCCCCCCACAGGACTCTGATCAGCACAGTTTTATTAAGCGTTATCCCAGCGAAAGCCTAAATATAATACTGCATGGTATCTGATGAAGGGAGCTTTGAGTCTTGGATGCTTATACCCTGGAAATCTTGTTGGTCTCTAAGGTCCTACTGGACTCAAGTCTTGCTATTCTACTGCAAACCAACATGGTTACTCACCTGAAACTGCATAGGATTGCACTCTATAACTCTCAGAGACCTGAGCAGGCCGATCACCATTTCCCACCATTTCCTACTTCTTTCATTGACACTCAACTGCTCTCAACATTCCGTACCTCCTGGGGCATGTTCAAGCCTCATCAGACTATTTTTGAAGAGGTTCCCCCCCCCCCAATTTTGGTTAATGTGCAAAGTCATAATTTTTTCTGCATACCTGGAGAATCCCACCGAGTCTGTAGAAATCCCCTTTCTTGTTTGTAGGTAGTCTGAGAGCCAGCAGGGTGTAGTGATTAAGACAGGCGGACTCTAATCTGGAGACCCATGTTTGATTCCCTGCTCCTCCTCCACATGAAGTCTGCTGGGTGACCTTGGGCCAGTCACTGTTCTCTCAGAGCTCTCTCAGCCTTACCTGCTTCACAAGATGCCTGTTGTGGGAAGAGGAAGGGAAAGCAATTGTAAGCTGCTTTGAGACTCCTTAAGGTAGAGAAAAGCAGTGTATAAAAACCTACTCCTCTTCTAGAACAAACCATCCAGTTTCATATTAGATATACTGAAGATCCTGATATGGGGACCTCTAAGAATCAAGTCTGTTCTTATTTAGATAGCCCCTCCTGGGTTCCATTTCATTTCCAGAGCTGATGAGAGTTTATATGAAAGCTAAAAATGGTGCTACAAACCATGGTTATACAAAAAAAAAAAGATTCCACGGTCATTTACGATCTTTCTTTCTTTCTTTCTTTCTTTCTTTCTTTCTTTCTTTCTTTCTTTCTTTCTTTCTTTCTTTCTTTCTTTCTTTCTTTCCCAAAAATCTGCTAGACTGTTTCTGAGCACTTGCGGAATTCTCATACTTTCCAAATTGTTTATTTACAGAGCTTTGGACTAATTTTGCCACTCATCTCCTCCATTATAATGGCATTAGTTCTATTCTCCAGAGAACACTTGATCCGTACACACAACATCCCTTCACCTTCATCAGATAAAGGTGAGCAGAAGTCATTTGGAAAGATCAGAGGTGTCAGGATCAGGGCAGTCACCTGATTAAAATAATCTTGTTCAATTCATCTTGTGCATTTGACTTAATTAACTAAGAAATTACCATTGCATACATTTGCAATGAATGAAGACAAAATAATTCCAAAGAACTAAATACACTTTGTTGGTAGAAGATGTGCACATATCAGAGCCAGCACTGTTTTAGAAGAGAAGATGAGAGAGAGAAGGCAGAATCCTTCTTCAGCAGAGGCTGTAGAGCCATGGTAGAAGATCTGCTTGGCATGGAGAAGGTCCCAGGTTCAATCCCCGGCACCTCCAGTTAAGGACCAGGCAGTAGGTGATGTGAAAGACCTTTCTCTGTCTGAGACCTGGGAAAGCCCCTGCCAGTTTGAGTAGACAATGTTGACTTTGAAGGACCAAGGATCTGTAGTATGAATGGGAATCTAAAGATTTTTTTCTTTCTGATTATTCATATTTTTCTGGTTTTATAGATTTTTCTCCTAAGTAAAATTTTCTTAGGATGTGATGAAGGCCTACTAAATAGTAGGACTTTCTCTTGTAGGTTATTTATCTAGCTGATGCTAGCAGACAACATAGAAGATATAGAAGATATAGAAGACAGGCATAGAGTTCATGGTTTTTAGTTGTTTAGGGTAAAATTTTGCAGTGTCTCTGTCAAAAAGGATTTTAGCTTCATATCAGGGGGGAAAAACACCTTTGTTTGGGTATAAAGAATCCTTGGCCAATATTATTCAGGTTAGGTTAAGTAAACACTCAAGATATTATTGTAGGTACACCTTTTTTCATATTTGACGAATGAGTGGATTATTAGTCAAAAGATGCAGCATTCTTTGTAACCAATTATGTTTTTTGAATTTTACCCTTAAGATTATGTCATTTCACGTATAAGTTCTCATGTACTTCCTGATTGTGTGGAGAAAGCAGTCAGTTTTTGATGGGCTAGTTTGGCCTAACTGTTTTCAATAGAACACAAAGGATTTTCCTCCCCATTTTGACTTCTTCTTTTAACTGGAATGAAATTTGCATAACAAATCTGACTCAGTGTGAAGGCAGCAAGGAGAAAATAAAAGGGCTGAACCAGTCACCGAGAGAAAGAACACAGAGGCTAACGATACCCTACATTGTTCACCAACAGGTTTCTTCCGGGGAATCTGTGATATAATATACAAACACAATATCAAGTTCCCATCATGATATACTAATGGTTATTTAGTGAAAATTATACAAAAATAAAAATTATTTTAGAAACAAATTGCAATTTGACAGTATAACACGAAGTAAATAGAAAGCCATGAAGTATAACCAGTAGAGCTTGTTCTGTCATCATGATTCCATGGGGGGGGGCAAGGGCAAGGAGACACATACTGAGAGAGAGAGAGAGAGAGAGAGAGACTCCCCATGTGTGCAAGAGATAGAGTCATAGAATCATAGAGATGGAAGGGACCTCTAGGGTCATCTAGTCCAACCCACTGCACAATGCAGAAAATTCACAAAACCTCCCCACCCACCCCCAGTGGTTTTCAGATTTGCCCTTCTGATTTGATGCTTGGATGTTTGTTCTTTGACCCCAGACTGTGTTTGGCCTACGCTTGTTGCCTCTTGCCCCAGGTGCCTGCCCTCCCAAGGCAGCCCGCTTTTCATCCTGCCACTCTGAGAAGCAATGGGCGAATAAAACAAACAAACAAACAGCAACATCAGCTGTGCTGCTACGTCACTTCCAGGCAAAACCCAGAAGTGATGTCGGGTAGTTCTAGGAATCACTAGAAACTCTATGGTAGCTGATATTACACATCCCTCCATTTCGCTGCCCCCAGTCCTCCAGCTGGTTGCCTGGTGCAGCCTGGCAACCCTCCTTTTTGGTAGAGGGTTGCTGCCAGACTAAAGGCATTACTAGTTCTGTGGATAGGGCTTGATATAATGCAGCGTCCTCTGCTCCGAGACCCGCATCCTAGTCACTTTACTGAGCAGAATTCCATTTCCCTTCCTATGCTATTCAGTTACCATCCATGACAAGATTCATATCCATCAGCACCCAAGGATTTTATGTGCAAATACCTCTGATTAAACCATGGCCTCCTTTTTATTTTTCAGTCATGGTTTGTCCGGGGGGGGGAGCAAGAGTGCTGGAACAAAAGACTTTTGGGGTGACACTTCTAAAGGATGAGGCTGTCAGTCTTCCCTGCTGTAGGTAAGAGAAATTGCTGGCGGAGAGTGCGCCTCAGACACTTGACATCGTATTGTGCGCCGTTCCCCTCTGAGGCAAATGCTTTTGAGGCTCCAAGGCTGGGCCAGAGACAATTCTCTATTGGCAATTCTTCCTCGGCAAGGTTATTTTAATAGAACGCAAGGCTGTGCCCCTCATTCTCCAATGCCAAGGGTCGGGAGGAGGCAGCTTTAATATTCGAGGTAGCTCCTTCCTCAAAAAAAAAAAAAAGTTGCTTTTCATTTCAGCAAGGGAGAGCAGAAGAACCCTCTACGGCTGTTGAACATTGAGGAATGTAAGTTGTTGCACCATTTCACTGCAAAGACCTAGAGCCTGCTTCTAGAAGCTGTCCAAAAACACCATTTGCTGAGAAGAAAAGTCTCTCCTCTCAAACAGTTAGTTTGACTGTATAAAACCCTTAGCAATTGTCATGACTTAGAGCAGAGGTCCCCAGTCTTCGTGACCCAGGGGGCACAGGTGGTAGGCATGGGGTTGGGGGGCTAGCGTTGCCAGATCCAGGCTGGGAAACTCCTGGAGATTTGGGGGCAGAGCCTGGGGAGGACAGGGACCTCAGTGGGGTCCAATGCCATAGAGGACACCCTCTGAAGGAGCCATTTTCTTCTGGGGGACTAACCTCTGTAGTCTGGAGGTGAGCTGTAATTCCAGGGGATCCCCAGGCCCTACCTGGAGGTTGGCATCCCTAAGTGGGCACCACCACAAAATAGCTGCCATGGAGGTTGGAACCAATCACAAAATGTTGAGAGGTTCCAAGCAAAGTGTCCTCCTGTTTTCAGAAGTCCCTGCTCCATCTTCTTGCTCCAGTGAAGGGGAGGAAAACAAGAGACTGGCTGATCATTTTCAGGAAGACGGAAGTGTCTGTCAGGAAACCTATTAATGGTGTCATGGTGTCCATGAATTCAACATTAGGGATAACTGACTTAGGCTGCGATCACATGCACAATTAGCCCCACCATAGGCACGAATGCCAGACGGATTTAAAGGGTGCGATCAGATGCAAACATCTGGGAAGCATCCAGCAGCCGTCGGCAACCTGTTTTGCTCCACCGCAGAAGTGGAGTAAAAAGACACTAGGGAAAGTCCGGTAGCAAAAGGGTTGCTACGGGCCACAGACGGACTTTCCCCTATGTGATTACTCCAGTGCACTCCATGCCATTGTTTTTTTTCCCCTGTCTTGGTATGCACATCATCGCACACTGCATAGAGAGCACTCAGTGTGGAGATGCGAATCATGGATCCCTCTTTGAAGCGCTCTGGAAACACATGGCAAAACAAACAAACAAACCCACAGCCCAATTCACCCGCGGTTGCATCTGATCATGCAGTAGCAGGTTGCCCCTCCAGCTTCCAGGGACTGTGTGATCAGGCAACTGCGGGTCAATTTCCTATGGAGCAAATACCCTCATCCCCCCCACCACATTAACTCGCATGTGTGACCGCAACCTTAAAGCATGAAATAGAAGGACAAGAAAGACGGTAACAGGGTTTTTTTCTGCTGCATCATTCCAGATTTTTAAAAAAAATGTGGTAGAGCCTAATAATGTTAATAGCGTAGAATATTTTGTCACAAACAGTGCAAGTTTCGTTATCCTCTTCAGTGCCATCATTTTCTCTGACTACTGCTCTTTTTTCTGCTAGGTCCACCCACCAGGTCTTTTGTCTTCCTCCATCCTGAACTTCACATAGCATATCCAATCAGGGAGCAGCCATTTTCTCCAAGGAAACTGATCTCGGTCAGTCTGGAGACCAGCTGTAATTCCAGTGTCCGCAGCCACAACCTGGAAGCTGGCGACCCTACTTCCTTTGCCTAGTCATCCTTTCCAATCCCGGGAAAGTTGGTTTGTTAACTATTCAGCTGAAGGGGACAAATCATCCTCTCTTCTCTCTTCTCCATTAGTGGAACTGAGCTAGCTGAAAAGACAGGGGCCCTTTCTGCACTGACAGCTTGCTCCGGAGAATCTGAGGAGTCAAACATTAAGGACTGACTTTGCAGTCATGCACTTTCCCTCTGCACTGTTTCCCCCCACCTCTGGTTTATTTATTTGTGTATTCTGTATGCATTCTGCATCTACCGGCAAAACCTGCATGTTTTTTAGCTAACTGGCTTCCAATCCTTCCCTCTGTGATTCTGCAAAAAGAAAGGGAAGGGAAGGGGAAATCCAGGCCCACACCTGCAAGACTGGCACATCTGGGAGCAGGGCATCCCCTAGTCCTTTATGTTTACTGATTCCTTCTTATGCTCTCTCTGGCTTTTTAAAAGTTTGCCTGATCCTCTTTTGTCTATGGAGAAGGAAGGAAAGAAAACAGAACAGGGAGGGAGCAACAACCTAAAGAGAGAGAGGTGTAAATGGGGGAGGGCAGCGGGCAGCACTTAAATACCAACAGAAACAATTCTATTTTAGAAAGGATTAGCGATTTGAAAGCGGATGAGAACAAAGAATAACAACAAAAGGACTTTTGGTAGCTGCGGGGCAACTGTGTGCTGGAAGTGGTCTGAATGCCGATTCCTGTAAAACAAATGCAGAAAAAAGAGAAAGCCCCGACACAAAGTGGAAGTGAAAGTGGGAGGGAATGCAGAATGGAAGAATAGGATGTGCTCTGAAACTCAGGCAAAATACGGGCACAGAAAGGTCTGGGATGAGTTTGTCCTCTCTTTTGTGGATGTCAAAGTGCCCAAATTCACTTCTTGGGCCACAATACCTAATTCCTCCACATTTTACCAAGGAACCACCCGATTCTATTCTATTCCACGGCTCCTCCAGAGGGGTGTCAGTATTTTTTTAATGAAAAAATGGACACCCCCCAGTGCAGAGATGCATGCCATTGCCGTGATTTGTAACTGCTATTCAGATGTGGCCCAGATTAAATTTGGATTGACAGTCTAAAATTAAAGCAGATGTTCCCCTCCATTGCAAATTGGTGCTGATGCAAAACTAACATAATAAACTTCAGCTCTCAAATTAAGAACAGCAAGGAGAAAGGAAAACTCAAGGGGCCAAGAGCAACATTGCTGCAACAGAGTGGAACATCCTGTAGTTTTTATAGCATCCATTTTATGGCAAAGGATGATGTTTCGAGACACAGAAAGGGGACGAGGAATGTGCACATGGGTGTGAAACCAAGGTTAATGTTGCTGATGGAGTTGTGTCATTTCTTGTCTTTCCTCCTAATTTTCAAAGACCTTCAGCTGGGGAAACCTCACTTGGCAGCAGTACAAATGTTTTGCTTCAACTTTAACTTTCCAAAACTTTCTGAGGTTGGGGGGGAGCCAGTTCTAACAATGCAAACCACGCTGCAATTAAAAAATGCCTTGCCCGAAATCAACATCCCCATGTTCAGCTGAATGATTTGGGACACAATTCATCACCATTCAACTTGAAGGGCATTCAAGGAAGCCTTACAGAATCACATGCCAGTGATAATTTCAGCTGACGCAAAGGAGGCCGTTTTAGCGGATTCCTGCTGTAGACCCCCAATTTGCCCTGATGCTGTTCCAGAAGGTCTCCAATTTCCCACAAGTAGCATTTCAGATACCCAGCCTACTGGTTTCCATCCCAAGGTCCATAAAATGATAAGAATAAAATAGCAAAAATAAACACTAAACATAGAATCATAGAGCTGGAAGGGACCTCCAGGGTCATCTAGTCTAACCACCTGCACAATGCAGGAAATTCACAAATACCTCCCCTCACATGCACACTCAGTAACCCATGCCCAGAAGATGGCAAAAAAACAAACAAACCCAAAACCCTCCGGGATCCCTGGCCAAAACTGTACTGGAGAAAAATTGCTTCCTGTCCCCAAAGTGGTGATCGGCATTTCCCGGGGCATGCAAGAAAGGGCCATGAGAACTCAACAGTAACGCAACCCTTCCTGTCCTCCCTCTCTTATGATCTGCCTAAGTTCACAGAATCATCATGGCTGTCAGATGGCCATCTAGCCTCTGTTTGAAAGCCTCAAAAGAAGGATAGTCCACCACATCCCGAGGAAGACTGTTCCACTGAGGAACCGCTCTGTCAGGAAGTTCTTCCTAATGTTTAACTGAAAACTCTCCTGATTTAATTTCAACTCATTGGTTCTGGTCCAACTTTCTGGGGCAACAGAAAACAACATGCCAACAGCCCTTCAAGTGCTTGAAGATGGATATCATACCACCTCTCAGTTGTCTCCTCTCCAGGCTAAATCAAAACTGACACAGTCCACAGTAAAAACCGTATCAATCTGGTAGCCATAAAACCAACCACACATTAGTAAAGAACACAGAACAACATAAAATAACGCCAAGTCTAGAATAAAACAAAGACTGTAGGAAACCACACTGATGAAGGACAGAAAAATAGCAATACAAATGCTATAGAGCTGGAAGGGACCTCAAGGATCATCTAGTCCAATCCCCTGCACAACGCAGGAAATTCACGACTTCTTTCCCCCACCACTTCCACACTGACCCCTACTCTATGCCCAGATCCATGTATTAAAATAACAAATTTAAAAGAAGTATGAAACAAGGAGGGTTTGACCTGGTACCTTAATAACAAGAGAGAAGGTGCCAGGCGAATGTCTGGAGGAGGGCGTTCCAAAAATGAGGAGCCATCCCTGAAAAGGTCCTGTCTCCCTAGTTGTCCCTGCCTCACCTCTGCGGTCTTGTGTGGAACTGCATTTAAGAGAACCCCATAATTTGAATCAGAATTCCCCCAAACTTCTCCCCACTGGATCACGAGGGAGTGCCATCCAATTGCATGAGGTACCTTCTTGAACAATTTGGTCATGGCTGACGCACCGAAAAGACAAATCAGTGGGTTCTAATTCAAATCAAGCCTGAACTCTCCCTAGAAGCTAAAATGACTAAACTGAGGCTGTCATATTTTGGTGACATTATGAGAAGACAAAAGTCCCGGGAAAAGACAATCATGCTGGGAAAAGTTGAAGGCAGCAGGAAGAGAGGAAGACCTGACATAAGATAAATTGACTCAGTCAGAGAAGCCACGGGGGCCCTCCGTCTGCAAGACCTGAGCAAGGCAGTTAATGAGAGGACATTTTGGAGGATGTTAATTCATAGGAAACAAAGTCTGAGTCCAGTGACACCTTTAAGATCAACAAAGCTTTATTCAATTATTATTTAATTTTATTTGATTATTATTGAATAAGACTTTGTTGGTCTTAAAGGCACCACCGGACTCAAACTTTGTTCGGTTGAGAGTCTGGAAACGCTTAAAAAAATAGTATCAGTGAATCTGCAGAAAAAATGAAGTGAAGGACTTCTAATGAAATACTACTAATCCTAAATATATCTAATCAATTGCTAATGATCTCTCTCCTGATCGAGGTTTACAAGATTATGCATGGGATAGAGCAGGTAGAGTAAGAGATACTTTTCTCCCTTTCGCACAATACAAGAACTCGTGGGCACTCCATGAAATTGCTGAGCAGTCGGGTTAGAACGGATAAAAGGAAGGACTTCTTCACCCAAGGAGTGATTAACACATGGAATTCACTGCCACAGGAGGTGGTGGCAGCTACAAGCATGGATGGCTTCAAGAAGGAACTGGAGCAAAGGCTTCTTCTAGTGTCTAGTCTCTACAGAATTACTACAGTAAATGATTTTGCAAACATATCTTTCTTGACTCTCTGTTATTTTTGCCACGGAAGTTGTGTTTGGATTTCCTCACCCTCCAGGTGGCACCTGGAGATCTCCTGCTATTACAGTTGTTCTCCAGACAAATCTACAACAATTCCGTAGAGCGGTAAAAACCGAGCTTTTCCGACAAGCATTTTGAGATGCGGCCACATTGGCACTGCCACAATAGCTCCAGCACAGGCATTTGATATGCTTGCCTATTGGCAACAACATCCCTTACAGCACTTTATAAGAAGGCCGCCATATTTTAATGTATTTTAAATGTATTTTAATGTATTTAATGTATTTAATGTATTTTAAATGTATTATAATGTAATGTATTTTGTGGCTGTATTGTATATTAGTCTACTGTTGTAAGCCGCCCTGAGCCGCCTCGGCGGGAGGGCGGGATACAAGCCTAACAAATAAATAAATAAAAATAAATAAATGAGATCCGTTCCCCTAGGGGGAAAATGGCGGCTTTTTAGGGTGGACTCTGTGGCATTCTGCCCTGCTGATGTCCCTCCCCTCCCCGAATGCCACCTTCTCAGGCTCCACCCCAAAATCTCCAGGTATTTCTTGACCCAGAGCTGACAACCCTAGTATAAAGGTGAGTGCTCTGGGCCCTCCTGAGGAGACCCATACCGGGGTGGTGGCAGCCCTTGGAGATCCTTTTTAGCTGCTGCCTGCGACAGCCATTCACTGAGGGCTTCAGTCCAGCCATGCTATGCGCACTGTTTGGGTGACCTGCCTTGAGTCGGTAGATAAGGCAAGGCATAAATGTTTTAAGTAAATATATAAGGGAAAGAAAGCAAAGTAAAGCCTTGTCTGATTAAGCAAACCTAACAGGAAAGGTAATAAGAGAACGCCAGCTGGCTTGTATTCAATGAGAAGAAGAGGAGGTAATTAAGAGCCAGTTTGGTGTAGTGGTTAGGAGTGCGGAGTCTAATCTAGGAGAACCGGCTGCAGCTGCTGGTGTGACCTTGGGTCAGTTACAAGTTCTTTCAGAGCTGTTCTCTCAAGAGCAGTTCTTGAAAGAGTTCTCTCAGCCCCACCTGCCTCAGAGGGTGTCTGTTGTGGGGGGGGGTAAGGTAAAGGAGTTTGTAAGCCGCTCTGAAACTTCTTTGGGAAGTGAACGACGAGACATAAATCCAATTTCTTTTTCTTCTTCACAATGAGAGATGGTTCGAAGGAGCATCTGGTGGTCTTGAAGGCCCCCCCCCCCGGACTCAGACTTTGTCCTCCTGCTTCAGACCAACCTGGACTCTTCCCACCTGGACTAATTCACAGGGCTGTCATAAGTCAGAAGCAACTTGATGGGGGACATGCCAATATCATAATAAGACATACATGCTATTTTCAGCCATTACTATTTTGTTAACTGATACTAGGAGAGAAAGGGGGTCTTGATCTCAGTTAAATGCATTGTCAGGGCACTTTAAAGCATACTGCCACACCACTGATATTTTTTACAAGGTTGTCAAAAAAAAAAAAGAAAGAAATACCATTTTCTTCTTCTTGTTTGCTTTTCTTCAGGAAGCACACAGTAATTAAGACGAGTCTTTAGATGCTGGCAAAACTGTCCCTTTTGAAGTTCCTCTGTTGCAGTCCCCCTGCAGATAAAGGAGGATGCTCAATCTTGACTTTTTAATTGTGGATGCAAGATAAAAGGCCGGATTAGAAACTTCACAACCTTATGGGGTGGGGGGGGGGTTGAAATGAGATCATGATGAGGTCATTCCACTCTTCGTTTTGTGAGTGCATGGAATTTCCTGCAGGGGACAAGGGAGCAAAAGTAGTATCTTCAAATGCTCTGAAACCAGAAATATAATCTGTAGTTTATTTCATTAAAAAAAATTATAAGACTTTCTTTCTGGAGTACATCCGAAGAGGAAGCACATTATTTTTCTTCATACTGGTGACTCACACAGATGTTTACCCTCTCTGCCTCTTCTCATAATACTTTTCTGCGTTGATATTGTGTAGAAGCGTACAAGGAAGAAGAGGAAGAGAAGGTTTTATACCCCACCTTTCTCTACCTTAAGGAGTCTCAAAGTAGCTTACTACTGCTTTCCTTTCCACTCCCTACAAAAAAAGTCACCTTGGCTCTGGTCACACTGCAACTGACATGCGCTTTGTTCCCAGTTTATTTAAATCGGGAACATTTTTATTCGCATTGGGCTGTCTACATGCAGCCAGACCCTCTTTCCCAGCACCCGCTTGCCTGCTGCTGCGCCGTCCTTCCAGGCGATCCTGCCGGCCACGGGGAGGCTTGGGCGGCTGCTGCTCCTGCCGACACTTTGGGGGGGGGGTGCTGCCGCCGCCGCTGCTACCATTGACCCATGAAAATAGGCTCCACCGTCTCCGCCATCCTCCTTGCTGGCCCCATCCGGGCTGCCATAGCCCCCACCTCTCATTCCTGCCTCCAGGGCCATCTTTGTGCGTTTTTGTTTTTTTAAAGCTTCTGGTTTGAGCGCTTGACTAAACATGCGCTTAATAAATCCATTATTAAACTTTAAAAAAACTTAAAAAAAAAACAACCCAAGAACATTCAGACGGCCCTAATCGCAATCCTTGCGAGAGAGGGGCTGTCCACATAGGCGAAATCGCACAATCAAAGCAGAAGTGCCAGGAAAACACTAGTTTTTCCAGGGGTCAGGAAAACCCGGAAGCATTGCGCGAGTAAGCCCGCTTCACGGCAGGAGGTGGATTGGTGCGTGTGAATGTGAAACTGACATGCACAAGTAAACAGCAGCGAATCCCGATCAAAAAGGCAGTGTGACCGCACCCCTTATGAGGTAGGTGGGGCTGAGAGAACTGTGACTGCCCCAAGGCCACCCACTAGCCATCCTATGGAGGAGTGGGGAGTCGAACCCGGTTCTCCAAATTAGTGTTTTCCTCTCTTAACCGCTACACCACACTGGCACCCTGAACAAACACATCCCTGTTTTTATACGTTTGGCAACATGCAGACATACAGATAAACTCATCAAAATGCCATGACCTGCTGTCCAGGGCTCTTTTTGTAGCAGGGACTCCTTTGCATATTAGGCGACACACCCCTGATGTAGCCAATCCTCCAAGAGCTTACAGTAGCCCCTGTAAGAAGAGCTCTGTAAGCTCTTGGAGGGTTGGCTACATTAGGGGTGTGTCGCCTAATATGCAAAGGAGTTCCTGCTACAAAAAGAACCCTGGCTATATCTTTTTACTGAAGGCAGAACTGAATGTTGTTGAGGTCATGGGGCTGCTGAGGAAAGCGGCAGCTCTGCGACGTCCTTCTTTCTCCCCCCGTAATACATCATAAAATACAAGGCATGCAATGACATTGTCTGTGCATTCAATGACGTCACGTGTTTTATGCCCCCCATCCCCACAGTCAGAAGCCGCTCAGGTCGGGTTAGGTAACTCACTGTGTGGCAATCGCAGAGTGGAAGAGATACAGAGCTGCCATTTTCAGTAGCAGCCATGTACCTTATTTATTTATTTATTTATCTATTTGATTCATTCATACCCCACATTTCATCACAATTTAGTTAGTTATTGACTTCATTTATAGCCCACCTTTCTTCCCATCGGGGACCCAAAGTGGTCAACATAAGTCTCCTCTCCTCCCTTTTATCCTCACAACAGCCCTGTGAGGTTGGTTAGGCTGCAAGTGTCTGACAGGCCCAAGGTCCCCCAGCAAGATGCCATGGCAGAGTGGGGATTCGAACCTGGGCCTCCCGGATCTTAGTCCAACAATCTAACCACTACACCATGCTGGCTGGCTTACAATATTCTCCACTTTATCCTCACAAAAACCCTCTAAAATAGGTTAAGCTGAAAGTGGCCTATTGGCCCCAAGTCACCTAGCAAACTTCTACCGTAGAGTGGGGGGTGTCAGGCTGGGTCTCCCAGATTGTAGTCCAACACACTGACCACTACACCTTGCTGTCTCCCTTCAATAATGCCTAGTTGTGCCCTGAATGTACACTTGATGATAAACCTGAGATTACCTCTGCATAATGTTTGAAAAGGTCCATTATGAAACTGGGGAATCCTACTTTTAAATGTGCCCAATGGCGCCAAAACATTGCAATGTGAACTCTGCTCCTCACAAATAGACGCAATCATTACGAGTCCCCCGTGCCCCATATCCACAGGGAGTATCTTGATCTTGAACATCAGGTAAAAGTATTTTTATTTATTTGTTTGTTTGTTTCAGCTTATATTCTGCCCTCCATGCAAGCGGGCTCAGGGCAAATCACAACTGCAGTCATTAAAACAATCATAACAATTAAACAGTTAAAACGATTAAAACAAAGGTGCAATAGAAGGTGCCATAATCTCAAGTGTCTGAAGCGGCTAGGCCGTAACCACCAAAATATGGGGTTCTTCTTAGTCTGGGTCGTACAGAGAAGGAGGCTGGATAATTGTACGTCCACTGCGTCAGCCAAAGGCCTGGCAGAGCAGCTCCATTTTACAGGTCTTGAGGAACTGTAATAAGTCCCGCAGGGCCCTCATTTCAGATGGGAGCATGTTCTACCAGGCCGGGGCCAAGGCGGAGAAAGCCATGGTTCTGGTGGAGGCTAAGCAGATGTCCTTTGGGCCGGGGACAACCAGCAAATGCTGGTCCCCTGAGTGCAAAGCTCTTCGAGACACATATGGAGAGATAAATATTTTGAGTGTTGTGCAGAAGAGGGCATTCCAGCGAGAGCTGCTCTAAGTCATCCCGTCATGACAAACTGTGTCTACTGAAATCCCGTCCTTCCCTCCGTTGCAAATAGTTACGCTAGAAAGAAAAGTGGTAATGAATGCACATCGGAAGTAGATCTGATGGCAAAGGTCCAGGATCTAAAAAGGCTGAAGGCTACAAATCTAACTGATTGTAACATTGTACAACAGTGTGAAGGAAATGTTGGAGAAACATTAGCCTTTTTCAGACATTCATTGTTAGCACGTTAGCCACAGGCGATGGGAAATGTGCCACCTGAAATCCTTCCAATGCGTGCTACTGCCATTGTCTGCAAAAGGTGTAACGTGTGTATTTTATCGTTTCAGCGTGCATGGAAAAAACACTGGATTTCTTTTTTTTTTAGGGTATGCTTTCACATGTACCGAAGCTGTGCGTGCATGAAAAAACTCATCCGTTGCCCTATTCGCACAAAATGGTGACCACATGTATTGAGAGGGTCGTTCATAAGCAGCCATAACGCGTGGCTGATGTGCCAGAAATTAACATCTGGAAAAGCCTTTTTTCCCCCTGTTGAAGGTGGGGAATGTTCAAAGCCTTCTGGAAACCATAACCGTTGCTAAGCTCCTAAACTGTCAAGCTACCCCAAAGGAGCCACACAACACTGAAGAATAAACAACTTCAAACCAAAAGAAGTGTCCTGTAGGACATGATCTTGAACACCAGTCGGCACACTGTGGACCCTCCAGCGCAGGGGCACCCAGCCTTTTTCAGCCTCTGGGCACCTTTGGAATTCTGATACAGGGGGGTGGAGGCTGCCACAAAATGGCTGCCGCCAGGGCTTTTTTATATAGAAAAGGCCCAGCAGGAACTCATTAGCATAATAGGCTACACCCAACAACAGAAACTCATTAGCATATTAGGCCACACCCCTGACAGTGCAGCTCCCTCCCGAGATCAGCTTCCCCAGGTGCCCCGTGGCTTGTGGGGTGCATGGAGAACCCGAGGGACGGAAGGCAGTTTCTGGATCAGCTTCCCCAGGCAACCTGCAGCTGGGAGGAGGCAGTTTAAACTGGCTTCCCTCCCTGGATCAGCTTGGCTTCCCCAGGTGCCCCATGGCTTGTGAGGTGCCTGGGGAACCCAAGGGGGGCTGTGGGCATAGCCAACTTGGAAGCCAGCTGGAACTCTGTTCTGATGCGTTTTTGCCCCAAAATAGCCCTGGCTGCCGCAAAAGACAGCGTCAGCCGCAAAATGGCTGCCTTAACACACATAATGAAGATCCTTGTGCTGCAGTGGCAGCTTATTTTAAAAATATGCATAGCCAACCAGCTCCCCAATGGCCTATCAGAAGCCTTGCTGGGCAAAAGCCCCGCCAGGTCCCACCCACATTCTACAAAAACTTGGCGGGCACCAGGAGACAAAAAAGGTCTTGGCGGGTAGTGAGGTGCCCAAAGCCCCTGCTCTGGCAGCTGTTCCCTTAACATTTCATCCCCCAGCATGTTGGCGAAACCAGGCATCAAAGGGGCCCTCCACGCTGATTTCCTCCTTTGAATGAACAACCGTGGACCCTTTGATGAGCTTTGCGGCCACTTAAGAAGCAGCTGAACCTCTATGCGGGCTGAAGGGAAGAGGCAGGAGGCCAAAGACGGAAACAATAATCCCTTCGCCTTGTGGGAGCAGAGAGCCCGTGCAACAACCGGCACCTGACGGAGCCCCCGCTAGCTCTCCGTCTGGAAGAAGCAGGTGGCCGCTTCATGCTTAGATTTTTTTACCTCCCCCCCCCTTCAGAAATGAATATACAAGCTTTACAACAGGGGTAGAGACACAGCAGGGAAAGAAGGAGAAGGAGGAAGAGAGGAGGAGGAGGAAGACGAGGAGGAGATTGGATTTATACCCCACCCTTCACTACCCGAAGGAGTCTCAGAGCAGCTGACAAACTCCTTTCCCTTCCCCTCCCCACAAAAGACACCCTGTGAGAGAGATGGGGCTGAGAGAGCTCTTTCGAGGTCTGCCCTTGAGAGAACAGCTCTGAAAGGACTTGTGACTGCCCCAAGGTCTCACACCAGCAGCTGCATGTGGAGCAGTGGGGAATCAAACCCAGTTCTCCCAGATTAGAGTCCGCACTCCTAACCACTACACCAAACTAGGTCATGGACATATGACACAAGCACAGCAGAGGACAGGGCAGGGAGAAAGGAGTCAGCTGGGAATATCTGGTGCTGTTCTGGGACTAGCCCCAGATGGGCCTCCAGACTGGTAACAAGCCTGCTTGGGGCAGTGACTCATGCAGAGATGCAACAAGTGTTCTTGGCTGAGGACATGTAATTCTACACCAGGGATGACTGGATGAACCAACAACCTGCAAAGCAAACATGGGAGAATCCATTGCCTGAGAAGGGGATGGTTGGTAGGAAGTGAGGGCAGAGCACTAACTCATCAAGAGACACCACAGGCAGCTGCCAACAACAACAACAAGAAGTACTCCTATCACGGTGTGTTAGTAGAACAAAGTTTGAGTCCAGGGCACCTTTAAGACCAACAAAGTTTTATTCAAGGTATATCTTGAATAAAGGGCAGAATTTGGGGAGGAGAGGGGCATAGGCTGAGTTCAGACTGGCAGTTTGCCCCACTATAGCCACGCTTCAGCCACATTTCCCAAGTGTAGGGTGATCACACAGGCACACCTGCCTGGCGTCCCCCACCTGTAGTCAACCTGTGTTGTTCTGCTTCACTCCTGCTTTTAAAAGATACCTGGTAAAAGCAAATCCCTTAGAGCCTGTTTATCCCGTTTCATTCCGCTTCCAGGAAGTGTGAATGCCAACCTGAAAAGCCGGGAGCAACCTGCGTTGCGCATAAGGCAGCAGCGATAGGATTGACTCTGCTCCGTTCTACCGCCCAATGCGGTGGCGGCGCAACAGGATCCTCCCCAAATCTCCCGGCTGCGCTTATGCGCACAGAGCCGAATTACCAGGGAAAAGCCGTTTACAGCCGCGCCTCCAGGCCAGCAGTCTGAATGCTCCCCCGCGCCTCCTCTCTCTCTCTCGCATCAGTCAGCACAGTGTGACCGGGAAAACCCAGAACAGTTTGTTCCGGGGCTTTTTTGCTACGACTGGTTCCCGCTTCACACTGCCAGTCTGAACTCAGCCGTAGAATCTACCCTTCAAAGCAGTCTTTTTTTCCAGAGGAAATTATCTCTTTGTCTGGAGATCCATTGTAATTCCAGGAAAACTCTAGGTCCCACCTGGAGGTTGGCAAGCCTAGGGGCCACCACAAGCAGTACCTTTGTAGTACTATTGTGATAAGACAGCAAATTGCCCACACTTCTGTAGATTATTACCATTTTCCCACACATGGGAAGCTAGGATTGACAACTTCCAGGTGGTAGCTGGAGATCTCCTGGGATTATAACTGAACTCCAGGCTACAGAGGTCAATTCACCTGGAGAAAATGGCACTAACTTTGAAAGGTGAACTCTATGACATTTACCCCACTGAAGTCCTTCCCCTTCCCAAACCCTGGATGATTAGATGACCCTGGAAGTCCATTCCAGCTATGTGATTCTAACCCCGCCCTCCTCTGGCATTGCCCTCAAAATCTCCAGGGATTTCCCAAGCCAGACCTGGGAAACGGGAAGCTACGGGAAGCTGCCATTTTTTTTTTCATTTTTGCCTCTGGAAACAAAAATGGCTTCTGACCAGTACCAGGAGAAAAACACCTGAGATTCAGCCTCAGAAGATAAGGCCCGTATCTTCTGATCTCAAATTCGGGCTAGCTGTTTTGCTTCAGGTTAACTGAGAGCAGTTGTACGTACTCTGCCCGGACAAAACCACAGCAGCTGGATAAAGAGCCATCTTCTCTCTATTTTATCTCATTTTTTTCCTCCCCCAGTGAAGAGCAAGAGAGGCACAGTCGGCTTTCAGTGTCTAATAGGAAAAGTGACCTAAAGCGGAAGATTACCTCACTGTTATCTACTAAGTTAATTAGACTCAGCTCCAGTTCATTAAAGCCCCGGGACTCTGGGTTTTTTTCGGAGAGGGAAGATATTGGCAATCAGAGAAAACGGGCAATTTTTAGGGCAGCGTGTTCTTTTTCTCCCGAAAAAAAAAATTAATCATCATTAAACCTTGAATCTTCTTCACGAGGGAGATAAGAAAGTCGGCGCTAGTGTTGGTGACCCCGAAAACGAAAATATTCAGAAAGTGTAAGATAGCGTAACAGGTGTTTCTAAAATAACGTTTTGCCACTAACGCAATCGCATTTAATTGGGAACATGATGTTGCTTATTTCCACAGTGGCTCTTCATTACATACAATTTCAATTTAATCTGTTGTGTTAAAATAATTAATTTGTGGAGTTCAGCTATTGTTCAGCATGCAGGAAATCTTTAGCCCTGCACAGACAATATTTCCTGTGTTTGGAGGAGAGACATTGATCCCACCAGCTGGCTTTAACCCTCGGGGAACACAGTCTCTGATAGCTCAAAGAGCAAGTCTGCACCTGTTTATCTATCATATTTTTATCCCTCTCTTCCTCCAAGGAGCTCAGAGCTGCCAACAAGGTTCTCCATTTCCTCATTCATTTCCTCACAACAACCTGATAAGGTAGGCGATGCTGAGAGTGAATGGCCCAAGGTCATCCAATGAACTTCCATGGCAGAGTGAGGATTTGAACCTGGGTCTCCCAAGATCCTAGTCCAATGCTCTCATCATTGCACTCTGTTCCGGGCTTGGAACTTGATTCCCACAAGCACACATCTGTCATATTCATGACTGACAGCCAAGCAGCTGCGGGGAACGGCTTCTAAATGGGGGGCAGGACGGGGGAGAGGAAATGGGTTCATAACAGTATTGCTGTGGGAAGAAAAGCTCCGCCCTCCTCCAGCAGTCTTCTTGCACAAAAACCACATGGGGGGTATCATTTTGCCAATTTTTCTGCTCCACCGAGCATAGATACTGCACACGGAGCCCCAAAATCAGCAAAATAACCCCCTCCCTGTGTGGTTTATGCAGGAAAAACTTCTTGGGGGGGGACCCCTTCCTCCCCCATGGTGCCATTCTGAGCCCAAACCAGCCATCATAGAAAGAAAGAAAGAAAGAAAGAAAGAAAGAAAGAAAGAAAGAAAGAAAGAAAGAAAGAAAGAAAGAAAGAAAGAAAGAAAGAAAGAAAGAAAGAAAGAAAGAAAGAAAGAAAGAAAGAAAGAAAGAAAGAATTCAGTGTAGCGGCTCTGCAACTGCAGAGAACAGGTGAAAACACCTGGGGGGAAACGTCATGTATAGTTTGGATCTGAGTAGAAGTCTGAATTTGGATCTCCTAGGTCTCAGCCTGATGCTCTAAGCGTGTCAAACATTGCTCTGCTCAGTTTGCCATGATTGCTGGGGGGAGGGAATTCCTTAGGTGGAGGGAGTGAGTGTGGAGTGTGTGACTGCGCTATCTTAGGGTGCATTCAGATGGGCAGCTAAATCCACCATTGGCCAAGCTCTAATTTGATCCAGATCTTTTTTATCTGGTGTTGCACAACCAGACAGCTCCCCTTACAGCACGCATACTCCATGGTGGATTGTCTAGATGGCATCCACCTGAAGGAGCTGCGCGGTCAGTTTTTTTAAAAAATCTGTTTGCACATGTGCATCTGTATCTCAACATGTACTTGTTTTTCCACAGGTGCACAGAATTGAATGGTTAAAGCACCACCAGTGGTACCTCCCTCTAGGTACCTTTTTAATTAATGCAGTTCATAAAATTTATGAGCCGTTCAGAAACATGAAATTATCTGGAACATTTGAGTGGAGCTCTGCAGCTGTTGCGCATTTACACGTTTATGTGCATATCACTTAGAATTTTTTTAAATGGTGGCCGCTTTGGATGGTCTGACATCAGACCATCCCAGTGGGCTGATCATGTGATGGAACGATCAGATGGGGAAAAGTCCATCAGTGGCCCATCAGGAAGGAAAACAGTGGACTTTCACCAGTATCTATTAAGTATGGCTCCCTAGCATGGGAAAACAGGATGATCATGGAAGAGGCATGTTTCCCAGATGTTGCTGTCTGGTCTTACCTTTAAATTTGCCAGGCACTCGTGCCTGGTGCGGATCTAAAGACCCGTCTCATTGGGACCTTAGAGGCCGTAACTCTTCTGGAGAAGCCTTCCTCTCCCAGAGGAATGTCCTTGAAACTTTTGGTGCCAGCTTACTTCTGTAGATAATGGGATCGTATATTTCCCAGGTGAAAGGAGGGTAGGACCACTATGGCTAGGCAGGATGGATGGATGGATGTGATGTATGAGTGGTCATTCGGAGGGGTTTCATTTGAATTACCTATATCTATGATTGTACCCACCAAAATCTTCAGTTCTGACACAGTACAGTTATGACCTGGATCTTGCTTATAACTCAATAAACATATCACTGCCAAAGAGAGTGTTCTTGAGAATAACTTGAGCAGAAGTCTGACAAACCGCTCCATTGCCCTGATGTTGCGTCCTCATGGAGGTTTTGCTCTGGCTTGGCATACAAATAGGGTGGCCATTCTCCAGGTGGCACCTGGGGATTTCTGGAGAAAATGGCTGCTTTGGAGGGTGGACTCTATGGCATCACGATACCTGCGGACTCCCTCCCCTCCCCAAATCCTATGCCGGTCTTTAACCGTATTAATAAATCTGAATCACCTCCAGGTTCCACCCCCAAAATCTCCAGGTATTTCCCAATGCAGGGAAATACAGTCCTACAACTACTGTTGGATACTGTTCCTTTGCCTGCCTCTGCATTCTCAGTATTGGTGACGGGGAAGAGGAGAATCCTTGCCATGAGGATTTGTAGTCATATCTGAGAGGAGGAAGAGGAGTCGGGTTTTATACCCTGCTCCTTATTACTAGAAGGAATCTCAGAGTGGCTTACAATCATCTTCCCTTCCTCTCCCCACAACAGACACCCTGTGAGGCAGGCAGGGCTGAGAGAGCTCTGAGCGAACTGTGACTGACCCAAGGTCACCCAGCTGGCTTCATGCGGAAGAGTGGGGAATCAAACCCGGTTCTCCAGATCAGAGTCTGCCACTCTTAACCACTACGCCACACTGGCTTCTACCCTGAAAACCTCATTGGTCTCTAAGATGCTGCAACACAGAGTTAGATTTATACCCGCCCTTCACTCAGAGTCTCAGAGGGGCTTACAATCCCCTTCCCTTTCAGCGGGCAGCCACGTTGGTGTGCAATAAGAACAGCTGGATTCCACACTAGCGTTCCCAGCCTCCAGGGAGGGCTTGGAGATCTCCCAGATTTGCAGCTGATCTCCAGACAACGGAGGTGCGTTCCCCTGGAGAAAATGGCCGCTTTGAAGGGTGGGCTTGGTGCCACTGTATCCTGCTGAGGTCTCGCCCCAGGCTGTACCCTTCAAATATCTGGGAATTGCCCATCCCTGTTTATCTGACTAATCCCACTCAGAAACGGGTACATGGGCATTTCCACACAACACCTCCATTATGGTAATATATTTTGTAAAATGTAAATAATAGATCATTTGTTGCCCTTTTGTGGAGAGCCACCCAACCCTGCTGGAGTAGGGTTTCCAACCTCCAGGCAGTAGCTGGACATCTCCTGGGATTAAAACCAATGCTCCCTCTAAGCTGTAGAGTCCTGTGAGCAAAAATTCTACTTTGTGAGCTCCTGGCATTAAAGTATGCGATTTGGCTGCTGCATAAATTAGTTTGCTCTGGAGCTGTTCTTCCTGAGCTAAGACAAAAAAAAATGTGTGAGCTGGAGGCTAGAAAACTGTGCGCTGGCTCACACTAACTCAGCTTAGAGGGAACTGATCTCCCGGCGACAGAGTTAAGTTCCCCTAGAGAAAATGGCCACTTTGGAAGGTGGACTCTGTGGCATTATCTCCCACTGAAGTCTCTCCTTTCCCCAAACTCCACCCTCCATCCCAAAATCCTGAGGTACTTCCCAACCCAGAGCTTGCAACCCTGTCCCTGAGTCAGGGCAGGATCTGTTCTCTTACTAAAAACGGTCTTGGAACTTGGTGAATAGACTAATAGGCATAGTATTGGGCTGAATAACTACACACCTAAGCATATATATATATTTAAAAATCTGTTCCACTGGGCATAGGATGTGCCATCTCAATCTATTCTGTTATATTCTGATTTGTGTCCTCTCCATACACTCCTCTCTTGCCGTTTAGCCCCACTCTACATTTAAAACCTTTCCGCCTCCATTATTTCTAGTACCATAATAAGCTTTTTCTTTTTCCCGGAGACTTTCCACCTCCGCCTAGAATGTCTTACACAGCCCTCCCTTCAGATCAGAATTGTTTTCATAATGTCAAAACAGTGTCATTTTGCCAGTCTTTGATCCGCAACATCTGAAATACAGATGGAAAACAGGGAAGACTGTTCATGATAAAAGGTGTCAAGTGTCTAATCAAATGAATGAAGGAAATTCAAACAAAACTCATCCTGGATCTGAGAGAGAGAGAGAGAGAGAGAGAGAGAGAGAGAGAGAGAGAGAGAGAGAGAGAGGGGTTACCTCTGGAAACGGGTAGATTGATTTAGCCGCATCAAATCTCCATGGATTGAACTCTCCAATGAATAGTTATATAAAAGAAATTCTCTTAGTAGTCCATGGTAACACATTATGTTCAGCGCTTCCTTTTGTTTACACCACCCAATCCTTTCTTGACCCTACCACTCAAAAAGAAGTTAAATTAAGTCCCCCCATATCACTGAAGACACTTTGAAAGAGAAATCACAGTTTAGGGAGGTGTGTACTGGGAAATTTGGTCATTATAGCAGAGTTTTGCGCAGTCATATAGAAGTGTGATAGTAAGTAAATCTCTCCAGATTTGCAAAAAAGGTAAACTTACTTTTATTCAAATAGACCCCAGATCACATTCAGGTTGCAGTCAAAAGAAGCCCAATCAAAAGAATACTTTCCCAATCACAAATGGCCGGTTTGTCCGGCATCACGTGTGCAGAAGTATGCGGCCATTGTCTCTACCAGGGCCGGATCGCCCATTGGGCAAACTAGGCGCTTGCCTAGGGCGCCCCGGCCTCAAATGGCACCCCAATCCCTCCCAAAAAGCACCCCCCACCGCCCTAACCAGGCGCCCGCCGCCGCTAGACCCCCGCCCCCTTCCCGGCTTTCCTGGGGGTCCTGCAGCCGCGGAGCCCCCAGGACAGCCGGCGCTGGGAGGGAGGGGGTGGTGGCTAGACCCCCTGCCCCTTCCTGGCTTTCCTGGGGGTCCCGCAGCCGTGGAGCCCCACCCCCAGGACAGCCGGCGCTGGGAGGGAGGGGGCGGCTAGACCCCCCTGCCCCCTTCCCGGCTTTCCTGGGGGTCCCGCAGCTGTGGAGCCCCCAGGACAGCCAGCACTGGGAGGGAGGGGCGGCGGCTAGACCCCCCACCCTTCCCGGCTTTCCTGGGGGCCCCGCAGCTGCGGAGCCTCCAGGAAAGCCAGCGCTCCGCCGTGGCCCCCCGGTTTCCAGGCCCCACTGGGAGGTTGGCATCCCCAGTGGGGGGCACCCCAGGTTTCCTGCCTAGGGCGCCCAGACACCTGAAGCCAGCCATGGTCTCTATAGGAGAGATCTGCAGGGACATGTGTCTCCACAGAAGGCCATGTGTAGACAGTGAGAGGAAAAAGTGAGAGGGAGGAAGGGTCAAAGGGAAGCTCCCAGGTTAAGACAAAGGAAGGTATCCCATTTAAGGAGATAACACCTAGACACACTTAGAATGATGTAGCACCTCCTAATGTCCAGGCATGCTGAGTTGCTTGCTCCAACAGTATGCACATGTCCCACTTTTAGAACCAGTAAACAGGTTAAGCAAGTGTTTGTGTCATTTCAAAAACCTGCCATACCTTCTGGATCAGAAGAGATAATGGAGCAGAAGATATCTGCATGCTCCGTCACAGGACAGGAAGCTTTTCTGAACTCACTTCCAACACTCTTTAAAGTAGGTGTCCCCCACGTGCTACCTGTGGGCACCACAGTGCCCATCATTAACTTTCCTGGTTCCTGCAAAATGTTTTTTTTTTAAAAAATGGGTAAGGGCAAGTCTGACTTGTGCCCAGCAAGGCCATTAGAGATTTGATTGGCTGTGCAGATTTATAAAAGGTTACTTTGGCACCAGATGCCACCCCAGTGCAAGGGTCTTCTCCCCGTAACTGCAAATGGTGAAGAACAATAGAGTTTTGCCCCAAAAGTAAAGTGTCACCTTGACGTTGCCAACACGACATCCAAAGGTGACGACATGGTGTCACTGCATCAACAGCATTGCCGGGGGACCTCTTTGGAGGTACGGTTCCCCTCAACAGACAGCGGGATGGCAGCGGGCCCAAGCCCACAAAAGTGGGGGGTCCACTATGAATGGGGTAGCACGAGGATTGGGAGGCTCATGAATGGCATCCGGCCTGCAGAATTCCTCCACCTAACCCAAGACACCTTTTAATGAGTTTGCCTGCGGTGGTGGAGATGGCCAACAAGCCCCAGCTGACTTGTTGCCAGGATCGGACCTTACCATGAGTGATGCTTGTCTTTGTACCATGACTGATGACTGTGTATTGATGCTCTATGTTGCTCTATGCTGCTAACACCAATTTTTGCTTTTGTAACCCCCACTCGCTTTGCCCAGCTGTCAGCTCTGCCTAGTACCTTATCTGTCCTCCCTGACAATCCCGGGGGGGGACACATGTGAATGAATGCATAGTGTGTAGTTATGGCGCCGCTTGAAACTTTCCCAAAGATGCCCCGACACGCCTTACAGATCCCACCTGGTTTTGTGGCCTTGGGAGTCAAGAGTTTGCGATACACCTAGTTAGGTCGTATAGTCTTTCATGATCGTTAATAGCCTGGGAACGTGTGACGTATGAGTGATGGGAGGACCCCGAAGTCTTGAATTTTATTCCTGTGCTATCGCTTGCCAGTTCTGGCAAAGGTGTTCAACTGAACAGAAGCCATACTTAGCCAATAAACCTGCTTAAGGACTGTTGTGTATTGAGCGGTTACTGAAGAACACAACACTTGTGGCAACCCCATAGGGTTTTCAAGGCAAAATATTGTCAGGTCCTGCAATAACCACTCCGTACACAATAGTCCTTTAGCAGGTTTATTGGCAAAGTATGGCTTCTGGACAGGTGAACACCTTTGCCAGAACTAACGATCAATAACATGGGACAAAGGAAAAGGGATTAGGGTCCACCCTCAAGCATATGACACCTAGGCCACTATAGGTCATGAGAGAAAATACAACCAGCTAGTTATCTCAAATACGACCAACTCTCGTCTCCCACGGCCATAGATCCAGATGGGCTCGTGGGGGCTGCTTAGGAAAGGTTCCTGGCAAAGCCGCTACAACACTCCTCCCATTCATTCACATGCTCCCCTCCCCTTAGGAATGTCAGGGAGGACTGATAAGGTGCAATGCAGATGGGCAAAGCAAGCGGGGACTTCAAAAGCAAAACTAATAGTGTTAACAACAATAGTAGCATAAAGCATACGATTATACATATTGGAGAATGATCATGGAACAGATACAAGCATCACCTTACAGTAGAAAGGTCCGAACCTGACAAATACACACAAAGAAGGTTTGCCATTTCCTGCCTCCGCATAGCAACCCTGGACTTCCTCGGTGGTCTCCCATCCAAATAAATACCAAACAGAGTTAACCCTTCTTAGCTTCTGAGATCTGACGAAATCACGCTAGCCTGGGCCATGCAGGTCAAGGCAAGAGATGTTCAGAGGTGGTTTCCCATTGACCCACCTCTGCGTTGCCACCCTGGACTTCTCTGGTGGTCCCCCATCCAAGTACTCACCAGGGCCGGCCCCGCTCAGCAGCCAAGATCTGGCAGGACTGGGCTGGGCTGGGCCACCCAGTTCAGGACCGTCAGACCACAGGGTCCATCTTTCTGTGGCCTTCCAAGGTCTCGAGCAGACGCAGGTGTTTCTCAGCCTCAGCCTCATTTTTCTCTGGAGAAACCCAGGTGTGAAATGGCAAGCGTGGGACGGGGGAAATCTTCCACCTTTTGGAGGTATTTAAAAAGAAAAAAAATATTTTGTCAATCAAGAAAGACGATGGCCTTCCTCAATGCAGTTCTCCATCTTGGATTCTGTTGTGATTTAGGCAGCAATCTGTGTACTAATGTGAGTCAAATTCATAGCATGGAAAGGACAAAGAGGAACTCTGGAGACTAATTGCTTCCCCGCAGGAAACTGATGCTCCCGAAATTGCTGAGCACTTGGACTCTGAGTCAGATCTCGCTCGTTGCTAATTAATGCACGGGCATAGTAACAAACCTAATTGAAACCAGAGGATTCTCAGATTCGGGCAAGAGGCTGAAGTGACCCTTTGGAAGGAGTTGCTCAGGGGTGGGTGCCTATCATCCCGTAACAGGAAGCAAGCTGAGTACTGGCGGCCTGCGAAGGAAAAATCAAAAGCAGCTCAGTTACTGGATCCTCTTTTGGGTTGACTGTGTATCCTGTTTATAAGGATGTACACAGCATGTGAAAAGAAAGAACCTGTAACGGAAAGCTTAATTTCAGAGCAAAGTTAGAAGCATAGGCAGCTGCTTGGAAGGTAGCCTGCAGCTGAGAGGTCACATGACCAGAGGGGAAGGGAGAGAGTGTTTGTGACAGGATGGTTTTGGAATCTTCAGTTTTGAACTGGAGGGAGGAGAAAAATGGTTGGAAAAGGTGGTTAACGGCTGACTGCTGACCAGAAGAGGAAGGGGAGAAAGGGTGCTCTCGGATGGAAAAGAGAGAGCGTGGACCCTGTGAGCTGCTGAGGAGTTTACTGATAGAAACTCCTGGTGTATAACTCAGATACACACAGGCTGAATTCAGACTGGCAGTTTGCCCTGCTATAGCCACATTCCAGCCATGTTTTATAAGCGGACTAAAGGGGGCGTTCACACAGGCACATCTGCCTGGCGTTCCCCACCCGTAGTCAACCCGTGCTGTTCCGCTTTGCTCCCTGGTACCTGGTAAAAGTGGTAGCAAATCCCTGAGAGCCCATTTATCCCATTTCATTCTGCTTCCAGGAAGTGTGAACGCCAACCCGAAAAACTGGGAGTAACCTGCGTTGTGAATAAGGCAGCAGCGATATTGGCTGTGCTCCGCTCTACCACCCAAAGCGGTGCTGGCGCAACGGGATCCAAATCAGCTATGTGTGCATGTGTGTATGAGCTCATATGCGCTCATACACACATAGCCAAATTACCAGGGAAAAGCCGTTTACGGCTGCGCCTCCAGGCCAGCAGTCTGAACGCTCCTGCGCACCTCCTCCTGGTATGCTCCCACATCAGTCGGTGCAGTGTGACCGGGAAAACCCGGAACAGTTTGTTCCAGGGCTTTTTTGCCACAACTGGCTCCTGCTTCAAACTGCCAGTCTGAACTCAACCATAGTGTTCCTCTATGTTGGGGATCCTGTTGGGGAAGGTTATACAGTTCTAGCTAGGGACCAGCTGCAAGTGAAGCAGTTTAAGGAGATGCTAGACTGTGGGAGAGCCTTCAGTAGAACAGAGATATAAAAGATGGAGTGTGCAGGAAGGGTATGGTCTGGAAGAAAACTAGATGGGACTAGTGTTGGACTAGATGGGCCATTGGCCTGATTCAACATTGGCTTCTCTTATGTTCTTACATTCTTAAAAGATCTAAGAGCAGTCCAAAGTTAAAAAGAAAAGAAAAAAAGGAACAAAAGAAAGTCTGAACAACTGATTGACTCCCTGTATATAACCCTGTCCCCTGGTGTTATTTTAAATAAACTTGTATTTGTGTTTAAAGTGGAGGGTGTCATAAACCTCTGTGTAGAAGAGGGTGAACTGGCTGTAGAGAGGGGGAAAGAGGGCTGAGAAGTTTCAGACCCATCTTTGCAATATTGAAAATTCAGGTTTGTTTCAAGGTATTTGGTCACCCCGAGCAAGGTGTATTTATCACCTCCTGGGCCTGTGCTATCGTCACCAGCTGCCAGCTGCATGGGTCCAGGAAGTGATGTCAGTCACTTCCCATGCTGCTGGTGGCTGGGAGGGAGCCCAGGCTGCAGTGCCTCAGAGCCTGCCTCGTTGGGCTCATCCAAGCAGTCGCTTCGAGAACTGGCCCCGCACAAATTAGCGAGGTCGCCTGAAGGTTTAAGGTTAGGAACACATTTTTGGATAAACTCTCTCGAGTCACCCATGTGCTACATAATGTGTTGGAAGGTCATGCTGAAGAAGCATTTGTTGTGGATCAAATCAGCAATGTTCCTTAGGACCTAAACTATTGCTGCGAAGAGGCTAGTCCAAGGCGACACTAAGAATAGGGAGGGAAGGAAGTGGAAATGGGTAGTGGAGTTTTAACATGCCTAGGCTTCCAGGAGGAAGGTTCCACCATGGTGAACTACAGGCCATGATGTCACAGACATACTGTGATGCTCTAGGAATGTCCCAAATCTCTATGGTCTTTGGAGATCTCCAAGCCCCAACTGGCAGTTGGCATCCCTCATTCCCTCACCCAATCACCCTCTTTTTGATATCAAAATTAAATACCCCACCTTCATTTTTGAGGGATGGTAAAACTAATGTGTTGGTACCTGCCATTAATGGCCTGCTTCTAGCTTGAGGGTTGTTTCACGGATAATGGTTTTCATGGCTGTTTCATGAAGTTATGAAGTTACTGTATAGTTTTTATTCTGTGAACTGTCTCAAGCAGGCCTCTGGAGAAATGGCATGTAAATTTTCTAAATAAGTAAAGACCTTAAAGAAAACTGGGAAATTATTTCTAGAACTAATAAAGACCTGGATGAATATTGGGAGATGATTTCTAGAGCTTTTTCTCAAGGAATAGGTAAAGAGTTACCTTTCTCCTCTAAATGCCTCCTGTTGAATTAGCTAGACTTTCTTCCCGAAGATGCTCAAGAATTTGTTCTAAATGCCATAACCTCTGCAAGATTAGTCTTGGCTGGATACTAGAAAAGGAGCATAACTCCACATAAAGAGGAAGGATTGGAGACTGAAAGAAATATCAACATTTGAGTAAACTAACCTGTATGCTGGATGGTAAAAAGGTAAATTTATTAAATGGAATGTATTCTGACTAGGATGATGAATTGAATCTAATATTCATCTGTATGATTTGTTTCTAGAACTGAAGGCGAACTTAGATTCAGATGGGTCCCAGGGTTGTCTGAAGCAGCAGAACACAGTTTGAGTCCAGGGGCACCTGTAAGACCCAC
Source organism: Gekko gecko (assembly GCA_029375565.1). Classification (NCBI taxonomy): domain Eukaryota; kingdom Metazoa; phylum Chordata; class Lepidosauria; order Squamata; family Gekkonidae; genus Gekko; species Gekko gecko. The sequence goes on from JAPDNY010000008.1 coordinate 2,536,438, forward strand.
GAAGTTTAATTCTGGGTTTAATCCTGGCTTTCATGTGCATGCAGGCTTCTTCAGATGCCTGCTCACGGAAGCTTAAACTCAGAATTAAACTTTGTTCTTCTGAGGACGAACTTGTAAAACTTTGTCTCCATCCTCCTTTCTACTTAATTTTTTTTTAAATTTTAAAAATGAATAAATAAATGAAGACCCATCAAATCTCCCTGACTTTCCGTCTGAGCTCATTTTCTCCCCAAGCATTGCTTGTCAGACCATTTGCCTTGACTACCAAATTGCCTCCAGACTGCAGCCCTGACTGGTGTCTCTGGAAATCCTTACGTAATAGATAACTGGAGTCATTGGAAGCAACTCACTTCAGACGAAACCTCAGTCGGGGTAGATTCGACCGACCTCGATCACCAATTTGCATGTTACAACAAAAAGAAGTGAAACTCACGCTGACATTTGCCATTCTTCTTCCTTTGCAAGTGGCTGGGAAGCCCATAGAATGTGCACATCAAATACTCATGAGCCTGCTAGATGTTGGGAATTCCAGGTGCGATGCGCCCTGTCTCAGACCTCCAGACTTGGTGGCAAGAGAGGCTAGATAGTTCGAGAGGCACACAGACCTTTCCTTCCTGTCTTTACTCTTCTGTCACCGGTCCTTTCTGCACTAGACCTTAAATCCTGGTTCAACCCTGTCCCCGAATGTACATTCTACACTACACGTGAGTTCACCCCTGTAATTATCTCGGAGTATTTTTTGTTTCCGCATTACACTGAGGTCACCTCAGTTTTTCCCCACACTTGTCCTGGGATAAACAGATGCTGTTATAACCAGGGATAAATGCAAGGTATTGTGTTGCGCGTTGAATTCTGATAAAACCAGGGATGAAATCCAAGTGCGGAAAGGACCACTGTCCCTGTTGAAATGGAGACTGTGTTCTCAGGGACCTTTCCCCCTTCCTTCCGTTCCCTCTCGGTCCTCTTGAAGATGAACTCTCTCCCTGCACGCCCCACGAGAGAGATGCGGTCCTCTCTTGGCACCATGAGGCAGATGGGTCTCTCGCCTTGAGCTTGTTAGCACTCTCTCCTGTCTGCCCTTTCCTATCCAAAGTGTACTTCTCAAATAATTTCTTTTCTAAACTTGCAACGTGGTTGTGTGTAACTTTTGTAAGCTGAGTAACCTGGTGGAGTGACGCTCCTGCATTTGTAGCTTTATTTAAGCACTCTACTAACGAGTGGTGATTGGACTTACCACAACAGTGAACCCCACCGCTAGAGAGGCCAAGATTCTCCTACACAGAATGTCGGCATTGTCAGAATTACAGTCAGGGAAACAGCTCGTGAACAGCACTGCAAATAATTCAGTAAAAGGGGCAAGGAAATGGAGTAGCCCATCCGTACTTACAGTAGTCAAAAGGAAAGAGAGCCCTGCTGGATCCGACTGGAGTAGTCGGAAGCAACCAACTTCAGACAAGACCTCAGACAGGGTCCATTCAACCAACCTCGATCACCACTTTGTGTGTTACAACAAAAAGAAGTGAAATGAGTGGTCCAGCTAATTCAGCCTCCTGTTTTGCACGCTGGCCAAACCTACAGTTGCCAGGCCAAGCCATGGGAGCCTGGCAACCAGTAGGAGGGCTGGGGGCAGGCACATGGGGAGCGTGTGCGATGGTAATCACTGACATCACCACATCGTTCCTGGGTAAAGCCCAGAAGTGCCAAAGAAAAGATCTAGGAATTGCCAGAAATTCTATGGTAAAAATTCCTAGAGCTACCTCGTTGGAAGGGCGCCTTGAGCCCTTGTTGGAAGGGCGGGATATAAATCTAATAAATAAATAATGTCACTTCCAGGTTTTACCCAGAAATGATGTAGTGATGTCGGCAACATTTATTTTATTTTATTTTTCTCCTGCTGCCACTTGGAGCAACGGCAGGCAATGGGTCTTGCCGGTGGGCGTCCTGGCAAGCCCAGCCAAACCAGTTGCCCCAGAGGGCCGACGAGTAGGGTAGAGAGGCCAAGGCTTTCTCCAGATGCCCTAGCATTAGAACATCAGCTACCTCTAGACGTCACATTTGCCTTGTCATCACGACTCATAGCCAGGGATTGTGGTCTCATCTATGAGATAGATGCCTGTCCTCCATCTGGGACCTCTGGAAAACTCATCATCATTTGTCTGTCTTCCCTGCCTGGTGGTTGGAAAGTGATTCACACTAACCAAAGTGGAGTCGCTGAGTAGCTATTTACAAGCCTGGTTTCACACGCACGCCATATGGTAATATGTGGGTGAAAGATGCATATATAGAGAAAGAGATGGATCAACATTTAAGCCTTATACATAAATCCGTCTGCTTGGTCTTATGAAAATATCGTCACAGATTTGCTTATTCTTTTTTTAAAAAAATCCCCCTTCTCTGGCGTCACACCAAGTCCAAAGGGATATGGAGAAGAACTGGGGTGTACTTGCAGCCTTGATATAAAAGAGCCCTCAGAAGAGTAAATTAAACGACTCTTGAGCAAGATTGTTTGATGAATCTTCGAGCTGTTAAAAGGTTTTATGTGTCTTCCCCCCCGCACACACATTTAAAGAATTTCCTAAACCACAGTGGCATGATAACGCCTCTGAGAGACCCAAGATAAAGTGATACACGTATGCGGAACACATGGAAATGAAGGATGTGGTTACCTTGGCAACCGAAGCCTGGAAAAGCTCAACCAAATTAGAATACCAAATATTGGACAGAATACATTCCTCCCCCCCCCCGCCCCAGCTACAGCTTGCAAAACACATGATAAGTCTTGATGTGCATCTTTGCGCAGACCGTGAACACTTCTTTGCCAGTCCGCATGCGGACTGGCAAAGAAGTGTTCACAGTCTGCGCAAAGATGCACATCAAGAGGCATGCCCCAGTCGGTGTGGTCCCTCGGCACACTGCATTGCTTTCAGGAGAATGTGCATGGAAGGAAATGCACTGCACATAGTCCAGCTGTGTTGGGAGGCACCTCTGAAAGAGCATCCCTTGATCCTCCAGTCAGTTCTGTGAGTGGTGGGGAGAACAGCTGGATGCAGCAAATGCTTTCCTAAGGGCACACCTGGTCAAGAGACTGGCCTGCCTAGCAGCCTCTTGCCCTTTCAGTGACAGCGGTTCAGATGGGGTTGCCAGGTCCCCGATGGGGGCGGGGGTTTCCTTGATTCTGGGGTCCCCAAACTGCCACCAGCCAGCTGGTCGGTGGGGGGAGTCCCACCCCTGTAGAGCTCTCTGTTGGGGAAATGAGGGCTGCAGGAACCTTTTCATGCACCCTCATTCCCACTGTGTTCATTTTTGGGAGGGGAGAGAAGCTGGCCTCCCAATTGCAGAGAGGGAGGGAGAGAGAGAGAGACAGAGGTTCTAAATCAAGACACAATTTATTCCATTACACATTCTTGTCAGAAAATACTTTAGTAGCATTTCAACATTCAACATAGAATAGTTCAACACAACCCCAATACATAAACAGTGCACTTGTAATTCTATAAAGGATGTCCCTGATTGTTCTACCAAGACCCGTAACTGTGATCAGAACAACGAAGGACAAGACTAAAATCAGACATCAAGTACTCTCTTTCATCCATTGAAACAAATGTAACTGTCAATCAAGTCTGTGACGAACATTTGTCACATATCTGATGTATACAACAAAGTCAGCCCCTTTCTGTCTGTCTCTGGGGTCAGGAAAGTCAATGAAGGCTGGGTTAAGCCAGGGTGACTCACAGAATCAAGGTTAATTAAGGGAGTCCCAGGATGCTAGCTACAGATACCTTTATCTGTGTAAAAAATGATAGTGACTTCTGACTTCCATCAGGAGCTACTTATGGCAGATATAATAGGGTTCCATATTCAACAAGACTTTGTGATTATGATGAGGAGGAGGACTTCTGACTGCTGTAAAATGTAAACATCCCCAGTCAGCAAGAGTCACATGAGGCAAAGTTGTGTCCAGTGACGGCCACACACAGCACATAGCAGTGGCCTGAAGCTTCCTGAGAGCAGAACAGAACCAAAGTTTCAACTATATTGGCTAAGTACTATAGACATTAACAGGGCTATTTTGGGGCAGGAACGCACAGGAACTCCGTTCCGGCTGGCTCCCGAGTTGGCCACACCCAGCAGGAACTCATTAGCATAATAGGTCACACCCAACAGCAGAAACTCATGAGGATTGGCTACATTAGGGGTGTGTGGCCTAACATGCAAAGGAGTTCCTGCTCCAAAAAGAGCCCTGGGTTTGGACAACAAACAAGGTAAACAGAATAAGAAGCAAAAAGTGGGTGTGGCTGGATGGCCACACTTCTGGTAACACGGGTGTGCGGCCTAATATGCTAATGAGCCGGGCTGTCAGGAGTGTGGCCTAATATGCTAATGAGTTTCTGCCATTGGGTGTGGCCTATTATGCTAATGAGTTCCTGCTGGGCTTTTTCTACAAAAAAAAGCCCTGATTATAGGTGTACCAGAGGTTTTGCAGAGTTTTAGCAGAGGATTGAGACTCAATCCAGCCCTAAATCAGCAACACTCCACCATGCCTAACATGCCTGGTGTGATGATGTCACCCAGAGGTGACGTCATTGCACCAGACACATCGTGTGGGGGAGACGCCAGCGTTTGGCTAAAAACTCTGTGGTGACCTGATGAAATGTTGGTGAACATAGAGTTTTTGGCTGAATGCTAGAGCATCCAATAGATGCCATGCCCAGCATGATGACGCACTTCCAGAAGACCCCAGGCAGCATCCAGGAGCACCCCCTCCCCTCCAGCAGATGGTAAGCACCAGGCAACCCTAGGTTCAGTCTTGAAGCCTACCAAGAACCATGCCAGCTTCTCTCTCTGAGAACTAAGGTTGCCAGCTCTGGGTTGGGAAAGACCTAAATAGGAGCCTGGAGGGGGTGAGGTTTGGAGAGAAGAGGGACCTCGGCCGAGTATAATGCCACAGAGTCCACCCTGCAAAGTGGAACTGATCTTGGTCATCTGGAGACCAACTGTAATAGTGGGAGATCTCCAAGTGCTATCTGGAACTTAGGAACCTCGCTGAGACCCTGTTTCCTCACCCAGCAAGTCCCCCATGCAATGTCGCTGGATAGTGTGTTACCATGCTGAGTGAATGGTGTTTTATTGCATTATTTCCCCAAGCTTCAGGACTGGGGAGGGGCCATGGCTAAGGGGTGGAGCATCTGCTTGGCATGCAGAAGATTATCAGTTCAATTCCCAGCATCTGCATTTAAAATAGGGTTTCCAGGTGTCCTCTTATAGAGGACGTGTCCTCTTTTATGGTGTCTGTCCTTTTGTGGGCTCTTAAAAAAACAGATGGAAATGTCCTTTTGGGGGTTGGAAGGTTAGGAATATTCCAAGTTAGTCGCAAGGATCACAGATTAGATAGGAGGGGGTTGTCATGATCCGGGCTGTGCAAACAAAGGCCTAGCAGGCCCAGGGAGCCTGAGTAGCAGTGGGAGGAGGCCAGGCCTACAACTCCCAGAAGCCCTAACAGGTTTTGGCGCCAATTTTAGCCAATCACAGGGAAAGGGGACTTGTAATAAAAGAGCTGGTAGGGAAGAAGAGCTGTTCTTTCTTCCAAGAGCAGAGGCAGAAGGAAGGCTGCTGCAGGGAAGAAGCCCTCACCCTGAGAGGAAGGGTGAGCAGACTGAGGCCCACTTGAGACAGTGAGCTAGGGACAGTAAGTTTAGACGCGTTAGGGCATTTGGTTTCTTTTCTCTTCACCCACTTATCGTTATTGCCCTTGCACCTTGTTTGTTTCCTATATTTGACTGACCTCCTGTAAAATAAACCTTTTATTTGTTGTTTACTCTGCCTGGTCCTCATGCCTATTATTCGGCCAAACAAGGGAGGTCTGAAGGCCTTGGGAGGGTGCTCTGGGCCTTTCTCAAGGGATCCTAAAACCAGAGTGGTGGCAGCGTCAGGTGACACCCCACCTGAGCTGTGACAGGGGTCTTTAAAATGTGACTTGTCAGAGTGATCACTTGTTTGAAGTAGTCAGTCAGGAAATATATCCTCTTTTTTTAATATGGTAACCCTAATTAGAAGGATCTGGCAGTAGGTGGTGTGAAAGACCTCTGCCTGAGACCCTGGAGAGCTACTGCCAATCTGAGTAGACAGTATTGACCTTGATGAACCAAGGGTCTGATTCAGTAGAAGGCAGATTCGTATGTATTCGTTGTTGCATTTGAAAACAACCTCCCCCCCCCCCGGTTTCATTAGACCATCAATGCCCCAAAGAAGGTTTGAGGGTGTCTTATAATCAGTGCTCCTCGAACAACTCTCATGTATCAAGAAGTAATTATTTCTGAGAACCACCTTCAGGCTTCTCCTCTCTTCTTGCTTTTCCGTCAGTCTCCTCCTCCCCAGTTCTTTTTGTGATTGCTAAATCTAAGTCCACTCCGAGATGAGAGAAATAAAGAAATAAAGTTGCAATTAGTCTTATACGAGATAGACTTGGCTTCTGAGCGCTAAGATTCCCTTGTTTTAAACAAAGCCACAAATATCTCTGAACAAGAGAGAGTCTAGTTATCTTTATATGCAACGTGTTAATTTGATGATAACAACAACAGCTTTGAACAATACTGCTCTCACTGTACAGTAAACGCAAGTCCCTATTAATTAGACTTGGCAAGAAGAAAGGACCAATATTTAAGAGGAATAAAAGGGATAAGTAAAATTTACAAATACGTTGCCCCAACCTGGATTGCCCAGGCTAGCCCACCTTCGTCAAATCTGAGAAACTAAGCGGGGTCCGCCCTGGTTAGCAATTGAATAGGAGAGCATCAAAGAAGTCCAGGGTTGCTATGCAGAGGCAGGCCGCAACAAACCGCCTCTGCCTGTCTCTGGCGTTGAAAATCCCACAGCAAGAGTCTGCAACTTTTTTGAACACATTTGGAATTTTTTTGGGGGGGTGAATGCCACCTCAACCATGACTGCCACAGGAGAGGAGCCAAACCCAAAATGGTTGCCACAGGAGGCTGACTTGAATGGAATGTCTCTCACTCCGCACACCTCCTGGAAAGTAGGAAAGCCTGGAAGGAAAATGGAACTACACACTCACTTAGGAAAGCCCAATATCAAACCATGCTTTGCCTTTTTCACTTTGGTTGCCATAGTTATTGGGGGGAGGGTATTCCTGGGGGTGTGTGAGTGAATGAGTGAGAGAATGGAACCTTTGCTTCTAGAAGTCATAACTTTCTTTGCAAGTCGCACCTCCTTTCCCTTTCCCAGGGTCCTTGAGAGCTTCTCTGTATCAGCTTGAGCTGCAGATAACCAAGACATATATCTTTCACTTGTTTGGGATGGCAACGTTAGGTATGGTGTGAATGTGATGTATGCCCGGGGGAAGGAAGGGGCTTTTATTCGAATTATCTATATTAAGCTTGTACCTGCCATAAGGCTTCAGTTCTAACACAGTGACTTTCTGGATCTTGCATATATCTCAATAAACTTATCACTGCCAAGAGACAGTTGTTGAGAGTAACTGGACTGGGGTTCTGACACACAGGTGTTTACCAGTCCTCCTGATCATCCAGTGGAAAACCCATTTCAATAAGGACAGCCAGCAACAAGCACTGTCTTACAGTGGTCCCACCCACTTCCTGAAAAGCTTGGTGGGTACCACAGGAAGTACTGGTAGGGGCCATGGTGCCCATGATCATCACATTGGGGAACCCTGCCCTGTGGGGTCACTATGAATTGTCTGTGATTTGATGGTGATAGATAGATGATAGACAGATGGACAGATAGATGATAGATGGTTTGCTAGAATTCATGCCCAAATAGAATAATGCTATTTCCAGGCAGCGTTGTTTTAGGGCTTTTTAAATCTATTTCATTTACACAAAAATGACTTAATGGTACAATCTTGCTCACCAATGGCCTGTATGTTGATGACTCCCACAACCAGGCCTTCATCATTCCAAGGGTGCGGTCACACGCAGTAGATAAAACGAGGGGGGGGAGACAGACTATTTCCTCCGAGGAATCTGACCCGCAGTTGCGAGATCACACCTCCCTTTGAAGCTGCGGGCACAGCCCATCAGTGTGTGATCAGATGCAACTGTGGGTGAGTTGGGGTTTTTTGGTGCTATTTGTTTCCCATGTGCTTAAACGAGGAATCGATGAACCACACCTTCGCACTGCGGGCTCCCTATGGAGTTTGCGATGATGCACATACTGCGAAGGGGGAGGGGGGGGACAACAGCACAGAGTCGGGATGGCCCAATCAGACCATCCCAATGGCATGAGAGTGTGCTTGAGTGATCAGACAGGGGAAAGTCCATCCGTGGCCCGTTGCAACCCGTTTACTACCAGATTTCCTCCGCTGTCTTTTAACTCCGCTTCTGCAGTGGAGCAGAATGGGTTGCTGACAGCTCTGGGATGCTTCCCAGATGTTGTCTGATCACTCCCTTTAAATCCACCCAGCATTTGCACCTATGTCAGGTCTAATTGTGCGTATGACCACAGCCCAAGTGTCTTTCATGAAAAGAAAGCTCCTTCCACTGGAGGAAAGTGCCTTTGGAAGGAGGAGGAGGAGGAGGAGGAGATGATTGGGTTTGTACCCCGCCCTTCACTCAGAGTCTCAGAGCGCCTTACAATCTCCTTCCCTTCCTCTCCCCAAAACAGACACCCTGTGAGGTTAGTGGGGCTGAGAGAGCTCTCCCAAGTACTGTCCTTGAGACATCAGCTCTAAAAGAACTTGTGACTGACCCAAGGTCACACCAGCAGCAGCATGTGGAGGAGTGGGGAATCAAAACTGGTTCTTCCAGATTAGAGTCCACACTCTAAACCACAACACCAAACTGGCTCTCAGAATGGACAGAAGGGCTAGCAGAATGGATGCAAGGGATCCAGCCCATTGGGTGTCAAGAGAGGAAGGGGCAGGGTGAAGTAGGTCGGACAAGTGTCTCCCTCCCTCCCTGCCCCCTTTGTTCACATGGAGTTTGCTGCTTGCACACAAAGCTTCCACTGCTTGCCCTCTATACAGGGAGCTCAGAAGGGTGCCAACCTCCATGAGGGGACTGGCATTCTCCCAGAACTGCTGCTGTTCTCCAGACTGTGGAGATCAGTTCTCCTGGAGAGAACAGCACCTTTGGAGGGCTGATTCTCTTGCATTACATCCCTGCTGAGCCCCCTTCCCAAACTCCACCCCTCCCCCAGGTTCCACCCACAGATTTCCATGCAAATCCCAGCCAGGAGCTGGCAGTTTTAGGAAAGCAGGATTGCATGGGGGGGCGGGGGATGAAAGGAGGGCAGTCTCTCTCCAATCCCAAGCCATTGTCAACGTTTCTGGAGCACCAGGCCTCCGACACAGCCATTACAGAATTAAGCACGGACATCTCTCTGTCCCCCAGACACTTTGTATCTCTCCTCCTTATGATCATGCAAATTACTGATTATGATAATCTTGTTTCTGCTTTGCATGGCTCAGATAACCCGGCATTATTTATGATGTTATAACTCATTCACAGATGCACTAAGTGCCCATATTAGCATCGATGTTCTGGCCGGTGTGATTAGTTAGCAGACAAAGGAATAAACAGGGTTACAACTTTTAACTGTGTTTCTTTAAAAACCTTAATTGTTTCTTGTTCCATAATTTGCTTTCATTATGTTTTGTCATGTTCCCAATGCTGGGATGGGGGGGTGGAGGGGCGGCTGGACCTTGATGAATACAATTAAGGCCAAATCATTATTAAAGATGACTCTGTGTCCATCGCAAAAATAATACTTGCCAAAGTTCTCCCCTTTCAGGGTATTCTTTTCTTTTTCAAGCTTTTTCAAAGCCAGCCTCTTTTAAGACAAAGAAAAAGAAGACAACCATTTCAGACCTCGGTAAATGCAATTAAAACTTGGGTTTCTTTACAGCATGCAGGCCATGAGTAAAGCCCTTAATGATTTTAACAGAGTGATCTGTGGGGTTAGGGTTAGGGTTAGAAGAAGGAGGAGGAGGAAGAGGAGGAGATTGGATTTATACCCCACCCTTCACTACCTAAAGGCGTCTCAGAGCAGCTTACAACCTCCTTTCCCTTCCACTCCCCGCAACAGACACCCTGTGAGGTAGGTGGGGCTGGGAGAGCTTTTTCAAAGACTGCCCTTGAGAGAACAGCTCTGAGAGAACTTATGACTGACCCAAGGTCACACCAGCAGCTGCATGTGGAGGAGTGGGGAATCAAACCCGGTTCTCCCAGATTAGAGTCTGCACTCCTAAGCACCAAGCCAAACTGGCTCTTTGTTGCTACCAGTCCTGAACTTGATGGACCAATGGTCTGATTCAGTAAAAGTCAGCTTCATGTGTTTATGTGTGGAAAGTGCTGTCAAGTCACAGCCAGCTTACGGCAACCCTGTAGGATTTTCAAGGCAAGAATGGTTCAGAGGTGGTTGGCCATTGCCTTTGTCTGCATTGCAGGCATGAGTCTCCTTGGCAGTCTCCCATCCATGTACTCACCAGGACCAGCCCTGCTAAGCTTCCAAGATCTGATGAGATCAAGCTGGCCTGGACCATCCAAGCCAGTGCGATCTGTAGGGTTAGACTGGAGTAACCTGGCATGGAATGACATTGTAATCATTCCACCTTTACCCTGTAACATTGAAAAGCACTTACCAACTGTCCTGGTCTCTTTCCATGTAATGACCTGTGCATCCATGCCACTGGCATGTGAATTGCAACACATGAATATCCAAGACATGTGTTTAGTCTATATGACTAAAACTCCTTTTCACGTGTTACAATTGCATGTACTGGAAGCCTACCAAGAGTGCAGAACCTGTGGTTGACATCTCATGTGAGCAGGAGCAACATGTGTATTTAACCATGCACGTACAGCTCCACTACATGTGAACTGACCACTGGATTTTTTTCAGGATTTCAATTCATGCGTGCTGAGGCTGCACAACAAGCATTACCCCTGTTCACACAGCATGGCGATCACATATATTGGGAGGATCATAGGTGGTGTGCACTCCCAATGCATGTGATTGGTAGGCTCCCAATACATGCAACTGTCATACCCGAACATGTACATGCAGAATGCTTTCTAATCTAATACCTAAATGGGTGAGAGCTGTACATATCATCCACACCCTGTAGAAAAGACTAAGCTGCAACAAGTAACCAAAGACTGAATAAGATCCAAGAGCGTGAAGATGTATTATGCACTGTCAAGTCTCTTCTGACATGGCAATCCTAAAAATGAATTACCTCCAAACGTCCTCTTGTTAACAGCCTTGCATAGGTCTTGCAAACTGAGGTCCTTGGTGGCTACCTTGATGGAGTCTATCAATCCAATGTTCTTCTTTTTCTGCTGCCTCCAACTTTTCCTAGCATTGTTTTACCAGTGAGTCTTGTCTTTCCAGGATGTGGCCAAAGTCAAATCGCTTCAGTTTGGTCATTTTAGCTTCTAGGGAGAATTCAGGCGTGAGTCGATCTAGAACCCACTTATTTGTCTTTTTGCTGGTCCATGGTATCCATGCAGAGATCTACAAAGTCCCCCAAAGTCCCAACATGCTTTTAAAGGTACCACCTCTTACCCCAGACACATCACTTATAAATCTTAAAACATCAGAACAGAACAGCTGGATCGAACGGATGGTCCATCTAATTGAGCATCCTGTTTCAAGCCTGTTTTCTCTCCGGAGTTTTTTTTTTTGCTGAGAATTTTAGTTTTCCTTTCTCTGGTTTTAGTCCTAATGCTCCTGTTAAAATTCTACGCTTCAGGTCTCTATTTGTACACCTTTCATGCTTGGAGTCTTTTTTTGCCAGTCCCAGAGAGAATAAATGAACCCTTAATAGGTCAACAATTCCTACCCAAAGAACAAAAACACGACTGAGAAATGAAATTATCAACGGCTGCTGTAGTCTTCAAGAGAAAGAGAACAGGATCAACATGAGAGAGGACGGGTCATATTTGCTCAGCGTAACTCCGGAGCCTTTGAATTTAGTTCCCTAGTTTAAATCCATATGCAGAGCTGTTCTCATGCTGGGCCACATTCAAGGAAAGAGAAGTCCTTGCTCGGAATAAACGATGCCAAATAGATAGCATATTGCAGAGGGCTGCCATTTTTTTCTAGCCTGGCTCTTCTGGCTTGAATGCCAGTTTGACTGACATTAACCAGATCTGAAACTTTGCCTGGCATGGAGAAAAGGAGTGGTGGAAACTTCCTTTTTCCCCTGTGTATCAGGGACGTTGATCAAGGTGCAGGAACAGGAAAAAGACACACCACATATTGGGATATTTGGTTAATACAGCAGAGATTTGCCCAGTCCTAGAAGTGTGATATTGAGTGCACTGATAAAACCTCTCAAGAAGCATATTGCAAAAAAAGGTAAACTTGCATTTATTCAAGTGGATCCAGTTCACATTCAGGATGAAGTCAAAAGGAGAGAGACAGAAGCCTAATCTAAGGAGCACTTTTCTGCTCATAAATGGCCAGCTTGTCCAGTAACAGGTGTGTGGGAATGTGAGGACATTCTATCTACAGGAGAGACCTGCAGAGACATGTGTCTCGATGGAAGGCCATGTGAAAGAAGAGAGGACATAGTGAGAGAGGGAGGAGGGATCAGATGGCAGCTCACAGGTTAAGACAAAGAGAGGTGTCCCATTCAAGGAGATAACACACTTATACACTCTTAGAGTGATGTAGCATCCCCCAATGTCCAGGCATCCTGAGTCGCTCACTCCAACACCATAATCCTAACTTTGCATGATGGTGTTACACACTTGTGCATCCTTCAAAACTCAGTGTTTATGTTTCTGCAGCTGCCCAGTAGACAAAAGCCATCCACTGCTTCAGCAATGACTGTTTTTGCATGCCGTTATTCTGCCTATTCCAGCACAGCAGCCAAACAAACCTGGTAGAGGAGAGATCCTTGTGAATAGCCTCAATACTGCCTGTTTGCCTGCTCCAGATAGACCCCAGGCCTTGACCTCCAATCCCTCTGGCCATGTCTACTCTTTGTCTCTGAAACATACATTTTATCTCCTGAACTTTTTCTCTATAAATGAGTAACACGTACTGCCAGATTCCTGGTCAAGTTACTCTCAACAACACTGTCTCTGGTAATGATATGTTTATTGAGATATATGCAAGATCCAGATCAGAATAGTACTGTGTTAGAACTGGTGATTTTGGCACACACTTGACCAAATACAGGTAATTCAAACAAAGCCCCTTTTCCTGTCCCCCAATCATATGTCACACTTCCTGCCTAACCTTTGCCATCCCAACCTAATTAAGAGATATATGGTTCCATTATCTACTAGCTCAAGCTTGCTCAAGCTTGCACTGAAAGTCTCAAGGCTCAAGGACATTCCTCTGGAAGAGAGGAAGGTATATCTTCATGAAATCTTACAGCGTTTACAAGTGAAAGATTCCCACTCAGACATCAGTCACTCCCCTCCTCTCAGGAATGTCCCTCCCCCCAACAATCATGGCAAACTGAGTAAAGCAAAGCATAGAGAGGTTTGACATATACATGCAATATGGCACACAACTTGCTTCTCATTTAAAGAGAGCTTTCAACTTCTGTGCTTGAGATCTATAGCTTGGCCTGGTGTTCGACAACTATGCTAACATTGTATGCATTGTGCATACAGTGGCCCAGCAGAAACAAAATGCTAGTACAGTTGCCAGTGGATAATCTGGAGACCACATCTGTCGCTTTAAAATAGGGGTCTCCAACATGGTGCCTGTGAGTGCCATGGCACCTGTGGGCACTTTTCCTGGTGCTGGCCAAGTGCAGGTTGGCTTTTGCCCAGCAAGGCTTCTGATTCGCTACTGGAGTTTTGATTGGCTGTGTGGATTTTAGAAAAAAGTTGCTTTGACAGCAGCTGTCCCCACAGATCAAGAATCTTCACTTTATGACTGAAGGTAAGCTGTGGCAGCCATTTTGTGACCATCTAAATCAGCCATTTTGTGGCTGTGCTAGGGTTTGCCAGGTCCTCCCCCCTCCTGGCTACCAGCAGGGGATGCCAAGGTAGGGTTGCCAGATCCAGGTTGGGAAACTCCTGAAGATCTGGGGATGGAGCCTGGGGAGGAAAGAGACCTCAGTGGGATAGAATGCCATAGATTGTATCCTCCAAAGCATCCACTTTCTCCAGGGAAAATGATCTCTGTAGTCTGGAGACAAGCTGTGATTCCAGGGGGGATCTCCATGTCCCACCTGGAGGCTGGCATCCCTAGGCTGTGCCACCACCCTGTGTCTGAATTCCAAAGGAGATCACAGGCTCAAAACAATTGGGCACTTTCTAACTTTCTAACCATCAGATTTCTGGTTGAGTTACTCTCAACAACACTCTCTTTGGTAGTGATGTTTATTGAGAGACCTTCTATCTCTGTAGCAACAGGAATGCAGGTCTCCTAGAAGTGAAATGGTTCATGCTCTGGGTATTCATTTATTTAAACGATTTTATTAGCCGCCTTTCTTCCATATGAAGCTTGAGGTGGCTTACAACATAGATAAAATACATAAAATCATAAAAATCAAGATTTAAAAATCACAATTCAGGGCTGCTAGGAAACTAAGGTGCATTTTAGCACTTCCCAAGGGGTCCCCAGCTGCCCTGATGAGAGCTGAAACCAGTTTTCCTTCTCTTAAGGCTTGGGCACACCTTATAATTATCAGATACTGGAAAAGAATGAAAATCCACATTCTAATTCCCTCAGTCACCAATCTTTTAATCTTAGCTAAAGACTCACAGCTCCTTGACTTTCTTAACAACATACGTTCAAGATACTCTATTCCTGATGATCTTTTGGGAACATCAATTGATAAATCCCAACTTAGAAACTGGATTTATGACTTTGATGCTCAGCTAAACTGCTCTTTGATACTAAAATTAAAAGCAGCACCATGGTACAAATTAATTAAATCAGACCACACTAGAACGCCATACTTAGTTAATATCGCTAAACATGTACTCAGAGCATCCTTAACCTCTCTACAATTAAAATCAATGCCAAGAGCAATTTTGGAGGGCCGATTCAATCAAACTTCATTGGCCCACCGTCTATGTATTTGTGGTACCCACGAACTTGAGGATTTACCTCATTTTTTCTCTTTTGCCCATTGTATTCTAGTCCGAGGGCTAAATTTTATAGCAGGTATTTTATCTGGTCTTAATGCTTACCCAGTTGAGGAAAAAATCTCATTTTTGTTATCTGACATTGATGCTTATATCTCTTATAAATTTTCATTATTTGCCCTTGCTACAAAGAATATACGTTCCAAGTTGGCATCGGGAAGGGGCATTATTTAGGCTACTGTATTAAATTAGTCATATTTTGTTAACGATCTTTGGTATTTTTGTATATTCTGACTCTAACCTATAGTTAGTTCACAATTTGTGTTTTGTAATTTTGTAATGACCAATGGCTAATTACAATAAACTAAACTGAAACTGAAACTAAATCCAGTCTTAAATAAAACTGTCTTCAATTACCTCCTGAAGACTGGAAAATGAGGAGGCCAGGCACACCTCCCTGGGGAGGTTTTTCCGTGATCATGGGGCTGCCAGCGAAAAGGCCCTCTCTTGTGTACACATGAAATGAGCTTATTTGATTGATGGAATGGCCAGGAGGGCCTCTCCCTGAGATCTTCATTCCCAGGCAGGAAATATGGGAGAAGATGGATATAAGAAATCATAGATTTAGTTCAGATACAATAAAATTGTTCCTGGACTGAACAACTTTTGGAATGGAGATTGGGATCTGAAAGGTCCAGTGTGTGCTAAGTGTTGTCCAGTTGCTTCTGACTCATGGTGACCCTACAAATTAATGATCTGCAAAACATCCTGTCACTCACTGCTTTGCTCAGGTCTGGCAGACAGAGGGCCTCTGTGGCTTCCTTTATAGAATCAGCCCATCTCACATTAGGTCTTCCTCTTTTTTCTGCTGCCTTCAACTTTTCCTGCCATTATTGTTGTTTCCAGTGACATTGTCTTCAGGGCCGGATCACCCATTGGGCGAACTAGGCATTTGCCTAGGGTGCACCAGCCTC
Source organism: Gekko gecko (assembly GCA_029375565.1). NCBI lineage: Eukaryota > Metazoa > Chordata > Lepidosauria > Squamata > Gekkonidae > Gekko > Gekko gecko. The sequence continues at coordinate 2,552,447 of JAPDNY010000008.1, forward strand.
AGGGGCGCCAAATGGCGCCCCACTCCCCCAAAGCGCCCCCCGCGGCCGCTGCCCCGGGAAAGCCGGCGTTGGGAGGGAGGGGACGACAGCTAGACCCCCCCCCTTCCCGGCTTTCCCAGGGACCCCGCAGCCGCGGAGCCCCCAGGAAAGCCGGTGCTGGGAGGGAGAGGGTGGTGGCTAGACCCCGCCCCTTCCCAGCTTTCCCAGGGACCCCGCAGCCGTGGAGCCCCCAGGGAAGCTGGCGCTGGGAGAGAGGGGTGCCAGCTAGACCCCCCCGCCCCCTTCCCTGGCTTTCCCGGGGACCCCGCAGCCACGGAGCCCTGGGAAAGCCGGCGCTGGGAGGGAGGGGCGGCGGCTAGACCCCCACCCCCTTCCATGGCTTTCATGGGGGCCCCGCATCTGCGGAGCCTCCAGGAAAGCCAGCGTTCCGCTGCCGCCCCCGGTCTCCAGGCCCCACCGGGAGGTTGGCATCCCCAGTGGGGGCGCCCCAGGCTGTCCTGCCTAGGGCGTCCAGACACCTGGAGCCGCCGTCGATTGTCTTCTTATTATGTGACCAAAGTATGATAGCCCCAGTTCAGTCATTTCAGCTTCTAGGGAGCATTCATCAGGCTTGATTTGATGTACAGCCCACTTGTCTCTTTGGAGGTCCACAGTATCCATAAAACTCTCATCCAACAACACATTCCAAATGAATCAACTTTCTTCCTTATTGTCCAGTTTTTAACACCCATAGATAGTAATGGGGAATAGTAGGGCATGGATTATGTTGATCTTGGACATCAGTGACACATCCTTACACTCAGGAATCTTTTCTGTCTCCTTTGTGGCTGCCCTTCCCAGTTGCAATGTCTTTTTCACATCTTGGTTGCAGTCTCTCTTTTGGTTGATGATGGAGCCAAGGAACACAAAACCTTGAACAATTTCAGTTTCTTCATCATCAGCCTTAAAGTTGTTTAATCTCCCAGTAGTCATTACTAGGGGTGTGCATTCCACATAACTGGCGGGGGGGGAAATCTGCATTCGGCTATCGATATAGTTGAGCTCGAAAAAGCCATTTTCTTTTGGTTTTTATTCGGGTGTATCAGCTATACTGCAAACCATTCCCAGCTGAGGTGGTAGGAGCTGACAGCTCTGCACCGCCTTGGCTGGGGCTGGCTGGCTTCTCTTGCAGCTTGATTTAAACTGAGCTGCAAGAGGAGCCAGCCCAGGATCAGCTGGGGAGTGGGAGCTCAGTGCTCCACGCCATCCCAGCTGATCCTCTCTTGCACCACGGAGCTGGAAGAGAGGATCAGCTGAAGTGACATAGAGCTGTCTTGCAATTGGGAGCTGCAAAAGAGAATCAGCTGGGATCATGTGGAGCTCCCATCACCCTGGCCAATCCATGGCTGGCAAGTTCACCTGGAAAGCATTTAAAGAGCCTGCAAGCCCTTCGGAGTGTCCCAAGCCATGGAGTCACGCAGCTTAGAGAAGGTATTTAAAGGGGGCAGCTATTTCCCTGATTTCTAGACCCAGCTCTTTAAAAACAGTAATGTTTCCTTTGGCCCTTGGTGGTGGAAACTGCTGTCAAGTCACAGCCAACTTACGGCAACCCTGTAGGGTTTTCAAGGCAAGGGGCACTCAGAGGTGGCTTGCTGTCGCCTGCCTCTAATTCTATCCCTTCTTTTAAATTGTATAACTTGCACTGGTAATTTATGCCAATAAAGGCAAACTTGACTTGACTTGACTAATTCTATCCTGTTCTATTACTTATGTGGCTGGCTCAGGCTGTTGTTGGTGACTCTGAAGGGCAGGGCTCACAATTAATTATTCGGGGGAAGCTCCTAGTTGAAGGCCTGGTGGAAGAGCTCCATCTTGCAGGCCCTGTAGAACTGCTTAAGGTCCCTCAGGGCCCTGATCTCTTCTGGGAGCTCATTCCACCAGTAGGAAGCTCCCATCGAAAAGGCCCTGACTCTGGTTATAATCAGCCTAGCATCTTTAGGTCCTGGGAGGGTCAGTCGATTTTGGGACCCTGACCGCAGTGCGGTCTAGGGAAATGCGGTCCCTCAGGTATGTCAGCTCCTGACCATTAAGGGCTTTAAAGGTAAGAACCAGCACCTTGAAGTGGATTCGGTATGCTATTGGTAGCTAGTGCAATGCTTTGAACATAAGAGAAGCCAATGTTGAATCAGGCCAATGGCCCATCTTGTCCAACACTCTGTCACACAGTGGCCAAAAATACCAGGTGCCATCAGGAGGTCCAGCAGTGGGGCCAGGACACTAGAAGCCCTCCCACTGCTGCCCCCCCAGCACCAAGAATAGAGTGCATCACCTGCCCTAGACTGAGAGTTCCTATCTATACCTTGTGGCTAATAGCCACTGATGGACCTCTGCTCCATATGTTTATCCAATTCCCTCTTGAAACTGTCCATGCTTGTAGCTGCCACCACCTCCTGTACCTTTCAGTACAGGCTGGATATGCTCCTGCATAGGAAGGCCCATCAAAAGCCTGGCCACCACCTTTTGCACTAACTGTAGCTTCTGGATCTGTGACAAGGGCAGCCCCATGTAGAGAGCATTACAGTAGTCTAGTCTCGAGGTGACCATTGTGTGGATCACTGCTGCCAAGAAAGCAAAAGGGTGGGGAAAGCATGAACCACAATAGCTAACATCAAGGCTCCAGATAGCTATTCGGTGGCAGGGAGATCTTTCCTCAAGAGCAAATAATAAAATTGCAGGGATTTTGTATGTGTGTGTGTGTGCGCGCACCATTAATGAAATGCAAATTAAAATTGGGTGCACATTAATGCAAAGAGTTGAATATCCATTTAATCAGATCCTCCCTGCAGGGCTCAATGATAAAAATGACAGACGACTCACATTACTAATTCTGGACTCGTTGCATGGCGTGCGCGCTTACCTTGTAAATGAACTGGCATAATGGCACCTGCCTGGGCTGCAGGATCATCTTAGGGTTGCCACGTCCTTCCGGGCAGCTACGGGGCAAAAGAGGTGAGCTTACCGGGAGCTGGGAGTTTCTTCGCATATTTCAGCTACATGCCCCACATGATTTCCAATGTGACCTGGAAGTGATGTAGGCACATTGGGGATGTCAGGGCAACGCTCTGGTTTTTGGGCAAAAACTCTATGGTAGAATTAGCTTCTACCATAGAGTTTTTGCCCCAAACCCAGAGCATCACCCTGACATCCCTAATGTGTCTACATCACTTCCAGTTCATGTTGAAGTCATGTAGGCACATAACTGAAACATTGGGTGTTCCTCCCTCATTTTGGGGGTAATTCCCCCCCCCCAGCCAGCCGATTGATGGTGGAGAGATGGGGCCTGAGAGAGAGGGAACCCCACCCGCACCAGAGGGTATGATCTCTTGATCATCCAGATGAGGGTTAGACCAAAGAAAACCTTCCAGAGACCAATTTCTGCTCTCCAAACTAGAAGTTTTACGGAAAAGGTCTGCTTGAGAAAGATAAATGGGTCTGATGGCATCCATTCTGCCCTCCCTCCAAGAAGCTTGGGATGCCTTAATATGGTTGTCCTCCTCCATTTTATCCTAACAACACCCCTGTGAGGTAAGTTAAGCTGTGTGGTAGACAATGCACAGGCCCAGCTATCTCTCAGGCTGAACTGACTTGGCTTTTCTCAACCCACTAAGGGCCAAATTAGAGGCAGGTGATGGCAAGCCACCTCTGAATGTCTCTTGGCTTGAAAACCCTGCAGCAGGGGTGTCAAACACAAGGCCCAGGGGGCTGAGCCAGCTCGTCCAGGGCTCTTACGCAGTCCATGAGCAATTAGTGCAAGGGACGGAACAGGCGACTATTTGTGGTGGAGTGTGCGGAGCCACTCCGATTGTGGCTTCTTTGTGGTGGAACAACCTCATCTGTAGCAGTGAAGCAGTGTGGGAGCGTCTGCCCAGTGCTGCACCGCTGACTCTCCAGTTCACCCATGTGGGTCTTTCTTTGCACCCCCCTCCCACCCATGGAGGCCTTGCCGTGAGGACACACCAACTCTGAGTTTATCAGCTGCTGTCCTTTATGCAGTTTATATCTCCAGTACCTGGCATTACATTTTATGGCACACATGGCCTTGGACCAGCCCAACAGAGTGTCATTTATCAGATCCGGCCCTCGTAACAAATGAGTTTGACACCTCTGCAGGGTTGCCATAAGTTTCCTGCTGTCTGGCCATGCCTGGCAACCCGAATTTAACTAAAAGACTTCTTTGAATCTCTCTGCCCCTGAGAATAAGCAGCACAGAATGCTTAGCCTTGACTGGATCTGTGCCTACAATCAGATCAAACTCGGGATTAGGGGAGGGGCTGTGGCTCAGTGGCAGAGCATCTGTTTGGCCTGCAGGTCCCTGGTTCCATCCCTGGCAGCTTCATAAGAAAGGATCAGGTGATGGGTGATGGGAAAGGTCTCAGCCTGAGAGCCGCTGCCAATCTCAGTAGACAGGACTGACCTTGACAGACTGATGGTCAGGATAAGGAAGTTTCATCTATATCTTGCTCTGTTTCCTTGGCCCTGTTCATGGCTGGCCATAGTAGGACACCTCAGGAAAACCATGATGTCTTGATGAGTCGGGCTTTTGAGGACCTGAAAGTTTCCATTGGGCAGGACAGTCTTGTTCTGCATTTCTGAAAATGCAGACCGTGGAGTTCTTGGAGGTCACCCTGTGTCTGAAAAAGCTAATCTCGCCTGCTGAAATTGTTGATGCCAATGGAGTCGTGACATCTTAGCATGTTGTTCTGTGGAACTTTGTGGAACGTTTCCATGAACTTTTCGCTTAAAAGGGAAGGTAGAATCAACCTGGAAGGCCAGATACTGAAGCTGAAGCTCAAATACTTTGGCCAGCCAATGAGAAGGGAGCACTCACTGGAGAAGACCCCGATGCTGGGAAAGATTGAAGGTCAAAGAAGAAGGGGACGGCAAAGGATGAGGTGGTTAGACAGTGTTATCGAGGCAACGAACATGAAGTTAAGCGAACTACAGAGGACGACAGAGGACAGGAGGGCCTGGTGTTGATGTGGTTCACGGGGTCGCAAAGAGTCGGACTCGACTATGCAACTGAACAACAACAGCCAACCAGAGGGAGTGAGAACCTGAAATGATGCCAAAAAGTCTTCAGTACCTGTTTTCCACACTTACTCTTTAAAACCTGCCACTTATTTGCAGAGATATATATGCTTTTTTAAAATAAAAATAATCACAAAAGAACACAGTGCTTCAGATCTACTTTTATTCTGCAGGAGAAAAATCCTATTTAATGGAGTCTCCTCCTTTTCTGGCGGATTAAAGGCTGGTGACTGAGCTGACTGGGCTGTTTGATGGCTTCCTAGATCCTGGCCTGACGAGCCTCCCCAAAAGGGATGTAGGGTTGCCAGCCCTGGGTTGGTAAATACGTGGAGATTTTGGGGGTGGAGCTTGGAGAGGGCAGGGTTTGGGGAGGGGAGGGACTCCAGCAGTGTATAACGCCATAGAGCCCGGCCTCCAAAGCAGCCATTTTCTCTAAGGGAACTGATCTGGGTCATCCGGAGGTCAATTGTAACAGAAGAGGAAGAAGAAGAAGAAGAAGAAGATGATGATGAGGAGGAGTTGGGTTTATATCCTGCTCTCCACTACCTTAAGGAGTCTCAGAGCAGCTTACAATCTCCTTTCCCTTCCCCTCCCCACAACAGACACCCTGTGAGGTAGGTGAGGTTGAGAGAGATCTTTCAAGGACTGCTCTCGAGAGAACAGCTTTGAAGGAATTTGTGACTCACCCAAGGTCACACCAGCAGCTGCATGTGGAGGAGTGGGGAATCAAACCCCGTTCTCCCATATTGGAGTCCGCCCTCCTAACCACTGCACCAAACTGGCTCTCTAGTGGGAGATCTCCAGGTGCCACCTGGAGACTGGCAACTCTGGGTGTCTGTGACACCATTTCATGTCAAGCCATAACCACCAAGCACCTGCCGGGCATCAGGTGAGCAAAAAGAAACTTTTTTGAAATGACTTTTCTTTTTCCCTGATTGCACTGGCTGAAAAGCCCCAGAACTCTTTGTTGAGGAAGAGAACTTCATTTCCATCCTAGCTGGAACTTCTGCTGCAGGCCAAGTGACTTCCCGATGCGACTGTCAGGAGAGAGCCTCTTTGAAGTTAATCAAGCCCTTCCCCGAAATCATGCTCTGGACTTCAAAAGATTGCAAAGGAATTCCCGAGGGAGAAAAATCCATATGATGGATGACAAAGAGTCGTCCATTGAGATAATTATGTAAATGACCATACGGTTCCACTGGCAAAGAGAAAGCTATTTACTCTGCTATGCAAAGAATGTGTAACAGTTTGGCACGGAGTCTGAGCATATCATATTGCACTGATTTTCAAACTGTGTATTTAAGAACGTGGAAATTCCTCAACACATTAAAGTTTCCTCTGTTAGAAGATCAGTAGGGCAGGTAGAGTTGCCAGCCCAGCACTGACAACCAGTGGGACAGCAGATGGGGTGGGGACACGGAGGGGCGCTCATCTGTGACAGTGTGATGTCACTTTCAGAAAACCCAAAAGAGATATAATTCCTCTCTAGGAATTGTTAGGAACTCTGTGGTTTTACTATAGAGTTTCCAGCAATTCCTAGAGAAGCATGGCATCACTTCTGGGTTTCCCTGGATGTGACATCATGGTGATAGATCAAGATGGGTAGCCGTGGTAGTCTGTCTGTAGCACTAGAGATGAGCAAGAGTCCAGCAGCACTGAAAGACTAACAAAATATGTGGCAGGGTAGGAGCTTTTGTGAGTTCACTGCTCGCTTCTTCAGATACAGCTAGAATTGGGAGTCCATCTGTTCTATTTATTGGAAAGTGAAGAGATTTCAGATGCCAAAGGAGATTAGAAGTCAAATAACAATAGCAGGTGAATAACAATAGCAGGCGTGATTGGATTTGGGTGACATATCCAGAGGGGTAATAGGCATGAAGAAATCAGCATTGGTAATGAGACAGGAAACCTAGGTCTCAATTCAACCCAGGTGGATGCATTGTCTTGAGCTTGAGACTGCTGAATTGCAACTGTCAATGAGTGCGCCATCACTATTTTTTCTTTGGGTATTGAGGGATGTTAAGGTGTGCCCTAGATGCACTTTTAGTTAACACTGACAGTGATGGGTTGGATCCAAAGGTAGAGGAATGTGGAGCCTTCCTCCAGTACAAGGATAATTCTTATCGATCATATAGCAGAGTTACACAAAGGAAGGATATCTATATATCTAATTCCCAAGTGGCCCCCTGCGTTCGGATATCTAAATCCACACATTGGGGGCACCTGGGGGGCAGGGAGATCTTCCTGTGCACGTGGGGCAGTCCCTATGTGTGCAGAAAAATCTAAAAAGTTTTAAAAACTGTACGGGGAATATTTAAATCCCCCCAAAAGTACGAGTGTTCCCTGCGCATGTGCAGGAAACACTCTGGGACTTCTGCAGCAGGCCGGCAGCTGAGAGGTGCTCAGGCCTCGCTGCAGTTGCTGGGGAGAGGGAAAATCAGCACAGGAGGAAGAATGTCAGCCCGGCGGTTGGGAGGCACTCAGGCCTCGCCACCGGTGCCAGTGGGGGGGAGAGGGAAAATCAGAAAACGGAGGGAGATTGTTGGGCTCGGCGACTGGGAGGCACTCAGTCCTTGCCGCCGGTACCAGGGGGAAGGAAAATTGGGGGTGGGGGGAAATCAGCAGGCCCGGCGGCTGGGAGGCACTCAGGCCTCTCTGCCGGTGCCCGCGGGGGGAGGGAAAATTGGCGGTGGGAGGGAAATCAGCGGGCCAAAGGGGGGAGAGAAGGCTTACCTGAGGAGCTGCTTCTGCAGACCAGGAGCCTTTTGGAATATTCCCCCTCCCGCGAGTATTGCGGGTCCTGCTTCTTGTAATAATATAAAATACGTAACCAAGTTGATACAACTGGTATGCAGACTGATTGGGCAATCCCCCTAAATGCTAATGTCTAAATTTTCAATCCATTCATCACAACTGGGAGGAGTTCAAAGAGTTTTGTCACATCTCCCTGGAACGCCCGATGCTCGCATTCCTGTGACAGATGGAAAATAGTTTGGCAGGCTGCACCACAATCACATTCAGGACCTGGTATTTTGCCCCACTGAAACAACAGATCTGCACAACTGCCAATGCATGTTCATATTCTATCAGCCTTCTTCCATTCCTTATGTGGCAAGTCAAATCCTGAGGGCCTCTCATTGGTGTTTATCAGGTTGTGGATATCGGGTGGAACTGATTGCAGCCATGTTTGCAACCATTCATTCCTTTGATCAAAATACTGTGATTGCAGGATTTGTGCAGATCTTATTGCCGGGTGTCGGGATCTTTGTCTGGATAGGGCTGCATCAGCCATGTCTTTGTGGACGGACAGCTCTCTGTTTTCTTTTTTAAATAACTTTTTTATTAAGAAATAAACAGAACTATAGAAATGATAAGACAGATTAGGGTACAACAGTTCCAAATATAAGTGTATCTGATGCAACAAGTACAAAACCATCTGGTGGAAATATAGAAACACTAAAGACAATGTGCATTATGTATAACTATATATAAAAAACAGCATGGAATTAGAATGGGGAGAAATGTAGGAAGCTCAGTCTAACAAAAGGGGTCTCACATCCCAAAACAGCTAGGGCATATTAACTCTCTGTTTTCAATTATCTTTTTATATTGACAAAGAAGAGCATCTTGTCTTTGGAGGTGCAGGGGAGCTATGTGGCACAATGTGGGTAGCCAATAGATCAGAGTGGGTTTAATACATCTGCTCAGGCCTTGGGGGGGGGGGGAATGTGCCAGAACAGAGTTTCAGAACCTCTGGGACAAACTCTTTTAAAAATGTTTTAAAGTTCATGAGTTTTCAGTATACAGATTGAAAACTTCATTTCCCTCTTGAGAGCTCCAGCACCTCTTAAAAAAAAAAAAAACACCTTGCATCTGCTGATGGTTCTCATTGTTGTACTGAGCTGGACATCAAGTTTGTGGATATGGGGGCTATTGAACCACACTGAAGAAACCATATTCCATAGCACTATATACCAACCTCAAAGCTGAGCATCTAAATGTTGCAGCAGACAACTCCAAAGTTGTACCACATAATTTTTTGGAGAATGTTGTTTTGCGTGCATATTTTTGCTGCTACATTGCTAAGATGGTGTTTACAGCTCAAAGTCCTGTCCAGGCTAATGCCAAGGTACTTTTGTGTAAGTCAGGTGCCATTAAGGTAGATATTCAGCTTATGGTTGGCAAGATTGTTATAGAGATGGAAACAGGAGCATTCTGTTTTTCCAGGACTGGGGATAAGCCACCATTTACAATAGTAGTCATCGAAAATTTTGAGGTCCCTAGTCAGTATTTCCTCAGTCCTTTCAATTGATTTGTGCCTTACTGCAATCACCATGCCATCAGCATAGGCAAACTTCCTGGATATCTGGATATCGTCTCAGGAACACCAGAGATATATAGATTGACAAGAACTGGACCAAGCCCTGGGGTAGAACATTATTCAATTTCTTCTGCTTGCTGATTGACTGACCCATAATTACTTGGAAAGTTCTATCATTCAGCATGTTATTTAGGAGTCGAAATAATGTTCTGCAGGGGACACAGACTGTGTCATGAGTTGTGGGGTCTATATTCTGCTTGGTCTATAGGGACATGTTTGTCACTGATTCTGTTCAGGATTAGCCTCTTGAGTTTAGAACAGGAGATCAGAAGGGAAATATGCCTATAACTTTCCCCCAGATGTTTTAGTTTTCCAGGTTTCAGAATAGCAACTATCTTTGCTTTCTTGAATTCCCCTGGGAGTCTTCCTGTTCTCATGATGTCAATGAGAAACTTTATGAGCCACTTCTTAGTTAATATGTCACTATTGATCAGGAATTCATTATGGATGCAGTTAAAGCTTGGTACCTTTCCGCTCTTGATGTCCTTCAGTGCCTTGGAAATCTCATCAGCACTGAAATCTCCTGACAGCTTGCAGTCTTCAGGGCAGGTGCATTTCCAAATCTGGGGTTCTCTTTTATCCTGATTGTAAAGGCTCAATCCTTCAAAGCTCTGGATAGGGATACCAGTCAGACAGCTACCTGGTTTGATGTTACCTCCGGACTTTCTTGGAGTGTGGGTGGGTTTGCACCTAGTTTTTTCGAGAGGCTCTAGGCTTTCCTAGAGGAATGCCTGAAATCCAAATTCACAGTTGCTTCAGTCCATTTTTGTCTATGTGCATCAGTGAGTTCATGGAGAAGTTCATCTGCTACTTTGCTGTCAAGGAAATTTTGATACAGTCCCTCACTCTGCTTCAGCCTGGAATATATTCTTTCTGATATCCTCGAGGAATGTGCCTTTTAGCCATAGATATAATGAACTGATGGTAGTTATTAGGTGTTGGAGGAACCCATCCAAGACACCTGTCCAGATCTTCACTGAAACCTTTCCAATTCACCCTCTTAAAAGTTCCATCATGGTCCTGGGAAAGACCTGATAACTGGTATTTGGATTCCTAGCTTGAAGATTACAGGTTGATGCTGACTATGTGGGAAAGCCTCAAGAACACGTCTGGATATAGGCAAGGGCTGACTTCTCCAGTCAGATGAAACAAATGTTAAATCAGGGTTGGACTCTCTATTCCAAGGCAGATTCAGATGCAGTCTCCTATAACCCTAGTCAAGTAGTTCAGAGAAGGACTGTTTGATTAGTTGATTTTCCCTCCATGTGTGTAGTGTAGCCAGGAGATCCTACAATTGTCTGGCAGCTAAAATTTCTAGCTCTTTAATGTTATCCAGGGTGCACCATGAGAAGGCGAGCTAGAATTGCACCCCCAGTGCAAGGAGTCTTGCTCCAGTAGGAGAGAGGTGTTGGTTCTTTGTGTTGGTAAAAAGGCTCCATCATTCCTCCTTGTGTTGGAGGAATTCTCCACCATTAGCAAAACTCGAACTCTGGATCTGGCCTAGACAACAGCTTACATTAGCTGAGAGTATGCTCTGAAATATGCCCAGGGATTCTCTGCCATTTGCTGGGGGTTTCCACGGCTGACACAGGGGGGTTCTTCAGCAGATAAGTCAAAGTGAAAAGGGTTCTCTGGTAGAAGGAAGTCAGAAGACGACACCAGCGATCACCGTAGCTACAATGTTGAAACTACACGTTTCATGTATTGGCATAAAACTTAGTATCGCATAGGATAGCCAGCCCAAGGGCGCAACCAGCTGGAGAGTTTTAGGGGTGGGGACCTACATGTTCAGTAGGGTTGCCAGCCTCCAGGTGGGACCTGGACATCCCCGAGAATTACAACTGATCTCCAGAGGATGTCAGGTTCCCAGTCAAATCACTCTTCACACACACACACTCTTTGGCCCTGAATGCTTTATTTAGAGACATGAGATGCATCGGGTTCAAGCTCCTTGTTAGGACTGATTTGCAAAGGCGGGAAAATGCAGGATATAGGTAAAACCCTCAAACACCCTTATGTTAGCATTACTACATAAGAACATAAGAACATAAGAACATAAGAGAAGCCAATGTTGGATCAGGCCAATGGCCCATCTAGTCCAACACTCTGTCACACAGCGGCCAAAATATACCAGGTGCCATCAGGAGGTCCAGCAGTGGGGCCAGGACACTAGAAGCCCTCCCACTGCTGCCCCCTCCAGCACCAAGAATAGAGTGCATCACCTGCCCCAGACTGAGAGTTCCCATCTATACCCTGTGGCTAATAGCCCCTGATGGACTTCTGCTCCATATGTTTATCTAATTTCCTCTTGAAACTGTCCATGCTTGCAGCTGCCACGACCTCCTGTGGCAGTGAATTCCATATGTTAATCACTCTTTGGGTGAAGAAGTATTTCCTTTTATCTGTTCTAACCTGACTGCTCAGCAATTTCATAGAGTGCCCACGAGTTCTTGTATTGTGAGAAAGGGAGAAAAGTACTTCTTTCTCAACCTGCTCAATCCCATTCATAATCTTATAAACCTCGATCATGTCACCTCTCAGCCGTCGTTTCTCCAAGCTAAAGAGCCCCAAGCATTTTAACCTTTCTTCATAGGGAAGGTGTTCCAACCCTTTTATCATTCTAGTTGCCCTTCTCTGCACTTTTTCCAATGCTATAATATCCTTTTTGAGATGTGGTGACCAGAACTGTACACAGTATTCCAAATGAGGTCGCACCAATGATTTATACAGGGGCATGATGATACTGGCTGATTTGTTATCAATTCCCTTCCTAATAATCCCCAGCATAGCGTTGGCCTTCTTTATTGCAGCTACACATTGTGTAGACATTTTCAGCGAGTTATCCACTACGACTCCAAGATCTCTCTCTTGGTCCGTCTCTGCCAGATCAGACCCCATCAACGTGTATTTATATTTAGGATTTTTGGCTCCAATGTGCATCACTTTGCACTTGGCCACATTGAACCCCATTTGCCACGTTGACGCCCACTCACCCATCCTCAACAGATCCCTTTGGAGTGCCTCACAATCCTCCCTGGTTTTCACCACCCTGAACAACTTTGTGTCATCTGCAAATTTAGCCACATCACTGCTTACTCCCAATTCCAAATCGTTAATAAACAAGTTAAAAAGCATCGGACTACAGCGACCCCCGGCAGATATATAGTCACTATCTACTTCAGCCGTGCACAATCTTTTGCAAGGACATTCACACATGAAAGATGTCTTTGGGGCCTCTTCGGAAAATTACCAAGTGATACTTCCTAATTACTTCTCTAATGACACAGACTCCCCCCCCTTAGGAATGCATTGGCAAGCAAGGGCAGCGATAAGGAGACAGACAATGTGAAAGGCTGGGATGAACGAAAGGCAGGGAAGAACAATTCAGTTAGCACGGGTGTCAGATGCCCGGACCTGACAGAGGACAAAGATCAGTTCCTCTGGGGAAAATGACTGTCTCGGAGGGGGCTGTCTATGGCATAATGCTCTGATGAGGTCCTTCTCCTCCCCAAACCTTACCCTCCCAAAGTTCCACCTCCTAATTCTCCAGGAATTTCCTGGATTGGAGTTGGGGTCCCTAATATTCAGCATCTCCCAGTGTCTAGCGTTCGCTCCATTGTTTGACTAAACCCACACTGGAACAGAAAAAGATGTGGCTCAAAACCACATTCAAATACCCCAGGGCCAACGCCGTTCTGACTGCAGAGTCGCCCCTGAACGGCCATAAAACGGCCATAAATCTATGCAGACAGTACCATAAAACCGAGAGATCAAACGAAGTGAAAGCGGCATGCTGTCCGGTTGTTGTTGTTCAGTCTCACAGTCGAGTCCGACTCTTCACGACCCCATGGACCACATCAGCACCAGGCCCTCCTGTCCCCTGTCGTCCTCTGTAGTTTGCTTAACTTCATGTTCGTTGCATCGATGACACTGTCTAACCATCTCATCCTTTGCCGTCCCCTTCTTCTTTGACCTTCAATCTTTCCCAGCATCAGGGTCTTCTCCAGTGAGGGCTCCCTTCTCATTCGGTAGCCAAAGTATTGACCTTCAGCTTCAGTATCTGGCCTTCCAGGGAACGGTTAGGGTTGATTTCTTTTAGAACTGACTGATTCGATCTCCTTGCAGTCCAAAGGACTCTCAGGAATCTTCTCCAGCACCATAGTTCAAAAGAATCTATTCTTCAGCGCTTGGCCTTCCTTGTGGTCCAACTCTCGCAGCCATACAGTACTACTGGGAATACCATTGCTTTGACCATACGGTCTTTTGTTGGCAGGGTGATGTCTCTGCTTTTTTCATGCTGTCTAGGTTTGCCATGGCTTTCCTCCCAAGGAGCAGGCCTCTCTTAATTTCATGGCTACAGCCACCGTCTGCAGTGCCATCTGGACACTGCCATAAAATCCAGCCATCAATCAAAGTAAAAGTGGCATGCAATTTAGAGGGGGATTTCTGTTCCAATGTGGGTTTGGTAAAACAGTGGAGTGAATGCTATATACAGAATGGGCCATTGTATTGGAAAGAGAAAGCTGGGGCTCAAGAACTTCATGAAGAATTAAAAGAGAATTGAGAAGGACCAACCGAGGCCCATAATTGACAGAGACAACTAGCTCCTTACAGGCAAGCGTCAGTAAACAAGCGGTAAGCACAGCAGGCAAACTTCACACATTCATGTGACAACAATTCTGGGAAGTCAGAACAAAAGCAGGTAGACTCTTAGCCTCAGACTTAAATAAACTGAAGCAGATTAACTGTTCCTTGAATTAAATACTTCAACAGCCCACCCCACTGAGACAGACAAACAGTCCCTGCACTGTTTAAGCAGTTTTGTTCAGACTTATACAAAGAAAATTGTCTCTCTAAGGAGGGAGCCATCGCGGATTTCCTCCAGACTAGTCAGTCTCCTCTGCTCTCAGAAGGGCAGGGAGAATTTATTGACACCCCAGTTAGAGCATCTGGAATAGAACAAATCATTATTAAGAGAGAGAGAGAGAGAAAACGAACAGACTCCTGGGCTTGATGGCTCCACAGTTCGGTATAAACCACTCTCAGAGATCCCGTTCTTGGTGCCAGCAGATCTAGCCAGTGATGGGCAAGCACTCCTTTGCCTGAGCTGCAATCGGATTGAAAATACTGAGTAGCGTTCTCGAATGCTCGAAAAAGTGTTCGTTTTGTAGCGAACACTCGGCATCGTTCTAAATTGCGAACACCAATTATTGCCCATGCAAGTTCTCGGACTCCTTTCTCAGGGCTGTCCCCGCACTCCTCCGTCACCCACCATTTGCCTGACCTACTTGGCGGGGGTGGGGGGGAACTTCCAGAAAAGAAGAGCTTTCTTTTGATTGGCTCGATCCCACAGGGTGGTAGTGATGGAAGGGAAGCTGGATGGGTTACCTCTCGGGCATTTCCGCCTTGCTCCTTTTACTTCTCTGACTCCCAAAGCTGAGTGTGTTCATCAGAAGTTTTCAACTAGGACCACATGGACAACTTGAATACATACACTAACGTAAATGAAATTGCCTTACACTGAATCAGATCATGGGTCCAGCAAGATCAATATTGTGTACTCAGTCTGGCAGTGGGTCTCCGGCTGAAGTCTTTCGCATTACCACCTGCCTTCCACTGAGCCACAGATCCTCCACTAACTTGCACATTCTCTCACGGCCACATGGGGACCGTAGTTTGATCCAGTTAAGCTAAGAACATAAGAATAGCCCTGGTGGATCAGACCAGTGGTTCATCTAGTCCAGCATCCTGTCTCACAGAGTGGACACCCAGTTTCTCTGGAGGGCCAACAACAAAGCATAGAAGTCAAGGCTTTCTGTGTGCAAGAGCCAGCTTGGTGTAGTGGTTAAGAGTGGTGGACTCCAGTTTGGGGAGCCGGCTTTGATTCCCCACTCCTCCTCCACATGAAGTCTGCTGGGTGACCTTGGGTCAGTCACAGCTCTCTCAAAACTCTCTTAGGCCCACCTACTTCACAGGGTGTCTGTTGTGAGGAGAGGAAGGGGAGGAGATTGTAAGCTGCTCCGAGACTCCTTCAGGTAGTGAAGTGTCTCTTTTTGTCTGTCCAGCAGAACATAGCTGATTTTAAACGATGCACACCAGTCAATGCTGGTGACCCTGAAAGCCATGTAATCTAAGCAGACACAATACTGTTAACGTGCACAAACAGTGGCATCTCTGCCAGCTACCACACTGGATGCAACCATCTGCACGTGTGCAAAATGTCTCAAAATGCTGGTCACTTAAATCCCAAGCCAGTCATCAATAGGATCTTATGGGATGTTAAACCCAAGATGAAAGGGGCACTATAAGCAAGGCATTTGATTTTTGAAAATTTCATTTGCAAAACAAAATAACCTGTAGACCAGTGTTCCCTCTAAGCTGACTTAGTGTGAGCTAGCTCACAGTTTCTTAGCCTCTGGCTCACATATTTTTGTCTCTGCTCAGGAAGGATGGCTTCAGAGCAGACTAACTTATGCAGTAGCCAAATCGCTCACTCACAACTTTAATGCCTGTAGCTCACAAAGCAGAATTTTTGCTCACAAGACTCCACAGCTTAGAGGGAGCATTGCTGTAGACCTGACGTATGAGATTTCATGAAAGGGCTCCCTACAAACAGGAATGACAGGGTGAGCATTCCCGTATGGGGTGCAGAACACGGCAAGCTATGGACCCATCTCCCTCATTAGACCGGCATCAAAACAATTTCCATCACACTTCCTTCCTCATGGCCTGAACGTATCAGTCACTATATTCTCTACCCTATCCTGGCAGACTTTATGTGCAGATGGCTCGGAGCAGCTCACTAAGTAACGACAGTATATCCTTTGGCTGCAATAGCACCACCACCACAATAGAATACACAATCACAACAAATACTTATATAATCAAAATATAACAGTAGAATTTGAACAAAGGTTCTATCTCACCTATAATGTTCTCAAAAACAAAAAAAAAGCATGGTTCTTCCCTCTAAAACTCTTTATGGTTGCAGCCACACACACAAGATAATGCCGGGGGTGGGGGGAGAAAGTGAGGCTGTTTCCTCTGGGGCAATTTGACCCGCAGCTGCATGATCACACAGTCCTTGGAAGCTGCGGGGGCAGCCCGCCAATGCATTATCAGATGCACTGCGGGTGAGTAGGGGTTTTTTTTGGCTGTCTGTTTCTGATTTGCTTA
Source organism: Gekko gecko (assembly GCA_029375565.1). Lineage (NCBI taxonomy): Eukaryota > Metazoa > Chordata > Lepidosauria > Squamata > Gekkonidae > Gekko > Gekko gecko. The sequence continues at coordinate 2,569,071 of JAPDNY010000008.1, forward strand.
AACGGGGGATCGATGAATCACATCTCCGCACTCAGTCTTCCTATGGAGTGTGCGCTCATGCACATACTGAGAAGGGGAGGGGAAACATGGCACAGAGTTGGGATCCCAATGCCATGAGAGCGCGCTGGTGCAATCAGCAACCCATTTGCTACTGGGGAATTTCTCCAGTGTCTTTCTACTCCACTTCTGCGGTGGAGCAAAATGGGTTGCCGATGGGAGCGGGTCGCTTCCCAGATGTTTGCGTCTGATCATGCCCTTTAAATCTGCCTGGCATTCGTGCCTATGGCAGGGCTAATTGCACGTGTGATCGCACCCACTGTGTGCTAGAAATAAAGTGTGTTAGAAGGAAGAACCGTGCTTTTTTTGTTTTTGAGAACATTATATGTGAGATAGAACTTCTGTTCAAATTCTGCTATATTTAGATTATATAACCTGCCAGAAGTATTTGTGGTGATTGTTCATTCTATTGTTGTTGTAGTGCTATTGCAACCACAGGACTTATCGTTGTTACTTTGTTGTGGTTACTGTGGCTGGTCGAGTTGATATATTTGTTATATAGGAGCAGATCACACCACCCTCCTCTTTAATGTCATAGCAGAGGCCTTCTCTGTCCTTAGTACAGTCGCAGCACGAACAGAAGTTCTTTGATGGGATTTGCTGGAGTTCCCACCAGCGCAGCTCTTCACAGGGTTTGCCCGTTGGATAAATCCACTCAGTGGACACAGATACTGTAGAAATCCCCTCCTAACTAATGGATAGAGGTCCGTCCCTTCCCAATCAGAGATGAAGGCTCCCTGCTTTCATTAAATAAAGCTGCTGAGCTTCATGCCATATCCCAGCAAAGCAATCCTAAAAATGTAAGAGAATCATAGAATGTTAGAGTTGGAAGGGACCTTGCAGGTCATCTAGTCGAACCCCCTGCACTCTGCAGGAGTGTAGCCAAAAGATGGCGCGACATACCTACAACATACCCAAAGGAAGCCATATTGGGTCACGCCAATTTATTTATTTATTCAATTTATACTCTGCCCCCCCCCCCAAGGCAGACTCAGGGTGGCTCACATAAAATCCCACCTATAAATACAATCAAAACCAGACATAAAACAATCCTTAACAATTCAATTATCAGTCCTCATAAAGTCCTGGAACAGTGATCTAATAAAGTGCTAGAACGGTGGATCTCGAATTAGTAGTGCTACTTGAGGTGACAATAACAGTCATGTTGGCATTTTCAGACCAGCTCAGCTAATTCAGATCAATTGTGCGGTGAGCACAGGCTGTTGGTGGCCCAAGGTCACTCCTCAGGTGTTTGAAGGGGCTCCTTGATTGAAGGCCTGGCGGAAGAGCTCCGTCTTGCAGGCCCTGCGGAACTGTTAAAGGTCCCACAGGGCCCTGATCTCTTCTGGGAGCTCATTCCGCCAGTACGGAGTCGCCACTGAAAAGGCCCTGGTCCTGGTTATCACTAGCCTGAAGAAGTGAGTCGTGACCCACGAAAGCTCCTCCCCTGCCTGAGCCTTGGTTAAGATCTGGAATGAAACGTGAGAGTGGCATGCAGTGTGGAGGGCACCATAAAATCCGATGGTCAAAGAAAGTGAAAGCGGCCTGCAATGCAGAGGGGGGTTTCTGTTCCAATGTGGGTTTCGTAAAACAATGGAGGGAAGTGTCAATGCAGAGTCGCCCTTGGCGGTTTCCCTTCCAAGTACCAGCCCTGCTTAGCTTCCGAGATCTGAGGAGACCGGGCTGAGCCCCACCATCCCACCTCCCATCACGGGCATCGACAGGGCCTAGTGGTGACAGTATGGAACATAAAACAGAGTTCCAGAAATCTATCACAGACCAGGAAAACACTCTTAAGGAGCAGCTGGGTTACACAGGGCAAATGAACGTGCTCAGGGCTGACCCTACAAAGCAAGTCATGTAGTTCTAGATCTTTATTATCACTCCTAAGGCAAACAGCTTAAATGTCGAGTCACGTTTCAGCTGAATGTTTCCCTAAACACAGGACAAAAATCACTCCTTTAAAATTAATTTCAAAGTGTTCACTCAGGGGCTCATACGCATCCAAATCCCACACTGATCTCCCTTCTGCCTCGCCTGATACAGACCTCTGATTCTTTAATCTCAAGCCATTTTCTACTGCCCCACACAGAATATTTGAGCGCTGTTGACCAGGGGAGAAAGGGGAGACAAATATTTCAAACAAGTCAGATAAATATTTCCCATAACAGGACTACAACTTCAAGCTATGTGTATGCCAATAAGCCCAAGTTGTACATTACACATGCTATTTACCTGTATATGTATATATATGTTCTTTATACAGTATTATTTGGTGTAGTGGTTAGGAGTGTGGACTCTAATCTGGGAGAACCAGGTTTGGTTCCCCACTCCTCCACATGCAGCTCCCGGTGTGACCTTGGGTCAGTCACAAGTTATTTCAGAGATGTTCTCTCATGAGCAGTTCTCAAAAGAACTCCCTCAGCCCCACCTACCTCACAGGTTGTCTGTAGTGGCGAGGGGAAGGGAAAGGGATTTTTAAGCCCCTCTGAGACGCCTTCTGGTAGTGAAGGGCGGGGTATAAATCCGGTCAGGAAGTGAAGTCTTTCAACCAAAGAACCACAAACATTTTGGTGACATCCCAGGTCTCCACGTCATTGCAGATGACATGATCATCACAGCAGCAAGCATGGAAGAACACAATGCCATTCCTGAAATGTGCTCTTGACAGAGAACGGTAAAGGGTTGTGAAGCTTAATGAGGACAAGATCCAGTTCTTTGTGGAAAGTGTTAAGTATATAGGCCGTGTTCTTACCAAAGATGGTGCCAGGCCTGATGAAGACAAACTGGAATCTATCAATGAAGGAGGAGAGGAAGAGGAGGAAGAGATTGGATTTATACACACGTCCCTTCACTCAGAGTCTCAGAGCAGCTTACAGTCTCCTTCCTCTCCCCACAACAGACACCTGGTGCGGTAGGTATGGCTGAGAGAGCTCTGAGAGCACTGCTCTTGAGAGAACAGCTCTGAGAGAACTGTGACTGACCCAAGGTCACCCAGCTGGCTGCATGTGAAGGAGTGGGGAATCAAACCCGATTCTCCAGATTAGAGTCTGCTGCTCTTCACCATGACACCAAAACAAAAAAACAAAACAACACACACACACCAAAGAGGTGCCACAAAAGGTGTCGGTGGGCACTGTGATGCCCATAAGCCCCACTTTGGGGACCACCAGAGTAGAGATTTGTGCAGGTCCTCCCCCACCCCCATCTAACGCTTTAACCACTAAACTTCCCCACACTGTCTCTCAAGTCCATCAACCCAACGCCTGCATTGATACGCAGAATCTGCGTTCCACATAGACGGTCTTCCATTCTGTAAAGTACTGGGTTTCGTGCCTCATGACTCGGACGACAACATAAGAGAAGACGCGTTTATTCGTACTTCACACAAGACAAAGAGAAACAGTAACGGCCGGAGGCCAACTATATACAGTAAGGGGGGGGGATGCCCCCACACCTATTGGCGGGTTTGAATCGCCCGCCAATGCTGCCATTGGTTCTTTACTGGCGAGCTCAGGAGCCTAGTCCCTATTGTTCTCAGAGAGCGGAGCTCAGCTGCATTTCGCTAGCTCAGACTCCTGATCTTAGGACATAACACCCCTCCCCCCATAGTTTGTCTCCTATCTGGTGACATAGTCTTTTAGGTAGGCTGGTGGCCTCCGTTCTCTTAACGATCTTCGGGGGGCTGGCACCGGACTGGCAGGGCCCCCTTCGGGTGGTCCTACCATACTAGAAGCTTGGGTTTCTTGTGGCGGCGGCAACGGCGACAGAGGCGGCTCGACTTGCTCTGGGACCCCCTCCGCGCTCCGTGGTCTTTCTGGCGCTTGTTCCGCTATTGGCGCCTGCGGCCGATCGGGTGCTGGAGCGGCCTCGGTGCATTCTGGTAGCGGGGCCATGATACCTGTGTCGGGGTCTTGCCGCCTCCGGAGTTGGTCCACGTGCTTACGGAGGACCCGGTCCCCATCTGCCAAGACCTCATATGAAACTGGCCCGGTGGGTCTGAGAATGCGACCGGCCAGCCACTGAGGACCCGCCCCGTAGTTCCTAAAGTAGACAGGTTCCCCCGGGAGGAAGCTCCTGGGCGCCTCCCGGGTTTCGACCAGCTTTCTCTCTGGGGCTTGTGGGTGGACTCCCAGCTTTGTGTTGGCGCACTCGGGGGATTGGGGCGGATCTCTTGGCACCGTGTGCACCCCCGGACCCAGGTTTCAATTTCTGAGTCTATCCTGGGCCACCACACGTAGCTCCTTGCCAGAGCTTTCATTCATACAATGCCAGGGTGGGCCTCGTGAAGCGTTTCTAGAACTCCTTGTCTCATGGGCCCCAGGATGGCCACCCTGTCCCCCCATAGTAAGCACCCTTTCAAGGTGGATAACTCTTCCCTCCTGGCTTTGTATGCTGTGAACTCTGGCCCGGCCGGTTCCGCCGGCCATCCCCTCACCACCCAGTTTTGGACCCGGGAGAGAATAGGATCTCGGGACGAGCGGGCGGCCACATCTGCAGCCTGAAGGGAGGGGTTGGGAAGCTCCTCCATCAACAATACCGCGGGAGCTGGGGCCGGGTACTCCCCCTTTTGCGGCAGTGGCAGGCGGCTAAGGGCGTCGGCATGCCCCAGCACCTTGCCCGGCCGATGCTCCAACCGGTACTGATAGCCCGCTAAAAACAAGGACCAGCGCAACACCCGGGTCAACAGTACCTGCGGCGTTTGTTTGTCCGCCGCGAACAGCCCCAGGAGCGGCTTGTGATCGGTTACGAGCATGAAGGGCCACCCATACACAAAGTTATAGAATTTTTTTACCCCCGCCACCAGGGCCAAGCCCTCCCAGTCTATTTGTGCGTAATTTCGCTCCACGGGGGACAGCATGCGGGAGTAGTAAGCCACTGGAACTTCCCTCCCGTCTGGTAGTTTGTGGCCCAAGACCGCCCCGACCCCATACGGTGATGCATCAAATGCGAGGATTACCGGGAGCTTTTCATCAAAGTGGGCGAGTACAGCATTCGAGATCAATAGTGTCTTAACCCCCCGGAATGCCGCCTCCTCCCTTGCTCCCCATGCCCAAGGCATCGCCTTATCCAGCAGTCTGTGTAGGGGTTCCGCCACAGCAGCTTTGTGTGGGAGAAAGGCGTGATAAAAGTTCAGGAGGCCTAAGAACGCCTGGAGCTCTGCCTTGGACTTCAGGGCAGGGGCCTCCACAATGGCCTTCACCTTGTCCCTCGCCAGATGCAGGCCCGTTGCGTCAACCCGGTACCCCAAGAACTCCACCTTCGGCACCCCGAGGAGGCACTTTTCCCATTTCACCTTTAGCCCCTTAGCTTGGAAGCGTCCCAGGACAGTTCGGAGGCGGGCGGCGAAGCTCTCCGGGGTGGCCTCGGCGATGAGGACATTGTCGAAGAACGGCATCATGCCAGGGATCCCTTTTAACAAATTGTCCATTAGATTCTGGAAGATCCCTGGGGCCACACTGACCCCGAACTGCAGCCGCTTTACCCTGAAGGCCCCCCGGTGTGTTACTATAGTTTGTGCCTCGGCTGTGGCCTCGTCCACAGGGAGTTGCTGGTACGCCTGCACGAGATCCAGCTTTCCAAATATGCGCGCCCCCGCCAGTGTAGCCAAGACGTGGCTTACTACGGGTACGGGGTATGCGTGCACCTGAAGTGCCTGGTTAATAGTGCACTTGTAATCACTGGTGTCACAATCGGGGTCTCCCAACGTGCATTAGGGACGGGCTCTAGGACTCCCTGGACAACCAACTGGTCCAGTTCTGCCTCTATTTTAGGGTGGAGGGCCAGGGGCACGGTGCGGAAGCGCCGCCGGATGGGCGTCACTGTCGGGTCTAAGTGAAGTGACACTGGGGCCCCTTTATAACATCCCAGCTCCCCATCAAAGACCTCGGGGAACTCCTTGCATACCGTCCCCCAGTCCCGCGTCCCACACTTATTCACTCCCTCAATCGTAATGCCTAGGGCCTCGAACCACGCTCGCCCCAGGAGACTCACAAGGTTTCCCTCTACCACCACCAAGTCCAAGTCCCCCTCAAAGTCTCAGTATTGCACTCGGAAAGTGCCAACTCCCCGGATGGGGACAGGGTTCTTTTGAAAGTCCACCAAGCTTAGCGGCGATGGACGTAGAGGGGGTCCCCCGGACGGGCAAAGCTTTTTCAAGGTGTCTATGCAAATGATGGACACCGCTGATCCTGAGTCCACCTCCATGCAGCAGGGGGACCCCTCGATCCGCACCTTTACTTGGATCTTCGGGGTGGAGGAGAGATTGAGGTTGGGGAGGCGTACTACCTGTAGCAGTTGATCCGTGAGGTGGTACAGCTCGGCGACCTCTTCCATCGTCTCGTGGGCGGTGGACGGTGCACGGTGCGGTGAAGCCGACGATCTCAAGTTCCGGGGGCCCTTGGACCGGCAGACCCGTGCGAGGTGTCCCTGCTTTCCACAACCATGACAGACAGTGTCCCGGAACTTACAGGTCTTCCTCCCATGGCCTTCCCCGCAGCTGGCGCACACGGTCTGGTTGCCGGGAGGCTTGGCTGGCTCCCTGTCAGCCTGCTGGGCCTGCGCTGGCTGGCGGTGTTGAGGTCTGAGGGAGTAGACCTCTTCAGTGTCTGAGTTCCTGGGGCTGGGACCCCTCCCGACCACATGGGCAGCCGCAGCCGGGCGTTCCCCTTCGGCGGCCTCGTGTGCGGTTGCAGTGTCGATGATCTCGTCCAGGGTGAGCCGCCGGTTTCCAACCAACTTGCGCCGCAGCTTGGAGTCCGCCAGGCCCCACACGAGCTGCATTAGCAAGTTGTCTTCCACCTTCAGGAACACGCAGTCCACCGCTAGCGCCCTCAGCGCAGCCAGGAAGGTGGCAGCGGATTCCCCTTGGGCCTGGATGCGCCTCTGGAACTCCATCCTCTTGGCCAGGAAGGTAGGCCAGGGGCTGAAGTATGCATTGAGGACGTTTAGGATCTCCACAAATGAGCTCTCCAGGGTCGTGCGTGGCACCAAGAGACTCTTTGCGAGGCGGACTGTGTTGGTTCCACACGAGCTCAGCAGGAGCGACCGTTTTTTCTCGGGGTCACGAATCTCGTTGAGGTCCATGTAGCACATTAGCTGGTCGACCCATGCGTCCCAGGTTTCTGGCCGGGACGGATCGAAGTGCTCGAGTATTCCATGCTTGGCGGCCATAGCTGCATCTGGGGAGGCGGGCGTCGGTGCAAGCGGTGCGGTGCTGCTCTCAGGGTCAGCGATGCGATGCTCGGCGAGCGGGGCGGCGCTGCTCTCATGGTCAGCGATGTGGTGCTCGGGAGTGGCCTTGTTGTCCTCATCGTCGCTCATGGAGTCAGGGAAGGCATTGAAATCCCATCCTCGTCGCCACTGTAAAGTACTGGGTTTCGTGCCTCATGACTCGGACGACGACATAAGAGAAGACGCGTTTATTCGTACTTCACACAAGACAAAGACAAACAGTAACGGCTGGAGGCCAACTATATACAGTAAGGGGGGGGGGAACGCCCCCACACCTATTGGCGGGTTTGAATCGCTCGGCAATGCTACCATTGGTTCTTTACTGGCGAGCTCAGGAGCCTAGCCCCTATTGTTCTCAGAGAGCGGAGCTTGGCTGCGTTTCGCCAGCTCAGACTCCTGATCTTAGGACATAACACATTTGCTGACTTGAAGGCCCCATTTCCGTCCCCCCCACCCCGCAGTAAGGTTTCCGCATCCCTGACTGCTTAACATGCACACTGGAGCCTCTGACTCTGAGCCATATAGATTTGTCTTTGTCTTTCCTACTAATTATTAGCTGCCGCGGAGCCGTCTCTGTGGGTGAATGCATACAGAAACAAAGGCGGCGAGATTGTAAAACCTTTTATCTCTATCAGGGCACATTATTTGATAAGGTGCTACGCTAATAGTAACGCGTGTCAAATGGTGTTTAGACAGATCACCGTGCTGGGAATTGGAGGGTATATTTGCCTGTAGACACCAGCGCCTGGAAGAGTCGAGAGAAATCCGTAGCAGCCTCCCCGGTGCTGTGCAAACGGTGAACCGTCTTCGAGGAGTAATTTTACAAATGGCTGCTACTGAGATAATGAGCCGCTCCCTTGTCTCGCTCTGTAACCTTCTTACCCTGCCTTTGCCGATGATGAGCACGTTCGGAATGAGAGGCTGTTCAAACGGGAGGCAGAACTTTGGCTTCAGAAGCAGGGACAACAGAAATCCCTAAAATCCCATTCAAAACCTGGAATATTTCATGTTGGCTAGCTTGTTGTCACATCTTGGAAGCTAAGCATGGTCAACCTTGGTTTGTCCTTGGATGGGAGACCACGGAGGAAGTCTGGGGAAGCTGTGCAGAGACAGTAAATTCTCTGCATTGCGTTAGACCTCACCTAGAGTATTGAGTTCAGTTTTGGGCACCTCAGTTTAAGAAGGATATAGACAAGCTGGAACATGTCCAGAGGAGAACAACAAAAATGGTGAGGGGTCTGGAGACCCCTCTGAGTAAGGGTTGAAGGAGCTGGGTGTGTTTAGCCTGGAGAGGAGATGACTCTGAGAGGTGATATGGGAGCCATCTTTCAGTACTTGAAGGGCTGTCATCCAGAGGACGGTACGGAGTTGTTTTCTGTTGCCCCAGAAGGTCAGACCAGAACCAACGAGTTGACATTAAATCAGAAGAATTTTTGGCTAAACATTAGGAAGAACTTCCTGACAGAGCAATTCCTCCGTGGAACAGGCTTTCTTGTGAGGTGGTGGGCTCTCCTCTCGTTCTTTGGAGGTTTTCAAACAGAGGCTAGATGGCTGTCTGACAACAATACAGATTCTGTGAATGTAGGCAGATCCTGAGAGGGAGGGCAGGAAGGGTTGGCTCAGTGCTTAGTTCTCGTGGCCCTTTCTTACACACTCAGGGAAATGCTGATAGCACCTCCATTATGTTGGAATTAAGTTTCTGTTTTACTCCAAAATGGAAGAAGGATCGAACATTGAAACTAGTGTGGTACAGAGGTTAGAGTACTGGAAGCAGGCTCTGGAAAGAGGGTTGTCAACCTCCAGGTGGGGGCTGGAGGCTACAGAGACCAGTTCCCTTGGAGTAAATGCCTGCTTTGGAGAATGGAGTGTCTGTATATGGCATCTTAGGCCACTGAAATCCTTCCTTTACTCAGTCCCTGCCCTCCTCAGGTTCCACCCCCAAATCTCCAGGAATTTCCAACCCAGAGTTGGCATCCATATCTGGGAGCCCTGTTTCAAATCCTACCATTAACCTTGCTGGTGGTGGATCATGGGCCAGCGCCTCTCTCAGCTAACCTTCCTCACAGGGTTGTTGTGCCAAAAAGTGGGGAGAGGAGAACCATGCTATTGGTGGGGAGAAGGTTTCACCCAGGAATGGGGGGATATCCAGAACAGGATGAGGTTGCACTCCCCATAAATCAGCAGACTGGTGGGGGGGGCTCCTGGATCTGAGCCTCCTGTTGGACAAAAAGGGTCCATGGCGGCCCAGGGATGCCTTTCACAAACTCTGGCTGGTGAGCAAGCAGCAGCCCTTCCTGGGTGGGAAAGTCCTTGTCACTATGGTGCTTGCTCTGTTAACATCTAGATTAGATTGCTACAATGTGCTCTACAGGGGATAGCCCTTGAAGACTATCCAGGAGCAATTGGTGCAGAAGGCTGCAGGCAGAAGGCTGCCTGAAATGGATCACTTCACTCCAGTCTTGTTTCATGGACACTTGCTTGCAATTTGTTTCCAAGCCCAAGTCAGGGTGCTGGTGCTGACCTATAAATCCCTGTATGGCTGGTGACCAGCATACCTTAAGGATCGGGCCTTACGTTGGGGGTCCCCACAATCTGGGGCTAGGCATGTGGCAACCGAAGGCAGGGCCTTTTTGATGGTCGCAGCAGCACTTTGCAACTCCCTCCCTGGGAAGATTGTCTTCCACCAGCAGGTGAAGACTTTTTTGTTTTGCTTGGAATTCACCCAGTAAACCCTTATAAGCCATCCTCCCTGCTTGGGTTGCGTCTGCATGTTTGTATTTTTTTAAAATTTTGCATTGTTAAATTACTTTATACGTAGTAGTAGACTTCAGGTCCTCTCTGGCCACTGGCAGGGGATGGGGGGGTAGGGTTTCCAGATCCAGGTTGGGAAACTTTTTTATTATTATTATTGCATTCCATTTATTAATCGCCTACCCCCACAGCTGTGGAGCTCTAGGCAATGTACAAAGTTCTAAAAGCACAGAAACGTAAAACTGTGGCTGAAAAGTACTGAGACTTACTAGTGATTTCAGCTCTCAGACTTTTATTAGGAGAAGAACAAGATACAGAAGCCGGCTCGCAGATCGGCTTATATCCCAAAACCAAACTGTTAAGTATGAGACTCAACAAAGGATTCAGCTTCAAGTGATTTCAGCTTTATTAAACGGCAACTGTAAGTCAGGAACACACGACAACAAGGGGAGCACAGCTCCTTCTTTTAAACTCTCCCGGGCTGTCAAAGCCACACCCATTACAAGTTAAAGACCAATCAGAACACAGGGATAAAGGCCAATCAGGACCGTTCCCTCTTTGCAACAATATCACTCAGTGATTGGGTAATTACACAGGTTTCGCAGAAACCGACCAATAGCAATGCGACATCTGAAGAGCCACATTCAGACTCAAGCTTAACATGTGAACTAGAATCCTAGTCTCCCGACTGGAAGGGGAACTAGGATCCGACCATCTATTGTTCTGGTGGAGCGAAGTTCCTGCTCTTCGCATGACCACGTGCAGACCGGCTGAAGCTGGCTTGCGCACATGGTCGGGTCAGTACACAACAGTAGCCAACAACATACGGTAATTAAAAACAAGTGGAGAAAGTTTTCTAGCTCCCTCCCATGTCTGGTCTGTGAGTGCTTCACCTGTTCAGGGGGGAGTAAGCTCTATAAGGAGTCGGGGTCCAGGTTGGGGTCTCTCCCTCCCTCCCTCCCCTCCCCTTCCTCTCCCTCCCTGGAACACCATTGTAGTAACATACCTGGCCTCAGAGCCCCATAATTTTTTTTTTTGAGGGTGCATGATATCTAGTTGAAGGACATTGGAACAACGCTAGTTTAGTTCCCTTCTAGAGTTACCAGCTCATGTCTGGCAATTTAAAAACCTGCATGTCTAGTCTGGGTTGTAGCATCTCACACAGTACCAGGATAGATCTCTAGTCCCAAACTCTGGGACTAGCTAATAGGGCTCCATGAAGAAGAAGAGGAGGAGGAGGAGGAGGAGGAGGAGGAGGAGGAGGAGGAGGAGGAGGAGATTGGATTTATACCCCACCCTTCACTACCTGAAGGAGTCTCAGAGAGGCTTACAAACTCCTTTCCCTTCCTCTCCCCACAACAGACACCCTGTGAGTCAAGTCAAGTAATTTATTGTATTTAGCCATTGGCTGTTACAAAATACAAAATACTGTGGAGCATTCATAAAACGTTAAAACATTAAAATACAACTGTAGTGACCAGGTTAAAATTAACTGCTAGAGACCCTGTGAGGTAGGTGGGGCTGAGAGAGCTCTGAGAGAACAGCACTTGAGAGAACTTGTGACTGACCCAAGGTCACACCAGCAGCTGCATGTGGAGGAGTGGGGAATCAAACCCAGTTCTCCCAGATTAGAGTCTGCGCTCCTAAGCACGACACCAAGCTAGCTCTCAGCTTAAGGTCTCGATTGGCATTGCCGGCCTCCAGGTGGGAGCTGTAGATCTCCTGGAACTGTGACTGATCTCCAGACCAGAGATATCAGTTCCCCCGGAGAAAATGTCTGCTTTGAATGGTGGACTCCGTCATATAATACATGCTGAGGACCCTCCTCTCCCCAAGTCCTGTCCTCCTGGCACTCCATCCACAAGATCTCCTGGAATTTCCCAGCCCAGAACTGGCAACCCGGGTCTTGACCCATGGACAGAAGACCACTGGACTGGAACACGTAGGTATTTCTACCCCCCACCCCATCTGGCTGGAATGGACAATTGCCATTAAAACATTGGCATCTCTCTCCACCCCACCTCCTTATTAGCTGAAGGGTGACAAACATAAAAAGTAAACACTGAATCAGAGTGGGCGACTCGGCATTGGCTTTTCCCTCCACTGTTATACCAAACCCACCCTGGAACAGAAATTCCCCTCTGCATTGCATGCCGCTTTCAATTCCTTTGATCATAGGATTTTATGGCACCTTCTGCATTGCATGCCGCTTTCACTTCCTTTGATCATCGGGTTTTATGGTACCTTCTGCATAGATTTATGGCTGCTTTATGGCCGTTCAGGGGTGACTTTGCAGTCAGTATAGCGTTGGCCTGGGGTATGTGAATGTGGTTTTGAGCTGCACCTTTTCTTCACTGTTGAGAAAATGTGGAGCGAATGCCAGACACAAAACCAGCCCATGGCTACAGCAACTTTACTCCCTTTGATTTTCTGCATTTAAAGTTATTTCCATAGCCATCTTTCCAAAGAGCTCGGGAAAGAGGTTTTAAGCCCGCCAGAATGTCCTGAATTCCAAAGGATCCTCACAGCCAGCCGGGGGAGGCAAATGAGAGTGAAGCGGAAAGAGAGAGAGGGGGGACAAAGAAGTGCCCTCCACCCACCAAGATGGTTCAGGCATGTCCCATTTTCCACTCTATTTCTCTGAAGTGCGCTTTGCACATGCGACAGCTAAAAATAACTCTTGCATTAGGCAAGGAGGAGCTGCAGATGCCCAGGGAATGCCGGCTAGCTGTTCAGCTACACAAAAGAACATTTTTGTTTTTGTCCAGAGCACTTTGGGCATAACTGCATCACAGCAAGACCAGCAGTGATGGACCAAGGGTCTGATTCAGGCATAAGAAAGAGCAGAAGCAGATATATTAGATGCACACTGTAGACACACCGTAGGCTGCATCCGCATGGAGAAAGCGCCTTGAGCGGAAGGCAAGAAGCCCCTGGATTAAGAGGTCATCTCCACATCATGTTATGCTCATTGGGGAGGGGTTCTGAGTCAGTGGAAGAGCCTCTGCTTGGCATGCAGAAAGTCCCCAGTTCAGTCCCTGGCATCTCCAGTTGAAAGGAGCAGACAGGAGGTGATGTGAAACACCCTGGAGAGATGCAGCCAGTTTGAGTGGACCATACCAACCATGATGGACCAAAGGTCTGATTCAGTATATGGCAGCCTCATGTGTGTTCATGTGGCATTAGGAGCATGGACTCTAATCTGGGAGAACCGGGTTTGATTCCCCACGCCTCCACATGCAGCTGCTGGTGTGACCTTGGGTCAGTCACAAGTTCTCTCAGAGCTGTTCCCTCCCAGGGAGTTCTGAAAAGAGCTCTCTCAACCCCACCTACCCCACAGGGTGTCTGTTGTGGGGAGAGGAAGGGAAGTTGATTGTCAGCTGCTCTGAGACTCCTTCGGGTAGTGAAGGGCAGAGTATAAATCCAATTTCCTCCTCCTCCTCTCTTCTCTTTAAACCTGCTGGTTTCCAGGTTGAAGGTGGATCTGTGGAGTGGCTGGGGGCGGGGAGGTATGGCTGCATACAGAGGGTCCGTGGGAAATCCTCCTGCACTGCCACATCAGGGAAGGGGTGGAGCTAAGGTCTGTTTTTGGAATGGTGTTGGGCAACCCTTCCCCCCTCCAAGGACTAGGGCTCTTTTTGCAGCAGGAACTCCTTTGCATATCAGGCGAAACTCCCCTAATGTAGCCAATCCTCCAAGAGCTTACAGAGCTCTTCTTACAGGGGCTACTGCAAGCTCTTGGAGGACTGGCTACATTAGGGGTGTGTCGCCTAATAAGCAAAGGTGTTCCTGCTACAAAAAGAGCCCTGCCAAGGACTCTTTTTGCACAGGTGTGATGGGGGAATGGGGTGAGGGGGATGATGCATGGATTGCAGCCAGGGACGGATCTACTAGGAAACTAATGAAGCTTAAGCTTCAGGGCTCCTAATCCCAGAGGGGCCCTGAAGCAACTTTTTTAAAAAATGAGTTAATTTTTCAACAAAATCAAGGGAGTTTTTTTTAAGTGTCTGTGATTAAAATAAGGTTATTTTAGTGTCAGAATCATACGCCAGTGGGTTGATGTACTTAATATTGACCTTAGAATACGCTCGAATGCCTGTTTCATATGGCCTCAAAATGTCCCTGTGACTGGTCAAATTTCAAAATTATCTCGGCGGCCTGTAGCACCCGAACCCCCAGCTGTCTGGGCTCACCGAGCTTGCCAGAATCTGTTCATGGCCTGTGTTTTGGCGGCTGGATCCTTGAATACTTCATTGAGAAGGGGGCCCCATAATGGTTCAAGCTCCAGGGTCCACCACTGATTGCAGCGTCAATGAGGGACCTGGGAATGGGGTGGGCGGGGTTGCAGATGTCATTCACCCTTGTTCCTGCTCCTCTTGCTGCTGTCGTGGCAGAAACACTTTTTGGGCCCCCGTGTGGAAGCGGCCAGTATTTACAGGAGCCTTCACAGCAATGGTTGCCGACCTTGTGTTGGGAAATTCTTGGGGACTGGGGGAAAGCAGAGCCCGGGGAGGGCGGGGTTTGAAGAGAAGAGGGAGATCAGTGGGGTATAATGTCATAGAGGACCCCAGAGCAGCCAGTTTCTCCAGGCTGAACTGAGTTCTGTCATCTGGAGACTGGTTGTAATTCTGGGATATCACCATGTACCACCTGGAGTTTGGCAACCCTAAATTCACAGCTAGAAAGCCAGTTTGGTGTAGTGGTTAAGTGCGCGGACTCTAAACTGGGAGAACCAGGTTTGATTCCCCTCTCTTCCACTTGCAGCTGCTTGATGACCTTGGGTTAGTCGCAAGTTTTGTCAGAGCTGTTCTCTCAAGAGCAGTCCGCAAAAGAGCTCTCTCAGCCCCACCTACCTCACAGGGTGTCTGTTGTGGGGAGGGGGAGGGAAAGGAGATTGTCAGCTACTCTGAGACTCTGAATGAAGGGTGGGGTATAAATCCAATCTCTTCCCCTTCTTCTTCTTCTAGATATGAATCTGGGGTCTGCGGTGCTCACATCACCTCACTTTATGTGCTGCTGAATTGTGTACTTTGAGCCAAAGGAATGCCAACTTCAGCTGCCCCTGTTGATAGGACACATAGGAAAAAATTAAGTGGTTTGACTCCATATTGTGATTCCCAGTACATTACACTGGATTACTGGGGGTGGGGGTGGAAAGTGCTGTGAACTTGCAATGGACTTATGGTGACCCCTCATGGGGTTTTCAAGGCAAGAGACAACCAGGTAGTTGGCCATCGCTTGCCTCTGTGTAGCAACTCTGGACTTCTCCATCCAAGTACAAACCAGAGTGTCAGGTGATCCTGCCATAAGATGGAAGGGAGGGTAGGAGGGTGGATGGTTTGTAACTTTTCATGTCTGGAATGTGGGGAGGTGAGCAGGTTGTCAGGACGACGAAGCAATTCACAGCCTGGGTTATCTGCGAGACGCCCAAATGGCCTTGGTCACCCAGATTTTGTTTTCTTTTCCTTTCTCCTGGGAAGACAACTCAGACTGTTGGGATATTTACCGCTTTATAACTTTTGCACCTTTCTTCCCGCGCGCAGGCTTGTTCGCCATTGGTAGACTATGGGGGGGGCATAGACCAAGGGGTATAATAGTAGAGGCTTGCCTGTAGTCCTTTATCTCTGACAAGGAATTGTTAATGCGCCTTTAGAACTGCTTTCAATAAACGCTATCTTCTTCATGGAACCTGGTGTTTGACTGACTTTCTGAAGTGCCTGACACAGAGCCATCCCTGCTTAGCTTCCAAGATCAGGTGAGCATGGACAGCCTGGGCTACATGACACTGGGTGTGTATGTAAAGTGCCATCAAGTCACAGTCAAGCTGTGGCAATCCCAGAGGATTTTCAAGGCAAGAGACAAACAGAGGTGCTTTGCCATGGCCTGTCGCTGCACCTCAGACTTCCTTGGTGGTCTCCTATCCAAGTACTAACCAGGCTTGGCCTTACTCAGCTTTCAGGATTTGACGAGGTCGGGAGTGTTGGAATATGCAAGGTGCAAGGTCCATCGTGCATAGATATACAAAATGACAAAACACCCTGCAGGGGCAGCATAGAGGACAGCTAGTTAGCATACTGAGATTAGGGACTTCCTACTATTTTCAAATAGTTTCCTTCCTGTCTCCTGATTGGCTCAGTTAGGGCTCTTTCCCGCTTCTGCTGAGAACAGTTCACTACCGACTCCATCCTAGCTAGTTAAACAGTTAGACTTATCTTTCTCTCTCCGCTTTCTTGCAAAGTTTGTTCTGTTCTTAATAAACCAATCTGATTCTTTAAACAGCTTGTGCTCTGCTTTACTGCATATCTACACTCTGCCCAACAGGGCTAACATGAGCCATCTACATCAGGGCCACTGCAGTATTGCAGTTCAATAAGCCATGTCTTTGCAGCAAATGTCTGTTACCAAACAAAATGGGAATGTTGCTGTATGCCAATATTCCAGCTGGAACACTTATTGGCACTTGGACAGGATGACTGGGATCTTTTCATGCCCGAGACAAAGATGCTCCCAATGTGTTTCTTTTCTGCCTTCTCCCTTCTCCCAGTGGCCCCCTGCGAACAAAATGATTCCAGAACTGGCTCAGACAAAAAGCCATGC
Source organism: Gekko gecko (assembly GCA_029375565.1). NCBI lineage: Eukaryota > Metazoa > Chordata > Lepidosauria > Squamata > Gekkonidae > Gekko > Gekko gecko. Next base: position 2,585,709 of record JAPDNY010000008.1, read on the forward strand.
AGCTTGCGAGAGGCTGCAGTGAGGAGAGGGGACCAGGCCGCGTTTTTTTCTCCCTCCTCCATCAGTAGTCCAGCTATTGTTCCCCTTCTTAATAGTGGCCTTAGAATACGCTCTAATACCCGTTTCATACGGCCTCAAAATGTCCCTCTCTAATCTAATTGAAATCTCTAATTTCAATAGAGATAAGTGCAAAGTCTTACACTTAGGTACAAAAAATCATAGGCACAGATATAGAATGGGAGGGACTTGGCTTGGCAGCAGCACATGTGAAAGGGATCTGGGTGTTAGGGTTGATCACATGAGCCTGCGGTGAGATGTGGCTGTGAAGAAAGCTAATGCAATCTTAGGATGCATTAACAGAAGTATTGTGTCCAGATCACGGGAGGTGGTAGTTCCACTCTATTCTGCTATGGTCAGGCCTCACCTGTCCAGTTTTGGGCACCACATTTTAGGAAGGATGTTGACAAGCTTGAGCGTGTCCAGAAGAGGGGTGAGAGGGTTGGAATCCAAGTCTTATGAGGAAAAGCTGAAAGAGTTGGGTATGTTTAGCCTGGGAAAGAGAAGGCTTAGAGGGGACATGATTACAGTCTTCAAGTATTTGAAGGGCTGTCATGTGGAAGATGGAGTGGATCTATTCTCTCTTGATCTGGATTGCAAGACGGGATCTAATGGGTGGAAATTACAAGGGAGTCATTACTGGCTAAGTATCAGGAGAAACTTCCTGACTGTAAGAGTGGCTGAGCAGTGGAACAGACTGCCTCGGGAGGTGGCAGATGCTCCTTCGCTGGACGTTTTCAAGTGGAAGCTGGACGACCATCTTTCGGGTATGTTGTAGGGCTATCTTTTGGCTATGCTCCTGCAGAGTGCAGGGGGTTGGACTAGATGATCAGCAAGGTCTCTTCCAACTCTAACATTCTATGATTCTATGATTCTTCACTGCAGCCCCTGCCTTGCAAAACTTTTTTGTCCCGGCATGGTTCCAGTAACTTTTGGCCACTTTTTTAATCTATCAGAGAGTTGCTGGGGGTAAAGGGTGGGTAGAAAAGGCCTGGTGGAATGTGCTCCTGGAAGACATCAGGGCCCTGTGGGACCTTTTACAGTTCTGCAAGGCCTGTAAAACGGGGCTCTTCCACCGGGCCTTTGGTTAGGAGCCACCACTAATAACATCAACAGCACCAACAATGCTAATTGAACGGTTAAGGCCCTTATACTGACATCAATAGCCAGCTATGTCGGATGCTGATGGGGGCCATTTTCAGGCATATTCAGTCATGGCCTCCAGGACGCCATTGTTACCAGCACTTTATTTACTTAGCATTACATAAGGACATAAGAGAAGCCAATGTTGAATCAGGCCAATGGCCCATCCACTCCAGCACTCTTTCACACCGTGGCCAAAATATACCAGGTGCCATCAGGAGGTCCAGCAGTGGGGCCAGGGCACTAGAAGCCCTCCCACTGCTGCCCCCTCCAGCACCAAGAATAGAGTGCATCACCTGCCCCAGACTGAGAGTTCCCATCTATACCCTGTGGCTAATAGCCACTGATGGACTTCTGCGCCATATGTTTGTCTAATTCCCTCTTGAAACTGTCCATGCTTGTAGCTGCGACCACCTCCTGTAGCAGTGAATTCCATGTGTTAATCATTCTTTGGGCATTCAAATGAGCAATGTAAAAATGAACAAAGAAATTCACTGTCATTTAACTCCCCCCCCTGAAATATTGCTGCCCTAAGAGGAGGAAGAGATTGGATTTATATCCTGCCCTTCACTACTTGAAGGAGTCTCAGAGCAGCTTACAATCTCCTTTCCTTTCCCCTCCCCGCAACAGACACCTTGTGAGGTGGGTGAGGCTGAGAGAGCTCTTTGAGAACTGGTCGAGAGAACAGCTCTGAAAGAACTTATGACTGACCTAAGGTCACACCAGCAGCTGCACGTGGAGGCGTGGGGAATCAAGCCCAGTTCTCCCAGATTAGAGATCACACTCCTAACTACTACACCACCTGGTTAGCCTTAATGGTCTGGTCAGCCCTAACTCTGTCTCTTGCATTAGAACTAAGACCTGGATTGAGAGTGCATTGGAACCTCACAAAGTATCTGACTTGGGGGACAAATTTACCATTTGCCATGGTGGTTCAGAGGTTAAGACGCTGAACTGCAGACCAGAAGGTCAATATTTCGGCAGTTCGAGTCCCTAGTGCTGCATGATGGAGTGAGCTCTCATCTCTGGCCCCAACTCCTGCCAACCTAGCAGTTTGAAAGCAAGAAATTGCAAGCAGATAAATGGGCACTGCTTCAGTGGGAAGGTAACAGCATTCTGTGTGCCTTGGCATTTAGTCATGCCGGCCACATGACCATGGAGAAGTCTTTGGACAGCACTGGCTCTTCGGCTTGGAAACAGAGATGAGCACCGCCCCCTAGAGTCAGACTTGACCAGCTTTGGAGCAAGGGAAGCATTTACCTTTACCTAACTGCAGTCTAGAACCACTCACCCTGATATACTGTAACATAGGTCTCTTGCTATTTTCTTGAGTGTTCAGCAGTCCTGCAGCCTGTATTCTAATCCTTTCCATTCTGTGCATAATCTAAATCAGTGTGCTTAAACTTGCTGTAGTTTGCAGTCTAAATCAACACAGGGCCTCCGAGTCGCAACTAACTCATGGCAACCCCATCCCCAGAGGTGACTTGCTATAGCCTTCCTTTGCATAACAACCTAATCTTCCTTGGTGATCTCCCATCCAAGTACTGAGCGTGTCCAGCTGTGCTTAGCTCCCTAGCTCTGACGAGATAGGGCTAAACTGGGTTATTGAGGTTGCTAATGCAGTTTATGTGGCCCCAAAATGGGGAAGAATACTGCATTGTTTTCACGTCATTAATTAGGGACTTGTGAGCCTTTTGTGGAAGTACTATAACCAATATGTATATGTTTGCACATGGCACTGTTTCACATATATTCTAACCCTGTTTATGCCATGATTCCAGAGAGCACAAGAATCCTGCAGAATGTAGAATTGGTGGCAGAATCCAGCTTCCCTTATATTTATTTATTTATTATCACACTTATACCCCGCCCTCCCCGCAATGCAGGCTCAGGGCGGCTTCCAGTTGACATAAAAATACAATAAATAACATAGTTAAAACCCCAACAATTAAACAATGCATTACAAAATATAAAATATAAATGCAAATATAACTTGCACTACAAACACAAAATACTGGCAGTGATTAAACCATTGAATCGAATGCTTCAGAAGGTATCCAGAGAAGCCGGGTGTCCTTCTGTTTGCCACTCCGACGTCAGCTGCTCGGTAATGAGCACTCGGTGTTCCCGATATGAATCAGCTCATAGGCGATCAGGCAATTGCCCGCTCGTGCAGTTTTGGCCCAGGGACTCCAGTGGCGGCGGCCGCTAACTGAATGCCTGGCAGAAGAGCTCCGTCATACAGGCCCTGCGGAACTGAGAAAGGTCCCGCAAGGCCCTGATCTCCTCTGGGAGCTCATTCCACCAGGTAGGGGCCGCCACTGAAAACGCCCCGGCCCTAGTGGCAGCTAGCCTGGCCTCCCTTGGGCCAGGGAGGGTCAGACGGTTTTGCAACCCAGACCGTAGTGCTCTCTGGGGTATATGCAGGGAAAGGCGGTCCTGCAAATATGTTGGACCCTGGCCATATATTGAAAAGAGCAAGTTTCTAGGCCATAAGAAGGCATGTTTTATTGTATATGGCCAATACAGGCTGATGGAGGGCTTTTCTGCATTTTCTTTTTCCTTGCTTGTGCATTCCTGTTGTTTCAGAGAGTTGGGGTTCTGTTCTGCACGTGCTTTGCTCCCTCTGGGGGTTGATTTGATATTACATCACTTTATGCACCCCCTTGCCCAGATTGTCCGGAGTTATGGGCTCAGGTGTCATCAATATGCAGATGACACACAGCTCTATCTGATGCTGGGAGGCCAGTCTGGCTCTAGTCCCAATGACCTGCACCAGGCGTTGCAAGCTGTGGCTCGTTGGCTCAGACTGAGCCGACTGAAACTAAACCCAGCAAAGACGGAGGTCCTGGGCCTAAGTTGGGTCAGTTTGGGATTGGGGCTCCCTCTCCTGACCTTCGATGGGGCACCAATGGTGCCAGCATCGAGGGTTAGGAATTTGTGGATGTTCCTGGACTCCTCATTAATGATGGAGGTCCAGGTGGCAGCCACTGTTAAGTCTGCCTTCTACCATCTTCGGCTGGCACAGCAGTTGGTTCCCTTCCTCGACCGCAATGACCTGGCCACAGTGATCCATGTGATGATCACCTCGAGGTTAGACTACTGCAACGCTCTCTACATGAGGCTGCCTTTGTTGCAGATCCGGAAGCCCCAGCTAATGTAGAATGCGGTGGCCAGGCTATTGATGGGTCTCACTAGGAGGGACCATATCCAGCCTGTGCTGAAGGCGCTGCACTGGCTGCCGATAGCATACCGGATCCGCTTCAAAGTGCTGGTTCTTACTTATAAAGCCCTATATGGCCAGGGTCCAATTTACCTAAGGGACTGCCTTTCCCCATATGTTCCCCCAAGAGCACTACAGTCTGGGCCACAACACCTTCTGGTTGTCCCAGGCCCCAAGGACATCAAATTTGCTGTGACCAGGGTCAGGGCTTTTTCCACGGCGGCTCCTACCTGGTGGAATGAGCTCCCAGGGGAGATATGGGCTCTGCGGGACCTTATGCAGTTCTACAGGGCCTGCAAGGCAGAGCTCTTCCACCAGGCCTTCGAGTAGGAGCCGCCGCCCCACTGCACCACCACTGTGATGTCAACTTAGGTGGTGCGGTGAGACGGCCCTGGGAAGAAGAAGATCAGAAGAGTCGGCAATGTTAGGGGAGTATCGCTGGAGCAACATCGGGAACTGTGCTGGTTGCGGAGACTGGAAGATCTTTGGACCCCATCTTGGTTTCAACAACAACTGTATTCGAGCACAGATATTTTAATGTTAATGGATGGTGTATCTTATTTGGATTTAATTGTTTTAGCATGGCATATGCCTCTCGTTAGCCACCCTGAGCCTACGTGGAGGGTGGGATATAAATATGATAAATAAATAAATAAACAAATAAAATATGATTGGCATGAAAACCTGCAGTTTAAATCTATAGGAAGATATGCTGGAAATAAAGTGATGTAGTATCAAATTGACCACTAGAGGGAGGAAAGCACATATGGAACAGAACGCCCCCCCCTGCCCAAGCAATGGGAACACACAGGTGAGGAAACTGCAAAGGCAGAAAAGTCCTGAGCTTTCCAGGTGTTCTGGAGCTGGGCTTCTACATACTGCTCTGCTCCATCCCCACAACTTGCAAAATCAGGATATTTTATGCAAAATGGGATGAATGGCTGATTAAACAATGCTAAACAACAGAGATTATGCACATTTTTCAAAATGTGTACAAAGTATCTCTTGTTTGGCATCATTTAGTGAACCATTTGTACCATTTGTTTGAACTGCATAATTAATATGAAATTAATCTTTTCTTTGACTACAGAAATTGGACACTTTTGGTGTAGAATTTCAGTTTTATTGCAGTAGATACAGTGCCCTGCATACAGCACAATTTTCGCAGCGATGTTCATAACCTTCAAGATTAAACATTTCTTTGTTTTGTTTTTAACCAAGCTGTAAATATGTTGGGTTTTTTGCATCTACAGCTTGAAACTGCCTACATGGATTTGTGATGGGGTCAAATCAAGTGAGTCTCCAAAAACTGTCAGATTTATTTATGTGTAATTTGGAAGAAATGTGACAAACCACAATTAAGTCATCCCTAAAGGCGGCTAAGAGCATTTTCATTCATTCATTCATTCATTCATTCATTCTCTCTCTCTCTCTCTCTCTCTCTCTCTCTCTCTCTCTCTCTCTCTCTCACACACACACACACACACACACACACACACACACACACACGTATTTGTAAGTCTGTAATAGCAGAATAAACTAGAGACTAGTGTATACATGCAAATACTTGGAAGAACATAAGAAGAGCCCTGCTGGATCAGCCCAGTGTTCCATCTAGTCCAGCATCCCATCTCACACAGTGGCCAGCCAGTTCCTCTGGAGGGCCAACAACAGGGCATGGAGGCCGAGGCCTGCCTCTCATGAGAACATAAGAAGGGCCCTGCTGGATCAGACCAGTGGTCCATCTCATCCAGCAACCAGTTCCTCTGGAGAGCCAACAACAGGGCAGAGAGGCCGAGGCCTTCCCCTCGTGAGAACATAAGAAGAGCCCTGCTGGATCAGCCCAGTGGTCCCTCTAGTCCAGCATCCCACCTCACACGTATTGGCCAACCAGTTCCTCTGGAGGGCCAACAACAGGGCAGAGAGGCTGAGGCTTTCCCTCGATGTTATCTCCTGGCTCTGAAAGTGGAAGTTCCCCTCAGCCGCCAAGGCTAGTAGCCCCTGACTGACCTCTCCTCCATGAGTCTGTCTAATCCCCTTTGAAAGCTGTCTGTTCCTGTGGCCATCACTACAGCCACTGGCAGCGAATTCCACATTTCAACCACTCTCTGTGTAAAAGAGTCTCTCCTTTTGCCCCACCCACATTCCAAAAATGCTTGGAGGGCACCAGGAAAGGTGTGCGCTGGGCGCAACATCGGAGACCCCTGCTGTCAGGGTCCCTGTCAGTCAACTCACTCTTCACACCAACTTCCGGTTTTGAGAAGTTTATTGGAAGATTAGAGAGTTGGGCAAGGAATGAAACTCTTGTCAGATCTGAGACCTGAAGGTGGGAAAATTGGTTATCGTTACAATCACACATTCCACACAAACACGTCAGCAGCCTACACGGACCTGGGACAGGAAGGACCACCTCTAGCTAATCAAAGTTGTGTCTCTCAAGGACACCTTCCCGTGAGAAAGCGGTCTCTTGAGGGCTCCAGAGAAAGTGACATCTGCCAGCGACTACACTCCTACACGCAGGCATACTCCCCCTCCCATCAAAATGTAGTGCCAGGCGAGGGGTAGATAAGCGCACTCATACCAAGGCAAGGAAAGATGGTTACATAGGAAAATGTAGCAAATAGGATCCAACTTGTCAAGGCAAAGTGTAAAAGGTATACCTGATTAACCCGAGTCTGACACCTGCACTGTAACCAATGCTCCCTCTAAGCTGTGGAGTCTTGTGAGCAAAAAATCTACTTTGTGAGCTGCTGGCATTAAAGTTGTGAGCGAGCGATTTGGCTGCTGCATAAATCTATTTGCTCTGGAGCCATCCCTTCCTGAGCTAAGACAAAAATGTGTGAGCTGGAGGCTAAAAAACTGTGAGCTAGCTCACACTAACTCAGCTTAGAGGGAACACTGACTGTCATTCTGCATAGTTCACCCTGACCCACACACTACAGATATCCATGGCTGCTTCTGCTGCTTACCCTGCGTCCCCCTGCCCCTTTCTGGATGAGGTCCGGTTCTCCGTTCACGTGACTCACTCCCTTTATGTTCCACTTTTCTCCTCTCCTCCATTTTATCCTCACAGCCACCACCACTCAAGGCAGGGTTAGGCTGAGAGAGTCTGTGCTTCCGTGGCAGAGTGGGGCTCTGTCAAGCCATGCTTCACTTGGGTTGCCACGGTTGTCGGAGGGAGGGAATTCCTACAGGGAGGGGGGTTGTGTGAATGAATGGGAGAATGGGACCTTCGCTTCTAGAAGTCATAACTTTCCTCCAAATCTCACCTCCTTTCCCGCCTTTGCTTTTCCCAAGGAAAGGTGTCCTTGAGCGTTACTGTGTACCAGCTATAGCCACAGATAACCAAGACAATATATTTTTCCCTTGGTTGGGATGACAACGCTAGGCGTGGTGTGAATGGGTGACGTATGCCTGGGGGAAGGAAGAGGCTTTCATTCGAATTATCTATATTAAGTTTGTACCTGCCAAAAGTCTTCAGTTCTAACACAGTGACTTTCTGGATCTTGCACACATCTCAATAAACTTATCATTGCCAAGAGAGAGTTGTTGAGTGTAACTGGACTGGGGGTCTGACAGGATCCAAACCTGGGCTTCCTAGATCCTAGGCTGACACTCTCACCACACCAGTTTGGTGTAGTGGTTAAGTGCGCGGGCTCTAATCTGGGAGAACCGGGTTTGATTCCCCACTCCTCCACTCGCAGCTGCTGGATGACCTTGGGCAAGCCATAGTTTTGATAAGAGCTGTTCTTGAAACAGAGCAGTTTCTGTCAAGAGCTCTCTCAGCCCCACCTACCTCACAGGGTGTCTGTTGTGGGGAGGGGAAGGGAAAGGAGATTTGTAAGCCGCTCTGAGACACCTTTGGGTAGTGAGAGGCAGGGTATAAATCCAATCCTCTTCTTCTTCTTCCACCCACCTATCTACACTTGGGAGTGGTCGTCACCCACTCCGAAAGGAGAAAAATTCTTTAATTGGTTCCTGTTTCTAACAGGGCTATTGTTGTTGTTATGTTCTGACTCTGAATTAGTCCTATGTTTTACCATGTTAAGCTTGAGTCAGTAAAAGGGATTGTAAGAGTCAACATTCCCATTGGTTAGTTTCTGTGAAACCTTGTACATAGCCAATCAGAGCTGTATGCATGTTTATGGAGGGAACAGATCTCATTGGTCCTTATCCCTGTGTTATCATTGGTTGTTAACATAACTATGGGCGTGGCTTTGACAACCCGGATTATTTAAAAAGGGAGCTGTGCTCCACTGTTTTGTGTGTGTTGTCTGATCGACTTGTTTGCTGTTAAATAAAGCTGAAATCGCTTTGTTGAAATCACTACCTTGCTGGGTCTCGTACTTAACAGTGGTAACATCCCCTCGCTCCCATCCTTTTGCTGCTTGAAACGCAGTGTGTCGGTGTCTGAGGGTGTGAGGAAGTCACCGCTGATTTATGGCAGCAACCGCTCAAGGGGTTTTTCAAGGCAAGAGACGTTCAGGGATGGTTTGCCATTGCCTGCCTCTGCGTACCAACCCTGGACTTCCTTGGTGGTCAACCCTGCTTCGCTCCCGAGATCTGAGACTGGGCTCGCCGGGGCCGGCCAGATCGAGGCATCTGTATCAATGGATGCACACGTATGCGCGGATGGATCTGACCGAGTGAGCCCTGGCTCAAGGAAGCTGATGCTGAAGTAAACACTGTTAGTCTTCACGGTGCCCCTTCTGAATGATCTTACTCCGCCTTTAGAATCAGGTGTGCAACTCGGGTGTTTGCTTTCATCTCCATTGCGTCTGGTTTTCCGGACTGCAGCAGTGGGCATCTAGAACAACATCCGAGGGAAATAAATGCGCAGGTTAGAAGATGTGCTCTCAGGAGCACAGATTCTGCATTTCGATCAGCCCATTCGGAAGTATCGAGAGCGTTACGATCAGTTATCCTCTCCCTTAGAAACTGACAGCTGGAAAGACCTTAGGAAGAAAGATGCAACGTTAACATCCAACGAGCACCATCCGGGCAAGGAAATGCAGACACCCTCCACTCTTTGACAAAACTTAATTAAGCCTCATCAAACTCTTCTTAAACAGGCAGGCCTGTCTTGCTCTTCCGAGCTATTACCAGGCATCTTAATCCTTTGTCAGTTCAAAGATTGCTGCACACAGACAGAGAGGCTGGCTCTCTCTTACTAAGAAGGCGAAAGGAAAGTACCTGTGGATATGCACATGGAAATGTGTGCGCCTACGTGAAGCTCTCACATGCACAAAGGGGTGGGGTGGGGACCCTTTCTGCAAATACATAGTTTATACAATGCAGCTTACTTAATATTTCCAGGAAGAAGTCAACAGGGGGGAGAGAAACAACCGTTTATCAAAGCAGGAATATGCTATATTTCGAGAAGGGAATGGTGTGAAAAGCCACCAAACATCACCACCTGCTGGAGATCGCTTGCTACTGTGTCAGGAACTCCTCTCCCGATTTCCTCAGCTACTTGAAACTTGTGGGGGTTCAAGTACAGAAGTTCCTTTCTCTTCTGATGAAAGAACAAGGAGGGACAGAGAACCCGATGAAGGACATTAACGTCCTCTCAGCTCAGTACTATCTGGATCTTGAAAAGTTCGACTTTCAGAACAGTCTTACACTTCGTAACATACATTATGAAGGTGATGTACTTTATAAAGGGACTTTACAGTGAAAAGCAATGATATCTAATGGCTACCGAGTGTGAACGAAGAAGGTTGTGGGTTCAAGTCTTGCCTTGAAGAAGCTGGCATCACAGCCTAGAACCACAAGGCCTGGTTTACAAACCCCAGGGGATGAGCCAGTGGGACGGGATGTGACCCCTTCAGACCGCAGGTGGTGAATTCCAGTTATGAATGTGCCCTTGCACTGAGGGAGGGGAACCCTCCCAGGCAGACAGCAAACTATTATGGTCAGAAGGGAGGAGAAATTCCTGAGGGTCTAGGGGTGGAGCCTGGGGAGGGCTGGGGTTGGGGGGGAAGGGAAGAGATCCCAGCAGGACGTAAGGTCACAGAGCCTGCCCTCTGGAGCTGCCATTTTTTTCTCCAGGGGAATGGATGTCTGGAGATCAATTGTAATTCGGGGGGATCCCCAGGCCCCACCTGGAGATTGGCAACCATATAAAGACAACCATGGTGTAGTGGTTAAGTGCACGGACTCTAATCTGGGAGAACCAGGTTTGCTTCCCCACTCCTCCACTTGCACCTGCTGGATGACCTTGGGCAAGCCATTGTTCTGGCACAGCTGTTCTTGAAAAAGAGCCGTTTCTGTCAGAGCTCTCTCAGCCCCACCTACCTCACAGGGCGTCTGTTGTGGGGAGGGGAAGGGAAAGGAGCAGGGCTCTTTCTGTAGCAGGAACTCCTTTGTATATTAGGCGACACACCCCTAATGTAGCCAATCCTCCAAGAGCTTACAGTAGCCCCTGTAAGAAGAGCTCTGTAAGCTCTTGGAGGATTGGCTACATTAGGGGTGTGTCGCCTAATATGCAAAGGAGTTCCTGCTACAAAAAGAACCCTGGAAGGAGATTATAAGCTGCTCTGAGACTCCTTTGGGTAGTGAAGGGAGGGATATAAATCCAATCTCCGTCCTCCTCCTCTTCTTCTTCTTCTTCTTCTTCTTCTTCTTCTTCTTCTTCTTCTTCTTCTTCTTCTTCTTCTTCTTCTTCTTCTTCTTCTTCTTCTTCTTCTTCTTCTTCTTCTTCTTCTTCTTCTCCTCCTCCTCCTCCTCCTCCTCCTCCTCCTCCTCCTCCTCCTCCTCCTCCTCCTCCTTCTCCTTCTCCTTCTCCTTCTCCTTCTTGGATCTCCTTCTTTTTGCCTGCTCATCAGTAGTGGCAGGCTCTTCCTGGATCTGTGCATATGGATCAAAGCAGGATGCACGGAGGACCTCCTGCAGTTCGCAAAGTTTGTTTGCGTTTGTTTCCATTGTCTTTAGGCTGTGATGACGTCTCCTTTCGTGGCGTGCACGAGGGTTTCATTGATGACGCCCTGTTTCCCTGCCTTGAGAGTCCTTTTGCGTCCAGGCTGTCTCCCCGTATGGCTCGTTTTTAGTAGAAACGTGGCAAAGAGGTCAGGCGGAATCAAGAAAGAAGGCCCGTAAAAGAAGGAGCTGTAAGAAATGCCATAGGAATGCTTGTTGTGATTCTTGTCACTGTTCTGATTTGGGGGGGGGGTGCCCCCTATGTTCCCAGCATCACCACTTTTAAATTTTGCTGCCCCAAAAAGTGATTTTAGGGTGTCTTTTTTGTCCCGCCTTTGTGCCAGAAAGCTCTGGGTGGTGCGTGCCTGGGACCACTTTGAATGCCGCGGGCGTCCGCTGAAGACTCCTGGGAACCCCAGTCAGATCAGGTGCAGTCAGTTCTTCCTTAAGCATTCTCCTCCCCGAACTACAATTCCCAGGATTCTCTCTGAGGCTGAGGACTATGAAACCAACATAACTGTGTGTGGAGGAATTAGAAGTGTTGGTCACGAACTATCTGATCTGCCTTCCCAATTTTTATTTATCGATTTACTTCATTTCTACCTGGCCCTTTTCTCCACTGGGAATCCAAAATGGCTGACGGCATTTCCCCCTCCTCCATTTTATCCTCACAACAGCCGTGTAGTAGTCATCCTTGTGGCAAAGTAGTGTGCCTCTTTTACTGGGAAGCGTAGATGCCGTGGAAGTTGGGCGATGCATTTCCTGCCTCCTTAGATGCCCAAATTAGCACTGCCAACCTCCAGGGGGCACCTGGGGATCTCCCACTATTACAGTGGATCTTCAGATGACCCAGATCAACTCCCCTGGAGGAAATGGCTGCTCTGAAGGGCGGGGTCTGTGGCTTTGTACCCTGCTGAGGCCCCTCTGCTCACCAAACCCCGCCCTTCCCAGGGCTCTGCCCCCACCCCCAAATCTCCAAGTATTTCCCAACCCAGACTTGGCAACCCTAACCCAAATGGAGAGCCAGCTTGGTGTAGTGGATAACAGTGGTGGACTCTGATCTGGAGAACCAGGTTTGATTCCCCACTCCTCCACATACAGCCGGCTGGGTGACCTTGGGCCAGTCACAGTTCTCTCAGAGCTCTCTCAGCCCCACCTACCTAGCAGGGTATTTGTTGTGGGGAGGTGAAGGTGACGGTAAGCCACTCCAAGACTCCTCTGGGTAGTGAAGGATGGCACATAAATCCAATCCACTCCTCCCCTTCTTCTTCTTCTTCATCATCATCATTGTCATCTTCTTCTTCTTCATCATCATCTTTGTCATCAGTTTGGAGTAGTGGTTAAGTGTGTGGACTCTAATCTGGGAGAACCAGGTTTGATCCCCCACTCCTCCACTTGCAGCTGCTGGATGACCTTGGCAGTGCTGGCTTGCCCACTAGGCAAGCTAGGCGCTCGCCTAAGGCGCCAGCCCTGCGGGGGCACCAAAATGCCCCCACTCCCCCCGTGAAAAGTCCCCCTTCCCGCCCAGTGCCGGCAGTGCCGGCTTTCCTGGGCGCCTCGCAGCTGCGAGGCACCCAGAAAAGCCAGCACTGCCACCTGCCAGCACTGGGAGGTAAGGGGCGGGCATTCTAATCCTGCCCCTTCCCTGGCTTTCCTGGGCGCCTTGCAGCTGCGAGGTGCCCAGAAAAGCGGGCGCTGCCAGCGCTGGGAGGGAAGGGGCGGGCGTTCTAACCCTGCCCCTTCCCTGGCTTTCCTGGGCATCTCGCAGGTGCGAGGCGCCCAGGAAAGCAGCGCTCCGCCATCTCCAGGCCTCACCGGGAGGTTGGCATCCCCGGTGGGGTGGGCACCCCAGGCTGTCCTGCCTAGGGTGCCCAGACACTTGGGGCCGGCCCTGGACCTTGGGCAAGCCATAGTTCTGTCAGAGCTTCTGTCCTTGAAAAAGAACAGTTTCTCTCAGAGCTCTCTCAGCCCCACCTACCTGACAGGGTGTCTGTTGCGGGGAGGGGAAGGGAAAGGAGTTTGTAAGCCGCTCTGAGACTCTGAGTGAAGGGTAGGGTATAAATCCAATCTCCTCCTCCTCCTCCTCCTCCTCTTCTTCCGCTTCTGCTTCTTCTTCTTCTTCCTTGAGAAGAACTCTCCAGCTTGCAGATTGAATTTAGAAAAAGACCTCTCTCTAACAGAAACATGGATGCCTTCCAAAACAACAGCAACAAACCACCCAGATCTGTGTGTGCTAATGAAAAAAACGTTCCCATTTTGGAACAAAACAATGCCACAGTTTGCAATAATGAGATTATATTTGATATTAATTTAGAGCTATTGGAGAGGAGTTTAGAATAGCTATTCTAATACCATATTTAGCGTGGGGGCACAATCTGTTCCCTCTTCAGTCAGTTTCTTTCGAGTGCCATTTTGCTGCTCAGAAATGAACGGCTCAAACAATTACACTTACCAAGCAAATCACACACCTGATTTACAACTTAAACTGTTAATCTGCTAGGTTTGATTGTGCACTCCAGCTGGCAATTACCAGAGTGTAAATTCACTGGGATCTTTTGTCTTTTTTTGTAATGGGGCTTTGGCACTGGAAAAGAGAAAATGGAGCCCCTAACAAGCCACGCAGATGGATCTGGGGACGGAAGTCTTGCTGAGGCCAGGCGGTTGTTGCCAGCGATATGGCAGCCAGAACTTATGGTGCCTTTGAGATCAGCAGCGCTGGACGCTGTCGGTGGGTAGGGCCTTGTTGCCGTGGCGCTTTTCTGGCCGTGTGGATTGTGGGGACGGGGTTGTCTCACGATATTCCTGTTAAAGGGTTTAATCGTTCTCATCTCCTGTCATCTCTTTGAAAGGGACAAAGAACTGGCCGTCTGTTTCAAGGAGCGGTCCTTATTTCCTGTGCTGCTCTGGTACAGCAGGGCCTCCTTACTCAACATGTCCGTCAGAAAAATCCAGGTTCTCCCCCAGAAGTGATGTCACACCGATGCTGATGGTTAAGTTTGGTGTAGCGGTTAAGTGTGAGGACTCTAATCTGGGAGAACCAGGTTTGATTCCCCACTCCTCCACTTGCAGCTGCTGGATGACCTTGGACAAGCCATAGTTCTGACAAGAGCTATCCTTGAAAGGACAGTTTTGACAAGAGCTCTCTCAGCCCCACCTACCTCACAGGGTGTCTGTTGTGGGGAGGGGACGGGGAAGGAGTTTGTAAGCTGCTCTGAGACTCCCAGGAGAAGAGGGGGTATAAATCCAGCCTCTTCTTCTCTTCTTCTTCTTCTGATCCGCCCCCCCCCCCCCCCGTATTCCTGCCCTGTCCGGACTCCCACAGGTTGAAGGGCTGCCATCCTCCAAGTGGGGCAAAAACACACAGAAAAAACTGTGAAAATTCACTTATAAACAATGTGTGAACCAAATAAAGACTATTGCAAATTGATACATCTTTAGATTTATGTAAGCTTCAAAAATCTTATACTAGAATGAAGACTTCGAAAGTGCACTTTAAACATGTACAACACCATGTCAGAGAACTAAACACATCAATATGAAGCTAAATCCAAATCATAAAGTTCACTCAATTCAACAGGTAAGTCTTCTGGGGGGAAAAATAGTGGCAATAAGGCAACCTGAACCTTCTATGTTCCACAAATAACAAGTCACCAGCAAGCATAACCGTATTGCTTCGTACAAAAACATTACAAGGACACACAGTCTCAAAACATGGAACACGTACCTGTTACCTGTTAAGTTTGTAAAGAATTTGCTCTAGAACATGAAATCCAGTCTGAAAATGTGATCAAGTTTATGCACTGCTGTGACAATGTTGCCATATTATTGAAGTCCAAAGTAGTCTACAAGATTCATCTTGGTCAGAAGAAGACTTTTGTAGTCGAAATGGGAAAAGCATTCCGGAGTTCACCGTCTCCTTGTTGGTCCTGTTAAATTCTGGACGATCATCTGAAACTACACAATATTGTATATTTTGTGTTGTTAATGTTTTGAAGTATAATAACATATACGAATTGTGTAAGCGCTTTGTGTTTGACAGTTATTTTGATGTTACCAATTCTATTCAGTTACTGTCACCCGTTTTGAATCAGTACTCTTTTAGAAGGCACAGCGATATGTTCTGTTCTGACAGGGTATGTTGACCTTCCTTCTTTCTCCCGTTTCTCAAAAGAGCTTTGTCTGAGAAGTGACCGTGACCTGTGTAAAATACAAAGCACATGCCTAGGAAAAGAGGATTCCCTTCCCTAACTGCATTGGGGGACTGGCAAACCTAACATCTTGTGATGAAGGTAGTTGTGATGAAGGTAGAAGGGGTGTCAGGTATCCTGTCATGTTAATGGAATGAGGGAGGAGGGAAGTTGCCTCTCTTCCCGCCCCCCCTGAAATCTCACTCTCATCTTCTTATCAGGGCTTTGACCTTGGTACTCCAACTGCTGGAGTTCATCTCTGGGAACATTAACCATTCTTAGAATTTTTTGCTTAGCCTGCCCACCTAGGTTGCCTGCCTAGCCTGCTACGCGTGAACTGTAACCATTGGCTTCTACTAGTGGGGGGGGATCTTAGAATGTAGTATAACCGAGCCTGCTTTGCTGCATAACGCTATTACTGACACAGACTGTATATATGTGTCTTTGGTACTGTTTCATTAAACATTGCCTTCTGAAGAAGCCCTGTGTTATATGACTGACTGAAGAACCTGACAAAGTGTCAGTAATTCTTCTCTCTTTTCCTTCGAACCGCCTGTCTCTCTGCAACCGAGATGAGTGGAGACAAGGAAGAGAATGCTGTGGTGACCACCGGGGAAGACTCGATGCCAACCACGTCGGTACCCACAACTACAGTGCCAACGACCAGGCCTTTGGATGAGGATCTGGCTGACTGGTACTTTGATCCATTTGGTGGGGCATATGCCAGTGTGACTACCTGCCCGAAACAGTGAGAATGGGGAAGGTTCCAGATAGACACTGTTGAATCATGGACCCTTACCCCCGGACCCCGCAGGGAAAGCCAGTACAATCGGGGCATCCACCATCTGACTGCGGTGCCTGATCCAGAGACTGGAAGGCATAAGCCCGCGGAGTCAGAAAACTACCTGGATACCCGGGTAGAGTTGTTAGAACAGAGCCAGGACAGACTCTTCCGAATGGTCGAGGAGTTGCTCCGAAAGATGCTGGGAGTGATTGCAGAGGTGGTCCAGCGGGAACTTGACCAACATCTACTTGTGCAACCAGCGGGCTCCACACAACCGGCACCTCCGGTGCAACAGGTCCCACCAGGCCAAACACCCCCGGCCCTAGGCATCCCGGGCCAGCAGCCATTGGTGCAGCAGCCTGTGCACCCCCCCAGTGCCGAGACGGCTCCTGAGAGGCATGGGGAGGGATTTGCCTCTGCCAGGCGAGATGCTGGATGCAATGTTTGATGGAGTGTCGGACAAACTGGCCTACTTTTTGGTGCGTGCGGAAAAATTTGTGCAGAACTGGGACCATCTATTCCCAAATGAGGAACGCATTGTGGACTGCATTGCCTCCCACTTGCAGGAGGGAGCGGCCAACTGGTATGTGACCCTGCACCACGAAGACGGATGGGAATTCTGGGAGGTCGATGCATTTATGTGGGCTCTGCGAGTGCACTACGAGGACACCAACACAAGTGAGTCTGCTCAAGCTTTCTTGCACACCTTCCATCAGGGCAAGAAATTGGCCCATGAGTACACAGAGGGGTTTCAGCGCCATGCTGCCAAGATCTGTGGGTGGCCAGATGGGTGCTGGTGCAACATTACCATCTGGGACTCAACCCAGAGATTGGGGAATGATCCTCCGCAGTGTCCAGCCAGTGTCTTTGCTTGCATGGATGAGTGAGGCAGCAGACATGGAGAGCCGTCTCTGCACCATTCGGATTGACGACACGGCTACCTTGGGTAAGAGTATCCCGACCATGGCCACGGCTACCTTGGGTAAGAGTATCCCGACACCAGCCACGAAACCCAAGACACCCCCCCCCATGCCCAAAGGAAGTGACACGTGAACTCTGCATGAAACGGGCTCTGTTTAAAATGTGGAGAAGCCGGTCACTTCGCAGCTGTGGGTCCTGAGTCGGGTCCAGCGACCACCCCAAAATGGGTGGGGGAGAAGAAGAGACCAGACACCCCAGCGATAAAGCCCACCACCCGCCCAAAGACTCCTCATGCTTTGCAAGCCAGCCTGCAGGAGGATGAGTCCGCCTCATCTGGGGATGAAGAGTCCCAGCTGGCGGGAAACGGCCAGGACCTGCGGTGAACAGCACTGACCAGCAGGTCCCACATTCCGAGGTGCAGAAAATGGTGAGCACTTATCCCCTCCCTCTCTTTAGTGACTATGACTATCATCAACCCAGAGCTTAACACCCATGTGCGGGTACAGGGGTTGATTGACTCAGGGTGAGGGAGGGACTTGATCCACCCCTCTTTGGTTATGGGACTGGGGGCCAAGGTAATCATAGAATCATAGAATCATAGAATGTTAGAGCTGGAAGGGACCTTGCAGGCCATCTAGTCCAACCCCCTGCACTCTGCAGGAACACAGCCGAAACCCCTACATACCTATCAAACTCCCTGACCCCTTGGTGTTCACTCAAATGGACAGCTCCACCATGAAAGACCCATGCAAACACATGGCGCTGCGGAAGAGTACAGGGCAGCACTGGGAAAGCCACCCTTTTGTCATTATGCCAGCTGCCCGGTTCCCGTTAGTCCTAGGTAGTCTTCATCAAGTTCATCAAGTGGCTTCATGATCATGATCCCTACATACTGTGGGGGTAGGGGATTGTTCATTTCATTTCCCCCTGGTGCACTGCACACAGCTGGGACAAAGAATGGGGGGGAGCCTCCTCAAGTGTTGGCTGTACCTGTGTGTCTGATGAGCGAGGAACTCCAGTCAATTCCCCCCAAGTACCAGGATCTAGCCAAAGCGTTTGGGGAAGAGGAGCAGATGAGCTGCCCCCCCATAGGAACTCGGACTACTCTGTTGAATTGCTACCGGACCAGAAACTGCCTAAGAGCAAGTTATACTCCATGAGTCCTGTGGATTTGGCTAGAGGGTTTATCAGACCCACCTCCTCGCCTTTCGCAGCCTCAGTGTTGTTCTGGAAGAAAAAGGATGGGGGGTTGTGCTTGTGCACTGACTACCAGGGTTTAAATGCAGTCTCATCCATGAATGCCTACCCCCTCCTCTTGATCAAAGACCTCCTAGCGGTGGTCTTGAAGGGGAAAATCTTTTCAAAACTCAAACTCCATGATGCCTATTTCCGAGTCCGCATTAGGGAAGGGGATGAATATAAAATGACGTTTAACACTCCCCTGGAGCAGTTCAAATACCTGGTGATGCCTTTTGGCCTTCAGGGCGCTCCAGGGGTCTTCATGAACTTGATTAATGAGGTATTGCACAAGCACCTGTTTAATGGAGTCCCATTTTACTTGGATGACATTTTGTTGTACTCCCCTGACAAAGAATCCCATGTCAAACTGGTCAGAGAGGTCCTGAAAACGTTGCACAAGCACAAACTCTTTGCTAAGCTCTCTAAGTGTGAATTCCATTGCTCTGAGATTTCTATTTTGGGCTACCGGATCTCCGCCCAGGGGATTGAAATGGACCCCGCCAAGGTCCAGGCTGTGGTGGGGTGGGAACCGCCCAAGACCAGGTGGCAACTCCAAGCATTCCTCGGTTTTGTGAACTTTTATAGGGCTTTTCTTGCAAACTTTGCCCAAGTGAGTCTCCCCCTAACAGACCTCTTGAAAACAAAAGGGAGGGGGACGGATAGTACGCGGCCGGGGGCTAAGCTGGACTAGACTTCTGAATGCCAGGAGGCGTTCAACTGTCTGAAGGCCCTATTCACTTCCCAGCCGGTTTTAGCACACCCAAACTACAAAAATTTATTGTGCAGGTTGATGCATTGGATGTCGCTATGGGTGGCGCCATTTTGCAAGAGGGGGAGGACGGAAGTTCAATGACACTGAACGCAATTGGTCCGTGTTGGACAAGGAGGCAGGAGCCATTAAACTAGCGCTTTCGACATGGTGACATTGGTTGGAGGGGGCCGGAGTGCCATTCAAGGTGTGGACTGATCATAAAAACCTCAAAGTTCTCTGCAAGCCCTGCAACCTCAACGCCAAACAGCTATGCTGGGTTGATTTTTTCTCAAAGTTCAATTTCACTCTCCACCACTTCCCAGGGAAGGCGAACTCGCTTGCTGATGCACTGTCCTGCCTCCCGCAACATGATAGCCACCAGGAGGAGGTCCTGGACTCTATGCTCACTCCCTCCCAGTTAGGGGTGGTGGTCACTACTTGCAGTCAGGTGAAAACCCCTCCTCCTGTGGCTGATGACTCCTGAGAACTGAAGTTCGCTCAGGCGTTCTCAGAGGGAGACCATGTGGAGCTGGAAAAGGAGAGGGAAGTGGAGGAAAAGACTAATGGCTGTTGGTATCGGGGCATTAAACTGTTTGTACCTTCCTCCTTGGGAGGAGAAATCATGTCTCATGTTCATGGGAGCAAACTGGCCGGCCACTTGGGTTTTGTAAAGTCCTTGCATCTCCTGCAACGCCAGTTCTGGCGGCCCGAGATGAGGAAGGATCTCTCCCTCTTTGTCCACTCCTGTCAAACCTGCCTCATGAGTAAACCGAGACCCAGGAAGCCATCGGGACTCCTTCAACCCCTCCCTATGCCTAGTCGACCTTGGGAGGTCATCTCCGTGGATTTTATCATGGACCTACCCCCTAGCAAGAGGAAGACTGTTCTGTGGGTTGTTGTCGACTTGTTTTCCAAACAAGCTCATTTCATTCCGTTTAAAGCCTTGTCGTCCACAAAAATGCTAGCTAAGGCTTTTCTGCAGCACGTTGTCAGATGGCATACCTTGCCCAGGAAAATTATCTTCAACTGTGGCATGCAATTTGTTTCCAGGTTTTGGGGGGAGTTAATGCATTTGCTGGGGGTGGAAAGGGGTCTGAGCAGTGCCTATCATCCCGAGATGGATGGACAGACCAAACGGGTCAACCAAACTTTGGAACAATACCACCGGTGCTTTACTAACTTTCAACAAAACGACTGGGAGGGGCTCCTCCCCTGGTGGAATTTTGCTACAATAACACTTGTCGTTCTTTGACTGGGGTCTCCCCCTTCATGGCTGTATATGGTTATGAGCCCCCCCTCCCCTTCCTTTCTTGGCAGACACTAGATTACCGGCAGGAGAGGCCAGGGACTGGTGCAAACAGTTGCAGAACGCTTGGCCGGTTCTTTGTAGAACTTTGGAGGGGGCCAAACAAGCCTACAAGCTACAGGCTGATAAAAAATGGGACAAGGGGTGGGATCTCAAACCCAGGGACTCTGTGTATGTCTCTACTAAGAACATTAAAGGTCTCCAGCCAAGCAGAAAATTGGGCTGGAAGTTTGTAGGTCCATTCCCTGTCAAACGTCTGATCAATGATGTCACCGTTGAACTTGTGTTGCCTAAATCTTTGAAATACCTACACCCTGTTTTTCACCTTAGGCTCCTCTGCTGTGATCCTGGGACTAATGCCTGGCACCCAACGTGAAACGCCCCTCACTTATGGTGTGAGGTGAACCACATTATGAAGTTGCTGACATTTTGGACTCTAAGCTGAAACGCAATAAACTGTATTACCTTGTGGAGTGCGTGGATTTTGGGTCTCAGCATAGGGGAGTGGGTTGCTGTCGAGAACATCAGTGCCCCCTGACTCCTCCAGGAATTCTACCGCCGTTACCCAGGCAAGCCAGGAGGGGGGCCCCTTTAGGGGAGCAGAATGTCAGGTGTCCTGTCATGTTAATGGAATGAGGGAGGGGGAAGTTGCCTCTCTCCCCCCCCGAAGTCTTGCTCTCATCTTCAGATCAGGGCTTTGACCTTGGTACTCCAGCTGCGGGAGTTCATCTCTGGGAACACAAACCGTTCTTAGAATGTTTTGCTTAGCTTGCCCGCCTAGCTTGCCTGCCTAGCCTGCTATGTGCAAACTGTAACCATTGGCTTCTACTAGTGGGGGCTATCTGAATGCAATATAACCGAGCCTGCTTTGCTGTATCATGCTATTACTGACACAGACTGTATACCCGTGTCTTTGGTACTGTTTCATTAAACATTGTCTTCTGAAGAAGCCCTGTGTTTTATGACTGACTGAAGAACCTGACAAAGTGTCAGTAATTCTTCTCTCTTTTCCTTCAAACCGCCTCTCTCTCTGCAACCGAGATGAGTGGAGACAAGGACTAACTGAAGAACCTGACAGATTGTCAACTTTGGTTTGGGAAATTCCTGGAGTTTTGGAGGATGAAGCCTGGAGAGGGTGGAGCTTGGGGATCAGGTTGGCAGACCCTCCAGTGGAGGCTGAGCTGGCTAGGGGAAATTTACCCCCCAAAAGAGGGAGATCCAGCTTTGTAAGGGCTGCAGGACACAAAATTACGAAACCCTGGGGTGTGACTCCTCACTCACCAGTTTGGTAGCTGCCACCAGCTCTTTAGACTATCCCAACAATTAGAAGCCAAAGGGCAAGCTTCCAGCCTTCCTGAGACTAAACAAAAAAATCAACCCTGCAAGGAAGGCTCGCAGAATGAGTTTCTCACACGAGCCGTCCAAGACACTAGATTTAGATTGAAGCCAGCTGAAGACAAATAACTGCTTAAGTAAATTAGAATATAATTATTTATTAAGGTGCAAGAATATTCAGAAAGAATCAGAAACTGTGAGACAAAAAACCCAAGAAAGCTCAAATGTTAAAGCTCTAGCTGCACAGTAAGACAATTCATTACAGGTCATAAGATGTTACCCAGTCCAATCCAAGTTGTCTTGCCAGCTGGGGTGTTATCTAAGTACCACAAGGTCAGCTTGTGCAAGCTTTGCTGTGTTTTTCCAAACTCTGTTAACCCAAAAGCAGGCCTCAGCACAGCCTGAACCAAAGTTTAGAAATGAGACAAGAAAACTGAGGTGCCATTTCTTGATACGGTTGACCTGCAGCAACGTGCCTACATCACTTCCCCCATGACCTGGAAGTGACATCATCACGTTGGGGACATCGGGGAGACTCCCTGGTATTTTGGCAAAAGACTCTGTGGTAGAAGCTAAATTTACCATAGAGTTCTTGCTCAAATACTAGAGCGTCACCCCGATGGAAGAAAGCATTCAAACCCCTGTTCAGGTGGCCAGCCTCCAGGTGGGGCCTGGAAGATCTCCTAGAATCAGCGGTGTAGCCAGAAAATTTTGGTTGGTGGGGCATGGGGAAACCTGAACCGCACCTGCTGCTCCTCTTGCAGCAGCAGCAGCAGCACCACCTCCAGCTCCACTGCGCCCTCTCGTCCTCCCCAAGACCTTTTGATTGGAGAGACTCGATTCCAGGCTGCTTTTCTGTGTAAGCCAGGGGGGGGGGATCTCTGACTTTCTCCAGTTTGCATTTTGCGATTTTATTCTATTGCTTCTTCTTCTTTTCGCATTTTAACAACTTATTTATTTTTCAGCCTGGGAAAAAAAGAAAAAGAAAAAAAATGAGACTGAAGCTTCCCTGACTGTGCCTGGGATCATTTTGGAACACCCACATGCATCCAGGATATTCCAGGAATTTTTTTTTAATTTTTGTTGGGGGGGCAAGCACTCATCGGTGGAGGGGCATTGCCCCCAAATGCCCCCCATGCCCATAGGCCTGCCTAGAATTACAACTGAACTTCAGCCTACACAGATCAGTTCTCCTGGAGAAGACGGCTCCCTAAGACGGTGGAGGTCCTGGCATTATAACCCACTGAGGGTCCTTCCCCTCCCAAGCCCGGCCCTCCTTAGGTACCACCCAATAATCTCCAGGAGTTTCCCAAGCCAGGGTTGTGGATCAGGGGCTATGACATCTGCAGGGGGAAAAAAATTACTCAGAACACATATTCATAATTTGCATCAAGTTTTTCAGTTCAGCACCGTCAAGCAAGTGTTACAGTCATTCTTCTGAAACAGCAGCAATTCTTGAAGTGGCCTAATAGCAGTCGCAGTGACGGGTTTTGATATGCACAGACGACAAATTGTGCTGTGGCTGGTACATCAGCGAGTTGCACTGCAAATGTCAATAGGCAGAAGATTAAAGTGTTCCGTTTGCTGTCCACATGAGGACAACCTTCCCACATTCCAGCTGAATCGTTTAATGCTAAGCGTCCAATGAGATGTTGAAGACGGAATTACACCTGTCACGTTATTTGACTAGAATTTGTTTTGCGGTTTTTGGCTGAAGAGGGGACCGTACCATAATCCAGCACGCTTGTGTTTAGCACTCAAGCCGAGTAAATTTACAAATGACATGCCCTCCTTTAAGTAAAAGACAACAAGCTGCATTCCTATTCAGCAAACAAGTGTGTGGCTAAAAGACCCATTTAAATTCAGTGGACTTTCCAGACCCAAAAACGTAATGGATATCTTGATTGATTCATTGACTCCACATTGATTCCACCTTGTTTTGTGCTTGAAGCCATTTACCATAAAGAGCCAGTATAGTGCAGTGGTTAGAGTGTCCAACTAGGATCTGGGAGACCCAGGTTCGAATCAACTCTCTGCCATGGAAGCCTGCTGGGTGACCTCGGGCCAGTCACCCGTTCTCAGTCTAACCCGCCTCCCAGGGGGATTGTGAGGATAAAATGGAGGATGGGAGAACTCTTTAGCTTCCCACTGTGGAAAAGGTGGGGCATAAATGAAGCAAATCATGAAATAATTAACAATCATACAACCCCCAGATAACAACCCTGCATAGGGTTGAAGATAAGAACAGACCATCGAGTTGCAACCAATTCATGGCGACCCCAACCACAGGGTGTTCCGGGCCAGAGGTGCCTTCCTCTGGGTAGCAGCCCCTGTCTTATCTTGGTGGTCTCCCATCTAAGTATTCACCATGACCGACCTCTGATTAGCTTCCAAGTCCTGCCAAGCTCGAGACAAGTTGGGCCATAAGTAGATGTTCAATAATAATATTTAATGTTTGTATATAACACCTCCCAAGTATTCAGAGCTCCTGACGAGGATCACACTGTTACTCATGGCCCGTTTCTCCAGGTGGTGAGAAGTTCTGGAGGCAGTGCTTACCCAGATAGATTCATTAGGAGGGCAGGGAGAAGAGAGAGAGCACACTGATGGCGTTATTGTACTATTTGCTTTATTAACAAATAAGAACATAAGAACATAAGAGAACCCAATGTTGAATCAGGCCAATGGCCCATCTAGTCCAACTCTCTGTCACACAGCGGCCAAAATATACCAGGTGCCATCAGGAGGTCAGTCTTTTGGGGCAACTCCCTATCTGTACAAATGTTAAACTCAATGACATTATGGTCACTGTTCCCAAGTGGTGCAATCACTTTTACATCTCTCACCAGGTCTTGGGTGTTACTTAGGACCAAATCCAGGATCGTCTCTCCCCTAGTAGGATCTGTGACCATCTGTTCCATAGCACAGCCATTGAGAGTGTCTAAAAACTCAATCTCTTTTTCCTGACTAGAACTCATATTGACCCAATCAATGTGTGGGTAGTTAAGTCACCTATTACGACACAGTTATTTCATCTAGCCGCTATCTTTAATTCATTCATCATTTTATAATCCTCCTCTATCTTTTGATCTGGTGGACGATAACAAACTCCCACTGTTAAGCCTCCTTTTGGACCCACTATTTCAAATAAGCAGACATTATTATTGGACCCACTATTTCAAATAAGCAGACATTATTACCCCCAAACCTACATATCCCAGGCTAGCCAGATCTTGGAAGCTAAGCAGGGTCAGCCCGGGTTAGTACTTTGATGGGAGACCTCCAGGTAGGACCTGGGATCCCCTGGAATTACACCTTGTCTCCCAACTACAGAGATCAGTTCCCTGGAGAAAACAGATTCTTTGGAGTGGGGCACTGTGCCCCACTGAGGTCTGTGTCCCCCTCAGGCTCCATCCACAAATCTCTAGAAGTTTCCCAGCCTGGAGCTGGCAGCCTTAACCTTCAGCCCTCGCTGGTAACCAGGTGACCCTACTCCATTATTTTACTGAGGTAAATTTGTGCCTCAGAAACCACCCAAGTTTAGTTTCTGAGTTGGTAAGCAGCATAGCCACACAGAAACTGCATTTAACACATCTAAAAAAAAGATCACACCTTTCCCACTTTTTAAAAACCCTGTCTATGTTTCCTCTTTCCAAAGAACATTTGAAATACTGAGGCCTTATCTCCAAAGCGTAGGCATATTTCAACACAGATTTCACCTGCCTATTCTTCAGGGTGCTTTTTATTACAATAATCCTCATTACTGTCAGTTTGAAGCTCAGGAGCCTGGCGAAAACCGCAGTACCTTTTGGCACACGAGCCGGGCGTTGTAAACATGGCTGCATTCATGCTCATGCTTATTAATAAGGACGGTTTTGAGGAGGGGGGAAAGCCACCCGGAAAAAGGATTGAAGAAAAGACAAGACATTTTTTCACACCTTTTAAAAATATGTAAATTAGAGTTTTTCAGAATTACAGTAACAGGGAAACGGCACTTTTAAAATATGTGCCCTGATCTTAGTATACAAAAGCAAAGAAGCTGGGACTTAAAAAAAAGCCAATAATGATGATGATGATGATGATGATGATGATTTGCTGATTTATTTAATTTATGCATTTAATTCAGTTGTACCCTGCTTTTTGCCCGAATAGGGACTCAAAACAGTTTACATCATTCTTCTCTCCTCCATTTTATCCTCACAACAACCCTGTGAGGTAGGTTAGGCTAATTTCTGCCCAGTTGCCAGAATTTCCCGTGTAAAAGTCAGATTTTCTGTATTTTTCATATGTGCATGTATGTATGTGAGTGTGCATGCACCTGGAAGTTGTGGCGACCGTTGGTGACTGAGCCCCTACTGGAAGTCTGGGGGATATTCAGAGAGGGGGCTGAATAAAGCCTGCCCCCGCCTCCCCACCTCTGGTATTCCAAGGAGGTCTCCCATCCAAGTACCAAGTATCCAAGTAGACCCTGCCTAGCTTCCGAGATCAGATGAGATCGGATTTGCCTGGGCTACTCAGGGCAGGGCAAAAAGTCATAATTTTTTACTGGTTACCAGAATTCAGCTCCCAACCTATATGCTCAGGGCACTGCTTTGTTCCAGTCCCAATAGGGTTGCTAACCTCCAGGTGGGACCTGGAGATCTCCCAGTATTACACTTGATCTCCAGGCAATAGAGCTCAGTTCCCCTGGATAATTTTTTTTTTTAATTCCATTTCTACCCCGCCCTCTCTGCGAATGGGCTCAGGGCAGCTTACAAAAGGGCAACCAGTGCCAAAAAAAACAAGTTAAAACATAAACATATAAGCATATAAAATTACTAAAACATACCCACAACATAAAGTGCTCTTGTCTCAACCCGATGGCTTCAGATGATCATTAAACACAGCAGTGTAAGACCCAGCAGTGTTGGTCGTGGCAGGCCCCAAGGACTTAACTCAGCTATCCCCTTCCTCCACCACACAGTTGGTAAAGTTAGCAGTGGGGGGGGGGCAAGGCAGCGGCCAAAGAGGGGGGAAAGGAAAGCTGCTTTGGAGGGCGGACACTGCGGCATTATACCCCAGTGAGGTCCCTCCCCTCCTCAAACCCTCCTCTCCCCAAAATATTCAGGTATTTTCCAACCCAGATCTGGCAACGCTAGAGTTGGCCCTCAAGAAGTAGGATTGCCAACTCCAGGTTGAGAAATTCCTGGAGATCTGAAGGTAGAGTTTGGAGAGGGGAGAGAACTCAGCCGCAATGTGATGCCACAGAGTCCACTCTCTTCCATTTTGCCCCTGGAAACAGACGTCTGTGCTCTGGAGATCTGTTGTAATTCTGGGAGAAGTGCAGGCCCCACCTGGAGCTGGAATAAGAAGGGTGTTGTTTGGAGAAGATACTGGGCTCCAGCATTCCCGCTAAGCTGAGTTACTGTGAGCTAGCTCACAGTTTTCTAGCCTCCGGCTGATTCATTTTTGTCTTAGCTCAGGAAGGATGGCTCCAGAGCAAACTGGATGCAGAGGCCAAATCGCTGGCTCACAACTTTAATGCCAGGAGCACACAAAGTAGAATTGTTGCTCACAGGACTCCACAGCTCAGTGGGAGCATTGGTTAGCTGCCTGCTCTCTGCAGGAAGGTTTTGCTGTGAGTTGGCCTGCTCACCCGCCCTGTGGGTCATGTTGAATTAGCTGGTCACCCTTTGAGAGGCCATGCAGGGATTTTGGGGGCTCCTCCTTCAAACTGGCTTGTAAAGAGACCTTTTTTCCCTCCACTTGTTCCACAGAGTCCTAGGGAGTGGTGCTATTCTCCAATCAGACATGGTCTTTCGATTGGTTGGGTTGTAACTAGCTTTGGCAGGAACAGTGAGAGTTACTGCAGCAGAGGTGTGGCTCACTGGTGGGATTGCCATCCCTAGCTGGCACCAGTGTTCCCTCTGAGCTGAGTTAGTGTGAACTAGCTCACAGATTCTTAGCCTCCAGCTCACACATTTCTGTCTTCACTCAGGAAGAATCCAAAGCAAACTAATTTAAGCAGCAGCCAAATCGCTCACTCACAGCTTTAATGCCAGTAGCTCACAAAGTAGAATTTTTGCTCACAAGACCCCACACCTTAGAGGGAGCATTGGCTGGTGCCCCAACAGGAAAACTCAGAGGTGGGAAGGAACAAGCTCTTCAGCATCGCACCAAAGTATGACCTCGCTTCCTGTATGAAACCAGAAGTGACTGACATCCTCGTGCTGGGATGACACGCTAGGATTTGCCCCAAACACTATGAAACCACAAAGGTTTGAGTGAATCCTAGAGCATCATACTGATGCGATGATGTCACTTCTGGTTTCGCACTGTAAGTGACATCACAGTGCTTAAACTAGGGTTGCCAACCTCCTGGTGGGGCCCACAGATCTCTGGAATAACAACTGATCTCCAAGATATGTATATCAGTTGCCGTGGAACAAATGGCTGCTTTGGAGGGTGAACTCTATGGCATTATGCCATGCTGAGCTTCCTCCCAACCCTAGACTTCACCCTCTTCAGACTCACTCCCAAAAAAACCTTAGCCAAACCATTCCCATTTCCCCCCTGCTGCCTTGTCAAGCAGTGGTAGGAAAGGGGGGACCACACTAGGAGGTTTCCCACCATAGCAGGAGACCTGCCTCCCTGCTCAATGGCTGGTACCCTGGACTATCTGACAACACGGTGCTGTTTCCAGGTAGCCCATAACTGGCTCAAGCAGCCAGGTAGTCTTGGGAGGGAACACCCTCGGTGGCTGAGTGGTGTCAACCTTGGTTGCTGAAGCAGCACACATGGTGACACGTGGAGTGAGGGAGATAAGTCTTAACACCTTTTGCCACTGTTTGATGAGCAGGTGAGGATAAACTAAGCCACTAGAAGCACTGGCTAAGTTGGAAGCCAGGGCAGGTCTGCCCAAAACGTTGGCAGCCAGCATTAGTCTACTGGTGAGCAGCAACTCACACCAATTCAGGAATGTTTAACTGCTGTAAACCAGCCATTACTAAACTAGCTAACCTGCATGCTGGTGTCCAGTTTCCTTATTGTTAGGTATAAAAGTTTGAGGAAAGCTGAAATTTTTGGAGCAAAGGGGAGCAGGCCATGAATGATTGAACACTGCTTTCCTCCCACATGTGCTCAAGGAAACCAGGGGTAATTCTGCCTTGGCTTTTCCCTCCGTTGTTTTACAAAACCCATGCTGGAACAGAAATTCCCCTCTGCATTGCAGGCCGCAGGGAAAGAGGTAGGCACTACACAGGATCCAATCCACAGTTTTCAATCAGCATTTTTATCATATTGGGGTATATTTAGATAGGGCTGTTTAATTGTCTTACTATCTATTCTGTTTTTATATGAGATTTTGTTGTTGTTGGCTTTTGGAACTGTGCACTGTTTTATACATTTTTGCTGGAGGAGAAGAAGAGGAGGAGGAGGAAGAGGAAGGGCTAGAGGAGGAGGAGGGTTATACCCTGCCCTTCACTACCCAAAGGAGTCTCAGAGCAGTTTACAATGTCCTGTCCCTTCCCCTCCCCACAACAGACACCTTGTTAGGTTAGATGGGGCTGAGAGAGCTCTCTTAAGAACTGTCCTTGAGAGAACAGCTCTGTAAGAACTTGTGACTGACCCAAGGCCACGCCAGCAGCTGCATATGGGGGCATGGGGAATCAAACCTGGTTCTCCCAGATTAGAGTCCGTGCTCCTAACCACTACACCAAACTGGCTACACCAGAAGCAATATAAATATCTGAAAAATAAGAACATTTCTGTGAGCCAAAACACTGGCATTGGAGAGAAAGTGAAGCAAAGGGAAGATATGTCAATCATCCCCCAAATATCCCGCCTCTTGTCCAGGGCTCTGAACCAATCCTTGTAATTTTGCTGACATGTAAGCCCCATGATTGTCAGCCAATCAGAGCCCATGGAACCCCACCTGATGGGAGGGGCTGAGCCAGCCTCAGCTTAAGAAGGGGGAGAAATTTCTCCTCCCTCCCTCAGACAGGAAAACCTGCTGCTGTAGATAAGAGCCCTCAGCCTAGCCGGCTTTTTATTTGGCTTTTAGTTAGGGTTCTGGGTTTGGGTCAAGGAAGAAAGCTCGTTTTGGTGAGATAAATAAGCATCCTGTTAAGTGCCCAATATTCCTAACTTATGTCTTTAGTTTCTCTGGACCGGAGCTCTATGTGTTAGAGAAAAAGAAAAGAAAAATGTACCACAAAATAAGACAGTCTACATTAATGTGTCTATTGGCAGGTTTTCATCCTTCGAGGTTTGGTGGAATGTTTATAGATAGAAGCTTTTGCTGACTGTGAACAGGAGAAGGAGCTGCACTAAGCTTCGATAATACAAAGATACAGTCGTTGTATCGTGGCTGTATTCTGCTGCTTACCACCTGGAGGTTGGCAACCCTAGATAAATATGACTGTTTTACCAAACCCACGTTGGAACAGAAATTCCCCTCTACACTGCATGCCGCTTTCATTTTATTTGATCATCGGGTTTTATGGTACCTTCTGCATAGATTTACGGCCGTTTAGGGGTGACTTTGCACTCAGTACAGTGTTGCCCCAGGGTATTTGAATGTGGTTTCGAGCTGCACCTTTGGTAAAACAACAGAAGAAAAAGCCAGTGCAGAATCACCCTAAGAAACAGAGTGAACAGAGAAACACACCAAGTGATGTCTGATGGGGAGGCAGATATACTGGCGTGCCGACTGGATGGATAAATCCCACAATTTAATGATCTCCTCAAAGGAAGATCCATCTCCCTCCAGTTCAATGCAAAGCAGTCGAGCTGGAGAATTTGTTTCAGCAACAGGAAGGGATTACACATGCAGGTGAGTTTACAATATGAGCAAATCCAAGAATCAGGCAGGCTGCAGTACAGAAAACGCTCCTGCTTTGGGAGAAACTGTTCCAGAAAGTTGCACTATATAAGTTAAGTAAGGGGGAGTTCAGTTCCCCTCCACCACTTGATCCTCTCTGCAGAATTAGGGACTCAACTCTCCATTCTGAATCATGTAGAGCAGGATGGTGTTTTTTTTAAGAAGAAAATTCCACCGCAAGAATACTCATAATACTCACATGCTGCCTTTTACATGAGTCGAAGAGATTGGCAGAGGTCAGCAGAACTCCAGGATCCCTGCTGAGCTGCCTCTAAGAAGACAGGCAGCCCATAGAATGAGGGAGGTGTGGAGGCTCTCTGGCTATTCAGAGAAGATGGGCGGGGGCAGGGGGGGAGAGAAAGAGGAAAAAGAGACAAACCTGCCTATTGATTCTCCTTACATCCTCCTTCATAGACAAGTCTTTTCCAAACAGATGAAGCAGGGTGTCCCCCACACACCCTTTCCTTTACCCTTGCTGTTATTTCGGATCTTTCCGGCTGTGTGTGTAATTAATTATAGGCATATTAACAACCCGGGACAGCCCCACTGTATTAACAACAAGCTTCCCGTTCAGATTAAAGAGAGCAAGGCTCTTTTAAAATTTATGACAATTTAATAGGTTTTCTAGCTGGTAGTTGAAAGTGCATTTAGTGAAAAGAGGGAAGCGAGTTTGCAGGAGGAGGAGGATATATAAACACAAGCGCAAATGTATAATTTGCATCTGGTTTTTGTAAGGGACTCATCTCGGAGAATACGTTATCTTTGGCCCATTCTGCTTATCACGATTTATTTATTTATTTGCCGTGCAGGGATCTCCAAATGGGAAAAAGGAAACATGTATGCTGTGGCTTGTGGGGGGAAAAGGCACAGGTGGTTTCTTTCCTGAAAGCACACCAGCTGCATTTGGTGTGCCACTCGAAATGCCTTCAGATGATTTAAGGACTGCCAAGAGGGGAAGTTCGGGGGCTTATGCTTCCCCCTTCCTCATGTTTCTGGGTCTTACACAAAAAGGAACGTTGCTTATAGCTCCTGTGGGGAGATGCGTATGCAGTCCCCACACTGAAAGAATTGCACCTCTTCCCCTCCCCCTCGTGAGACCTGGAAGCAACAAAGAGCAGACTTGACTAAGGGTCCCTGTGCACATTACAAAATCCTTGCGTTTGTTGAGCCACAACATGAGGACTGGGTATCATGCATGCCGTGGGAGTTTTGTGCCTCCCAGATGCACGCTGGCTCTCTTCTGTCTTGACCACAACTTGCAGGGAGAAACAGTTTTACACCCCCTTCTGGGTTTGCATCCTCAAACTGCCCCACTGCAAAACTTTGGTGTAGCCACATAAGTAACAGGATTTTTACAATGAAGCCAGCAATAGGTTCCATGGGGCCTTCCAAGGATCTGAAAACATCAGCCTGCCCAAAGGTTACTTCTGCTTCTCCTAGGGTTGCTTGGCAATCAGAGGGAGCTTGGAAGTGTTGCACATGCCTTGATATCACTTCGGGGGGGGGGCACGGAAGTGACATCAAGTAGCTCTAGGAATTTCCAGAAACTTTATGGTAAAACCATAGAGTTTCTGGCAATTCCTAGAGCTACTTGATGTTACTTCCAGGTTTCCCCAGGAAGTGACATCATGGTGCACCCAACAGCAACTTTTTTCTCCCACAGAGGTGGTGAGCAATGAGGGTTGCTGGCAGGAGGCTTCCTACCATAGTGGGAGGCCTGGCAGCCCTGTCTTCTTGCATGCTGTGGCTGTGGAGAGAAGAAAGCTGGTCAGGGTCAAGGAGGCACAAAACTCCCATCACGTGTGTGATACAAAATCCATTGCTCCCCAAGAAACACAAGAACTTCATGATGCATAAATCATAGAATCATAGAATTCTATGACCATCTAGTCCAACCCCCTGCACTCTGCAGGAGCATAGCCAAAAGATAGCCCTACAACATGCCTGAAAGATGGTCGTCCAGCCTCCGCTTAAAAACATCCAGCAAAGGAGCATCCACCACCTCCCAAGGCAGTCTGTTCCACTGCTCAACCACTCTTACAGTTAGGAAGTTTCTCCTGATATTTAGCCAGTAACGACTCCCTTGTAATTTCCACCCATTAGATCTAGTCTTGCAATCCAGAGCAAGAGAGAATAGATCTGCTCCATCTTCTACATGACAGCCCTTCAAAGACTTGAAGACTGCAATCATGTCCCCTCTAAGCCTTCTCTTTCCCAGGAGGAACATATCCAACTCTTTCAGCCTTTCCTCATAGGACTTGGGATTCCGACCCTCTCGCCATCCTGGACACCATCTTCTGGACACGCTCGAGCTTGTCAACATCCTTCCTAAAATGTGGTGCCCAAAACTGGACACAGCACTCCAAGTGAGGCTTGACCATAGCAGAATAGAGTGGAACTACCACCTCCCGTGATCTGGACACAATGCTTCTGTCAATGCATTCTAAAATTGCATTAACTTTCTTCACAGCCACATCGCACTGCAGGCTCATGTTTAGCTTGTGATCAACCAGAACACCCAGATCCCTTTCACATGCGCTGCTGTCAAGCCAAGTCCCTCCCATTCTATATCTGTGCCTTTGATTTTTTGTACCTAAGTGTAGGACTTTGCACTTACCTCTACTGAAATTCATTTTATTTGTCTTAGCCCACTGTTCCAGCCTATCTAGATCATTTTTGAATCCTGACTCTGCCTTCTTCAGAATTAGCAATGAAGAATTAGCAAATGAAACCTCAAAATTCCTTCCCAGTAATTCCTGTAGGGCTTCAAAAGCCACTGTAAACCTCCAAGCTGTGGTCCCACCACAGAAGCACAAATATTCTTAACATCTCCTTTTAAAGGCCTGTTTAATGACATAGCACAGGATAGGAGGAAGACGAGGAGGAGGACGAGGAGATTGGTAGAGGTAGGTGGGGCTGAGAGAGCTCTTTGGAGGACTGCTCTTGAGAGAACAGGCCTGAAAGAACTCCACCAGCAGCTGCATGTGGAGAAGTGAGAAATCAAACCTGGTTCTCCCAGATTAGTCTTAACCACTACACCAAACTGGCTCTCAGGTCTGACCTGTTTGAAAACTGTAGAAGAAAAAGTCTTTCACAGTTGCTAAATGGCAGCTGCTTATGTGTACTGAAAGAACATGGACCAAATAGAAATATTCACAAATATTCCACATATTCCAAAATTTCAGATTTCACTATTCAAATTTTGAGATGTGAAATTTCACATTTCGGATTAACGTTCTGTATGTGGGATTCTACCTCAAACCTGAGTTCTTATTCCTGGTTGGACTCTCTTGGTTGTTTTGATTTTGGCAAGTGTCAAGTTATGAAAATCTCACAAGTCATATATTATGTGGAGCTGTGGTGGTTCAAGTGGTTAAGACGCTGAACTGCAGGCTGTGGAAGGTCAGTAGTTCAGCAGTTCAAGACCCATGAGTGCCGCATGACGGGGTGAGCTCCCATCTCTAGTTCCAGCTCCTGCCAACCTAGCAATTCGAAAGCAAGAAATTGCAAGTAGATAAATAGGTACCACTTCAGTGGGAAGGTAACAGCGTTCCGTGCGCCTTGGTATTTAGTCATGCCGGCCACATGACCACGGAAACGTCTTCGGACAGCGCTGGCTCTTTGGCTTTGAAACGGAGATGAGCACCGCAGCCCTAGAGTCGGATTCGACTGGCTTTCAAGCAAGGGAACCTTTACTTTACATATATTATACTGAATCTGACAGGACACTGCCTCCGTTCCCTGACTCTCAAGGCCCATTGGGGATCTGGGCACAACAGCCAGACACATTGTCAAACCTTGCTTTACTTTGCTCGCTCTGGTTGCCATAGTTATTGGGGAGAGGGAATTCCTAAAGGGAGGGGGGTGAGTGAGTGAGTGAGTGAGAGAATAGGACCTTTGCTTCTAGAAGACATAACTTTTCTCGCAAGTGGCACCTCCTTTCCCTTTCCCAGGGTAAGGTGTCCTTGAGAGCTTCTTTGTATCAGCCTGAGCTGCGGATAACCAAGACGTGTATCTCTCACTTGGTTGGTGTGGTATGAATGTGACGCATGCCTGGGGGAAGGAAAGGGCTTTTATTTGAATTATCTATATTAAGCTTGCACACGCCAAAAGTCTTCAATTCTAACAAAGTGACTTTCTGGATCTTGCGTACATCTCAATAAACTTATCGCTGCCAAGAGGGAGTTGTTGAGTGTAACTGGACTGAGGGCCTGACACACATCAACATTCCCTTTGCCAAGCGGGAAAAGATGGCTCCAGCAGGCATCATACTCTAATCACATAGGACAGAACCATCCGCAAATCCCAAAATTATGTGGCATAAGCAGAGATGGGACACTTTAAGAAAGAAACATACAGCAAGCCCAGCTGGCAGCAATGGACTTTGGTTGGTCATAGGGTGAAGCATCAAGAAGTTGCAAGTTGTGCTGAAAACCTTCAGTCCTTCACAGACAGGGAGAGCCCATGGGTTTTCTAGATAGGTGAAGTCATCCTGGAAACTAAGACCAGGGTCCATTCTGCATCTGGCATTCACTCCACATTTTCTCACCACTCAGCCTGGTTCCCCCTTGCCTTGGAACATCTGTTTTCATTGCATTGCCTTGGATCCTGGTTTCTGCATTGGCTAGTGTCAGCTTGCCCTCTATCTTGTTTTTAATGCTTGCTCCTGCATTGGTATGCAGATTTTCCTATGTCAGTTCTTGCCTCAGCAGTCATTAGCTGCTTGAGCCAAGTAATTCATGGTGAGGTGATAAAGACAGAGGAGGAAATAGGGGCGGGGGAACTGACAGAGAGCAGTGAAGCTATGACAAGTAGTCTGCTTATTGTTCCTTTCAAATCAGAAGTAGAGGAAGAAAAAGGGGCTGCTCAAAACCACATTCAGATATGCGGGGCAATGCCATACTGACTGCAACGTCATCCCTGAATGGCCATAAATCTATGCAGAAGGTACCATGAAACCCGATGAACAAAGAAAGTGAAAGTGGCATGCAGTGTATAGGGAGTTTAACCTCCCAATGTGGCTATGGAAAAACTGCGAGGAAACAGATGGGTGCAGAATCATCTCCTATCACAGCCTCAGAAAGCCATCTAACCTGTATCTATGGTGATTTACCTTTTCATTGGTGGGCATTGGTGTGTGTGAATGTGCTTGCATGCCTGGAAGCCATGGCAACTTCTGGCGACCCCTAGTGGGGTTTGGATGTTTCAGAGAGGTGGCTTGATAGCCTGCTTCTGCATACCGACCCCTGGTATTCCTTGGAGGTCTCCCATCCAAATACTTCCCAGGGTCAGTCCTGCTGAGCTTCCAAGAGCCACTTTGATGTAGTGGTTAGGAGCGCAGACTCTAATTGGGGAGAACTGGCTTTGATGCCCCACTTCTCCACATGCAGTTGCTGGTGTGACCTGGGGTCAGTCACAAGTTCTCTCAGAGCTGTTCTCTCAAGAGCAGTCCTCAAAGAGCTCTCTCAGCCCCACCTACCTCACAGGGTGTCTGTTGTGGGGAGGGGAAGGGAAAGGAGTTTGTAAGCTGCTCTGAGACTCCTTTGGGTAGTGAAGGGCGGGGTATAAATCCAATCTCTTCCTCTTCTTCTACCTCACAGGGTGTCTGTTGTGGGGAGGGGAAGGGAAAGGAGTTTGTAAGCAGCTCTGAGACTCCTTTGGGTAGTGAAGGGTGGGGTATAAATCCAATCTCTTCCTCTTCTTCTACCTCACAGGGTGTCTGTTGTGGGATGGGAAGGGAAAGGAGTTTGTAAGCCATTCTGAGACTCCTTTGGGTAGTGAAGGGTGGGGTATAAATCCAATCTCTTCCTCTTCTTCTACCTCACAGGGTGTCTGTTGTGGGATGGGAAGGGAAAGGAGTTTGTAAGCCATTCTGAGACTCCTTTGGGTAGTAAAGGGCGGGGTATAAATCCAGTCTCCTCCTCCTCCTAAGATTGGGCTTGCCTGAGCTATCCAGATCAGGGCTATGGTGACTTACCTTATGGGGCAGTAGCTGAAAGGTGTTCAGGGTTCTAGCCCTGGATTCCGAATGATGAATGTGGAGACAGAGAAGCAACATACCCCCTAGCTGGGGAGTCTGCCAGGGCCCAGAGCTTCTGGTGGGGCCCACTGCTGCTGACCCCTCCATGCACCTCCCCTGCCACTCGTCCATACCCATGCTCCCAACCGCCCAGTGGCACTGAGGAAGGGCACATGGGTGGTGCATAGCAGTGGCCCATCTGATGGTGATGGCAGCAGCATCCTCAGCTGCACAGGCTGGCCAGTGTTGTTGGGTCAAGGGTGCAAAGCTGGTGCAGGCAACTCATCACGGGTGGTGGGAGGGCCTGCAAGTGAGAGAAGGGCGCATATATAGGTGGGGGCATACAGGTGTAGGTAGAGACGCCAGCCTCCAGGTGGGACCCGGGGATCCCCTGGAATTACGGCTCATCTCCAGACCACAGAGATCAGTTCCCTGTGGGAACCACAGAGGAAATGGATGCTTTGGAGGGTGGACTCTGTGGCACTGGACCCCGTTGAGGTCGCCATCTTCCTCAGGCTCCACTCCTGAATCTCCAGGAGTCTCTCAACTTGAATCTGGCAACCCGAGATGTAGAGGTCTGAAGGAAGGCGAGGGAGAGGCCCCGGTGGTGGGCAGACAGGGGCCCCCTGGGGCACTGTCTGACCAGGGCCACCCAAAACCTGACCCTGGCCCCACACCTAAGACTGGGGCATGCTCCTGCTATGTATGTGTGCCATGCAAGTTTCAATGCTCGCTACCCCACCAGTGAATGTGCTTTCAATATTTCTTTACCCAGAGAAAGAGAGCTTGTTAAGCCTGATTCCCCAATGCCAAAAAAAGTGGCGGTTACTAAAATTCCACGAGCGGCTGCTGCCAGATTTATGACCTTGCACGCCAGACAAATAAACATCACCTTGACGCCTAGCGGAGCAGAGAGAATGATGCACAGCAAACAATTTATCTGATTAATTTTGCCCTTTTGTTTGTTTGTTCCTGAATAATCTGCAAACAGACACCAGTTTTTAGGAGCTTAATTATTCCGGTGATGAATGAAAGGCAAACACATGCTCAGAAGCTGAAGGACTCCTCATGAATTATTTCTCCGGGCTTCCTGCACTGAGAATATCCCCCGCCCCCCACCGCGTGCAAATGACACCAGAAGTAGGAGCCCTAAGCCAAAATTATTCGCTTTTGTCAGTGCTGAAAATTGGACCATTTTTCTGGCATTTGTTCAGCAGGCTATTTGAAATGTTCCTCTGCGTTCAGCTGTGTTTGGGATTGCTCAACTGACACCCTCATTACATAATTGGCAGCCGGTGTGATATAGTGGCATGGGCTCAGCTGGGCATGGACCCGGGTTCAAATCCTTGTCCAGCCACAACGTGCATTTCGCGGCTTTGGCCCAGGTGCTGTCTTTCGGGCTAGCCTACCTCATAAGGTTCTATTGAAGGTAAAAGGTGGCACCGTGCAGGCCACTCTGAGTTCTTTAAAGGAAGAATATATTATAGATTATGCTCTGGCACATCCCTGTGAACACTGAATGCACGGTGCGGTCTTGGCTGACATAAAGTTTTGCCTGCCCAAAATTTCCACCTGTGTGTGTGTGTGTGGGGGGTGATTTTTGCTGTTCACCCCCAGTTATTCCTGGAAATTTTCCAGCTCCAATGAGCTGCATTTCGGGGAAGAATTTGGGCTGCAGACAGAAGGGGTCACCTATTCCTCCAGGTGCTCTTTCCCACCTTTTAATAAACTCTTCACACAATCCAAAATCAGTTCAGTTTTGAAGTTTCTGACATATACATGAACAGCTGGAAATGGAGAACATCTGTATGTGAACCCTGAAAATGCCATTAGAAACCCACAATCCAGGGTGGGTTAAAAGGACATCAGTTAAAAGGACCGCCAGGGCCCAGGGACTGCACTTAAAATATGTTTTGAAGAGAGGGACACTTTTCTATTTGAGCGCCATTAAATGAGGGAAACAATTTTCCCTCCCTTGAATTTGACTTGTTTTGGATCTAAAATAAAATGCCATAAAAAATTGGCTCAGATACAGTACTACCCCAGGGGTGTTGGGCTTTTCTTTCATTCTCATCTTCCTTACTTCTGTGTTCCTCTTGCTTCAGGGGGCAGGGTGAGTTCCATTCCAGACATGTTTTGCTCCCTCTAGTGGTGGCTTAGATATTACATCGTTGTGTGTCTGCCATATCTCCCTGTAGATTTAAACTGCAGGTTTTTTATGTCAGAAATAAAGGAATGTAATATTTAATTGACTACTAGAGGGAGCAAAACACTTGCAGAGTAGGAAAAAAAACCTTGAAGCAACAGGACCAAACAAGCCAGGAAAATGTGAATACAGAAAAGCCTGTTGTTTGAGATTTGCTCTTGATTTTTGTGAATCGAACAATCACTATAATTTTGCTAGGCTAACCTGATACATGGCCTAATGAAAGGAGCAGAATTGTTCTTAATGACATGGAATCTCTCTCCAGCCTTTGGAATATGGTACCTAGAAGTTTGAATTTGGATGTAGACAGGCAGAGAGCTTTTAGCTGCAGTTGGTTAAAAACTGGAATGCAGCCTTTAGGGAACATAATGATCGTTCTTCAAAAATCTAATGCAGGATTAGCAATCCTGCTACCTGCTGTAAGGGATCTATTTGTATACATGGTACTCTGCTTGTATATTTGTAAATAAACAGAAATTGCAGATATTTATAGAGCTTTCCTCTAAATCAAACTAAATGCTGTAGAGTTGCTCCTGGATTTCTCACTGCTTAGAGATGAGGGGACTATGCAACTATAGATTTTTCTACTGGAAACTCTATTAACTATATCAAAAAATTTGTCGTAGGTGTTTCTTTAATATCATTCTAGCCCAGGGTAGCACAATTCCCATGTAGCCTCCAAAACACTTTTAAGCATCCTATATAGATCCTTTTTTGAATCCTGGTTTTTGGGGACTGGGGCAGTGTCCCCTCTAAGCTGAGTTAGTGTGAGCTAGCTCACAGTTTTTTAGCCTTCGGCTCACACATTTTTGCCTTAGCTTAGGAAGGATGGCTCCAGAGCAAACTAATTTATGCAGTAGCCAAATCGCTTCCTCACAGCTTTAATGCCAGCAGCTCACAAAGTAGAATTTTTGCTCACACAGTCTCCATGGCTTAGAGGGAACATTGGACTGGGGTGGCCTGGGCTGTTTTCATCTCCTCAGATCTTGGAAGCTAAGCAGGGTTGACTCTGGTTAGAACGTGGATGGGAGACTTCAGCACAACAAGGTCACCAGATTTCACAATGGCACCACACCTGGAAAAGCCACTATAATCAGCCAAATCTTTATAGCTATGTGGCATAAAACTGACCCAAATCTTTCAACCTCTTCCTTATTTTACACAGATGGTTCCCCATACTCACTATGTATCATATCATATATCCAAAACATAGATTTGATGAACCTGTTAAGGGTTCTTGTGAGTGGTGAGACTTCTGAATAACCCCAGGGTCGAAAGGAAGAACAACAGAAACTCACGAGTTAAGAAAAAATAAGGCATAAACAGTGG
The DNA here is from genome assembly GCA_029375565.1 of Gekko gecko. Classification (NCBI taxonomy): domain Eukaryota; kingdom Metazoa; phylum Chordata; class Lepidosauria; order Squamata; family Gekkonidae; genus Gekko; species Gekko gecko. Next base: position 2,625,987 of record JAPDNY010000008.1, read on the forward strand.
TGGAAAGTCCCATCCAGTCGTGGCCAACTTCTAGCAACCTCGTGGGGTTTTCAAGGCAAGAGATGAACAGAGGTGTTTTTGCCGTTGTCTGCCCCTGCATCCTTCCACTCAAGTGCCAATGAGGACTGACCCTGCTTAGCTTTTGAGATCTGACAAACTCAGGCTAGCCGGGGCCATCCAGGTCAAAGCAGAAGGATGCACTGCTGAGTCCCAACAGACTTAGGGCAACCCCATTCATGGGGTTTTCAAGGCAAGAGACAAGAACCTAGGAGAAGCCAATGTTGGATCAGGCCAATGGCCCACCCAGTCCAACACTCTGTGCCACACAGTGGCCAAAAATACCAGGGGCCATCAGGAGGTCCACCAGTGGGGCCAGGACTCTAGAAGCCCTCCCACTGTTGATCCCCCCAAGCACCAAGAATACAGAGCATCCCTTGCCCCAGACTGAGAGTTCATGTAAGGACATAAGAGGAGCCAGTGTTGGATCAGGCCAATGGCCCATCCAGTCCAACACTCTGTGTCACACAGCAGCCAAAAATACCAGGTGTCATCAGGAGGTCCAGCAGTGGAGCCAGGACACTAGAAGCCCTCCCACTGTTGCCCCCCCACCCCCAAGCACCAAGAATACAGAGCATCACTTGCCCCAGCCTGAGAGTTCCTATTTATACCTTGTGGGGCTAATAGCCACTGATGGACCTCTGCTCCAGATGTTTATCCAATGCTAATAGGTGCCACCACCTCCTGTGGCAGTGAATTCCATGTGTTAATCACTCTTTGGGGGAAGAGGCACTTCCTTTTATATGCTCTAACCTGACTGCTCAGCAATTGCATGGAGTGCCCCCAAGGAGTTCTTGTATTGTGAGAAAGGGAGAAAAGGACCCTCTTTCTCTGCCTGCTCAGAGGCGGCTCCCCATTGCCTGCCTCTGCATGGCAGCCCTGGACTTCCTTGGTGGTCTCCTTTCCCTGCTCAGCTTCTGAGATCTGGTGAGAGCAGGTTAACCGGGGCTGTCCAGGGCAGGTCAGGGCAGGACACAAACAGTAACATCAGATAAAGGTAACAGAAACTTTCCTTCTGACTAAAACAATTCCCAGTTTAAAAGTTAAATGGTATAACAAAATAGTTAAATTTTAAGAACAATCTATTGCCACCTTAGCATATGTGCTTAATGGCATGCAGGGATTGTGGGTCCCCCGTGGACAAAAGACATGCAAGATGGGAGCTTGCAGCGATCAGGGCTATCGGGCCAGATGAAGCGGGAAGGGCAGTCCGATCCAAGCCACCATCAGGGTGTCCCTCTAAGCTGAGTTAGTGTGTGAGCCAGCTCACAGTTCTTTAGCCTCCGGCTCACACATTTTTGGCTCTGCTCAGGAAGGAGGGCTCCAGAGAAAACTCATTTATGCAGGAGCCAAATGGCCTCGCTCACAACTTTAATGCCAAGGGCTCACAAAGTAGAATTCTTGCTCACTAGACTCCCCAGCTTAGAGGGAGCACTGGCCACCATCGTCACAAATCTTGAGTGGATGACTGATCCACATTAAAGACCAAATCGTGATAATGGGACAATTGACGAAGAAGTTCTCTGAGCCCAATAATCAAAATCACATCCTGTCCCACAATGACCAGCTTAAAAAGGGTACCGACTGCCCAGTAAAAATCAAGCGATTCCGTCAGAATCCTCTCGTGGATTTACTTCTATACATGGGCGTGGACCCCACCTAGATTTCCACAAGCCAATGGAGGAACCGGTTTTCACTGATTCCTTCCTCCCATGGCAGCCCCAAACAAACACTCAACTCCTGCTCCAGGGGAACAGGGACCCCTCCAGCTGCTTAGGGGGCAGTCACTGAAAACAACCCCCCTCCTCGCCCCCACAGGCATCTAGGGGGAATCCGTGCCATGAAGCTGACATATATGGATCCGGACCACAGGTCCATCCCAGTCAGTCTTGTCTTTTCTGAATGGCAGCGGCTCTCCAGGGTCTCGGGCAGAGAAAGGTCTTTCGCATCACCTACTGCCCAGTCCTTGTAACTGGAGGTGCCGGGGATTGAACCCGGGACCTTCTGCATACCAAACAGATGCTCTTCCACTGAGCCGGGGCCCCTCCCTAGGCTGTGCAGCTGGCAAAACCCAGACTGCCTCTCTCTTATAGATGCCAGCTCCCTAAGATCTACAAACCACACAAAACACTTTTACCCGATCCCAGAGAGCACTGCATTCAAATCTAGACTATTGGATTGCCGGTCGTAATTGAATTTCTGTAGCATAGTAAACCCAGGGGTAGGGGGGAAGAAACACCCCAGATCGGATTCCAAACTGTCACCAGCTCCCTTCTTCCTACTCGATCTTCGAGCAAGCTTTTAAAATTAAAACTAAATGAATTTACAGGATATCATTACGCTGAGCCCTTACGGAGTGCACGGCACACCGCCGACAGATACAACCTCAATCACATCTCTGCATTCAGCTAAATTAGTGTCCCAGAAGTACCGCGCTTCCTTCTTTCTCCTAAGAAAAAGCTCTGTTTAGGCGTGAGGTCAAAAATACAGATGAGTTACATGCGGCTCTCAAGTCCCTCATCTGCCTATTAAGGTTGGAACTTGAGTTTAATGGCTGCAAGGCTCATGTCAGCCAACCATCATTAATTTAATTTATCTGGAGGCTGGTGAATGATATTAGGGAAGCAGCACAGAGCCACATTGCCCTGACAATACCGGTGCTGTACTAAAAACAAGCTCATGCTACGGACACACCTTGGGCTCGGAGTAGGCCTTTCTTCATGAAATCACTTAGGGGACACGCGGATGCGCGAGCATCCCTGCGCTCAACATCATACATTGTTAATCCTCCCGGCTGTCACATTCTGTTCTGCATCGGCCATGTTCACACTCCCGTCTGGAGACTGGAGAAAAGCTTTCAGCATTTTGAAAGCTGTCCAATGGAAGGTGGTGCTGTTGCATCAAGCATACCTGCACCCCAGCATCACCCCCCCCCCCAATAAAGAACTGCAAATCTGAGCAGGGCTCTCAGACACTCCAAAACTGGGGTCCCCAACCTTTTGGGGCCTCTAGACACCTTTGGAATTCTGACACAGGTAAGTGGACAAAACCACAAAATGGCTTCCAGGAGAAGCCAGCCACAAAATGGCCGCTGCAGGAGGCAGAGGCACACAGGGAGGAAGTCCAAGGACAGGGGACAGGCACCGTGATTTCCAAAAATGCGCTGGGAAAGAGGAATGTGAGAAAGAAGAAAATCAGCATTGCATTGGCAGACGGAGGTTTGTAAAGTTATGCCTGGGGTGGAGAGAGGGGACAGAGGGACGTTTTTCTCCCTCTCTCAGAATATCGAAATATTAGAACTCAAGGTCATCCAGTCAAGCTGATGGGCAGTAGATTCAGGACAGACAAGAGGAAATACTCCTTTACACAGAGAGGGATTAAAATGTGATTCTCGCTGCCAGAGGATGTTATGATGGCCATAGGCATAGACAGCTTTCAAAGGGGATTAGACAGATTCATGGAGGAGAGGTGCATCGGTGACTACTAGCCATGGTGACTGAAGGGAACCTCCATGTTCAGTGGCAGTCAACCTCTGAATCCCAGTGCCAGGAGGCAGCATCAGGGGAAGACCTTAGGCCTCTCTGCCCAGTTGCTGGCCCTCTAGAGGAACCGATTGGCCACCCTGTGAGACAGGAGGCTGGATCAGAGGGACCCTCACTGGTCTGATCCAGTTCTAGAGTTCTGCAAGAGAGCCAGTTTGGTCTAGTGGTTAAGTGCGCAGACTCTAATCTGGGAGAACCGGGTTTGATTCCCCACAACTCCACTTGCACCTGCTGGATGACCTTGGACAAGCCTGGCACAGTTCTGTTCTCTCAAGGACAGTTCTGGAAAGAGCACTCTCAGCCCCACCTACCTCACAGGGTGCCTGTTGTGAGGAGGGGAAGGAAAAGGAGTTTGTAAGCTGCTCTGAGACTCCTTTGGGTAATGAAGAGCAGAGTATAAATCCAATCTCTTCTTCTCTTCTTCTTCTTCTAAATTGGATCTCACTCCCTTGCATGTTTTTGCACTGCTGCCTGGGAACTGTAGTTTATTCCAGTGTGTTCTGATAACGCAACAACATGATTAATGCCACCAGCTGTTGAATATTGCCAACTGAGCAGGTGCAAGAAGCAGCACATACTCTCAGGCTGTAGCTACTTTCGGATGGTGCACGAGATGCCCGTCATAATGCTTGGCATAAGTAACCCTAGCAAGCCAGTTAATGGTGAGCATAGGCTTCCATGAGTTGTCCAGCCGGTCACCATTCTGAATGCTGCGTGACAGGTATGCTGAGAATTTAGATGTGAACTCCATTTCCAAGGCCAAGAAGTTCTGATCTTATCATCATGATGCCAGTGGTTGGATACTGAAACAATAGATCTTCCCCGAAAAATAACTGCAGCTCCCATAAGTATGAGCAACCACACCCCTGACAGCACAACTCATTAGCATATTAGGCCACACCCCTGTGTTACCAGAAGTGTGGTCATCCAGCTACACCCACTTTTTGCTTCTTATTCTGTTTACCTTGTTTGTTGTCAAAACCCAGGATTTTCTTTGCAGCAGGAACTCCTTCGCATGTTAGGCCACATGGCCCTAATGTAGCCAATCCTAATGAGTTTCTGTTGTTGGGTGTGGCCTATTATGCTAATGAGTTCCTGCTGGATGTGGCCAACTCATGAGCCAGCCGGAACGCCGTTCCTGTGCGTTCCTGCCCAAAAATAGCCCTGACGAGCAGTTATATGTGAACTTATCCCCCATCAGGACAATTTGACTACCCTTTTCATTTGTCTGTTTTCAGTGCAGGGGATGTCATAGGAATAGTGCTTACTGATAGGATCCGAGACACATTTCTTTAATAGTGTTAAAAAAAACATTTTTTGTTTGTGGATGCAGGAATGGAGAAGTTACATTCCCATTCATTGGCATGAAAATACACATGCACAAACTGATTCACCCCCAGATGGTTCAATTACTATCATCAGACACTGAGGGATGCTGCAACAAGGCCCACCAAGAAACATAAGTAGAAAGTTTTATCTCAAAATGTCATATGATTTTTTTCCTTTTATTAATGTGGCTTTTAACAACTGAAGGAGGCAGTGGTGGTAGATGTGAGGATTCAAGAACTGTACCCAAGCAATATGCTAACCTGCATGCAGTTTTCTTTTTCTTTTGCAACTGGACACATTTGCAACTGAGACACCTGAGTAGTAAGTCTCATCTCAAAATGTTAATTTTTTTACTTTATTAATGTTGCTTTTAGAAATGAAAGGAGGCAGTGGTGGCAGATATGAAGAATGTCAGATGCATCTGAGCCATATATTAACTTGCATGCAGTTTTCTTTTTCTTTTACAATTGGACACATTTGGTTCATTCGGATGCAGCCAAACAATGTATCAAATGTTCAGCTCTGATGATTGCTACCTGCAAGCATGACCAGAGGTGAATCAGTGGATGATCAACTGCGCAGAATTAAAACCACTCAAAAAGAAATCAACAACGTGATTGTATATGGTTCCTGACTTCAATCTGGGCACTGTGAGAAAGGTGAGTTTGATTTTCAAACACCATATTTGCAAAAAAAAAAAAAAAAAAAGTAACATTACTAATTTTCAGGTACTTGTTGCATGTCAAAAACTGACAGATCCCATTAATCTCTCTCCAGCTTTCTGTCTTCATTTCTTCTTTGGAGTGTGGGGGAAGCATATTCAAAGCTTTTGGGGATCTGATCCAGGGGGTTATACAGAGCTGGAAAGAAAATTCTGAATTGGTGGCAGGAGGTGGTGGCAGCTACAAGCATGGACAGTTTCAAGAGGGAATTAGATAAACATATGGAACAGAAGTCCATCAGTGGCTATTAGCCACAAGGTATAGATAGGGACTCTCAGTCTGGGGCAGGTGATGCACTCTATTCTTGGTGCTGGGGGGGGAGGTAACAGTGGGAGGGCTTCTAGTGTCCTGGCCCCACTGCTGGACCTCCTGATGGCACCTGGTATTTTTGGCCACTGTGTGGCAGAATGTTGGACTAGATGGGCCATTGGCCTGATTCAACATTGGCTTTTCTTATGTTCTTAATTGGTTCACACTGGAGACAGAGGTGACGGTCACATGTGCGAGATAACATGGGGAGGAAGCGAGGCTATTCCCACCAGACGAAATTGACCTGCAGTTGCGTGATCACGCAGTCCTTTGAAGCTATGGGGGCAGCCCGCCACTGTGTGATCAGACGCAACCGCAGGTCAGTTGGGTTGTGGGGTTTTTTGCCGTTTGTTCCCAATGTGCTTAAATGGGGAATCGATGAATCGTATCTTGGCACTGAGGGCTCCCTATGGAGTGTGCGATGATGCGCATACTGAGAAGGGGGGGAATGGCACAGAGTCGGGATGGCCCCATCAGATCATCCCAACACCATGAGAGCACGCTGGAGTGATCTGTTTGCTACCAGACTTTCCCCAGTGTCTTTTTACTCCACTACTGCGGTGGAGCAAAACTGGTTGCCAATGGGTGCCGGACGCTTCCCAGATGTTCGTTTCTGATCGCGCCCTTTAAATCCATCCGGCATCCACGCCTATGGCGGGGCTAATTATGCATGTGATTGCGGCCAGAAAATACTTTGGAAGATAATGTAATGCGATATGAGATATCATTTCACATTGCATACACGTGTGTCTTTTGTTCCTCTGCCTCCTCTGGGCCAACAGGTTTCCCCCCCCCAGCTTTTGGAAACAAAAATTTGGGTCCTTATGTACCCCAGATGGGGCCCCAGGAGTTCAGAGCTTAAGACGCTGAGCTGCAGACCGGAAGGTCTGTAGTTTGGCAGTTCGAGACCCGAGTGCTGCGTGATGGCGTGAGTTGGAAAATTTCCTCTTTTTGTGTGGGAAAGTTAGGAATATTCCTAATTAGTTGTAATTATTGCAGCTTAATAGGAGGGGGATTTAAAATGAGATTTGTCAGAGTGACCACTTGTTTGAAGTAGTCAGTCGGGAAATATTTGGCTTTCCGAAATATGGGAACCCTGATCTGCTCGGACCGGCAGCCGCTCTCTGGAATCTAAGGCAGAAAATGGCCCTTCCCAATACCTGAGGTCCTGTCAGTAAAGAAGCTGAGGGCTGTATTATTTATTTGTTTGTTTAATACCTTCTCTTTCTCTCCAAGGAGCTCAGGGTGGCATACAGTTTGGTGTCGTGGTTAAGAGTGGCGGACTCTAATCTGCAGAACCAGGTTTGATTCCCCAGTCTTCCTCCTCATGAAGCTAGCTGGGTGACCCTGGGTCAGTCACAGTTTTCTCGAGAGCAGTTCTCTCCAGAGCAGTTCTTTCAGAGCTCTCTCAGCCCCACCTACCTTATCGGGTGTCTGTTGTGGGGAGGGGAAGGGAAGGAGAGTGTAAGCCACTCTGAGACTCCGAGGGAAGGGAGAGGTATAAATCTCTTTCTCTTCGTCATCTTCCTCCTCCTCCACTTTACCCTCACAAGAGCCCCGTGAGGTAGGGTTATGCTGAGAGAGTGACCAACCCTAACTTACCCAGCCAAGGTGCCAGGGCAGAGTAGGGATTCAAACCAGGGTGTCCCCGATCTTAGTCCAAAACTTTAAACACTGTACTTTGTATAACCATTATCCCTGGAAGCTTCGGCATGCAAAGGACGTGCTCTGTTGGGGACCCTCCGTGATGAATTTGCCACTTTGCAGTGTCTCGGGGGAGGGTGGAGCATCATTTAATTGCTCGAGCCGCACAAGGTTGTTCCTTTCCTCCCTCCTGCCCCAGTCATCAGGCGAACCCTGGCACTTCTCTGGCATGCTCTCTTCCCAGATTGCTGAAGGAAGAACAGAGTCTGAGTCCAGCGGCACCTTTAAGACCAACAAAGTTTTATTCTGGGCATAAACTTCCGTGTGCATGCGCACTTCATCAGACGATGAGATGGAATTGCAGATCATAGTTGTGTGTAGATAGGGGCGGCTTGTTAAATTAGCATGCAAAATAGTGAAGATGTTTATTAACAGATCAGAAGAATGACAAGTTCGGTTCCTGGTTATCGTCTGTTTGGGTTCAACCGGGGGGGGGGGTGACAATATAGGTAATAAACAGGCCTTTTTTTGTAGAAAAAGCTCAGCAGGAACTCATTAGCATAATAGGCCACACCCAATAGCAGGAACTCATTAGCATATTAAGCAACACCCCTGACAGCACATCTCATTGGCATATTAGGCCACACCCCCATGTTGCCAGAAGTGTGGTCATCCAGCCACACCCACCTTTTGCTTCTTATCCTGTTTACCTTGTTTGTTGTCAAAACGGTCCAGGACTTTTTTTTGTAGCAGGAACTCCTTTGCATGTTAGGCCACACACCCCTAATGTAGCCAGTCCTAATGAGTTTCTGCTGTTGGGTGTGGCCTGTTATGCTAATGAGTTCCTGCTGGGTGTGGCCAACTTGGGAGCCAGCCGGAACTCCATTCCTGTGCGTTCCTGCCCAAAAATAGCCCTGGTGATAAATATATCAGAACTGGTGTGCCCTAAATTGTGAGAGAATCCAGTCCTTGGACCCCATCCATCTCCTTTCTAGCATGGGGGCGAACTTTACAGCATCTTGGCTGTGTCGAGTATTTTCCTTGGCCCCCAGACAGAGACTGGGCTCTAACTTTGTTCTGTTGATTCTGGCCAACACAGCTGCCCACCTTGATCTACCGAAAGGAGAAGCACGGGATGATTGTGACTTGGGCTACCCCAGTGCCTGGCTTTCACCACAGAGTTTCAGGGAAATCCTAGATTGTTATGTGCTGTGGTGACATCACTTCTGGTTACATAGCCGGAAGTGGCATCATGTCATGCCATTTTGCCAGGTCTCTGTCCCCCCCCCCCCCCCCCGGTATGTCAGTGCTGGGCTGGCAACCCTGTGGATACTTCAAGTTAATCCTCTAGAGTTAGGGTTAAGTCACTTTTTTAATTTGGTCCTGCCACAGAAACATCTTCGGACAGCGCTGGCTCTTTAGAGTAGGATTCAACTGGCTTTTGAGCAAGGGAACCTTTGCCTTTACCTTTGCCTTGTACGTGTACATATGAACAGATGAAGTGGCCTGCTTAATCCAGACCCTTGGTCCATCAGAGTCAGGGCTGTCTACTCAGTCTGGGAGCAGCTCTCCAGGGTCAGGCAGAGATCTTTCCCATCACTTACGAATTGATCCTTTTAGCTAGAGATGCTGGGGATTGAACTCGTGACCTTTTGCACACCAATCAAATGCTCTACCACTGAGCCACAGCCCTTCGCAACAGCAGCCTGCACACAGAAGCGCAGGAGAAGACCCCCCCCACCCGCAAAGATAAACTGATGGGGAAAACTTTGGCTGAGTTCAGACTGGCAGTTTGCCCCACTATAGCCATGTTTCAGCTACGTTTCCCAAGGGTGGGGCGTTCACACAGGCACACCTGCCTGGCGTTCCCCACCCGTAGTCAACCTGTGCTGTTCTGCTTCACTCCTGTGTTTAAAGGATACCTGGTTAAAAGCGGTAGCAAACCCCTGAGAGCCCATTTATCCCACTTCATTCCGCTTCCAGAAAGTGTGCATGCCAACCTGAAAAGCCGGGAGCAATCCGCATTGCACATAAGGCAGCAGCGATAGGATTGACTGCGCTCCACTCTACCACCCAATGCAGTGCCGGCGCCATGGAATCCTCCCCAAATTGGCCAGATGCGCTTATGCGCATGAGCGCATATGTACTCATGTGCACATAGCCAAATTACCAGGGAAAAGCCATTTACAGCTATGCTTCCAGGCCAGCAGTCTGAACACTCCCGCGCGCCTCCTCCTGGTATGCTCCCGTATCAGTCAGTGCAGTGCGACCGGGAAAACCTGGAAGAGTTTGTTCCAGAGCTTTTTTGCCATGACTGGCTTCCGCTTCAAACTGCCAGTCTGAACTCAGCCTTTGCATGCTTCATTTAGTAAAAAGAACAGCAGTGACAATAATACGGTACTTTGGGGTTCATAATGCTTTCATGTGCAGCTGGGAATCCAGACCATGTCCCTGACAAGTTCAGTTAGCATTATGCTCTCCACCTTGCAGAAGTAGTGAGAGAGACTGAGGCCCCTGGCGAGTTCAGGGAATCTCAGTCAGCATGCAGATTGGGGATTTCAAAAAATTTCCCCCATGCTTGTCTTTTGCATACCCTGTTGCTGTTAAAGGCACACCAGCAGGGGGCGGTAAAAAGGTTGTAACCCTAACCCTCAGTTAGTTTTGTGATTGCAAAAAGGGGCTTCCAGAGTCCCTTCCTTCCCCAAATCTGAGTACCGATGGACCTGAAGTAGCCATACCCAAATAGAAATAAGTCCCATCGACTGCAGCTCTAGTTTCTGGAGCCCAAAGTCTCCATCAAATGTGATTTGATTCTCTCTTTATCGTACGGGGGATGAGGTGGGGGGTGGACAGAGCTATTTTTATCCTTTATTTTTTTGTTCTATTCAGACCAATCACAGTGGGAAGAGTCTCTTTGCTTGCCATTTGCCCCTAAGTAGCTCAACTTTAACAGCTGCATTTCCTGTGGATTTTCTTTTCCATTGAATGGAACGACCCCTTTCAATCAACTCTGCTAATTAGATTAAACCCTACAGTGTGACCCTAGATTGGAAGCTTTTATAGTTACTTATATCATATCCTTCCACTGCAAGGGAGAAAAATAACCCATTTCTCTACAGACCACTTTCCCCTTTTGTTAAACCATTTCAGTGAAGCTTTTCAAAGGCATCGATGTGAATGAGATATCCATTCCCCAACTCCCATGGCTACTGAGCACCCAAATGCCTTTTTCTGTCTTACAAAAACCTCTCCTTTCATGTTTGCTTTAAAAATATTGGTGCTCTCATTGGTAGTTCGTAAAACCACGATGGGACGATCTCCACCCATGGACACAAAAACCCGTTTTGAACAGCTTTCAATACTTTGGCCCATTACTGGGAAAAAAGTGATTAGACGTGGCAGGATTATGGTGACTGGACAGAAATCATGGGCTATCATCTCTAAGGCATAATCGCAGATATGTCACATGTTACATATAAAAACAGCATTCCGTGCACCTTGGTGTTTAGTCATGCTGGCCACATGACCATGGAAACGTCTTCGGACAGCGCTGGCTCTTCGGCTTTGAAACGGAGATGAGCACCGCAACCCTAGAGTCGGATTCGACTGGCTTTCGAGCAAGGGAACCTTTACCTTTACCTTTACATATAAAAACAGAGCTAGTTTCTAGTCTCTACAGTGCCTGACAGGAACCTGTAGGAATGTTTCTGATAATCATGGGCAGAGTGTAAGTGGGGTTCCTGGCACTGGATAAGGGCCCCTGTCCACACAGAACCATGCCCAGTTCTCCTCTTAGTTATGCTGTTTATTGATTTTATTTATTAATTCAGCTTCTATACCACCACCACCTCACAGAGGGGCTCAGAGCAGTGTACAGCAGTTTAAAACAAAAGGATACATTAAAATACAATCTACTAATATAAAAATCATATAATGTCTCCTCGGAACATAAATTTCTGGGAGTGAGAGGGAAACTCCGAGGCAGCCGCCCTGAGCCTACATTGCGGGGAGGGCAGGGTATAGATGTGATTAATAAGTAAATAAACTAATACCACCAATTGCTGTTAAAAAATGTTGTTGTGAGCCTTGTGTCTCTGTTTCTATACCTTATACATTCTTTCTTCTTCTTCTTTTTTAAAAAAGAAATGAACAGTGAAGTTTTTAAAAGGAACCCAACTTTGTACATTTGCATGATTCTCATTCTAGAATTTGGCATTTCTGCATATAAATAAAATAAAAATCTCAATTCAGCCTGTGAAGGGCTGCTTTCCACGCAAAGGGTTTTCCACATTTCAGCTACCTTCATATTTCCATGTGAAGTTGTCCTCTGATTGTGCCCAGACTTCTAACAGTCTGTTCCTCCCACTAAAGAATAAAACAAAGCAAAACTCTGCTTTATTTTAAACCTGTAAAAAAACCCAAGTGTTTCCTGGGCAAGAAACTATCCATACTTTCTTGCATCTGAAGGAGAAACAGCATAATTGAAGGACTTCAGCAAAGCGCTAGTTGGATAATCTATCCATGTGTAGATGACTGCCAGGAGTGAGTCCCCAGCAGAAATTATCATAACAGAACAAAATCCCCTGCCTTTTAGATGGAAGAGAGGGGATCCTTGGAGGACAAGGGTTTTTAAAAAAAGGTTGTAAAGGTATTGAGCTATTCCTATCCAGTGTTACTTATGCTTGTGTGTGTGTGTTTTTAAAAGAAACAGAAGAGAAATACTCACAGTTCAGTCTGCCTTTTAGGGTTTTTTTTTTAAAAAAAGTATTGCGTTGTTTCTATGCAGTTTTACCCATGTTCCCCAAAATAAAATCAAAATTAAAACAGGGTGGGCAGAAAATCCTGAGGGTCACATGAGAACATAGCAGGTGGCTGGGCTTCCGTGCACATCAGGTATGAAAGGGAAACCACGGCTAACAGTGGAGAGAAGACAAGAGTGCCCTGGGCTATCTGGAATCTCTGCTGCAAGGGTGATTTCACACAGAATTGCATCAGGAACTGGACTACCATGGAAAATCACCATGGTGTAGAAGCAATCAAGAAGATTATTCTGCCAGGTTTGATTAACAGTTCTGTTTTTGATTTTTTAAAATAATAATAATAATAATATCTCTACGAGAATGCCTTTCCCCTCTTGGATGACTATGCTTTTATTTCCTCAAACTGGCTCCTTCAAATATTTGTGGCTTAAAAAAACCCCAAAACGCAGCTTGGTCTTTTGGATGGTTCTCTGAAGCAGATTTTGAAAAGCATCAGACAGTCCACAGTCTCTACAAGGGCTAGAATAGTGCAGTAGTGCTGCTTTTGAACATTAGTTTAACTGAGCCACATAAACTGAGACAATTTATTAGCTATCAGCACAATTTCCCCTTTCCTTGTTATTTTTTCATGCCTCATCCTACATCTATCATAATATTGGGTTTTTTGCATCCGCTTGATCGCTAGTTGATAAAGATTTTATAAAGCAACTGATAGTAAGGTAAGGTAAACGGACCTTTTATGTCGCTCAGAGAGATGCTGCCAGTGCATAGGTTTCAAGAGGCAAGAAAGAGACAAGGATGACCAGGGGTCTGGAGACCAAGAAGCCCTGTGAGGAGGAAAGGCCGAGGGACTTGGGAATGTTCAGTCTGGAGAAGAGGTGGTTGAGGGAGGACAGGATGGCTCTCTTGAAGTATTTGAAGGGCTGTGTCACTTAGAGGAGGACCAGGAGCTATTCCAGTTGGCAATGGACAGAATGCACAATAGCGGGTTTAAATTACGGGTGGAAAGGAACCAGCTGGATCTTAGGAAAAATGCGCTTTACAGTCAGAGTCGTTCATCCGTGGAATCAGCTGCCTAGAGATGTGGTGAGCTCCCCCTCAGTGGCAGCCTTCAAGCAGTGGCCGGAGGAACATTTGTCAGGGATGCTCTAGTAGGCTGATCCTGCATTGAGCAGGGGGTTGGGCTAGATGGCCTGGATGGCCCCTTCCACCTCTATAATCCTATAATTCTGTGACTTCTGTCTCAGTTGAAACATCATAGGAAAGCATGTTTTATTTGAACTGTGCTTAGTTTGGGAAAGAGGTATTTGTCAAAAGGTCGCCTAGCCCAGCCCGGGCCAAGTGTCTTTTGTTACAGGACTGCAACGCAACCTTACAAAAACCCTGGGGTATGACTGTTCAGACACCAGCCTGGGAGTCTGCCACCAGCCCCTTCGACTAACCCAACAGTCAGAAGCCAAAGGGCAAAGTTTCTAACTGTCCTGGGTCTAAACCAGAAAGTCCACCCTGTGAGGTAGGCTCACAGAAGGCGTTTCTCACTAAAGTAAATTACAATGACAGGAGGTCTGCCAGTCAAGGCTGGAGATTTAGACTGAGGAGTGTGAAAGCAAATAACCACAAAAGTGTGTGTGTGTGTATTAATATACTAAGGTGCAAGAATACTTCAAAACAGGAACAAAAGACTGTGAGGGTAAAACAATACAGCTAGAGATTTAAAGGCTAACTAAAACTGTATTAGATTGGTTCCAAGCAGTGTTCCCTCTAGGCTGAGTTAGTGTGAACAAGCTCACAGTTTTTTAGCCTCCAGCTCACACATTTTTGTCTTAGCTCAGGAAGGCTCCAGGGCAAACTAAGGGTCCGGTCACACTGCTGTTTTGATCGGGGTTTGCTGCTGTTCCCTTGCGCATGTCAGTTTCACGTTCACACACACCAATCCACCTCCCGCCCGGAAGCAGGCTCACTTCCGCAATGATGCCGGGTTTTCCTGACCCCTGGAAAATCAAGTGTTTTCCTGGCACTTCCGCTTTGAATGTGCGATTTCGCCTATCTGGACAGCCCATCTTTCGCAATGATTGCGATTAGGGCCGTCTGAACGCTCTTTGTGCTTTTTTTTTTAAAGCTTCCGGTTTGAGCGCTTGAGCAAACATGCGCTTAATAAATCCATTTAACATTTAATAATGGATTTATTAAGCGCATGTTTAGTCAAGTGCTCAAACCAGAAGCTTTTTTAAAAAAATGCACAAAGACGGCCCTGGAGGCGGAACGAGAGGCGGGGGCTCTGGCAGCCTGGATGGGGCCAGCAAGGAGGATGGTGGAGACGATGGAGCCTGTTTTCATGGGGCAATGGCGGCAGCAGCAGCAGGGGACCCCACACACACAGTGGCAGCAGGAACAGCAGCCACCCGAGCCTCCCCGTGGCCGGCAGGATCACCTGGAGGGACGGCACAGCAGCAGGCAAGCAGGTGCTGGAAAAGAGGGGCTGGCTGTATCTAGTCAGCCCAATGCAAAGAAAAATGTTCCCGATTAAATTACAGCGGGAACAAAGCGCAATTACCTTGCCGCGTGACCAGGGCCTTATTTACGCAGCAGCCAAATCTCGCACTCACAACTTTAATGCCAGGAGCTCACAAAGTAGAATTTTTGCTCACAAGACTCCACAGCTTAGAGGGGGCACTGGACACGTCCTCTACAAAGAGGACATCTTGTAATCCTAGAGTAGACAACACTGAGCCTGGTAGCCTGACTAGCCTTAAGTCTGCTTCACATGTTCATATTGCCTTTCCTTGTAGTACAGGAAGACAGGGAGCATGTCCTGACATTAGTGATGCCAGGTGATGCCCCCTTTCTTCCCATGCTGGGCTGTGTGAAGAAATGCATTTCCCCCCTTTGGAGGTTTAAAATGAGCAAAACCTTCACTCTGAGTTTTCAAAGTACCCCCCCCGGCACAGAACAGGCTGGAAGGGGGAAGTCAGTCCAATTGCTTCCCAGACTTACCTTCATACAAATGCTAATAGATCAAGCAGAAGAGATAATGGGTGGGTCAAGCTCTCCCCCTTCTCCTAGCAGGAAACAGAGATTTGGAGGACTTTAGACTAGAAAGGCTCCAGGAATAATATCCTGGAAGGAAATTTCTGGAGACTTCTGGAAAAGCTTCACTGACCGGGCCTGACCTGGTCAGTGGGAGGGGAAAGGGAGAAGATAAAAACTCTTTGCAGCAAGGTAGAGCCCTCTTTCATGCTGGGCCATCAGGGCAGAGAGGAATCTTAAATGAGGTCTGGAGGAGGCAGTCACTGACTGTGTGCTGGCCTGAAGAGCTGAAGGAAACTTCTAGGTAATGGTAACTCTGTAGAGATCTGTAACTTCCAAAGCTATAGGAACCTGTCCTGTTTTCTAACATCTGATAGGGCATGTATAGAGAGAGGGACAGAGGAATTGCATTTTACCCATTTCCTTTGAATCCCGTGTTCAGTCTGGTGCTGTGCTTAAAAAAAGTATGCTTGTGAACATTTTCTCTTTAATACATACTTTATAACTTTTTATGCTGGTAGTAATTCTCTAAGACATAGACCTCCACTGTTTTGGACATGCTATTTTAAAAGGAGTGCCAGGGGGAGGACAGCAGTTGGCAAGCAACTATTCCTCCAGAGGTGCATAAGGCAGTAAACTGTCCCATGGTGACCAGGTGCTGAGCAGCAAGAGACACCGAGGCCTCAGAACTTGGAAGGGAAGCTGGGAGCCCTGACCCTCCTAGTGGGTAATTCCCAAAAAGGTTAGGTGGTGGTGGTGGGTTACCAGAGAGAGAGAAAAGCCTCTCCAGGTGTTGGGGGAAATTTTGGAGGGCAGGGTGGAATAGCGCATTCAGGCCGGAGCAGGCCCATTCCGCCACGGGCTGCTGTGCCCACTCCTGCAGCATAACACAACTGGGAGCATACGAAAGATAAGGGGGACTTTCAGTGTAGAAGTCAGTATAGCATAGAAAACACCAAGGTTGATAAAGCTTTAAATATAAACCACTCTCATACAATGCTCCCTCTAAGCTGTGGAGTCCCGTGAGCAAAAATTCTACTTTGGGAGCTACTGGCATTAAAGTGGTGAGCAAACTATTTCGCTGTTGCATAGATTAGTTTGCTCTGGAGCCATCCTTCCTGAGCTAAGAAACAAATGAGTGAGCCAGAGGCTAAAAAGCTGTGAGCTAACTCACACTAACTCAGCATAGAGGGAACACTGCTCTCATACCACACTGTTTATAATTGTGGCCCTAGTCCTGATGCACATTAACACATAGTTATATTAGATGTAAATGTTTTTACAAAAACATCCACAAGGACACACTAGAAATGTACAATGTAAAGACATGAACTCTGTGCAGTGCTATTATTTAGAGACTGTTTTACACTGCCAATACTAAACAATCTTCTGACAAAAATGTGTAATATTTACAAAACAAAAACTAACCTTGAGAATGTTAGAATTATAATGGTTGAACAGTCTCTGGTGATGTTTTAACAAAAGCATCCACAAGGGCAAGCTGGAACCACACACTGTAGAGATGTATGGGTTCTTAAGTACTAGTATGTAAAGAGACCTTTTCGCACAGTTAATAACAAACAATCACTTCACAAAAATATACAAGGTTTCCAGATCAAACCTAACTCAGAAATATAATAAAGCAAAGAACAGCCCAACTTAAACAGCCTCTGTAGTTGACTCTTTTGTCTGTTACCGAGATATTGCAGTTAGAGTAGATGACAACCTGTATGACTCAGGCTGAAATCCATCAGGACATGGATGTCCAAACCAAACCTAACTTCATCATGTAATAAAGCAAGAAATGGTCATACTTAAAAATGATGATCCAACAGTCTCTGTTGATGACTCTCTCTTTTCCCCATTACAGAGATGTTGCAGTTAAAGTAGATGGCAACTTGTGTGCCTCAGGCTGAAATCCACCAGGACATGAATAGGACACACCTCTCTGGAATGAAGGCTCATTTCGTACAAATACTTTTCCAAAACTTCATGAGAATTAAATTATTTCTTGATTTGTTTGGAACTCAACGTATTGTAAACAAACAATTAAAAAATCATTGCTATGCTATATTACTTCTTATTGTATTATGCTGAAGGGGGGGATAAAATGATGTCTAAGGGGCAGCAGACCAGGTGACTGAACTGCCTATGGATAGTCACAAAAGTGTAGAAAAAGTCTACTGGGAGACATTTCACAAATTCAAACACACACACACCCTTTTAGCCTCCCACCCATCCACCCACATCCACCCACCACACACAGACCAATTCCGCAATCAAGGCAAAACTTTGTCCTATTAAACAAAGCTGTACTAAATACCCTGTGGTAAAGGTAAAAGTTTCTGTGGTCATGTGGCCAGCATGACTAAATGCCAAGGCACATGGAATGCTGTTACCTACCCACCAAAGCAGTACCTATTTATCTACTTGCAATTTCTTGCTTTCGAACTGCTAGGTTGGCAGGAGCTGGGGCCAGAGATGGGAGCTCACTCCGTCATGCAGCACTCGGGTCTCAAACTGTCAAACTACAGACCTTCCGGTCTGCAACTAGGTGTCTTAACCTCCAAGTCACCGCAGCTGTGTGTGTGTGTGTGTGGGGGGTGCTCAAATTAAATGAGGTTTGTCAATTTTTTTTTTAATTTCACCTTTAAAAAAAACTTCTTTTGGACCTTAACCTTACACAGCAATTACAACAGTGACAAGTAGGACTGCCAAACTCTAGGAAATTCCTAGAGATTTGGGGTTGGATTCCGGGGAGAGCGGGGTTTGAGGAAGGGAAGGATCTCAGCAGACTATAATTCCATATAGTCCATATAGTAGGGCTGCTGAGCCCCTGGGAATCCCCCCACTCCAGGTCCTGTTAGAAAAGAAAGCAGCCTCATGTTCTTACCAGGGGTTCACAAAAGGCAGCTCTAGGAATGGCTGGAAACTCTTTGGTTTTACCACAGAGTCTCCAGCAGTTCCTAGAGCCACCCTTTGTTACTTCCTGTATGGACTTCTGGTAAGTACATGAGGCTGTGGTTTTTACAAATTTTTCTCCCACAATGCTGTGCTCCCTGCTGCAACCCATCTACTCTGTAAGCCGGAGATCAATTGTACTTCTGGGAAATCTCCACGTTCTACCTAAATGTCAGCAACCCTAGTGAAGTGTTGGAGAAGAGGGCAGCAAATTATCTCAACCTGTTTTGTAAACGGTCAGAAACTGGATCGGAGGCTCACATTGCCTTCCAATTAGATGCCAAAGTTCTTCTGCTTTTCTACCCATCTCGATACTCAGAGTTTTGTCCAGAGAGACGTCTTTGCCGCTTGCGCTTTCCTCAGTCTCTGCCTCAGCAATTTTCCGTCTCTTTTCTCATCGGGAAATCTGGCCCATCCCCGCTGCTCAGTGCTCTTAATTTCTCTCTCCCTTCTCTATTATTACTTAACTGCAATGGCATTATCTAATTTTACAAAGCCTTTTGAATTAGTCTCCATGAGAGACGCACGCACACACAAAAATGTAAGTATTGTACTCTACTGTATTACATCGCTGTCTAGACTCTTATCTGAAGTCTCCTTCATCTGACTATTAGCTTTCTGTTCACCAACAGTCAGTCAGTAAAGGGACTTTTGTGGGCCTTGTTCCCACACCGCTCCAGCATGCACATCGTGCGTGAGGGGTGTGTGTCAAGTGTCATCAAGTCACTCCTGACTTATGGCTACCCTGTGAGCGAACCAATGGCATGCTGTCGGTAAGAGCCTTGTTCAGGTCTTGCAGACTGAAGGCTTCCTTGACGGAGCCAGTCCATCCCATGTTGGGTCTTCCTCTTTCCCTGCGGCCTCCCACTTTCCCTCGCATTATTGTCTTTCCCAGGGGCTCTTCTCATAAGGTGACCAAAGTACAATAGCCCCAGTTTTAGCTTCTAGGGAGAGTTCAGGCTTGATTTGATCTAGAACTCACTCATTTGTCTTTTTAGAGGTCCACGGTATCCATCAAACGCTTCCCCAACACCACATTTCAAATGAATCAAATTTCTTCCTGTCAGTTTTCTTCGCTGACTTACTTTCATATCCATACATCAAGGGTGTCAAACATGTGGCCCAGGGGCTGGATCAGTTTGGTGTAGTGGTTAAGTGCGCGGACTCTAATCTGGGAGAACCAGGTTTGATTCCCCACTCCTCCACTTGCACCTGCTGATGTGACCTTGGGCAAGCCATAGTTCTGACAAAGAGCTGTCCTTGAAAAAGAGAAGTTTCTGTCAGAGCTCTCTCAGCCCCACCTACCTCACAGGGTGTCTGTTGTGGGGAGGGGAAGGGAAAGGAGTTGGTAAGCTGCTCTGAGACTCCCTTGGGTAGTGAAGGGCAGAGTATAAATCCAATCTCCTCCTCCTCCTCCTCCTCTTCTTCTTCTTCTTCTTCTTCTTCTTTCAGACCCACAGTGGAACTGGCTGTCTTCTGCTTCTGCTTCCGGTTTGCAGCTTACAGATACAGTCCTGAACAGCATACTCAAGATTGCAGCAGCACAGACATTTGGGCTGAGTTCAGACTGGCAGTTTGAAGCACGAGGGGGTCATGGGAAAAAAGACCCGGAACAATGTGTTCCGGGTTTTCCCAGTCCCACTGCACAGACTGATGCGGGAGCATACTGGGGAGGATGCACAAACAGTTCACACTGTTTGCCCACCCCTGGTGGAGGCGTGCCTGTAAGCAGCTTTTTGTAATAAAATGATATGCGCTTATGCACTCATGCACTCATGCACTTATGCGCTCATGCGCATAAGAGCATCCCTACCGGATCAGCTTCTTTGCATTCACATGTCCCTGAAGTGGGATGAACATGGGATGAATGCGCTTTCCAGGGTTTGCTACCACTTTCACCAGGGATTTTTTTAAACTTGGGAGGGAATTGTTACAAGACAGGTTGAGTATGGCTGGGGAACACCTGATAGATGTGCCTGTGTGAACGGCCCCTTTAATCCGTTTGTGAAACGTTTGTGAAACGTGCCTGTCTCGGGGCAAACTGCCAGTCTGAACCCGGCCTTTGATGCAATGATTCAGCGCAAGAGGTGTCAGTTATCAGAACACTGTTAAATAAACAAAATATTGCAGGAGTGCTCATGTTTTAGGCATGATTTTATCTTAAGTTTAAAAAAACCCCACCCCTTTCTGTTTGTGTCCTTTATAAAGTTTATATCTCCGCTACCTGGCATTACCTTTTATGACACACAGATGACCCAGCCCAACAAGGTCTCATTTCTGTCAGATCCGGCCCGCATAACAAATGAATTCGACACCCCTGCCATACATAGTGATAGGAAATATTATGGCCAATGCTCCCTCTAAGCTGTAAAGACTTGTGAGCAAAAATTCTGCTTTGTGAGCTCCTGGCATTAAAGTTGTGAGTGAGCAATTTGGCTGCTGCATAAATTATTTTGCTCTGGAGCCCTCCTTCCTGAGCTAAGAACATAAGAACATAAGAACATAAGAACATAAGAGAAGCCAATGTTGAATCAGGCCAATGGCCCATCTAGTCCAACACTCTGTCACACAGCGGCCAAAATATACCAGGTGCCATCAGGAGGTCCAGCAGTGGGGCCAGGGCACCAGAAGCCCTCCCACTGCTGCCCCCTCCAGCACCAAGAATAGAGTGCATCACCTGCCCCAGACTGAGAGTTCCCATCTATACCCTGTGGCTAATAGCCACTGATGGACTTCTGCTCCATATGTTTATCTAATTCCCTCTTGAAACTGTCCATGCTTGCAGCTGCCACGACCTCCTGTGGCAGTGAATTCCATGTGTTAATCACTCTTTGGGTGAAGAAGGACTTCCTTTTATCCGTTCTAACCCGACTGCTCAGCAATTTCATGGAGTGCCCACGAGTTCTTGTATTGTGAGAAAGGGAGAAAAGTACTTCTTTCTCAACCTGCTCAATCCCATTCATAATCTTATAAACCTCGATCATGTCACCTCTCAGCCGTCGTTTCTCCAAGCTAAAGAGCCCCAAGCATTTTAACCTTTCTTCATAGGGAAGGTGTTCCAACCCTTTTATCATTCTAGTTGCCCTTCTCTGCACTTTTTCCAATGCTATAATATCCTTTTTGAGATGTGGTGACCAGAACTGTACACAGTATTCCAAATGAGGTCGCACCAATGATTTATACAGGGGCATGATGATACTGGCTGATTTGTTATCAATTCCCTTCCTAATAATCCCCAGCATAGCGTTGGCCTTCTTTATTGCAGCTACACATTGTCTAGACATTTTCATTGAGTTATCCACTACGACTCCAAGATCTCTCTCTTGGTCCGTCTCTGCCAGATCAGACCCCATCAACGTGTATTTATATTTAGGATTTTTGGCTCCAATGTGCATCACTTTGCACTTGGCCACATTGAACCCCATTTGCCACGTTGACGCCCACTCACCCATCCTCAACAGATCCCTTTGGAGTGCCTCACAATCCTCCCTGGTTTTCACCACCCTGAACAACTTTGTGTCATCTGCAAATTTAGCCACATCACTGCTTACTCCCAATTCCAAATCGTTAATAAACAAGTTAAAAAGCATCGGACCGAGTACTGATCCCTGTGGTACCCCACTGCTTACCACCCTCCACTGAGAACGTTTCCCATTTATACTCACTCTCTGTTTCCTATTTATAAGCCAATTTTTGATCCACAAGAGGACTTGTCCTTTTATCCCATGACTATTGAGCTTACTTAGGAGCCTTTGATGAGGAACTGTATCAAAAGCTTTCCGGAAGTCAAGGTAAATAATATCTATTGGGTCCCCCTTGTCCACATGTTTGTTCACTCCTCAAAAAACACTAACAGGTTAGTGAGACAAGATCTTCCCTTACAGAACCCATGCTGAGTCTGCCTCAATAGTTTTTGTTCATCAATGTGCCTACTAATTCTTTCCTTAATAACAGTTTCCACCAACTTACCCCGTATCGATGTCAGACTGACTGGCCTGTAATTTCCTGGATCTCCCCTGGAGCCCTTTTTAAAGATGGGAGTGACATTAGCTACCTTCCAGTCCTCAGGAATTGAGGCAGATTTTAAAGAAAGATTACATATTTTTGTCAGGAGATCCACAAGTTCACATTTGAGTTCTTTCAGAACTCTCGGATGAATGCCATCCGGGCCTGGTGATTTATTAGTTTTTAAATTGTCCATCAGTCGGAGGACTTCCTCTCTTGTTACCGCAATCTGATTCAGGTCTTTCAAACCCCCTCCCGAAATCGGTGCTTCTGGAGTGGGCAAACACTTCTCCTCTTCCACAGTGAAGACAGAGGCAAAAAATGCATTCAGCTTCTCAGCCATTTCCCTATCATCCTTCACTACTCCTTTTACCCCTTGGTCATCCAAGGGCCCCACTGCCTCCCTGGCTGGCTTCCTACTTCTAATGTATTTGAAGAAAGTTTTATTGTTGGTCTTTATGTTTTTTGCGATATGCTCCTCATATTCCCTTTTTGCTTGCCTGATCACAGACTTGCATTTTATTTGCCATAGTCTGTGTTCCCTTTTATCAACCTCACTAAGACTAGCTTTCCACCGCTTAAAGGAATCCTTCTTACCTTTTACAGCTTCCATTACTTTATTTGTTAACCATGCAGGCTTTTTTCTATACCTATTTGTACCTTTCCTAACTTGCGGTATATATTTTTTCTGAGCTTCTAGGATTGTCTTTTTAAATAGTCTCCAAGCTTCCCCAATGGTTTTGACCTTCTCCACTCTTCCTTTCAATTTCTTCCTCACATGTCCCCTCATACCAGAGAAGTTACCCCTTTTAAAGTTAAAAGTGGTTGCGTCAGTCTTTTTGGGCAACTCCCTATCTGTACAAATGTTAAACTCAATGACATTATGGTCACTGTTCCCAAGTGGTGCAATCACTTTTACATCTCTCACCAGGTCTTGGGTGTTACTTAGGACCAAATCCAGGATCGCCTCTCCCCTGGTAGGATCTGTGACCATCTGTTCCACAGCACAGTCATTGAGAGTGTCTAAGAATGCAATCTCTTTTTCCCGACTAGAACTCATATTGACCCAATCAATGTGTGGGTAGTTAAAGTCGCCTATTACAACACAGTTATTTCGTCTAGCCGCTATCTTTAATTCATTCATCATTTTATAATCCTCCTCTATCTTTTGATCTGGTGGGCGATAACAAACTCCCACTGTTAAGCCTCCTTTTGGACCCACTATTTCAACCCATAGCATTTCCAGAAGTGAATCCAATTCTCTTACCCTCTCAATCTTACTGGACGGTATACCCTCTCTGACATACAGAGCCACCCCACCTCCAACCCTTTCCCCCTATCCTTCCGATATAATTTATAACCAGGAATCACCGTATCCCACTGATTTTCCTCATCCCACCAAGTTTCTGAAATACCCACAATGTCTATTTTCCCCCCCAACACCAAGCATTCCAACTCCCCGATTTTACTTCGGAGACTTCTAGCATTTGTGTATAAACACTTATAGTTTCCCATGTTTGTTAAGCCCACAGCCTTCCTCTTGCTGCCTCGAGACCTTGCCAGGCAGTTCCTATCATTAGCCACAGTCTCAGTGGACAATTGTAATCCATTTCCTTGTACAAAAGTAATAGCTACCCCTTCATCTCTTTGAGATGAGCCATCCTGAACCAGAGACTTTTCATCTCCTGTCGGCTTTCCCCCATTATTCAGTTTAAAAACTGCTCTGCCACCTTTTTGATTTTGAGCGCCAGCAGCCTGGTTCCTTCTCGGGACAAGTGGAGACCGTCCCTTTTGTACAGCTCCCTCTTGTCCCAAAAAGCATCCCAGTGCCTAACAAACTTGAACCCTTCCCCCTACACCACCGTCTCATCCACGCATTGAGACTCCTGATCTGTGCCTGTCTCTCCGGCCCTGCGCGTGGAACAGGTAGCACTTCCGAGAAGGCTACCTTGGAGGTCCTGGCCTTGAGTTTCCTGCCCAGCAGCCTAAATTTCTCCTCCAGGACCTCACGACTGCATTTCCCCACATCGTTGGTGCCGACGTGCACCACGACCACTGGCTCCTCCCCAGCACTATCTACCAGCCTATCTAAAACACGCGTAATGTCCGCTACCTTCGCACCAGGCAGGCAAGTCACCATACGGTCAGTACGCGGGTTCGCCACCCAGCTGTCTACCTGCCTAAGGATCGAATCACCAACTACCAAGAGCCCCCTCCCACCCTTCCCAGGGACGGTTCCTTGGTACGAAAGGATACCTGTTCACCAGCTGAAGAAGAGGTCCCTTCTGAGGGCACATTCCCCTTATCCTCAGCATGGTGCCCCTTTTCCCCTTGGCCCTCATGCTCCCTGGCAGCAGCCGGGCTGCCAGATCCAGAGTGGGACATATCTAACAAGTCCCCGAGAGTCTTCCCCGTGCACCTAACTGACTGTCCCTGCTTCTCCAGGTCAGCCACCTTGGCCTCAAGGGAGCAAACTCGCTCCCTGAGAACCAGGAGCTCCTTGCACCGAGCACACACCCAAGACTTCTGACCAGTGGGCAGATAGTCATACATGTGACACTCCATGCAAAACACTGGATAGCCCCCAACCCCCTGCTGGCATTCTGGCTTCATAATTGTTTTTAAACAAATACTTTTCTATAACCCCCTTTTAAAACCCTTTGTATTTATATGGCTCCTGTTGTAGGAGTCTACTTACCTTACCAAGGAGCCAAGGTCCTGGCTTTCTGGCTCTTCCTGGGCTTCTTACAGAGCCCCTAGGCAAAGAGCCACAGGCAAGAGCCTCGCCCTTTTGCTCTCGCCCTTCGGCTCGTGCCAGAGGCTCGTGCCTCTTGCAAACTTCCTGCCTTAAATGGAATTGTCTCCCAGGAGAGGGAGTGGCCAGCAGCTACTCAAAATCACCCAAGGCACTTAATGACGGTCAAACAAAGCCCCTTTCACACCCCAACTCCAGCAGCCAGGAGTCTGCTATTCAATTTCACCCAAGCACTTAATTACAGGCAAACAATGACCCTTTCACACCCTAACTCCAGCAGTCAGGAGTCCGTTACAACTCACCCACACACTCCCAAATACAGTCCCTGACACAGTACCTTCTCAGCTAAAGCACCTCAGCTGAAAGTAAATAAATAAAAATACCACTCACCCCTCTGGCAGCTCAAACACCTTGCTCCTTCTCAGAGCTCAGCTGGACAAAAATGTGTGAGCCAGAGGCTAAAAAACCGTGAGCTAGCTCACACTAACTCAACTTAGAGGGAACACTGATGATGGCGTGAATTAGGTTGATCTTGGCTGCCGGCGATACATCATCACACCTAAGAATTTTTTCTGTCTCCTTTGTGGCTGCCCTTCCCAGTCTCAATTTCCTTTTCATTTCTTGGCTGTAGTCTCTTTTGGTTGATGATGGAGCCAAAGAACCAGAAAATCTTGAACAGTTTCAATTTCTTCATCATCAACCTTGAAGTTGCATAATTCTCCGGTAGTCATTACTTGCGTCTTATTGATGTTCAACTGTAACCCCGCTTTGGCACTTTCTGCTTTGACCTTCAGCAGTAGTAATTTCATGTCTTCACTATTGTCTGCCAGTAATGTGGTAACAGGAGCATATCTCAAATTGTTACTGATTCATCCGCCGGTTCTCACTCCACCTTCATCTAAGTCTAATCCTGCTTTCGTAATGATACAGGTTGAACAGATAGGGAGATAAAATACATCCTTGCCTGGCACCTTGGCCAATTGGAAACTATGCAGTCCTAACAGTAGCCTCTTGTCCCGAGCACAGGCTGCACATCAAAACAAACAGATACTGTGGCACACTCATTTCTTTTAAAACCCATCATAGCTTTTCATGATCCACACATTTAAAAGCTTTGCTGTTATCTACGAAACACAAGCAGGTTTTTCTCTTGAAGTTCTCTTGTATGCAAGGTAGTCTGCTTACCTGCATTCTAACAGCACACACGTTCTGGAATATGGTGTTTTTCAGTCTTTGCATCAACAAACCTGAGGGGATGGCTTGGACATCCTGGAGCTCTTTGAGGAAACTGCTCACCAGTTAGTGACAGACCTTCCTTTCTAGTGACAGACCTCTAAAATCCAAAACCCGTATTTCTGCAGGCTGGTTTGACCAGGAGTGTACAGCTGCTGGGAAAGAGCTTGTTCACTGTACACAACAGGTGTGCAGCCGTAGAAAGTGTTCCCTCTAAGGTGAGTTAGCATGAGCTAGTTCACAGTTTTTTAGCCTCCAGCTCACACATTTTTGTCTTAGCTCAGGAAAGATGGCTCCAGAGCAAACTAATGTATGCAGTAGCCAAATTGCTCGCTCACAGCTTTAACGCCAGGGGCTCACAAAGTAGAATTTTTGCTCACAAGGCTTCATGGCTTAGAGGGAGCATTGCTCCTGGCTGTCCTTATATCTCTTAGATCAGCTTATAAGAAGCTCCTAAGGCAAAAAAAAAAAAAGTGCTTTTGCTTAAACCACAATGGAAGAGTCTGAATCAGCCCATCTAACATTGTTCATTCCCCTGTTAGTCCACAGTGGAGAAGACAGAGGGGACAATCCAAAGCCAGCCAACAGCACCACCCTGTGCATATTTCCAAGCCAGTCTGCAGCCCCTTTACTTGCCTTGCTCTTTTAGCGGATGAGGAGAGGCCCACAGTGCTCAGGAGACCCTGCTGGTGTATCCAAGGCCTCGGTGGGCCCTGTTGGTACCACACCCGCCTTCCTTTAAAGCCCCCTCAGGAAAAGCTCCCTCTAAGCCATGGAGTCTTGTGAGCAAAATTCTACTTTGTGAGCTACTGGCATTAAACTGTGAGTGAGCCGTTTGGCTGCCGCATTAATTAGTTCACTCTGGAGCCATCCTTCCTGGGCGAAGACAAAACATGTGTGAGCCGGAGCTAAAAAAACTGTGACCTAGCTCACACTAACTCAGCTTAGAGGGAACACTGCTCTCAGGTCCTGCAGATCCTTACCTGGGTGCTAAGTTTCCTAGCTGCAACTTACTAGATATTTCCAAGGCTGGGTGGCTATTGGTGAAGATCAGCCCCTTCCCAGTCTTGTTTAATGCTGCCCGTCCCCCAGTTCAGTTGGAATAGGATACGTCCAATCTACACGTGGTGTTCCTATGTCATTAAGGAAACCATGTGCAAAAGATTGTGTCCTCACATACTGGATGGGAATGGTAGTCAGCACATTCCCCTTAACTTTTTCAAAACTTGGAACAAAAACCTCCCCAGGACTCAACAGGGATATTGGTTTCTTATCTCATTACATATGCTAACTCATTCAGTCCTCACATGTGTATTCTCCTACAGAGGGACTATACATCCTCAGTATTTTAGTGTATTTCTTTTTCCAGAATAGTATATTAGAATACTGAATGTAATGCAAGAAATATTGGAATGTTTGGCTGACATAACATTACACCCATCTCAAAAAAGAAAAAGAAAAAAAATGCTGTTAAGTGACCTCCACACCTGAGAGGAGTGAATGGAGAGTCTCAGTCTTATTTTGACGTATTTATTGCTTTGCAGCTGTTGACCTTATAACCTTAGCTTGTTATTTAGTTTTGTCTTTGCATCTCTTAAAACATCTTCATCATGTTAACATGTCAATTTGCTGTTCAGCCCCTGTACATAAGTTTGAGCCTTACCTTCCATTCCAAAGTATTTGGAAAAGTGTGCGTGCTCATGCCTTGAATAAAACTTTGTTGGTCTTCAAGGGGCCTGACTGGACTCTCAATCTGTTCAACAGCGTATCAGCATGAGAAGCTACCTACCTGGTAATCATCACAGATTAAATGGAGAAGTCCCCCAGAACTGTGCAAGGCACTCCTTCTCCACCCGACCCATGAACCTGATGCACTTCACCGGAAAGAGAACTCTCCTCCCTGGTTCTTGACGCCTGTGACCGATTGATTTTTATAGGTGTGCCTTGGATCCCGTCACAGTCACAGAAATTAAAAGTGCCTTTCCTTGATCCGAATATGATCATCCCCCCCCCAATAACTCCGATAGATATTCATGCCTTTCCGCCTCCTGCTGTACTGTAAATTAGCATTTGGGTGTGAAGGCATCACATTTTTCATCCCATGCACCATACGGAGAAGGGGGAAGGAGGGAAGCTGGAATTTCAAATGCGCCAGGGTTTCTGGAAGGGAGGAGCGAAAAAGCCGAAACGGTCGGTGTCATACATAATTCAAGAAGGGCATGCTACATCACATTACGGAATTCTATTTTCTACAGAAGCAGCAGGGCATCTGCTCAGGAAATATATCACCGGAGGCTGGGTGGGCGGGTGGGAGGCGAGATTTGAGTGCAGTGGCACCATAAAGACCAGCAAGGTTTCCAGAGTATAAGATTTTGTGAGTCGATGCTCCATTCGTCAGATACATCTAGGGGAAGTTTTTGTGGATTTCCAAACTACCCACACCTTGGCCTGAATAGCCTGATCTCATCAGATCTCGGAAGCTAAGCAGGGTCAGCCCTGGCCAGTATTTGGATGGGAGACCACCAAGGAATACCAGGGTCATGATGCAGAGGCAGGCCATGGCAAACCACCTCTGAACATCTCTTGTGTAGAAAACTCTATGAAGGTCACCATAAGTCAGCTGAGACTTGATGGCAAAACAACAACCACCCCAGCACCCAAAGGAGTGATCAGCAAGAGGCAACTTGGTAAAATGGATTCAGACATGGAGAAAGTGGTCCAAACCAGCGTTCCCTCTTAGCTGAGTTAGTGTGAGCTAGCTCATTGTTTTTTAGCCTGCAGCTCACACATTCTTTGTCTTAGCTCAGGAAGGAGGGCTCCAGAGCAAACTGATTTATGCAGCAGTCAAGTTGCTCGCTCGCAACTTCACTGCCAGCATCTCACAAAGTAGAATTTTTGCTCACAAGGCTCCACAGCTTAGCGGGAACATTGGAACTGGCACTGTCATTGTCAAAGCGTGTGAATCAAACAACTGCCTTTCCGGATCAGGCCAAATGTCCACATAGCCCGGCATTGGCTCCGACGGTGGCAGCTGGCCAGATGCTTCCAAAATCTCCCACGCAGAACGAGAAGAAAAGTGTTCTCCCCTACCACTGGCATTCTGTAATATGGATGTTCCGCTTAGCTACCATAGCTAATGCCCGCTAACAGCTGCATCCTCCATGACATTACTGCTTTATGCGAACTGTAGAATGAAGAGTGTGAATTTTGACTGCAACCATTCTGTAAAATGTCTCACCATCAGGAAGAGCAAATGTTGCAGAAAGCCATCCTTTTTGGAACCCTCGGAATGTAAGCCAGTCTCAACGTGTTATTCGTGGGTACAGTTCTAAAGGGAGCGATCGTGATTCAGCTCCCAGTATTTCTGGATGGTGGCCATGGACCCTTTTCTGTCTCGGCTTTGGAACTGGGATGACCTTGGACAACCTGGTCGATGACCTTTGCTAGGAGATGGAGCTGGAATGAGAAAGTACATCCCTGTGGGTCCTGATGAACCTCTCAGTGGTTTTAAAAACCATCACCATGGTATCCTTGGGATGGGGCTTGGCAGAACCATGCAGGCGCTATCCCCTAGCACCTCTTTCCGGGAATTATCTTCACAGTAGGACTGGAATTACCCCCATTTTCTGGTTATTCTGGTCCTTCCTGGAAGGTAAGTCCCCCACAAGGTGTTGGCAGGGTACAACTCAGCCTCACGGATTTGGTAGGGGGGATCCATCTTGTTCAATCTTGAAGCCTGCAAGGTCCCTTCCAAGTCTAACATTCTATGATTCTATGAAGCCATTAATTGCCTGGACATTTGCTGTGTCGACAATATTCTAATGAAACGAAACTTGACTTCTTTTCATCAGATCACAGAGAGACCATGGAAGGACTGAATGGATTGTGGGGAAAGCGATGGATTAGATGGAGAACAACAGTTTGAGGCTCCACCCAGACAAGACAGAGGCACTGTTCTTTCCAGGTGGTGAGTTGATCCAAGATTAAGGAGAAGAAGAAAAGAAGAAGACAAGAGATTGGATTTATACCACACCCTTCACTCGGAGTCTCAGAGCAGCTTGCAATCTCTTTTCCCTTCCCCTCCCCATAAAAGAGACCCTGTGAGGTAGGTGAGGCTGAGAGAGCTCTTTCAAGGACTGCTCTTGAAAGAGCAGCTCTGAGAGCACTTGTGATTGACCCAAGGTCACACTAGCAGCTACATGTGGAGGAGTGGGGAATCAAACCCAGTTCTCCCAGATTAGAGTCCACGCTCTTAGCCACTACACCAAATTGGCTCCCCAGAAATGTTAAATATATTTAATGATCAAATATACCCTTTTTTTTTTTTTTTTGTAAAACTCTCTTAAAAAAGAGAGAATTTTATTCTTTTTATAAGAAAAGGGAAGGGTAGACAGATGGAGAAAGAAAAAGATGGAGTGAAATTTTTTCAGTTAGTGAGGGTTAATTTAGGTTAATAAAAAATACCAATTTTGGCATCTATCATGGTTAGAAGATCTTCTTTTTAACTATTGTAAAGTCCAAAGTCAAACTGTTAATGCAGTTAGCAAAGTCCATTGGGGTTAGTAATTAAACAGCTCCTTCCAGACGTTACATGAACAGTCCTCAAATTATCTTCTTTTTAAATCTCTTCCAATTACGGATTAAGTCCATTTTAACTTTGAGGTCTTCCGTTCCATCACCACTTTCCCCTGGGCTGCTGTCTTCTTCACTTATCCCAATTTTGAGTGCTGCGTCTTCCTCCCTGCTGGCGTGTCTCTTCAGAAGTTTCTGTATTTTGAAGATGAAATCCGTCTTCTTTCTTTTCTCTTTTTCCTTAAACTTCTGGTCTTCAGGCTTCCAGGGCTCCATAAACTCTTCAGATGAAATTAGATCTCCAGTTTGTTGCCTGCTATGTTCGACATCCCCTTCTACTGGCAGAGTATTTTCTTTTATAAAAGCGGAGTAGGCTTTGGGAGCCTTATCCACCTCTTCTTTTAACCTAATCGCTCCACTACCAGTTAGGGGTGCCAAGACATTTGTCAAGGTAAATCCGAGATCTTCTTTCTCTTCTTCTTTAACGCCCTGAAAACCTAGAGTCAGAATCGATTTCTGTCGACTGACGAGAACACTTTCCATTTTGAACAAAGTTTCATTGATTTTCTGCAATTGTTCCAGCAGGGGGCACAGTATCTCCTTTTCCTGTTGATTGACAGCAAGCTCTTGGGGGGGGCTGTCTGGACCGGAAGTCCCTCCTCCCTTCTCTTCCGGTGTCCGCAGAACTTTTTCCATTATCGACATTTTGTTTTTTTTATTTACTTTTAAAAAGTTCGTGCCGCATCCCCCAGGAAGCTAAGATGATCGTAGTCTTCCATGCCACCCCAACGGTACTTTCACCAACACTCTTTTTTCTCTCTGCCCCCCTTCGCGCTCCCTTTGTAGATCTTGCTTCTCAAAGGGGGTGGGAACTCCTCCCTCCTCCCAACGCTTATACGCATGCAGGGGGCTTCGATTTACGCTTCAAAATAGATCTTCAACTCACGATTCGATGCTATTTCTTCTTTTTATGTTAAACCATAGTGCTGTCTTCACTCCTGGAAATCGGTGGCGCCGCTAAGTCCCATTACGGGCACGTCGCAGCGGGGCCGATTGGGGCGGGGAGAAAGCCTCAATTTCCCGGCTGTCTGCCGGCAAAGAGGCTACTCCCCAAGCGCCCCCGGTTTGGAGCCTTTGCCTAAGGCTCACTAGGGTCTTTCGCATATGCGAAGACCCCCTAACTGCGCGTGGGCTAACCGCCTCCGGGAGCGTCCCGAGAAGCGGCCGCCATTCGCGACGCCAAAACCGAAACCATGATCAAATATACCCTTGAGACAGGGTAGCACGTATCCTTAGCAGACACATTTGGGGAGTGTTCCTAGACCAGAGGTCCCTAGTGTGGGTGCCTGTGGGTGCCAGGATGCTCTCCAACACCTTTCCTGGTGCCTGCCAGGTGTTTTTAGAAAGTGGGCAGGGCTAGGTGGGTCTTTTTCCCCAGAAGAGCTTCGGACTGGCTGTGCTAATTTAAAGGTTTCCTGTTAAGCAGAGCTTCTTCCTGAAATGGTAAAGAGTCACTGTCAGCGTTATATATAACCTCTATCCCTGACATTTTGTGGTTGGCCCCGCCTCCTGCAGCAGCCATTTTGTGATGGGACTTAGCATTACATAAGGCTCCAAATATTTCTCAAACATACAATAGTATGCAGTACAGGAAATACAAGACATACAATAGAGATTTACAGCAATATCTAACATTTACTCTTTGACACTCCCAAAAGCAAATTTCACAGTTTCACTGGACTGAAAAACATGATTTTCAAATGTCCATAAGGTAAAGTTTCCCTTGCTCGAAAGCCAGTCGAATCTGACTCTAGGGTTGCAGTGCTCATCTCCGTTTCAAAGCCGAAGAGCCAGCGCTGTCCGAAGACATTTCCGTGGTCATGTGGCCGGCATGACTAAACACCAAGGCGCACAGAACGCTGTTACCTTCCCACCAAAGTGGTACCTATTTATCTACTTGCAATTTCTTGCTTTCAAACTGCTAGGTTAGCAGGAGCTGGAACTAGAGATGGGAGCTTACTCCGTCTTGTGGCACCTGGGTCTTGAACTGCTGAACTACTGACCTTCCACAGCCTGCAGTGCAGCGTCATAACCACTTGAGCCACCGCAGCTCCCAAATGTCCATAAAGCAAAGCAAATACATCCACTTCTTAAGACTTAAGATAAACAATATAAAGTATGTTGCAATCAGCAAGTAGATCCAGTCCTTTGGACCTGAAACAGACAATAAGAAAGAGGCTGCAGTCAGCTCATCCTCCAGATTATTCAATGAGTTTTCGATTCCTTCATCGGGATGACAAACGGGAGCTCCCAGAGAGGCACAGCCACAGGAACTCCTCAGCCAATAATGCCTCCAAACTGCCTTATTGTACCGCAGTGTCTCGAGACTGCCTTGTTTTCCTCTAGTCATGATGGGAACGTATAGCCAGCCTCTGTAGGTGCTTTTCCATCTAAATGAATGTAAAGACAGCTCTTATATCTCCAGCCTATCTATTGTGTGTCTTGTATTTCATGTATTGAATACTATTGTATGTCTGAGAAATATTTGGAGCCTTATGTGATGTTAAGTCATACGTGATTCCTATTTACACATCTATTTCCTTAAATCATTGTTTATTTTGTGGTCCTGCCCACCGCCCTTTGTCAAAATTCCAAAGGTGTCCACAAGTGCAAAAAGACTGGGGACCCCCTGCCCTAGATCTGCCTTTGCTCCCGGATGACCACATCACTTTTGTTTCCCAACAAAGGCTGGTGTGGATCCTTTTCTGGGGAAGGCAGATGGGGTGACTGTCACAACGACCACATCCAGATTGGGTTACAGTTGAGTTGTCTACGGCTGCACCACTGAAAGGTGTCCAGAAACTTGAGCTGGTATAATATGCAGTGGCTAGAGCCTCACTTGTCTAAGCACATTGTGCTAATACTGCACCATCCTTGTTGGTTTCTAGTTCATTCCCAGGCTTCTGGGAGGTTCTGGCATGAACTGAACTGAAAGGGGTGGGCCTTACCCTTTCAAGCCTCGTTTACTTATTTAAAGCCCTACCAACAATCCTTATTCAAAGTATCTGGGAAGCAGGAGACAGTTAGTAACGAAAGAGAGTGTCCTCATGTCCTGTCCTTAGGACCAGGGAAGAGCTGCCTCTCCAGAGGGGCTGCCATGATGCCTACAACAGAGGGCAGCCCTCCACCCAGTGGAGCAATGGGAGCAAATGGGGGATGGGGGGCGCAGACTTGTGTGATACTGTTATGACTCTTCTGGTTTTGGACCCCAAAGTGACGTTAACAGCAATGTTTGATGCTCTAGGAATTACTGTAGAGATTAGGGCTGAGGTCAGACTGGCAGTTTGCCCTGATATAGGCACGTTCCAGAAACATTTCACAAATGGATTAAAGGGCTGGTTCACACGGGCACATCTGTCAGGTGTTCCCCAGCCGTACTCAACCCATCTTGTAATGCTTCCCTCCCAAGTTTAAAAAATAGCAGGTGAAAGTGGTAGCAAACCCTGGAGAGTGCGTTTATCCCGCTTCCTGGACGTGTGAACGCAAACAAGCTGATCCGGTAGGGATCCACTTATGTGCATGAGCGTTTATGTGCATGAGTGCATAAGTGCATATAACCGGATTACAAAACAAAAGCTGCTTACAGCCACGCCTCTACCAGGGGTGGGCCAACAGTGCGAATGCTCCCTTGTGCCTCCTCCCCGGTATGCTCCCACACCAGTTGGTGCAGTGTGACCAGGAAAACATGGAGCTCTTTGTTCTGGGTCTTTTTGCCACAACTCCCTCACGCTTCAAACTGCCAGTCTGACCTCAGCCTAGGGAAATTCCTAGAGCATTGTATATACCATGATGTCATTTCTGGGTTGGAAATCGGAAGTGAGGTCACAGTTGGGTTGGCATTTTCCAGTGGGGCCAGGGGATCCCATGATTGTGGGGAACCCAATCTGCCATGGCCCAGTTGGCAGGCCAGGGAAGATCCACTCCGAGAAGCCCTCTCCCGGCCCCCACTGGCACCGGCGCGATGACATCACCTGCGAGTGATGTCATTGGGTTTCCAATGTTGGGGGCACTGCTCTAGGTTTTGGGCAGAACTCTATGGTTTGAGGCACAAAAACCATAGGGCTTTGCCCAAAACCTAGAGTGTCACCACCAATGTTGGAAATGTGATGACGTCACTTCCAGGTGACATCATCACAGTGGGTGTGCCGGAGGAGGAGGAGGAGATTGGATTTATACCCCGCCCTTCACTTGGAGTCTCAGAGTGGCTTACAAACTCCTTTCCCTTCCCCTCCCCACATCAGACACCCTGTGAGAGAACTCTAACACAAACTGCTCTTTCAGGAACAGCCGTGCCAGAGCTTGTGACTGACCCAAGATCACATCAGCAAGTGCAAGTGGAGGAGTGGGGAATCAAACCCGGTTCTCCCAGATTAGAGTCTGCACACTTAACCACTATACCAAACTGGCTCTCCAGGTCTTTTTGCCATGACTCCCTCACACTTCAAGAAGGAAAGGAATCCCTCCACCGGCACCAGTAGGACCTGGCAACCCTAGGTCATGGTGCTGGTGACATTGATTTTTGAGGTCTCCACACCCCTCATTGCTCTCAAGTTCTACAGAGCTTTGGAGGGTGTCAACAAGGGGCAGGGCATTCCCTGTGGTAACACCAAACCTTTGCAATGCCTTCCCCTTTGATGATCACCTGGCATCTACATTACTGTCTTTTAAGTACTGGGCCAATTTTGTTTTACCCAGACTTTTCACCTTTCCCAGCTCTTTTATGGCCTGCTTCTAGCCTGAGGTCTATTTCATGAATTTTTTTTAGCTACTAAGTAGTTGAACTATGACTTAGGCTTTTAGATCCCTGGCTTGTTTTTAATGTAGAGGATTCCTATTTTTATGGACAGATACTTTCTAAAGGTGGCTCACAAGCTTAATTGTTTATCACGGCCATAAAAACTAATCTTTCTGATGGTCTAAAACATGAAGAGGGGAGAGTCAATCTCTCTTAAAATGCTGCCCCTGTCAATAGCTCCTAACTGTCAAACTTGATGCCTCCTTTGCCATATTGTTTGGGGAAATTCCAGAGGAGGGGGAGTGCGAATGTGTGAGAGTGAGAATGGCTTTATTGTAGGGCAATGCATCTCATGTAACTCTTCTGAAGATACCTCCCTCTCCCAGGGATGATGGCCAGATGGCCTTGGTCTGTGTCTATTCTTACCTCCTTAGCTTAGATAACGGAAGGGTGATTTACAGGTAGTGGGTTGGAAGTGCACTGCGTAGGCAGGAATGGATGGGCAGTGTGATTGGAGAGAACTACATTTGAACCATGTATAATTTGGGGGGGGGGTTTTCATGCCGGAACCTCAGTTCTGACTCAACAATGTTCTTAGCTTGGAACATCTTTATCCTTCAATAAACAAATCACTTCCAGTGAGTGTTGTTGAGAGTAACTTTGTCCAAGAGTCTGACACTAACAGCTGCACACTCTGAAATATTAGTCCACCCTTCAAGTTTTGCGGTTGGTCATACAGGGCAGTTTCCTGGGTAGGAGCTGTGACTAAGGTTTCCAGGTCCCCACGGCCACTGCCAGGGGGTGGGAGGCTAGTGTTGCCAGATCGAGGTTGGAAAAATCCTGGAGATTTGGGGGTGGAGACTGGGAGGACAGGGACCTCAGTGGGCTACATTCCAGCCTCCAAAGCACCCATTTTCTCCAGAGGAATTGATCTTTCTACTCTGGAGATGAGCTATAATCCTGGGAGAACCCCCAGTCCCACCTGGAAGCTGGGAACCCAAGGCATAGTGGCCAAAGAATTCCTCTGTTGCTGGGTCAGAGTCACTATACCTCTGAATGACACTCTGCACATTACCTTACCTTGCTCTCTTCCAATTGTTTTCTGCCAATAGCTGTGGACATCCCCACATTCTGAAAAATTAGTCCGTCCTTCCAGTTATGCTACTCATGACCACAAGGCCGTCCCCTGGTGAGGGGCAGTGGCTCGGCAGTAGAACATCTGTTTCCCATGCAGGAGGTCCCAGCTTCCGTCCTCAGCATCTTCAGGGACAAGCATCCATTTGGAGGTGATGTGGAAGACCCAGCAGAGTCTCCAGCAGTCAAGACCGGTGGTCTGACTCAGTCTGGGGGAGCTTCAGGTGGTCTTGTGTCGGAGGCCATTGTGATCTCCAAGGCCACCAGCCTGTGAAGTCAGCTCTGATGTCAAGGTTAGTGCCTCAGCAGGAGACGAAGCTTCTGGAGGACCTGGGCCTCCTCCCCTGGAGGGTCCTCCTCCTCTCTTAGGGCTGCCTGGCCCACCGTTTCACAGCTGCGGAGACACTCTGAAAGAGAAGGGGAAGGGCTGAGTGGCATCAGGGGGAGATGCAAGAGATGAACGGCTGGGAGAAGGGAGTGAGGAAGACTTAATTTGATCCAGAATTGGGCTGATGGTAGGGTTGCCAGCTCTGGGTTGGGAAACTCCTGGAGATCTGGGGATGGAGCCTGGGGAGGACAGGGACCTCAGTGGGGTACAGTGCCATAGAGTCCAGCTTCCGAGGCATCCATTTTCTCTTGGGGAACGAATCTTTCTAGTCAGGAGATGAGCTGTAATTCTTGGGGATCCTCCAATCCCCATCTGGAGGCTGGGAACCCAAGGCATAGTGGCCAAAGCATTCCCCTGATGCTGGGTCAGAGACACAATACCTCTGAAGGCAACTCTACATGTTGCCTACAGCTTTAGGGGACAAGGGTTCCTACCTTACCATGCTCTCTTCCAATGATGTCTTTGGCCAATAGCTGTTGACATCCCCACCTTCTGAAAGATTAGTCCATTCTTCAAGTTATGCTACTCATGACCCCAAGGCCATCTCCTGGGGAGGGGCTGTGGCTGAGCAGCGGAACATTTGCTTCACATGCAGCTTCAATCCTCAGCATCATCAGGAACAAGTCTCAGTTTGTAGGGGATGTGGAAGACCCGGCAGAGTCTCCAGCAGTCAAGACCAGTGGTCTGACTCAGTCTGGGGGAGCTTCGGGTGGTCTTGTGTCAGAGGCCCTTGTGATCTCCAAGGCCAGCCTGGTGAAGTCGGCTCTGATGTCAAGGTTAGTGCCTCAGCAGGAGACGAAGCTTCTGGTGAACCTGGCCCCTGGAGGGTCCTCCTCCTCTCCCCTCGGGGCTGCCTGGCCTGCCGTCTCACAGCTGCAGAGGCACTCCTGAAAGAGAAGGGGAAGTCTGAGTGGCATTGGGGGACATTGGAGAGAGAGAAGGGAGCGAGGAAAACCCTCCTGTGACTTCGGTGGCTGAGTGACTCCAGTGTCTGGGAGCCAACAGGGAAGAAGAACCCAGGTCAGATCAGCGTGGCTGAGAGGTTAGATGGCTCCTCCCCTTTAAGAGATGGTAAGAACTTCTTCAGTTGTTTCTCACAAGGCATCATTTGATCCAGAATTGGGCTGAGGATAGGGTAGCCACCTCCAGGGTGGGAAATTCCGGTTGCTGCCTTGAGGAGGTGGGGTTTGGGGAGGGAAGGGACCTCAGTGGGACTTAGTGCATAAAGTCCGTCCTCCGAAGCAGCCATTTTCTCCCGGAGAACCAGTCTCTGTAGTCTGAAGTTCAGGTGTAATTCCAGGAAATCTTCAGACGCTGCCTGAAGGCTGACAACCCAAGATGAGTGAAAAGTACTGAGACTGACGAGTGATTTCAGCTCTCACATACTTTATTAGAACAGGAACAAGACAACCTAAGCCGGCTCGCAGGCCAGCTTTTATTCCCAAGTGAACCCACACCCCAAAACACACAACACCCGTGATTCGCTATTTATAGTAATTGAGTTATCCCGGGCTCCCCGATTGGAAGGAGGCGAGGAGCCTACATTCTATTGTCTTACGGAACAAAGCTCAGGCCCTTTGCCTAGCCGCGTGACAGACCAGTCAGAACCGGTCCGAGCACATGGCTGCCCTGAGTCCATGTTTCCCCCTGGATACACTACAATGAGGCATGGAATATATTTCTTTGCAAGATTTTTTTTTTCAGAATACATGAATTTGTGAGGGCCTCTATCTGAGAATGTACAAAGTGCATTTTACACCCAGAGATCAGTTGTAATTCTGGGAGAGGGAGAAGTTAGCAATCTCACTTGGGACGACCTGGTAACTGTTTGGGAGAATTCCAGATCACATCTGCTGTCACGTCCATTGGTTGCAAAAACTAGGATTGGTGCAGCAACAGCTATTTATTGCCTATAGGAGAGGGGGGGGGTTGAGCTTGGAGGTTAGAGGGCATCTAAATTAGGGGACCAGTGTCCCAAGCAGGGTGGCCACCCTTCAGGTGAGGCCTGGAGATCTCCTGGAATTACAACTGATTTCCAGGCTACATAGATCAGTTCCCCCTGGAGAAAATCCCTCATGCCCAGCTGCACAAGAACACATATCGTGCAACATTTTTTGACCCTGCACAAATTGTGTTTAGCTGCGCATCAGAATCAATTGTGGAATTCTTGGCACATGTCTGATTTAACGTCTTTGGTGGTGCTAGGGTGGGGAATTGGTGGAGATTTGGGGGTGGAGCCTGGAGAGGGCGGGCCTTGCAGAAGGGTGGGACCTCAGTGGGGCGTAATGCCGTGGAGTCCCCCTTTCCAAGTGGCCATTTTCCTCCAGTGGAACTGACCTCTTCAGTCTGAAGATCAGCTGTAATTCTGCGGAATCTCCAGGCCTCAGCTGGAGGTTGGCTACCCTACTTGGCAGCCATGTGGCCCTCATAACATGTGGATTGGTCTCAGTGCCTCAAAGGCCCTGGTGGAGTCCACCTAAAGCTCCCCCTGCTGTGGTTTATATGCCTCCTCATACCCTGGACACACACCAACGCCACAGCCAATCTCTTCCTGCCAGAGTTAACAGCAACATCATTTTTTTAATGCACAGTGAATGCTATTTCTTTGTTCTTGCTGGAACTGGACTTGCCTATTCTCCGGTTTCCAGGTCCTCTCCGTTGTGGCTATCTGGATAATTCTCTCTGCAGAATCCCTTTTAGCAGGGGAGTATAGTCTTGGGTATCATTCAGGGCTGGCCTCTACACAAAAACAACTTAGGAATCTAAAGAAAACACCCATTTCTTTACCGCATGCCTTGGATCGCTGCCCAGTAAATGCATGAGCTGGGAGAAAAGTGTATATCAAACCAGGTCTGTGTCTTCTCACCCCCCAGGGTTTCTGGCTGATTTGTCAGGGGGGAAATATTCCTCCTAACCCCAAAATGGCAAGCTATCAGATCCTGTGTGTAAGCAAAAACTTCCCACTGTATGCTGTGAAAAAAGAAGTTGGCTCGAGAGAGGCGTTCAGTGCCCTTTCAGCAAAACATGTTGAGCCGTATTTCACGGATGCCACGCCGGCAGCCAATTCAGCTTTCTTGGTATTGACATTCCCTCGGCATAACCTTTATTTATTTCTTAATCTATACTGCAGCTGATCAGCATTTGGTATGAGCCGAACGCCTTGTGCCCTGGTTATCTCGTGTCCCCTTCAAGCCCCGGCCGGTAGGTTTTCAGCTGACCCACAGAGAGAAGCCATTGGAGGTTGTGGGGCCAGACCAGGGGTGGCGAAACTCGCTCAGCATAAGAGCCACGTAGAATAAACATCAAATGCTTGAGAGCCACAAGTCGTGAATATTACACACATGTTTTTATTTAAAAATATGCAAATTTGCTTTTTATTAACATTAAATGAGACTGCTAAAAACAAAGGTGGAAGGGGTAGAAACAGTTATTGACAGTGATATTTATCTGTCCAATGCTAGTTGTTTGATAATGATATTTATTTGTCTAAGAGAGAGAGAGAAAAGGGGAGAGAGGTGGAAAGAAAGAATAAAAGAGGTTGAGAGAGAGAGAGAACCAAGAAAGCAAATAGATGAGAGGGAGGGGGAAGTAAGGGAGGGAGAAAAAGTATGCCTCCTCTTTGTTTCCCCAGCTGCCCTGCCGGGAGCCGCACAATATGTGTGAAAGAGGCGCATGTGGCACCTCTGTCTCTGTCTCTCTCTTCCCCTTCCTTCCTTCCTTCCTCCCCCATCTATTTGCTTTCTTTCCATCTCTCCTTCTTCCTTCCTTCCTCCCCATCCCTCCCTTCCCCATCTATTTGCTTTCTTTGTTTCTGTTTCTCTTTTTTCTTTCCTTCTTTCTTCCACCTCTTTCATTCTTTCCACCTTTCTCTTCCGCCCTTCCTTCCGTCCTTCCTTCCTTTCCCTCCCTATCTATTTGCTTTCTTTGTTTCTCTCTTTCTCTCTTTCTTTCCACCTCTTTCATTCTTTCTATCCACCTCTCTCTCTCTTAGACAAATAAATATCACTAGTAATCAAACAAATATTATCAATATCTTTTTTTACACTTTTGTTTTTTAGTTTTGGCACTCTCGTGTAATATTAATAAAAAGTCAATTTGCTTATTTCCCGATAAAAACGTATGTGTGATATTTGTTCGTGTCTTGTGGCTCTCAGACCTCTAATGTTTATTCTATGTGGCTCTTTTGTTAAGTGAGTTTGGCCACCCCTGTGGTAGACCATAAATTCTAGGTTGAATCCCTCCCCAAAGTCTTGCTTTGCAGACCCCGTCCCCAAATCTCCAGGGATTTCCCAGACCAGCATTAACCACCCTACATGACCAGCCTGCTGTTTTCTGTGCTTCCACCCAAAGTATGGTGGGTTTTTTTTTTCATTGAAGGAGATGATCAAAATGTCTTACTGTTATGTATTGGGACTGAATCATCCCTGACTGGATCACCCCAGAGACCGGCTGAGCTTGGAGCACAAGAACAATAGTCTACCAGGATTCTGAATGTAACCAGTCTAGTAGCAATGTTATGTAAATAGCCTATCACTGGGAGTGGGGTGTGTTTGGATGTGGCAACTGCATGCTGTTTAACAGAGCTGAGGCTCAGGAGTCTTGCCTTCTGCTTGCTGAATTCACTAATAAAGTAGAATTGATGACTAGGCCTGTTCATCCATGGAACCCCCACTATTTAACAGTTACAAATGCGAGAGCCAGTTTGGTGCCATGGTTAACAGCACCAGTTTGGTGCCGTGGTCTGAGAACCGGGTTTGATTCCCCACTCTTCCACATGCAGCTGTTGGTGTGACCTTGGGTCAGTCACAGAGCTGTTCTCTCAAGAGCAGTTCTCTCAGAGCTCTCTAAGCCCCACCTACCTCACAGGGTGTCTGTTGTGGGGAGTGGAAGGGAAAGGAGATTGTAAGCCGTTCTGAGACTCTGAGTGAAGGGTGGGGTATGAATCCAATCTCTTCTTCTCTTTTACACTAAACCAGCAGTGGGCTTTCAGAATAGGGTTACCAACCTTCAGGTGATCTTCCAGATTCACAACTGATTCCTAGATGACAGAGTTCAGTTCCCGTGGAGAAAACGGCTGCTTTGGAGGGTACAGAGTCACACCCCTGCTAAGGTCCCGCCTCTTCCCAAAATCCACCCTCCCCAAGCTCCTCCATGGAGTTGCCCCCTCTGGATTTGGGAATCAGCTGGAGATTTGGCTGGTGAAGCCTGGGCAGGGCAGGCTTTGGAGGGGGAAGTAAGCTTTTGAGCTACGATGCCACGGAATCCACTCTCCAAAGCGGCCATTTTCTCCAGGGGAACTGATCTCTGCTGTTTGGAGATCAGTTTTAACAGTGGGACATCTCTAGGCCTTGTTGTTGTTCAGTCACACAGTCGAGTCCGACTCTTCGTGACCCCATGGACCAGATCACGCCAGGCCCTCCTGTCTTCCGCTGTCCGCTGAAGTTTGCTCAATTTCATGTTCGTTGCATCGATGACACTGTCTAACCATCTCATCCTTTGCCGTCCCCTTCTTCTTTGACCTTCAATCTTTCCCAGCATTGGGGTCTTCTCCAGGGTGTGCTCCCTTCTCATTTGGTGGCCAAAGTATTTGAGCTTCAGCTTCAGTCTCTGGCCTTCCAGGGAACAGTCAGGGTTGATTTCTTTTAGGATTGAATGATTTGATCTCCTTGCAGTCCAAGAGTCTTAGAGGGTGGCAACCCTTATGTCTTCCACCAAACTTCCAGGAATTTCCCAACCCGGATCTGGCAACCCTATTTTACCGGGAGCAGAAATAACAGTCCAGTGTTCTGGTGTCCTGAAGAGGGCCACGAAGATGGTGTGAGGGTTCTGGAGTCCAAGTCCTCTGTGGAAAGGTTGAAGGAGCTGGGCATGTTTAGCCCGGAGAGGAGACGACTGAGAGGCGATAGGGCAGCTATGATATACTGAGTTTGGACGTGTGGCATAGTGATCAGCTCCTAGTTTATTAAGTAGCTCGAAACTGAAGACAAACTAGCCGGTCCATGAGTGGCTTATATCCATGTAACACCCCCCCCCAACACCCCCCACACCCGGTGATAGGTTCCGTTTACACTACCGGTTGCCCATAGGTTCATACTGGGATCCGTGCAAGCCTATTGGTCTGCGCTAGGATCTGACTTGGCTATTGTTTCTAGACCTGAAGGTCTGCTTGATCGCTTGGCCACGCTAGCACTGGCATGGCCCTCTTAATATACAACAATAGCCATCTTCCAGTACTTGATGGGCTGTCACTAGGGTTTCAACTCTTGTTCTGGGAATACCTGGAGATTTGGGGGCTGGAGGCTGGGGAGGGTGGGGTTTGGGGAGGGGAGGGACCTCAGGAGGGCATTTTACCATAGAGTCCAGCCTCCAAAGCAGCCATTTTCTCCAGGGGAACTGATCTT
Organism: Gekko gecko; assembly: GCA_029375565.1. Lineage (NCBI taxonomy): Eukaryota > Metazoa > Chordata > Lepidosauria > Squamata > Gekkonidae > Gekko > Gekko gecko. The sequence goes on from JAPDNY010000008.1 coordinate 2,669,621, forward strand.
GGCTGTCTGGAGAGCAAGTTTAATAGCGGGAGCTCTCCTATTACTGCCTGGAGACTGGCAGCACTAGCTGTCATATAGCAGATGGAGCGGAGTTGTTTTCTGATGCCCCAGGAAGGTCGGACCAGGACCAATGGACTGAAATTAAATCAAAAGACTTTTCAGCTGAACATGGGGAAGAACTTCCTGACTGTTCGAGTGCTTCCTCAGTGGAACAGGCTTCCTCGGGAGGCGGTGGGCTCTCCTCCTTTGGAGGTTTTTAAGCAGAGGCTAGCTGGCCCTCTGAGAGCCATGCTGAATCTGTGAACTTAGGCAGGTCATGAGAAGGGAGGGCAGGGAGGGTTGCACCAGTGCTCGGTTCTCGTGGCCCAGGGAAATGCCCATCGCCACTTTGGGGTCAGGAAGGGGTTTTCTTCCAGGCCAGACTGGCCTAGGGATCCTGGCAGTTTTTTGCCTTCCTCTGAGCCGTGGGGGCGTAGGGGTGCTAGATCCGGGATGGGAAGGGTTGCCTGGTTCCCCCCTGGCCACTGGCAGGGGATGGGGGGGATGGTTGCCAGATCCAGCTTGGGAAACTCCTGGAGATTTGGGGGTGGAGCCTTGGGAAAACAGGGACCTCTGTGGGGTACAGTGCCATACAGTCCACCCTCCAAAGCATCCCTTTTCTCCAGGGGAACTGAACTCTGTAGTCTGGAGATGAGCAGTAATTCCAGGGGATCCCCAGGCCCCACCTGGAGACTGGCAACCCTAGCAGCGAATTTGCAGGCTGTGAGGGCCTTACGCACTCCTCTCTGACTTTGTTATCCATGGCAACTTGCTAGCCTGTTTTCAAAGACATGCTGGGGGTGTCTTTGAATGGGAGCGTTAAATTCCCTTTGACTGAGCAGGGCGTTGATGAGGATTTACTGCAGCCCCCCCAAACACACAAACACACATACACACTTCTCTGGCAGGGTGAAGCGGCCTTGCCTTTCATTACCAAGAGCTCTCACACAGCAGCAGCACCACCACCACCACCACCAGCAGCACCTTTTTTGCTATGCTAGTCACATCCAGTCCTCCATCCATCCCGGGTACCTGCTCAAAATGCAATTCACATCGGCCACTCGGCTGCCTGCCACAGTCAACTGATTCATGCCGGGAGTCTGGATGCAAATAACGCAGAGCGAAGGCCAGGAAATAAAAGCATCCTGCCTGGATCATGCAGATGCTAGATCAGGGGTGGCCAAACTGTGGCTCCGGAGCCACAGGCGGCTCTTTCACACATATTGTGCAGCTCCCAGCAGGGCGGCCGGGGAAGCGAAGGGGAGCCATGCTTGTCCTTCCTTCCCTCCCTCCTTCCATCCCTCCCTCCCTTCTTCCTTCCTTCCTTCCTTCCTTCCTCCCTCCTTCCTTCCTTCCCTCCCTCCTTCCATCCCTCCCTCCTTCCATCCCTCCCTCCTTCCTTCCCTCCCTCCCTCCCTCCCTCCCTTCTTCCTTCTTTCCTTCCCTCCTTCCTTCCTTCCCTCCCTCCTTCCATCCCTCCCTCCTTCCTTCCCTCCTTCCTTCCTTCCCTCCCTCCCTTCTTCCTTCCTTCCTTCCCTCCTTCCATCCCTCCCTCCTTCCCTCCCTCCTTCCTTCCTTCTTCCCTCCTTCCTTCCCTCCCTCCCTCCTTCCTTCCTTCCTTCCTTTGCTTTCCTTCTCTGTCTGTCTGTCTCTCTCTGCCTGTCTCTCTCTCTGTCTCTCTCTCTCAAACAAATAAATATCATCAGCAAACAAATAAATATCATTGGAGAAATAAATATCATTATCGATATCTGTTTTTACCCCTTTTGCTTTTATTTATGGCAATCTTATTTAACGTTAATAAAAAGCAAATTTGCATATTTTTAGATAAAAACATGTTTGTGATATCTGTTCCTGTCCTGTGGTTCTCAAACATCTGACGTTTATTCTATGCGGCTCCTACGCTGAGCAAGTTTGTCCACCCTTGTGCTAGATGCTCCTTCCTCTTGCAGGTATCCACGCAGGTCCTTCTGTCAGAAGAATGATGGCGTGGAATGGGCCAGAAAGAGCCAAGAAAGAAGGCGTTGTAGGAGAAGGTCGAAGGGGGATATAATTGTGAAGCGGCCTTGGTGCTGTGGCACTAGTCACCCGATGGTTGGCAGCTCTGAGCTGGGGGATGCCTGGAGACTTGGAGGGTGGAGCGAGAAGAAGGTGCAGGGTTTGGGGAGGGGAGAGCCTCAGCCGGGTCTAATGCCACAGAGTCCACCTTCCAAAGCGGCCATTTTCTCCAGGGGAACTGATCTCCTGCATAGAAAACAGAGAGTGAGTATAAATGTGGAGGGTGGTAAGCAGTGGGGTACCACAGGGATCAGTACTCGGTCCCATGCTTTTTAACTTGTTTATTAATGATTTGGAATTGGGAGTAAGCAGTGAAGTGGCTAAATTTGCAGATGACACGAAGTTGTTCCGGGTGGTGAAAACCAGGGAGGAGTGTGAGGCACTCCAAAGGGATCTGTCGAGGATGGGTGAGTGGGCGTCAACATGGCAAATGGGGTTCAATGTGGCCAAGTGCAAAGTGATGCACATTGGAGCCAAAAATCCTAAATATAAATACACATTGATGGGGTCTGAACTGGCAGAGATGAACCAAGAGAGAGATCTTGGAGTCGTAGTAGATAACTCAATGAAAATGTCTAGACAGTGTGTAGCTGCAATAAAGAAGGCCAGCGCTATGCTGGGGATTATTAGGAAGGGAGCTGAAAACAAATCAGCCAGTATCATCATGCCCCTGTAAATCATTGGTGTGACCTCATTTGGAGTACTGTGTACAGTTCTGGTCACCACATCTCAAAAAGGATATTATAGCATTGGGAAAAGTGCAGAGAAGGGCAACTAGAAACTCCTAGGAATTTCCTGCCCCAAAGCTGGCAACCTCATATTTGGAGATCAGTTTGGGTTACCAGGTCCTCTCTGGCCACTGGTGGGGATGGGGGGTAGGGGTTGCCAGATCCAGGCTGGAAAATTCCAGGAGATTTGGGAATAGAGTCCAGGGAGGACAGCAGCATCCATTTTCTGCAAGGGAACTGATCTCCGCAGTCTCGTCTCGAGATGAGCTGTAATTCCAGGGGATCCCCAGGGCTCACCTGGAAGCTGGCAACCCTAAGATCAGCCGTGTGTTTCTACAAACCTGGGTGAATCCCAAGACTAGCACGAAACAGAATAATAATTAAAGTAAATAAATAAAAGGAATTTTAAAAATTAAAGTTTTTAAAAGTTGAGCTCTGGGGACCTCACAGGATCTTGGCAGCCATTTTGGATCGCCTAGGCGACCGCCAGACTACAGTCCGGTTACCTAGGCGATCCCTGACGGCTGCTGCATTTTAAAGTCAGAGGTGAGTTTGGGAGGGAAGGAGGAACGGGCAGGCAGGAAAGACAAGATGGGTGGAAGGAGCAAAGCCAGGGAAAAAGGAGGGAAGGAAGGGAGAAGGAGGAAAGAGGGAGGCCAGGGGCTGGAAGGAAAGAATGGAGGAAGGACTGGAGGGAAGCGGGCAGATAGCTGGGAGTCCAAGGACAGCCAGCTCTGGGGGGAGGGAATTCCTGGAGATTTGGGGGTGTCAGGTATAAGGTATAAGTTTTTGTGTACGTGCATACGAAAGCTTATATTTTTGAATAAAACTTTGTTGGTCTTAAAGGTGCCACTAGACTCAAACGTTATGAACACACTGAAGACAGCAATGTGGGTCTTCAGAGTCTCCAACCAACCAATGGCGAAGCTCCCGCCGTTTCCCATTCAGTGGTGGGCAAAATTGCATGAAAACTGTCTTGATTTACATCTTCCCAGTTACACCACATAGTTAAGCAAACGGCTTTTGGAGTGTTGGAAATGCAGCTTTCTGTGGACAGAAGCCAATTTGCAGCCCACGGGCAAGTCGTCTCAGCTTTAATGGCTGCTCCCGGGTTTCAGAAGCAGCAGACTGTAGCAAAGCAACAAATGCAGAGAAAGTTACACAAAGGGAAAAGAATCAGACAACGTGCATTTGCTCTTTAAATTATCTGCGTATTGACATCTCTCTCTCTCTCTCTCTCTCCTCTCATTTCTGATTCTTTCCACCTCACTTCTTGGCAACTAAACATGAGCATCTGGGTGAGTGTGTCTGAATGACAGAGAGAGACAGAGGGAGAAGAGTGTATTTGCAATCAAGGCGATAGCAATTATAGAGCTTTGGAGAGCTGGTGCAGATGACAAGCGCAGAACCATTCAAAGCACCGACTGCAGGTCCTTAGGGTGCCACCAACCCCACAGGAGCTGTGCCTCAGTGGTAGAGCGTCTGCTAGTCATGCAGAAGGTTCCAAGTTCAGTCCCCAGCACCTCCGGTTGAAGGGCCAGTGAAAGGCCTCCACCTGATGCTCTGGAGAGCCGCTGCCAGCCTGAGTAGACAATAACTGGACCTGATGGACCGAGGGTGTGATTTGGTATGAGGCAGCTTCATGTGTGCCCATCATGTCTCTTGGCTAGCAAGACATCCAGGGACATCTCTTGCCACTTCTCTGTTTCTTGTTCTCAGACACGGGTTGGGTACGGCATTATGCACAGCTGAGGTCCCTCCCCTCCCCAGGCCCCACCCTCCCTATACTCTACCCCCAAACTTCTACCCCCAGTCTTCAAGAACTTCATGGCCCAGAGTTGGCAACCATCTATAAAGTGGTTCTCCAGCAGGCAGAGATCCATGAATTCCTCAGATCAAACTGGAAGCCAAGGGGTGCAGCATGAATGGGAACATATAATGGTTTTCAATTCAGATGATTCATCTGTTGGGCGAAATGCTCTCTAGGGGTGAAGCACTTCGCCACAGGTATAATTAATTTCGGGATCTTTTGGTCTATGTCTACGAGGAATGGGCTGCCGCGGAGACTTCCCAGTGAAGAGGTGAGAGACAGGACTCAGAATAATGTTTTGTTTACTTAAATAAAGCACAGTTCCAATAACAGTTACACTCAACAAATACAATTCACACACACATTCATTCAAGGTCTAAGAATAAAAGATAGATAAAGCACAGTTGCATGAGCAGGTTATCGTTGGTTTCGTTGAGGGCAATATTTACCTCCAAGGCGCGGCTCCTAAGCTTCCAGCGAGTGGGGTAAGGTAGGGTAGGAAGGATGGAAGAAGGGACACGCGGTCTAGACCAGCTAGCAACACGTGTATAATTCCAGCGGCCGACTGGAACGAAGCGAGGCAAGGGTTCGGGTACAGGATGAGGGCATAAGAGGATAAAGCAGACAGACAGAGGTCGTGGTTTCAGCAGCAGCAGGGCGAGGATAAGCAGCAGAGAGAGATTTCTTCTCTAGAGCTAACCCAGAGATCGCGTTATTATAGCGTCTTGGGTGTTGGGCGTGGAAGGCCAGGCGGTGTACACCTACTGACCCTCCCAGCCAGCGGTGTCAGTGTCAATTTCAAATCTTATTGGCTACTCCGTCCGTTGGATACCTGGGGGCTGGGCAGAGGAAGCTGGCTGGTATGCAGATGGTTTCTCCAGGTAGCTGATGGCTCTGGTATTGTTTATGTGTATGCCTGGGGTGGGGAAGGACTTAATCTCATCATGCAAACGACTTGCAGAGGAAAAGTCCTTTGTCTGCTGTATGGCCCTTAATCCGTGTATGTGGCATGCGGCAGGTATGCAATGGAGTCCCTCAGAGTAAAAAGACAGCTTTTTCCTTCCCTATGGGCTTCTCCTTTGGCATCCATTTTACAGTCTAGCAAGTACACAGACCATGTGGCAACAGCAAACAGTCCATAGTAAAGCCCCATAATGGCGTCGGGGCTAACATATATACTTACATTTTTCTGGTTTTATAAATTTTTGTATTAGGATTTTACTAGGACTTAATCAAAGCCTACAAAGTGCTAAGGCCTCTCCTTTGTAGGTTAGAGTGTCTTTTTAGCTGATGCTGCCAGACAAGAAACAGCATTCTTCCCACCCTCCACCCCCCAAGTTGTTGGGATGAAATAGCTACCCAGCGGTCTGGCGGTTTTAACAGACCTTCAGTGCTGCATTACTGGTAAAGTAGGGGATAGGTTTTTTCAATAGATATATTTGCTTGGCTTTTTACTCACAGTTGGTTTTAGTTGTTTGGGGTAAAACTCTGCAATGTCTGGGTCAACATGGGCTTTAGTTTCATATCCGAAAACAACAGCTTTTGTTGGGGTATGACGAATCCTTGGGTATTATTAACAAGGGCCCCGTTCACACAGAACATTTGCCCCGCTGAAGGCACGGTAGCCCTGTGGACTTTCCATGCACGATCATACGAGCACATCTGGGAGATATAGCACTCCCATGGCCAACCCGTGGCTTCCCATGGAAAACGCGGAGTAAAAAACTACTAGGGTCGAAGTACTAGTTTCCGGAAACCCCGGGGCAAAGGCTGGAGTCTGATCGCGGGAGCTCCAGTATCCCATGGCTTCCGACGCCCGCCCATGTCCCGGGGTTTCTGGATGTTGTAAGTTTCCATGGGATGCGCACCAACGCTGAATGACACATGCACACACGCAAGACACTGACAGCGGCCTGCCCCCCCACGGCACATGCGTCCTTTGCTACAGCGCAGCTTGTGTGCTCTGCTGCTTTTTTGCCGTGCTGTAGCAGTGCTGTGTGATCGGCGCTCGGCCCCAGAGCATGGCAACCCGGTGGCCCGTGTGATCGGGCTACTGCGTCTTATTTTGCACCAGGGCGAACTGCCATACCTCCCCCCTGCGTTTTCTGGCCCGTATGACCGGGGCCAGGGTTAGGTTAGTTTGTGTCTCTTTGTTTGTTCCCACAGCCTGCATCAACACTCCACCCCAAACCTCAAACTCATCTCTCATTGGTGGTAGTCAAGTCAGGAGGAGTGGACTCCACCGTAGACTCCTAGGGAGACCAATCTTTTTTCTCTGTTCGTTTTCAAGCCAAAATGGAGCAGAAAGCTTTGTAAGACACCACCAACTTAGCAGCTTAGCAACTTAGCTGTCTAGAGTTACCAACTTCCAGGTGGGGACTGGAGTTGTTCTGGAATTTACAACTGGCCTCCGGTCTATAGAGATCAGTTTCCCTTGGGTAAATGGTAGCTTCACAGGGCAGACTCTATGATAAACCACAGAGCATAGGAGCAACCAGAGCCTTAGAGTGACATCACATCCCTGCTGAGCTCCCTCCCCAGGTACCACCTCGATATCTCCAGGCATTTCCCATGCCAGAGTTGGTGTCCCTAATGCCAACCCACCTCACAGCCCGCTGTGCCCAGGCAGAGGGCAGCACAGACCAAAGAAGTGGGCCCCGGTTCTATGTCTGCCCCAAGGGGAAGGCAATAACTGCTTGGAATTGTTCCACCCTTCCATTTCCTTGCAGAAGGCTATCATAGACATTATCAGCCGATAAACCTCAAATATCAATTTGCCAGATATCGAATATTCATGGTCTGACACAAGAATCCATGGCCACAGGCTGTGCGACAGCAAATTCTTTCCAACTCTGGCTCTAAGTGCTTTTTAACCACCTCGTTCCGTAGTGCTATCTTGCCAGACAAGGCTTTCCGTCTCATTAGCCCATTATTTATCTCCTGCTCCATACCAAAAATCGTGATTAGTAGAACACTTTAAGCACTTTCCCCAAGGATTCCTTTAGCCAGTTTCCAATCCTTTATTATTTGCCTTGAAGTCGGGACAATCTACATCCATTTTCTTTCCACCAGACTACATTTTCAAGGACCACTCCGAGTTGTGGCTGCCTGTCTGTTCTTAGGGTTGCCAACTCTAGCCTGGGAAATTCCTGGAGATTTGGGGGTGGAGCCTGGAGAGAGCAGGGCTTGGGGAGGGGAACAACCTCAGGGAGGTATAATGTCATAAGAGTTCACCCTCCAAAGAAGTCACTTTCTCCAGGAAAACTGATCTCTGTGGTCTGTTGGAAATATGTGTGTTGCATGGTATAAATTCAGTCATTATAAGGTTAATGTGCTTATCTCGTGTGCTATTGTTTAGACTGACCTGGAAGGGAACCTGGCAGAAAGCCAATGGAAAGAAAGCCCAGGAAATTGAAGCCTATTCACTAACAATCATTAGTTAATGCATTCAGATGATTTCCTTCTTATCTGTGTGTCTGTTATTGCAAACATGTGGCCTTAAGTGTTTGTTGTTTTGTAGATTTTCCTGTGTACCCTCCCCTTTAGAAATATTTGTACATGGAAAGAAAATGCCTCCTCTCCAGTGAACAAAGATCCATTGCAAATTCTGAATATTTAACTGTTCTAGGAGATCTCTAGGCCCCCACTTGGAGGCTAGCAACTGCCTCTGCTCTCCCTCTGGGCCTGCAGTCAGGAATGCAGCCTCCCCACTGCCAGTCTGGCTCACACAGCTTGTCAGACATAAGGAAGAGATCTCCAGCTGGCCACCCTAGCATAGTCCAGACTGGTCTCTTCAGGTGAAAACGAAGAGCTGGTTTGAGCTTGCATTTAAATCGTACGATTCCTCTGCTCTCTACACTTGACACAGCAGAATGTTTGAATGCTGTCGAGCCCTTTACAGAGGTTATTATGGCACTGGGGTCACATGTTGTGGGTAGGTTTGCCAACCTCCAGATGGGCCCTGGAGAGCTCCTGAAATTAGAGCTCATCTCCTGACGACAGAGATCAGCTCCCATGGAGAAAATGGCCACTTTCTAGGATGTATTCATTGGCATTATATTCCACTGAGATCCTTCTCCTCCCCAAACCCTGCCCTCCCCAGGGTCCACCCCCAAATCTCCAGGAATCCCCCAACCCAGAGTTGGTGATTCTAGTTGTGGGAGCCCCCCTCCCCCACAGTTGTGCATACTGGAAGCTTACCGGTACCTGTGATGCATCCAGTATGCTGGATCCTGTAATGTGTGAATAGGGCAACACGTGGATTTCCGATACCATTTCAGAATCAGAGTTCCATTTTGAGCAACACAAAAAGATAGCTACGGCACCAATGTTCTCACTTGGAACTATATTCGTACAGCGGTGCTATTGCAAATTACAATTCAATCTGAATTAGCTCAAAAGGCCTGCTAGGGATAAACCCAGTCCATGTTGGGGTTGGCACATTTACACAAATTCCCCATGGTGGCATTTTATTTATTTATCATCAAATTTATATTCTGGCCTCCCCAAGAATGGGCTCAGGGCCAATCACAACAACAGTTGGGCCATTAGGCCACACACAACACAATAACAAATAATCAGTTGAAATATTAAAACAAGCATTTAAAAACAAACTGCGTCAATACTGGTGCCACTGGACTCTAGAATTTGTTTAAAAGAGACTTAACTATTAAAGCAGAGGGATAAACGAATAGCGATGGGAAAATACAGAACTGGCAGGAAACGCAAACGGACTATAAATGCATATTGGCAATGTGGGAATGCAGACATAAGCATGTGGAGTGGGTAGGGGTTGTGACGGTCACCCCTTCCCCAGTTTCAAAAATAACAGTCAGTACGGGCAGTCCATACTGAGGCATGATAGAATACAAACAATAGATTGTCAGGGTCTTCAGAAAGTCAGTCAAACACCAGGCTTCATAAAGAAGATAGCGTTTATTGAAAACAGTTCTAAAGGCATGTTAACATCTCATTGTCAGTGATGGCTAACTTTAAGGAGACACCCACAGTTATACCAGCTTGAAATGCCCCCCCTCTCTATCTACCAATAGCCACTAAGCCCGCGTGCGGGAAAAGGTGTGAAAGTGATAAAGCAGTAAATAACCAAAATGCCCCAGAGCTGTCCCAGACAGAGGAAACCCGAACTGTGAGACCAAGGACATTTGGTGAGATAACAGAGTGCCCGGGCAGTGGAATTCTGAATCTCCTAGGCAACCTGCACACCTCCCCACATCCCAGCGCATGAAAAGTTACAGACCATCCCTCCCTCCTACATATACAGCAGTAGGAGTGGCTCCCCCCCACGTCTCCAGAACAATCCAGTAGACTTGGTACCCTCCCCATATTTCAAGGCACCCTTTGGAGATGCAGAGTAGTGTTGGTAGCTGGAGGGAGGCGGGGGCTGGAGGCAGCGGGAGTACTGGTGTCAACCAGGAAGAGAGCAGAGAGTGGGATGAGCGACGAGTGACCCGGGTTCCCACCCAAGGGATGGCACAGAAGGGGGCAGGCTTAAGCGGAGTTGTCAGGCAGCCAGGGCCAAGCTTGGGGTGCCGGCTTTGCCGAGAACAGTTCTGTTAGGCAACTGGTCAGATCCAAGATGCTTAAATTCGCAGTCTTATTTCCAGGTAGGCAACCATGTTAGTCAGAACAGTGGAACAAATTTTTGATTCCATTAGCACCTACTTTGCCAGAAACAGTTCTGTTAGGCAGCTGGTCAGATCCAGTATTTTCTACTTCTGGATTCAGCACAGACGAAAAATCCTCTTCTTGCTCTGCTATCATTGAAGACGAGCAAACCTGTGTCTGACTCAACCGCAAACAGCTCCTAAAAGTGAACTTCGCCGAACGATATTCGACTCCCGCTTTGCCCGAAACAGTTCTGTTAGGCAACTGGTCAGATCTGCTATTTCCAATGGGATCATACCACAGAGAAGTTGTTTCTGGGCCTCTGGATTCTGGAATCTAGCCTGCTATGGTAACAGCAGCCATTCTGATTCTGTGCCAGCCTGAAGTACTACTGTCGTTTTGCCCCAGAACGTTGACATTTCAAAGCAGTGGCCTGGCTTGCCACTGCTGGCGCTTCACTGCCAAGCAAATGTATTGAAAGACAAATGTCATTGTTAGCTGCGTCACAATACATGACATCGGAGAACTGCATGACATCATTTGATCCCCCAGTAGCAGTTAGGACAACGCGCATGCCATTCAATATCATGCAGGCGTCCGATTTGAGGGGACAAGAACAGGACGGGGCTCCCTGTGTTAAGAAGTTTTAGAAATATAGAAGGTTTGGGTTGAAAATGAACCAAATAGTTTATAAAAATCCATGCACCTGTCTCTGTCTTTGCTAGCAAAATAGTCTATAAAGTCCATGCATCTGTCTCTGTCTTTGCGAGCAAAACAGCAAACAGGCTTGGCCTGCTTCACAAAACCAAACCCCATGATTCCTTGCAAACCCTTTGTTCCAGGCAAGGCCCCCCTCTCTGTCACGTAGGCAAAGCCTCACACATTCCATTCTCAGGACTTGAATGAAATTAAGATTACCCTAGGTGTGAGACCCTCAATACCCACCACGATAAAATACATCTGACCGGAAAGGCCATTTGGGCAGCGATAGACTTCAGTCCGTAAAGCAAACTGACTCACCCTCACTTCCATCTCAGAGATAACCTCAAAGAATGGCCCATCTTCAGTGTTGGGAACACCAGGAAAAACAATGGTATCCACATCCTCAAAGGACTGTCATTTAGAATTTCGGTGTTATCTGTTTTGGTCTTGTGAACATAACTTTTGGAATGTGGGAAGCAAGGAAGCAATGTCCCGTCAATAATCAGATTTCAATTTACAACTGTAATGGGATTATTGGGGGACCCTTTGATCATTTGGGATAAATGCTGGTCAGTTTCAACAGACCTCAGGAGAGGAATTACTCTCCAGAACTTTAGGAGTTCAGCCCAAAAGGCCTTTCGTTTTCTGCATGCTTTTTTTGGGGGGGAAGCTTTGCTTGCATGCTTTATTTTCTGTGTTTTCACTATCAGCATTTAGGAAATAGGATTGTATTATGTTGGCAGCTGGCATAACATCTTGCTAGCCTCTTGCCTGGTAGACCTTGATTGTTTCTTAATAAAGACCGGTTTTATTTTAAGAAGAGACCTTGGCTTGAGTGTCTCTGCCAGGGTTTAGTGGTTTCCAGGCTTGCCCCTTCGCCTTTAGTGAGGAGGCAGCACTCAAGGGACACATGAACCAAAGGAGAGTGTGGGTGGCATGGGTGAACGCATTCACAGACATGCACCGCCGTATTTCTCACAAGACTTCCCGGAGCAGAACTCTCCACAGAACCATTACAGGTTCTCCCTGCTGTCTTGAAGAATGTCCCCTTATTGCCAGCTCCAGGCTGGGAAACTCCAGAAGATTAAGGGGCGGAACCCGGGAAGGGCCTGGGGTTTCAGGAGGGAAGGGAGCGCAGCAGACTGTAACGCTGCAGAGTCCACCCTCTCCAAAGCAGCCGTTTTCTCCAGGGAAATGGATCTCTGTATTCTGGAGATCAGCTGTAATTCTGAGAGATCTCCAGACCCCACCTGGAGGCTGGCAGCCCTACATTAACACCTGTTGTCTGATACGTGCTGAGCAATGTGGGGCAGCCCCAGTTCCAACTAAGTCATGTTCAGTTCTTGCTCATCACCCTATGGGCCATCCGCCTGGCAGGTGCAAGATGTACCTGCTCAAATAAATAAGCATTCACTCTGTACTTTATTCAAAAAATGAATAAATAACATCAAACCATTCTAGAAGGAGGAGGAGGAGGAGATTGGATTTATACCCCGCCCTTCACTACCCGAAGGAGTCTCAGCATGTCTTACAATCTCCTTTCCCTTCCCCTCCCCACAACAGACACCCTGTGGTGTAGATGGGGCTGAGAGAGCTCTCTCCAGACCTGCTCTTTCCAGAACAGCTCTGAGAGAACTGTGACTGACCCAAGGTCACACCAGCAGCTGCATGTGGAAGAGTAGGGAATCAAACCGGTTCTCCCAGATTTGAGTCCATGCTCTTAACCACTACACTGGTTCTCATTCTAAAATGAGCTGATGGGGGGTGATATTCCTTGTCATTGGCGGCATCACAGGTAACATTTATTGTTCCATATATAACACAACTGTCTTCACAGTGGGTTGCCAGACTCCAGGTAGTGGCTGCATAACTCCTGGGATTGCAAATGCTCTCCAGGCAACAAAGGTCAGTTCACCTGGAGAAAATGGCCTCTTTCGGAGGTGGACTCTATGTCATCATACCCCACTGAAGTCGCTCCCTTCCCCAAACCCCGCCTTCCTCTGGCTTCACCCCCAAAGTCTTCAGGTATTTCCCAACCCAGCGCTGGCAATCCTAGTGAGGACCCAAAGCAGTTCACATTGTTCTCCTTTCCTCCGCTGTATCCTCACAACAACCCAGCGAGGTATGTTAAGCTGAGAGTGTGTGACTGGCCCCTAAGTCACCCAGCAATCTTCCGTGGCAGAGTGGGGATTCGAACCTGGGTCTCCCAGATTCCAGTCTGTCACTCTAACCACCACACCACACTGGTTCTATCCAATAGGCACCCCCACGGCAGTAGCGGAACCTGGTGGCATTCAATTTAACTGTGCTTGCTGGTTTATATTTTGTCCAAAGCTTTAGAAGGTGGGGCACTACAGAAACCCAGGGGAAAAAATGGGTTCTAGCAATGCACAAAACAAGACGTGTGGGTCCTGTGCCACCAGAAGACAGTGAGAGCACTACTGCGCCTTTGAAAATTTGTACAAGTCATTCTCCTGAATTCTCTCAGAGATTCTCTCGGTGGGGAAATGTTTTGACAACAGGAACTTCAGAAAGGGGCCGTAGCTCCGTGGGAGAGCCTCTGCTTGGCATGCAGAAGGTCCGAGGTTCAATCCCTGACATCTCCAGCTGAAAGGATCAGGTAGGAGGTGATGGGGAAGACCTCCAACTGAGACCCTGGAGAGCCGCTGCCAATCTAGATGGACCCAGGTTCTGACTCTGTCAAAGGAGGCTTCATGCACTCATGTGCTCAAACTATAACTATCCTCAAGTGATCGATCCAGGGTGGTCAGCCATGTTGGTCTGAAGCAGAAGAACAAATTTAGAACAAACTTATAGACAGGGACTTAACAGTGATCTCATTCCATATGCTAACTCATTCAGTCCTCACATATGTATTCTCAACAAGAAGGACTATAAATTCTCTGCACTGGAGTGTTATTCCTTTTTCAGAATAGTATATTAAGATACTGAATGTGCTGCAAGGGATATCGGAATGTTTTGCTGACATGACACTGCACCCGCCTCTTAAAGTGCTGTTAAGTGTTCTCCGCACCTGGGACGTTCCCAGTTTGCTTTCTACAATTAGAAAAGGCACTTTTAGACATTTACCTGCTATTTTGACATATTTATTGCTTTACAACTGTTGACCTTATAACCTTAGCTTGTTATTTAGTTCTGACTTTGCATAGCTTAAACATCATCATGTCACATGTTAATTTGCTGTTAAGTCTCTGGCTATAAGTCTGAACCTTACCCACCATTCCCATGTATTTGAAAAAGAGTGCATCCACACGAAAGCTCACGCCTTGAATAAACCTTTGTTTAATAAATCTTTATTGTTTAAAGGTGCCTGACTGGACTCTGAATCTGTTCCATCCTCAAGTGATAAAGTGACCTTTCATAAAACACCCAATGTCCAGCCATGACAGAAGTAGAGAAGGGTTTTCAGAGCCCTACCAAGACAATTGCAGTGTCTTATTGTGAGAATATTTTTGCCTGCAACAGTGCTCATGACCAGCCTTGTAGGGTGCAAACTTCCATACCTTCAGCTCATGTCACCTGTGTTCAAATATACCTCCATTTAATATGTACGTAGGTGCCATCAAGTTGCAACCTACTTAAAGAGGCTTTCCAGTAGGGTTGTCAGTGTTGGAAGTGAAGGACTTTGTGCTGGCCCTTTGCCTTGAACTACAGAGGAAGACTACAAGAGAGTCAGAGAGATAGATAGTCAGGAAGCTGACCACCCTCGTTTTTACTACTCTCTGATGCTATCCCTTTGATGTGTAGATTGCTACTCTTAGAGAAAGTTTCCTGCCTTCTGGCTTCTCCCTCGCTGTCCACACTCAATGCCATGATTTTCCATCTTGGCAACATGAGAGCAGGATGTCCTTCCTGCATCTCCATCCATCTAGCTAGTTAGACTAGATTAGAGACCCTATCTCTCCTCTATCCTATCTAGAATGGAATTCCTGAAATAAAAGGACTCAGGCTGCGATCACACGTGCCAGAAGATCTGACATAGGCATGAATGCCCAATGGATCAAAAGGGCACGATCAGACAGCAACATCTTGGAAACATCCTGCAGTCATTGACAACCCATATTGCTCCACCACAGAAATGGAGTAAAAAGACACGAGATAAAATCTGGTAGTAAACGGGTTGCGATGGGCTGCGGATGGACTTTCCCCTGTCTGATTGCCCAAGCACACTTCCAAGCTATTGGGATGGTCTGATCAGGCCATCCTGGTGCAGTGCCGGTTCCCCCCCTCACAGTATGCACATAATTCCAGGAGGCCCTTGATGCAGAGGTGCGATTCCTCATTTATGCGCATGGGAAACAAACAGCAAACAGAGACTCACCTGCGGTTGCATCTGATCACACAGTGACGGCTGAGACCACAGCAACAAAGGACTGTGTGATCTTGCAACCATGGGACAAATTTCTTCGCTTCCCCCCCACTTCAACTGGCGCATGTGACCGCAACCAGTGTTCCCTCTAAGCTGAGTTAGTGTGAGCTAGCTCACAGTTCTTTAACCTCCAGCTCACACATTATTGTCTTAGCTCAGAAGGATGGCTCCAGAGCAAACTAATTTATGCAGCAGCCAAAGCGCTTGCTCACAACTTTAATGCCAGTAGCTCACAATGTGGAATTTTTGCTCACAAGACTCCACAGCTTAGCGGGAGCATTGACCGCAACCTCATATTAGTTCTACAAATATAAAGAGGTTCCGTGTACCTTTATTTCTTGCTCACACACACTGTGCCAGATGGCTCCGTTGTGCTTGTGAGCCTTTTGTGCACTCTGCTCCTGATATGTTCCCATAGTCAGGTCCCCCTGGGCGGGGGATGGGGGGTAGGGCTGCCGGCTCTAGGATGGGAAAGTCCTGAACATTTGGGGATGGAGCCTGGGGAGGACGGGGACCTCCGTGGGGTTACAATTCCATGGACACTACTCTCCAAAGCATCCATTTTTCTCTAGGGGAACTGATCTGTGTAGTCTAGAGGTGAGCTACAATTCTGGAGGACCCCCTGGTCCTACTCCGGAGGCTGGTGACAAGCAGAGGTGGTTTGCCCTGACCTCCCTCTGCAGAGCCTTCCTTGGTAGTCCCCCATCCAAGTACCACCTCTGCTTAGCTTTTGAGAGCTGACAAGATTGGGCTACACCAGGAGTCCCCAACTTTTTTTTGAGCCTAAGTGCGTATTTGGGATTTTGATAGGAGGTGGCGCATGCCACCCCATGATGGCTGCCAAGGAGGTGAAGCCAAACCCAAAATGGCCGCTACAGAAGGTGGAGCTGAATGAAAGACACACACACCTCCTCACACCTTTGGGGAAAAAGAAAATCTGGAGGGGGAGTGGAACCGCCCACTGTCTAAGGAAAGCCAGTCCTCCTGATCTTCCAACGGAAAATCCTTCCATTTGAATGAGGTCCACCAATAACAAGCCCCATCTGACAGTGGCCCCAACCAGGGCTCTTTTAGTAGCAGGAACTCCTTTGCATATTAGGCAACACACCCCTGATGTAGCCAATCCTCCAAGGGCTTACAGTGGCCCCTGCAAGAAGAGCTCTGAAAGCTCTTGGAGGATTGGCTACATCAGGGGTGTGTGGCCTAATATGCAAAGGAGTTCCCGCTACAAAAGAGCTCTAGCCCCACCCATTTTCTTTCTTTTTTTTAAAGAAAATTTATTAACAGGATATAATAGCATGTTCCATATTCAGCAACCCATTCTTAACGTATCCTTTTCTAAAAAATTTATCCCCCTCCCCAGCTTCCAGCGATGCTCCACCCCCATTAACATTTCTATCAATATTCTCTTACATTCAATTCATTTTCAATATTCAATTCATAATTTCCAGTATTTTCCTTTTCTATATTTCGCAATTAGGTAACCTTTCTGCCCCACCCATTTTCTTAAAAGCTTGGTGGGTGCCTCGGGAAGTACTAGTGGGTGCTATGTTGGGTTGCCAACCTCCAGTTGGGGCCTGGAGATCTCATGGAATTACAACTGATCTCTGGACTACACAGATTGCATATCCATTCGTTCATTCCACTTCTTCTGGAGAAAACGGCTGCTTTGGAAAGTGGGTCGCATAGCTTGATGCCCTGTCGAGGCCCCTCCCCTCCCTAAACCCCAGTGTCTTAGGCTCCACCCTCAAATCTCCAGGTATTCCCAAACCTGTAGTTGGCAGCCCTGGTGCTGTGGCACTCATGGGCACCACGCAGGAGAACCCTGGGCTATACCAGACCATTCCACATCCCCAAACAGGTTTTGATAGAATGTAGAATTTTGTCATGCTAAGATTGGCCTTTTAGCAACCTGAAAAGACAACTCTTTCCCGTCTCTCCTGTTTAACATCATTAAGCAACAGCCCTGGGGTATTTTTGGGTTTTTTTACTAGACGCTTGACTCTTGCTACCCCCCCCCCTGCAGGTTTCTACTTGGTCTGAGGGCCATCCTCTGAGATCTTTCCCCCCTTCTCTCATATGGATAAAGCTTTGAGAACCGCTGGGAAAAGGTAATCTTGCTAATCAGAAACAGGCACAGTAACATTCACTGGGCTCCCCTTTCACTGAAAGCACCAGCTCCCAAGATTATCGCCGGTCTCTCCTTTACATTATTCAGATGCCTTCTTGCGTTGACAAGGAATTTTTCCTGGCTTTGCTAACGGCTTGTTTCTGGCAACCAGGGACTCGGATCGGAAGGTGCGCTTTGTCTGCTTCACTCCGGCGTCGCCTTAAACCAAAAGAACTTTCTAGGAGACGGGGCTTTTGGGGAGGGATTTGTTTGTGCATATAAATGTTCAGCCTTTATTTGGCCTAACAAAGGGTTTGCTCGATGTTACCTCTTGTTGCTAAGATGCCGGTCTTTTGAATGCCATTTTTTAAAAGACAAAGATGCTCAAACATCTGGTTATCTTCCATAGCTGCCTCCAGTGACCAGGAAAATGAGATAAATAAATTGTGCGGGGGGGGGGGGAGTGAGCTAGCATTCTGTCTGCGGATTGTTTTCGCTTTGCTTCCTCTTAAGCATTTCAGACAATTTCCTTTCTCTTTTAAACGTGTTTGAGAATACAGGAATAATCTGGGTATTTTGCTTTTTTATGACTCCATGACGACCCACCTGTATCATGCTCAGGATCATGGCTTTCGTTTCTGTGAAAGGAAGGGGAAAGGTTATTGAACAAAATCGGGCCCGCAAAAAGAGCAGGGGGGCAGGCCCCATGGGCCCCACATTAGCTACGAGCCTGGTTATTAGCCACAAGGTATAGATAGGGACTCTGGGGCAAGTGAGGCTCTGTATTCTTGGTGCTTGGGGAGGGGTCAACATTGGGAGGGTTCTAGTGTCCTGGCCCCACTGGTGGACCTCCTGAGGGCACCTGGTATTTTTGGCCACTGTGTAACAAGGACTGTTGGACTGGATGGGCCGTTGGCCTGGTCCAGCATTGGCTTCTCTTGTGTCCTTATGCCTGATTGCTTGTGGATTCCTTCTCCTTTGCTCTGATAACTCACTTCAGGTGATTCTCTTTCTTAAGATCCATGGAAGCAAAAAAAAATTAAAAAATGGAGGGGGGGTGAATGAGAAGGAAACCAAACTTGTCTCTCCCCCATTACCCAAAGGTGAAGGGTTTGTCTTGATGGAAGATCTCTTTCCTCCTCTGTAGAAACCCAACTCTTCACTCAGATTCCCACAAGGACGATCTTGGCCAATGGACAATCATGGCAGCTGCCCCGAGTTGCCAGGTCCGGGTTGGGAAAGACAGATGGGCACAAACCAGCTGACAAACTAAAGGTCCTCATGCATTTTGGCTGATTTGCAGTTTGCAAAGCCATGCTCATGAACTGAAAAACTGCCACGAACTTCCATGGATTTTGGTGGTGGTTTGTGACTCTCCACGAAAAACAGCTGAGTGGCGGGGAGTTCCCTGCCACTCAGCTGTTTGGTTTAAATGGCTCAGAGTTATTTAAACCACTGCTTTCCACTCACTGCAAAAAACTGCGAGGAGCGGAAAGCAGGGGTTTAAATTTTAAACAGCTCATGAACCAATACGAACCAGGTTTGATTCCCCACGTCTCCACTCACAGCTTCTGGATGACCTTGGGCAACCCATAGTTCTGTCAGAGTTGTTCTCTCGAAGACACTTCTGGAAAGAGCTCTCTCAGCCCCACCCACCTCACAGGTGTCTGTTGTGGGGAGGGGAAGGGAAAGAAGTTTGTAAGCCCCTCTGAGACTCTGAGTGAAGGGCGGGGTATAAATCCAATCTCCTCCTCCTCCTCCAGTTCAGTTTGCAAACCGTAATATCATTTGGTAGTTTGGTTTGTGGTTCAGTCACGAACAACAAACTGAACTACGAAAATGTGGTTCACAAAAATGTGATTCATGACCATCCCTAATGGGAAATACCTGAAAATTTGGGAAGTGAAGCCTGAGGAGGGTAGGGTTTGGGGAGGGACTTCAATTGCCACAGAGTCCACCTTCCAAAATGGCAATTTTCTCCAGGTGGACTGATCTTTGTAACCTGAGGTCACTTATGAAACCAGGAGATCTCCAGACACCATCTGGTGACTGGTAACTCTACAGCCGTACCAGGCCCCATCTTGGGGATGGGGGCACAGCCCTGCCATTCCACTGAAAGGGGGAAAGGGAATTATAGAATCACAGAATGTTAGAGTTGGAAGGGACCTTGCAGGTCATCTAGTCCAACCCCTGCACTCTGTAGGAACATAGCCAAAAGATAGCCCTACAACATACCCAGAAGATGGTGATCCAGCCTCTGCTTGAAAACGTCCAGGGAAGGAGCATCCACCACCTCCTGAGGTAGACTGTTCCACTGCTCGACCACTCTTACAGTTAGGAAGTTTCTCCTGATATCTTGCTGGTAACGACTCCCTTGTAATTTCCACCCATTAGATCTAGTCTTGCAATCTGGAGCAAGAGAGAATAGATCTACTCCATCTTCTACATGACAGCCCTTCAGATATTTGAAGACTGCTGCTGTTGTTCCTTCCTGCCCTGTGTGGAGCTCAAGCTGTCAGCTCAGTGCCCTCTTGCCCCCAACCCACCCACGGCTCAGGCCTGGAGATCTAGGCGAAGCCACGAGGCAAAATGCGGCCGTGCAGCAAATAGTGGGAAATTGACTAATGTGATCGGGGCAAAGAGAAACACAACGGCGGAGCAACGGCTTGTGAGAAATCAGTCCTAAACTCTGTGAGCTATTTCACTCAACTCCCCTGTCCAAAGCACATCATCCCCAGCAGGATTCCTATACCATAAGTGAGGAGCGTTGGGAAAACATTCTACCACCAACCACAAAGTAGGGCTGCCAACCTCCAGGTGGGGCTGAAGATCTACTTTTCCAACTGATCTTCAGCTGACAGAGATCAGCTCCCCTGGAGAAAATGGCTGCCTTGGAGGGTGGAGTCTATGGCTTTGTACCTTGATGAGGTCCCTCCCCTCTCCAAACCCTGCCCTCTCCAGGATTCACCCCCAAAATCTCCAGGTATTTCCTGCTCCGGAGCTGGCAACCCTACCATGCACAGGGAGGTAAGGCAGGAGACAGGGTTTAACTGCCCTCTCCTCCTGGATCCCAAATTCTAGTGAAAATGTAGATCCGTCCCCTTCATGCATGCAAACCTGCCTTATACTAACCTGGGACATCTGGACAATCGGTGTAGATTGGCCTTTTGATGGCATTCAAGGGGAGCAAAGATGCAGGACACAGACTTGTATGGAGTTGTAAGTGCCCTCGATTGCTAAAACAGCAGAGACTCACAGACCTGGGACTCCACTGTTGGTAGAGTTCCCAACTCTGGCTTGGGAAATTCCTCGAGATTTCAGAGAGAGCAGAGCTTGGGGATGGGAGGTGCCATAGAGCCGCAGAGCCCACCCTCCAAAGCACTCATTTTTCTCCAAGGGAAATGATCTCTGTGGTCAAATATAATTCCAGGAGATCTCCAGGTCCCACCTGGAGGTTGGCAACCCTATGGCAGTGCTGCCCCATTAGCGTTCATTGATGCATGTGCTAAAGACCCAGCGTCCTCTGCGTTCACACTGCCTCGTTGGCATGGTACTCTGCACTGTTCAAAACTGTACAACCCTAACCCGCCGGTACCTTCACCCTCCCTTTCCTCTGCTGCAATGTGGTATCCCTGGCTTTTGGTTCCACTTTACTTAGTTTGAGGGAACGCAAACAGCATTGCCTTCTGGGTAAGCCTTCCATCAAGGAACATGTTTATTTCGGCTGGCAGCCGGGAGAGATGTTTTCCCGAGTCACATCCGTGGCCCCACCACCACCTGTGGCAAGCGGCGTGTTTTGCAACCGAAGAGCACCGCGTTTGTGGAGGAGTGGTGTGGAAATTAATTAAAACGCACCCCGGAAAACAAATGAGTCCTCCAACGGTCTCAAGAATTCTGTGGGTATCATCAAATTGCACTAGCTGATTTAGTTTTTGTTTGTCTGTTTGTTTTAAGGGAACTGAAAAAAAATCTCAGATAAAGGACCAGTGCATGCGTATTATTATTATTACGTTTCAAAGAAAAGTTATTCAGATTCTTTTGGAGCTTGCCCACTGCTCCAAGGCCCCTGGAGTGAGGCAGGCATGAACAGCCATCTGTTATTTCGGTCTGCAGAGCTTCTCCCTGCCCCCTCATCTCCCCACCACCACCACCCATGAATCTTTGATCGCAGCCTAGCCGTGCCAGGGACGGCCGCCGCAAGACACGACGCAGGCAACGGCTCCCCCCCTTACGTACACACACCTGCACAAACGCCACAATCACACCCTCTTCTGATCCATCCAGCGCTGTAAATGGAATTAGCGAGCTGTTTGTGTATTAAAAAATGGAGTGTCTTTTCAATGCTTGCATTTGAATCACGGCGAGTGAAAGGACCTGGCAAGGGGAGAATGAGAAGGAGGGTCGGGAGCACGTGAGAGGGACTGAAGAACCCCTGAGGGAATGTTTCTAGCCACCAAAGAGAGATTCATTTTCTGGAACCATCTGTCAGAATCTTCTTGGAGGCACGCTCTCTCTCTCTCTCTTTCTTCCCCCCCCTCTATCTCCCCCTCTCTTTCTCTGAGTCTCTTTGTTTGTTTTCAGTGTACCAACCTCCCCTTACCACAAATATGTATCTCCATAGTAAAAATATTCAGTCAAGGCCAAAAAAATAATAATCATGGAGCACAACAGGCCCTTGGGAACTAATTGCATGGCTATAGTAAATATTAGCCCAGATGGCTTTCTTAACGGATTAGAGGTATATATGGGGGAAGGCCTATTACCAGCGATTCGAGAAATGAAACTAATGTGGATTGAGAGGCCGTGTGGCTCTGACTACCGAACCAAGGGCACGGATGACAAGGGAGAGCGACCAGGAGATGCAACCCGGGCATCTGCTGATCGAGAGCCGACCTGAGCAGCAACCATTCATAAATATTGTCCGTGTTCCGAATCTGAACAGAATTATTTCCAACATGGCAAACAATCTCTGAATGTCTCTTGCCCTGACCTGAATGGCCCAGGCTAGCCCAGACTTGTCAGATCTTGGAAGCTAAGCAGGGTCGGCCCTGGTTAGTACTTGGATGGGAGACCAATGAGGAAGTCCAGGGTTGCTATGCAGGGGTAGGCAGTGACAAAACACCTCAGGCCCGTAGCTACCATGGAGCCCTGGGGGCGATGCCCCCTCCCAAATCTGCCCTGCCCCACCCAGCAGTTCTGGACACAGGTTTCCCACCACATGTGGGGATGGTCACCACTCGAGAGATGCTGGGCCTCGACCTGTCAAGCCCTGACCTGGTGCTGCCACCACAGCAGGCCAGAGGGAGAGGTGGGCCTGCTGGCTCTTAATTAGATCACCAACAAGGAAATCACTAATCCAATTATCTCCAAAATCCACTCTTCCTAAGGCACCCCCCCAAAAAATGTATTTCCCAATCCAGAGCTGGCAGAGCCTGAAGAATTCTTATATCAATGAACATTGATAATTGTGAGTGGCTAGTACCTACTAGCTGTGACGTACCCTGCCAGCTTGGAGGGGGACTGGATGTGGGGTGGGGGTTGGCTAAGCCTTACTCTTTTACAGTTAATAATTTTGAGGGAAAATTTGAAAAGTTTGGTTTGCATTTAAAAGTATTTCTGTGGGATTGTTTTCTAAAAGTAATTGTGGTAATTGCTTGTTGGTGTGGTGGGGGGGTTGCTCAATGTTTTTAATTTTGTGATTCAACTTTTGTTATTGGTTGTTGTTTAAATATTGTAATTTTCGGGTTGGTTTTTAAATATATTTCTTGGGACTGTACTGCTGTGTGCCTCAAAGAATGCCAAATTCTTCCTAGTCTGCAGAAGTTATGCAAATGGAGCACATTTAATGGGAAAAGCCAAGGATTGCAAATTCTGACTCCCTTGCACTTGGGCTTGTGAGAGTCACTGAGACTTGGTTGCATGCTTTGAAGCAGGACTTTGCAGCTGGGAAGCCAGAAGTTAAAGTGGAATTTCTTGAGAAGCTTCTCTTTCTATCTGGGACAGCCATCTAGTCAGTGTGGTACAGTGTTTAATTGTCAGACAAGTGTCTGGGAGATCTGGGTTTGAATTCCTGCTCTGCCACTGATAAGTAATGATTTCAAGACTAATAAAGAAATTGGGGTATTGGACTGCTCTTTGGATTGCACTATGTACACTGCCTTGCACCTAGTGTGGGGGTGCAAGAGAGTAATGATTTCCAGATATTTCAATGCTGGCCCTCCCCCAACAATTCATGTGTGTGTGTGTGGGGGGGGGTGTTATTCCCCAGTGGTGGGAAGAACTATAATTCATGCCCACTGCCGGTAATATTAATTAATTGTTTTATAAATAAACACAGAAATTTTACTTTTTTACAGATAATACCATGGCTGAACCTAAGAAAAAATGTAGACAATATAGTATTCAATATTTGAACTATGGCTTTATTCAGTCGCCTACAAACAGGACATTACCGATGTGCCTGATTTGCCAAAAACTTTTATCAAATGAAGCTACGAAGCCTTCAAGACTACAAGAACATTTGACAAAAGTTCATGCTGATAAGAAAGATAAAGATTTATCTTATTTTCAAACACTTAAAGAAAACTTTTTTGAGACAGCCGACATTGGCAAAACTCTTTTCAATAGCATCCAAACAAGATGACAATGGGCTGCGTGCTTCTTACAACATTTCATTACTGATTGCTAAACTGGGAAAACCGCATTCTGTTGGTGAAGAACTAATTCTACCAGCTATGTGAGGTAATACGCACCATGCTACACAAGCCAGCATCTGGTATTAGACCAAGAAAATTTCTTTAAGCAATAATACAGTGCAACGAAGAATTGATGAAATGGCTCAAGATGTTGAAGACTCATTATGTGAATATTTAAAAACATCTCAGTTCTCTATACAGCTTGATGAGTCAACTTTGCCAGGAAATGAAGCTTTGCTTTTAACATATGTGCAATTCATAAAAGAAGGAAAAATTTGCCAAGAATTATTATTTGCTAAAAATTTGCAAACTGATACCAAAGGAGAATCAATATTTCATGTATTGGAAGAGTTTTTTAAAGAAAAAGAAATTCCCCTGAGTAATATATTGTCAGTTGCTACTGATGGTGCTCCAGTGATGATGGGGGTTTCTTGCATATTTAAAAAAAGTGGTTCCAAATGTATTCACTATACACTGTGTCATTCATCGTCAACATTTAGTTGCCAAAAATCTGAGTGAATGCCTACATAAGTCATTATATCATGTCATTAAAGCGGTCAACAAAATCAGAAGCAATTCACTGAATGACAGATTGTTTGGACAACTCTGTACTGAAAACGATGAAGAATTCAATCGCTTGCTGCTTCATACAGAAGTTCGTTGGCTATCAAAAGGTGGCTGTATGGATCAGTTTTATAAACTCTTTGACTCAGTGCTAGGGTTCCTAGAAAACAAAGATGATGCTTTAAGAGCCAACTTGATTGATTCCAAAAAAGACATAGCTTATTTGACAGACTTGTTTAATAAATTTAATGAAACAAATCTACAGCCCCAAGGCGATGAGCTGAATTTAATCAAAACAAAACCTGTCATTTCTGCATTTGTGGCAAAACTTCTTTTGTACAAACGAAATTTAGGACGAAGGGAATTCAGCCAGTTTGCAAATTTATGAACAGTAGAAAAACATGATGAAGACTTGCTTACCTATTGTCAGCACTTGGAGGCTCTCTATTCTGACTTTAATCAACGATTTGAAGATATTCTTAAAATGAACATACCCGACTGGGTTTTGGACCCTTTTTCAAGGACAGACACAGAAAAATCTCCAGAATTACAAGAAGAACTTATAGAAGTAACAACAAATGAGGAATTGAAATTTAAATTCAAAGATGGCCACCAACAGTTCTGGCTGCAAAAGCAGATACCTACACTTTATCCTGGATTATGGGCTATAGTACAAAAGATTCTAATTGCATTTCCGTCAACATATTTAGTGGAATGTGGGTTCAGTGCGGTCACAAATCTGTTAACTAAAAAAAGAAACCGATTGCAAATAGCTAATCATGGTGATTTAAGATTGCTGCTGACAAAAATAGAGCCAAACATTAATAAATTGATAGCAGTGCACCAGGTTGATCCTTCTCATTGGGATTATTTTAATGTCATTTGTGATTTTTATTTTAATATTATCCTTTGTTATCTTAATTTTCTGTGTGTATGCAAATGTTTCTATGGTTGATTTTATAAAATACTTTTATGATTTCAAGCTTCAAAGTGTTTTATTTACAACAACATCTTTCTTTACTATGTGCAAATTTGTCACTGCATCTTTTTGTCCACTTCTTGAAGGTAGGTTTCCGGGGGAGGGTGCTGAGTAATTTTTTTCTGAAAAGGGGGTGGTAGGCCAAATAAGTTTGGGAACCACTGGCTTAGAGGGAGCATTGCTGTTGAGGCATAAGGCACAAACTGTTGACAGATGATGCTGAAACACCACAGCCCCATAACTGAGGCTGATTTGCAGGCAGCCTTGCCACTTTGAAACCTAATTGTCAATAAAACAAGGCGAGGATATTGCCACACCTAATTCCATCATATATTTCCCTACAGTTAGTCTGAGATCTGCTAATAAGTTCGCATCCCCCAGAGACAAATACTGTGCTCCCCCCCCCATTTTTAATGTTAGGGAAAGATTCAGAAGTTTGATTTTGAAATCTCATTTGGCTTGTGGCTTGGTTCATGACGATGCTATACATGACTTCAGTGAAAGCATGTCCCCAAACCTATTTATTTTATTTTTTAATTTCCATTATTTATAATCTGCCTCAACTCATAGCGGATTACACAGAGTGAGCCAGTACAATTGACTGTGGGACATTCACAAACCAATGCAGGAGGATTGTAGCAGTCTGGAACAGAGGAGGAGGAGGAGGAGGAGGAGGAGACTGGATTTGTACCCCATCCTCAACTACCCAAAAGAGTCTTAGAGAGCAGCTTACAATCTCCTTCCCTTTCTCTCCCCACAACAGACACCCTGGAGGACTGGCTACATTAGGGGTATGTCACCTAATATGCAAAGGAGTCCCTGCTACAAAAAGAGCCCCAGTTTAGTTTTATACAGATTTTGCCCTAGTATCTCCCCAAACAGTTACAGGCATCTGAGATGCTTAGAAACTCCCTGAATGGAAGAAGGAGCTTCTACAGGCATCAAAGAGAGAAAGCAAGTAGATTGTCAAGTCCCACCTCCATTCTAAGAAGGAAAGATTTTGGGTAGCTATTTTTCATGCCTTTTTTCTTGGTCTAACTGCTCTGGAAACTTGTGAATCTATAGTATAATAAATTCATTAGTGTTTAATTTCTCAACTCCATATTTATTTAATTAAAATAATTACAACAATTATAGCCATGCTTATAACCCCCTACTCTTTATGTGCTACTCATCTTGCGCTGCCGGCACAGCAAAGAACAGAACAATTTAAAACATCGCAAACTAAGCCAGCCACACATGAACACACTCAAAGATGGCTTATATTGAATCAGGCCCATCAGTCTATCAAGGTCAGCATTATTATCTACTCAGACTGGCAGTGGCTCTCCAGAGTCTCAGGCTGAGGTCTT
Source organism: Gekko gecko (assembly GCA_029375565.1). Classification (NCBI taxonomy): domain Eukaryota; kingdom Metazoa; phylum Chordata; class Lepidosauria; order Squamata; family Gekkonidae; genus Gekko; species Gekko gecko. The sequence continues at coordinate 2,696,673 of JAPDNY010000008.1, forward strand.
CCACATCACCTACTGAACTGGAGATGCCGGGGATTGAACCCGGGACCTTCTGCGTGCCAAGCAGATGCTCCTGCCCTGAGCAATAGGGCCCTCCCCTAACCAACCTTGTACTTCATTAATTCCCATTTTATAGACAGGCACTGTAGTTTAAGAGACTTTGTAAGCCACCAGGAGAATTCAAGAGTGAGCAGTGATCCAAACTGGGGAAGAAGAAAAAGGGGAAGAAGAAGAGGAGGAGGAGGAAGTGGAGATTGGGTTTAGACCCCGCCCTTCAGTACCCAAAGGCATCTCAGAGTGGCTTACAATCTCCTTTCCCTTCCCCTCCCCACAACAGACATCCTGTGAGGTAGGCGGGGCTGAGAGAGCTCTGGCAGAAACTGCTTTTTTTCACGGACAGCTGTTCCAGAACTATGGCTTGTCCAAGGTCATCCAGCAGGTGCAAGTGGAGGAATGGGGAATCAAACCCGGTTCTCCCAGGTTAGAGAACATATTACATTTTCTCCAGGAATGTCTGTGGGCTGGCATGAGAGTCACGCACTGGGTGTCTGTGCTTCCCAGGTGCATTCGGGCCCGTTGCAGACTGGGACCACAGCATGCAGGGAGAAAGAGCTTAAAAGGCAATTTTGCATTGGTTTTTTCCTCCATTGTTTTACCAAACCCTTGTTGGAATAGAAATTCCTCTCTGCACTGCATGCTGCTTTCATTTTTTTTGATGGTCATGTTTTATGGTACCCTCTGCACAGATTTATGGACGTTCAGGGGTGACTTGCCCCAGGGTATCTGAATGTGGTTTTGAGCTGCACCTTTGGTAAAACAATGGAGGGAAAGCAAATGCAGAGTCACCCAAAGTTTCCCCCGTGCTGTTTTCCTGTCCTGAAATGGCTCCAGGGAGCTGCAGTTTGCCCCACTGGGGGATCCGCACGTGTCCATGTTTCCATAGTGGGCCAAAGAGCAGTTCTCCAGAGCCATTTCAGTTGGGGAAAAGGCCTGGGAGGGAAGTCTTAGCTCCCTGTCACTATACCCAATGGACCAGAGCACAGTTTGGCTGATGTGCACCTGAGAAGAACAGAGAGCACATCTCCCAAGATAACCCACAGATGTCCCTAGGAAAATATAAGGTTTAGTTAGGCTTTTTGGTCTTCCTTTTAGGCCCCATGCCAAGGATCAGGAATGTGGTTTGGCCCAGTATGCAAGGCCTGTATCGTCCACTTTTGCAGGGTATATGTTGCATGATCAGAGTATTCACACATCCAAAGGTCCCTACATAGCTGGGATCGCAAGGCCAGGGGGATAGATCAGTGTAGGGTTGCCAGGTCTGGGTTGGAAAATACCTGGAGACTTTGGGGGTGGAGCCGGAAGAGGGCGGGGTTTGGGGAGGGGAGGGGCCTCAGCATGGTGCAATGCCATAGAGTCCACCCTTCAAAGCAGCCATTTTCTCCAGGGGAGCTGATCTCTGTCAGCTGGAGAGCAGTTGTAAAAGCGGGAGATCTCCAGGCCCCACCTGGAGGCTGGCAAGCCTAGATCAGTGATCGGGCTACGAGACACAATCCTGACTCCATATTTTCATCTGCACACAGGTTAAACACCTGAACATGGCTCGATGTTATCAGCATGTCAGTTAATGTTCTCCCTTTGCGGTGCAGCAGGGGATTCATAAAGGATTAGGGGCAGGCTTTGCCCGGCGCCCTCAGGAGCTTTGGGGGGTGGGGCACAGGGAGGGGAGTGTCGAGTGATGTGTCGGCATCACTTCCAGGTGGAAACCCAAAAGTGACATCATTGCGTCGAGTGATGTTCTAGGAATCCCCCAATCTCAATGATAAACACCATAGAGGTTGGGGGAATTCCTAGAAAGTCACACAACACAGTGATATCACTTCCAGGTTTTCAATCAGAAGTGATGTCAATTCATCACTTGATGTCATGTTTCCCCCCAGTTTCCCCCCACTGCTCCACTGAGGAAGAGCAGGGTTCAAGGACCATCGTCAGGGGATTGCCCGCCTGTACCTGGCAACTGTAGGGGCTTAAGATGGGGGTATTTGAAAGCAATTGTGTGAGGGGTAAGAAAATGGGGCTGGGAGCGCTGGGCAGTGCGCAGAAATCCTCACCACTCTAAGCGACGGGGGTTAACATAAAGCTCTACAAATAAAATTATACTCAAACACATAACAGTTATAGCTTTTATCCCAGTTACAGATAATGCAACTCAAGAGTAATTATACTGGAAGCAAATGGCCTGAGACTAATTTTGTAAGAAAAGCAAGATCAGCATTCATATTTTGTTATCGGCTGGGAAGAACAAACTCAGATCAAGGAACACGGAGTGGCCTTTCTTCCCTCAGAGCCCGGGTGGAGGCTGGGGCAGGAAGAACAGGAGACAGACCAAAGCGGTTCTTGTGTTCATAACCGAGGACTCTGGTTCGACAGAGGGCATAACACAGGGAAGAGTCAAAGCCCCTCTGCAGGTAGCCTTTTGGAGGAGGAGGAGGAGAAGAGAATTGGATTTATACCCCACCCTTTACATGGAGTGTCAGAGCAGCTTACAATCTCCTTTCCCTTCCCCACCCCACAACAGACACCCTGTGAGGTAGGCAGGGCTGAGAGAGCTCTTTCCACAACAGCCCTTGAGAGAACAGCTCTGAGAGAACTTGTGACTGACCCAAGGTCACACCAGCAGCTGTATGGGGAGGAGTGTGGGTTCAAACCCGGTTCTCCCAAACTAGAGTCCATGCTCTTGACCACTACGCCCAAACTGGCAGAAACATTGCCAGTTGCAACAAGTGTTTAGTGGGGAAGAAGAGAGACAGTGGATGAACCTGGCCCCCAGTCCCTCTCCCAAACAGCCAGTGAGTGGGATTGATGTTAGGGCTGGACCAGTTTGGTGTGGTGGTGTGGCTCAGACTAATCTGGGAGAACATTCCTTCCCACTCCTCCACATGCAGCTGCTGCGTGACCTCTGGTTAGTTACAAGTTCTCTCAGAGCTGTTCTCTCAAGAGCACTCCTTGAAAGAGCTCTCAGCCCCACCTACCTCACCGGGTGCCTGTTGTGGGGAAGGGAAGGGAAAGGAGTTTGTAAGCTGCTCTGAGACTCCAAGTGAAGGACAGGGTATAAATCCAGTCTCCTCTTCCTCTTCAGACGAAGGAAGGACAGACAAGCACAGGGACCTGGGGACCCCCCAGAATCACAGCTCATCCCCAGACTCCAGAACTCAGTTCCCCTGGAGAAAATGGCTGCTTTGGAGGGTGGACTCTCTGGCATTGTACCCCACTGAGGTCCCTGTCCTCCCCAGGCTCCCTCCCCACATCTCCAGGAGTTCCCAACCTGGGTCTGGCAGCCCCACCCCTCACATCCCGCCTGTGCCCAGGGGGAACTTGGCAACCCTGCACTAGCAGGTGGGAGGCATGCAGATGAAAGTGGGAAGGAGAGAGGGCCTGAGTGGCAGTGGTGGGCGGGGGGGGGGAGTGGACCCTGGGAACTGTCTGTCCAGAGCCTCCCAAAACCTGGAACCAGCCCTGATGGGTACAGTCCTAAACAGAGTCACACCTTTTTACATCTATTGATGGGTGTAACTCTGGTTAGAAGAAGAAACGTAGGTTTGTATACCTGGCTTTTCTCTACTCTACGGAGTCCCAAAGCAGCTTCCAATCACGTTCACATCCTCTCCCCACAAGAGGCACCTTGTGAGGCAGGTAAGGCTGAGAGAGTTCAGAGGAAAACATGACTGGGCCAAGGTTACCCAGCAGGATTTGTGGGGAGGAGATGTCAGACTCCTGCAACAATCAGATCCGATAACTCTCTTCTTCTGAAGTAAAGTTTATTGGTACCGTATTGGCAGAGCATCTACATTTCAGGATCTGTGTTAAGACTAATGAAAAAGGTGAGGGGACATGGGATATACTAGGTTTGAAGGGGCACCCCGATGGTGTGTAGCCAATTGAGGCATTAGGAATAACCCACCAGAACTAATGGGCTGGAGGGAGGAACGGTTTGTAAGGGAATGCATTACAGCCAGGCACCCAAGGTCAAGCATATAAAACATATAGATAACAGAGCATTGTCAGGCAGGCTAGAATTGAAAGTAGAAATACCAGGCAGGGGTCTCCCCCCCTCACACCTAAATGACAGCTAGCTGACAGGAGTGGAGGATCAAATCCCGGTCTCCAGATTAGAGTCCGCCGCTCGCTCTTAACCACAATATCATGCTGGCTCTCCTGGGTAGGATTGCTCTGCAGAAGGAATGCCCCATTAAGGTTCCCAGTGTTGGAGGATGGGGGTATCATCCCCTTTCCTGTTGCCCTCACCAGCAAAATCAGAACGAACTGGGATGCTGTGGGATTTGTATTCTTAAAATGGGGGAATTGTCAGAACCCTGTTTTTTATGATATGGGAAGAATAAGAAGAAGAGATTGGATTTATACCTGCCCTTCACTTGGAGTTTCAGAGCGGCTTACAAACTCCTTTCCCTTCCCTCCCCACAACAGACACCCTGTGAGGTAGGTGGGGCTGAGAGAGCTCTGACAGAAACTGCTCTTTTTTAAGGACAGCTCTTATCAGAACTATGACTTGCCCAAGGTCATCCAGCAGGTGTGAGTGGAGGAGTGGGAAATCAAACCCGGTTCTCCCAGATTAGAGTCCTCACACTTAACCACTACACCAGACTGGCTCTCTCAGAGCCTTGCTATGCTGGGTATAATGCAGAAGAAAAGCCTAAATAGTTGCTGGTGTTCGACCAAGGCAAATAATGGGGAAAGAAGGTGTAGCAGATGGGAAAATGCCAATAACAAGATTTATATGTGACTCCAAGGTGATTAAGTTGCAATTATGGAAGCTGACTTGCAAATATTAGCATAAAGTGTCCTTCCTGAAGTGCTTAAACGCCTAAGTGCACCATTCGAAATCTCTTTAGGTGTTTCGCATTGGCCACACGTGCCCGAATTCCAAATCCCAAGCATAAATCTTGGTCTCACCACCCCTTTCTGAAGGCCACCAGCTGACTACCTGTCAACTGGCAGGTAGTACTATCCCCCCCCAAAAAAAAGGGTATCTAAAGCAGCTTACAAGATTGTTCTCCTGCCCTCCATTTTATCCTCACAACAACAACCCTGTGAGGTAGACAGGGCAGGAAGGGAATAAAAGGGCCTCACCAATAAGGTCAAGGTCGATGCTGCAATATCGGGTAAAATTATATTTTATTACTCAGTTAAAAGTCCCAAGATAGGGCTGCCAGGCCTCCCCCCCATAGCAGAAGGCCTCCTGCCACTGGGCTTCAGTCTGCTGTTGCTGCATCATGCAAAATGGAGATAAAAGGGGGATTGCGGCGATACTGCAACATTGCTGCCAGGTATGTTCCTGGAAGTGACATCATGGCATCTTGTCAACACTCTAGGAATCCATCTTTCTGTGGTATACTTCTGAGAATGCCAGTCACAGCTGCTGGCAAAACATCAGGTACTACAGTGCCAAGACCACAGCCACACAGCCCAGAAAATCTGCAGCAACTAACTTCTTAGGCGTACTCTCTCCAATCTGATACATTCTGAGAGGATTCAAATTCCACTGAATCAGTTGCCTGACCCTCCATCAGCTACAGTCCGCTGCGCAAAAGCGAGAGCAGCCCGCTATCTATTAGGGAAATGAATCCTTGTGGGTTTACTGTTGATACAATAATACTCTCAAATCCCAGCACTTTGTTGATCTGCATGCTAAATTATCTTCTGTAAACGGAGCATCAGGTTCAGAATTTTGAGTAAAGAATTGTTGGGGAAGGCTATGAGCAGAAACTGGTAAAGTCTATTTCTGGTAAAGTCTATTTTAAAGCCTGGAACTCCCCTTAAATGTGTTTGAAATACAAGAATAATAGAATCACAGAGTTGGAAGGGGCCATGCAGGCCCAGCCCAACAAGGTCTCATTTATGTCAGATCCAGCCCTCATAACAAATGAGTTTGATACCCCTGCTTTATAGCATCTGTTGATGGAGGGAAGGGTGTATTCACAGCGACTTTGTACAGACCATTATTGGGCAGGACCAGGGGTCTTTTCGTAGAAAAACAGCTGCAGGAGCTCATTAGCATATGGTATGCTAATGAGCTATTAGGCTATTAGCATATGCCATGCCCCCTGACATCACCGGAAGTGATATCAGAAGGGGGAGCAAAAGGGGGGTGGCATCTTCAAAAGCCTCCCTTCCCTTCCCCAGCTGGCCTGGGTGGGGGAGCTAAGAGAGAAGGGGTTTAAAGTTTAAACTCCTTCTCATGAGAGTTGGGCCACAGAAGGAGGAAAGAGGGAAGGAAAGAGAGAGAGTAGAGACAAGGAAAGAAGGAAGGAAAGAGGGAAAGAAAGAGAAGGAAAGGAGGAGGGAAAGAAAGAGAGGGAAGAAGGAGGGAAACAGGGAAAGGAGGGGAAAAGAGAAGAGAAGAAGGTGGGAAAGAAAGAGAGAAGAGAAGAAGGAGGGAAAGAGGAAAAGGAGAGAAGGAAAGGAGGGAATGAAAGAAATTTGGTGGCAATTTGGCCCCATTATATCCTATGGGCCATTGAAATCATTGGATTAACTTTTATCCCACCATAGAGAACAATGGAGGGAATGGGGGCAACCTGTTTGGGGGCCCATAGAATTGGACCCCCTGGTCCAATGTTCTTGAAGCTTGGTGGGTATATTGGGGAGAGGCTCCATCAGCTACACTGTGAGTTTGAAGCCTCTCCCTCAAACCCCCTCCCCTCCAGCCCCCAGAATATAAACTATGTTTTCACCATTGACTTCAATGACCCATAGGATATAATGGAGCTGAAATTGACATTCAGCTGCCTGAAAGACTCCGGGGACGCTGGTTGGGGGCGGGGCTTGTCTCCTGAGCTGCCGGAGCTGTGCTCCGGTGCACTCCCCCCCCAAAAAAAAAGACCCCGGGCAGGACCATGATTGCTCTTCCACCAGTGAGGTCTTTCAGAACTGGATTTCCTTTGCAGCATCCCAGGGATCTTGTGAGAGGATGACTTCATGAAGAAGCTTCCCCTCACCTCTTGGATCCTCCACAAGATCAGATACCCCTGATGGTGGCAACTATGTAGGGTTTTCATGGGGAGAGATATTCAGAGATGGTTTGCCATTTTCTGCCTCTGTGTAGCAACCCTAGACTTCCTCGGTGGTTGACCCTGTTTAGCTTCCGAGATCTGATGAGATCAAGCCATCATGGGCCATCCAGTTAAGGATATGCATTGCAGCCTGCCAAAAACTTCTCAGCACCCCTATTTTTGCAGTCCCAGGTAATCAACAAAATGATGGAGCCTCCAATCGCCTTCCCTGTGAATCTTATGGACCTAGGGTTGCCAGGTCCTACCTGGTCACTGGTAGGGGGATTTGGGGGGGCATTCCTGGAGGGGGTGGGTATGTCACAGACTTTCCCAACACAATGATGTCACCCAGAAGTGATGTCATCACTTCGGCAATGTCACATGGTGACTCTCTGGTTTGAGGGCAAAATTATGGTTTGAATGCAAATTTACCATAGAGGTTTTACCTCAAACTAGAGTGTCCCCTGGGACATTGCTGATGTGATGACATCACTTCCAGGTGACGTCATCACATCAGGGATGTGGCTATTTGGGAAGCCACAAAACCTGGGAAAACTCGTGCCAGGAAATGGGCCCTATGTGGACCATGGGTCCTTTATGGACCAATATGGATGGGTCCTATATGGACCATGTTGAACTTGAGCAGACCCAAGTTGTATAGACCTATGATTCAAGTTGGCAAGTGGACAGGGGGAAATGTCCTTACCCGCTAATAGAAGTTCAGTCTACAGAAATGGGCAGTTGAAGGCTTTTGTGGCACGGGGCTAAGTAACATTGCCTGGTAATTCCTGCAGATCAAACTGATATTGAAGGGACAGCTAAAGGTAGGGTTGGCAGCCAGGAATTCCTGGTGATTTGGGGGGTGGAGCCTGAGGAGGGTGAGGTTTGGGGAGGTGAGGGAGTTCCATGGGGGTGTGATATCATAGAGTTCATTCTCCAAAGCTACCAGAGTCTCCAGAGAAACGGATACCTGTAGTCTGGACATCAGTTGTAATTCTGGGAGATCTCGAGGCCTGACCTAGAGGGGCCAGTTTAAAAGTTAGAACCCTAGCTAGCTACAGGGGTCAGTTTAAACATTGCCAAGCTTACATATTCAGGTGGGTAGCCATGTTGGTCTGAAACAGCAGAGCAAAGTCTGAATCCAGTGGGGGCGCCTTTAAGACCCACAAAGTTTTATTCTGAGTGTAAGCTTTCATGTCCCTGCACACGAAAAGCTTATACCCATAATAAAACATTGTTGATCTTGAAGGTGCCACTGGACTCAAACTTTGCTCAACCTCACCTATGATACACTTTAAAAAAAAAATCTTTGTTCTCTGTTTCATCATAATTCTGTCATTATTAGCTAATGGGAACTAATGTTTATTAGAACCATCATAAAGAATACGGAGTTTTAAAGACATTATCTGAAAACTTTGCATTTGTGATCCATTGACATTCATATTTAATGTGGCCCACAAAAAAGAAGCCTATTCTTTCAATTTTTTGTAGGGCTTGGTGTGGGTTTTTTTTTAAGTGTTATTAAAGAAAGATGCTAGAGGGTAGCATTTTACCAATTGCATTTTAGGAAACAGAACCAAGAAGGAAAACATATTCCTAGCAATATCCTATAAAACCATCTTTTTGTCTGCCTCACCTCCAAAAGGGGGGGGACAGCTACGGGGTACTAACAGGGCTCTGATTAAATATTCTGCACTGTAATTTATGCAAAAGCGAATCCCAACAGGAATCAGGGACTCTAAAAAATCTGTTGTGAAATAATTATCCTGAATGACATTGTCGGAACGGTCCACAAGGATGTTGTCAATAATACATTACACAAAATCGGTTGGAAATAAACCTTGGAAATTACACGATATTCCTGGAACCTTGAAAGAATTATCAGTAAACAAATTTAATCAGTTTGATGTTATGCATCCCACTCAACCTCTTATTATCTGATCATTGCGGTTTTAGAAAGCTATGGGGAATTGAATGACAATGAGCCGCGAGAGAGGACGAGAAAAGCATGAATGCCAGGTACGGAGCTACCCGATCTTCCTTAATTTTTTTCCCCCGACTGGCTTCTCATTTGCATTCCTGCCTTGCTTCCTGAATGTCAATGGTGACATCCACCGATGGAGAACCGATTGTTTGCCTTGTTGCCTATCCCTCCCCTGACAAGTGAGGAACTTGTTACCCAAAAGGGTGAACTTGTTCAACAAAGCTGTCAAGGGCCAAACTAAGTGAGACCTTTGTTTCCACTTGTCACTCCCCCTTTGATGGCTGATTTTGGGGGGGAAAGCAATAATCTCCCCCAGATGCTGACGTAGAAGAATGCCGTTTAGTATGCATGGTCATAAGAGAGTGTGGTGTAGTGGTTAAGAGGGTCAGACTGGTATCTGGAAGATGCACGTTCAAATTCCCACTTATGACATGGAAGCTCACTGAGTCACCTTGGGCCAGTCACACTCTCTTTGCCTAACCTACCTTGCAGGGCTGTTGTGAGGATAAAATGGAAGAGAGGAGAATGATGTGAGCCACTTTGAGTCCCCATTGGGGAGAAAGGTGGAGTATATATGAATTAAATAAATAAATAAACAAACATCAGAAGAACCCTTTTGGATCAGACCAGTGAGGGTCCATCTAGTCTAGCATCCCATCTCACACAGTGGCCAATCAGTTCTTCTTGGGGTCTAACAACAGGGCATAGAGGCTGAGGCCTTCCTCTGATGTTGCCTCCTGGCTCTGGGATTCAGAGATATAGTGCCTCTGAATGCGGAGGTTCCCCTCAGTCACCCTCAGTCACCATAGCTAGGAGCCTCTGATAGACTTATCCTCCATGAATCTGTCTCATCCCTTTTTAAAGGCACCTATGTCTGCAGCCATCACTACATCCTCTGGCAGTGAGTTCCACATTTTAATCATTTGCTGTGTCGAGAAAGAAAGGACACAATTCTACAGCTCATGTTTAAATAAACAACACAACCCTGGCAGTCCTTTTTAAAGAGGTGAACAGTCTGCAAAATACAGCACTAAGAATATGTGCCTTGATGAGCAAGATAACTGAAATGAAAACTAGTGTGCATGGGAACCCCTTCTGTATTTGAAATTTGGAGCCTACACTTGATTTCAAGAAGAAGAAAGACACAAAATGCATTGTCAAAACAGCTGGATTTGGCAATCCTGAGAAGAGTTTTTGCCCAGGCGAGCCCGGTCTCATCAGATCTCAGAAGCTAAGAAGGGGGTCAGCCTTGGTCAGTACTTGGATGGGAGACCACTGAGGAAGTCCAGGGTTGCTACGCAGAGGCAGGCAATGGCAACCCGCCCTACAGGTTCATTGTAAGTTGGCTGTAACTGGACAGCACTTTCCGCCACTGCCAAGAACACTTTCCTGGCCGTAAGCCTCACTGAGTAAATTCTAAAGTGGACCTGCATAGGACTGAGAGGTGATATGATACCCATCTTCAAGTACTTTAAGATACTGATATGGAATTGTTTTCTGTTGCCCCAGAAGGTTGGACAAGAACCAAGGGGTTGAAATTAGATCAGAAGAGTTTTCAGCTAAACACTAAGAAGAACTTCCTGACAGTTAGAGCAATTCCTCAGGGAAACAGGCTTCCTTGGGAAGTGGTGGGCTCTCCTTCTTTGGAGGTTTTCAGACAGAGGCTAGCTGGACATCTGACAGCAAGGCTGATTCTGTGAACTCAGGCAGATCATAAGAGAGGGAGGGCAGGAAGGGCTGCCTCAGTGCTTAGTTCTTGTGGCCACTTCTTGCTTGCTCCAGAGTTAATGTTGATTGCCACTTTGGGGTCAAAAAGCAATTTTTCTCTAGGCCAGTTTGGCTGGAGATCCTGGAGGGTTTTTCTGTCATCTTCTCGGTGTGGAACAGGGGTCACTGGGGATGCAGGGGAGAGGTATTTGTGGATTTCCTGCATTGTTCAGGGGGCTGGACTAGATGACCATGGAAGTCCCTTCCAACTCTAGGATTCTATGATTGCCTTGTTGGTCATCCAATCTCCTACTCCTCCTCCTCTTTCAATACCTGAGTCCAATTATTTAATATTGGGATTAAAGCTAGTCGCTTTGGGGGAAAACTTCCACATTTCTGGGTATAAATTTCCCCCACTTCAGCTGGCTCTGAAGTCAAGCAGGATGAGGGGAAAAAATGTCAAAAGATCAGAGTAACACTGCAATCCCATGCGGAGTTACTCCGGTCTAAACCAATTACTGAAGTCTCCTATTATTTTTGTTCCTTTCTTCCCGATTCCTGAAGAGATCCTCCAGCTTCCCAGTGACCAAACATGCTACTGGTTCAGGTGCATACAATGCAAAAATGTCACATGGAACCTGAGTCTTTATGTTATTTCCTGACACTGATTCGCTCTCCACAGAATAAATTCTTCCTCAAGTAAGGGCGACTGTCTGTTTCATTACAAAATGGCAGGACATATATTATATATAGCAGGGGTCATTTCCTGCCAGAACATGTCGGAACGGTACTCCAGCAGTAAGGAGCCCAGGGGCAAGCCTCCCCCACTGCCTTTCCTAGACTGCCCGCCGAGGTGGATGGGCCAGGGAAGGCCTGCAGAGCCCCCCACACACACACCTGGAGGGATTTAAATGCCTTTCTTCTTGGGAAGGGAAAGAAAGGCATTCTAAACATGCCTGGGTTCCCTGCCTGATCTTCTCCAGGTGTCCCATGTCCTGCCCTTTGTCGGGGGTGTGGCATATGCAAATGAATTATGCTAATGAGCTCCTGCACCTCCTTTTCTATGAAATGGCCAACAAGATTTTTAGAGCATAAACTTTTGGGAGCCAAAGCTTCCTTCATCAGATACGACTTGGAATGGAGATCCCCAAGTCCTTCTATCCCAATCAGAAAGTGGGAGGCATGTAGCAAAAGAGATTCAGGATGTACCTTCTGACTCAGGGATCTCTATTCTGAAGAAAAGAGCTTTGACTCTTGAAAGCTTATTTTATTTTATTAAATTTATATCCCACCCTCCCCACATAGCAGGCTCAGGGCAGGTTCCAGACAAACCAATCTGCACAGAATGCAGGCTGACAATTAAGATTAGGAACATATAAATCAATTAAACTTAAAACATATAAACAATACAATACTGGATATAGAATACGCCTCAACAGATGATGTTAATCCTGGCAATGTAAGGTGGATTAAAGCCCCCTCCTCTCTCACTCTGAGGCCTGGGAGGCTTCCCAACATTTCTTGCCAGAATGGCAAAATGCAGCATCCCACAACAGGTGGTTGTGGATTGTGACAGGTGGAAACAAAGAGCCGCACTTGGCAGGATGAAGATCCTCCGCCTTACAAGAGCGCATCCGTCAACTCCCAGCAGTGTATGCCTCCTTCCTTCTCTGCTTCTGCCAAACTCAAAAGTACTGATTCTTCATACACAGACATGTCTGTCTCCTCCCTTCAGCTGGGGGAGAGCAGGAGGATCACGGCTTTCAAGCTATGAGGGTTTTAAAAAATATCTATCCACTTATTTTATGGCCCACCTTTCTTGCTGAGACAGAACCACCAGTTACACACCTTGTAACAGCTATCTCCCACTGAGAAGACATTCTTTTGCCCAGTTCTGTTCCCATTAATCAAACACCAACCTCAGCAAGAATATTTTTAAAATATTTTTTAGATCCTCTGAGCTTTCAGTTTGCCTGTCAATCCTTCCCTGTTTCAAGTCTAATCCCTCCAAAGTAGCTTCTTCTCTCTGCAGATTTTTTGTGTGCGAGGAATTGGACATGTGGTAATTTCTATACCAGCAGTCGGACTTGCTGTGCTGATCCTTTTTCAAACAGCAATGGGGGAGTTTTATTGCTAGGTAGGTGGCAACCCAAGAAAGAGCCTTTGTGGCACCGAAACTTTGGAACTCCCTCCCCAGGGAAATTTATCTGTCTCCCTCTATCGGAGTCTTTTGCCTGTGGGTGAAGCAGGACCATAGCCAGGATTTTGTGGCTTGTGGGGCAAATTGTTTTTCTGGTGGGGCTGAAGTTCTCGGTGCAGAAAGAAAAGCCATTTAGCCAATAGGAAGCTGTTACCGGATAGATCTCTGAATTGCAAGCTGTCAGCCACTTTAGATGACAGTTCTCAGCTGCTGCAAGTTAATTACTTCTGCCAGCCTAAGCAACAACTCTGAGAACAAGTCAGCAGGTGGGGGTGATGAGTTCTATAGTCAGGAATGCTAACACATAGGCAGAAAAACTCTCTTGAGGGGGGCCAGTTTCTTGACACAGAGTTAGAAGGGATCCTAGAGGTCACTTACTCCAACCCCCTTTCTCAGTGCAAGGGGAATTAGTCAACTACAGCACTCCACTCTGCTTAAAGGAGCTTACACCTTTAAAAAAATGTTTTGAATGATTGAAAAAGGCATTTGCAGGAGAAATTCTTGTGGGGCTGTGTCTTTAAGAAAGGGAGTGAAGCCCTCAAACAGTAGCCAGGATTTTTCATTTTGTGGGGCAATTTTTTTTTCTTGTGGGGCATCTATTATGTTTGTACTTATACTTTAAAACCCTCTCTTGATACAAAACAAAACAAAAATGTTGGGATTTTTAAACTGCAGTTCCAGACTTCGGATCCCCTGGAGACTGGTAACCCCACCCTACCAAAAAAAATGCTGATAGTAGGCAAATACTATTCGAAATGGGATCCCCAGGTCCTACATGGAGTATGGCATCCCTTCCTCCCCACTCCCCATGCAAAAGAAAACAAGTAAACTTCACCCTACCGGTGTGGGGCTTGACTTGTCCGCTTGGGGATTGGGTGGAGGGGTCTTGCTTGCAAAAAAGAGAGATCACTGCAACCAGGTGTGAAGGATGGAAGGAGTCGGGGCTTGCTTGTTTATTTTGCCTGTGACCAGGGAGTAGGAGTAGCAGCGGCAGCATGGCTGGGAATGGAGGCAAGGCTTCCTTGCTTTGCCAGCTGGGTGGAAGGCAAGATAAGTAGATAACAGAGTAACTGAGTGCCGGCTGGGTGAGGCAAGACCAGTAGACAACAGAGTAGCTGAGTGCCATTGCCCAGAAGAGATACAGGCAGCGTTGGTGGCCAGCATGAGGAATAAGTCGGGTGTCTGCCCAGGGTAGTAAGTTGGGGGGCCCTGGTAGAAAGTCAGGGGGCTGGGCCCCCAAATCAGCCAATGTAGCTACGGGCCTGCCCGGAAAAGCCCCACCATAGCTATCGGCCTGGGGTGAAGACTTTTTTGTTTTGTCTGCCATGCCCTCATTAATAATCATTGGAACCTTCTTCCAGCATTCCTTGTTTCTAAGTTTTAAACTGAATTATTCTATAAGCAGGGCTTTTTTTGTAGCAGGAACTCCTTTGCATATCAGGCCACACACCCCTAATGTAGCCAATCCTCCAAGAGTTTACAGTAGCCCCTGTAAGAAGAGCTCTCTAAGCCCTTGGAGGATTGGCTACATTGGGGGGGTGTCGCCTAATATGCAAAGGAGTCCCTGCTACAAAAAGAGCCCTGCGCCATCATACGCCTCTCCTCCATTTTATCCTCATAATAACAACCTTGTGAGGTAGGTTAGGCAGAGAGTGTGTGACAGGCCCAAGGGCACCCAGCAAGTCTCCATGGCACAGTGGGGATTTGAAATTCACTGCCACAGGAGGTGGTGGCGGCTACAAGCACAGACGGCTTCAAGAGGGAATTAGATAAACACAAGTGGAGACCCGCAAGAAACTTGCGGGATGGTCATCCCATTCCTCACACCTTTGCTTCCTCCCCTCTACCCTTACCTATCTCACACTCCTTCTCCCTTCTGGGGGTGGAGCCATAGACTCAACCCTCCAAAGCAATCATTTTATCCAGGGGAACTGATCTCTGTCACCCGGACAACAGTTGTAATGCTGGGTGATCTCCAGCCCTCACCCAGAGGCTGGCAATGGTAGTTGGAGGAAATGGCTGGTTTGGAGGGTGGAGTCTATGGCATTATACTGGTCTGAAGTTCCTCCCCTTCTCAAACCCCACCATCCCCAGGATCCACCCCTTAAATGTCCAGGAATTTCCCAATCCAGAGTTGGCAACCCTATTTCCTTCCCACCCAACAGCCAACTTAACCTTTATCTGCCTTTATCTGTCTTCAGCTTTTCATCTCCACCCCCTCCCCCACAGCTTCTACCAACGAAAATTATAGTCTTTCTCCACAGTGGGGACCAAAGCAGTTTACATTATTCTCACCTCCTTTTTATCTGCACAACAACCCTGTGAGGTTGGTTAGGCTGAAAGTATGTGACTGGTCCAAAATCACCCAGTCAGCTTCCACCGCAATATGGGGATCTGAACCTGGGTCTTGCAGACCCTACTCTGAAGCTCTAACTGCTGCACCACTGCTGGCTTTCATAGGGTGGCTGCTGAACAGCAGCAAGCAGCCAGGCCAAGTTGAGTCATGCAAATTAGGTGGTATCAAGTCACCCAGAGGGTGCTGCCTAGGGATGCCAGCCTCCAGGTGGGATCTGGGGATCCCCTGGAATTACTGCTCAGCTCCAGACTAATGAGATAACTTCCCCTGGAGAAAATGGATGCTTTGGAGGGTGGACTCTAGGGCATTGTACCCCACTGAGGTCCCTGTCCTCCCCAGCCTCCATCCCCAAATCTCCAGGAGTTTCCAGACCTGGAGCTGGCAACCCCACTACCCCCATCCCCTGCCAGTGCCCATGGGGGGACCTGGCAACCCTAGACTGCTGCCAGGCCTAGGGTTGGCAACCTCCAAGTGGGGCCTGCTGGAGAGTGAACTCCAGAGATCTGTGAACAACAGAGATCTGTCTCCCTGGAGAAAATGGCTGCTTTGGAGGGTGGATTCTGTGGCATGATGCCCAGCTGAGGCCCCTCCCTTCCCCAAATCCTGCCCTCCTTGCACTCCACCCCAAAAACTCTAGGAATCCCCCAGCCTGGCCCCAAGGCTCCCTCCCTCCCCCCTCCCTCCAAGGCCGAAAGAGGCCTGGAAAGAAAGGGCCCTTCTCCCCACCTTTGACTGACAGAGCCAGTTAGAAGTCTCCTCTCCCCCCACCCCCAACGTTCTAATCTCTCACCGTTGATACCTGGACTCAGGTCCCTGCAGAGGCCATTTCAAAAGGTTTTGGGGGTAATTCAACCGTCCTTGAAGGGATTTCCTCACTGTTTGGATTTTTCTACAAACCCAGGAAGTCTACTGACTATGTAGGAAAAGCTGTTGGGGGAGAGTGAGGCCCCTGTTGGAGGGAATAGGTATCTGCACAGAAAAAAAAAGTCTGGGAATTAGAATAAGGATATAGAGTAGAGGTCCATTGGTGGCTATTAGCCACAAGGTATAGATAGGGACTCTGGGGCAAGTATTCTTGGTGCTTGGGGTGGGGATCAACAGTGGGAGGGCTTCTAGTGTCCTGGCCCCACTGGTGGACCTCCGGATGGCACCTGGTATTTTTGGCCACTGTGTGACAGAGTGTTAGACTGGATGGGCCGTTGGCCCGATCAAAGACTGGCTTCTTTCTTATGTTCTTGTGTTAACCTGGGTCTCCCAGCTCCAAGCCAGAGACACTGGCTCTCACTTAGCTAATACCTGTTGAGAGACAGGACTTTATTTCATCTTTTCAAATGCCATTTAAGCATGCCCATGGCAGCTGAGGCCTGCTATGATCAGTCACCCACTTGCCATATCATGACAGGTATCAGCCGGAGTTGCCAGCCTCGAGATACAAAAGATACAAAGGATCAAACCGTGCATAAGCAATGGAAAACATATTCAACAATCAATGAGTATAATAATCTAAACCTATCTAAACAAAGCGGTTTTTCAAAAATGCAGTATAGTAGTCAGAAACTCAAAAGGACACGATCCAAATACAGAAAACAGTCCTAGTTAATCCGTCTTCCGAAATACTCCAAATCCAATTCCTCAAAAAGTCCAAATAAAGATGATTTGAATTCCTCTTCACACAATCCTCATCTTGCTGCTTGCGTATCCACTTCAAGGCCCCGCCGGCTTCAAGTTGCCGTGTCGCCTGGCTTACTCAAAAGTGGGACGCCAAAACTGTCCTGCTCCAGTAGTGAACAATATGCAGCATCTTTTTCATTCTTAATGTACATAAGACCAAACTTAGAGTCCAGTGGGGGCACCTTTAAGACCAACAAAGATTTATTCAAGGCATGAGCTTTTGTGTGTGCGTGCACTCCAGTGTCCATGCGCATGAAAGCACATACCTCGAATAAACCTTTGTTGGTCTTAAAGGTGCCCTGGCTGGACTCTAAATTTGTTCTACTGCTTCAGACCAACACAGCTGACCCACTGTACATAAGACCAGTTACTGTGATGTAAACCACTCTATTTATATAGGTTTAGATTATTATACTTATTGATTGTTGAATATTTATGCACTGTTTGATCCCTTGTATCTTACTCCCTTCTGTGCATCTCTACTGTTTGGGAACCTCTCCAGGTGGTGGTTGGAGATCTCCAGGAGACAGAGGTCAGATTCCCTGGAGAAAACAGCTGCTTTGGGAGGTCGACTTTATGGTGTTATACCCTGCTGAAGTCCCTCCCCTCCCCAAACCCCACCCTCCCCAGGCTCCACCCCCCAAATCTCCAGGAATTTCCCGACCCGTAGCTGGCAACCCTGACATCAGCAGTGCTTCCAAAAGACATATTGCTCAAATTAACACATTTTTGTCCATTTTGATGGCAGGCTTCCACCCTCCCCTTAGCAGCGTTTGCATTCCTCTTAATTCTGAGGCTCATGTAATATGAAAGACTTGCAAATCCTACCCATTTTCAATCCCCACCTTCCGAATATTTAATAGATGTTTGTAAATTGGTCTCGGCCTCAGCTGCCGTCTTCTGCTGGAGGCCTGAGTGTTGATAGAGTAATTTCTGATCCCCTTCCACTGCATCAATAGACCTTCCCATAAATTCATGTGGCAGTTTAGAGCCAATTAAAATTTATAAGCCACAAGGAGTGAGTGAAATTCGGAGGATTAATTTACTCACTGGAGTATTAATCTGTGTAATGTAGTAGGTTATCCTCCAGTAATCTTGGCGATGCAGAGATGGGGAGATACATTTCCTTGCATGTTTTACTGTAAATGCAGTAATTAGTCCCACTGGGCCAGAGAACTCAAACGGCTACAGCGGGCGCTGCCGGAGCAGCCTCAGCATGAACTCTGGGAAAGGGGGGGGGAGGACCAAATCAGCAACTTGAAAAAGTCGCCGAGTCAGATTCACCTAGAAGAAGCCGTTCTCCTGCTGCGGGTGCACCGTTAGGCGAGAGAAAAAGCTAAAAAATGCTACAATCTTACACAGATAGACCCTTATTTCCTGTAGTGTACCCTAGTCGCTTCTGGCCCCATAGCCCAGGGCAAAGATCAGCACAGAACAGGGACATTTTGCCCATGACACCTTTCTCTGCAAAGGATTTCTTTATCACCCTCCTCTATGAGAGGGTTACAGAAATGAAAAAGCTTTCTGAGATGGTATTAAGGTATCTGGCATCAGTGGTAGGAGAGGCCATGATCAGTCCTTTGGGTCTCTTATTCTCTGCTGTATGAAATTATCTCAGATTCGGGGTTCCTAACCTTTTCAGTGGGAGAGAAGGTGGCATGGTATAGCCCGATCTAAACAGGGTCAGCCCTGGTTAGAACTTGGATGGGAGACCTCTGAGGAAGACTGCAGAGGAAGACCAACCACCACTGCTTCTCACTTGCCCTGAAACCCCTCAGTGGGGTCACCATAAGTCTTGGATGGGAGACCTCCAAGGAACACTGCAGAGGAAGGCAATGGCCAACCACCGCTGCTTCTCACTTGCCCTGAAAGCCCCTTGATGGAGTCACCATGGCTGATTTCCCACTACAGCTGCCTTGGTGTTGCGCTGCTGTTTGCCCTGATACTATTGGTCAATTTCACACCCGAAGCCGCGGGGCTGCATTTTGACCCGCGGCTACCCCCGATTTCCTCTGCAGTTTCGTAATCCTGTTTTTTGAGGATTACGAAACTGCGAAGGAAATCGGGCGAAGCTGCGGGTCAAATGCAGCCCCGCGGCTTCGAGTGTGAAATTGACCAATAGTGTCAGGGCAAACAGCGGCGCAACACCGAGGCAGCTGTAGTGGGAAATCAGCCCATAAGTCTTGGATGGGAGACCTCCAAGGAACACTGCAGAGGAAGGCAATGGCCAACCACCTCTGCTTCTCACTTGCCCAGAAAGCCCCTTGATGGGGTTGCCATAAGTCTTGGATGGGAGACCTCCAAGGAACACTGCAGAGGAAGACAATGGCCAACCACCACTGCTTCTCACTTGCCCAGAAAGCCCCTTGATGGGGTCACCATAAGTCTTGGATGGGAGACCTCCAAGGAACACTGCAGAGGAAGGCAATGGCCAACCACCTCTGCTTCTCACTTGCCCAGAAAGCCCCTTGATGGGGTCACCATAAGTCTTGGATGGGAGACCTCCAAGGAACACTGCAGAGGAAGGCAATGGCCAACCACCTCTGCTTCTCACTTGCCCAGAAAGCCCCTTGATGGGGTCGCCATAAGTCTTGGATGGGAGACCTCCAAGGAACACTGCAGAGGAAGGCAATGGCCAACCACCTCTGCTTCTCACTTGCCCAGAAAGCCCCTTGATGGGGTTGCCATAAGTCTTGGATGGGAGACCTCCAAGGAACACTGCAGAAGGCAATGGCCAACCACTGTTGCTTCTCACTTGCCCTGAAAGCCCCTTTCATGGGTCGCCATAAGTCTTGGATGGGTCTCGGGGAGACAGCCAAGGAAGATTGCAGAGGAAGGCAATAGCCAACCACCACTGCTTCTCACTTCCCCTGAAACCCCTTGCTGGAGTTACCAGCTGCAAATTAACAGCATTTTACACACAGAAAAAAAACTTTTTGATACAGTGACCCACAAATCCAAATGTACTTGTGATGGTGACCCACTGAAAAACAGACAATGCACAAGGTAAAAAAAGACAACCCTTTCACAGGCTTTGCAACCCACTTTTGGGTCAGAATCTGTACCATCTCCTCACCCCAGATTGAAAGTGAGTCCACGGTTTCCCCTTCTCTCCAAGAACCCTAACCCTAACCCACATACTGCCACGGTCTTGCTTTTCTCTCTCAGCTCCATGTTGAAAGGAAGGTAGCATGCACCGTACACAGAACTTGAAAATGGCACCCAGGCATGCTACTCAAATGTTTTCTAAGGAATGTACCAGGGAGGGAACAAGACAATGATTTGCTGCTTGTTTGGGACCTCCTGATTGGCCATGACGGTTCGTTCAGCACATGCATGGTCTGCCACTGGATTTCTGAAATGCTGGCATGCAATTCTTTAAAAAAAGAAGAAGAATCACTCACTAGAGCTGATCTCCAGGTGACAGATATCAGTTCACCTATAGAAAATGGCCACTTTGGAAGGTGGACTGTATGGCATTCTACCCCATAAAAGTCCCTCCTGTCCCCAAACTTCTGTCCTCCTCAGGCTCCACCCCCAAAACCTTCAAGTATTTCCCAACCCGGAGCTGGCAACCCTACTATTCACCCCACCCCAAGACAAAATGGCGAGGTGGGTGGAGCACTTGGAAATGACTAGCAACAACAGAGAACAAAGAGAAATAAAACGGGACCATTAAGGCTCTCTGGAAGACACTACCATCTTAGATGACTCTGCTCCATCTCCCTGCTGCCTCTCTTATACTTGGAACACTTCCTTCCCATAGTTCTATAAAAGCTGCCTCTTCTATGAGAGTTAGACTTTCATCCGCTTTTTCCTAACTCCCAATTTGTTGGTGTGAGAGACTCAGCATGTCTGGACACTAAGGGTGATACATCACTCAAGGGTTGTATAAGTGTTATCTCCTTGGATGAGATGCCTCTCTTTGTCTTAACCTGGGAGGTGCCCTCTGATCCCTTCTCTGTCTCTTCATTGTCCTCTCACTCTCTCTACATGGCCTTCCATGGTGACAAATGTCTCTGCTGGTCCCTCCTGTAGATGCAGTGCCCTCATACTCTCACATACACGTGATGCCAGACAAGCTGGCCATTTGTGACAGGGAAAGTACGCTTTAGACGAGGCTTTTTTTGACTGTAACCTGAATGTGAACTGGATCTAGTTGAATAAATGTAAGTTTACCTTTTTTGCAATATACTCCTTGGAACAGCATGGAACAGCGGTCACTGTGGGTGTGGAGGGGGAGGTATTTGTGAATCTCCTACATTGTGCAGGGGGTTGGACTAGATGAACCTGGAGGTCCCTTCCAACTCTATGATTCTAAGATGTATTTGCTGCACTCAGCATCATGCTTCTATGACTGAGTGAACTCTACTATATTAACCAAATATCCCAATACAATTTGCATAGGCACATGGCATCTATAATGCACAGCACGGTCCTTGCACCACCAGCTTTTGAGTGTGCGCCTCTGATCATGGCTGGCCCTGCCCACCAAACTGGGCCATATTTTGTTTGCTGCGGGAGCCCCACCAAATCCAGCCATCGTCCTGTATTTGCGATCCCAACAGCAGCTATCTGAGCAACTGTGTTGACCAACATCCATCCACTGTCATGTTTGCTTCCTTTTGCCAAATGTTACATTGCAAGGTTCTTGCAGACTATTTGTGTGCGTATGTGTGAGTGTACATGTGGGGGTTATTTATTTAGTTTATCCAGGGGTCATTTCCTGCTGGAGTGCTGCGGAGCAGCGCTCCAGCAATAAGGAGCCCAGGGCGCCCCCCACCCCACTGCCATTCCTGGCCCGCCAGAAAATCGGGCAGCAAACACAGGCATGTCTGCCTCCCTGCCCTCCCCTTCCCTTCTCCAGTCAGCCCACCATGGCAAACTGGCTGGAGAAGGGAAGGGGAGGTGGGCAGACATGTCCCCCCTTTCCCCTGAGCCTCTCCGCTTTTTCAGAGAGACTCGGGGGAAGGGGGGGATTTAAATGCCTTCCCCAGATGGGGAAGGGAGAGAAAGACATTCTACACATGCCTGGGTTCCCTGCCCGATCTTCTCCAGGAGAAGATCGGGCAAGGAACCCAGGCATGCTTGCATGCCTGCCCTTTGCCAGGGGTTGTGGCATATGCAAATGAGTTATGCAAAAGAACTCCTGCACCTCTTTTTCTACAAAATGACCCCTGAGTTTATCTATAGCCCGCCATTCTTGCTAAGACTCAAGGCACATTATATGTGTATGTTTATAAAGTGTCAAGTTGCACCTGACTTATGGCCACCCCAGCAAGGGACTTTCAAGGTAAGTGAGAAGCAGAGGTGGTCCACCATGGCCTTTCTCTGCAAAGTCTTCCTTTGTGATCTCCATTCCATGTACTGACCAGTGTTCCCTCTAAGCTGAGTTAGTGTGAGGTAGCTCACAGTTTTTTAGCCTCCAGCTCACACATTGTTGTCTTAGCTCAGGAAGGATGGCTCCAGAGCAAACTAATTTATGCAGCAGCCCAATCGCTTGCTCACAACTTTAATGTCACCAACATAATAACCTCACTTCTGGTTCATGTCAGAAGTGACATAAACATGTCACTGCAACGTCAATTGGAAATCACTCTTTTTCTGGGGAAGCTCACCCGCCCCCCAGCCAGCTGGTCAGTGGTGGGGCAGTGGGGCCTGGTGATGGGTGACCACCACCTCCACCGGGGGGTTCTGAGTACCCTCTATGCAGGTCATGGCTACATTCCAACAGTTACAGGGTCGCCACCCTCCATCTGAGGCCTGGAGGACTTCCAGAATTACAACTGATCCCCTGGAGAAAATGGCTGCTTTGGAGGGCAGGCTATGTTAAACACATGATGAAAGACCTACAACTTATGCTAGGTAATGGCATTCTTTTCTCACAGGCACTGGGAGGCAACCCTGGGAGCCCACAGAGGCAGCCCGAACCTTAAATCATTGCTCACTTACAATAACACACTACCTAACATGGACGCAAACTCTGGGACCAGGTTCCGTGATAAACCAAGATGCCAACTTTGTCCCCACATACCAGGGGTCTCTAAACTTTCACAGCCTGCTGGCACCTTCGGACTTTTGGGGTGGGGTGGGGGTGCTTGCTACCTCCCAAAAGGCTGCTACGGGGCATGGAACCAACCCCCAAATCATTGCTGCAGGAGTCAGAGCCGGGGAGGGCGGGATACAAATCCAAATAAATAAATAAATAAGAATTGGGCGGCAGAGTCTGGCCATCAGCCTGTCAAGGTTCGTCTTCGCTGTGCTTCGGCTGGAAGTCTGGTCCAGCCCCCAGGAGGACAGAAAACCTGGAGAAAAAGCGGCTGGACCTCCCCTCTACGCTGGTCTCATGCAACAGCACAGCCCCCCCCCCGACTCTGAGAGCAGGACAAGGCCCTCTCTCTGCTTGGCAAGGGAAGATCACGGAAACAGCAGTCGGTCAGGCCTGAAGGGGGAATGGAACCACATTATTATGTACCGAGATCGAGGCAGCATTTCAACAAGTGATTTCTTTATTAGCTCAGAACACAGGCAAACAACACAGAGAACGACACAACCATATACAATTTGAACCAGGGAAACCACATCCCCTGGAACAATAACAACCAATCAATGATGAGTGCTTGGAACCAATAGGAATTGTTCCCGCCGAAAGCTAGAGTCTTTCCGGATTGGTCTGTCTGACAACATTGGCCAATCCGGTTTCTTGGTTTAGGACGCTGGCAGTCTGGGGAGCTTGTGCCTGAAGCTCAGGCTTTCCATAGCTGACATAGAACCCAATGCAGAGCACACATGCTCACTAAGGGAAGCCAGGGTGCGTGCCAGTCACTTGCTTGTCTTCCAACGTCATATATGCCAACAAGTGTCGATGATGCCCTTCTGTTCTCTACATCAGACATACAGGCAGTCCCTATGCAAAAGAATAAATGGACATAATTCTGACATGAAAAACCATGGGAGAACATTTTAGTCTTTCCAGATAGCCCAGTGTTAACCTAAGAGTGGCAGTCTCAAAGGGTAGCCATGTCGGTCCCAGTAGAACAGCAGAGTTTGAGTCCTTAGAGACCAATCAGTTTTTTGGGGGGGGCACATATGGAGACTTCCAACTCATATCTGATGAACAGGACTTTGACTCCCGGAAGCTTACACCTCAAAAATCTTGTTGGCCTCTAAGCTGCTACTGGAATTAAGTCTGAGAGTAGCAGTTCTCCTCCAGAGAAGATTCAAAGAGAAATGACAACATGAGATTCCTGAGCTAGAATTCATTGACATTTGGGCTGATGCCTCTCCGCCTCCAGCCTGGGCTGAATGGGGACAAAGGATTCTCATCCCACGACAGATGCTAATCTTCTGCACTCACCACCTCTGTGCATACCTCTCAGCTCTAATCAAGTTGTTCGTGTTTTTTTGTGTTGTGCCAACTGCCCCATCTTTGTAATAACTCTTCCACCTTCCGACCTGAATATAAGGCCTAATCTATATCCACATTCCAGTTTGTATCTGATGAAGTGAGGTTTGACTCACAAAAGTGCTTACCCGGGGAAATTCTGCTACTCCTTAAGACGCTACCTGGGTCCAGATTTTATTCTGCTACTACATGCTAACGCCGCTTGTTGTTGTTGTTCAGTCGCACAGTCGAGTCCGACTCTTCGCGACCCCATGGACCAGATCACGCCAGGCCCGCCTGTCTTCCACTGTCCACTGAAGTTTGCTCAATTTCATGTTCGTTGCATCGATGACACTGTCTGACCATCTCATCCTTTGCCGTCCCCTTCTTCTTTGACCTTCAGTCTTTCCCAGCATTGGGGTCTTCTCCAGGGAGTGCTCCCTTCTCATTTGGTGGCCGCTACCCACCCAAAAATCCAACACCTAAGTGGTCTTGAGAAGGAGACAGTGGGAAGCAATGCTCCCTCTAAGCTGTGGAGTCTTCTGAGCAAAAATTCTACTTTGTGAGCTACTGGCATTAAAGTTGTGAGCAAGCAATTTGGCTCCTGCATTAAATTAGTGTGCTCTGGAGCCCTCCTTGCTGAGCTAAGACAAAAATGTGCGAGCCGGAGGCTATAAACCTGTGAGCTAGCTCACACTAACTCAGCTTAGAGGGAACACTGGGGAGGCAGAGCCCCTCGGTCTGAGCAATAACGCTGCTTTCCCACAGTGCAAGAGAAGGGAAATGAGAGCGATCACGACAGCGTTTACTGGAGTTGTGCATGAAACCAGGATTATGTGGTTCATTTCTAATTTTAAAAGTGGAGGGTTTAATTAGCAGGATGAGGATGGCTCATTGGCTCTGGCTAAGATAGGCTATCAAGCAAACTGCTGGAGACCTTCCCCTTGAATTGCAGGAAATGTGCATGTGGCTCCGAATGAGGCTTTCTCCTCCGCACTGCTTCCTCTTCTGCCCTGCGAAGATCAGCCACTGTCATCTGTTGGGGCTTGCAACAGGTTCAATGCTTATGCCCTGTTGAAACGGGCCCCGAAAAACCCAGCCAGAAGGATTGGGGAAAGGCTATAGAATTCAGGATGGACTTAGAATCATAGAATCACAGAATCACAGAGTTGGAAGGAGCCATAGAGGCCATCCAGTCCATCCCCCTGCTCCATGCAAGATCAGCCTAGAGCATCCCTGACAAGTGTTCGTCCAGCCGCTGCTTGAAGACTGCCAGCGAGGGGGAGCTCGCCACCTCCCGAGGGAGCTGATTCCACCATTGCCCAACTCTTGTGCTTCTTCTTGCCGTACTTTCAGTTTCATGTATGGAAATGAAATTCAGATCTCTGAAATCTGTTTCTAACATGCCTTGGAGGAGAACATTCTAAAGATTCATCTGGTGGCCTTACGCTAAGCTTCCCACTACGACGGGCCCTTGGAGACCCGGTGTCAGGTATCCCTGCCATAGGGGTGAGGGGAGGAGATGAGATGTCAATAAATGCGTCCGGTTTTCCGTTGGTATGTGGGGAGGTGACGAGGTTGCCTGGGAGACCGGGCTATCTCCACTTCGCCCAGGCCTAAATGGCCTTGGAGCCAGGCTGGATGTCTACTTTCGTTTTCCTAAAGACAACAGCTCGGCATGGGAACTCTTTGCTGGGTGGGAACGTAGTAATTTAGCACCTCTTAGTTTTCCCGCGCGCGGGCTTGCTGACCATTGGTAGAGGTTGGGGGGTTCTTTCCCCCCCTTAGAGTATAACCCCAAGTGCTTCATGTATTCAAGTTATTCTTAACAATGCTTCTGTTCTAGCGCTTCAGTATTGCAGTCTAATAAATACTATCCTTGTTTCACCAATTGAGGCCTGGTGTTTTGACTGACTAGCTGAGGGTCCTGACACCCGGCCCGTTCAGTCTTCTATGATTATTAATACTAATAATCATGCCCTGACCTGGGTGCCCCAGGCTAGCCCCATCTCATCAGATCTCAGAAGCTTAGCAAGGTTGGCCATGGTTAGTATTTGGATGGGAGACCAACAAGGAAGTTCAGGGTTGGGGCACAGAGGCAGGCAAAGGCAAACCACCTCTGAAGGTCTCTTGCCTCGAAACTGTTGGAAATGTGTGACTTGCAAGGTCTAGATTCCAGTCATTATAGGGTTAATATGTCTAAACTTCTGTACTATTGTTTAGACTGACCGGGAAGGGAAACTTGGCTCAAAGCCAATAGGAAGATAGCCCAGGAAAATCTAAGTCTGTTTACTAGCAATCATTGGCTATTGTGTTCAGGTGACTTCCTTCTAGGGGTCAAGAAGAAGAAGAAGAAATTCCATTGTTGTGTGTAACCATGTGTTCTGCTCTCCCCTCCCCACAACAGACACCCTGTGAGGTAGGTGGGGCTTTCAAGAACTGCCCTTTCAAGGACAGCTCTCATCAGAACTATGGCTTGCCCAAGATCATCCAGCAGCTGCAAGTGGAGGAGTGGGGAACCAAACCCGGTTCTCCCAGATTTGAATCCACACACTTCATCACTACACCAAACTGGATGCAAGGATGTAAAAATGTAGCTCTAGATATCTCTTTTGTTTTGTAACTTTCCATGTGAACCCTTCCCTTAGAAATAAAGGGATTTTTTTCCATAGAAAGAAATGTCTCCTCTCCAGTGAAGCAAAGATCCATTGCAAACTCTGAGTCTCTAAGTATTTTTGCCTATTTTTCCCAACAGAAACCCCTACCCTACGTCCCTGGGCCCTGACCTGGATGGCCCAGGAGAGCCCAGTCTCACCAGACCTTGGAAGTTAAGCTAAGCAGGGTCAGTCCTTGTTAGCACTTGGCTGGGAGGCCACTGAGGAACTCCAGGGCCACTAAGCATCAGCCAGGCAAGGGCAAACTGCCTCTGGACCTCACTTGCCTTGAAGAACCCAGTTGGGGTCACCATAACTCAGATACGACTTGAGGGTGTTTTCTGCACCACCACCACTAATAATAATATGGCATTTCCCTCCCTAGATGGAACTCAAATATTTATCTTGCTGTTTGTCTGCAGTCACTGTGTATTGATCAAGCTCGGACGGCAAACTTTTTAGCGATTTTATGTAGACAGCCTGGGGAGGGGGGAGGGTTTCATCTGGTTTCCAGGGGATTCACATCGGGCCCCAAGCAGAGCCCCCCGTCCCCGCACTCGTGATGAACGTCTCTTGCACAAGCTGAAGAAGAGCCAAAGGCCGCGTGACACGTCTCACTGCCTGTGTTGTCAGCAACAAAGGCACTGGTAGAAGAAGAAGAGGCTGCAGAGATCCTCCCTGTACCGCTGCCCCCTCCTTCTCTCCAAGACACGGATAAAGGACTCTTTAACCACAGATCGGTTGGATATTGGAACTCTGCATGCAAGAAGAGCTGGGAGCAATGTTCCCTCTAAGCTGAGTGAGTGTGAGCTAGCTCACAGGTTTTTAGCCTCCGGCTCACACATCTTTGTCTTAGCTCAGGAAGGGTGTTTCCCGGGCAAAGTGATTTATGCAGTAGCCAAACTGCTTGCTCACAACTTTGATGCCAGCAGCTCACAAAGTAGAACTTTTGCTCACAAGACTCAACAGTTTAGAGGGAACACTGGCTGGGAGGGAAAGGGTTAAGAGAATCCTCTCACTCGGGCTCACTTGGCAGTTGGCCCCACCCTCCTCTCATCAGTTAGACCAAGGGTGTCAAACTCATTTGTTACCAGGGCCGTAAAATAAAAACATGCTTGGAACATTAGGACTCTTGCAATACTTTGTTCCTTTAACAGTGCCTGATAATGCTCTGAGTTATTGCATCAAACTGTCTGTGCTCCTGCAACCTTGAGTATGCTGTTCAGGTGTGGGAAACTCTGTAAGCTGCAAACCTACAATGATGTTATATGCACAGTTTATGAAACACTCAGCACTTCATTATTACACATTTTTGTACTCTGCCATGACTAACAGGGTAACTTAGCACTGCCCTGATATATAGATCTACATATATGCTAAGTGTCATTCATAATTCTAGCCATTTAAACAGAAATTAACTATGGACATATATTCAGATACCAGCTTTGGTTCATTTATAACTATTGCTTAAATATATCATGGGAAAATGAAAACTGCTAATTCTGTTGAAGCCTCTGGCCTTGACAGGCCAGTTACAGCTGTGCATGTCTCTGATACCAGTTAGCTTAGCTAAATGAAGAACAATAACAGCCTGTAAACATATCAGCTATAAATGGATACTTTTGGAATTTCACATTCTAAGAAAAAGAAGTGCTTATTGTTTAGCTAAAGGAAAAAAGTTTACTTGGGAAAGCCCAGCCCAAAAGGTTTTCCACCAGTCAGAAACCTGTTAGGTCAGAGTGCTGATGTTTGATAGAACCAATAGTTATGCTTTGTTTGTTTGATGTCATAGTGAGTATAAAATCCTGGGGAATTTCAGGCAGATGATATAATCCGGAAGAGGAACGGTTCCCAAATGGTTTCTGGTCTGGCATTTCAGACAGAACCGTTTTAGAACCGGTTCCCTACCGGAATATATTTGTAATTTCACACAGAATCGCTTCTGTCCCGTTCAGGAAACGGGGCTGAAGCGTTTTACCTGTCAACCGCTTCCAAGTAGTCACCAGTTTCCTCTCCCGGATCCGATACGCTTTTTTCCCGCCTTTTTTCGCTCGCGCGGGCGATCTCCGGCTTTTTTTTTTTTTGAACGTTCGCTTTAGAGCGCTATAGCGCTATAGCACAATAGCACAATAGCATCATAGCAACCCCATTGGAATGCCTGCAGTGTTGTTTATAGCACTATAGCGCTATAGCGCTCTAAAGCGAACTTTTTTTAAAAAAAAAGGCGTGGCGGGAACCGGCAGGAAAACAAAGCGGTGCAATCTGAATTGCCAAACCGCTTCTGATTCGGCTCTTTTCCGGTCAGGGAAAGCCATGTGTGAAATGGCAGCCCTGTACCGGTTTACTTCAAGACGAATCAGAAACGGCTTCAAACCGACAGAGTCTCGGTAATGTGAAATTCCCTCCTATGTCACCCATTGTAACACTCGAAGAGTTTGTTGGGTATTCAGGGGTTCCAGACCTTGATGTCTGTACTCTTCCTTTATTAATTAATAAATTATTTTTTGGTCTTCTACTCTACAGGACGGCTTTGCGTGTTTTCTCAAATTGGTCTGGGCAAACACAGTCAGGGAAAGAGGTTCTGTCCATCAATGATGCAGCAGCAGCAGAAGACAGCCAGTTCCACTGCGGGACTGAGAGAAGCCCTCCAGGGGCCTGATCCACCCCCGGGCCGCATGTTTGACACCCCAGGTTAGATGTTCAGCCTCTTTGGTCTTTGATGGCCTTCTGTCTTTCATCTTATATGGGACGTCTCTTCTTCTCTCTCTTACCTGGGTCGGGAGCTATAGCAAGTGAACCTTTTCAAAGTTAATCTCTTCACAATAAGTTAAAGGTACCTACATGAATACGTTATGTAAGATGTGCTTCTATTTTTGTAAGTAAAATATATATATATATATATATATATATATATATATATATATATATATATATATATATATATATATTCTTGTTACCATTGGAGTGAGATCATCTTTGTAATTTGTTTGAACAGCATTTCCCCTTAACTGGGAAACATGGAGGATCAGGGACACTGCATAAAGTTTCTGTCCTTCTAAGTCAAATTCCCACGAGAGCCCCCTTGTGGGATGGGGCAGGGTAAAAATCAAATCAAATCAAATAAATAAATAAATATAATATAATATTGAACCCAATAAAATCAAGGGCAGTCTTAGTGATTCTGGAGCCCCAGGCAAAGTCCAGGATGCGACCCAGAACCACCTTTGGGGGCCCCAACCTCTCATCACCCCCCAACAAAGCAGGGACAACCCTACCTGCCCCTTCCCAGGGCCGCCCCAAGCTCAATGAAGGTGCAGCCCTCATCCCATGCATCATACGTGGAAGCTGCCACCACCTTCAGGAGACAGCTGTCCAAGCCCTGGTCTGGAGGGGTGAAAGCGGCAGTGCTGCCACTCAGACAACTGCCCAAATCCTGAAAGGGGCCAGCATAAGCAGGATCAGGAGTCCTAGGGTTGCCAGGGAGTAAATAAGGGCTGGGGACTGGGGTGCTGGTGTCGACCTGGTAAGCTGATGTCACTTCCACTAAAAATGAGAAGTGATGTCAGGGGACGCTCTAGGATTTACAAAAAATTCTATGGCTAAAATCATAGAGCAGGAGACCTGGCAACCCTAAGTCCTTTCTTTTTTCTCCCCTCTGTCAGGGGCAGGGCTGAAGGCATTTGGGGGCCTGGGGCAGCTGCCCCAGTTGCCCATTGATTAATACCATCCCCAGGTCAACCACGGCACCATCAGGGGCCAGTTAAACATGACCAGCCTTATATGTGTGGTGGAGACCTTTTGCAGCTGCTGGATAAAATTTTGAGCAAAGAATTAGGGGATGGAAAGATTTTTAAGGGTCTTTTTCCTGTCCTGTGTCCTGATTCCCCATTCCAAATAGCATGCCTCCCCAAGGGCTAGAGTTGCCAGCTGTGTGTTGGGAAACACCTGGAGATCTGGGGGTGGGTGGAGCCTGGGGAGGGGGGTTGGGGGAGGGAGGGACCTCAGCAGGGTATAAATCTAATCTCCTCCTCCTCCTCCTCCTCCTCCTCCTCCTCCTCCTCCTCCTCCTCTTCTTCTTCTTCTATAATGCCATAGAGTCCATGTTCCAAAGCAGCCATTTCTCTCAAGGGAACTGATCTCTCTAACCGAGAGACCAGTTGTAATTCCGGGAGATCTACAGCCTGGAGACTGGCAACCCCCTCCCCCCGCTTAGGTTCACCAACTTTACCCACAATTTTTTTTTCTGTTAAAGGCTCAGAAGCTGGGATTCTCTGGGCAATGGAGTCTGGATTCATACTTGGCTT
This sequence comes from Gekko gecko, assembly GCA_029375565.1. Taxonomy (NCBI): domain Eukaryota; kingdom Metazoa; phylum Chordata; class Lepidosauria; order Squamata; family Gekkonidae; genus Gekko; species Gekko gecko. The sequence goes on from JAPDNY010000008.1 coordinate 2,727,997, forward strand.
CAGAATTCATGTTTACTTCAGCTCTTGCTTAGTTGAAAGTAATTTGCCAGATGGGTGGTTATTCAACTAAAAGCTCAAAAGCTTAGTTGATTTGATGACTGTCCCTGCCTAGGAAAAGAGCTGCCATAATGAGGGACAAAAAGCAGCACTCCTCTGCTAGCCAGTGTACTCTGGATTTGCTGCTCTGACTGGAAGCAGTTCTCCAAAACCTTCCCTGCTCCAATATCCCAGGTCTCCAACATCACTCTCTGTCAGCCCAGCTCTATGATATACTGGCGTGCCAAAAAATTTAAGATATGCCAGTTTAGGGCTGCCAAAAACCAGCAATCCCGGCTGCAGTGTCATGTTACTTCTGGCAGAAAAACAAAAGTGGCATAGGGTAGCTCTTGGAATCACTGGAAACTCTATTGTAAAACCATAGAGTTTCCAGCAATTCCTAGAGCTACCTATGTCACTTTCATTTTTTTTAACAGAAGTGATGTAACACTGTGTCAGGTTCGGACCTTTCTACTGTAAGGTGATGCTTGTATCTGTTCCATGATCAATCTCCAATATGTATAACTGTAGTAGTACCTTATGCTACTATTGTTGTTAACGCTATTAGTTTCGCTTTTGGAGTCGCCACTTGCTTCGCCCGTCTGCCTTGCACCTTATCAGTCCTCCCTGACATTCCTAAAGGGAGGGGAGCATGTGAATGAATGAGAGGAGTGTTGTAGCGGCTTTGCTGGGAACCTTTCCTAAGCAGCCCCCACGAGCCCATCTGGATCCATGGCCGTGGGAGACGAGAGCTTTGAGATAGCTAGCTGGCTGTATATTCTCTCATGACCTATAGTGGCCTAGGTGTCTGTGTGTGGCGTATGCTTGAGGGTGGATCCCAATCCTCTTAGTCTTTCCCATGCTAATGATTGTCAGTTCTGGCAAAGGTGTTCACCTGTCCAGAAGCCATACTTTGCCAATAAACCTGCTAAAGGACTATTGTGTACTGAGTGGTTACTGCAGGACCTGACACACTGCAGCCACTGTCAAGCCTTCCTGGCAACCCTGGTAGGACTGAGTTACCATAGTAAGGTGTTCAGATGCAATGCTTGGGATGGAGCCCTGAAAGTACAATCCCAAACACAGTCACAAATGTCTAAACCTTTTGCTTTCACTGAACTCTGATTTTGTTTAGGATCATGCTGCTAGAGGCCTAGCTCTCTCACACAGTAGATAAGGTGATAAACCTCCACACAGAGAACGAGTTGACAAGGTCTAAGAGGAAGCGTGAAATTCTTCTGCTGGAAATCTCACTTGCTGTCTGGAGGGATAGGGAGGGGCCCGGAGAAGAAGGGCATGGTTTCCAGTGCTGGGTTGGGAAATCCCTGGAGAGTTGGAGGTGGAGACTGGAGGGGGCGGGTTTTGCATAGGGGGACCTCAGCAGGATATAATGCTGTAGCCTGCATTAGGACATGTTTTCTGCATCTGCATACGTCCTAGCTAGTTAGATTAGCCTACTATCCTGTCTCTACGCTTTCCTGTCTAAAATGGAGTTCTATCGATAAAGGAACTCATATTAGCTTGAAATTATAAAAGAGGCTCCATGTAACTTTGTTCACACACACACACACACACAGACTGGAGAAGCTTTGCCACGTGGTAAGCCTTGTGCACTCTGCTAACTTATTAACGGTTCCTGGCTATACCAAACCAGATAATCTAACAGTTGCAGGAGCATCTTCTTCCCCCCCTTAAAAAAAAAAAATCCTGATCAACCAGCGCTTGAAAAGAACAACCATTTTGGATGAACATCATCTGGAGTCTCTGGTCTAAATGGGCAAGTGAATAATGTGAGTTATCAGAGAAAACCACTGGTGCAGAAGCACCCAAATTAACAGAAGAGCATTAGCTATTTGCTAAATATCCATGTACGAGGCCACTTTATGCCTTTATTAGCCTTTCAATCTCAGCTCTCCTGCACTACAAACAGATGTACGGTGCAAATTTCAGAGCTGTTTCCTGCCAGGTTGAGGGTTGACAACTCTGGGTTGGGAAATTCCTGGAGATTTTTTTGGGGGGGAGCCTGGGGAGGGCAGTGTTTGGGAGGAACAGGATCTCAGAAGGGTATGATCCCATGGATTCCACCCTCCAAAGCAGCCATTTTCTCCAGGGGGGTTTATCTCTGTCATCTGGAGATCTGTTGTAATGATGGGAGATCTTTGGGCCCCACCTGGAGGATGACAACCCAAGTAGGGGCCCCCGCCTCCAGGTGGGGCCTGGAGTTCTCCTAGAATTACAACTGATCTCCAGGCTACAGAGATCAGTTTCCCTGAATAGAAGGGCTGCTTTGGAGGGTGGACTCCGCTGAGGTGCCTCCCTTTCCCAAGCCCTGCCCTCCGCAGGCTTCAACCCCCCAAGTATCCTGACATTTCCCAACACATAGTTGGCAGCCCTACTCGGCTAGGAGTGTCAATCAATGGTGCGACCTCATTTGTAGTACTGTGTACAGTTCCGGTCACCACACCTCAAAAAGGATATTATAGCATTGGAAAAAGTGCAGAAAAGGGCAACTAGAATGATAAAAGGGTTGGAACACTTTCCCTATGAAGAAAAGTTAAAGCTCTTGGGGCTCTTTAGCTTGGAGAAACGACGGCTGAGGGGTGACATGATCGAGGTTTACAAGATTATGCATGGGATAGAGCAAGTAGAGAAAGAGGTACTTTTCTCCCTTTCTCACAATACAAGAACTCCTGGGCACTCCATGAAGTTGCTGAGCAGTCGGGTTAGAAAGGATAAAAGGAAGTCCTTCTTCACCCAACGAGTGATTCACACATGGAATTCACTGCCACAGGAGGCGGTGGCAGTTACAAGCACAGACGGCTTCAAGAGGGAATTAGATAAACATATGGAGCAGAGGTCCATCGGTGGCTATTAGCTACAAGGTATAGATAGGAACTCTCAGGCTGGGCAAGTGAGGCTCTGTATTCTTGGTGCTTGGGGGGGGGGTCAACAGTGGGAGGGCTTCCAGTGTCCTGGCCCCACTTGTGGACCTCCCTGATGGCACCCGGTATTTTTGGCCGCTGTGTGACAAAATATTGGACTGGATGGGCCATTGGCCTGATCCAACATTGGCTTCTCTAATGTTCTGTTATGTTCTTAGTCATGCCCTATTGACTACCGCTGTGTCAGAGTCTGAGTAGACCTGTTTAGGATCGCTTTCTCTGCAGGCCTCAATTTCTGCAACTGTAGAAGTTCCCTGCGACTGATGAAGGCCTTGTGATTATTGTTCATAAAGCAAGAGAGACATTTTAGCCATGATTTCCCCCCCTTCTCTTTAGTCAGAGATATATCGCCTGAACTCTTAACAGCACCTTAATGTTATTTGTCTGGGACTAAAGAGCTGAACTCGGAATTGATGGGGTTTTCATTTCCTCTTACTGAGATATAATTAATGCTTCCTGAAACCAGCCAGGCTCAGGATATTTTAATTTAATTGTAACTATGCAAGGCACTCCACAATTAACTCTGTGAAGCAAGACTGGCCAACTGGGTACATTAGGACTACGTTTTAAACCAAGGAGACTTTTTCTTTTAGAAAGAGAGAGGGTGGGGGGAAGTGTACAGAAAGAGAAAGTAGTGGACTTTGATAAAAAGAAAATGGTGTTTGTCTGAAGTTTCTGTAAAGCCTGGCACTGGATCATGGATGAGAGGAATCCAGTTAGTTGCCTTAGCTGGGGAGGGGCTGTAGCTCAGTGACAGAGCATCTGCTTGGCATGCAGAAGGTCCCAGTTAGGGTTGCCAGGTTCCCCTGGCCACCGATGGGGTTGGGGGGGGGGGTAGAGTTGCCATATCCAGGTTGAGAAACTCCTGGGGATATGAGGATGGAGCCTGGGGTGGACAGGGGCTTCAGTGGGGTAAAATTCCATAGAGTCCACCCTCCAAAGCAATCGATTTTCTCCAGGGGAGCTGATCTCTGTAGACTGGAGATGAGCTGTAATTCCAGAGGATCCCCAGGTCTCACCTGGAGGCTGGCATCCCTATCCCAGGTTCAATCCCCAGAATCCTCAGTTAAAAGGACCAGGGTGCAGGTGACATGGAAGACTTCTGCCGGAGACCCCGGAGAGCTGCTTCCAGGCTAAATAGACAATACTGACTTTGATAGCTTTTTATTGCAATGAAAAAGGAGAGCAGCCCCTTGGGGTAAATAAACTGCTCCAAAGATGGTGGAGTAAAGAGCAAATTTTATACAGAATGTAACAAATTGTATTTCTTATGACATATAAGGTGAGATCATAATTTGGCACATCCTGCTTGGTTTGAAAGTTGTGGCAGTTAGAAATTCAAAGCACCGGTGCTAATTACTTCAATGCTTTGCTAAGTGTTAATCAGCAGCTGCGTGAAGCTGAGGTCAATCTAACTGCCTACATGCTCAGCTCCTGATGTTTGCTCTAATATGGTGTTCCAAGGGCTCATTTCCTGCAGGAGCGCACAGGAGCGCAGCTACGGCAGTAAGGAGCCCAGGGGGCGGGCACATGCAGAAAGCCCCGCCCCCTGCTCCCAGCAGCCCCCCCTCGCCTTTCCCGGCTGCTGGCCGACCCAGTAGAGCACTGCCACAAGCTGGCCCTCGGGCTGCTCCTCTACTGCCTGGGCCATGGCACCCAGCCCACCCAGGCTCTGCCCGTCCTCATGCTGGCCCTGGCATGGTGCCTCTGCAAGGCGGGCCCCGGTGACTCCCATGAGGCCTGCGAGGAGCTCTGCCCTGGCCTCCTGCACCTACTTGGCCTTCTCCTGCACCTCTGCCCTGCCACTGCCTTGGCCCCTTACCTGCTCGAGGCCATGTGCGTCCTCCGCACTGCCCTTCTTGACCCACAAACAGCCAACACACTTTCCTGTGCTTGCTGGCCATCCAAAAGAATCCAATGACACCTTTAAGACCAAGGTTTTCCCTCCCCCTCATAGCTAGCAATCCAAAAGAGTCCAGTGGGTGACTTCCAGTCTTGGCGATTGCCACGGCAGTCATCTTCTCCCAGGGCTCCAGAAGAAGTCTGCCAGCGTCTGCGGCTGGGTGGGGGTGTGATGGTCCGTGTCACCTTAGGAGTCCTTGGGTTGGACTCCCAGCCATGGGGTGCTAGAGAACCCCCCTCGGTGCACCAAGCCAGAGAAGGGGGGCTCCTCCAAGCCCCGACGGGCCCGCCATAGAGCGTCTGAATGGGAACAAGATCAGCACACCGGAGCAAGCGCACGGTGATCTAGCGATTATGAATGCGGAGAGACAATCACTGAAAATGTGAGTTGAGTTTAAGCGAGAAGCACCTGCACATTTGTGCCCTCCCTAAAGAAAATGAGGGGGGGACTTAACCCCGAAAAGGAATGCGTGCAAGCAGTTTTAAAGCTAGAAAAAGGGCACCAACCCTGGCAAGAGAAGGGCCCTCCTCAGTTCCTGTGGTATGGCCACCATCTGACTCGCAGAGAGCCTCCTGGCCCCTAAGGCAATCCTGGAATGCCCGTATGAGGAGATAGTTGAGGCCTTGACCAGATATTTCACACCCAAGCCAACGACAATGGCCAGGCAGATGGAGTTCCAGGGGAGCATCCAGAAGCCCGGCAAAATGGCTGCAGTTTTTATGGCCATGCTGCGCCAACATGCCATTGAGTGCGTTTTCACCAAGGTGAAAGAGAACATCTCTTTTTTAATAAAACTTTTATTAATAGGATATATTAACACGTTCCATATCTCAAAATACTTTTAAATACATCCTTTTCAATTATCCCCTTCCTCCCCCCCTCGTGGCTTCCAGCAATGCTCCACCCCGCTGATTGTTTCATTCCATATTCAATAACAATAAGAACTTATCCCATATTCAATTCTTCTTTTAAAAACATATTAATTCATTCAATCTAAACCTTAGGTAACCTTTTAACTATTATTCAATCATTACTTTTTTTTTCTAACCTTAATAGCTATCAAAGCGGAGTAACTTATTTCTTACATCCCAATTGGTTTCAAGATAGTCCTTAAAATCTTTCCATTCTACAAAAAATTCTTCATCTTCTTTGCCATTAAGCTTCTTTGTCAATTTATCCATTTCTGCCATGAAAAGCATCTTCTTTATCCAATCCCATTTTTCTGGTACTTTTTCTTGCTTCCAACATTGAGCAAATGCCATTCTTGCTGTTGAAATCAAATACCATAACAATGTTCTTTTTGTTACATGCACTTCTTCCGTTTTAAGACCTAAAAGTAACATTTCAGGTTGTTTTTTCAAAGTACACTTCAAGATCTTCTGTATTTCATTATGAATCTCTGTCCAATAGGCTGCCGCTTTATCACAAGTCCACCTTCCTTTTTTTTTGCACTTCCAACATTTGTTAGACAAGTTCTCATTCATATTAGCATTTTTTTTTGGTGTCATATACCATCTATACATCATTTTATAACAGTTTTCTTTCACATTAACACATGTTGAAATTTTAATTGACTTTTTCCACAGACCCTCCCAAGTTGACATATCTATTTCTCTATTTATATTTATAGCTCATTTTACCATCTGTTCTTTTACAACCTCATCCTCCGTATACCATTTTAACAAAATTTTATACATTTTTGAAATCATTTTTTCCCCTCCTCAGCCCACACAGCTTCAATTTCGTTATTCTCCTTTCTGAAGCCATACCTCTTTTTATCAGCTTTAAATAAATCATGAATCTGTCTATAGTTTAACCAATCATATTCAAATTCCAGTTCTTCCCTAGCTCTTATCACGAAACTACCCCCTTCTAACTTCAAGATATCTCTATAAGGTATCCAATCTTCACCTTTGTGTCTCGAAAGTGGTTTAATTACTTCAGCCGGTACTATCCATAATGGTCTTGCATAAAAAAAAATCTTCTACATCTCATCCAGGTCATAAACAACGATCTTCTTATGAAGTGGTGTTTAAAAAAAATTGTCCATTTTGTATTTCTCATACCATAAATAAGCATGCCAACCGAATTTACGGTCATGTCCTTCCAACGCCAACATTTTTTTATTGTCCAAATTGACCCATTGGGCCAACCACGTCAGACACACCACATCATGATACAATCTGAAGTTAGGTAGTTGAAATCCTCCTCGATCCTTTGCATCACATAAAATCTTCATTTTGATCCTCGGTTTTCTTCCGGCCCAAACAAATTTTGAAATTTCTTTCTGCCATAAGTTCAACACTTTACTGTCCTTCACTATCGGAATCGTCTGAAATAAAAACATTAAGCATGGTAAAATATTCATCTTGACCACCGAAATTCTTCCCATTAATGACAATTTCAAAGTGTCCCATTTTTTTATATCCTGTTGAATTTTAGACCAAATCTTCTCATAGTTATTCTTAAAAGGTCTACAATTTTCATTGTCAACTCAATTCCTAAATACTTTGTTTTTTTACCACTTCACATTGTATTATTTCTTGCAATTCCTGCTGTTTCTCTTTTATCATATTCTTGCATAACACCTTTGTTTTGTTCTTATTAACATAAAATCCTGCCAAGTCTCCAAATTCCTTGATTTTCTCCATCAACAATGGTAAATTAATTAATGGATCTTCAATCAGAAACATTACATCATCCGCAAATGCCCTATACTTGTACGTAAAATCCCCTATTGTAAGTCCTCTTATATCTTTATCTTCCCTTAACTTCGCCAACAATACGTCCATAACCCAAATAAACAATACCTTGAAATAGTCCATCATTTCTTTATTAATATTTAGGGATGCTTTCTGTTCAGAATAAATTGCCCTAATTACGTTTAAAAAATGAAAGAGAACATCTTGACCCAGTTTGTCTGGGGATGTGAAGCTCTGCTGCAAGATGATCGGCACTACCAATCTCAAAATCGACAATGTCCTCCAGCTTGCCATCGCCTACGAGGCCTCCCATCAAGACAGGCCATAAACCATGCCCCACCTCGTGCTCCCTGACTCGGTGCTCGAGCACTCTGATGAGGAAGATGTCCGCCTCGTCTGCCCCTCCAGCTGCCGGCACCTCAGGACACCCTAGGAAAATAGCAGACCGTGCCACATGCGCCAGCTGCAGAGGGGCACATGAGCGTAAGTTGTGTCGATTCCATGACACCACCAGCCACACCTGTGGGAAACAGGGACATCTCACCCACCTTTGCAGATCCAGGGGCAACCGGAACCACCCACCACATCCACAGCCATGCAGACAGATCTCTGCACACTATGAGGCCACCGCGGAATCGGACGACCTCTACCTCTTGACCAGCCAACCCTCGTTACAGATACTACACCTCCCCAACCTGCCCACAGCCCCAAAGATCCAGGTCCAGATAGAGGGGTCCTCCTGTACAATGGAAGTGGACTCTGAGTCAGCGGCCTCCATCATATCAGTGGATACACTGAACAGACTTTGCCCAAACAGGGGGCCCCTCCTGAGCCCATCACCCTTGAGCCTAGTGGACTTCCAATGGAACCCGGTTTCAATTTGGGGTGTGGGGACCTTCCAGGTGAAGTACAGGGGGTTTCTGGGTTCACTGGACTCGATAGTGGTTGAGGGCAAATTGGTTAGTCTCTTAGGGTGGGCATGATTCATGCCACTGGGAATCACCATTGGGGGGGTGAGGCAATGTGCGCAGAGGGATTTTGCCAAGGTTTGTGGGGAATTCCCCAGGGTTTTCAATGGGGCTCTGGGTTGCTATAAGGGGCCCCTGGTTTCACTGCAGCTAGACCCCCTGGTTGCCCCCATCTGCATGCGGTTCCACTGCACCCTGATAGCATTACAGCCAAAAGTAGATACAGAACTAGATCATTTGGGGGTGCAAGAGGTCCTTGAGCCCATCTCGCATGCGCTGTGGGAGACTCCTATAATAACCCCCGTAAAGCCCAATGGTGACGTCCGCATCTGTGCGGGCTATAAATGCACTTTGAACAAGGCCCTCCACGACCACTCCTACCCAGTCCCGGTTGTGAGTCACATGTTAGTGTCCTTAGCTGGGGAAGTTGGATCTTGCACAAGCATACCAAGCATATCAACAACTGCCCAGGGATGAGGCCATGGCTGCCGCTCAGACCATCATGACACAACGGGGAGCATTCAAAGTCAAGGGGTTGCTGTTCGGGATTAGTGTGGTTCCAGGGATATTCCAACAGCTAATGGACTCTCTGTTAAAAGGGATCCCTGCAGTGAAGCCCTTCTTTGATGATGTCCTCATTGCCGTGGCCACCCCAGATGACTTTGCCTCCTGTCTCCGTGCTGTCCTGCACTGCTTCGACTTGGCAGGCCTGAAGGTCAAGAGGGAGAAGTGCCTTCTTGGGGTCTTGGAGGTGGATTTCTTGAGGTTCTGGGTCAACGTGATGGGCCTCCATCTGGCGAGTCAAGGCCATCATGGAGGCCCCTGTGCCCAGCAACAAGGCAGAACTGTAGGCATTTTTAGGGCTTCTGAACTTCTACCACACCTTTCTCCTCACAAGGAGGTGGTAGCTGAGCCCCTGCACCAGTTGTTAGACAAGTCAGCACTGTGGTCCTGGGGCCCCCAGTAGGTGGTGGTGTTCAGAGGTGTAAAGGCCCTCCTGATCTTGAACAAGGTGCTGGCTCATTTCAATGAGTCCCTGCCAGTGGTCCTTGCATGTGACGCCTCCCCTTATGGCGTGGGCGTGGTCTTGGGTCATGTTCTCCCAGATGACTGAGAGGTCCCGATGGCCTACTATTCCCAGACCTTGTCAGCTACCGAGTGGAATTACATCCAGATCGACCAGGAGGGCTTAGTGGTTGTGGCTGGGGTGAAGAAATTCCATGACTATGTGTTTGGGCACCCCTTCACGATTGTTACGGACCATAAGCTGCTCCTTGGCCTCTTTGCAGCAGACAAGCAGACCCCTCAGGTAATGTCCCCCTGGGTCCTCCACTGGTCCCTCTTCCTGGTGGGTTACTCGTACCGTCTGGAGCATCGCCCGGGCAAGGCTATGGTCACGCTGATGCCCTCAGCCGCCTTCCACTTCCAGACACGGATGCTGCTCTTGCTCAAGAGCCTCCTGGATCTGCCCCTGCAGGCCAACAACATTGCCCGCCGCTCGGCCCGTGACCCCGTCCTCTCCCGGGTCTTGGGCTGGGTGGTGAGGGGGTGGCCCATGGCCTCTGTGGGCCCTGTGTTTATGGCTTTTGCCACTCGCAGGGATGAATTGTCACCTCTTAAGGGATGTCTCCTGTGGGGGGAGAGGGTAGTTGTCCCCAGTGCCCTGTGGCAGCAGGTCTTCAACACACTACACGAGGCCCACCCCGGAATTGTCCAAATGAATGGGATGGCCCGGAGCTGTGTTTGGTGGCTGGGGATCGACTCAGAGATTGAGTCATGGGTGCGGGGGTGCCTGATGTGTCAGGCAGTCCACCCAAATCCACCGAGCACACCCACCCAGCCGTTGGAGTCCATTCATAAGCCATGGTCCCGGCTCCACATAGACTTTGCCGGCCGTTCCAAGGATTAATTTTCTTGGTCATAGTGGACTCCTACTCCAAATGGCTGGTGGTCATCCTGGTAACCACTACATCAACAAAGGTGGTTATCTGGGCACTGCACCGGAACTTTGCAACTCATGGACTGCCAGACACCATCATCTCTTACAATGGGGCAGCATTTACATTGGCAGAGTTCCAGGACTTCCTGCAGAGGAACCTCATCCATCTTGTGAGGTCAGCACCTTTCCGCCCTGCGACCAACGGGCAAGTGGAGCGAATGATGCGCACCACAAAAGAAGCCCTCAGCTGGATCTCAGCCGGAGACTGGGAGTTTCATCTCATACGCTTTCTCCTGACCCAGTGGATAACACCCAACCCCGTAAGTGGCCGATGCCTCACAGAACTCTTGATGGGTCGCTGCCCCACCATCCTGTTGGACTGGCTACACCTGGACCAGGCACCAGAATCCAGGAAGATGACGGAACAACTGGAACCTCCCAGGGGGTTCTTCCCAGAAGACCCTGTCTACATAAGGAACTTTGGGAAGGGACCCCTGTGGCTGACAGGAAGAGTCATATGGGCTACCAGCCCTGTGTTGTATGAAGTGTCTACAGAGGATGGTCAACTCCTAAAGAAACACAACGACCAACTGTGGAGGCGAGAACTTTTGGTAGCAGAGGCTCATGGGCCCTGAACCCACCAACCCTGAGCCAAGCACCCAGACTGGTCCACCTAACCACGGGGAGTAGCCAGCGGTAGAACTGGGACCAGTGGAACTGCCACTGCCCCCGCAGCAACCAGAACCGGCCAGTCAACCCAACATGGTCGCAAGCAGCCCTGTACCTGCATCCCGGCATTCCCTGTGAGAGCACAGACCACAAGCCTATTTGCAGGACTATGTCACATAGGTTGGGTCGGAACTATGGGGGTGGGTGTTACGTACGCGGACCGCCACCAGGGGTCTGTGGCTAAATTAAGGAGCTTGGGTCCCAAACACAATGGGACTACAGATCTTAGACCACCCAGTGTCCACCAATAGGCCATCTGGTAGGAAATTCAAACCCCCCAATGGGACCGTGGGTGTACTGGGTGGGGTGTATATAGTTGGCCCTTGAGGGGCCAGTTTTCCAGTCTTGTGTGTGAAGTACCATAAACACGTCTGAACGCATGTCGTAGTCTGAGTCTCCATGCGACGAACCCAGAACTTTACACTAAAAATAAGGACTAAAGATGAACAATGTAATACTGTTAGTGTCTTGAACTTTTGTAGGGATAGATACTATCCTTGATGATGGTCAATCAATAAAGAAAAAGAGTTTCTACTCCAGTTGTTTGTAGTGATTTGGACCTCTGCTTTGAACCCAGCTAATATATGCAATTTCCTCATCAGCGGTGAGGACAATGACTAGCTTGTGACTGATCCAGGTGGGTGTGGAGGGGATTTTGTGAACCTACACACATAGGGATTCAGTTCTTTATGTTCTTTTGCCCCTTACCCAGGCCAAAGTGAACCCTGCTGGTGTTTTGCAAAGAGAAACAGCTAAAGGCAGGTACTCAACACAAAAGATTCTTTATTGAAAAACACTAAATTTATCAAGGAAAGACTGGGCTGGCCGCAAAAAGAGGCACCCAGCCAGACTTAAACAATAAACCTTAACCTTCCTAATAACTAAGGTAGAGGTTACTTGAAAAAAACAAACTTTCTATTAGATCATTGGGACAATTCTATTCACACCTATAGGAAAGACCTCACCTCCATTCTCCTTTCATCGTCCCACCTGGCAATTGCGACATGCTGGAAATCTCCGACGCCACCATCAATCACATCATGGCATGACAAACCTTGGGAAAACTTCGTCATGGCAAAGGTAACGGACTCGATCAACAAACCTCAAACCATAAATACACACCTCTCGAAATTTGTGGCAACATGGTACCCAATTGTATCTTATTTACAAGCTCAGGAAATAATCCCACCAAACCCACTTTACCACAAGTGGATTACTTTTTGAGGCCACTCCTTGTACCTGGGAAGATAAGTGGCCTTTTAATCAATTATGTCAGTCCTCTAATAATACCTACCTAGTATCAATTTATCAATTCCAGAGTCACTCACAAACCAACTCCAATTAATGTAACCTGCACATAATACTTAAGTTAGAATGATTTCTTGGTGTATAGCACTACAGTATATATCTAGGTTTTGAGGTACTCTGTATTGTACTATGGTTTGAATGTTAATTTGAAAAGAAATGTAAAAAAGAAAGAAAGAAACAATCTTCCACCCAAAAAGTGAGAATTCTCGGACTGGTCTCAGAATCACAGGAGGTTAAAATGTCTCTGCGTTTCAAAGATGCAGCGAAGAGCTGTTGCTTGAAGCCTTCCTTTATACCCAAAAGATCAATGAATTTGACAGTGTAGTACTTTTTCAAATTATGTCTGTAAATACAGGCTTTGATGTAACATGAGCTTTACATACAGAGGATGTTCCCATACATTCCTTCAATTCACAACGTCACAATATTTCACACAACAGACAACAAGAATTGCAATGAAAAGTTTGCATTTCAAATAGAAGAAAACCAGCTTCTTGACTTCTTTGTTTTTGGAACATCCGTGAGATAAAACCAGGCCTTGGCAGTTATCTATTCTTAAGAACAAGGGGTAAAGGCAATTAACATTCTCTAGTGTTATCTATGGGCAATCCATATTGCCCAGGCCAAATGGTGCCCTCTGTGAAGTACAAATTACCTCCGTTCTTAACACCTCTAGGTCATTTTAGGTTCCCATGGGAACAGAGCTAGGTGCCTCTGCCTACATGCAGCAGGCTGCAGTGCTTTCTGGGAGTTTGGTTCTCCTCTTAGTTTCAATGCTCTATATGTCAAAGATATGCTCTCTGTGTTAAAAAGGAAAATTCTCACAACCGTGGGCAGCCATGTTGGTCTGAAGCAGTAATACAAAATCAGAGCTCAGTGGCACCTCTAAGACCAACAAAGGTTTATTCAAGGAATGAGCTTTCATGTGCAAGGCACACTTTTTCAAATAGCTTGTGACTATGAGAAATTGTGATGGTTCGTGAAGGTGAAGCCAACATCTCTGTGGCAAAATAGGCATGCAGACTTAGCGACGGTTCCCCATTCGCTCCATCCCGAGGTACAGGTGCAACAGAGTGCAGAAGGAGACACATTTTGATTCAGAAGTCTTTCAAGCAGCCTCTGGTCTATCAGCAGTAAGAAACTGTTGAGGCATGCAGAAGACAAGGAGACAAGGAAGGTGGCCTTATGCATGGGGAATGGGAGCCCCTGACTCACACATGAAGTGGCCTTGTACCGAAGGAGACCTTATGAACGAGATCAGTATTGCCTACTCTGGTTAGCAGCTGCTGTCCAGGGTCCCTGTCGGAGGTCTTTCATGTTACCTTGTTTGGCCATTCCTGTTGGAAATGGATGGGTTGCAAGGTCTCAGTTTCCAACCATTGTAGGGTTAACTTGTTTGCCTTTCTATGCTATTGTTTAGACTGAACTGGAAGGGAAACCTGGCACAGAGCCAATGGGGAGAAAGCCCGGGAAATCCAAGTCTGTCTTGTAATACTGATTGGTTACTGGTTTCGGGTGACTTCCTTTCTTAGGGGTCAAGAAGAAGGAGATTCTCCATTGTTGTGTACCCTTGTTGTGACCATGCTTTCATAGAAGTAAGATGTAACAATGTAGCTCTTAGACCTGTTTGTTACTTTGTAGGTTTCCTGTGTACCTTTACTCTTAGAAATAAATCTTTTTAAACAGAAAGAAATGTCTCCTTTCCAGTGAAACAAAGATCCATTGAAAACTCTGAGTAATTATTTTTGACTGTTTTTTCCAACAATTCCAACTGGACGTGCTGGGCATTGAACCTGGGACCTTCTGCATGACATAGCCCCTCCTCTATAAACTCTCTGTGGGGTAACGAAGGCCCCCTGGGCTGTGCCCGCTCGGCTGATTTGACAGCCACCCAGTCCTTCCATGATGGGAAAAGAAAGTGAATGTTTTTATAGGGAAAGATTCTCGCTTTCCTCCATCGTGGTGACTTATGAGACACACAGCCGAGTGACGGAAGCCTCATCGCTTCCCCTTATCTTAGGGATATCCTTTAATTTGATAGGAAAGTGTTTTGAAAAATAGATCTCAGCACAATTTACCACAGATGCCCTTCAAGCCTCTGCCAGAGGAATCATTTATCAACTATGCGGGGAACGTGTCACAGCAAGGATTTCTGAGCCTTGCCCTAAATTGCATTTTATATATGGATTAATGAATGGAGTAATAAATCAGGAAAGACTGCCGATTGCTCTTGGTTCACTGGCTTTGGCTTCTTTTCAGCATCCTCTCCCCACAAAGCGGCGACAGAGAGAATGCTGGGAAGACGATGACTAAAAAGGACCCTTCCCTGGTTGTGATGGAGACCGGCCGTACTGCCAACACTTTCTCTTGTGAGAACAAATGTAATATTTGTGGAGCAGAGACGCCAGTTCGGAAGCCCCCTCGCTGACTATGGTACAAACATAACTGGTCCTCTTGAGGGCCGAGGCCCAAACTAGAGGAGTCGGCTGTCAGAAAATGCCTTTGATGTTTCTCACTGAATCCATTGTTTTATGTTCCCTACCCTGCTTTGCGCTTGCGTAGCTATGCAGGCAGAAACGTGGGAGCTTCTTCCCTGCCGCTTTTCCTTATCACGGTGGCCTTGAATGTAGGCTTTGGACTATTCTTGTTTTGCTGAGAATTTTCCAGTCCTGGGAAGGCAAGGGGAGGGGGGAGTAGTCTCCCGTTCATGAAGTATTTCTTCCGCCGGGAGTTCCCGCGCGAGTGCACAAGTTTCATTTGCTAGGCGCTTCATTGCATTACACTATAAGTTAGCTTGCTTTGCTTTGCCCCCCATTCCTGACAATGACCTCCTACTGTGGGTTTTAGCAAGATAATCTAATAAACCTTTCTTTGTGCAAGAATGACTGGATCTACTTGATTTCAAACCTGACAGAAATTGTCAGGAATCAACATCATTCCCCCACCGTCAGTTTCCGCCGTCTACCACGATGAGCGGAGCTGGGGGGGAGCCACGGGCGCAGTCCCGGTGACTACTACTTCGGGAGCCACGGGCGCAGTTCCAATGACTACTACTTCGGGAGCCACGGGTGCAGTTCCAGTGACCACTACTACAGGAACCACGGTCCCAGTCACTACCGTGGCAACTCCAGTGGTCACTGTCCCAACCACCACTGTTGTTCCGGTGACTACAACTACAGTATTGGAAGCGCCAACACCACAATCAGCAGCCGGGTTGGTTATCCCGCCATCGATCGGCACAATGGGTGCTCCGTACACTCTCCCAATCTACAGCCCGGCCGGGCCAATGCAGAGTCAAGGAGGAGCGGTTCCACGAACCTACGTGCCGGGAGCCCCAACACCCTGGGATAAAGGGGTGACCTATCGCAGATCGTGCGATTGGACTAAGAACCTGTTGGATACTACCCAGACAACCTGGACTATGCCGGGAAGCCAGAGCCGGGACAGCCTTTTGGACCCCAGAGGTAGTTTTGGACTTCCCCAGGGGAGGTTGTCTCGAGGATCTCCCAGAACTGGGTCTGGTTCGGATACCGATGCCCGCATGGACTCTATTCAAGAGGATACCCGACGCCTGGTAAGGGACATGAGCAAACTAATGCAATCCCTACCACAGATGATGGACCAAGCAATTCGAGCTCATCCGCTGATGCAACCTAGACCGGCACCAGCCCCTGCACCACCGTTGCCACCGGGACGGCCACCTCCTGCTCCCCCGGGGCCGGGGCTGGGCCAACCAGCACCCCCGGGTCCAGGGCCGGGCCAACCAGCTCCCCCGGGGCCAGGGCCGGGCCAGCCAGCACCGGTCCCACCTCCCCTGGTCGTCCCAGCACCAGGACCCGGGCCAGGACAACCAGGACCTATCCAGCCGCCAGCTCTGCCTCCGCCTCAACTCCCTGCTCCAGCACCCCTCATGCAGCCAGTCCCAGTATCGGTCATGGCGCCGGCCCCCCAGTAATCCGCCCCAAGGACATGCTTGAGATCACGTTTGATGGAGATCCAGAGACTGTGTCCTTTTTCATATTGCAAGTAGGGAAATTTGTGCAGAGATGGGGCTATGTGTTCCCAGACGAAGAGCAACAGGTGGAGTTTATCGCGTCCAGGTTCCGGGGGAGTGCTACTAGTTGGTATGTAGCCCTTCATGATCTGGAGGCAACGGAATTGGGGAATGTAGATGACTTCATGTGGGCCTTGAGAAACCGTTTCGAGGACCCGGGGGAGGCCCAAAAAGCTGAAGCCTTCCTTCGCACGTTCAGACAAGGCAAACTCTCCGTGCGGGAGTATTCAAGGGAGTTTCAAAGGCACGCAGTGAAAATTCGGGACTGGACCGATGCGGTCTTGGCTCAACAATATCGGATGGGACTAGCCGTAGACGTCCGCAATAATGTCCTCAGCTCTCAGCAACCTCGCACCCTCCAGGGTTGGATGGAGGAAGCCGAAAAAGCGGAAAGTCGCTTACGTATGATGAAACTGGATCTATCTTTGGGCAACAACCGTCCGAGTCTTGCGGCAGGCCAGGCCAGACCCAAACCAACGTCCACCCCAAGTGGGATGAGAGATCAGCGTATGCGACAGGGCCTCTGCCTGCGATGTGGGGAGAAGGGGCACTTCGCCGCATCCTGCCCGAAAGGGGATCCCAATAGAGCTCTACCACAAGAGGAGCCCAGAAGGTGGACAACCCCTACCCCAAGGAAAGGTACAGCGAAACCACGCAATACACGGGCTCTTTTTGCTAGCCCCGACCAAGCGGATACCATGATGCTGGAGGAGGAGAGTGAGATGCAGGGAAACGAAATGGTCCTGTTTGTGAATGGCGCTACACAGCAGGACCCAGCACTTGAGGCGCCTAAACTGGTGAGCAATTACCCCTCTCTCTTCTTTGTGACTGTTCTGGTGATGAACCCAGCAATGATGACCCATATTCGGGTTCGAGCTCTCATTGACTCAGGGTGCGGGAGGGACCTGATAAACCCGTCTATGGTTATGGGGTTGGAGGTAGCCGTGGTCAACTTGAAAGACCCAATAACTTTCACGCAAATGGATGGGTCTCCAATGAAGGAACCATGCCGATTTGAGACTGTTCCTTTAAGAGTAGGCATTGGTGACCACTGGGAGCTACGCTCGTTTGTAATAGCCCCTCAAGCCCAGTTTCCCTTAGTATTGGGTAGCCCTTGGTTACATGGACATAATCCTTACATTCTATGGGAGAAAGGGAGCGTACAATTTATCTCCCCGAAATGTACAGAACACCAATGGGACCCAGGGTGGGGAAATCCCCCATGCAATGAACCTCCACGAGCTTGTTTAGCCACGGAGGACCTTAACCGCATCCCTAAGGATTACCGGTATGTAACCAGGGTTTTTGAGGAGGAGGAAGCTGATGAACTACCCCCCACCGTAACTCCGACTGTGCGATTGAAATTCTTCCAGGCCAGAAATTACCAAAAGGGAAAATTTACGCCATGAGTCCCATTGAAAAGGAAGAACTATGCCGCTTTATCGATAAGAATCTGGCCCGTGGATTTATTAGGCCAGCATCATCCCCTTTTGCAGCACCTGTATTGTTTTGTAAAAAAAAAGATGGGGGGCTCAGACTCTGCACGGATTACCGGGGACTGAACGCAGTGTCTGCAACTAATGCCTACCCAATGCCCCTCATCAAAGACTTATTGGCAGAGGTGGCTAAGGGGAAAGTGTTTTCTAAACTGGATTTACGAGATGCCTATTTTCGGGTCCGTATCAGAGAGGGGGATGAATACAAGACTGCATTTAATACCCCGCTGGGGCAATTTGAATATCGGGTTATGCCCTTCGGTTTACAGGGGGCACCAGGGGTCTTCATGAATTTAATCAATGAAGTGTTACACCCCTATTTATTCAAGGGGGTGGTTGTTTATTTGGATGATATCTTGGTCTATACCCCGGATCAAGAATCTCACACTACCCTTATGCGAAAAGTATTGGAAACGCTATTAGAACACAAACTGTTTGTCAAACTGTCAAAATGTGAATTCCACCAGGAGTGCGTTGACTTTTTGGGGTACCGCATATCCTCCGCGGGATTAGAAATGGACCCAAAGAAGGTCCAGGATGTGTTGATGTGGGAGCCCCCAAAACCAGGCGACAGCTCCAAAGTTTCCTCGGTTTCGCCAATTTTTACCGTCAATTCCTGCCACACTTTGCCCAAGTAGCCCTCCCCCTCACGGAACTGCTAAAGACTAAGGGGAGGGGATCTAAGGCGTCTGTGCCAGGGGCCCCTTTGAACTGGACCCCCCAGTGTCAGGAAGCTTTTGAACAACTAAAACAGTTATTCACGTCTGAACCCATACTAGCACACCCCGATGAGACAAAAAAGTTTGTGGTCCAAGTTGATGCGTCGGATACCGCTATGGGTGGGGTGATTTTGCAAGAGAATGTTCAGGGGCAACTACAACCCCTTGCTTATGTATCAAAAAAATTCAATGATACAGAGAGATTTTGGCCCATTTGGGATAAAGAAGCAGCGTCTATACGTTTAGCATTGATCACCTGGAGACACTGGTTAGAAGGGTCCCAAGTACCTTTTGAAATCTGGACTGATCACAAAAATCTTGAGGTACTGCGGAAACCCCGGAATCTAAATGCAAAACAATTCCGGTGGGCTGAGTTTTTCTCTAAATTTCAATTCACCCTTCACCATTTCCCAGGTAAAGCCAATCATCTGGCAGACGCTCTCTCCCGCCTTCCCCAACACCTCTGTAAGAGGACAGAAATACGAGAGTCTATGTTCACCCCTGAACAATTAGTTGGTGCAGTTGTAACCCGTAAAACCAAACGAGCACAATTGAATCCCATCCAGGCATTAACCTGGGAAAAACAATTTGTCACTGACATCACCACACAGGAAACAAGTGACTTACAAGCCAGGGATGATGTGAAATGTGGTCCGAACGGCTGCTGGTACAGGGGAAATAAAATTTTTGTCCCTGAAGCTACCCGGTCCCAGATGTTGCAGATAGTCCATGACTCAAAATCTGCGGGGCACTTTGGATATGTAAAGTCCTTACGACTGCTGCAACGTGGCTTCTGGTGGCCCCGGATGAAACAGGATTTATCCCTTTATATACAATCCTGTCTGACGTGCAATCGTTGCAAAACCAGACCGGGAAAACCCCCAGGTCTTTTACAGCCTCTACCTACCCCGAGCCGACCCTGGGAAGTAATCTCTATGGACTTTATCACAGATCTTCCCCCTCTAGACATATGACGGTCATTTGGGTGGTAGTGGATTTATTCTCTAAGCAAGCTCACTTTATACCGTTCCCCAGTCTACCAACAGCCAAAGTCCTGGCCAAAGCCTTCCTCCAACACATTGCCAGGCTACATACGTTACCACTCAAGATAATCTCCGACAGAGGGGTTCAATTTGTTTCAAAGTTGTGGTCAGAGTTGATGACTCTAATGGGTATTGAACGTGCTCTCAGTACTGCCTATCACCCTGAAACTGACGGGCAAACGGAGAGAGTAAACCAGACTTTAGAACAATACCTAAGATGTTTCTCTAACTATCAACAAGACAATTGGGTAGATTTATTACCACTGGCGGAGTTTGCGTACAACAACTCATGGCACGCTTCAACGAAGATGTCTCCCTTCAAAGCTGCCATGGGTTATGACAGCCCCCTCTTCCCTTTTTGAAGCCCGGTGAGACTGTTGGGAAAGCCTCAGCATGGTGTAAAACTTTCCGGGACTCTTGGCCCCTAATTGTTGAGACTTTGAATGAGGCCAAGGCACAGTACAAAAAGCAAGCAGACAAAAAGAGGGCAGGTGGCTGGAAACTGCAACCGGGAGACTTGGTCTACCTGTCAACCAAAAACCTAAGGCTAGCGCAACAGTCCCGGAAACTTGCTTGGAAATATATTGGTCCTTTCAAAGTGTTGAGATGTGTAAATCAAGTAACTGTACAACTAGATTTGCCTAAATCTCTTAAAGCAATACATCCAATTTTCCATTACAGCCTCCTCAAACCTGCATTACCCCCGACTAAATGGCAAGCTGAGTTTCCGGCACCTCCCCCCTTTGATGGTTGATGATGAGGAGCACTACGAAATTGCTGACATTTTGGACTCTAAGATTCTCCGTGGACAACTCCTGTACCTTGTTCAATGGGTACACTTTGGGCCCCAACACAGGGAGTGGGTGAAAGTATCTGATATCAATGCACCTGATCACCTGAAAGAATTTCACACTCGATACCCTAATAAACCTGGGGGCCCCTCATTCTCTCTTTCCTGAGTGGTGGGTGGGTGGTGTTTTGGGAAGGGCAGAATGTCAGAAAATGCCTTTGATGTTTCTCACTGAATCCATTGTTTTATGTTCCCTACCCTGCTTTGCGCTTGCGTAGCTATGCAGGCAGAAACGTGGGAGCTTCTTCCCTGCCGCTTTTCCTTATCACGGTGGCCTTGAATGTAGGCTTTGGACTATTCTTGTTTTGCTGAGAATTTTCCAGTCCTGGGAAGGCAAGGGGAGGGGGGAGTAGTCTCCCGTTCATGAAGTATTTCTCCCGCCGGGAGTTCCCGCGCGAGTGCACAAGTTTCATTTGCTAGGCGCTTCATTGCATCACACTATAAGTTAGCTTGCTTTGCTTTGCCCCCCATTCCTGACAATGACCTCCTACTGTGGGTTTTAGCAAGATAATCCAATAAACCTTTCTTTGTGCAAGAATGACTGGATCTACTTGATTTCAAACCTGACATCGGCCTTCTCGTGGCCATGGCAACAATGCTGCCACCATTTTAAAGACAATTAAAAACGTCACAAGGGCCTAATCTGACTGGGCCGGCTGCACGGAGGACTGAGGCATTCTTGTTCCTACTCATGCCTCATCAAGTGCCCAAATAGTCATCCCCCCGCTGACTAGAGATGCCAGCCTCCAGGTGAGACCTGGGGACCACCCAGAATTACAGCACAGAGATCAGTACCCCCAGGGGAAATGGGTGCTTTGGAGGGTGAACTCTGTGGCATTGTGCCCTTACTGCAGCCCGGACACCATCCCCCAAATCTCCAGGAGTTTCCCAACCTGGATCTGGCAACTGGGGCCCCCTCCCCCACCAGTGGTTGGGGGGGGGGACCTGGCTAACCCTACCACAGACACATGGCTGTTTCAGCATTTGAAAAGTTCTGTGGGGGAACAAGAGTGCCTGGGCCAACTGGGATTGGAGCCCAACGGGATTTTTAGATGTTTAAAATGGCAGTGGTATCCTCTTCGCATCTAGTTTGGCCCTGAGACCTCAAAAACTCAATTCTGCCTACCTGTGCACAAACAGGCTATGCAAATACACCCCTCCCACACCTAATCCAGTTCTGCAGTCCGGTTGTGCTCTCCATGCCTAGGTTCTCGGACTAGAGTTTCTTGGGCACACGACACAGCCCTGTCTCTGCTGCTTGAAAAGCGGGTTGCAGGACTTCATTTTGCCAGCTTAAATCTGAACTGTCTCCATGTCTTCTGGTCCATGACAGGTAGGGCTGGCCAGCACTGGGTTATGAAATAACTGGGGATTGGGGGAGGGGGTATTTGGAGCCTGGGGAGGGCGGGGTTTGGGGAGGGGAGGGGCCTCAGCAGAGTGTCCTGTTACAGTGTCCACCCTCCAAAGCAGCCATTTTCTCCAGGGGAACTGATTGTGGTTGTCTGGAGAACAATTGTAACAGCAGGGGATCTCCAGGTAGCACCTGGATGCCGGGAACCCTAGTGCCAGGACATGTTAAACCAGTCATGTTCCATGTTCAGAGCTTCCACCAATTTTTTTAAAACATAATTTTCAAGCCTGTAAGGGCCTGATAAGACCACAGCCTGTGGGAATGAGACTCCTTTTGAGACTCCGCTTTGAGACTTCTTAGAATCATAGACTGTTAGAGTTCGAAGGGACCTTGCAGGTCATCTAGTCCAACCCCCTGCGCTCTGCAGGAGTATAGCCAAAAGATAGCCCTACAACATACCCAAAAGATGGCCATCCAGCCTCCGCTTGAAACCGTCCAGCGAAGGGGCATCCACCACCTCCCAAGGCAGGCTGTTCCACTGCTGTGAGGATCAAATGGGGAAAGAGCCATCTGAACCAGATGTGCCAGACAGCCCTTGAGGTAGGCCACAGACTTGGCCTCTTCCCACACTGTCCAATTGATGTCCAAGGAGGAGGGGCGGGGTCTCTCTCTCTCCGAATGGAATGCTCTTCTGGGTCCCCGTGCTGGTGCCACAAACTGCAGAAGAATTGCTCTTGGGTAAGCACCCCAGCCCTTCCTAGCTGGCAGAGCTCATTCCATGGGAGAGGCAATGCCTGTTCTTCAAAATGCCTGTCCTCAGTGAAGGCCTCACATTTCTGTAATAAACTCCCGAGCAGAACGTGAGAAGCTTTGGCCTAGCTGTACTGGCTCCCAATCTGTTTCCAGGCACAATTCAAGTTGCTCGTGTTGTTGACCTCTAAAGCTCAATATGGCTTGGGATCAATACACCTGAAGGACCACCCACTCCCTTATGAACGCGTCCAACCACTGCACTCATCTTCACCTGCTGTGGATGCCTCCACCTTCTGGGATTTGACAGGTAACAAACTGGGAGGGTCTTCTTGGTTGTGGCACCAAAACTCTGAAACTCTGCCCCTGGGGAGACGCCCCCATCCCCTTCTGTTGTCATCTCCCACTGGTGGGGGAGGATTTTTTTCTTTCATCTGGCATTCCTTCAGTAATCCTTTCATCTTGCCCGATGTTTTAATTACTGTTTTTATGCCTTTGTGTGTGCATTTAGCTCTGGTTTTAATTGTTTTAATGACGTGTTTTTGATTGGTTTTAATGTCTTTTAAGATGTGATTTTACTGTGTATGTCTTTAATTTGTTAACCACCTTGGTGGCCCTTATGAAGGCAGAAAGATGGCACGTGAGTTTTGTAAGTAATAAATGAATGCTTGGTATGCCAGTCTGGCTGTGATATGTACAGGCTGGAGAGGCAGAGCGGTGTAGTGGTTAGAGTGTCAGACTGGGCTCCTTGGAGACCTAGGACCAAATCCCCCTTTGTGCCATAGAAGCTTCCTAGGTAGGGTTGCCAACTCTGGATTGGGAAATTCCTGGAGATTTTTGAGGTGGAACATGTGGAGGGCGGGGTTTGGGGAGGAGAGGAACCTAAGCATGGTACAGTGCCCACAGAGTCCACCCTTCAAAGCAGCCATTTTCTCCAGGGGAACTGATCTCTGTGGTCTGGAGATCAATTGTAATAGAGGGAGATCTCCCACCTGGAGGCCGGCATCCCTATTTGCTGGGTGGCCTTGGGCCGGTTACACATTCTCATCCTAACCTACCTCACAGGGTTGTTGTGAGGATAAAATGGAAGAGAGGAGAAGGATGTCAGCCCCCTTGGGTCCCCATTGGGAAGAAAGATGAAGTAGAAAGGAAGTAAATAAATGTGGCCTTTCCAGAGTTTCCTGGAACACGTCTCAGTAGAAGAGCAAGAAGAATGTAATCAAAGGCTACTCACTGCAGAAAGGGATCCCAAAGCGCTCAGCCTCTCAAGAATTTAACACCAACTTTGTTAAATTAGTTTCATTTACTCCTCTTTCTTTACTCCTGGTTTACACTGTGCTTTTTAGCATGCCTTATCACTGCAATGCAAGGAAACACAAGAGAAGAAGAAGAGGAGAAGGAGGAGGAGGAGGAGGAAATTGTATTTATACCCCACCCTTCACTACCTGAAGGAGTCTCAGAGTGGCTTACAACCTCCTTTCCCTTCCCCTCACCACAACAGACACCCTGTGAGGGAGGTGGGGCTGAGAGAGTTCTTTTGAGAACTGCCCTTGAGAGAACAGCTCTGAAAGAACTTGTGGCTGACCCAAGGTCACACCAGCAGCTGCAAGCGGAGGCGTGGGGAATCAAACTCAGTTCTCCCAGATTACAGTCTGCGTTCCTAACTACTACACCAAACTGGCAGCACGAAATCTGGGTTCGGTCGCCACCTGATACTTCTTTCGCCATGGACTCTAAACTTCTTCCCTCCAAACAAGGCCAGCTTTGTTGCGGCTGTACCTTAGACAAAGAGGGCCAGAACTGACATTACTGTTGCTGCCGTCAGCATTATTTTGAAAATGAGGGAAGCCGTGTGGCAGTATTGCCAGTTCTCAGTAGCAGAGCACCAGATGCTGTTTCTATGGAAATCAATAGTGGGCCAAGATGGAGGAAGGGGAAATCATTATAGGGGGAGCGGTTGCACAGAGGGGAAATCTCTGCATAACTATAACATCTGAACTGCCAAGCTTTGTCAGTTCTAGCCCCGCGCTGCTGTGAGCAACCACGCCTTGTCCCTAGCTCATCGTCCACCCAGCGATTCAAAAGCTTCGGCAAGTAGATAAAATCGGGGACCACCCGCCAGGGGTGGGCACACCAATCCCTTCAGAGTGATGTTAGCTGTCGTTGGAAGACGTCTGCTGCACTGTGAGATCAAAAAGGTGGAAAAATCTGTGTCGGCATTTCCTGCAGTGGAGCAAATCGGCCAGGCGGTGACAGTGTGACAATTCAACATTGTGAGTCCTGACGTCATCAGCCAGCTGACAAAAGAACACCGTGGGATCACGTCTGATTCAGCCTGCAGATTTCTCCCAAGCAGCTACAAGTGTGTGATTAAATAATTGTATATGTTGTCTCCCCTTCCCCATGAATATTGTTAGTCCAACTGTCAAATAAGTAACTGTAAATCGCTCTGAGCCCACAGGTGTGTGGGAAAAAGCGATCAATAAATTGAAAGTATCATCATCATCATCGTCATCGTCATCGTCATCGTCATCGTCATCGTCATCGTTATTGTTATTGTTATTGTTATTGTTACCTGGCTACTAGGAGACCACCAGTCTCCCCACAGCACCAGTCATGTTCAGTTTCTCCCCCTCCCTTTTAGGTTTGTCAGCTTTGGGTTGGAAAATATCTGGAGATTTTGGAGGTGGAGCCGGGGGGGGCATTTGGGAGGGGAGGGACTTTAGCAAGGTATAATGCCATAGAGTCCACCTTCCAACACAGCCATTTTCTCCAGGGGAACTGATCATGACCATCTGGAGATCAACTGTAATAGCAGGAGATATCCAGGTGCCACCAGGAGGTTGGCAACCCTACTCCCCTTGTCACTCTCATTTGCATCTGCCCTTTCATCCATGTGTGAACAGTAGTGCGGCATTTTAACAGGTTGTTGCCAGCATCCATCTTTCTCCTAAGGGCTACTATCATGGCTTACAGCTGTTCCACACAGTTCCTTCATCTTGTCTACTCAAGAGTTGAGGAAGGGACTGAAGGATATCGCCCTGAGAAGTCATTTTCGGCATTAACATGACAAATCTGGAAGAAGTGGAATAAGGGAAGTGCCAAGAGTGGTGTCCGTGGTGGGCATCCTTCAGTGGGCCACAACGCTGCCCGACTTCATACATGTGCCACCAGTCCCCAAAGAGCCTGATTATCACAACAAGTGTGTCTCTGTGTTCTTTTTCCCGAAGCTTGTCTGTGTGTGTTGTGTTTGAGGCTATGGAAGAGGGAGGGAAAGAAAGTCTTCCCGTTCCTTAAAAGAAACTGGAAGAGCCAAATAAATCTTCTTTTAAATTTTGTTTCTTTGCTATTTAATCCGTATTCGGGGAGGCTGGAAATCAGCATCTCTCTCCACAGCAAACCCTATGGAAACAGCAGAATGGGCTGGTTGCCTCCCTTGAAAAGAGCACAACATGTTGAGAATTTAATATCGATCGTCATTTTCCTAGTTAAGTCAGTTCCCAACAACATTCATTTCGAAAAGAAAGTTTATTGGAACAGTAACAGATACTAGATTGAAGACTCTCTGTGTTAGAACTGATGGTGAAAGGGCAAAGGTTACAGATATATTGTGTTCAAGCAGAGGCACTAAAGATCAGGGTCCAATCACCCCATGGCATTTGCCCGTCAGAATTAACAGTCAACTACCCTACCCCACTAAGCACGTACCCCTCTACAGAAATAAAGCAGACCAACAGGTCTCAGCAACACAGTGTCTGGCACATCAAAGCATTGGGAGAAGTGAAAGCATTTCGGATTTCATACCCCTCTCTCTCCCTCCTCCTCCTCCCTCCATGGCAGGTGCACCATAAAATGCATTGGGCGCTTGACATCGATGTCCTTTCCAGGTGATTCCACCTGCCATTGGACATTGCGCTATTGTTACACTAGGGTAATCGTTTGCAACTGGATTGACCTGTCCACACAAGATAATCCAGGTGTAAATGATCGCTGCAGTGCAATGACAGCGCAACATCAGATGATAAGAGAGTAAGAACAGCCTGCTGGATCCAACCACTGGTTAATCTAGTCCATTATTCAGTTTCACAAAGTGGCAACCAGTAGAAGACAAGGGGAGTGAGGACATGGGGGGGGGGTGCTGTTAGTGACAGTGTGATGTCACTTCCAGGAAAAAAAACAAGTGTCATCACACTTCTCTAGGAATTACTAGAAACTCTACAGTAAAGCCATAGAGTTTCCTGTGATCCCTAGAGAGGACTGTCATCACTTCTGGGATTTTCCCAAAAGGTATAATAAATATAATCTTTAAAAAGATAAAAATAGATAAAATATAAAATAATTTTTAAAAATTACTGTTGGTCAATAATGTGATGTCACTTCCAGGAAAAACCCAGAAGTGTAATCATGCTTCTCTAGGAATTGCTATCAAACTCTACGTTAAAGCCATAGAGTTTCCAGTGATCCCTAGAGAGGACTGGGATCATTTATTTTTTTTCTCTGCAGTGACATCATATCGTTGCCCAACAGCAGTTTTGTTTGACTTATTTTTCTCCTACCACCAGAAGGGGTGGGGCTTGGCAGCCCTAGCAGCCAACCAGTTGCCCAGAGGGCCAAACGGACAGGGCATAGAGGCCACTGATGTTTGAATGTAGCCTTGGTCTACTTTTCCCTAGTCCTCATCATTGTCGGCCCTCAGGTGGACTCCATTTCTGACAGTGGTTCACCAGAGTAGCATGCAGGAAAAGGGCCTTTTAAAAAGCAAATCATCATAGCCAGTCTTGTCCATTCAGAGTGCAGAGGCAAGAGACAAAAGAAATCCAATTCATCATCCCTATGAAAGGGGCGTTTGAGAGGAAGCAGTCAGAGAAAGCCAGGACTTGAGTGGTTCAGCAACCAAAGGGCTAAGTCACATATGCAAAGGGGAAGCCATCATCCCACTGGGAAATTTCTCTATGGCTGTAACAGCCAGTCCACCTCTGGTGAAATAATACAGATCCCAAGGCCGATTCACAGGCACACAGTGTATCCAGACAGAGTTTATGGATGTCGACTTGGTCAGCCCAAGTCCTTACAATATGTTTTCCTGGAGTGTGAAATCCGGCCCAGTTTGAGAGAAACATATTTGTCCTCTTTCTTAATAGGTAATGTGAATTTATCATCTCAAAAATAGACTGTCCCGTTTTTTCCCCTTGTAGATGAGGATCAGGAAACCACCATAGCAGTCACTAAATGTTCAGCTGTGGCAACTGCCTGTCAGAAGTCGCTGGAGTTCGATCTGCTCAAGGACTTTGAGCCGAAAGAGCAGTACAAAGAGTCATGTGATACATTTCCGCTTTCTGAGTGGCCTCGGCTTTGCTTTAGATGGGAGGCGGAGCCAATCATAAAACGGTTGCTGCAGTAGGTGGAGCCAACCACAAAAGGTTGGGGAGCAAGGGTTGTATATAACTCTGATACGATCTCTTGGACATTTCAGGCAGAAGCCCTGTCTGACAGAATGCCTTTTCTTCTGTACAGCCAATCAGAAGCCCTGCTGGGCAAAAGCCCCACCCACTTTCTAAAAGCACTTCATGGGCACCAGGAAAGGTGGGTGTTGGCACCACCCGGCACTGTGCTGGGGACCCCAGAGTTAGACGCTCGGACATGGAGACCCAGCTTTGATTCCTCGTCAGCCCTGAAAGCTCACCGGGTGAGCTTGGCCCAGTCCCACACTCTCAGCCGAACCTACCTCACCAGGTCACTGTGAGGATAAAATGGAGACCAGAATGCTGTAATCCATGCTGGGGAGAAAGGCGGCTATAAATGATACAAATAGGTTTAAAAGAATTACTATATATGAACATGCAGGCTCAATTCAGATCATGGCTTACTTGAACTAACCATATTAGTGTGTCTGTCTGAATTAGGGTTGTGCCAGCTCTGGGTTGGGAAATAGAGATTTTGGGGTGGAGCCTGAAGAGGGTGGGGTTTGGGGAGGGGCGGGATCTCCACGGAGTACAGTGCCACAGAGTCCAGCTTCCAAAATGGCCATTTTCTTCAGGCAAACTAATCTCTGTTATCTAGACTTTCATTGTAATCCCAGAAAATCTCTAGGCCCTACCTGGGGGTTGGCAAAGCTAATCTGAACACATGCCACTCCATAAGCAATGCTTAGTTATGGTCCATCAAGCCCACATCTGAAGCTAATTTATTGACAACAGTTTTGAGGCAGTTTGGTGTAGCAGTTAGGAGCACGGACTCTAATCTGGGAGAACCGGGTTTGATTCCCCACTCCTCCACATGCAGCTGGTGGAGTGACCTTCAGTTCTCTCAAGAGCAGTCTTCGAAAGAGCTCTCTCAGCCCTACCTACATCACTGGGTATCTGTTGTGGGGAGGGGAAGGGAAAGGAAAGGAGATGGTAAGCTGCTCTGAGACTCCTTTGGGTAGTGAAGGGTGGGGTAAAAAGTAAACCCAACCTCCTCCTCCGCCTCCTCCTCCTCCTCCTCCTCTTCTCCTCCTCTTCTCCTCCTCTATGGTTTCATGTGATGTGTGAACACTAGACCTCCCACCTCTGGCCTTCAGCTGCCCAGTGCAGCCTTA
Organism: Gekko gecko; assembly: GCA_029375565.1. Taxonomy (NCBI): domain Eukaryota; kingdom Metazoa; phylum Chordata; class Lepidosauria; order Squamata; family Gekkonidae; genus Gekko; species Gekko gecko. Next base: position 2,757,364 of record JAPDNY010000008.1, read on the forward strand.
GGAGAAAAATGGGGGAGGAATGCTGTCACTCAATGTCCTGCCATCACTTCCAGGCATGTAACTGGAAGTATCTTCATGTGCCGCCACCACCACAATGCTCTAGCAACCCCCCAAATCTGTATGGTAAAACCACAGAGACCTGGGAAACTGCTAGACCATTGTGGCGATGCATGATATAATTTCAAGTCACATGACTGGAAGTGATGTCATGGCATTGAGCCCCGACCCACACGCTTTTCAGGGGTTTGCCAGCCCTCATGAGTGGAGTCATTCCAGAGACCCCTCCCATGTTATGGAGTGAAGGAAATGGAGTGAAACAAGGCAGAAGAGCGATTGTCTGAGAGCAGAATACTGGTTTCTCCATCTGGCCTACCGAAACCATGGTTTCGTGTGATGCCTGAACCGCACCTCTGTGTCCATTTTGTTGCTTGTGGTTCAATCCTCTGTCCTTCTTTGGCCACCTTATTTATTTTATTTTTATTTACTTGATTTGATGTATATCCCGCCCTCCCCACATAGCAGGCTTGGGGCAGGTCCCGTCATACCAGGTAACAGTTACATAACTATGCAAATAGCAGTTAAAACCAGTTAGAATACATCAGAATTGAAATACAAATGGTAAATTCCGGAACTCCAGAGCCTCAACCGATGGGGTCTACCACAAGTTGGGGTTCCAAATAGCTATTCAGATCTGGGTTACTTAGAGGGGAGGCCCGCTAAGGTGTGGACACCCGCTGCCTCGTCTAAAAGCCTGGCGGAACAGCTCCATCTTGCAGGCCCCGCAGAACTGTGAAAGGTTCCCCAGGGCCCTGGTCTCTTCCGGGAGCTCATTCCACCAGGCAGGCAAGAGGCAAGACGGACATCCCTGGGGCCGGGGACCACCAGGAGATGTTGGTTAGCAGATTGCAGTGACCTGTGGGGCTCATAAGGGGAGAAGCGGTCTCAAAGATACGCAGGCCTTTTCTTGGGGATACCTGCCCTCTTCTTTCATTTGTCTCCCGGCCAAGGTCAACCCACTGCGTCCTCTTTATCAGGGACCCAAGACAGAATGTGCCATAACAGCAAATCCCGTTCTTCAAAAAGAAAAAGAAAAAAGTCCTTGCCAGAGGAACCAATGCCAGCAGCTCCCGTACCCGCCGACAATATTTCTCCTCCTTAAATGGTGTCGTGCGTGTCAAAAAAGCTCTTCTAAGTCTTAATTACAAGACGACGGCAGCAACAAAGCTCACGCGAGCTTCTCACTGTACGCCTTTATTTACTCTCTCATCTGCTTGAGCATTTTAATATCCCGAGTTTCAAGCTAGCAAACAGATGCCTAGTATTTCTTTTTTTAACACCCTGGTTCTAATGGCTTAATCCTCTAGGTAGAGATCGGAGAGACGTGGGGTGGGGGTGGGGGGGAGAGCCACGTTGACGCCACTTTCGAGCAAATGGGCCTGAATATTCATTAAACAACATTCAAATTAAACATCCCAAACTCTGAAAAGCGGCAACATATGGCCTGCTTTTGTTTCGCATAAACCGAAGAGGAGGTTGCGCCATTAAGTTTCCACAGACATAACGTTCATTGCCAATGAAGGATGTGTCCCTACAGGGACTCCGCCACCGTTTTCACCATCCTCCCATTCCCCCCATAGGGGTTCCACGTCCTTTGCATTTGAAGGACCCTCCGCTACCGTCTTCAAGATGTCAACAAAATTCCCATCAATCTTCTGGGGTGGGGTGGGGCGAGCAAATGAAATTCTTTGAGAGCGATTTTTGAAGAAAGAAGAGAAGAAGAGATGGTTTGCGACTGGCAGTATTTCATTATGGGTTGTTAGATTGTGTTACCTTTCTGCGCATGCATGCGCACACACACAGACACACACACCCCTCCCCAGCCCGTTTCCCCCCCAAACACACACATCTTCTTGACTGGGTGTTTTAAATGGCCATTATTCCCTTGTTGTGAGGCTCTAGCGCCCCCTTCTGGGCAAATATATTCTGCACACACCTCGAAATTCCATTGCAATTCTTTTTCTAAAAACTCACTCCAGCCAGGGGTAATGAAAGTGCTAAAGTCCACACAGGGTTGCCAACTCTGGGCTGGGAAATTCCTAGATAGTTGGGAAGGGAGGGAGAGCAACAGAGACGTGATGCCACAGAGCCCTCCCTCCAAAGCGGCCATTTCCTCCAGGGAAACCGATCTCCACCATCTGGTAGGCAACCCCTGGGCATGAGCTGAATGGCAAGGTGCAAGACTCCGGGGGCCTTTGGGGGTTTGGTCTGTCTTTGCCTGAGCAACTGAGGCAAGCCTCAGCACCACCGGGTGCTGCTGGTGAGGAAGAAGGTGAAGGAAGGACGCGGGACTGTCATCATTTCTCAGGTCTGGCAAACCCCGGGGGAAAAGAAGGAGAAGAAGAAGAGGAGGAGGAGGAGACTGGATTTATATCCCATCCTTCACTACCTGAAGGAGTCTCAGAGAGGCTTACAATCTCCTTTCTCTTTGTCTCCCCACAATAAACACCCTGTGAGGTAGATGGGGCTGAGAGAGCTTTTTTGAGAACTGCTCGTGAGAGAACAGCTCTGTGAGAACTCTGACTGACCCAAGGTCACACCAGCAGCTGCATGTGGAGGAGTGGGGAATCAAACCTGGTTCTCCCAATTAGAATCTGCACTCCTAACCATTACACCAAACTGGCAAAATACAACTGCCTTGACGTGGCAAGGGGGCTTGCGTGGTTCGATGAGACTGTGGGCTATGCCGTGGAGGGCCACCCAGGACAAACAGGCCACAGCAGAGAACTCAGACTAAGTGTGATCCACTGGAGAATGAAATGGCAACCCACTCCAGTATCGTTGCCAAGAAAACCCCATGGACAGTAACAAAAGGCTAAAAGATATGACGCTGGAAGATGGGCCCCTCAGGTCGGAAGGTGTCCAATATGCTACTGGGGAAGAGCAGAGGGAAAGTACGAGGAACCCCAGAAAGAGTGAAGCAGCTGGGCCAAAGCCAAAAGGACACTCAGCTGTGGACGACGGTGAAAGGAAAGTCCGATGCTGCAAAGAACAATACTGCATAGGAACCTGGAATGTAAGATCTATGAATCAAGGTAAGCTTGACGTGGTCAAAAATGAGATGGCAAGACTGAACATCGACATCTTGGGAATCAGTGAACTAAAGTGGACAGGAATGGGTGAATTTAACTCAGAAGACCATTATATCTACTACTGTGGTCAGGAATCCCGTAGAAAAAATAGTGTGGCCTTTGTAGTCGACAAGAATGTGTGAAAGGCAAGTAATGTAATACAATCTGAAAAATGACAGAATGATCTTGGTCCGAATCCAAGGCAAACCATTCAACATCACAGTAATTCAAGTCTATGCCCCAACCACTGATGCAGAAGAGGCTGAAAAGGACCGGTTCTATGAAGGCCTACAACACCTCCTAGAACTAACACCAAAAAAAGATGTCCTCATCATCATAGGGGACTGGAATGCTAAAGGAGGAAGTCAAAAGGTAACCGGAATAACAGACAAGTTTGGCCCTGGAGAACAAAATGAAGCAGGGCAAAGGCTAACAGAGTTTTGTCAAGAGAACACGCTGGTCATAACGAACACCCTCTTCCAACAACCTAAGAGGTGACTCTACACATGGACATCACCAGATGGGCAACACTGAAATCAGATTGATTATATAATTTGCAGTCAAAGATGGAGAAGCTCTATCCAGTCAGTAAAAACAAGACCTGGAGCTGATTGTGGCTCAGATCATGAGCTACTCATTGCAAAATTCAGACTTAAACTGAAGAAAGTTGGGAAAACCACAAGGCCATTCAGATTTGACCTTGATCACATTCCTGATGAATATACAGTGGAGGTGCAGAATAGGTTTAAGGGACTAGATTTGATAGACAGAGTGCCTGAAGAACTATGGTTTGTGACATTGTACAGGAGGCAGCAATCATCACCATCCCAAAGAAAAAGAAACACAAGAAAGCAAAGTGGCTGTCTGATGAGGCTTTACAAATAGCAGAAGAAAGAAGAAAAGCAAAAGGCAGAGCTGAAAAGGAAAGATCTGCCCAACTGAATGCAGATTTCCAGAGAACAGCAAGGAGAGATAGGGAGGCTTTCCTGAATGAACAATGCAAAGTAATAGAGGAAAACAATAGAGTGGGAAGGACTAGAGATCTCTTCAAGAAAATTGGAGAAATCAAGGGATCATTCCATGCAAAGGTGGCCATGATAAAGGATAAAAATGGTAGGGACCTAACAGAAGCAGAAGAGATTAGGAAGAGATGGCAAGAATACACAGAAGAACTATACAAGAAGGAGCTCAATGTCCTTGACAACCACGATGGTGTAATCACTGACACTGAGCCAGATATCCTGGAATGCGAAGTCAAATGGGCCTTGGAAAGCATTACTAACAGCAAAGCTAGTGGAGGTGATGGTATCCCAGCTGAGCTATTCAAAGTCTTAAAAGATGATGCTGTTAAAGCGCTGCACTCAATTTGCCAGCAAATTTGGAAAACACAACAGTGGCCACAGGATTGGAAAAGGTTCCAATCCCAAAGAAGGGCAATGCCAAGGAATATTCAAACTATCACACCATTACACTCATTTCACATGCTAGCAAGGTCATGCTAAGGATCCTACAAGCTAGGCTTCAGCAGCATGTGGATAGAGAACTACCAAAAGTACAAGCTGGGTTTTGAAGAGGTAGAGGAACTAGAGATCAAATTGCCAACATTTGCTGGATTATGGAGAAAGCAAGAGAGTGCCAGAAAAAGATCTGCTTCTGCTTCATTGACTATGCTAAATCCTTTGATTGTGTGGATCCCAACAAACTATCGCAAATCCTTAAGGAGATGGGAGTACCAGACCACCTCACATGTCTCTTGAGAAACCTGTACAAGGGTTATTTAATTTATATGCAGAGTACATCATGTGAAATGCTGGCCTGGATGATTCAGAAACCGGAATTAAGGTTGCTGGAAAAAACATCAACAACCTCGGATATGCAGACAATACCACTCTAATGGCAGAAAGTGAAGAGGACCTCAAGAGCCTCTTGCTAAGGGTGAAAGGGGAGAATGCGAAGGTTGGCTTGAAACTCAACATCAAAAAAATGAAGATCATGGCATCCAGCCCCATCACTCCTTGGCAAATAGAAGGGGAAGTCATGAAAGCAGTGACAGACTTCACATTCCTGGGATCCAAGATCACTGCAGACGGTGACTGCAGCCATGAAATTAAAAGATCCCTGCTCCTTGGGAGGAAAGCCATGGCAAACCTAGACAGCATATTAAAAAGTAGAGACATCACCCTGCCAACAAAAGTCCGTACAGTCAAAGCAATGATATTCCCAGTAGTACTGTATGGCTGCGAGAGTTGGACTATAAAGAAGGCCAAGCGCCGAAGAATAGATTCTTTTGAGTTATGGTGCTGGAGAAGACTCGACTTGCAAGACCCTTGGACTTGCAAGGAGATCAAATCAGTCAGTCCTAAAAGAAATCAACCCTGACTGTTCCCTGGAAGGCCAGATCCTGAAGCTGAAGCTCAAATACTTTGGCCACCAAATGAGAAGGGAGCCCTCACTGGAGAAGACCCCGGTGCTGGGAAAGATTGAAGGTCGAAGAAGAAGGGGACAGCAAAGGATGAGATGGTCAGACAGTGTTATCAAGGCAACGAACATGAAATTAAGCAGACTCCAGAGCACAACGGAAGACAGGAGGGCCTGGCATGATGTGGTCCATGGGGTCGCAAAGAGCCAGTCCATGGGTGAGAGCCAGTTTGGTGTAGTGGTTAAGTGCACGGACTCTAATCTGGGAGAACCGGGTTTGATTCCCCACTCCTCCACTTGCACCTGCTGATGTGACCTTGGGTCAGTCACAAGCTCTGGCACAGCTGACAGAGCAGTTTCTGTCAGAGCTCTCTCAGCCCCACCTACCTCACAGGGTGCCTGTTGTGGGGAGGGGAAGGGAAAGGAGTTTGTCAGCCGCTCTGAGACACCTTTGGGCAGTGAAGGGCGGGGAATAAATCCAATCTCCTCCTCCTCCTCCTCCTCCTCCTCCTCCTCCTCCTCCTCCTCCTCCTCCTCCTCCTCCTCCTCTCTCTTCTTCTTCTTCTTCTTCTTCTTCTTCTTCTTCTTCTTCTTCTTCTTCTTCTTCTTCTTGACTGTGTGACTGAACAAGAAGTGCAAGCTCACCAGCATCTTTACCGGTCAATGTTGCATTTTTTTTCAGCCCCTGGATCTAAAGGATTGCCAGAGATGTGGCTCAGTGGTAGAGCATCTGCTCGACATGCAGAAGGCGTCAGGTTCAATCCTTGGCATCTCCAGTTCAAAGGACCAGGCGGTAGGTGCGCTGAGTTCTCGACAGGGAGAAATCAAAGAGAAATCCCTCTTTTAAAAGAGAAGAGAGAGAGAGAGGAATCAATGGCTATATCTTTAAAAAAGTGATTTGGGAAAAAGAAATCCCCCTCACCATAACAACACTACCCACGCCCCATTGCTCACCATGATTCTTCTTTGGTTATCTGAAGTTTTTATTTTATGGAAGAGAAAATGGTGTATTCGAGTATAAAACAGTACTGAATCCCCCTCTGTAATCGTAAAGCTCAATGTAGCCTAGTGGCTACCGGAGCCCCTGTCCCCAGCCATGATAGAGTAAATGTTACTCAGAGTGTGTGAAATTGAATAGGAGTTAATTTGAGGCTTAAGTGATCAGTCAGAGCATTTGATCTGCATACTGTCTGGAATTGCTTCAATGAATTGTTTTATTTATTTATTTATTTCAATTTATAGCGGGTATCCAAAGTCCCACAAACCCTTTGAGCGGCTCTTGGGCTGTGCAAGTTAGTGCCTGGCAGCCTCTCCAAGAGATTCAAAATGGGAAAAGGAATTCTCAGCACCTCCCAGCAATCAGTATTCAGAGGTACACTGCCTCTGAACATGGAGGTTCTTTTCAGCTGCCATGAAAAAAATGGCTTGAAGGCACTGTATTTCCATATGCGAACAGCTTGGGAAGGGCGAACAAAAAAGAAAGGTCTGTTGCCTGGATCTCCATCTTGATGACGTCCTGGAGCCAGCTGGTCGGTCCCTGCTGGAAACTGCTGAATGGGTCTTTGGTCTGAGCCAGCAGGGCTCTTCTGTTTGATTTATAACAAACATCCAAACATAAAACCCAGAAGAGCCCGCGGCATCTTTCAAAAGAGTGGTTGGGGTGATGGCCATTGTCTGAAAGCCTTAGAAAGACTTGCTCTCCATGAATTTGTCTCATCCTCTTTTAATGTCATCTACATCATTGGCTATCACCTCCTCATGCTTCTTAACAGGGACAAACGTGGTATCTTTGGTACCACGGTTCAGTTGGTGGTTGCGAAGGAGGCACCGAGTGGGTTAAAGCCTCCACTTGACCGTGGTGGCTGGTGTGGCAACTACAGGTAAGTGTGCCTCAGGATCTCCTTTTCCAACCCCCTCCTGAACCTGTGCTTAAGGAGAGATCTTGAGCACGTGCAGGAATTGTTTTATTCCCTTTAGCAGAAGAACCAGCTAAGCGCTGCAATGCCTCAAGGACACGTGGGCCATGGTTGCTCTCTTCGCTCAATGCACAGGGCAAGAAAGGGCTAGCAGCCGCGGGCAGAGCACAGGCTATGTCAGGGCTTTGCTCAGTTGTACTACTGTTCCCCAATCTTGCTAGTATAGATACCTCTGAACACAAGAAATGGCATTTGGCGTCTCCCGAAGTAGATCCAACAATATCACATTTATTTTCTTCCGAAGGTTTCTTGTACCCATACGCCACGTTCGCCAATGTGATTTAAAACAACAACAACAAATCGACTCCTTCCCGTAAAACGGTCCTAGAGATGAAATAACAACCAATGAAGATGCAGCGAAATAAATTTTTGCAACGTGTCAGTTGCGAGAATATCCGCCTCCTCGTTGTTTTGATGGGATCCCTTCCCGCTAGAGAAGAGGAGACTTGATATTTGAAGGCAGTACGTTAAAAAAAACAACCAACAAGGTGGGCTGGTAAACAAGACAAGCTGTCCTCGTGAGAGAAACCCAGAAGAGGAAGAAGAAGACGTACGCGGCGATCGCTAAGGATGCCGCCTCCGCAGATGACAGGTACCGCTGGGTCAGCAGGGGATAGGAAGGTATCTTCAACTCACAGTCGGCACCCCATTAAAAAGCTTCCATTCATCAATACCTTCCATGTAATTGCTTCGCCTCCCACAGGAAAAGGGGTTACCCATAGTATCATCCCAGCACGAGGCTTGCCAAGAACGCAGCATGATGGGGGGTGGGGGGAGAATCCACATTCTGAAAAGCTGCTACTTATTTGGGGTTGCATTTTCGACACACAGACACGTACACGCTCTGCCAAGGAAACATTTGTCTGGAAAGGCGGTCAGGTCCAGAAGCGACCGTGAAACTTGTACGGCGAATAAGAGATGTCAAGTTTCTTTAATTCTCCCCACCCCAGTACGCAAAATATGCTTGAGATCATCTTTAAAATAACCTTCTAATTAGGTTTGCCAGCCTCCAGGTGAGGGCTGGAGATCCCCCAGAATTTAAACTGATCTCCCTGCAACAGAGATCAGTCATTCCCCCCCAAAAAAAACAACAACTGTTGGAGTGCGGACTTCCAGGCATTGTACCCTGCCAAGGTTCCTCCACTCTATAAAACCCTGCCCTCTCCAGGTTCCAGCCCTAAAATCTCCCGGGAATTTCCCAACCAGAGCTGGCCATCGTTCAGAACATCCCACAGCACCCAGTAAAGGATGGGCGGAATCACGTGGATCCATCCTGCTAAGAGGCCCTGCCTTTCTCCTGTGTGAAGATGCCTTCCACTCATACTAGTGGAGAATGCCTGGCAGGTGCCATTGGGTGGAGGTACTGCCGTTTGTGGGATCCAACCCCCCCCCCCCGCAAGTTCTTGACTGAGCTGACATCTAAATCTGATCTCTCATAACTCAAAAGCCATACTCTTAACCCCTATGTCACATCAGATCCCCACAGAATTCTTCTTAACCTAACCGTCTTAGCCCATGAAACCAGATTCTCTTCCCTTCGTTCCCTCCATTGTCCAGATCTTAAAATAAAGTTATCATCAGAAGTATGGTTTGGCACACCCCCGGGGGAACGAGGGGTGTGTGGCCCATGGAACCACTTTGGGGGACTCTGATCTGGAGAACTGGGTTTGATTCCCCACTCCTCCACATGCAGCTGCTGGTGGGACCTTGGGTCAGGCATAAGTTCTTTCAGAGCTGTTCTCTCAAGGGTAGTTCTCGAAAGAGCTCTCTCAGTCCCACCTTCCTCACAGGGTATCTGTTGTGGGGAGGGGAAGGGAAAGGAGTATGTAAGCTGCTCTGAAACTCTGAGTGAAGGGCAGGGTATAAATCCAATCTCCTCCTCCTCCTCCTCCTCCTCCTCCTCCTCCTCCTCCTCGTCTTCTTCTTCTTCTTCTTCTTCTTCTTCTTCTTCTTCTTCTTCTTCTTCTTCTTCTTCTTCTTCTCCTCCTCCTCCTCCTCCTCCTCCTCCTCCTCCTCCTCCTCCTCCTCCTCCTCCTCCTCCTCCTCCTTCTTCTAGTGTTTTCCTCAGCCTTGCCGTAGTAAAGTTTGCACAAAGGCACAGCCGGTAGATAGTCAGAGCAACTGCTGTTTACTCTGCCTTCCCTGGGCCCCTACCAGTCGCATTGCATTGTGTGTGTGTGTGTGTGTATGAAATGCCATCAAGTCACTTCCATCTTGTGGCCACCCTATGAATGAAAGACCTCCAGAACGTCCTCCTCTCGTTCACAGCCTGGCTCGGGCCTTGTGGGCGGAGGGGACTTTGTGGCTTCCTTGACTGAGTCGATCCACCTCCCGTTGGCTCTTCCTCTCTTCTTGCTGCCTTCCACTTTTCTTAGGATTGTTGCTTTTTCCACTGACTCTGGTCTTCTCGTGATTTGAACAAAGCTTCTGAAGAAGTGTTGCACGCACACAAATAAAACTTTGTGGGTCTTAGAGGTGGCGCCTGACTCAGGCCTTGATGAAATTGTGACAGCGTCAGTTTGATCATTTTAGCTTCTCGGGAGAGTTCTGACTTGAGTGATTGAAAAGCCAATTATGGTCCCGGTCACACGGAGCATTTGCCCAGCCGAAGACACGGTAGCCCTGCAAGGTTTCTGGGCAGGATCACACAGGCACATCTGGGAGGCGTAGCACTCCCATGGCCAACATGCAGCTTCCCTCTGAAGCTGTGGAATAAAAAACTACCAGGAAAGGAGCACTAGTTTCCGGAAACCCCGGGGCAAAGGCCAGCGTCTGATCGCGAAAGCACCAGTATCCTGCAGCATCCGACACCCACCCATGTCCCGGGGCAAACCGGATGTTGTAATTTTCCATGGGATGCGCACCAACGCCAAATGGCGCATGCACACATGCAAGACACCAACAGCGCCCCCCCAACGGCGCATGCACACATTACAACAGCGCGGCTTGTGTGCTCGTGCTGCACTGCCTTTTCGCCGCGCTGCAGCATCGTGGTGCTCAGAGCTGGAGTGTGGCAACTCGACAGACTGTGTGTTTGGGCTACCGCGACTTATTTTGCTCCGGGACGAACAGCCATGCCTCCCCCCCCCACATTTTCTGGCCTGTATGACCGGGGCCTCTATCTCTTTTTGCAGGTCCTCTACTCTCCTCCAACATCACATTTCAAATGAATCAACTGTTACCCTTCTGCATTGTCCAACTTTCACACCCATATATAACAATGCGGGGGGGTACCATGGCATGAATTAACTTGATCTTGGCCTGCGGCCACACACACTAAATAATCCCCTTTCAATCCACTTTTAATGCACTTTCCAAATGGATTTTACCAGTTCACACTGTAAAATCCAGTTGGAAAGTGCACTGAAAGTGGATTGAAAGTGGGTTATTTAGTGTGTGTGGCCACCGCCTTAGTCGCCAGAGACACATCTTTATATTTAAGAATCTTTTCTAGCTCCTTCACGGCCGCCCTTCCCAGTCTCAGCCTCCTTCTGGCATCTCGGTTGCTGTCTCCCTTTGGGTTGAAGGTAGAACCAAAGGAATAGAAAATCTCTAACTATTTCAGTTTCTTCAATGTCGGATCGGCATGACCGTACAACTGTGATGGCATTTTCCTAGTCTCTACAAGACTTTACACAGAGAGTGATTAAACTGTGGAATTCACTGTCAGAGGATGTAGTGATGGTCACACAGGCACAGATGGCTTTAAAAGGGGATCAGATAGATTCACAGAGAGTAAGTCTATCAATGGCTACTAGCCATGGTGGCTGAGGGGCTCCTCCACATTCAGAGGCACTAAACCTCTGAACCCCAGAGCCAGGAGGCAACCTCAAGGGAAGGCCTCAGCCTCTGTGCCCTCTTGTTGGCCCTTTGGTGGAACTGGCTGGCCCCTGTGTGAGACGGGAGGCTGGACTAGATGGACCCTCACTGGTCTGATCCAGCAGGGCTCTTCTTCTGTTCGTCTTAAGCTAAACTGCCCCCTTTTCAACACGGTCAGGATGTTAGGTGGCGGCCTTCTAAGAAATAGCAAAAGTGCCGCTGACACACCAAGGTACAGACCTGTCCTTTTGCACTGCTTATTAACAATCTATAGCATGACCAGAAATGCACAAACAGTTTGGGAAATAACACTTGTTATTCTGCTACAGATGATTGCTGAAATGACCTCAAGCACATTTTTTTCCCCTGCGTACAACCGACACAGCATGGGTTTAGTTTAAATCTGTTGACCTGTTTTAATCATGTTTACCTGAACAGTTAACACATTGGGAGTGAAACATAAAGCAAATCGATTTGGGGGGGGGCACTTCCCAAATGCAACTGCTCTTTATTTGGCAATTGTACACCGGCAGCTTTATATCTTTGGTTAGAAAGCAGCTCCATTATGGGCCTTTGTTTGAGGGGCAGAACAGAGACGGCTGGTCTTTTGGTCTAGCTGTGGTTGTACTGCCCCCTAGTGAACACATGTTGCTATGCTACTAAAGTTTAAAAGGGAAATTGCTTTTAAAAAAAAAATCAGGTGGGGTAGCCCTGTTGGTCTGAAGCAAAAGAGCAAAGTTTTAGTCCAGTGGCACCTTTAAGACTGACAAAGTTTAATTCTGGATATAAGCTTTTGTGTGCATACACGCCCACGAAAGCTTATACCCCAAATTAAACTGTCAGCCTTAAAGTTACCGCCGGTCTCACACTTCTGTTCTTTTAAAATTATTTGTGAATGTTTCTTTACTGTGTCCCACAGAGCTATTTAAGTCTTTAAATTTGGGTTGCACAGAAAGTTCTGAGATTATGAAAATGAGGATCCGGCTTTGATGTTTCACCAATAGGAATTCCAATTAATTAAAACACTAAATGACATTTTCCCTGTTGTAACAACCTTGTATCTCGCTTCAGCACTTGCCACAGGGACAAAGGAGTATTCACTATTCACTGCTTTGTGGCTATTTTATAAGGTATCAGCCACTTATACGACCCAATGGCAAACTGGGGGGAAAGGGTTCCCCCCCCCGCCCAGTTTTGTAGAATTAAACTTACGTCCCTCTGCAACCTATCAGAAAAGTTCCCTTCCACCTCTATGAAGGGCTGAAGTTGATTACTTTCTTGAAAGGACACACGCCTTCAAAGACGATGCCTTGCTCAGGGGATACTAGAATAGAGCTGGAGGCTGCACATCAGAATCTGACAGGTATCTGCTGGACAGGGTTGCCAAACTGGAAACTGGGTTGGAAAATTCCTGGAGATTTGGAGATGGAGCCTTTGGAGGGTGGGGTTTGGGGAGGAGAGGGAATGCCGTGCAGTGGTCGTGTCCAGACAGGCAGGACATGGAGGACACTGAAAATCCCAACGCTTAATGAGTTGATAACGAAGATTATGGAATGTGCTGAAATGGACAGACTGAGGCTGAGGACAGACTGGCAGTTTGCTCCGGTAGCCAGTCGCGGCAAAAAAGCCCCAGAACAAACTGTTCCGGGTTTTCCCATTCAGACAGCCTGGGCTGCTGTCGGAAGATACGGGGCGGAGGCGGGCAGGAGCGTTCAGAATGCTGCCCCGGAGGCTTGCTGTATTCAACGTTTCCCCATTAATTCGGCCATGAGTATGTGGGTGTATATGCACATGAGCACTCATGCGCGCATGCGCATAAGCACATAAGCGCATTTTGCCAATGGGGGAGGATCCTGCAGTGCCAGCACCGCATTGGGCAGTAGAGCAGAGCACGGCCAATCATACTGCTGCTGCCCAACGTGGGTTGCTTCCGGCTTATCGGCGGAGCATTCAGACTTCCTGGGAGTGGAGAAACGTGCGATTGGGATTTGCTACTGGTTACATGAGGTATCTTTTTAATCCGGCGGTGAAGCGCAACAGCACGGGTTGGCTACGGGTGGGAGACGCCAGGCAGATGTGCCTGTGTGACCGCCCAGTTTACTGCGGGATTGAATCGTCGCTGGCCCGGGTCCCTACTGGGGCAAATTGCCAGTCTGAACTCAGCCTGACAAATATACTAAAAGGAAAAATGGAAGAAGAATTTATGGGACCATGGAGGGCGTTTTATGACTAGTTAAAACATAAATACTAAGAAACTAAGACTAAATGAAGAACAATAAGAAAGATGGTTATAATAGTTGTGAAACTTTCAGGAGAGGTTTTGCATGCAGAACGCCAATTTGGAATTTTTTATACAACTCTGTACTCTTCCCCCCTTCTTTTCCCTTCCCCCTTTCTATATATAAACTAATAAAACTCTATTAAAAATAGATTCTGGGTGCACCAGAGATTTGCTCAGCCCGGCTATAGTTACTGGGTTGGGGGTCCCAGTACAAACTCTGCCTTTGGAATTTTAGGTTTCTTTTCTCTGTGTCTATAGTGTTTCTTTATCTCTGTAATATGAGTGTTTGGCCTTGGTGTCTAGCACCAGCTTTCTCTTGGGAAAATAGACCCGTTAGTTTGGTGGGCTCTTACCCATTCTTTGATTGGCTCCTGGCCATCAGGGCCCCCCCTTGAATTGTGTATATCTGCTTGCTTCATGCATTTATTGCCAGTTCTAACACGAGAGGTGTAAAGATAATCTGCATACTTCAATGTCTCAATAAACTTAACTTCTTTGCAAGGAAGTTGTTGGGAACTGATAGCTGAAGGAGTCTGACAATAGATTCCATCTTCCAAAGCAGTCATTTCTCCAGGTTGTAATCCCAGGAGATCTCCAGCCATCACCTGGAGGTTGGCAAGCCTACCTCATCTGCTGAAGTGGGCCATGGCCTTCGACCACTCGTGCTCTTTCAATAGACATTTCAATTGGTCAAAAAGTTACACGAGGAGTCTTGGTATTTTAAAAAAAACCACACCACTAAAACGACAAACCTCAATCGTAGCTTGTTCCTGCTTGCATTAAGTCTATTATTTTGTTTACCAAGCTCTTAGGAGATGATTTTTTTGCTTTTTGGGATCACCAAGCCTGCCTCCTTTAAAATAACTTTCATCACCAGTGCTTTGACTCCACCAGAACTATTTCTACAAGGATGTTTCGTCCCAATTGGCCAGTGCCTGTTAATGCTTCTGAGCACAGCTTTTCAAACACTTAATTACTGAAGCCAGTTTGGTGTAGTGGTTACGAGCAGGAGACTTTAATCTGAAGAACTGGGCTTGATTCCCCACTCCTTCGATGGCATTTTGCCCCAGAGAAGTCCCTCCCTTCCCCAAGCCCTGCCCTCTTCAGTCTCCACCCCCAAAATCTCCAGGGTATCCCCAACCTGAGCACCTGAGTTGTTTGGCTTGGCTGGTTCCCACAGTCTATCCCATTCCCCCTATTTGTGGACAGCGGAACTACAGTTGGTTCAAAGGAAAAGAGTGCGCAGCCCTTTTCACAGCTGTGGGCGTGCTCTTTCCCGGCTGTCACATGACCAGTGCGGCTGTGACAACATCCTTCCCCCCTTCCCATCCGCATTTCCCCATGTACTTGCTGGCAAATGCATGGCTCCAACCGAGTTACAGCCATTATCCACACAGCAGACACGGGATCCAACCTTAAGCTAGAGGAACTTGAGAGCCAGTATGGTGTAGCACTTAAAGTGTCGGGCTGGGCTATGAGTTCTGAGTCCCAGGTTTGAATCCCCACTCTGTTGTGGAAGTTTGCTGGGTGACCTTGGGTTGGTCACATACTCTTGGCCTAATCTACCTCACACGGTATACTACAAATGTCGTGTGACAATTCCCCGTGGTTCTACGAGTTGACAACCATAGTCAGGGATGGAAGTAAATGTTGGTCAGATGGTCACTCCAAACGTGGCTCTCCAGAAGCCACAGAGAGGAGTTCCCTCTAAGCTGTGGAGTCTCGTGAGCAAAAATTCTACTTTGTGAGCAAATGGTGTTAAAGTTGTGAGTAAGCGAATTGGCCACAGCATAAATTAGTGTGCTCTGGAGCCCTCCTTCCTGAGCCAAGACAAAAATGTGTGAGCTGGAGGCTAAAAAACTGTGAGCTAGCTCACACTCACTCAGCTTGGAGGGAACACGGGGGAGGACACAGTAAAGCATCATGCCGTTGAGCAGCCAGACTCAAGTCCAGGAGCACCCCGGAGACCAACGCTCAAGAGTCAAAGCTCCTTTCGTCAGAGACGCCACCATGTCTCTGGCTGTCAAAATGTCCAGAATAATTTCTGTTTAGTTCACACAAAGCACTGAAATACAATCTGTTAAGCATAATTAAAACATCTGAGTCTTTGGCTGTGATCACTCAAACAGTTTGGCCCAACACAGGCACCCCACCCCTCCGGATCAAGTGGGTGTGGTTAGACAGCCACATCTGTCAGGCGTTCCCCGGGTGTACTCACCCCGTTTTAGGATGACTTGGAGCTGGGTTAAAAAGCCACCACGTTACAAGTGGCATTTTTTGTTCCCCTCACAG
Organism: Gekko gecko; assembly: GCA_029375565.1. Classification (NCBI taxonomy): domain Eukaryota; kingdom Metazoa; phylum Chordata; class Lepidosauria; order Squamata; family Gekkonidae; genus Gekko; species Gekko gecko. The sequence continues at coordinate 2,773,278 of JAPDNY010000008.1, forward strand.
TCATTGCACATGGTCAGATGTCTGAATGCAGGGGAGCACACATGGAATGGATTTGGCAGTCTTGGGCTGCGGCCACACACACCAAATAATCCACTTTAAATCCACTTTAAATGCACTTTCCAGCTGGATTTCGCCAGTTCACACAGTAAAATCCCGTTGGAAAGTGCACTGAAAGTGGATTGAAAGTGGATTATGTAGTATGTGTGACCACAGCCTGAACCTGCATATCTGTTCTGCCGCCAGGGAGGGGTTTTTTTCCTTAAAAAATTGCCTGTGTGTGCATGTGTGCATATGCATGCTCACTTATGTGCACACATGCATTTTGAATTGGGGGGGCAGCGCACTCCATGGCTGAAGTGCTGCAATAATGTGACCCACAGTATGTCTGCGTGGGTAACCCACAGCAGGGCGTGATGAGTGGTTGGTATGCCCTGCTGTGGGTAACCCACAGCAGGGCGTGATGTGTGGTTGGTATGCCCTGCAACACCTTAAACCAGTTCAATTTGAGGTGGTACCATATCGCACCAAGCTGCCAGTGTGACCACAGCCTTTGACTCCCAATGAAGAAGTCACGTTGGTGTCTGTAAACTGGTATTTTCAGGGCTGGTGACCCACATGATCCAGACGTGTACATCGGCTACTCTTCCATTTTAGCTGCTTCTGGGCCTCTCTGACTATTGTACCGGTCTCGTGAATGAGTGAGGCCTCTGGTTCTTCAGCCATTTTAACGGCTTCAGAATCACCCGTCAGACTATTGATTTAATGTCAGCTTCTTTGAATGTAGGCTGGTTCCACCTCCCCTCCCAAACTTATTTTTTGATCCTTCGAAATACCTGGGTGGGAACTTTGATGTTTCCACAGGACGCGTGTGGCAAGAGGCAACCTGCCTTTCACAATTTCATGTCGAAGTTCCCTTGTAGCAGAACTTCAGAAGGATGCTGACAGGGACACGCCCGGCCTGTGTATGGGCGGATAATTGAGAAGTAAAAAAAATGCTGGCGGTGTTCTGTTGATACATGCCTTTGCTTAAAGAAACAACAACAATCAGCCCGAGATTTCCAGAGAACATGAAATGTGGTTTTAAGGGCATGATTTGCTACTGATTGTTCTGATTTGATTTTTAAGAACCCAGTCAATGCAATGGAGCGCTCAGTAGTCCTTTCAAAGCATTTCTTAAGAAAAAGGAATACATTCCGGGGATGGGGGGGATCTGACCCTGATCTAAATGGCCCAGGCCAGCCTGATCTCATCCGGTCTCGAAGCTAAGCAGGGTCGGTCCTGGTTAGTGCTTGGATGGGAGACCACTAAGGAAGTCCAGGGTTGCTACGCAGAGGCAGGGACTGGCAAGCCACCTCTCTTCCTTTCTTGCCCTGACCCGGATGGTCCAGACTAGCCCAATCTTGCCAGATCTCAGGAGCTACGGAGGGTCATCCCTGGTTAGTACTCAGATGGGAGACCACCAAGGAAGTGCAGGGTTGCTAGGCAGAGGCAGGCCAGGGCAAACCCCTCTCAATGTTTCTGGGCTTGAAAACTCTACCGGGGTCGCCATAAGTTGGCTGTGACTTTACAGCGCTTTCCCCCCTCACCACCGGTCCGCTGTGACAAACACTGGCCCTTTCTACACACTCTTTTCAATCCATGTTCACCGCGGTGTCCTCCAAGCAATTCTGCACTAAAATCGAATCCGACCTTCTTTTTCATCCAGGTTTCCCCCCCATTCTGCATTAAAATTGAGTTCAATCTTCTTTTTATTCCTTTCCCCCCCATTCCGCATTACATCACCTCCCTTCAGTGGTCAGCTCAGTTTCATCCAGCTGTTGCCCCGGGTTATTTGGATGCTGTTTTGCCAGGGACTTAATTTGCCTCGACTCGAACACTGAGAAAATCTGGAGTGGCTGGCCAATGCGGAAAGGACCACTGCCAAGAATCTGTGACGCATTAAAAGCCTCACAGGTGGCTACTCTAGCATCAACTTTCAAGGCCAAGGCCTGCTTCCTTGGGTGCAAAAATTGTAACCCCATTGTTGTAACGTATTGAGCCTCGACCATACTTCGGCTGATGCTTAACTCAGACAGAGCTTGAGGATCCATAACAATAGCTGACTAGGAACCTATAATGGACCAGTAGGGAGACAGGAATCCTGGAGTCAACCAATGGAATAACAATGTTGTGTAAATAGCCTATCGCGGGAGTGGGGGGGGTGTTTGGGGTGTCACCTTTTGCATGCATAAATACCCGGCTTCAGCCAGGGATTCTCAGTCTTCTTTCTACTTGCTGAAATCACCAATAAGCTATAAGCTGATCACTATACGCGTCTCGAACCCGGTATATTTCACCTGTTCTGCAGGAATAAAAACTGTGTTCATCTTCAGGGTGCTACAAGACGGCTGTTAGTTTTGGCTTCTGAAAAGAGGAGCAGATAGGAGCGATGGCCAACAGTGAATCGGGACAAACCCAGCAACATGGGTGTTTTGTGTTGCCCTCCAGTGCTTTCTATTGCAGCCAGTACCTGCAAGGCCCTCGGGGGCATTCCGTTCCCGTTCCATGACAGCTCCTGTACCAACACGCCGCTCTCCCAAGTGTAAATCTCCTTGGAGCATAAGAAGAGAAGGCTGCAGGCCACAAGGCAGATATAGAAAGCCGCACAGGGAGCCATTATTTCAACATGCTAGTTGACTAATCATTGTTGTGGAGCTGTGGGCGGGAAACTTGAAGACAGGCTGGGAAACTTGGAAGGCAGATGGGAAAGTCGGTGAGATTGTTCAAGTATTCAGCGGAAGACCATTCAGCCTTGCAGTTTCAGGAAACCAGACTGGTCAAGGCCTGTTTTCCTGTAGGTCCCTTTTGGTGCTCCTGTTCCCCCGCCCCCATGAGGCAGTGGCAGGACAGATAGCTTAGCATCTTCTTATCAGGCTGATTATTGCATTTTTATCATATCTTCATTTTTTTGAACTGTAAATTAATACATAGCTGTTACTACTGATGTACATCGCCCCGAGCCTTGTTTTCCAGAGGATGGCGGTTTAGAAAACTAATTTAATAAATAATTAAAATAAATAAATCAAAGAATCCTGCTCAAAAGTCCAGAGACTTTAGATGCAGTGCCTCCTGTTTGAAACTCAGATGTCAGTGGAAGCAGCTCTTTGATCAAGTGTCTGATGCGCGGGGCTCATCTTCCCAGAGAATGGCTCATGGCGACATTAGCTATAAGCAAATCATATGTCCCTTGGAAGAACTGGAGACTGACTTCCATCCTGAACATTCCAGAATGGCCTTGGATCCAGGTAAGAGGCTAGGCCGGCACCCACATTCTTCCCCAAGCTTGCCCGTCCGGGTTGCCAGCCTTCAGGTAACGCTTGGAGATCTGCCAGAATTACAACTGCTTTCCAAACTATAGAGATCCATTCCTCTGGAGCTTTGGTGGGGGAAGCAGAAAAAGCAGAAGCAGAAGAGGAGGACGAGGAGGATTTATTCCCCACCTTTCACTTGGAATCTCGGAGCGGCTTACAATCTCCTTCCCTTCCCCTCCCCACAACAGACACCCTGTGAGGTAGGTGGGGCTGAGAAAGAGCTCTGAGAGAATGGCTCTTGAGAGAACAGCTCTGAGAGAACTGGGACTGACCCAAGATCACACCAGAAGCTGCATGTGGAGGAGTGGGGAATCAAACCCAGTTCTCTGAGATTAGAGTCCATGCTCCTAAACCACTACACCAAACTGAATTCTATGGCATTCCCTCCCATTGTGACCTGCTGGAGGAAGGAACACCAGTGTACATAAGAGAAGGAGAACCTGCCGGGGTTAGGAAAAGGAAGAGAAAGTCGGGTCAGCACATCCTTCTTTTGATAAGTGTAACTCCTTGTCTGTCTGCAGATTGTGACCCTGAGGTCTTCTTCTCAGAAGTCCAACAGAACAGAACTTTCTCTCTCAGCTAGCAAGGTAACTAGGACCCTATCTCTATCTCTATCTCTCCTCTTTACTATCAGGTATCTCAGTTCCTGAATAAACCTTTCTTTAATCACTTCCTATGATCACTGCTGAGCAATTATTCTGCCAACTGGTTAGTGGTTCCCAGAGCATCCACATACTATCTAAAGGTAGAAAATCCCCAGACTTAAGGGTCAGCAGGACAGGACTAAGGTGAGGATCCAAGATGGCGACTGCCTGTAGCACACAAGATGGCCGTGGAATACGCAGGCTCATAACAATCAAACTTGGAGCGAAAGAATGGAAACCCATTTCACTGAGAGAGATCTTTGGAATGCCACAGGAGAACTTTGAACAGGGCAATCACCCAAGAGGTGTGGGGTCAAACAAACCATAAGTCATATTCTGCAATTGTTTCAACCTTGGAAGATTGTCGGCTTTTAAGGATCCTTGATGCACAAAGTGCTAAACAGGTGTGAGAGGGAATCACCCAGTCTCATCAGATCCTGGAAGCTAAGTAAGGTTGGTACTTGGACAGGAGGCCACCACCACAGAAGGCTCTGAAGAGGAAGGCACCTGGACTTCGTGGAGTCACCATAAGTCAGCTGCAACTTGATGGCGCCGATAGACATAGGCTGGTGTGGGAGGAGTTACAGAGGATGCAAGAGAAATCCTCTTTGAAAAGTTCAGTTTAAAAATCCAAGAGAAGGAAGATTTGTGGAATCACTTGGAGGAAATGCTGAATTTAGCCCAACAACTAAGAGCTGCAGGAAAGGAAGTCCCAAACCAGGATATGATTGTTTTAATTTTGATAAGCCCGCTGGAATCTTTAGAAAAATGGGATCTGTGTAACAGAATCTAGACTAGAGATCATCTGTCCCTAAAAAGTGGTTATTGGTCAATGAGAACACCCTGGCCTGGACGGCCCAGGCTAGTCAGAACTCATTAGATCTCGGAAGTTAAGCAGGGTCAGTCAGGGTTAGTGGTTGGATGGGAGACCGACAAGGAAGTCCAGGGTTGCTATGCAGAGGCAGGCAATGCAAATGTTTATGTCTTGCCTTGAAAACCCTACAGGACATCCTCGCCACAAGTCACCTATGACTTGACCACACCTTCCGCCAACACCAGAAGCAGAACAAGCATGCAGAAACCACAGAGAAATAATGTCTGGCTGGTCATCTCTGAAAGTGAATACCAAAAGGGACCTTTGTTATTCTTGTGGGCAACGAGGGCACCTCATATGAAATTGCCCTTCAAGCAATTCCCAAAGTAAACCCTTTCCCAAGCAGCAAAAGGGAAACAAAAGAGCTACGTTTAAAGCTAAGGAACAGTCAATAAATAAAAGCCTAATATTGTCACAAGGAAAGACAAAGGGCAGTAATTGGTGCATTGACTCTGGCACAATGTGTGAAGACCAAGTTTCTTTGAAAAGTTAGATGAGGAAAAGGAAGAAAAAATATATTTAGCCGATGGGAAAGTCCTTCTCTCAAAAGGCATCAGAACTGTGACACTGTATTTCTAAATTGCCAGCAGGTGGCATTAGAGAAGTGCTTGTAACCAACTGGCTCCGTTCCCCAACTGGAGTACAGATCTTTTTTCTGTTAACAGCAGTGGGGAAAAGGGGAAGTCGGATTTTGATGGAGGGAGATGTTTTTATCAGAGACAAGGCTGATTTAATTCCAAAAGTTAATTTGTGTAGACTTGAATGTCACAAGGAGACAGTAAATTTTCTAAAGCTGTGTAGTCACCCAACTGTGGCATAAATGCCTAAAACCAGGGCTTTTTTTGTTGAGAAAGCCCAGCAGGAATTCATTAGCATAATAGGCCACACCCAACAGCAGAAACTTATTCGCCTATTAGGCCACACCCCTGACAGCACAGCTCATTAGCCCATTAGGCCACACCCCCATGTTACCAGAAGTGTGGTCATCCAGCCACACCTGCCTTTTGCTTCTTATTCTGTTTACCTTGTTTGTTGTCGAAACCCAGGGCTTATTTTGTAGCAGGAACTCCTTTGCATGTTAGGCCGCACACCCCTGATGTAGCCAATCCTAATGAGTTTCTGCTGTTGGGTGTGGCCTATTATGCTAATGAGTTCCTGCTGGGCATGGCCAACTCAGGAGCCAGCCAGAACTCCATTCCTGTGCATTTCTGCCCAAAAATAGCCCTGCCTAGGATACTGCAAAAATAACACAATAAGGCAACTTGAAAGGAAGAATCTAGCAAAAGGGATGCTGATGAACAAATGTACTGATGCAGACAAGACGATGAAAGAAAAGGGGACCAAACCAAGTTTTATCCAACATGGCCCAAGTGAAACAAATCGCCCCCTGGAGCCAATACACAGTAATGCTTGCAGACCAATAAAAACTCAAATGCCAAGTGGAAATAAGTATGTGCTAACCTTCATTGATGATTATTTGAAATTCAGAGTGACCTACCTAGCTAGACAGAAAGCACTGGAAAAAATTAAGGTGTTATGTGGCATTGAGTAGCAACAGTTCCCAAAGAAAGTCACCAATAATCCAGATGGATAATGGAGCGGAATACGTAGCAATTGGGATGATAAACTACTTGACAGGACAAGGAACAAAGCATCAAGTTATGGTCCTGTGCACCCCAGAAAACAATGGACTAGCAGAAAGAAAGAACTGTTCTCTCCCTGAAATGTCCAGACGTATGCGCCTTCCGGCAAAGATACCTGACAAGTATTGGGGAGAAGCTATAGCTGCAGCTGCCTTCAAAACAGATTACTTTCACACATGCGAAATAATGCAGTTTCAATTCACTTCAGCGACCGTTTGCAAGTGGATTTTGCTGTTTCACACAGTAAAATCCAGTCGCAATGTGCACTGAAAGTGTATTATTGAGTGTGTATGAAAGCACCCTTTCCTTACCAAGGGTGAAAATAGTACACCATTGTGGTACAGCCACAAACCCATCGGGGACACGTTTGGGCTGACAGAGAAATGTGACAAACCTGTCATGCCGTTTTCCCATTTACCTAGCAAACTTAAGAACATAAGAAGAGCCCTGCTGGATCTGCCCTGTGGTCCATCTAAGTCCAGTATTCTGTCTCACACAATGGCCAGCCAGTTCTCTAGAAGACCAACAACAGGACACAGAATCCGAGGCCTTCCCCTGATGTTGCCTCCTGGCACTGGGATTCAGAGGCTGACTGCCTCTGAATGTGGAGGTTCCCTTTAGTCATCATGGTTAGTAGCAGCTGATAGACCTGTTCTGCATGCATCTAATCCTCTTTTAGAATGGTCTAAACTTATGGCCATCAGCAGGGCTATTTGGGGGCAGGAACGGAGTTCTGAATGGCTCCTGAGTTGGCCACACCCAGCAGGAACTCATTAGCATAATAGGCCACACCCAACAGCAGAAACTCATTAGGACTGGCTACATCAGGGGTGTGTGGCCTGACATGCAAAGGAGTTCCTGCTACAAAGAGAGCCCTGGCCGTTTTGACAACAAATAAGGTAAACAGAATAAAAAGCAAAAGGTGGGTGTGGCTGGATGACTACACTTCTGGTATCACGCGGGTGTGACCTAATATGCTAATGAGTTTCTGCTATTGGGTGTGGCCTAATATGCTAATGAGTTCCTGCTGGGCTTTTTCTACAAAAAAAGCCTTGGCCATCAATACATTTTGGTGCAGTGCAGTGGTTTGGTGCAGTGGTTTGGTGCAGCCAGTTTGGTGCAGTGGTTAAGTGCACTGACTCTAATCTGGGAGGTCCAGGTTCGATTCCCCACTCCTCCACTTGCAGCTGCTGGATGACCTTGGGCAAGCCATAGCTCTGTCAGAGCTGTTCTCTCAAGGAGAGTTCTGGAAAGAGCTCCCTCAGCCCCACCTACCTCACAGGGTGTCTGTCGTGGGGAGGGGAGGGGAAAGGAGTTTGTAAGCCGCTCTGAGACTCCGAGTGAAGGGCAGGGTATACATCCAGTCTCTTCTCTCTTCTTCTTCTACATCCTCTGTCAGCAAATTCCACAGTTTAATCACTCACTGTGTACAGAAATATTTCTTTCTGTCCATCCTTAATCTGCTCTTCATCAGCTTCATTGGATGCCCTCAAGTTCTAATATTCTGGGAGAGGGAGGAAAATTTCCCTGTGTCAGCATTCTCCACCTTGTGCTGTAATTTTATAACTTTTGTCTTGTCCCCCCTCAGTCATCTCTTTCCTAAACTGAAAAGTCCCCAGCTCCTTAGCCCCTCCTCATAGGAAAAGTGCTCCAATCGTCTAATCAATCAATCAATCAATCAATCTAATTTATTACAGCAAGAGCCAGTAAAACAGTACAATTCTAATATAAAAAGGATTAAAACAGTAATAACATGGGAACAGTATAAAAACATTAACATGAGAAAATTAATAAAAATTAATAAAATTAGTAAAATAAAATAATACTAATAAGAGAACCATACCATTTTCCCAGCTAAAATAAGTTTGCGTTTCCTAATAGCTAAGCAACAAAATCATCTTGGTTGCCCTCCTCTGTACTTTTTCCAGCTCTGCAATGTCCTCTTTGAGTTATGGTGAGAAAAATTACAAGAACTATTCTAAATGAGGCATGCTGTAAAGCCATACAAGGGCACTAGGTTAATTCAGTTCCCTTAAGCAGGAAGCTTCTATTCCTGTGGGTTCTTATCACCCCAGGGGATATGTGACTGTCAGTAAGAATACACAGAATCCAAAGAGTTACTGAGGTCAAATCTGCATTTGCATTTTTAAATCAGTTTCATGCTGCTTTGACGCCATCTTTCTCTATGCTTGTTCGAAGGTTGTTTGGAGAAGATTCATTTAAAGCAGTGCGGAGGTGCAATGACAGTGGAGCCGCCATGAGAGGGTGATAAACATATGCAGACAGGCAAAATTATACTAGCACAGTTGAAGTGCGAAAACGAAAGCAAATGTAGACAGGTTTTTTTGAAGATGGAGTCAGAAGGCTGGGATACCGGTGGGGAAGACAAATGCAGATTTGACCTGATACAAATTAAGTGCTTTATCGGAAGGCACTACTGCACAATACTCTACAAAAGCATACTGCAATCTGGAAACTGAATCAGATGTATGACATGGACATGTAAGTATGTAACATCTTTCAGGTCACCATTATCTACATTTTTGTTCACTTTCTCAAAGAATTCTGAAAGTTTGATGAGGCAGGACTTCCCTTTGCAGATAGGCCTTGTCCCTCTATGTGCCTAACAATTCTATCTTTGATTTCAGTTTCTACTGGTTTGCCTGGGGCAGACATTAGAATAACTGGCCTGTGATTTCCAGGTTCCCCTCTGGACCCTTTTTTAAAAAACTGATGTAACATTTGCTACTCTCCAGTCTTCTGGTATAGTGGCAAGTTACATATACAGGTTAGGAGATCTCCCATTTGACTTCCCTAAGAACTCTGAAATATATGCCATCAGGACCTGGAGATTTATTGTTTTTTAGTTTCCCCAATAGGTCTAGAATGCCATCTCTCATCACCCCAATTTGATTCAGTTCTTCAGACTTCCTTCCAGAAATTAGTGGCCATAGCGTACGTACATTCCATTTCTGCAGTGAACCCAGAAATAAATTCATTGAGCTTCTCTGCCATCTCCCTATCTTCCTTTAGTAATCCTTTTATTCCTGGGCTGTCCAAAGGCCCGACTATTGCTCTGACTGGTTTCCTGCTCCAGATATTTTTAAAGAGATGCTCATTGTTTGTCTTGATGCTTTTAGCAATCTGCTCCCCAAATTCTCTTTTTGCAAACCTAATTATTGACTTGCACATGTTCTGCCAGACCCCGTGGTCCATTCTGCTCACTTCATTGGGGCAAATCTCCCACTTTTAAAAATAAGCGTTCTTGTTTTTTGTGGCTTCCTTGACCCCCAAGATCACGAGCCCTCCCCAACTGTTCTGGTGAGTAGTCGTTTATGACGTCTAGGAATCATATTTCTACAGTGTGACTCAAGCACATAATTACCCAGTCAGTGTGAAGATAGCTGAAGTCACCAAATATCACAACATCATCTTCTTTAGTCACCTCTCTTATTTCCTTCTCCATCTTGAGATCAGCCTCAAGGGTTTGTTCAGGTGGGCGATAGTACACCTCTGCTTTTAAGGAGCCTTTAGGACTCAGTATTGCCATCTGTATCACTTCTGTTGGAGTGTTCATTCCTCTAATATTTTCTAACTTTTTAAAACTCTGTCCTCCCTGTGCTCACCACATGTATCTTCGAGGGCTGCCACATCTGGAGTGGAGGCTGGGAAGGGTGGGGTTTGGGGAGGGGAGGGGCTCAGTGGAGTATACATCTATAGAGTCCACTCTCCAAAGCAGCCGTTTTCTCCAGGGGCACTGATGTCGAAAGCCCAGAGATCCGATATAATGCCAGGAGAGCTACAGACCTACCTGGAGATCGGCAGCTGTGACAATTCCCGAGGAGGGCATTTCAGAGTATGATTTCCCATCAGCCGCAAGGGTTAAGAATGTACCAAAGAACTGTAGGCAGTAAAGGTGAGACACAAATTATGATATTGCTGCTTTTCGGGTGCAAAGTCCTGGAACCGGTGCACCAAAAAGACTGAGGTTTGACTGTCTTGAACGTTGTGCCTGATATTGTATCCTGCTCACATGAACCCATGACGTTCAATTTATACCCCACGCTCCCCGCATCTGGGCTCAGGGTGGCTAACCACAAAGCAATCACAAATCCATTGTTATGTACCAAGAGAAGACCACACCCATGGTCTGGTACACACGCTGCCAGGTAAAGGGCTCAAGCTTCACCTCCTAGCGCGCACCTATGGGAAGGCTAGGATCCTAGAAGAGACCAATGGGAATAGGGTGCACTGTAAATAACCTATCACGGGTGCATGTGTGTGTCGCAGGAATGGGAAGTCACGGGGATATAAACCGGACGGCGAGCCAGAGCAGCTCTCTTAAGTTCTGACTGTGAACAATAAAGTATGAGCTGAAACCACGCAGCACTGCATCCGTCTCAGTACTTTATATCCATTAAAACCAATGGTAACAGTACAAGAAATCCGTTAAAACGTTAAAAGAGGCAAGCCAACACATCCATTCATATCGTTCCGGCAATGGTAACTGGATGACAGAACAAAGATGGAATGGGCAGATACGATAGGGCAGTTTTCAGCAAGGGAGGCCAGAAGGCTGGGCATCCACTGCCTCAACCAAAGGCCTGGCGGAACAGCTCTGTTTTACAGGCCCTGCGGAACTGCAATGGGTCTCGCAGGGCCCTGATCGCAAATGGGATCATGTTCCACCGGGCTGGGGCGAGGGCTGGAAAAAACCTGGCCTTGGTCGAGGCTAAGTGAATATCCTTTGGGCTGGGGACAACCAGGAAATAATGGTCAGCTGAATGCAAGTGTCAGACTCAGGTGTGCTCCGTACTGAGTTCTGTTGTATTTGCTGCCTAGCTTTCCTAGTGTCCCTTGCCCTGCAGTTATGCCCATCTGGTTTTTGATCTTAGCTTGCTTATCGCTTGCCCTCACTGACATGGCATTCCGCAGGTGGGGGACTGTGAGAGACTGTCCGTAGAATTAGGGAGGCAACACCTGGAGTGACTCTTCTCAAAACAGCCCCTCAAGGAACTTTCACACGAGAGTCGTCCTTGACAAGATAAGACTTCTGAATTGCTAGCTGGACCAATATATCTGTCATGGTTGTTGGTATTGCTTGTGTGCATGTGACGTAAGACTGGAATGTGGGTTTTGGTTATGCACTGGGTCCCCGCTTTGGCACCTTCAGTCCTGACAAAAGTTCAACTCTTCAGCATCTCAAATCTTCTCAATAAACTTTCCTTCAAGAAAGCCTGTGTGGAGAGTGATTTGACTGGGAGCCTGGCAGCAAGGCTCTCTGAGGGGCATACAGGGAGAAACAGCTATGTTGGTCTCAGGCCACACAAGACCTTAAAGGTTGATACCAACACCTTGAAATGGATCCAGTACTCAATTAGTAGCCAGTGCAATTGGCATAACACCAGCTGAATGTGTGCCTGCACATACGCCGCAGTCAGCAAGCGTGCTGCCGCATTTTGCACTAGCTGAAGTGTCAGTAATGGTTGTTTAATGTTTCACACTGTATCCATTGTTCTGTGTTCCCTATCTTGTCCCTGCTTCTGCGCTTGCATAGGTATGCTAGCTTTAACGTGGGAGCTTCTTCCCTGCCGCTCGGTGTTATCACGGTGGCCTTGAATGCAGGCTTTGGGCTATTCTTAAGTCTATGAGAATTTTCCAGTCCTGTGCAGCCGAGGGGAGGAGGGAGTCGTCTCCCGCCCATTAAGTACCTCTCCTGCCGGGAGTTTCCCACGCGTGCGCTTGCAGATCATTTGCTAGTCGCCTTTCGCATCACACTATAACCATGCCTGAGCCGCTTGTCCCGCCATTCCTGACAATAACCTTTTCACTGTGGGTTTTAGCACTGTATTCCAATAAAGCCCTTCTTACTCCTAAGAATGCTTGGATCTACTTACTTTTGAACCTGACAGAAATTGTCAGGAATCTTCTACAGTGTTCCCACCGGCCTACGCCTCTCCTCGCCAGGATGAGCGGCACCGGAGGAACACCGGTGACGGTTCCAGTGACCACTACGCCAGTCACCTCGGTTCCAGTGACTACTGTTCCTGTCACCACCGTGCCGGTTACAATCATACCGGTAACAACGGTTCCTGTGACTACCGCGTTGATCCCATACTGCCCAGCAGGACCGATCACCCCTCCAGTGACCAGCACCTTGGGAGCTTCATACACCCTCCCAATCTATAGCCCAGTGGGGTCGATCCAGAGCCATGGAGGGGCGATACCCCGGACCTACTACCAGAGTGACCCGATCCCGTGGGATAAGTGGGTCACTCAACAGAAGCAACGAGACTGGACCAAGAATTTATTGGACATTACTCAAACAACATGGTCTTTACCAGGGAGCCAAAGCTGGGACAGCCTGATAGATCCCCGGGGAAGCCCTTCTTACTCCTAAGAATGCTTGGATCTACTTGCTTTTCTGAATCAGATTCAAGGGCAAGCCTGCATAAAGCGAGTTACAGTAATCTGACCTGGAAGTGACCATTGCATGAGTCACTGCAGCCAAGTCCTGGGGAGGAGAGAGAGGGAACCACAGATCTGCCACAGATGGTAAAAAGCAGACTGGGCAATAGTGCTGATCTGGGCCTCCATAGTAAGCAAAGCATACTGAATCAGACCACGGGTCATTTCCTAGAAAAAGAGGTGCAGGAGCTCATTTGCATAACTCATTTGCATATGCAGGCATGTTTAAAATAAGTTATGCAGATGAGTTTAAATCACCCCCCCAAAAAAAAAAAAAAAAGCAGAGAGGCTCAGGGGAAAAGGGGTCATGTCTGACCACTTCCCCTTCCCCTCCCCAGCCAACCCGTTGTAGTGGGCTGGCTGGAGAAGGGAAGGGCAGGGAGGCAGACATGCCTAACTTCCCTGCCCGATCTTCTCCAGGTGCCCCACGGCTGCTCTGGTGTGCTCCGGCAGGAAATGACCCCTGAATCAGACCATCAGTCCACCACGGTCAGTATTGTCTACTCAGACTGGCAGCAGCTCTCCAGGGTCTCAGGCAGAGGTCTCTCATATCACCTACATCCTTTTAAGTGGAGATACCAGGGATTGAACCTGGGACTTTCTGCATGTCAAGCAAAGGCTCTTCCACTGAGCCAGGGCTCCTTCCAAATGGTACCCATCCGCCATTATAATCCATTGCATCCTATGCGGAAGATTCACAGAGAGGGCACAGAGGTCGAGAATACAGTTTCAGAGCAAGCAGAGTGACAGACGTTTCAGCTGGAATTGTGGTCATGGATATCCACCCTTCTCTGAACAAAATGCCTGGCTCTCTCAGAGAGGGGACAGATCACCATGGGAGATTACTCATGTGATGCACATAAAACTTAAGTCCGAGTTGTTCAGGGACAGCAGCTTGCATTTGGCACCGCAAGGAAATCCGGGCCAGCAGAACAACAGAGCAGACCCATGGCTGCCCCACACAAGTGAGCCGCTGAGATCAAAATGGTAGAATAAAGCCCCCTGCCTGTGTCCCAGTTGTTCAGCATTGCTACATGCACATTTCTGGGGATGTTGTGCATTCCTGCCTGCTGCAAAAAGGACTCTGGGGTCTGAGTCTTTTGCTGTGCTTTGGGGATTGGTAATCCCTAATAAATGCTCACATCAGGAACACAAAACAGGTTTTTACTTTTCTTTTCTTTTTTAATGAGCACAGGTTCTGGATCCTATGAAAAGCATGCAGACTTGTCTCCTGGTGCACATACTAGGACAGCAGTTCCCAACCTTTTCAATATGGTGACCCACAAGTCCAAAATTACTTGGTTTGGTGACCCATCCAAGGTTGGCCTATGTTTTTTGGCGCCCTGGGCAAACTATGACCTTTGCACCCCTGTAGTTCAGCTTTCAATTTTCTACCATGGCCAACCAGATGTGTTTGAGAAACCAACAACCATCTCTCAAAAGGACACACCTGCCCCCCCCCACCCCGAGCCCTGAGCAAGCGGCATTCCCACATATGCAGCCTGTGCCTGTGGAGGTCACGTTCTGGCCTCTGACCACCCTCCCCTTCTCCCTCACTCCTTCTAATTCCGCCCCCCCAAAATTCAAAGAGGCTCATGCTAGTAACCATCAGGACACGTTTTGCTTGATCAGCATGTATATTCAGTGAAGAAGAAAAATTAAATATCAGTTCATGTACGACATAGAAGAAACTGTTTCCAGGTTCAGATCTTGGGGTCCAAGATGCAAAAGACAGTGAAGGAAAGGGCAGGGCCGGCGGCCAGGGAGGGCCGGCCCATAACCCACTTTCAAAAGTTCTGTGACCCACTTCTGTGGCCTGACCCCCAGGTTGGGAAAGGCCGTTCCTTTGCAACCGTGTTTCGTGATACCGTCGTCAGTTTCTGCCAATTAACACCAGTGCCTGAACTGAAAGTGTTTTATAAACTTGCCGCACACTAATTAACTCGTCCGTCCCCACCTTTGCTCAAGGCCTACGCACTGCAAATCAAGGAGAAATCATTTCAGAGCCTCCCGGAAGGCAGTTCTTCCCATTGGGCCCCGGCTGAGTTCAGAGATGGTGAGATTGCTTCTCTGGCTGGGTGCCAAAACGTAAGACCTGTGAGTAGAAAGTTAACACTTTCGTGCCAGAGGAGAAAGCAAATTCCAGCAGTCGGGGGAGTACTACTGAGAGGCCAAACCAGACAAGACTCTAAGAGGCCTACAAGTGGAGCTCCCATCTCTCCTTATAATATATTTATCTTTTGGTTTCACAAGATTCCATTTGTTCCCATTGGCTGTAAAATGCCCTCCCTCAGCCATTGGCCCATCAGCCGCCACTCAAGAGTACTCGCGTGCCATTGGCCGGGTGCTGGGTCTGCTCCTTTTCCCCACCCACTCCCCCTAGCAGACAGCTCTGTCTCCTGAGGAAGACAGTTCTCTTGACTCCTGTGAGGGACTGTCCCCTCAGTGGCTGTTGGTAGGCAGCCAAGGTTGGTTCTGTGAGTAAGAAAACAAAGGACTTTCAGCATAACCCACCCCCCATAACCCCCTCCCCAACGGCCACTTTCCTGTCAGAATAAATGGAAAAAGGCTCTTTCTCCTGCTTAGCTTCAGCATGGCTGGCTGGTTAACGAGGTGGGCCAGTGACCATCAGACCATTTTCTTCAACTCCCCGCTGTGTGGCTGACTTTCCCCTAGGGTTGCCAACCTCCAGGTGTGACCTGGAGATCTCCCACTGTTACAATTGACCTCCAGATGACAGGGATCAGTTCCCCGGGAGAAAATGGTTGCTGTGGAGGGTAGACTCTATGGCATTATACCCTGCTGAGGCCTTCCACACACACCCCAAATGCTGCCCTCCACAGGATCCACCCCCCAAATCTCCAGGTATTTCCCTAATCAGAGTTGGCACCTGTACTTTCTCCTCTGTCAGTAAAAGGCCCTTTCCACACCTATGTTGGCCTTTGGGGAAAAACTCATTGCGCCCAGTCCTGTTCAGGTTGCCAACTCCAGGTGGGCAATTCCGGGAGATTTGAGTGATGGAGCCTGGAGAGGGTGAGGTTTGAGGAGGGGTGGCACCTCAGACAGGTATGATGCCATAGACTCCACCCTCCAATCCAGCCATTCCCTGATGGGGAACCATTGTTGCCAATCTCCAGGTGGGGGCTGGAGATCACTCAAAATTACAACTGCTCTCTAGGAGGGAGGGGAGAGGAGATGGAAAACTAAAGGTAGGTTGATGGTTGGCTGGGAGGGAGATAGGGTTGTCAACTCCAGGTTGGGAAATTCCTGGAGATTTGAGGGGTTGAACCTGGAGAAGGTGAGTGTTGAGGAGGGGTGGGACCTCAGACAGGTACAATGCCATAGACTCCACCAGCCACTCCCTCCTGGGGAACCACAATTACCAATCTTGGGGGTGGGCTGGAGATCACTCAAAATTACTACTGCTCTTCAGGTAGCAAAGATCAGATCCTCTGGAGAAAATGGTGGACTCTGTCATTATACCCTGCTGAGATTGCCACAGCAAATTGTCACTGAGTGCCCAAAGCCGGGGCACTCTCCCAGAGCCTCTTTCTAGAGCCCGTTGTATTTATTTTCACAATGGGCCTTATTCCTAGTCTTTTATAAAAGAAATGCAATAATTAGGCAAGAAGGTCCCTCATTTGGAGACTGCGGCTTGTGGGGAAGGGATCAAGCCTATCTCTGGGCCACTATGCTCAGCTGAAACAGCACTGGGGGCTCCTTTTTGTCAGCACAGTGTAGTGTTTAGACTGCCGGACTAGGATGTGGGAGACTTGGGTTCGAATCCCCACTCAGCCACAGACGTTCGCTAGGTGATCTTGGGCCAGTCACAGACTGTCATCCGAACCTTCGTTACAGGGTTGTTGTGATGGTCAAATGAAGGAGGAGGAGGAGGAGATTGGGTTTATACCCTGCCCTTCACTATCCGAAGGAGTCTAAGGCTACAGTCACACACACTAAATAATCCACTTTCAAATTGGATTTTGACTGTGTAAACTGGCAAAATCCAATTGGAAAGTTCATTGAAAGTGGATTGAAAGGGGGTTATTTAGCATGTCTGGCCACATCCTCAGAGTGGGTTACAATCTCCTTTCCCTTCCCCTCCCCACAACAGACACCCAGTGAGGTAGGTGGGGCTGAGAGAGCTCTTTCAAGGACTGCTCCTGAGAGAGCAGCTCAGAAAGAACTTGTGACTGACCCAAGGCCACCCCAGCAGCTGCGCATGGAGGAGTGGGGAATATGTATACTGGGTGGTTTCCTCTCAGACTCATGGACAAAGTAACTCTCAACAACACTCACTGGAGATGATTTGTTTATTGAAGAATAAAGATGTTCTAAGCTAAGAATGTTGTTGAGTCAGAACTGAAGTTCTGGTGTGAAATCTCCCAATTACACATGGTTCAGATGTAGTCCCCTCCAATGCTCCCTCTAAGCTACGGAGACTATGTGAGCAAAAATTCTACTTCGTGAGTAGACCAGAATGGACACCACTAATCTCTAGGTAAAGCTCTTGGAGAAATAACTTCTAGTTTTGGAGTAGGTTTTCATTACTATGCTGATGACACCCTGCTCTCTATTGTTTTTATCCAACTCCCCGCCACCCAAGTGATATGGTACAAACCCTGCCTCATTGTTGTGGTTAAATAGTGATGGTTGAACTAGTTGAAACCGTATCCTGACACGATGGAGGTGATGTTGGTTGGGAAGACCAAGGTCTTGAAGGACACTGTCCTTCCCACATTTGGTAGGGTCCAGCAGACACCTTCTGACTTAGTAAACAGCCTAGGGTAGTTTTGCTGGAGCCAGGAGTGTTACTGGAGAAGCAAGTTAATGCAGCTGTAAAAAATGTGTTTGTCCATCTTCGCTTGGCCTAGAAGCTGGCTCACTACCTCTACCTGGTCAATCCAGATGTGCAGATCCATGCAACTGTAACTTTAAGGCTAGGCTATTGCTATGCCCTCTGTGTGGGTGCACCCTTAAAGTCAACTCCGAAGATCTAGTTGGTACAGAACAATGCAGCTTGGTTACACCCATTCTATCATCTGTCCTCTGGTTCCTGATCAGTTAGAGTTCAACTCAAGGTCCTCGTGAATCTACAAAGGTCTCATGAACCCCTACAAAGGTCTCAATGGCCTTGGACCTTCATCTCTCCAGGACCGCCTCTCCCATTACGCTCTGCCATAATAGCTTTGCTCTTCTGAACAAAGACTTCTGGAAGTGCCTACCAGCAAATGGGTAAGATCCACAACTGCACATTTGTGCACATTCTCTGTTGTGGTTCTCCACTTGGGGAACAGCCTGCTTGAGGAGATAAGGAAGGCTCCTGCACAGCTACCATTCTACAGAATGTGCAAAACAGAAGTTTTCAGGATGGTGTTTTTATATAATGGAATGGTCCTGAAGGGTGCTTTTATAAGGAAATAGGATTTGTGTGAAAGTGTGTTAAGTGCTATCAAGTCGCTTCCTGACTTATGGCAACCCTATGAATTGATGTCTTCCAAGACATCCTTGCTCTGGTCTTGCTCTGGTCTTGCAGACTGAGTGTCGGACCTCCTGGATAAATCAGTTCACAACAACATTCACTCTAGAGAATGATAGGTTTATTGAGACAGTGATAGGTTCCAGCCTGGACACTGGCTAGGTTAGAACTAAGGTTAAAGGCATGAAGGCAAGGTTCAAGCAGGCACCCTAAAAAGGCCCAGGACCAATCACCCCTTAGTATTCCACCTGCCTAAAGCAACAGTTGGCAACCCCCCTCACTATACCATCCCAATATGTAAAATGAAGCCGAGCTTCAAAAGCTGAGACCCAAGGATGCCTGGGTTCTCAGAGGTGATAAGAGGTGCCTGCTACTTCAAAGCAAAGACTAGCAATCTAGCAAAAGTGAAGTATTTCAGTGCACACTCTCACACACCCCCTCCCCAGTTGCTATGGCAAATGAGCTGTAAAATGCACAGCGAGTTTGACATCGAGTGCTGTCGCTTCTGTGACTGGGTCCATCCATCTCCTGTTGGGCCTTCCTCTTTTCCTGCTGTCTTCAACATTTTGTAGCATAATTGTCTTCTCAAGTGCCTCTTGTCTTCTCATAAGGTGACCAAAATACAAGAACCTCAGTTTAGTCTTTTTAGCTTCTACGGGTAGTTCAGGCTTGATCTAGAACCCTCTTATTTGTCTTTCTGGTGGTCTGTAAAAGTATCCTCCAACACCACATGTCAAAGGAATCAACTTCCTTCCTGTCAGCTTACTTTACTGTCCAACTTTCACACCCATACATAATAAAAGAGAATATTATGGTGTGATTTATTTTGATACTGGTGGCCAGCGATGCATCTTTAGACTTAAGAATCTTTTCTAGCTCTTTCATAGCTGCCCTTCCCATTCTGAATTTCCTTCTGATTTCTTGGTTGCCATCTCCCTTTCAGTTGATGACTGGGCCAAGGAATAGAAAATCTTTTATAATTTGGTGTAGTAGTAAAGTGTGTGGACTCTAATCTGGGAGAACCGGGTTTGATTCCCCACTCCTCCACCTACACCTGCTGGATAACCTTGGGCATACCATTGTTCTGGCACAGCTGTTCTCAAAAAGGAGCGATTTCTGTCAGAGCTCTCTCAGCCTCACCTACCTCACAGGGTGTCTGTTGTCGAGAGGGGAAGGGAAAGGCGTTTGTAAGCTGCTCTGAGACTCCTTTGGGTAGTGAAGGGTGGGGTATCTTCTTCTTCTTCTTCAGTTTTTGCATCAGCCTTAAAGTTGCGAAATTCCCCCGTAGTTATGACTTTTCTCTTCTTGACATTTAGCTGCAATCCTGCTTTGCCACTTTCTGCTTGAACCTTCGTTAGTAGTCATTTCTTCACTGTCTTCCACCAATAACATGATATCACCTGCATATCTCAAACTGTTAATGTTCCTCCCACCAATTTTCACTCCACCTTCACCTAAATCTAATCCATCTTTCCTTATGATATGTTCTCCATACAGATTGAACAGATAGGGAGATAAAATGCATCGTTGTCTGACAGCTTTGCCAACTGGGAACCATTCTGTTTCTCCATATTCTGTCCTAAGAGAAAAAATATTAATATATCTTCTCCCACTTTCAATAAAGACAGGTTTCCCATCAAAACAATCAGACATTGTGGCACACCCATTACTGATTTGTGCTGTCCTACTGAATTATTTTCTTTATTTTGTAATCCTCCTTGAATCTGTGTGAGAAAGGTGGGCTAGAAATGAAATAAATCATGGGTCCTGAACCTTTCTGAACCTGTGGACACCGTTGGAATTCTGACACAGTGTGGCAGATGCAGCCACAAAATGGCTGTCACAAAATGGCTGCTGCATAGGGCAGAGCCAGCCACAAAATGGGAGCCACAGTTTACCTTCAGTCACACAGTGAAGATTCTTGCGCTGTGGTGGCAGCTGCTGTTAAAGCAATGTTTTTTAAAAATCAGCAAAGCCAGTCAACTCTCCAGTGACCAATCAGAAGCCTTGCTGGGCAAAAGCCCCACCTGGCCCTGCCCACTTTTAAAAAAGCATCTCAGGGCCATGAAAAGTGTTGACGGATGGTCCAAATCCCCATTTGTGCCATGGAAGCTTGCTGGGTGACCTTGGGCCAGTCATTCTTTCTCAGCCTAATCTACAGGGCTGTTGTGAAGATTAAATGGAAAGGAGATTGGTGTAAGCCATTTAGGGTCTCTATTAGGAAAAAAGGCAGTGTGAGTATAAATGAAGTTAAATAAATAAACATGTGAAAGTGAAGGTTTATTCTTAAATAGGGTTAGAGAGATTCAACTATTTCAGGGAAAGGAGAGATCACATTCAGTTATTCTTTATATTTTATTTTATTTTTTTGCCAGGTAAACAATAGCACAATAAACACAAAATAAACTTGTTCCACACCTTCCACAGTTGTACTGTCGAGCAAATAAAAATACAGCAACTAGAAGACATTAATTCAGGGTCATCGTCCCCCCATACACACTGCTGATGTGACTAGCCCACACGATTTTGATGAGCAGTTTCTTGGTTCAAAGTATAAACTTTTAAAACCCTGGCTATGAAGTTAAGTTATATGAGAACTGCATAAGAAATGTTAAAAAGTAAGAATCGGTTTATAACCAAATACTTCTTTGTAGAAACTCAATAAATTATATATATATATATACGTTGTGTGTGTGCATATACATTTATAATATCAAATGAATTTCGGCACACCTTTATACAGCGTTCTGGACAGGAATAGCCATTTTCAGATTCTTGGAACGTACCCGATTAAGAGACATAGTAAGAAAAACATCAAAATTATTTTAGAAAGTATTCTTTTTTAAAAAAAAAAAAAAACCCAAACCTCTCTTTGATACTTTAACGATAAATTAGATATACTGATAAAATCCTTATGGCGTTCCCAGAATGAGTCCGACTCTGGGGCTGGGGCCACCCTTTCACAGCTAATCTGCAGAGGGGAGAGAAAAGACCTCTTGAGACCCCCGGAGCAGTTCCTGCTGATGCTCTAAGAATTGAAGTGTCTTGCAAATACAATTTCCTCGGTCCATTCTATGCCCGGTTATTTATCGAGAGCATTTTGATAGCATTACCAGGCACGTAAAGCCAAAGATAGATTTGCTAGCCAGAAGTCGGCATGTTTCCAAAGAAAATGCCGGCCTCAAAAACAGTCCAAACCTCCCCTACAATCAGACTTAAATAATATTTTGCTGAGCTAGCGTTTCTCCAACATTAAAAACACACAAACGGTTCAGTAAGAGGAAAACTCAAATGTACACTCATCATTTCCAGTGAATATTCAGTTCTGCTTGCATATTTATTAACCACAAAGAATATTTTCATTTTAAAAAAACAAGAAAAAAAGATACACTCACACCGCCTTAATGCACAGTGGTAAAATCGATGAAAGTTTTCTTGGCTCTAACACAGAAGTTAAAATAATTTCTGCTGCCATTTGTTTTGGATTTCTCCACTACCGTATTATAGGCTGAATGTTCACTACAATCTAGAATTAACTTTTCTTTGTTAAAGAATACATAGCATTGCATATTGTTAAGTGACTGTACGGCTGGCTATACATTCTCTTAAAATTTCCTGTGAACTTGGCGGAAAAATATTGATTAATATATCTTCTCCCACTTTCAATAAGTTAAAATTTCAAATGGTGAAAAATTAAATGTATACATTAATGCTAAACCATTTTAACAAAAAAAAGATGTTAATATCTATAAATAATTTTACAAATATACATCATGTTAATATATATATATATATTTAAAAAATCCAAGGTATAAAGAAAATCTCTTTGCCCAAATCAGTATATCCTAGATTAGAAAGCTTCTTAGTTGCAAAATTTCTCTTTCAGTCTTGCTGTTAGCTGCATTTACATTATAAACTCCTACACAAACACTCATGCTCACATTTATAGTTATATATACAACTCTAGTGAATAAACCTTTTTGCTATATAAAGGCGATTGCCTACAGGTACCCGTAATTATTTTATCCAAGTATTGGTTGGCTGGTGGGGAAAAATCCCCATATTTCAAGGGAAATTTGTTGTGAGAACCTTTAGGCCCCGATCCGGCAATTTTATAGATATATATATATATAGGAGACAGCCAAGATTCGGGTCCAATGTTTATGAATTTTAAACAATTACCCTGGAAGAATTTAGAGCTAAGTAACTACAACATGCTGGTACACTAAAGTGACCCCTGACTTATGGCGACCCTATAGGGTTTTCTGGGCAAGCGACGTTCAGAGGTGGTCTGCCATGGACGGCCTCTGTGTAGCGACCCTGGACTTCCGTGGAGGTCTCCCATCCAAATACAAACCAGGGCCAACCCTGCTTAGCTTCCAAATTCTGACAAGAGTGGGCTGGCCCGGACTACCCAGGTCAGGGCTTTTACCCGCCTGCATATTTTCGCTGACTTCCATTCAAGGGCCCCCGACTCTCTGCCACGTTCAAACCCCACCGACTTTTTACGATCCACGCTTTGCGAAAGTCAATGACTTCAGAATGGCTGTCGTGCCCGCCCCCTCCAATAAATTAAAAATTAGATATACACAAGAGTATGAATCCCTGCAAACAACGTGGCTTTTGATCTCCACTAAAAAGGCTCCGGCACACATTGCATAATGAAACAAAGGCTACATTCTTTACACGCTTTTCTCGTAAAAGGCAGACAACAAATCTCCCCTCCCTCCCCCGTCCCCCATCCCCCCATTACAGGCACTGAAAGGTGATGGCAGCACTCGCACCGGAGGCGGAAGGTCCAGCAGTCTTTAGGACACGGCATTCTGCTTGCCTGCGTGCAGCTCTCTCTTGGCCAAAAAACCTGGTTTCTTCAGCACAAACCCAGCTTCTCAGCTATTTTATTAACACGGCGGGGGGAAATATGTGCTCTGTGGTTCCACGGGGTTTGTTCCGGGCCCCACCGAAGGATACATTCAAGAGTCTCTTTTTCCCCCCCTCCTCAGGTCCATCTGTCATCATGTCAGGATAATGCCGTTGGCTTGATGCTTTGGAGCACAGGGCTCATCAGACAGAAGATCGTGTGCAAAGACAGAGTCGTCTCCTGAAGAGCAGGCGCTGGGTGTGTCCTGACCTACTGGGGAATACTGCTCAAAAGGCACCGACAGGTCAAGATATTCCTGCAAGAACAACAATTGGGTGGGTGATAAGAACATAAGAACATAAGAGAAGCCAATGTTGAATCAGGCCAATGGCCCATCCAGTCCAATACTCTGTCACACAGCGGCCAAAAATACCAGGTGCCATTCGGAGGTCCAGCAGTGGGGCCAGGACACTAGAAGCCCTCCCACTGCTGCCCCCTCCAGCACCAAGAATAGAGTGCATCACCTGCCCCAGATTGAGAGTTCCCATCTATACCCTGTGGCTAATAGCCACAGATGGACTTCTGCTCCATATGTTTATCTAATTCCCTCTTGAAACTCCCCATGCTTGTAGCTGCCACCACCTCCTGTGGCAGTGAATTCCGTATGTTAATCACTCTTTGGGTGAAGAAGTATTTCCTTTTATCTGTTCTAACCCAACTGCTCAGCAATTTCATGGAGTGCCCACGAGTTCTTGCATTGTGAGAAAGGGAGAAAAGGACTTCTTTCTCAACCTGCTCAATCCCATTCATAATCTTATAAACCTCGATCATGTCACCCCTCAGCGTCTAAAGAGAGGAAGAAGATGACGATCTAACACGGCCAGAGTGATACCTAATTTCCATGCCCACCCAGGTGAGATCTGGAAATTCCAAAAGAAATAACAAACTTCCTTGCCTCAGTTCATGTTTGTTATATGGGTTAGGGTTTCCCAGCCTTTTCAGTCCATGGGCACCATGCACAGCACGGTAAACACAGCCCCAAAATGGCTGCCACAGGAGGCAGAGCCAGCCACAAAATGGCTGCCGCAGCTTACTTTCAGCCACACACTGAAGATCCTGGTGCTGTGGCGCAAGCCACTGCCAGAGCAATGTTTTTTTTAAAAAAAATTACACAATCAGGTCTCCAGTCAGAAGACCTTGCTAGGCAAAAGCCCCATCCAGCTCCAGCCGCTTTCTAAAAGCACTTGGTGGGCACCAGAAGAAGCGATCAGTAGGTGCCACAGCACCATGGTGGGCATTCCTGATCTACGGGGAGTGAGCTGAATTGCCATGGTAAATAGCTTCCAAAGGGTAGCCATGTTAGTCTGTTGTAGGAAAATAAAACAGAAATCAATTTGGCACCTTTAAGGCTAACCAGCTCTATTCCAGCATAAACTGTTGTGAGTCAACGGCGTCAGGGCAATGTAATGTGATCACACCAGGACTTATATGGACCTGAAGATCATCCAAGGCCTCTATTGCATTATGGAATAGATCCCCAGCCGTGTCCCATGTACAGTTAATTACAAGTAAAGAACGAACCAGGCCCATAGCTATGGTGTGGCCTTTGGGGGCTCCGCCTCCTTTCTTAAAGGCACAATGCCACAAGAAGTTCTCCGGTAAATGCTTTTTTTCAATCATTTTAAAACTTTTTTTTTAAGGTGTGCACTCCTTTAAGCAGAGCGGGGTGCTGTAGTTGACTAATCCCTGCATTGAGCAAGGTGGGTGGAGTAGGTGACCTCTAGGATCCCTTCGAACTCTGTGTCAAGAAACTGGTCTCCTTTAAGAGAGTTTTTCTGCCTAAGTGTTATCTTTCTTGACTATAGAAGTCATCACCGCTACCTGCTGGCTTGCTATGAGTACTATTGCTTAGGCTGGTAGAAGTGACTAACTTGCAGCAGCTGAGAATTGTCATCTAAAGTGGCTGACAGCTTGCAATTTAGAGATCTATCCTGTTAACAACAGCTGTCTATTGTCGTTTCTTTCTGCACTGAGAACTTCAGCCCCACCAGAAAAAAAAAAATTATCCCGCAAGCCACAAAATCCTGGCGTAAAAGTTGTTTTAAGTCCTACATTTTGTCCATGAAGATGGATGCTGTTGTGAGGCATGGCCTTCTCTGCATATCGCTCACACAGCCTAGAATACCATGAAATCTGAGCAGCAGTTGGAATAAAGCACTGGCAAAAAAAATTTCGATGGCGGTTACCAAGTCCACAGCTGAGTTTAGGCCCTTTCAAAAGGGAACAGAAGGGGTACTCACGTCAGTTGAGGTCACTATCAAGATTCTATCCAGGTCTTCAACTAGCTGCTTAAAAGTCGGCCTCTGGGAAGGCACTGCGTGCCAGCATTCCCTCATGATCATGTACCTGCGAGGAGAGGAGGAAACATGGGGTTTTTACTTGGAAAGAATGTGGTCACACACATCTCACAGGCTGGAGCACTGCTTATAGCCAGACATTTCTATAACCTTGCACACAGAAAGAAGTGGAAGGCCGTGAAGCAGGGTCAATCCCAAGACAAAACCACGCAGAGCCTTATTAGTCTGCAGCAACAGTTACAAAACCAAGATGGGGTCGATATTATAATGCCCCTGTACAGATCTATGGATCATTTGGAATACTGTGTACAGTTCTGGTCCCCAAATCTCAAAAAAGGACACTGCAGAACTGGAAAAAGTACAGAAGAGGGGAACCAAGATGATTTGAGGTTTGGAGCACCTTCCCTAGGAGGAAAGGCTGAAGAGTCTGAGACTCCTCTGTTTAGAAAAGAGACGACTAAGGGGGGACATGACAGATGTTTATAAAATTACACCTGGGGTGTTAAACATGTGGCCCGGGGGACAGATCAGGGCCCCGGAGGGCTTCTCTCAGGCCCGCAGTGGAACTGGCTGTCTCCGGCTTCTTCTTCTTCCAGTTCTGCTGCTGCTGCTGCGTCATCGTAGGTTTGCAGCTTACAGATACACACCTGAACAGCAGACTCAAGATTGCAACAGCACAGACAGTTTGATGCAATAACTCACAGCAAGAGGTGTCAGTTATCAGACACTGTTACATAAAGAAAATATTGCAAGAGTGCTAATTTTATTTATTTATTTATTATGAGATTTATACCCCACCTTCCCCGCAGCATGTTTCTATTTTAAGTAAAAAAGTAAAAAAAACCCCTCACCCTTTCTGTTTGTGTCCAGAAGGAGAAGGAGAAGGAGAAGGAGAAGGAGAAGGAGAAGGAGAAGAAGAAGAAGAAGAAGAAGAAGAAGAGGAAGAGGAAGAGGAAGAAGAAGAGGAAGAAGAGGAGGAGGAGGAGGAGGAGGAAGAGATTGGATTTATACCCCACCCTTCACTTGGAGTCTCAGAGAGGCTTACAAACTCCTTTCCCTTCCCCTCCCCACAACAGGCACCCTGTGAGGCAGGTGGGGCTGAGAGAACTCTAACACAAACTGCTCTTTCAGGAACAGCTGTGCCAGAGGTTGTGACTGACCCAAGGTCACATCAGCAGATGCAAGTGGAGGAGTGGGGGAATCAAACTCGGTTCTCCCAGATTAGAGTCCACACACTTAACCACTACACCAAATTGGTGTATATAAAGTTTATATCTGCATTACCTGGCATTACCTTTTATGACCCACATGGCCTGGCCCAACAAGGTCTCCTTTATGTCCGATCCGGCCCTCATAACAACCCCTGGGGCAGACAGAGTTGACAAGGAGAACATTTTCTCCTTCTCCCAAAATACTAGCATTCAAGGGCTTCCATTGAAGGTGATGGGCAGTAGTTTCAAGACAGACGAAAGGAGATATTTCTTTACACAGTAAGTGATTAAGATGTGGAATTGGCTGCCAGAGGATATAGTGATAGTCACAGGAACAGACAGCTTTCAAAGGGGATTAGATAGATTCATGGAGGAGAGGTCTATCAGTGGCAACTAGCCATGTTGACTAAAAGGAACCTCCCCGTTCAGTGGCAGTCAACCTCTGAATCCCAGAGCCAGAAGGCAACATCAAGGGAAGGCCTCAGCCTCTGTGCCCTGTTGTTGGCCCTCCAGAGGACCTGGTTGGCCACTGTGAGAGACAGCAGGCTGGACTAGACAGACCACTGGTCTGATCCAGCAGGGATCTTCAGATGTTCTTAAGATATAAAACAACTGGAAATCCTTCAGGACTGAATCTGGAAAAGAGACAGCTTTACTGTTGGACAATCTTCATTTAAACTTCGATTGGAGCACAGGGTTGGATCGATCTGGGGCTGCTGATAGAGCTGACCTCACTGTCCGGACTGCGGAGTTGCCGTTAATGGACTAACGCTTTGGTGGTTCCAGTATTTTTCTGTCTAATCAGACAGAAGGAAGTTTCCACCCGAGTAGCAGAATCAATTGAGTGGGATTTGTCCTGCCTAGTGCCACAGGGTTCTATTCCCTCACGCATGCTCTCCACTACCTATCGAAGGCCGCTGAATTAGACTGCCCATGTCTTCTGGTTTGGGTGTGATCAATATGCAGAGGAAACCCAACCCCATCATCCAGGCCTCCAGGATGTGCCCACCTTTTGTGTGAGCCAGTGCTCTGGAGCGGCAGACAGAAGGCTTAGGAAGAACAAGCTGATGCCGGCTCCAGATCAGGCAGAGGAGATGCTGGTCAGGAAAGCGGATGCTTTAGAGAGACCTGGCCCACCTGTTCTGGATGGAGTGGGGCTGGTATTTGCAGAGCGGGTTAAAACCCTGGGGTTACTCAAGCCTTGCTGTTCAAGAAGCAGTTTGATGTAGAAGTGCTTTCTATCAGCTACATTTCATCCTGACTCAGCTGACCTGGCCGCACTAAAGAACGTAACAGAAGCCATGTTGGATCAGGCCAATGGCCCATCCAGTCCAGCACTCTGTGTCACACAGTGGCCTGAGCTACCGGATAGGGCGGGGTATAAATCCCAAAATAAATAAAAAAATAAATAAAATAAAAAATACCAGGTGCCATCAGGAGGTCCAGCAGTGGGGCCAGGACACCGGAAGCCCTCCCACTGTTGACCCGCCTCCAAGCACCAAGAATACAGAGCATCACTTGCCCCAGACAGAGTGTTCCAGTTTGGTGTAGTCATTAAGGCACACAGACTCCAATCTGGGAGAACCGGGTTTGATTCCCCATGCCTACACACACAGCTGCTGTTGTGACCTTGAGTCAGTCATCAGTTCTTTAAGAGCTGTTCTCTCACAAGCAGTTCTAGAGAGAGCTCTCTCAGCCCCACCTACCTCAGAGGGTGTCTGTTGTGGGGAGGGGAGGGGAAAGGAGATTGTAAGCTGCTTTGAGACTCCTTTGGGTAGTGAAGGGTGGGGTATGAATCCAATCTCTTCTTCTTCTCTCTGTACCTTCTGGCTAATAGTCACTGATGGACCTGTGCTCTGTATATTTCTCCAATCCCCTCTTGAAGCTGTCCATGTTTGTAGCCGCCACCACTTCCTGTGGCAGTGAATCCCACGTGTTAATTACTCTCTGGGTGAAGGAGGACTTCCTTTTATCCGTTCTAACCTGACTGCTCATTGATTTCTGTACTTCTGTAACCTCATGGCTGGATTACTGTAATGTGTTCAATGTTGGCCTGCCCTTGAAGTAAGCAAGCACCTTCCGAGAACGGACCTCGTAGCGCAGAGAAAGCGAAACATTATTTTAACAGAAGTGGAGCAAACGGTTACCGATATGTACAAATGGTGAAGAAACCGCAGTTAAAGATCAACCCCTTTTCACTCTCCCATGCCTCCCAAGATTGAAGACACTTCCTCATCGATCACAACTTACAAGTCATGGGTACAGTTTGCTGGCTTGTCCATCCGATGACCCTCCTTTAAGAGTTTAAACAGCTCTTCAACTGGGATTCCTGGGTACGGAGACCCTCCTAAAGTGAAGATCTCCCAAAGCAGCACTCCAAAAGACCAGCTGGGAACCAAAAGAAGTTTGAAAATGCCATGAATGTTTGAGAGAGCAAGTGAAAGCATTCTGTTTGTTACTTGTGCAGCTGCCCGTCTTCAATAATAATGAAAAGAGGAGTCCATCCATTTGTCTGTGAAATACATCACTCATCAAAAAAATAAAGCCAGGAGTCCCAGAATTAGCCACCAGCTTCCTGATGATTGTAGTAGTTGCAGTGCCAGGCATGGAAGAAACTGGACCCTCCTCCCAAATTTGTTCCAGGATTGTACACACATGCCTGGAGAGAGCCAGCTTGGAGCAGTGGAGGAGGAGGAGGAGGAGATTGGATTTATACCCCGCCCTTCATTTGGCATCTCAGAGCAGCTTACAGTCACCTTCCCTTCATTTCCTCACAGCAGACACCCTGTGAGGTAGGTGGGGCTGAGAGAGCTCTGAGAGAACTGTTCTTGAGAGAACAGCTCTGAAATAACTTGTGACTGGCCCAAGGTCATGCCAGCAGCTGCATGGGGAGGAGTGAGGAATCAACCCCGTTTCTCCCAGATTAGAGTCCACACTCTTAACACCTACACCAAACTGGCAGACTCTAATATGGAGAACCGGGTTCAATTCCCCACTCCTCCACATGCAACCAGCTGGGTGACCTTGGGTCAGTCCCAGCTCTCTCAGAGCTCCCTTAGCCCCACCTACTTCACAGGGTATCCGTTGTGGGGAGCAGAAGGGAAGGTGATTGTAAGCCGCTCCGAGACTTCTTCGGGTAGTGAAGGGTGGGGTGTAAAACCAACTCTTCTTCTTCTTCATGCTATTTGCAATGGAACCTCAGCTCATTGATTCACGAATCTTGAGCAGCAGAAAACAGTTATTTCATATTTTTTAGATGCAAGGGCTAGAAGGACTGAGATAAATTTTGGAATTGCTAGAGTGATCTTGGGATCCTTATCACTGAGCAAAAGAGCCAGGGTTTCTGGAGCACAGGGGGACGATTGGTTGAATAAAGGCTTAATACAGTAATCTCTCATAACCTCAAAAAATCTGCATGCCAGCAGGGTGCGGAAGGATGTGTCAATCCTGTTAAGGCCACAAGGCCAGTGTAGGTATAAGGTCAGTGTAGGTATAATGGTTAGTCTTGCGAACAAAAAATGCTCTGCGATAACGTGGGATGGTACAATAGTACATATACAGTGTGTGTTTTAATTTGCCAAAAAAGGACGATCGCTCTTGCTGTTGCTTCATCTGGTATGGCTGCAATGAGGATTTTTTGTTTGTTTGGAGGGGGGCATTTACATTTTTAAGGGGGCGGGTAAATCACAGTTAATTAAATTAAACCAAATGATGGTTTCTAGCCCTTCCTTTCAAGGGCCAGGGCAGCAAGCACGTCTGTTCCGAAGAAAAAACAGCCCAGAGGGCATTTGCATGCCTCCTGAGCTGTCTTTTCCCAGGTCCCACGATGCCCCCCCTAATTCCACAGTGAGAGGGAGAGGGGAGCCTGAGGGGGAGCTGTGGCTCTCTCACCCTGGCTGCTGCCAGCTGCAGGGGTCTCTCCTCAAAAACAAGGTTTCTGGCATGGCTATTTGCGGGGCGGGGCTTTTAATTAAGGGGGCAGGGCCCCAAATGCCCCCTGTAGCTACGGGCCTGGCTGCAGCTCTTTCAGCAGAAGGCAGAATGGTGCATTCAGCATTCCTACTACCCTGGAGTATCCTGAGTGCAGCAAGCTATGGGGTTGGTGAGCAGAACGAGACGGCACATATCTAGTAGCTCATTAAGCCGTCAGTGGCATAACTCATTGCCCCGGCCATCTTTAAACAGGCACTTGCCAATTCCTGCTGAAGCAGCTCAAATAGAAAATCTGGGCATCAAGTCTGAAATTCATACGACTCTTTAATTCGACGGCTGACAACCCATCTATGACCCGCTGTTCTTTGTGCTGCCTGGGAACCCTTTTGCCAGCTCTAGTGCCCGGAACAAGTCTATTCACGCACAGACTGACGGGGCTGCAAGATTCCATCTGTGCCTGACACGGCAATTGTTTTCATAAATCTCCATGCTTTGCTTTAAAAAAAAGCCCCGCACTTCTATTGTTCCAAAGTGTGGGTAAATGCTTACACATCACTCTGATGAGTGTAGACCCGATCAAACAACGCTTCTGGTGCCATCCATTTCACGGGCAGCCGACCCTGTAATTAGAGAGATAAAAAGGAAACCTCCATCAGCTAATTCAACTCCGCCGCTCTGGCACCACCGGGACCTTAGCTTTTAGAATCTGGTCTGGAACACTTTCATCGCTGACCAGGTCAAACTGATGGGACTGCTGCGTAAAGCCACCACCAATTAAGCTATTTGGCCGGGCATTCCAGAAGGAGTGTCTCTACTGCATGCACTTTCCGTTCAGAAGGACCTCATCGCTTTGGCTGATTAATACCTACGCCCACCATACCTTGCCGGTCACTGGCTCATGGGGAAACACCACCTGCTGCCGTTCTCCCGCCAGCCCTTCCTGAAACATGCAGCCAGAATAGCAAAGACTTCACAGTCTTCAGGAGGACTGGTGTAGTGGGAAAGCCAGTTTGGTGTAGTGGTTAAGTTTGAGGACTCTAATCTGGGAGAACCGGGTTCCATTCCACATTCCTTCACATGCAGCCAGCTGGGTGACCTTGGACCAGTCACAGTTCTCTCAGAGCTGTTCTCTCAAGGGCAGTTCTCAAGAGAGCTCTCTCAACCCCACCTACCTCACAGGGTGTCTGTTGTGGGGAGGGAGAAGGGGAAGGCGTTTGTAAGCTGCTCTGAGACTCCTTTGGGTAGTGAAGGGCAGGGTATAAATCCAGTCTCCTCCTCCTCCTCCTCCTCCTCCTCCTCCTCCAATGTGTATCATGCATTTTATGCTACTTCCACTGCCCCTTTTTAAATTGCACTGTTCATGGTGTTATCATGTCTGACGCCTTTCTCTTTTTGCATTGCTCATTTCTGATTTTGAAGTCCTAGTTCTATTGCATTGTTTGTCAGGTCTCTCATACTGTCTGATTGCTGAGGGACTTGGGAAGAAGAAGAAGAAGAAGAAGAAGAAGAAGAAGAAGAAGAAGAAGAAGAAGAAGAAGAAGAAGAAGAAGAAGAAGAAGAAGAAGAAGAAGAGGAGGAGGAGGAGGAGGAGGAGGAGGAGGAGGAGGAGGAGGAGGAGGAGGAGGAGGAGGAGGAGGAGGAGATTGGATTTATACCCCACCCTTCATTACCCGAAGGAGTCTCAGAGCGGCTGACAAACTCCTTTCCCTTCCCCTCCCTACAACTGACACCCTGTGAGGTAGGTGGGGCTGAGAGAGCTCTGGCAGAAATGACTCTTTTTCAAGAACAGCTGTGCCAGAACTTTTGACTGTCCCAAGGTCACAGCAGCAGCTGCAAGTGGAGGAGTGGGGAATCAAACCTGGTTCTCCCAGATTAGTGTCCACACACTTAACCACTACACCAAACTGGCTCTCTGTTCATTCTGGAGAAGGGGGGGCATATTAATTCTGGAGAAGGGGGATGTGATTGCTGTCTTGAAATCTTTGAAGGGCTGTCACTTAGAGGAGGACAGGAAGCTGTTCCTGTAGGCAGCAGAGGAGAGGACTTGCAATAATCGGTTTAAAGTAAGGGCAGGAAGAGAACTGCTGGATATTGGGGGGGGATGTTTTTACAGTAAGAGTAGTTGAGCACTGGAATCGGCTGCCTAGGGAGGTGGTGAGCTCCCCCTCACTGGCTGGACGAACACTTGTCAGGGATGCTCTAAGCTAGGCTGGTCCTGCTTTGAGCAGGGGGTTGG
Organism: Gekko gecko; assembly: GCA_029375565.1. Classification (NCBI taxonomy): domain Eukaryota; kingdom Metazoa; phylum Chordata; class Lepidosauria; order Squamata; family Gekkonidae; genus Gekko; species Gekko gecko. The sequence continues at coordinate 2,806,334 of JAPDNY010000008.1, forward strand.
ACTAGATGGCCCACGGGACCCCCTTCCAGCTCTGTGATATCATGTAATGTGCCCTGAGTCTCAGCAACAAAGGAAAGCTACAACAAAATATGAAGTGCTCTGCCATTCGGTGTTGGCCCTCTTTAGGTGTGGACACAGCTTAGCTCCAGAGAGAGAGAGAGAGAGAAACACTCAGAAAAATAATAGGTCCAGGTGATCAGTCAAAGAGAGGAGAGAATAAGAACGTAAGAATATAAGAGAAGCCAATTTTGGATCAGGCCAATGGCCCATCCAGTCCAACACTCTGTCACACAGTGGCCAAAAACACCAGGTATCCGTTTACTTCCCACAATTAGAAAAGATACCTTTACACATTCATCTGCTATTTTGACATATTTATTGCTTTACAACTGTTGACCTTAGAACCTGAGCTTGTTATTTAGCTTGTCTCAGGGCTCTTTTTGTAGCAGGGACTCCTTTGCATATTAAGTGACACACCCCTAATGTAGCCAATCCTGACCTAGAGTTTACAGTAGCCCCTGTAAGAAGAGCTCTGTAAGCTCTTGGAGGACTGGCTCCATTAGGGGTGTGTCGCCTGATATGCAAAGGAGTCCCTGCTACAAAAAGAGCCCTGGTTTGTCTTTGCACATCTTCATCCTGTTACATGTTAATTTGCTGTTCAGCCTGTCTATAAGTTTGAACCTTACCTACCATTCCAGTGTATTTGAAAAAGTGTTCCTGCACACGGAAGCTTGAATAAAACTTTGTTGGTCTTAAAGGGGCCTGACTGGACTCTCAATTTGTCCTCAGAAAAAGAAGTTCTTGATCTCCCCACTCCTGGTTCCCCTCTAGATGGGCTCTGAGAGCGTAACAGTGCAGGTGGGGCAGGAAATGCAAGCGGCTGATGAGGGAAAGAAGACCAAATTTGGGGGTATTGGGGGGGGTGTCACAGTACGAAAGGCGCTCAGGCTTTTCCCACATCTCTACTCAGAAGTAAACCAGCACTAAGTGAAGGCAGCGTCGAGCCATTTAGTTGTCGTTTTCCTGAAAGCTGGGCATAATTTCTTACTACAGTCGTGTGCTTTATTTCTCGCCAGTCACCTTGGCCGGCTGGACTAGATGGAGGCCAAAAAGTGCAAGCCAAGGACTGCTGGCGACTCTTAAAATTCAAGAGGCCTTCTGGGTTCAGCAGAGTAGTAAACACGCAAGTAAAGCCACCTTGCTTGGCCAATTTTTTTAAAGGATGATCACCTTTAAGAAAGGTTTGTTAAGATGGCAAGCTTCTTAGGAGGCAAGAACAGCCCCCCACCCCAGTTGGGAGTTCTGTACTCACGTTGGTTGTCTTCTTGTAATAATCGATGTTGTGGACGTCTCGAGCCAGGCCAAAGTCAGCGATTTTCATGACATTGTCTTCAGTGACTAAGACGTTGCGAGCCGCCAAGTCCCGATGAATGCACTGCAAAAGAAGGCACTGCTCAGCAAGTGACGGGGATGGTGAGCCAATGGCCAGGATGTAGCGTGGGGTGCCAGGCATTCCCTTGGCCTTTGTGCCAGCGGTTCCAACGGCTTCTCAGGAACATGGAGCACCATGGGCTCTCACATCATCCAATGTTCCACCTCAGAACTAGCAGCTCGGTATGCGCCCCTCATGGCTACCAGATGGCACACACGCACATTCTATATGCCACAACCCACAAGGAAATATAGCCCTTCTGAAGCAAAGAAGACGAAGCGTTCACTAGTCACAACATATCAGGGCTTAGTTCTTTTGGCCCTTCCTTACACACTCAGGGAAATGCTGATTGCCACTTTGGGGTCAGGAAGCAGTTTTTCTCCAGGCCAATTTGGCCGGGGATCCTGGAGGTTTTTTGTCATCTTCTGGGCATGGAACAACAGTCACTGGGTGTGACTGCTGGGGGTGTCAGGCTCCCTGTGCATTTTGCATTTTACAGCTCACCTGTCATTGGGAGAGGAGGTTTCCCCCTCTCTCTCTTTGATGTGGCCGGGGCCTGCCACCTTAGCAATGCCAAATGTCCTGGCTTCTCAAATGTCTGTCTTCCTTGCTATGTGCCTATGGGGCAGGGAGCTGATGGTTAGTTCTGGTGGGCAAATACTGTGGGGTGATTGGGTCCTGATCTTTAGCACCTTTACTTGACTCCACTATATCTGCAACCTTCGCGCATTTATATTCAGTCCTAACAATAGATGTGTCCAGGATGGTACCTATCAACTGTCCCAATAAAGTTAGCTTTCTTCAAACTGGCTGTTGTTGAGAACTGATTTAACCAGGTTTCTGACGTGGGGGGGAGGTATTTGTGAATTTCCTGCACTGTGCAGGGGGTTGGACTAGATGACCCTGGAGGTCCCTTCCAACTCTCTGACTCTACAGGAGGTCGTGGCAGCTGCAAGCATGGACAGTTTCAAGAGGAAATTAGATAAACATATGGAGCAGAAGTCCACCAGTGGCTATTAGCCACAGGGTATAGATGGGAACTCTCAGTCTGGGGCAGGTGATGCACTCTATTCTTGGTGCTGGAGGGGGCAGCAGTGGGAGGGCTTCTGGTGCCCTGGCCCCACTGCTGGACCTCCTGATGGCACCTGGTATATTTTGGCCGCTGTGTGACAGAGTGTTGGACTGGATGGGCCATTGGCCTGATCCAACATTGGCTTCTCTTATGTTCTTATGTTCTTATGATTCTATTAGCAGAGTTATCACCCTTGCACATAAATATGTACTAAAAAAGGCTACTGGGTCATCGCTTTCTGCCTTGATGGTGGTAATGGAAAGTGCCATCAGGTCTCAGCTGACTTATGGCGACCCCAAAAGGTTTTCAAGGCAAGAGACATTCAGAGGCGGTTGGCCATGGCCTGCCCCTGCGTAGCAACCCTGGAATTCTTTAGGGGTCTCCCATCCAAATACTGACCGGGGCCGACCCTGCTTAGCTTCCGAGATCTGACACAGGTCAGGGCAGATGAAAAAAGGTGTTTTGCAGTTGCCTGCCCCTGCGTTGCAACCCTGGACTTGGTAGTCTCCCCCTACTTAGGTTCCAGGATCTGGAGAGATCAGGGACCCGCCTCCTAGTAATGAGCACCCCTAGAGTTGGGGTCCTCAGCTGTTTTAAGCCAGCGACTGCTTCTGGGATTAGGACACAGCCTGGTCGGCACCATCACAACAAGGCTGCCCCAGGAGGGGGAGAAGCAAACGGACAGAGGAAGGTCAGGAGAGGAGGGGTGATTGGAAATAACCTGGGAAAGAGGAACGAGAAAAAGCAAAACAAACACAGAGAGAATAAAACGAACACCAAAACAGTGCTGTTTTCATCTACACAGCCAATCCAATCGTCAGCGGCAAACCAGAAGCCCTGCTGTGCAGGAACCCCACTTGCCCGCTTCCTAAAAACACTCGGTGGGTGCCAACAAAGTGCCAACAAAGGGCTGGTGGGCAGCATGGTGCCCGCTGGGACCCCTGCCCTAGGGAAACGCCAGAGAACCACTCTGGGCCACAAACCTGAGAAAGGAAAGGTCCCTTGGCTATAGTAGATTTCCCCCTTCGGTCCCTTTCAGACAACCACTTTTGGCCGTTTGCACTTGACTAGAAAGATGCCCTGCCTGTAGCAGGGGACATTTCTGTGGGAGACTGGTTTATATTGATATGTTGGGTGCTTTTAAGAGGGACGTATCTCAGGAAGGAACTGAGTGAGTTTATCCTAGTAAAGGTAAAGGTTCCCTTGCTTGAAAGCCAGTCGAATCCAACTCTAGGGTTGCGGTGCTCATCTCCGTTTCAAAGCCGAAGAGCCAGCACTGTCCGAAGACGTTTCCATGGTCATGTGGCCGGCATGACTAAACACCAAGGCGCACGGAACTGTGTTACCTTCCCACCAAAGTGGTACCTATTTATCTACTTGCAATTTCTTGCTTTCAAACTGCTAGGTTGGCAGGAGCTGGAACTAGAGACGGGAGCTCACTCCGTCATGCGGCACTCTCGGGTCTCGAACTGCTGAACTACTGACCTTCCACAGCCTGCAGTTCAGCATCTTAACCACTTGAGCCTAGCAGAACACTAATGGAAACAAACCAAACTTTTCACCCTCCCCAAAAAATATGACTGCTCTCATTCTGCATCCATTCGGAAACTGCGGGGAAAACGCAGCATTAGCCAGAAGTTCTAAGGTGCTCACGCCATTTCGCTTCGGAACAAAATAAGTGTCCTTGGGCACGAATACAAAGGAAGCACTCTCCTGGCTGATGATGCTGTTTGCTACTCACCTTCTGCGACGCCAGGTACTCCATCCCGCGGGCCACCTGGTAGGCACAAGAGACCAGGTCTTTAAACGTTAACTGCTCCTTGGGCAGCTTGCAGGTATCGAAGGAGTAATCCATACCAGGGGGCCGACGCGCTCTCAGGTATTCCCGCAGGTTCCCCTTGGAGGCGTATTCCACCAGTACATAGAGAGGCCCTAGAGTTAAAGGAATCTACAATAAGCCCAAGAATCCCTGAACATTTTGAAGATATCAACAGGACAGGTCAGAATATTTTCATGTTACCCAATTACAGCTGCCAAAATTTTTTAAAAACTCACTGGCACCACAAGCATGATGACATCATTCTGGGGAAAACCTGGAAGCAACGGTGGTAGCTCTAGGAATCAACAGGAACTCTATGGTCAAACCACAGAGTTTTTGGCAATTCCTAGAGTTACCATCGTTGCTTCCAAGTTTTGCCTGGATAGGGATGTTCTCATGCTCACAATGGTGCTGCCACACCAAAAGCCCTTCTGCCGGTTGCCAGGCTTGGCCTGGCACCCCAGCACTCAACCCACAAAGCAGTCAGACAACTCTGAAAAGCAACCAGGAACCCTTCCTCCACTGAGGAGTATATACCAGGCAAATGCACAGCCACTAAGGGAAAATGCATCACTTATGACAATTCTTTCTTCTAGAGAAGGAGGCACCAAATATTGCTGCTCCCTCCCTTAGTACGCCTCCAGGAACTTACGTAGAAGTTCCTGCTCTCCACTTTAATAAAATCAAGCAACTACCTCACACATGAATGGGTAGAACTCAGGCTGCTCTAAGGTGGAGGAGAGGACGTCTCACAGAGAGGTGTGTTGCCCCTCACAGTGAAGGTTTCTTAAGAACACCAGAAGAGCCCTGCTGGATCAGATCAGTGAGGGTCCATCTAGTCCAGCCTCCTGTCTCACAAAGAGGCCAACTGGTTCCTCTGTAGGGCCAACAACAGGGCAACTACAGAGAGGCTGAGGCCTTCCCTTGATAAGAACACAAGAAGAGCCCTGCTAGATCAGACCTGTGGTCCATCCAGTCCAGCATCCTGTCTCACACAGTGGCCAGCCAGTTCCTCCGGAAGGCTAACAGCAGGGCACAGAGGCAACATAAGGAGAGCCCTGCTGGATCAGACCAGTGAGGGTCCATCTAGTCCAGCATCCTGCCTCCCACAGTGGCCAACCAGTTCCCCTGGAGGTCCAGCTACAGGGCATAGAGGCCAAGGACTTCCCCTGATGTTGTCTCCTGGCTCTGGGATTCAGAGGATTAGTGCCTCTGAATGTGGAGGTTCCCCTCAGTCACTATGGCTAGGAGCCTCTGATAGACTTATCCTCCATGAATCTACCTAGCCACCTCTGAAAGCTGCTCATTCCTGTGGCCATCACTACATTCTCTGGCAGCAACCACATTGCAGTCACTCTCTGTGTTTCCTTCTTGTGTTTTCCTTTCCCTTCGCTACTGGAGGAGTTTGAAAGCTCTAGCCTCCATCAAGTGGAGGGGGATGGGCAAAATCAGCTTCAGGCTGGGGGAAGGACGAGGCTGAAACGTCTGCCATGGAAGCTCTATGGCTGAAAACCTCCACTCAGCAGATGCAAATGAAGCCATTGGCCTGATCCTGCAACCAGGCTAACACCTGAGAGCTGGAGTAGTCAGCTCACATGGAAAAAGAACCCTCGGCAAGCCAACTAGCTGGCAATTAGAACGGGGTAAATGTTGCACAATGCAAACGCGGCTCAGCAACAGGTCCATGGCATGCATGCCGAATCAACGGTTGCTCTCATCGTCCCAACTTCCTCCCCTCTCAGCAAGTGGAAAATGGAACCTGAAAGCCAAGCACAGCTGCAAATTCCGGATGCCACAATATTTGAACACCTGCAAGCGTGGCTCATTTCCTGTTCACCAGTGGTGATTAGACAGCCAATTAATAGATGAGCTGTTCCCAAGCGGTTCACATTTATTCATGGGAATTAGCTACTCAGAGCCGTCGGAAGACAACTACCAGTTGATCAGCTGGAAGTCAGGCTCTTCTGATCTCAAATCCCAGAAATCTTGCTGATGCCCAAATTTGCTGAGATGCTGGAAATTTAAGGATTTTTTTTTTTTTTTGGGGGGGGGGTGTTGACCAGAAGCCCGGCTGATTTTCCCTTCTTTTCTCAACCACCCTAAACTGTCAGCTTGGGCTGCAGAGAAATGGGGGGAAATGAGGTCCGCCTCCTCTCCCTTTTGCAAAACAGAACTTAGAAGCTTTGAATCTGCCCCCATCCATCTCGGGGGTGGGGAGAGAAACAACCTCTCTATCTCCCTTTGCAATGCAGAGGTTGAAAGCGCTGCTTCTGTCCCTACCCAGCCTGGAAGGGAGGTAACAGCTCTCTTTTGCCACTTCACCGTGATGCCACTTTGGTGAGATGCTGGGGTAGGTCCAGGCCAGACTTCCAGCTGATCCCCCAATCAGTTGTGAGTCGGCTTCTGACCAAGAGGCAGCTGCAGACTTAAGAGCCGGCTGTTCGCGCTGCTCAGGGCAGCTGCAACCCAAGCACATCCCGGTCCGGTTGTGTCAACCAAGGTAAGAACAGCGAAGCTTGCTGGGAAATTTGCAGCATCCCGAAATGCCACCAACAAAACTGGCCCCCTCTGGCCTAGTCAGTTTGGATCCAAAAGCCAGAGAACATTTCAGCTGGATTATTAGTCTTCCAAGATGTGTGAACAAGGCATGCTCGGATGTGATGATGATGACAGCCAATGCCGTGCAGTGGTCAGAGTGCTGGATTAAGACTGGGGAGACTCGGTGACCTGGGGCCAGTTGCTCTCTGGTAGCTTGGAGGCCACGATCCTAAGCAAGTTTACTCAGAATCCTACTCAGGGCTAGTCAACGGGGCTGAGACCCAGGAAAGCCTTCTTACGGTTTCACTGCAGTTTACCTCTCAGGGTTGCTGCAGCATCAAGCAGAGAAGAGCAGAACCATGTCCTGATTTCCTTGTAGGAAACGTGGAATCTGAATGAGGCTGGATGAGGGTGACTGGGTTATCCTGGGGTTTGCTCTCTCCTGTATCCCTGTCCCTAGTTAGCACATTAAGAGTGATTAATACATGGAATTAACAGACACAGGAGGTGGTTAGCACGTTAACACTAAGAGTGATTGATACATGGAACCAAAGAGTGATTAATACATGGAATTCACTGCCACAGGAGGTGGTGGCAGCTACAAGCATGGGCAGATTCAAGAGGGAATTAGATAAACATACGGAGCGGAGGTCCATCAGTGGCTGTTAGCCACAAGGTATAGATAGGAACTCTCAGGCTGGGGCAAGTGATTCTTGGTGCTGGGGGGGAGGAACAACAGTGGGAGGGCTTCTAGTGTCCTGGTCCCACTGCTGGACCTCCTGATGGCACCTGGTATTTTTGGCCACTGTGTGACAGAGTGTTGGACAGGATGGGCCATTGGCCTGATCCAACATTGGCTTCTCTTATGTTCTTATGGACTTAACACTCGCTCACGGGCTCCAAGCCTAGAAGGATAGCAAAAGGGGAACTCCTCTGTCTACATACACGTAGCCTTAGTCCTGCCTTACACCATTCACATCGTTAATTTTGATCCATCACGGAAAGAGCAGCAGAGGGGTGCCTGGAAGAGCTGCAGATGTTGTACACGCAGAAAACAGGCCACCCTGTTCTGTGACTGACCACCTCCCCTTCCACAGCCAGGGGGGCTCCGGCAACGTACCGTCCTGGGTGCAGGCGCCCAGCAAGTTGATGATGTTCTTGTGCTTGCCGATCATTTTCATCATCTCCATTTCCGAGACCAAGTCCGAAAGATCTTTATCCGTGGCGTCATCTAGAGGACACGCAAAAAGGAAGTGATCAGAAAATAGCCGTCCATTATTTTTGTCAGGTGACATACCCTGGTGTTGCAGCCTGACTACCCACGCTGTGGAGTATACATGCCTCTGGAGCATCCCTTGATATCTATCCTTTGCTTGCCGCTCCTGTGCTCCACGCTGCTACTAGCTGTGCGAGGAAATCAGTTCAGTTCAGTTCATGCCTTTACTGGCACAAAAATACCTTGTGTGAGGAATTTGTAGTTCCCTCCCCTTTGCCCTACAACAAATCTCCTGCCAAGACAGAAGCTCCAGCTTGACATAAGGAAGAAGACTTTCAGGCCACACCATTGGTCAGTTATTATTGGGCCTCGAGTTCAAGCAGGGAAAAGGGAACAAGACCCTTTCTGGTGACTACTGGCCCACACGGGCTTCCAAAATCAGCATGGTGGGCAAAGCTACCACTTGCGAGCGAAGGCAATCGTGGCAGGACGGCCACAGAAAAAGATGGCTTTAAAAGGGCCAGCGAGAGAGCCAGATCCACACACTGAGGAAGGCCAAGGATGGGGACGAAAGGAGTCAATTTTTTAAACAACGCTTTGGGAAAGAGGAGCGAGAAAGAGAGAGAATAAAGCCAACACTGGGAAGGCAAGCTGCCATCGAAACAACATTCTTTTAATTTGCACAGCCAGTCAGATTCCCAGTGGCCAATCAGAAGCCGGCTGGACAGCAGCCTCTGCCAGGCCACACCCACTTTCTAAAAACGCCTGGCGGGCACCAGGAAAGGCGATGGGGATCCCTGCTCTATGGTTTCAAAAATTTTATATGGTTATCGATTTTTGTATGGTTTTAAACTGTTTCAAAAATTTTATGTAAGCCACCCTGAGCCTGCCTTGGCAGGGAGGGCAGGGTATAAATCTAATTACATGAATAAATAAAATATACAATGCAAAAAATGATAAAAGAAATGGGTGAGCGCCCAAAAAGCCTGGACGATAGCAAAGAAGGAGAAGATGGGAAAAGTCAGGGAAAGGGGAATATGTAAGAAAGTGTAGAGCTTGGGACCAGAAAAAGAGAAAGACACAGAGAGAGAGAGAGAGACCCCATGCTAAGCAGTCCCTCTCCTGTGAATTGCTGCTCTCGTCACCTTTCAGCATCTTGACGGCTACAGTTATCGGCTTGTTTGGCTTCTCTTTATCGATCCCAATAGCTTCTGCCATCACGACTTGACCAAAACAGCCCTCACCCAGTGGCTTCCCAAGTGTCAGGCTGAAAAGACAGACGGGAGAAAGGCATCAGCAATCACCCACCGACTGACAACAGGCAGCCTGCTTGGCTTGGAATACCTTTGCTGCACGTGCCACTGACCGTGATCTTGCCAACTCCCACTTGGGATCAGCGGGCAGTTCGAGCTCCGAAACGTGGGCCAGCATCGGGCCGTCGCTGGAGGACAGACGGGTTACCCTGACCAGGGGAGTATTGGAATTCATCGAGGAGTTGGATTCCAAAGACACCTGCTTGAATAGAGCAAATGAAGGGTTATTGCCACCATCTTCCATAGCAAGCCACAGAAAGAAGAAGAAGAAGAAGAGGAAGAGGAAGAAGAAGAAAAAGAAGACGAGGAGGAGGAGGAGGAGATTGGATTTATACCCCACCCTTCACTTGGAGTCTCAGAGCGGCTTACAAACTCCTTTCCCTTCCCCTCCCCACAACAGCCACCCTGTGAGGTAGGTAGGGCTGAGAGAGCTCTTTCAAGAACTGTCCTTGAGAGAACAGCTCAGGCAAGAACTAAGGTCATCCAGCAGCTGGAAGTGGAGGAGTGGGGAATCAAACCCAGTTCTCTCAGATTAGAGTCCGTGCTCTTAACCACTACACCAAACTGGCTGAAAGGGCATTTGGTGGAGAAGCTCAACAGAAGTTTGTCTTCCTCTCTGAAGGTCTGGTTTAAACCATCACAGCAGCCAATTTCAGCCACGTGATTTACTTTGCAGAAGGAAGAAATCTGAGATACACGTTTTGTGTGTGGGTAAATGTAAACAGCTGAAGCTAGCTAGGGGTTCACAGCCAAAAATGGAAGTAATGGCTCCATCACTATCAGAAACCAGACACCAGCGAAGGCATTCTAATTGAAGTCCTTTAGATACCACCTGGTAGATCTATGGCTCCAGAGCAGAAGGACAAAATTTCCAATCTTAAAGAACTCCTCACCCACAATAATACAACATCTACGTGGACACCGGTACCAGAGTTCGTAATAAACCCAGATGCTAACTCTGCTGCTGTCACATACACCCATGTAACACCAAACCAAATAGGGAGATATACAGGAAGGAATACACAGGAAGGAAACCCTAAAACAGAAAACAGTGTAAAAAGATGAAAATTTAAAAATATATATATATAGGAAAGACTTCACAAAACTTTTATCAATGCAAATGCTTGTTTTTAATGAGAATTTTAAGATTTTTTTTTTAAATTCCCATAAAAACAAGCATCTGCATTGATATAAGTTTTGTGAAGTCTTTCCCATATATAATTTGAAAGTTTCAGTCGTTACACATGCACCAATGTAAACAGGGGACATGGCTAGGAATAGGTAACTTAAACGAGGTTATGCCGTGCAAAAACATGTCATAAATAAATAAATAATCCCATTATTATACAGGTCATAAGTGTGCATTACCTCAAATATAATAGTAAGTATAAATAAGAAATAATAGAACGCTAAATCTGTTGTGGGAATCTGTCAGTGTGGAAGAACTGAAATCTGGAGGCAGCTGCATCCTGTCATTAATGTATCTTATAACCTGTGAAAATTGATTTCATTTGTAGAGGGATCATCAGCTTTGAAGAAAGGGATTATTAACTCTTGAGAAAGAGAGTTTCAAAACAGCTGTTATTGATAGCCCGTTGGGTGTGGAACCCGACTGGCTACAAGCTTCATCACCCTAATGAAGTCGGGAGGAAGTGAACTTTCTTACACAGCAGGATAAATTTCTCTATGGCAGATTTTCCAAGTGTATGGAATGGACATTTTAGAGACTAAATTTTGACTTTTGATTTATATGTAGTTGTATATGTATTATATATTATTGATAGTTACCAGGGCTATTTTTGGGCAGGAACACACAGGAACGGAGTTCCGGCTGGCTCCCGAGTTGGCCACACCCAGCAGGAACTCATTAGCGTAACAAGCCACACCCAACAGCAAGAAACTCATTAGGATTGGCTTCATTAGAGGTGCGTGGCCTAACATGCAAAGGAGTTCCTGCTACCAAAAAAGCCCTGGGTTTTGACAACAAACAAGATAAGCAGAATAAGAAGCAAAAGGTGGGTGTGGCTGGATGACCACACTTCTGGTAATGTGGGGGTGTGGCCTAATATGCAAATGAGCTGTGCTGTCAGTGGTGTGGCCTAATATGCTAATATGTTTCTGCTTATGGGAGTGGCCTATTATGTTCCTGCTGGGCTGATAGTTACTATTTTATTTGGGATAAAGCACACGTATAATTATATGAGTTCATTTGTTACATATTTTTGCATGGTATAAACCCTGTTTAAATTAATGCCACCTACAGCCAGACAACCCCATCACTGGACCTCACAACATCCAACTACACAACCTCAGGCTCATTCACTTGCTTCACTTCTAACATTGTTCCTGCCATTAAACACCGACAATGTCCTTCCGTTCCCTGCACTGGAGAAACAGGTCAACCTCTATGCCAAAGGATAAATAGGCATAAATGGATCTGACATCGAGAATCACAAAACTGAGAATCCTGTAAGAGAACACTTCACTCCTGCGGGACATTCAATGGGGGACTTCAAAGTAGCTGTTTTATTGCAAAGTTACTTCAGAAACAGACTCGAACGGGAGACTGCCGAGTTACAAGTCATTACAACAAACAGGACGATGGAACCCCCCCAGGGCTTCACAGAGACACTGGTTTCTTATCTCACTACACCCGCTACCGTCATTCAGTTCTCGCATCTGCTTGTAAACTGCTTTATTAGTCTGTATGCTAATTTGCTGCTACTCACAGATCTTACCAGGAGCCTTTAGCCAGTCTTAGCTATATTTGCTGCTCGGTTACTTATGCTCCTTGACTCTAATTGGCCCTCCCAGGCAACACCCTCCTCACCCGCTGCCTATAGGGAAAGGTCGGTGACTTCTGTCTCAACGCGTCTGAAGAAGTGCGCGTGCAGGCGAAACCTCACCCCCAGAATTAAACTTTGTCGGCCTCAAAGTTGCCGCATGACTCAAGCGTTGTTCTGCCGCTTCCGACCAACACAACCCCCAAATCAAAATTTCCAACAGTTACTAATAAAATTAGCATCCAACCCACAGACAAAGGAGTCAAATCGCCACACTAAGAAAGGACAGAGTTTGAGTCCAGTGGCATTTCCAAGACTAACAAACTTTCATGCTTATCCCCAGAATTAAACTTTCTTCACCATAAAGGTGCCTAACTGGACTCAAACCAACATGGCCACCCACCTGACTCTATACTCAGAAAGAGCAGAAGTAGCAATGCTTAGAAAGTTCTTAAAATAGACAGTGGAGATGCAGAAACGCTCCGGCATTACAGATCCCAAGAGGTTGTAGAAAAAGGACAGAGGAAGCCCCTAATCCACGTCTGGTCTCCGGAGGATTCCGTTATGGCCTCCGTCCCCTGCTAGGTGCCAACTGGCTATTAGAAGCGCCACCAATTCTGGACTGCAACAATCAGGTCCAAAACAGAGAAAGGAAAGCAAATTTACAGCCAAGAGGAAGTGTTCCCCTTCCTGACCTGTCCGCCAGAAGGTTCCTACCCTCCTTGTGCCTGTCACTTGCCTGGGCCTCTAGTCCAGCTCCTTTTGCTGCATAAAGGACACACACACCCTCCCGCCACAGGGTGGCCATTTCAGCCCTGGGTTGGCTCCACTGTCACTTCTGTACGGGCTAAAGTGCATATTTGATCTGTGTACCATTCTGATGTAGGGTTCCCCTGCTCCTGGGGGCCCCAATCTGCTACGAACCAGGAGGCTGACAGGGGAGCCCCACCTCCAAAGAGCCCTGCTGTACCCAACGTTAGTGGCACAATGATATCACCCAAAGATCATGTCACCATGCCGGGCACATTGCGCAGGGGACGCTCTAGCATTTGGATAAAAATTCTATGGTGACTAAAAGCTCCAGAGACCCAGGCTGGAGACCCCCCCCCCTTGCGAGCAGCCGGCTAAGACCTGGCAACCCTATTCTGATGCCTTCCTGCCAGTCCTGGCTGGTGTCAAACCTCACTATGCTTTGCTTGCTTCATTTGCCATGTTCTTGGGGGGAGGGGATTCCGTAGGGGAGGGTGTGTGTGTGCATGAGCGAGCGAATGAGACCTTTGCTTCTAGCAGACACCACTTTCCAAGCCGTCCTCCTTCCCTCCCTTTTGCTTCCCCAAGGGAAGGTGTCCTGGAGGAGCGCTCTGTGCCATCCTCGAATGTAGATAACCAAGCCCTTGGATGGGTTGGCAACGCCAGGCATGGTCTGACTGTGACGTGTGCTTGGAGAAGGGGCTTCTCTTTGAATCTACTATATTAAGCTTGTGCCCGCCAAAAGTCCTTAGTTGTGACACCGTGACTTCTGGATCTTCCACATACTCTAATAAACTTATCACTGCCAAAGAGAGAGTTGTCGAGTATAACTGGGCCGGGATCTGGCGGCTGGCACATGGCCCCTTTGTGGACCTCTTGGGAGACAGAAGTCCCAGTGCTACACCCTTTGCATTTAGGTGATACCAGCTGGAGCAGGGTCACACTGGATTGTGTCTTCCTCACTTCATGCCTCCCCCGAGGACAGCAGGCCTTGTGGCTAGAAACAAGCCCTGATCTTCGAGAGGTCTACGGTCTCTCTCAGCACCACAAAGGGTAGTTGGGAGGTCTGCTTAATACACTAATACCAGAGCTCCCCAAAGTGGCACCTGTGGGTACTACTGCACCCACCAACACCTTTCCTGGGTCCCACCAAGTGTTTTCACAAAGTGGGTGGAGCCAGGTGGGGCTTCTGCTCGGCACAGATTCTCATTGGCTACTGGAGATTTGATTGGTTGTGCCGATTTTTAAACGTGTTGCCTCGGTAGCAGCTGCCACCGCAGCACAAGGGTCGTTGCTTGACCACAGGTGAGCTGCAGTGGTCGTTTTGTGGCCGGCTCTGCTTTCCGGGGCAGCCGTTTTGTGGCTGTGCCCACTACCCCGCGTCAGAATTACAGTGCTGCCCGCAGGCTCAGAAAAGTCGGGCACCCCTGCACTAATGCCTGTTGGAGTTAACAGGCAATCCAAGGATAAGCCACAACATTCTAAATCACCCGGCGATTAAGACCTTGATTTACATGGTTTTCAGTAAAAAGTTATCGATAAGACCACCTTCTTCACAATCAGTACAGGGGGGAAAGAACAGTCAAGACTTCCCGCAGGCATCAATTACTGGACCTTGAGATAAAATAGCGAAGGAGAAATGGGGGAACAAAGAGCGTAGGAATCTTGTATCTACTTTCTGTTACCTGTCTCTTGAGCGGGAATTTGGAGACCTTCTGAATGGGGGTGGCGTTCATAGCTTTCTTGGCCGGCCTTCTAATCCTATAAAAAATCACCACCACTGCCACCAGTACAAAAAGGACGAAACCAGTCCCGTAGCTCAGGATGCCAGCGTAAAGAGAACCGGAGTCGTCCATCGCCACGCGCTCTTCTGCTGTGGAGTCAAAGAAGAACGTTAGGAGCCTGACTGGGTGATGCCCCCGTATGTTACGTAGCTGCCTCAGATGCGTTCCAGGCTTTCAGGGTCCCCGGGCAGAGAGTTCCTCCCCTCTTCTACCCACCACACAGGCCCTCTTCCCTCCTGCCCGCCTGCAGGCCTCCCACCCACTTGGGTATCCTTCCTCTGCCCACTTGTGAGCTCCACACTCACCAATGCCTGCAGTCCCTTCCCCAGTGGCACTAAAACTGGGACCATGGTGGAGCATTAGCACATAAGGCATGGGGCAGGGAGACATTGGGGGCCCTGCCAGAAGCCATGGGCCCTCATAGCTGCCCTGCCTTGGCATATGCCAACACCAGCCCTGGCTCAGATGCCTAGATAGATGTATACCTAGATTAGTGTCCCACAGCACGTTAGACACCAACAAGATTTTGGGGGTATAAGCTTTCAAGAGTCAAAACAGGACTCTTGAAAGCTTATACTCCCCAAATCCTGTTGGCTGAAGGATGCTGAAAGAACCAGCCCCTTACACTCGGTAACAGCAGGGAATCGATAACACTTATGGGAGGCGGGTTGTTGAGCTCGTGACGCATACCGAGTCAGGTACTGAACCTTTGCCTGGTGTTTTCCAAACGTCGAAAACCAAACCAGCCAAAGAAGTACTTTCAACCCAATCGGGTGATATGAAAAACCACACAGTTCACTTGAAATGAAAGGTTAGAAATATTTGAGCTGTGCACCGCTTGAGAAATGAGAAAGATATCAGTTGATTTGATACATAGTGTGTATAACAAACACCCCTAAATCCATGGCTATCCATCCCCTGAGTACA
The DNA here is from genome assembly GCA_029375565.1 of Gekko gecko. NCBI lineage: Eukaryota > Metazoa > Chordata > Lepidosauria > Squamata > Gekkonidae > Gekko > Gekko gecko. The sequence continues at coordinate 2,821,968 of JAPDNY010000008.1, forward strand.
CTTTAAACACCATGGTTCTTAAAATCCTGAATCATGCTAAATGGCTCCTCCTGGAGACTCGCTTTGGCAGGATACCCAATCCCAGGAATGCAGGCTGGGCACTGGCCTGGGAAATAAACTGTTATCTGCCACCTGGGTATTGAATGGCAGACGTCAAGAACAGTGGGCTTGACTTTTTAGACTGGGAAGACCATCACCTTTGCCTCAACAAAGGACCGCCTCTCCCACTACGACCCTCCACGTTGCCTGCATTCTTCCCCACACAATATTCTGGTGGCCCCCCACCCTCGATTGGCTCTCCTCTCCGCTCCTCTCCCAGGGTCGGGGTCTTCTCTGTGGTGGCCCTGTCCTGGTGGGAAGCTTGATCAGGGACTGTGTGTGTGCCCAGTGGGACCTTGCTAGCTTCCCCAGGGCTTGCAAGACAGCGCTCGTCCAACAGGCTTCTTAAATAGTTGTTGCGTATGTCCTGCAATTCCCGTATTGTTCCTACCGGATCATTTTATTGCTGAGTTGTTGGATGCAGCCGTGTGCAATAGGAGAGTTGTACGGCTGGTTTTAAATTGTCTTATAGATTATAATTATCATTGCTTTTAAGACTGTTTATTGAACGGCATTTCACTTTGATGGAGAAGCCATCCCATGCCTCGCTCTGTCAAGGGAGTGGCGGGATCTAAACTTGACAAACAAACAAAGTGGCCGAACGAAACTCAGCCGTAAAATTTACAGAAGCTCAGGAACTTGCGTTTCTCAAGCGGTCACCGAGAACCCCCTTCAGGAGGAAAAACGAAGAGGCGTCAAGAGCAGAAGTACCTGGTAGTATCGTCAGCCAAGCAGAGTGGTGCGTGTACCCAATAGAATTCCCAGCAAGACAAGTATATTCCCCAGCGTCATCAAAAGTGACATTGTGCAAGAACAGAATCTCTAGCTCCTTATCCGTTGTGTTAACACCTGCTGTCTACAGAGGAAAAATACAGAGAGAGAGAGAGAGACAGAGAGAGAAGGAAGGAAAGACACCAGATAAGCCGAATTCCCAAAGAAGGTAACCCAGATAGATGCTTAGGCAAATTTCAGAAGCAGATCACGACGATTTACAGAGGCGTTGCCAGCTTTCCCTCATTCCCTACAGTAACAAGGTGCGTAAAAACGAAAATAAAAAGGTATCCTTCACCAGGCTCTTACTCTGTCCCACGAATGAACGAGGCATGCAAGCGGAAGCATCACGGGGAAAAATCACCTCCACAATGTGACTGTCTGTCGGTTAGTATGGCAGGGGGTTGGGGACAAAGGAGTGAGGAGGAAAGAAAGGTGAGGGTTAAAGTGCAGTTCAGGTCAGTGAGGAGTTCACACAGCAAGAGAGGGTGCGAGAATTTTTTTTTCCCATCGACAAATTGCTAGGACTTTTAATAAGGCATTTTTTCTCCCTTCTGTGCCGTTTCTAATAGTTTCAGGGTGTTACAGTGGCTAAAAGGTGCCTGAAAGGGGGAAATCTAGGCACCCCAGGGGGATCAGACGATTGCAACTGCACATAAAAGTTGTAGGTTTTTTGAAGATATGAAAAATGTGTCTGATTCCTAATATATGCTCTACTCGAAGCGACAGCAGCTACAGGCCCCTTAAGCCGCGAGGAGGGGGAAATAAGATCCCCTGCTGCCACCGTGCCGCAGGGCTGATCAGGATCGGGCCCTCATGGCAATTTTCTAAATGGCTAAAATCGCCTCTAAAGTAGTGCTGGTGGCCATGGGTTGGCCCCGAAGCCGCTGTCCCATCTAGTTCAGCCCTAAGAGAGTTTGGTTTGAGGAACACCCATATCAGGAAAATCAACTTAGATCAAGGGTCCCCAACGTGGGCAGTGCCCGAGGGCACCCGCTGACACCGTTCTTGGTGCCCATCAAGTTTCTTCAAAAAGTGGGCGGGGCCAGGTGGGGCTTTTGTCCAGTAGGGCTTCTGATTGCCCATTAGAGATTTGATCAGCTGTGCAGATCTTCAGAAATGGCACTTCGGCAGCAGCCGCCATTACAGCACAAAGATCCCCATTGGGTGACTGACAGATGGCTGCAGCAGCCATTTTGTGACAGGCTCTGCCTCCTGCAATGGCCGTTTTGTGGCAGCCGTTCTGTGGCTCTGCCCGCCACACTACTTCGGTGTTACAAAGTCTCAAAGAGGTTGGAGACCCCCTAACTCAGATGATCATGAACGGTCAAGTCATCGGCATGCAACGTTGTTACGAGCCCTAAAGCGCAAGACGGAAGGTGAACAAGCCAACTTTAGCCGACAGTCAACAATGTGGGGATTTTTCCAAAGCGTCTAAAATTTCAAGCGTTTCATTGAGACGAGCAAAGAAGCACGATCGAGACACGCAGCGTCAGTCGACAGGGCGGGAAACAAAAAAAATAGGAATAGCGATTTTAATGGCTAGTGCCTTAAAAACATCCACAGCTCTTTCTTGCCTTTGCAAAGCCTTTGGGACAGAGTCTAGAATTTACCTGGGTCTGGTTTGCGAATGTGGAGCCAAAATGATTTTTCGGCTCTGCCTACGAAATTGTTGGCTCTACATAGATATTCGCCTTCATCTTGTTCTGTCACACTGGACAGATTTAGCTTAGCATCGGCTTCAGCGCTTTTACTGATCCAAGACTGCAGAATAGACAGAAACCTGAACTTCAGTAAAACCAAACAACACGTCTCCATCACTTGTATGACAGACAGGACTGGTATTTGCTACTGTACCTTGCATTTGCTTTTTGAATACCCAAAACAAAAAATCAAAACACCTTCCATAAACAAACCCAGAGAGACCAGCAGATTACAAATGTGTTAATTCTACAGGTTTTAGAAAGAAGTTGTGTCCACCACTCATCCTCTTTGTCTTCTGCAGTTGCTTGTTTGAATATCCAAATGTGAATTCCTTTTACTGTTTAGGAGGCGACTCTGGGATTCATTTCACTTTCCGCATTTTTCAGAGTTCACTTGCACAGACTAGCATAGAATCGTAGAGTTGGAAGGGACCTCCAGGGTCATCCACTCCAACCTCATTCACAATGCAAAACTACCTTCCCCTACACACCCCCAGTGACCCCTGCTCCATGCCCAGAAGATGGCAAAAAAACCCTCCAGGGTCCCTGGCCACACTGGCCTGTAGAAAATGGCTTCCTGACCCCAAAGTGCCGATTGGCATTTCCCTGGGCATGTAAGGAAGGGCCACAAGAACTAAGCTCTGAGGCAACTCTGCCTCCCCTCCCCTCTCTTGATCTGCCTAAGTTCACAGAATTGGCACTGCTAACTAACTGAGATCTTATTATCAAGTATCGGATGTGGAATGGTATGGCATAACCAGATCTCAGAAGCTAAGGAGGGTTGGTACTCGTCTGGGAGGCCACCAGGAAAGATTCTGCAGAGGAAGGCCATGGCCAACCCTCTCTCTGCCTCACTTGCCTTGGAAGCCCCTTGCTGGGGTTGCCATAAGTGAGTTGCAACTTGATGCAGCATACCTCAATATTGGCTGAGTACAGACTGGCAATTTGCCCCGGTAGCCACTCGTAGCAAAAAAGCCCCGGAATAAACTATTCCGGGTTTTCCCGTTCACACAGCTGGGGCCGCTGCCGGAAGATACAGGACGGAGGCGCACGGGAGCGTTCAGACTGCCGCGCCGGAGGCGTGCTATATTCGCCGTTTCCCCATTATTTCGGCTGTGGGTGTATGGGTGCATGTGTGCATGAGCGCATTTTGCCAATTGGGGGAGGACCCTGCAGCGCCGGCACCGCATTGGGTAGTGGAGCGGAGCACAGCCAATCACACCGCTGCTGCCTTCTGCCCAACGCGGGTTGCTCCCGGCTTTTCGGCTGCGTTTCAGACTCCCCGGAAGCGGAGAAATGCGCGACACACACGGGTTTTCGGATTTGCTACGGGTTTTATCAGGTATCTTTTTAATCCGGGTGTGAAGCGCAACAGCACAGGTTGGCTACGGGTGGGGGACGCCAGGCAGATGTGCCTGTGTGAACGCCCCATTTACTCCGGGATTGAATCGTCGTTGGCCCGGGTCCCTACCGGGGCAAATTGCCAGTCTATACTCAGCCATTATCAAATGTATAATAATATGATAGTTTATAATATAAATAATATTGTATGATATATATAATCATATAATAATATGATACTTTGTCTCTTGAAAGCGAATGCCCTGAAACCCTTCTTGGTCTCTAAGGTGCTCACGGACTCTACTGCAGACCGACATGGCTACCCGCTGGAAATATCTGCGCCTGTCACTTCTGTACGGGCTAAAGTGCACTTGATCTGTGTACATTTCACAACGCAGCTATTTCCTATCGTTGCAACCTTTACTACTTTTGCACTTTGTTTTGTTTGTCTTTATCCTCTTGCTGGTTGCAGTTCAGCCCAACACCAGTTCTTAGGACTGGTAAAGAACGAGAGATACTCGGGTTTGGGCTCGACGGCAATTCCGTTCACCAACCAGGTATCAAAGCCTACAGAGACACCCCAACAGGGATATGGCATTTCACAAACATCACATGAAATGCGGTGAACTCTTTTTGTTCCTGGTTACACGCATATTCCAATGAAAACACCAAAAGAGAAACAAGATTGGGCTGTTCTGGTTGCCCAAATGTTTCTTTTAATAACGTTAACAAATTAAGATAACAGAAAAGGATTGGTAATGCTGGCATGGTCAAGGTTTCATGTAAAATAATATTTTTCTGCTGGGGATAAAAAAGACCTCTGTATAGTAAAAAAAACCCCTAGCATTTTAGACATTTCAATGCAGGTCTTCCATTAATTGAATCGGCACTATTATCTCCCTACTATTCTCGTATCATTGGATGAAATTATTTAAGATGACTTCATAAGGCAAATAATATTTTCAGAACATTTACCCCGTGCCACTGTCAGAAATGTGCAGCTAAATTGTGCTGTTTTATCATTCTAGATTTATTTATTTATTTCACATTTATTTAATTCACTTGTATCCCACCGTTCTCCCCAATGGGGACTCAAAGTGGCTTGCGCCCTCCTCCTCTCTTCCATTTAACCCTTACAACAACTCTGTGAGGGAGATGAGAGCGTGACTGGCCCAAGGCCACTCACCAAGCTTCCATGGCACAGGTGAGGACTGGAACCCTGGTCCCACAGATCCTAGCTTGACACTCTCAACCCCTACATCACACTGGCTCTTTTTTCAGATTGACAGGTTGATGGATGGATGGATGGATGGATGGATGGATGGATGGATGGATGGATGGATGGATGGATGAGAAGTTTGACAGAGACCGCACCCAGTGTTCCCTCTAAGCTGAGCTAGTGTGAGCAAGCTCACAGTTTTTAAGCCTCTGGCTCACACGTTTTTGTCTTCGCACAGGAAGGGATGGCTCCAGAGTAAACTAATTTGTATGGCAGCCAAATCGCTCACTCACAGTTTTAATGCCAGTGGCTCACAGGGTAGAATTTCTGTTCACAAGTCGCCATAGCTTAGAGGGAGCATTCCTATGACCAACTATTTTGCCAAGGAGGAAGAAGAAAGGTCATCCCCTTGTACAACTGAGAAATAACCTGAACACGGCTAGTGTTCCTCTTGGAATTCTTCCTCCGCTTTGGTGGTGCAAAGTGACGTCAAGTCTTAGCCAACGTATGGTGACCCTGTACAGTTCTCAAGCAAGTGATTATGCAGAGGTGGTTTGCCACGGCCTGCCTCGGTTCAGCAGCCCTGGACTTCCTTGGTGGCTCTCCCAGATTGTAGTCCGACACCCTAACCACTACGCCACACTGATGTAGAGCCAGTTTGGTGTAGTGGTTAAGAGCGCAGACTCTGATCTGGGAAGACTGGATTTGATTCCCCACTCCTCCATTTGCATCTGCTGGTGTGACCTTGGGTCAGTCATAAGTTCTCTCAGAGCTGTTCTCTCAAGGGCAGTTCTCGGGAGAGCTCTCTCAGCCCCACCTACCTCACAGGGTGTCTGTTGTGGGGAGGGGAAGGGAAAGGAGATCATAAGCCACTCTGAGACTCCTTTGGGTAGCGAAGGGCAGGGTATAAACCCAATCTCTTTGTCTTCTTCTTCTGCCTCTCGTGTTTAAAGTATAGATTCCAAGCTGCACTTTCATAGCAGCATAAGAATCCTTAAAGGCAGGAATTAATACTCTGTTTAATTCAATATAGTCTCTGGGCCCTTGCAGGCTTTAGGCTGATAGAGGCCAAGTCCTGAATTCCTAATTACCACGTGGGCATTTTTTCCCCAAACAAACAACAAAATACTCAGTTTCAGCTCCTTCACAATTAACCCACATATCAAATATCATGGAACAACAATAACCAAAAAAAACCCCACTTCTTACAAAACTATAATAACATAATCTTTCGGAATGGAGAGTCGTATGGAACTCAAGGATGACGGCAAATCGGGTTGCCTAACGGTGGGCCACTAAATTCCCTTTTGGTACAGTTATCACAGGTCAGTCAGGTAGGATGTCCCAACTGGCTCTTTCCAAAAGACTAGCATTGTGGGTAAAAGGTTTTGTGTCACCGTCTATGGATACTGCTCGTGTTTAAAGCAGGCACTTTTAAATTCAGTACACTCTGGATATTCCTGAAACATCTCAAGAACACAGGCCCCATCTCTTGGGTGCAGCCAGCACAGAGGGAACATTGCCACGTACCAACCTTTAGGACAGTGACATAAGGAGTCCCGTCTGGTCCATATTTGCTACCATTCACCTCCACGTGCTTCAGCCACTGGATGTGGGGCTGAGCATCGCTGTACACTTTGCAGTGGAATTCCACATCGCTTCCAACCACCACTGTCTGGTTGGCAGGCAGTCCGGCCTGGAGGATAGGACGATGGGGTGATCTTTCTGCATCAGGAGGGGAAAAGGAAGGAAGGGGGTGGTTTACTCTTTCCTGGAACTTCATGAGAAACTGTCAGATAACTGCCATGTTTTCTGTAAACCTCGTTCCTTGCTTTCCCGCATGTGCATAGCTTTGCTTTGCTAAAGCAAACTGTGGAAGAAATTCCTCTGTTGGAAGCCATGATCTGTGTAACCTTGAACAGAGGGGAGGGCTTGGGTTCCCAGCCAGTTGGAATATATCGGCCCTCTTATTGGGGGGGGGGGGTGATCTCCCGTTAATGATGTAATGTCCCGCTGGGAGATTTCCTGCGTGCACGCTTAGATTTCATTTGCTTGGCTAGTTGAAGCATCAGAGTATATACACAGTTCCCCACACAACACCCGGTATTCCTGACAATGACTCTGCATTAATGGGCAGCAGACTGGTATTCCAATAAAGCATAACTTTCTGAGTAAAGTGTGCCTGGACTTGCTTGCTGTTGAATCTGACAGAAACTGCCTCCTCCCCAGCATCTTTCCGGCAAACCAAGTGTTCGTGTTACTTAAGAATCCTGCAACATATTGCAGAATACCATGGGGGGGGGGAGAAATCACACACCTCTGGAACTCTGGCCAGGTGACATTGCTTCTCGAACACACCTCATTTGTAGGCCATGAGTGGCTGGTGTTAGGTTTCCAGCTGGGGTTCCTTCACTGTGCGCCATATGGGAAGGCAAAGGGGAGAAGCGTGGTACGCGTGAAAGCCCAAACCACTATGAACTGGGTACCTGAAGGACCATCTTCCCCCGGTACCTTCCTGTCCGGGAATTATGATTGCAAGGAGAGGTCTTCCTGACTGTCCCACCAATCAAAGACACCGGCGGGCACACAAGAGGCAACCCCACCGTTATGGAGTGGCCTCCCCAGGGAAGTGTGACTGTCCCCACCCCCCGCCCGCGATCTTTAGGAGGCAGCTGAAGACAGTTTTTATTTAGGACTGCATTTGACAAATTTAATCTTTATTTATTTGCAGTCCTAACTGGAGATTTTAAATTGTGGGTTTTTAAAATGTGTTTTTATAGTTGTCATCTTATTTACATCGTAAGCCGTCTTGATTTCTGTGAAGTTGAAAGGTAGCTGATAAATGTTTTAAACAAATTGTAATGTACTCAGACATCATGCAATCAGACATCATGCAATCAGACCTGACCACATGCGAGGCAAGGAAGCCATGCGGCCAGGCAAATACGTCCGAGCTTCGCTCACCTGAACAAAGGACTCAGCAGATCCTAACCCGCTCCAATCAGAGGGTTAGGCTCCCGGCCGAAAGCCTATGGAACTCTCGGCCACTGTAAATAGCCAATGTCTTGAATGGGGTGTGTTTGGGGTGTGGGGTTTTCATGGGATATAAACCGGCCTGCAAGCCAGGTAAAGTTGCCTTGTTCTTGAACTAATAAAGGATGTGAGAGCTGAATCACTCATCAGTCTCAGTACTTTTCACAAATAAATAACACTAGTCAGGCAGGGGCACACCCATTTTAACCGACGACAGTGATGTGTGCTATCAGGAAGCAGCCTGTCTGTTCAGATCCATCGATATGATGCCAACCCTCTTCTAGAATCTTCCTTCTAAGTCCAGGCCAAAAGCCAAGGGCTACCTTCAGCGGCTGCCCACAGTGCTGGTGAAATTAAAACTAACACCTGGCAGGCCACGGTGACTTTTCTAACAAAGGCAAAAATAATTTTTCTCTGTAACATATAACTACAGCCTACAACTTGCTAGAAAGAGAGGGAATCCCCCGACAGCCCTTTGTGTCAGGAGAACCAACAAAAAACGTAACTGTTGTAGATTTTCCGGGTTGTCTGGCCGTGGTCTTGGCACTGTAGGACCTGACATTTCGCCAGTAGCTGTGACTGGCATCCTCAGAGGTATAACACAGAAAGACGGAGAGGTGCCAGTCACAGCTACTGGCAAAACGTCAGGTCCTACAATGCCAAGACCCCGGCCAGACAACCTACAGCACCTAATGAACTCAGGCTGTGAAAGCCTTCGACGACATAAAAAAATGTAAACTCCACTTCAAGGAACCCCAAAGCGTGAAGCTGGGGTATGTTGTAGAAATAGTTTCAGAGGGTTAACCATGTTGGTCTTCAGTAGAAGAGCCAGGCTGGAATTCAGAAGCTCCTCGGAGACCAACAAGGTTTTTTTTTTTTTGGGGGGTGAGCTTTTGAGAGTCAGAGCTCCCTTCGTCAGGTGTAGGAATAAAAGATCAGTGAGCAGACCCTGGTTTATTCGCTTTCTTTCTTTCCTGCTTTATTTCCAGCCCTCTGTCTTGTTTGTTTTAATTGTAAAGATGGAGAGAACTCATGAGAGAAAGACACTTAAAATAACGAGGCTTGGGCTGGCCAACTGCTGGCGCAAGGAGTAAGCAATGCTGTGAGAGGAGAGAGGAGTCCAGAACACAGCCCAGAGTCTCCTCTCGCTTTTGAGACATCCTTGACGCGGCCTTTACCCTTCTTTCTCCAGTTCCTTCTCCTGGGTCTTGACACGTCAGGAGCTAACCCTCATTGACTCTCTTGTGTCTGGGCTTAAAGGTTGCCCTAAGCAGGCCTCACAAGGCCCCAGTCATCCTTTTCTGGGTTTCCACTCCTGTCCTGATCCCTGTGGTATCTAGCCCTAGGGCTGCAGGTCTGCAGAACAAGCCAGCGGGGGACTTAAGGGGACGTTCTGGGAGAGGGGAGGGAAGAAGCACACTGTAGTGATGTAAGCTAGGCTTGCCAAGTCCCCCTGGGGGGCGGGTAAACCCCCGCCCGAGAAGCCATTACCTGACGCTGGCAAATCGGGCCCCGGGGGAACTCCACCCCTTTCCGTCACACATCTCCAGCGTGATGATATCACCCGGAGGTGACATCATCACACTGTCCACGTTGGGGCGGGACGCTCCATGATTTGAGGGGAAACTCTATGGTTTCCCCTCAAATCCTAGTGGCTCCACCCCCAACATGCCGACGCGATAGCGTCACTTCCGGGTGGCGTCATTGTGGCGGCGCGCGCGCAAAGTGTGCACACATGGACTCCCGGGACGGCGCGGGACTCTCCCACGGTAAGTGAATCTGGACTTGGCAACCCTAACGTAAGCACATGGAGGCAGCTGGGGGTGACGAAGGCACGTTGGGGATGTCATTCCTAGATCACCCAGAAGTGATGTAGGGCAAGTCAGGGGAGATGCTCTGATTTTGGAGCAAAACTCTATGGTTTGATGCTAGTTCTACCATAGAGTTTTACCCAAAAACCAGAGTGTCACACACACCCCCGATGCGCCTATGTAATTTCCAGGTGACATAGGCATGTCACATTGTTTCAGATTTTCTGGAGTGCCCAGCAGCCATTTCCCCCCACTTTTTGATAGCCTTGAAGTGGGGAGAGGGCTCCAAACCGGAGAACCCCACCCCCAACTGGGGACTGGCAACCCTATCTGACCCATTGCTTTCCTCATGACCAGGCACCATCAGAGGGGAGGCAGTTGCCATGGGAACCGGCTCCAGACATTTTCCTGATAGTTCTGTTTATCTTTTATGGGATAGTGATCAATATAAATTGAGATGGCAGGCACTTTCAGGATACTGACCCAAGGTGGTGGGAACAACAACAAAATGGCGGCTGTAGGAGATAGAGCCAAACACAAAATGGCTGCCTGTCAGGTAACCCTGCCATTCCTGTGGGGGGAGGGAGTGCCATCTTTCACTCCCATGGAATGTGGGAGTATCTTTGAGTCTCCAGTCTTGCTAATTTACTGTGTCTGTTCTGCTCAGTTATCTCTCGCCTGACCTTAGGTCCCATGCTGCCTTGGCATGAGAGATTTACTGGTCTGGGTGTTTCTCTTGTAGAATTAGCGCACGTGCAAAATGTACTCATTGGCTTATAGGTGGGGGGGCTAGTTTGAACGGGCTATAATCGTCATTGCAATGTATTGTCAGCCATCACTGACAAAGAACTCGTTCATGCAGCTCTAAGACTGGTCTTTAATAAATACTATCTTCTTAATGAAGCCTGGTATTTGACTGACTATCTGGAGAACTTGACACTGCCAGAGAAGGTGGAGGTAATCACAAAAGGTCAAGGAGCAAGGCTATGAATAACTCTAATAGTAACACTTTAACATCTCAGGCAGATGCTCTGTTTACCAGGATGCTTTCTAATCTGACAGTCAATCAGATCTCCAGTGGCCAATCAGAAGCAAAAGCCTCACCTAGCCTCTCCTACTTTCTAAAAACACTTGACAGGCACCAGGAACACTGTCAGCAGGCACCACGATACCAACGGGCACCCTGCTGGAGATCCCTGATATAAACGAACCAGCTCCACCTCAAACACACCCCGATCCCCTCACACTCACCAAGAACATCGAGTTGGTAAGTATGCTGAATGCGGCCATATTTATTCTGCACGACACAGGTGTAATTGCCTCGGTCAGATGGAACCACGCTCTCCATGACAAGGCTCCACTGCTGATGGCGCAGCTGTGAAGGGAAACGACACCCCCAAAATTACCAAATCATGTAGGTTTGCAGCATTCATTTCAAGAAAAAAAAATGAAGAGACTATCTGGTCCCTAAATATTAAGGATACGGTACTTAAAGGACACAGAACCCTTGAAATAACAATGAATTGGACTGAATTTGAGCAATTCTTCTCAGTAACCTTCTTTCAGAAACATGTATCTTCTTAATGGCAGCTTCTTCTTACAGTGCTACATACATGTGGAAGAAGGTGAAGAGTTTGCAAACTGTTACCTCACGTGCTGGGTTAAATCCACGGGGGGGCAGCCCAACACTCCAGTGGCCTGGGTGACCAAGCAACCCTTATCCCTCACTTTGCCCTCCTCCTCTTTTCTCTGTTGACAATTCAGAACAGGGGTCTTCAGTCTTTCTGAGCCTGTTGGGCACCTGTCTGACACAGAATGTTGGGTGCAAGCACAAAATGGCTGCCACAGAAGGGGGAGCCAACCACAAAAGGTCAGGGACGGCGATTATGCATAATTCTAATCGTAACTCTACAAGCAGGGCTTCTTAAGGGAACGTTTTTATTTATTTATTTTATTTTTATTTTGTTTGGTTTATATCCCGCCCTCCCCGCGAGCGGGCCCAGGGCGGGCGATACAAGTCAACTCAGCAAATGTTGTGACTGTTAATATACAATAAACAGGGTTAAAATAGTATGACGGAATTAAAACAATCTAAAAACGGTCTCGGTTAGGGCATCAGATGATTGAATGACGGCCCTGTAGACGATGCTGTGGTGGAAAACCCATTTGGTGGAGTCTCTAGATGTTTAATCACTAAACACAACTTCTTTTAAATAGTTTCTTGCACACAGTTTACCTTCAGTCACATAGTGACTATCCTTGTACTGCCCAGGCAGCTGCGGCTGACGCGATGCTCTTAAAAGATTCTGCAAAGCCAGTCAAATCTCCAGCGGCCAATCAGAAGTCCAGCTGGGCAAAAGACCCAGCTAGCCCCACCCATTTTCTAAAAATCCTTGAGGAGCACCCAGAAAGGCACTGGTGGTGCTGCTTCAAACCCTCCTTGACTCTTTCGTATTCGGGCTTAAAGCAGCCTTCACAAGCCCCATCCATCTACCCAAATGGCCTTTCCTGGGCTTCCAGGCCTGCCCCAATTAGTATGGTTCCAGCAAAGAAAACACCGTGTACAAGAATCCAAAAATAGGAAAGTAAACAATTTTGATAGACTATAAAGAATTTATATAATACATTATATTATTTTGTTTTTTATGTAATAATCATCATACTAAGAAAAAGCAGTCAATATATATATATATATATATATATATATATATATATATATATATATATATATATATATATATATATATATGTGAAAAATAAACTCACAAAATCTGATGCACCACAAAATTCATACATAAACAAGAGACAATATAACCAGAAATAAACAGTGCAGCGATTCTCTTTTTTATATGTCCTGCTACTGCAAAAGGAATGATCCAAAAGTATTCTTCTTTCAGAAGTTGCTACTTGTGAAAATAGCAATCCACAATCCTGTCCTTACAGGAGAAGCGATCTGACGGCTCCCCAGATGTACAAGCCATTTCCAGCTTTCTTTCTCAAGAATCACTTTAACAATTCCTTGTATAAATTATTTTCTGGAAGAACCAATCTCCATCCTTATAACAAACACGTGCACTTTCCCCACGGGATTAAGGTCTTGCCAATGAGTATGGTGTCTGGCCCACTCCCTGCCTCCCGGTCAAGCGTCCTCAGAGGTGAGGCAGTTGCCATGGGAATGGGATCTGTGGGCCCTTCGGTGCCACAGCTCACTGCTCTGATCTTAGTGCTCTTTGTAGCTCTCCCTTCTCCCTTCCTAATGTGCCTGGCTAGATCTGGTCACTGAGATGTGCTCCCCTCCTGGCAGGATGGAGGCTGAGGCCGCCATCTTGAGTGAGTCACGGATAGATAAAAACACTGGAGATATATTTGCAAAACAGGCCCGCTAAGTGCCATCTAGTACAGCTACCGAAAAGTTCTGTAAACTCTATTAGTGGGCTTATACGTTGGCTAGGAGATTTTTATACACAGAGAGAGGGGGGATGCATAGGGTTGCTGATAATATTTGGTTTTGATCAGGGAATTTTCATCCAGGGGCCCACAGCAGCTCTTGGCAGCCCCACTCATGATGCTAATACACAGAAAATCAGTATTGAGACAAATGTGGGCAGGAAACAGCTACAATACTAGGGAAAGCATCCCAATCAAACCAGATCCAGCAAACCCGACTGACCACTGGGGTCATCTTTGGGTGCCTCCATCTTCTAAGATTAGATGGGTGGCATCTCAGGAGAGGGCCTTCTCAGTTGTGGCCCCAAAGTTCTGGAACTTTCTCTTCAGGGAGATTAGTCTACCTCCTTCTGTTGTCATCTTCAACCAGTGGATGAAGACTTGTTTCATTGGGCATTCCTTTAATGATCCCTCCTTCTTAACCAATGTTTAATTGCTGTTTGTTATGTTTTCTATGTATTTTAACTCGGCTTTGTAATTGTTTTAATGATATGTGTTTGGGGGGGTTGATTTTAACGGTTTTAAAATGTGGTTTTTTAAAAATCACATATGTGTCAAATTGTTAGCCACATCAGTGGCCTTGGTAAGGGCAGAAAGACAAGACACAATTTTTGCGAATAAACAAATAAATAAACTGGTTTGTTTTGCAGATTCGGTCTGTATTTTGGTATGTCAGTGGGGGGTTCCCCTTCATTTTTTTTTTTAATATATTAAAAGAAAATAAATTAGTCAAAGAGCTGTCTTTCTAAATGACTGTTTGAGGTGCGGATTTCGGCAATTGCTTAAGGTGGTCTGTCTCCCATGGGTTTCAGTGCTGCATGTGTGACCGGAAAGTACAGCCACCAGCCACCCAGAAAGCTGGTCTCTACCACCATACCACTCCGGGAGCAATCCTAGGGAGATCTATTTAGAATTCTACTCAGTCTATTCAATGGGGCTTGCTCCCAGGAAGGTGTTCTTCAGATTGCACCATGAGGGATGAACTACACATTCTGGCTTTTGATGAGCTGGGCCCGGAGTTTATTTATTTATTATTTCCATTTATATCCCTACAACCACACAGTGGCTATGGGGAAAGCTCCCTCCCCGCCCTCTGCTATTTTCCCACATGGAAACAGCACTGTGGAGAGCATTATTTCCCTGTTTTTGCTGCTCCGCATGAAGTATTCTGTGCATACAGAACAGCAAAAACTGGGAAATAACTCCCTCACCAGTTGATGGTTGCTAGGCAACTCCCAAGATGGCATCTGTTGTGATAACTTGCCTCATGAGAGGTCCTTTTTTCCCTTAATTTTGGGGATTTGTAAATCCTTGTCACCTTGTTTTTCACTTTTCAAACTTCTCTGCAAACCTGGGGAGGCTCAATGAGGTCCACAGGAAACTCCCAGTTCTCTGTACACGGCCTTGTTCTACCTATTTTTTTTACCTGCACTTTGGGCCATGTTCAGAATTAGATATAATGATTCAGAAGTCATAAAATGTCACGGAGCGTGAAATATATATGGCTGTATCCACAACGGCAGCTTGATTTTCCTGTGCACATGACTGCCACAGCACAATGTCCACAGTGTATGAACCTTTGCAGCGAGCCATTAAAATAAAACATGTTTGTACCTCAGATGGCGTCTGGCCAGAAAATGCTTCACTTGAGGAGACTAACTCTTCTCTTCATGTCTCATGACCTGCGAGAGTGTCTGAATGAACTTCATTCTTCTAAAAATGACAGGCTGAGGCTGTGCCCACACTGGGTGTACAAATATTGAACGCAAGATGCCTTCCTCGGCTCCTTCGGCCTTGCGCTCACAGCCCAGAAAAGTCTACGTTCCCTGAAAGCGCAACCCGCAGAGTTTCCAAGATGATGAAAGCGTGGGGGTGGCATCTGTAGGGGAGAACTGGGGAAGAGCTGCGGTACAGCAACAGTGGAAGAGCCTCTGCTTGGCATACACAATGACCCGGGTTCAATCCGCCAGCAACTCCAGTTAAAGGGATCGGGTAGGAGTGGATGTGAAAGAGCTCAGACGCCGGAGAACTGCTGCCACTCTGAGCAGAGAATGCTGACCTTGACAGACCAAGGATCGGATCCAGTATACAGCAGTTTCATGCGTACCGTGTGGACAACAGCATTCTTACCGAGTCACTTTTGGGGGGAAGGGACTGAGGCTGAGTGGTACAGCATCTCCATGAAGATAGATTCAGGTGGGTAGTAGCCATGTTGGTTTGAAGCAGCAGAACAAGGTTTGAGTCCAGTGGCACCTTTAAGACTAACAATTTTTAATTCTGGATATCAGCTTTTGTGCGCATGCACACATGAAAAGATTGATTTAGGTGGGCTGCCGTGCGGGGCTGAAGCAGCAGAGCAAAGTTTGAGTCCAGTGGGACACCTTTAAGACCAATCTGAAACCAATCTTAGCTCTTCACTGGCCCTTTCCTGGCAACATCCTCCTCACTCGGTACCTATAGGTAATGATTGGGGAATTCTGTTTCAGTGTATCTGAAGAAGGGTGCTTGAGCACCAAAGCTTATACCCAGAATAAAAACTTCAGAGGTCTTATAGGTGCCACCGAATTCAAACTTGGTAGAACATCTGTTCGGCATGCAGAAGGTCCCAGGTTCAATCCCTGCCAGCATCTCCAGGTAGGAAGTGGTGTGAAAAAACCTCCACCTGAGACCCTGAGGGCCCCTGCCAATCCAAGTAGGCCTTGATGGACCAAAAGTCAGATTCAGGATAAGACATCTTTGACTGAGTTCAGACTCGCAGTTTGAAGCAGGAGCCAGTCGTGGGGAAAAAGCCCCGGAACAAAGTGTTCCAGGTTTTCCCAGTCACACGGGGCTGACTGATGCGGGAGCATACCTGGAGGAGGTGTGCAGGAGTGTTCAGACTGCTGGCCTGGAGACGCAGCTGTAAATGGCTTTTTCCTGGTAAATCAGCTGGATGCCTATGTGTGTATGAGCGCATGAGCGCATATGCGCTCATGCACTCATACACACATAGGCATCCAGCCGCTTTGGGGAGGATCCCGTTGCGCCAGCACCGCATTGGGCGGTAGAGCGGAGCACAGCCAATCATATCGCTGCTGCTTTATGCGCAAACGTGGGTTGCTCGCGGCTTTTCAACTGAGCGTTCACACTTCCGGGAAGCGGAATGCAGCGGGATAAAGGCACTCTCCGAGATTTACTACCACTTTCAAGAGGTATCTTTTCATCCCGGGAGTGAAGCGGAACAGCATGGGTTGCCTATGGGTGGGGAACACCAGGCTTGGGAAACGTGGCTGAAACGTGGCTCTAGAGGGGCAAATTGCCAGTCTGAACTCAGCCTTTGTGTGTTCAACTATGAGTGGACTGAAGGGATGTTGAACCTTGAGGTCATTCTCCCCCCCCTCAGCCGGGTTCTCTTACAATTTCAAAACCCACCCATGGTGGGGTAGGGACAAGGACCACAAGCAAAAAGTTTTTACCACTTGAGGAACGGTCAGACATCCCAAGAATGTCAGTCATAGCAAGCGTGTTAATCATAATAATACTTCGGGCAATTCATGCTGTATTTGCTATAAATGGCAGACATCATCTTGAAGAAAACAGACACAAGTTAGAATGCCCTCTGCACTTGGTCTCTGAGAGTAAACGTTAATTTAGCGGGGTTATTTAAATACAACACAATGTTCAGGTTGCGCCACAATAAACCTGGCATGTTTCCAATGCATGTCGGAATTTGACAAAATGGAAAGAAAAAAAATCTCAGAGTGTCAGTAGCCGTTTGCAACAGAAGTTCAGAAGGCGGTTCAAAAACCGAATATAAGAATCTTCCAGTAACGCTGCAAATATACCTGTTCTGCTTGTTCTCACATTCGGGGTAGGCCTCAAACCTCCAAGGATCCTGTCCACATCCTCAGACTGCACAGACTGAAAACTGACCCCTACAGCTGGACAAGTTGACATCCTGGCACCACTGGACCCTGTTGCTGCTAATACAGAATCCAAGTTGGATATGAAAGATTTTCGCAGCAAAGTGTTGAGCAAAATGGCCACCGTGGGTCTGCGAGCCATCCACCTCTGCCTGCTGAAGGCTGGAAACTAAGAGGCCCTTGCCTACCCAGAAGAATCCTGCAGGCTGACTCTGTATGGATGCAAATGTGGCAGAGAAATATTGTTTCTTTGCTGCCATCACTGCCATGGAGTAAGAATGAGCTCCTCCCTTGCCTTTTCACCACCCACAGCCCCTCTGGAAACCAAGGAACTGCTTGGATTCTAACACCCAAGAGAGGTCACCTGGAAGCAATCATATCCACAGCCCAGGTCAGTTCCTCATTCCAAAGGTCAACTTGGGCTTCAACAGGAGTACTGACCATATCAACAGGAAAATCCCCTACAAGCAGAGTTGCCAGCTCTGGGTTAGGAAATACCTGGAGATTTGGGGGGTAGAGACTGAGAAGGTCTGGGTTTGGGGAGGGAAGGGACCTCAGCAGGGTACAATGCCAGAGAGCCCACCTCCAAAGCAGCCATTTTCTCCAGAGGAACTGATCTCTATTGCCTGGCGTCCAGTCGCAATTCCAGGAGACAATTTCCAGCTTCCACATGGAAGTTGGCAACCCTACCAAAAGCCATTTGGGTCCATCTGGCTCAAGGAGCTGGTCATTTTAATAGCTCCCCCATACCTACAGAGTCCTGGGGAACCCTGTAAGTTTAAACCCAAGTACACAGCAAAATGTCTTCAATTCTTCCATCTTCAGATCACCTATTCTGCTCATGGGGGGCTCCTGCCTTCCTTCCTGCCATTTTCCCAAGCCTAAACAGCCATGAGGGGTTTCATTTGCTGCATTTCAGAGCTTCACCCTGTTCTAAGCCTCATAGGGTCTACCCAAAGTCCTCAACTGGAGAGGTCAGTGACTGAACCTGGGACCTTCCATGGGCAAATCATGCATCCTTTCTCTGAACAAATGGCCTTCCTCGAAAAGGTGTCAGTTCTGGAGGTTAAAGAAATGGGAAATTAAACAATGGTCCAAGATCAAGATTTGCCTTACTTTGATGCCTCCGATCCGGTGCTCTCCTTTGAATTCTCTGCCATTTTTCAACCAGTGTATGGAAGGAGAGGGGTTGCCTGCCGCTGGGCAACGAAAGCGAACGGTGTTTGCAGCAGGTACCGCCAGAAGTTTCCGTTCCATCCTCTCCCGACGTGTCCAGTAAGGGGCAGCTGCAAACACAACATAAAGAGAGCCGTTGCAGAAACACACAATGTCAACTGCCTATTCTACTGGTCCCCAAGTGTTTTGCGCCTGTGGGCACCTTTGGAATTCTGGCACAGTGTGGTGGGTACAGCCACCAAATAGCTGCTGTGGGGGGTGGAGCCAGCCACAAAATGGCTTCTGCCACTTGCCTTCAGTCACGCGGTGATGATTCTTGTCCAGCGATGGCAGTTGTTGCCAAGTCAACCGTTTTAAATATCTGCACAGCCAATCAAATCTCCAACGGCCAATCAGAAGCCTTCCTGGGCAAAAGCCCTACTTGGCCCCGCCCACTTTCTAAAAGCACTTTTTTGGGCACCAGGAAAA
Source organism: Gekko gecko (assembly GCA_029375565.1). Lineage (NCBI taxonomy): Eukaryota > Metazoa > Chordata > Lepidosauria > Squamata > Gekkonidae > Gekko > Gekko gecko. The sequence continues at coordinate 2,840,938 of JAPDNY010000008.1, forward strand.
GGCACCACGTTGGGAGACGCCTGATCTTTTGAATACAATGGCAGCTAAATCACCACTGACAAAATGGCTCCCACCAGAAGCAAGAGAGAGAGGGGAGAAGAAGAAAAACCTGGTTAGGCAACCAGAAGCACAAGAAGGGGACTTCCCCAACACACACACACACACTCTCCCAAAGGCATTTCTTAACAGATTCTCCAGTACAACACAGCAAATATTTCGAAGTCAGGTCCTTCCTACTGGGCAAGGCAAAGCATGGAGAGTCTGGTTTGGTACCCCCGTCAATGTGCTGCCCATAAACTTATCTTGCCAGTCTGGTTTAGCAGCCATCAGGACAGGAGTGGCACAAACACGACAGGAGTCAGGCGTGCCACTTCTGCCTGATACTTGCTAACCCTGGATCCCAGGTGTTCCAAGGAGCCCCCGGTCCTCAAATGGGCAGAAGGCAGCTAAACAGTTCATGTTTACATTCTTGTTTATCTCCTCTCTGCTCTACGGGTTCATAAAACCTTTGAACCCTGATTCAACTGTGGTTTAAATCACTCGTCAGGTACACTGATTTTAATCACTGTTTTCTATCGAGAGCTCCTTCTCCTCCTTTGATGTAACCGTAAGACACATCCTTCGCGACTGGAGAGACAAGCATAGGTTTCATTTTCGGAAATCTGCATGCTGTATATTTTAAAGCACTGATTTTATTTTGAATCTTCTTTTCTCCCACAGATCAATTTTGTGCCAGCGTCGGAAAACGGAATGATAATTTGGCTATTATACTGACCCAAGACAACTCTGTGGAGTTATTTGTAAGGCTGTGCTACTCTTCAAGGTTTCTATTCTCTGCTTCAGCTACACCTTATCATCCCATTACTTCCAAGTCAAATGCCGTTTTTACTCCTGGAGTGCTTAACAGCAGCACCTTCAAGGCAACTGTGTGCGTAGAGTTTAATACACATGAGCCACACTTAGCTGTGATAAAACTAAAATAGCCCCCCCAAACTCCTTTGGCATTTAAAAGGGCTTCCCCACCTCTATCTGATACATTTTTTTTAGGCCAGGGGTCACCTTTTCTGGGGTACCCACCGAGCCTTTTTAGGAAGTGGGTGGGGCCAGGTAGGGCTTTTGACCAGCAAGCCTTCTGATTGGCTGTGCAGATTTTTTAAAATGCTGCTTTGGCAGCAGCTGCGTAACTGAGGGTGAGCTGTGGCAGCCATTTTGTGACAGGTTCCGCCTCTTGTGGCAGCCATTTTGTGGCTAAACCCACCATGCTGGGTCAGAATTCCAAGTATGCCTGCAGGCTCAGAAAACTTGGGGACTCCTGTTCTAGACAGATCTGACAGATTTCATACATCCCTTCACCTGTCAGATCATTCTTTGGCCTCCTTAATAAGAAAGCATTTGATTACATCCAGGGCTTTTTTTCTGGGAGAACGTGCCAAAACAGAGTTCTGGAACCTCTTTGACAAAATTCTTTTAAAAATGTTTAGAAGTTCATGAGTTTTCAGCATACAGACTGAAAACCTCATTTCCCTCTTGACAGGGGTCTTTGGGGGGGGGAACCCACCGGAGCACAGCTCCGGCAGCTCAGGAGCCAAGCCCCGCCCCCAACCGGCATCCCCGGAGTCTTTCAGGCAGCCGAATGTCAATTTCAGCTCCATTATATCCTATGGGCCATTGAAGTAAATGGTGAAAACATAGGGTATATTCTGGGGACTGGAGGGGATGGGGTTTGAGGGAGAGGCTCCAAACTCACAGGGTAGCTGATGGAGCCTCTCCCCAAGATACCCACCAAGTTTCAAGAACATTGGACCAGGGGGTCCAATTCTATAGGCCCCCAAACAGGTTGACCCTATTCCCTCCATTGTTCTCTATGGTGGGGGAAAAAGTTACTTTTTCCCACCATAGAGAACAATGGAGGGAATGAGGGCAACCTGTTTGGGGGCCCATAGAATTGGACCCCCTAATCCAATGTTCTTGAAACTTGGTGGGTATCTTGGGGAGAGGCTCTAACAGCTACCCTGTGAGTTTGGAGCCTCTTCCTCAAACCCCATCCCCTCCAGCCCCTGAATATACCCTATGTTTTCACCATTGACTTCAATGGCCCATAGGATATAATGAGGCCGAATTGCAGCCAAATTTCTTTCATTCATTCCTTTCCTTCTCTCCTTTTCATCTTTCCCTCCTTCTTCCCTTCTCTCTTTCTTTCTTTCCCACCTTCTTCTCTTCTCTTCTTTCCTCCTTTCCCTGTTTCCCTCCTTCTTCCCTCTCTTTCTTTCCCTCCTCCTTTCCTTCTCTTTCTTTCCCTCTTTCCTTCTCTCTACTCTCCCTCTTTCCTTCCCTCTTTCCTCCTTCTGTGGCCCAACTCTAGTGAGAAGGGATTTAAACTTTAAACCCCTTCTCTCTTAGCTCCCCCACCCAGGCCAGCTGGGGAAGGGAAGGGGAGGCTTTTGAAGATGCCTCCCCCCCTTTTGTTTCCCCTTCTGACATCACTTCTGGTGATGACAGGGGACGTGGCATATGCTAATAGCCTAATAGCTCATTAGCATACCATATGCTAATGAGCTCCTGCAGCTGTTTTTCTACAAAAGGACCCCTGCCTCTTGAGAGATCCTGCACCTCATTTTCCAAGAAGCCCTGGTCACATCTTTCAGTTAACTATGCATGTATCCTGGAAGTTCAACAAGGCTGTAGAATTTTTCCTGCACAATTCTCTTTTCTTCTACGGGTTGTCTCTGTGGATTGCACTCCGTTGGCTGATCTAGGATGGTAGTAATAAAACTGAACATTTGAACCAACTGATGAAAAAAGGCTTCCCTTCTTTTGTAAGGCTCTGCTTGAGACTACGAATCCTGATGCTTTGGAAACTCAACCCGGCCCCCTTCCAAAGGGAAAGAAGTACAATGCCCATGCCAAGCCAAATGGCCAAAAGACCCTGGCCCTGGAAGAAGGCACCGAAGGGTTGAACTGTTTTCCAGCACAACAAAGAGGAGGGGGAAATGGAGGTTCTGGTTCTCTTAGCTTCAAGTCTCTCAAGCGATAAAGAGGAAGACATCCTGAATGACTGGGAAGTCCTCTCTCGGTCCCTTTCTGCTGCCCTCGGCAAGACAGCTTCCTTCTGAGAAACCAGAACCGGGTCATAAACTGGAAGACCACCTTCCAGAAGGGGTGCCCATGTGCATTACATGCCTTCGAGTCGCTTCGGACTTATGGCGACCCTATGAATGAATGACCTCTGAAATGTCCTGTCATTAACAGCCTTGCTCAGGTCTTGCAAACCAAAGGCCGTGGCCTCCTTCATTGAGTCGACCCATCTCATACTGGGTCTTTTTCTTTCCTATTGCCTTCCACTTTTCCAGAAGGGTTAAGAAACTCCAAATTATCAGTGCAGCTAACATGGAGAAAAGCATCAACACGAAAGAGGTTTGCACGAAACCCGGGCTACAGAACAGCCAACTAGAAAGCAAGAGAGGACGGTCTGCCAACACAACAGAACACTTGAGCGCAATGCTTTAAGTAATAATCTACACTTATTTAAAAAGTGGGAATCCTGTGTATTAAATGCAGGTTTCACATGTTCCGAGCATTGCTGAGGGTCAGCTGCATGCATGCCCCAAAGCCCGGGCATTTACCTCTGTCTTCAGATTCATCTTCGTCGTCTTCATCATCACCCGATGATGGAGGATCTAAGAGGGAGGAAGGGATGGAGAAAAGGAAGTCAGATGTCACAGATCCTCTGAGCTCATTCCTGCAATGATAGACTATTCATGCAAACCAACTGAAGTTTAATGAAGTCCTTTTTAATCAGCACAAACATTTCTAGCTTTGGTACATAAAGGCACAGAGAAGAAAGAAAGAAAGAAAGAAAGAAAGAAAGAAAGAAAGAAAGAAAGAAAGAAAGAAAGAAAGAAAGAAAGAAAGAAAGAAAGAAAGAAAGAAAGAAAGAAAGAAAGAAAGAAAGAAAGAAAGAAAGAAAGGAAGGAAGGAAGAAAGGAAGGAAGGAAGGAAGAAAGAAAGGAAGAAAGAAAGGAAGAAAGAAAGGAAGAAAGAAAGAAAGGAAGAAAGGGAGGAAGAAAGGGAGGAAGGAAGGGAGGAAGGAAGGGAGGAAGGAAGGAAGGAAGGGAGGGAGGAAGGGAGGGAGGAAGGGAGGGAGGGAGGGAGGGAGGGAGGGAGGGAGGGAGGGAGGAAAGGAGGAAAGGAGGAAGGGAGGAAGGGAGGGAGAGAGGGAGGAAGGGAGGGAGGAAGGGAGGAAGGAAGGAAGGAAGAAAGGAAGGAAGGAAGGAAGGGAGGGAGGGAGGAAGGGAGGGAGGGAGGAAGGGAGGAAGGGAGGAAGGGAGGAAGGGAGGAAGGGAGGAAGGGAGGAAGGGAGAAAGAAAGGGAGAAAGAAAGGGAGAAAGGAAGGGAGAAAGGAAGGAAGGAAGGAAGGAAGGAGGGAGGGAGGGAGGGAGGGAGGGAGGGAGGGAGGGAGGGAGGGAGGAAGGAAGGAAGGAAGGAAGGAAGGAAGGAAGGAAGGAAGGAAGGAAGGAAGGAAGGAAGGAAGGAAGGAAGGAAGAAAGAAAGAAAGAAAGAAAGAAAGAAAGAAAGAAAGAAAGAAAGAAAGAAAGAGAGAGAGAGAGAGAGAGAGAGAGAGAGAGAGAGAGAGAGAAAGAAAGAAAGAAAGAAAGAAAGAAAGAAAGAAAGAAAGAAAGAAAGAAAGAAAGAAAGAAAGAAAGAAAGAAAGAAAGAAAGAAAGAAAGAAAGAAAGAGAGAAAGAAAGAAAGAGAGAGAGAGAGAAAGAGAGAAAGGGAGAAAGGGAGAAAGGGAGAAAGAAAGAAAGAAAGAAAGAAAGAAAGAAAGAAAGAAAGAAAGAAAGAAAGAAAGAAAGAAAGAAAGAAAGAAAGAAAGAGAGAAAGAAAGAGAGAGAGAAAGAGAGAGAGAAAGAGAGAGAGAAAGGGAGAAAGGGAGAAAGGGAGAAAGGGAGGAAGAAAGGGAGGAAGAAAGGGAGGAAGAAAGGGAGGAAGAAAGGGAGGAAGAAAGGGAGGAAGAGAAGAGAAGAGATTGGATTTATACCCTGCCCTTCACTACCCAAAGGAGTCTCAGAGTGGAAGGTCACAGACTTCATGACCAACTGTTGTCCAGTATCAAATTCCATTTTTTTAAAAAAAGAAAATGAGAACAAGACAAATCTCAGATGTGTCCTCAGCAGACCAATACAGCTAGGGAATCCTGAAGCATCCCCACACAATATAAATTTGTGTCATCTCTACTTCCAATGTTCTTGCGCCAGAATTTGTTGGAGGACTTTAGGGTTTTGCCAGCCTAACCATAAGAACATAAGAACACAAGAGAAGCCAATGTTGAATCAGGCCAATGGCCCATCTAGTCCAACACTCTGTCACACAGTGGCCAAAAATACCAGGTGCCATCAGGAGGTCCAGCAGTGGGGCCAGGACACTAGAAGCCCTCCCACTGCTGTCCCCTCCAGCACCAAGAATAGAGTACATCACCTGCCCCAGGCTGAGAATTCCTACCTATACCTTGTGGCTAACAGCCACTGATGGACTTCCGCTCCATATGTTTATCTAACTCCCTCTTGAAGCCATCCATGCTTGTAGCTGCCACCACCTCCTGTGGCAGTGAATTCCATGTGTTAATCACTCTTTGGGTGAAGAAGGACTTCCTTTTATCTGTTGTAACCCGACTGCTCAGCAATTTCATTGAGTGCCCATGAGTCCTTGTCTTGTGAGAAAGGGAGAAAAGGACTTCAACCCAGTGCTAAATTCAGGGGAATGAAGCCTCTGCTACTGCGTTCTTTTCCATTTCTAATAATTTATGCTTCCTTGTTTCTCTTTATGACCCGGTGTCCTCCTGTTAGCTTGACAATCCTGCCTCTGCACTGTCTTGGTTAAGTGCACAGCGTAATGGTTACGTGCGTGGACTCTAATCTGGGAGGACCAGGTTTGATTCCCCACTCCTCCACTTGCACCCGCCTCCCTCACAGGATGTCTGTTGCGGGGAGGGGAAGGGAAAGGAGTTTGTAAGCCACTCTGAGACTCCGAGTGAAGGGCGGGGTATCAATCCAATCTCTTCTTTTCTTCTTCCTTTTCCCTAGTGCTAGGTCTGGTTGCCAACAATGTGAAGAGAAAGACGTTCTGTCTCTTTAACAGTGGCTTAACGTGGGGAAATGGGCCATTGACGCTTTTCAGGGCAAGAAGGTAAATAGCATTGCCTGGTGAATAATATCCCATTAAATCTCTGTTTAACTAGGCTGGCATTTTTTTTCCTCCAGGTAGCTGGCTACCCTAGCAGGTGTTCTTCTTTTCCTTTAAGCACAGAACCAGGGAGTCCAATCAGTCATGCCGCTCACCTTTTATTCAACCCACTGCACAAGCTCTGCTCCTGACATCTACACTTCTTTACAGTCACAGACATCTTATGACGACGCTATCGGTAGCTCAAGGCAAGAGGTGAGCAGAGCCAGTGTGGTGTAACGGACAGAGTGGCAAACTAAGACCCTGGGCAGCAGAGGTTCGAAGCCCTACTTCTGCTTGCCGAGTAACGTTGGGCCCGTCTCAACCTCTCAGCCCACCCGACCTCACAGAGCTGTCGTTGTGGCAGAACCGAAGAAGGAAGAATGTCCTGAAAACTGCTTTGACTCTCAACTGGGGAGGAAAATGGGATATTAATCTATAAATGCATCGCAAATGCAAGCCACTGTCTGCATCTGGAAAGGAACCCTGGACTTGGTGCTGTCCCATCCAGGCCAGTATAGCCAGGATGTTTTTGTTAGGGGGGCATTTTACTTCTTTTTGGGGGGCAGTTAAATTACAGTTAGTTAAATTAATCTGAATGCCTATCTTTAAAGGGGGAGGCTCTGCGCCCGTTTCTAGCCCTTCCTTTCAAGGGACGGGGCAGCGAGTGCGTCAGTCCCTAGGAAAAAACAGCTCAGAGGGGATTCAAATGCCTTTTGAGTTCCCTTCCACAGGGCAAGAAAGCTTCGAAGAGCACTCAAGAGTGGCGCCTTCAATACACCTTCGACGGCCGCCCTCTCTGCTAGCCCAGTCCTGCTGCAGACCACCTAGGTCATGGGGAGTCCTTCCAAAACATTCCCATGAGCCCTTGGGAAAGACACACATTGACTTAAATGCCCTCTGAGCTGTCCCCCCCCCGGTCCCATGAAGCCCCCTGGAAATTCCACAGTGTGGGGGAAAGGGAAGCCGGAGGGCAAGCCGCACCGCAGCAGTGTGTGGGGGGGGTCTCTCCTAAAAAAATAAGGATCCTGGCATGGCTATTTGTGGGGTGGGGCTTTTAATGAAGGGGCGGGGCCCCTAAATGCCCCACCCCACCCGTAGCTACGGGCTCGCTCCCATCCAAGTCCTAACCAGGGCTTAGCTTCTGAGATCTCACAAGATCAGGCTAGGTTCGAATTCCTACTTCTGCTTGCCGAGTAAAGTTGGGCCCCCCACCAAGAGAGCTTGGCTCGTGCTCCAACTCGCCTGGAGGCAACAGAGCAGGGCCTCCGCTGAAGACAGGCACGCTCAGGAGACGGGGAGCTAACTCCAACATCTGGACTTTCGCTTTGTTACTTTGGAGACCGAACTGCTCCGACAGGCCCTGGCCTGTTCGAGTGTCACTGGTGTGCATCAGTGCCTCTCAGTCTCCCGGCCTCCGCAGACGGGGCCCTCCCTGTCATTCCTATGAAGTCATCACCGTGCATGCCTGCTTGTGGATTCCCATTAGCAGTGGTGAAGGCTGCAATCAGCGAGAAAAAGGTCCGGCTGGATTAAAAGCTCAGCTGACAGAACGTTCCCGGGCAGGATAATCCCTCTTGTTTGACAGTGTGGCGCAACAACCGGGAGAGATGCGGTCTGTGGAGTTAATTCCACTCCAATGCACGTGATTCTATTGTGCTCCGAATGAACAGGAATGGCAGCAGAACTGCACAAGTGGAGCATTACGCCACAGTGAAAGGGAGTGGGCGGGAAAAGGGAAGCAAGTGCAGAGGGAGAGCTCTTCAGACAGTTGCCAAGCTCCAGGTGGGGCCTGGAGGTCTCCCGGAATTAAATGTGATCTCCAGGTGGCAGAGACTGACCAAGAGAGAGATCCTGGAGTCGTAGTGGATAACTCACTGAAAATGTCGAGACAGTGTGCGACTGCAATAAGAAAGGCCAACACTATGCTGGGGATTATTAGGAAGGGAACTGAAAACAAATCAGCCGGTATCATAATGCCCCTGTATAAATTGATGGTGTGACCTCATTTGGAGTATTGTGTACAGTTCTGGTCACCACACCTCAAAAAGGATATTGTAGCATTGGAAAAAATGCAAAAAATAGCAACTAGTAAAAGGGTTGGAACACTTTCCCTATGAAGAAAGGTTAAAGCGCTTGGGACTCTTTAGCTTGGAGAAATGACGGCTGAGGGGTGAGATGATCAAGGTTTACAAGATTATGCGTGGGATAGAGCAGGTTGAGAAAGAGGTACTTTTCTCCCTTTCTCACAATACAAGAACTCATGGGCACTCAATGAAATTGCTGAGTGGTCGAGTTAGAACAGATAAAAGGAAGGACTTCTTCATCCAAAGTGCGATTAACACCTGGAATTCACTGCCACAGGAGGTGGTGGCAGCTACAAGCATGGATGGCTTCAAGAGGGAATTGGATAAGCATATGGAGCAGAGGTCCATCAGTGGCTATGAGCCACAAGGTATAGATAGGGACCCTCAGCCTGGGGCAAGTGATGCTCTGTATTGTATTCTTGGTGGTCGGGGGGAGGGGCGGGACAGTGGGAGGACTTCCTGATGGCATCTGGTGTTTTCAGCCACTGTGTGAGAGACTGTTGGACTGGATGGGCCATTGGCCTGATCCAACATTGGCTTCTATTATGTTCTCTTATGCTCTTATCAGTTCCACTGGAGAAAATGGACCACAGTTACTCAGTGAGTTTCTATGGCAGAGTGGGATTTCGAACCTGGATCTACGAGGTCCACAGAGGAATCGGCTTAAAGTAAAGGCACATTAAGATAGCACTGCTCCCCCAACACCATTTTAGAGGAGAATTCAGCCATTTAAAAACTGCCACAAGAGTCCATGGAATGGTGACCACAGGTGAACTCGCCCCCCCTCCACTCCCAGCATGCCTTTCAAAGTGCCAAAAAGGCACAGGAAAGAAAAACTTGATCACCTGTTGATAGCACACTGCTGGCCTGATTGAGCCATCTTGGCAATCTTTGAATGGTTACATTTTCCTCTCACATGGCGTCAGGGGCAACAGGACCAACCTGCAGTTGCTGTCATGTCTAGTGCGGCGCTCAGCCAAATAAACCCCGGGCTCTGTGTCTGTCCCTCCAAGCACAGCCAGAGCTGGGGTTGCCAGAGCCCTGGCAAACAGTGGGGGACTGGGGGAGGGATTTTCCAGGAGCAAGGAGGAAGCCTAGGCCATGTTGCTGGTGACATCACTTCTGGTATGTACTGGAAATGACATCATCACATCACCAGCATTGCAGCAACACCCTGCTATTTGAGCTAAAGCTCTGTGGTAAAAGTGGCTCAAGTGGTTAAGACGCTGAACTGCAGGCTGTGGAAGGTCCGTAGTTCAGCAGTTCGAGACCCGAGAGTGCCACATGACGGAGTGAGCTCCCGTCTCTAGTTCCAGCTCCTGCCAACCTAGCAGTTCGAAAGCAAGAAATTGCAAGTAGATAAATAGGTACCACTTCGGTGGGAAGGTAACAGCGTTCCATGCACTTTGGTGTTTAGTCCTGCTGGCCACATGACCGTGGAAATGTCTTCGGACAGCGCTGGCTCTTCGGCTTTGAAACGGAGATGAGCACCGCAAACCCAGAGTCGGATTCGACTGGCTTTCTAGCAAGGGAACCTTTACCTTTACCATAAGAGATTTTGCCCAAACCCCAGAGCTCACCGCGACAGCAGCTATGTGATGATGTCACTTCTGGTACATGCTGGAAGTGACATCACAGTGTCGCTGGCGACACTGGCCTAGGCCTTCCTACCCTACCAGTAAGTCCCTACAGTGGCCAGATGATCAACAGCAGGGAGGATGGAGGGGATTCCCTGCCCCTAGAGGCAACAGCTGCCAACCTAATCAGAGCTGCCGATGGAAAGGCAGGGAGTGAGGAGCCCTCGGCCCTTAGAATGAACCATCACCGGGGCTTGGCATATCCTTGCAACTTACTACCTGCTTGAAGACTGTACCTGTGGGGGGGCCAGGGGGCGCTGTTGGGTCACACACGATTTTGTAAATTGTATTTCATTTTGAAAACCCTGCTCTGAATCCCCAGCATGGGAGAAAAGTCAGATTAAACTATCCTAATTAAACGGATAACTAAATCAGTATAAATGGTGAACAGACAGCTGAAGTGGACTTTGTATCAAACTTTTTATTAATTTGTTCAATAACCCCGGCTTTGGGCTTTTACAACCGTATCAGGCAGGGACTGAACATCAGCCCACAATGGCAAAGAAACACTGCACCATCGAGAAACCAACATTATAATAGCCTCCTTTAAGTTTACTTAGCACATTCTAAGCATTTTTATTTTCCGTTTTCAAAGAAAAACTGGGCTTAGATGATTTTTTAAAAGCAATCTAGTCCCAAAATAATTTTGCTCGGAAAATCAACAGCCCTACTTGGCAGAAGGGAATTTTCATAGCGTGATTTTTTTTTTTAAATCTTGCCAAGGGCCAAACACATTCACTTTCAGCAGGACTTCAAATGAAATTACAAGCAAGATCTTGTTTATTGCCCTGTTACAACTACCTGGACTCAAAATACTGTCGTAACATGAAAATGTCTTCAGGTAGTTTTTGCTGTTCCATCTCTGAATTTTCCCCTTCTCTTATGAAGCGCCTGAAATTCAGATTTCTCTAGAAGCCACAAGTGAACGCAGCATTCCAGTCCTGGGCTGGGCACTGAAGACATGCAATACGCAGTAATATATTATTTTTGGTATCCATTTCTCCTCTTTGCTTTGCTCCGCACGATATGAAACCCAAACTAAATGTGACGACCATTTCAGAAACAGTGTAAAAATTACCACAAAGAGCCGATCCAGACTGACACGCGGCAACTTTTCAAGTGCCGAAAAGGCATAGAAGGCAGGGAGAAGAGCACCGTGCACCCGATCCAGATCTGGACTTCGCGGCAATTTTTAAAGAATTACAACTGCTTCTAAAATAGCACAGGATGGCTCCATAACCACTGTCATATTTAGTTTGGCTCAAAGTGCCACAGTGAAGGGCGAAGATGTTTTCATGACACTATATTCACCTAAGTCTTTACTTTTCGGTTCCCATCGGTTCCTGGCTGGGAATTAAAACCACAGGGAAAGGCCCTCCTGACTCCTAAACAATCAAAGAAGCGCATTTGGCAGGTACACAAGAGAGAGTGCCTCTTTGGTGGTGGCCCCACAATTGTGGAACAACCTCCCGGGGAGTGCACCCGGTCTGCATACTTTCAATCTTTAGGAAGCAGCTGAAAATGGTTTTATTTAGGGTTGCATTTAGTTAAGTTTACAAGCAGTCCCAAGTTGATTTTAAAATCTTGGTCTTTATGCTTTTAATGTATTTTAGGTGTCTTATCTCTGTTGTAAGCGGCCTTGAACTCTCTTAAGGAAGAGAGGCAGCTAATCAATGTTTTAAACAAATGAAATAAATTTAGAAGCTTTGTTCCCTTGACCTCAGTGGGGCGATATCTCAGCAGAGTCTGCTCAGGGGATTCAGCCCGAGGAGGAGGAAACTAAATAAACATCACGGGAAACCCAGGTATATAGAATTCTCCCTGCAGTACTGCTTAGCAGCTGCATTCCATTCACAGATGAATCTGTGCTTTGCATTTTTACGTAAGGACTTATTCTGATGAACAGGCTGATATGGACAAAACCTGAAAGCCGCTTACTTCAGAGAAACACCTGCTCTATCTTGGAGAGATGTGGATCAAGTGACGCTTCACCAAGGTATCGCTGTAAGATTTTCCACTCCGAATTGTGAATGTCGGGTTTACAGTCTGTGAATGCTCAGGGGTTAAGCTTGAATTATCTTTACGGGTGATGGAAAGAGCTGTCAAACCACAGCAGACGGTGACTCTATTAGTGTTTTCAAAGCAAGAGATGAGCAGAGGTGGTTTGCCACTGCCTGCCTCTGCGTAGCAGCCCTGGACTTCCTCGGTGGTCTCCCATCCAAACACTAACCAGGGATGACCCCACTGAGCTCCTGAGATCTGATGAGTTCGGGCCAGCCTGGGCCATCCAGGTCAGTGTATGGTCAAAAGAAAAAAGAATGTCTGGTCAAAAGAAAAAGCTAGCTCTCTGTTCTGCTCTTTACTCAATCCTTTACTCAATCCTTTCTGAATTCCAGGCTGCAGAGTTTGGGGCATTAAAACCATTTGCATGATAAGAACCGTTACCCAAGAGGAGGAAGGAAAGGGAGGACCCACTTCAGCCCAGCTAGTTGCCAGAGGCCAGACAGCGGCAGGACCGTCAGGCCGGAGGGGCGCCTCAATTTTCCGGCATTACGCCATCGAAGAGGCTACCCCTCGAAAGCCTTATGGCTTGGAGCCCTACCCTAGGACTCTGTGGGGAAACTGTGTCGGCAGCTTCCCTCCATACCGCTGGTGTGCAGATCGTTCCCCCGAGCGATGGGGAGAGCGACCACCATCGCTGTGCCAAAAACCGGAAGTCCCCATAGGGAGGGATTTTGAGGGTTTGTGCCTAGGGCACACTCTGCCTGGAGGGAAGCAGGCACTCAAGGTTTTAGAGAGGAGGCATGCCTGAGACGCGTGGAGATGCTGAAGGACGCCCCCGTGCACAGAGCCTGAATAGGGAAGACCATCCAGATGGAAAAGAAGGAAACCAAAGCTGAACTGAGTCTGAATAACAAACAGGAACCATCCTGGTTTTATCCATCTCTAACACCGCAGAGGTTAAGTACAGATCCAGAGAAGGAGGGATGCCGGGAACCCTTATTTTATTTTTTTGTTCTATGCTCAGATGCTGTATCCCAGCGGTTCCCAAAATGGTGCCCGTCGGTGTCACGGCACTCACTGACCCCTTTCCTGGTGCCCGCCAAGTGTTTTTAGAAAGCAGGTGAGGCCTGGGTTCTTTTGTCCAACAAGGCCTCTGATTGGCCACTGGAGGTCTGACTGGCTGTGCAGATTACATTCCTTTTACCGAAAACCTCCTGCAGCAGCCATTTTCTGGCTACACTTACCACGAGGGGTCACAGTGGCTCAGAGGTTAAGATGCTGAACTGCAGACTGGAAGGCTGGTAGTTTGGAAGTTTGAGACCCGAGTGCCGCGTGACAGAATGAGCTCCTGTCTCTGGCCCCAGCTCCTGCCAACCTAGCAGTTTGAAAGCAAGAAATTGCAAGTAGATAAATAGGTACCGCTTCGGTGGGAAGGGAACAGCGTTCCGTGCACCTTGGCGTCTACTCATGCTGGCCACATGACCACAGAAACGTCTTTGGACAGCGCTGGCTCTTCGGCTTGGAAACGGAGATGAGCACCACCCCATAGAGTCGGATTCGACTGGCTTTTGAGCAAGGAAAACCTTTACTTTTACCTCACCATGCTATGTCAGAGTCCCAAAGGTGCCCACGGGCTCAAAAAGGTTGGGGACCCCCGTTCTAGTCTTTTGCTGATCAACTGTATGCTTTTACTTAGGTATTAATAGTACGCTGTATTCTCTCGTTAAGATAAAAATGGATTTTTCTTAACTTTTGTTATTATTGATCTACACTATTCTCCCTACTGGGCACCCAAAGCAGCTCACATCTTTCTCCTCCCCTGCGTTTTATCCTCACAACAACACTGTGAGGTAGGTTAGGCTGAAAAGGGTGACTGGCCCAAGATCATCCAGCCAGCTTCCACAGTGAAAGTGGAGATTCAAACCTGGGGCTCCCAGATTCTACTCCTGTACTCTAGTCACTTTGCTGTGCTGGCTCTTGGAGTCATTTGGTCTTTGCAACCATGAAAAAGCCTCATGGCTCATGCTTATCCCAGTATAAGAATGAAGCAGGGAGCACTGGCCTGTTTGAGAATCTGGCTGAACAAGTGAGATTCCAAGAATCTCCCACCTAGCCTCCACGTTGGCTGAACTGAGGAGGGCATTCTCGTGTTGTTGGGGGTTTTTTACTAGTCTAATGGCATTTTCACACATGCTGAATAATGCACAAAATCCACTTACAGAGCACTTTGTGACCGTATTTTACCGTGTGAAACATAAAAATCCACTTGCAATCACCAAAGTGCAGACAGTGGGGTCAAAGTTCAGTAGTCAACATGCATGAAAGCACCTTGACTGTAATTCTGTCAATAGCCTGTTGATGGCAGCAGTGAAAGGGAATGAGTGTACTGAGCTGAGAGATGTCACCTTCTCGCTGTGGTCTAGCACCTTGAGACCAAGGCCAAATGAGTTAATATCTCCGTAACAGCAAGGCCTTGAAAGGTTGCTTTACCACAGTCTGGTGGCTTGAATCAGCTGTAGCAAAAGTTTGGCAAGTAGCCTGGGCCTGCTTCTAAGGCCTTGAGCCTTGCTTGCTGTCATGATCTGTGTAAGACTGGGAGACAAACCTAGAGGCCTAGGCCTCTAGAGACCTGTGTGGGAGTGGAAAGCAGACAGCCTACAATTCCCATAATGCTTAGTGACAGCTGTAACCAATCGGAGTTCAGGGATTGTGTGAGGAGATGTGAACTTAAGCTTTGTGGGCCATGAAACTGTGTTCTTGTCTCTTCTGCAGTCTTGCCTCACAGAGAGTAAAACTGAGGGGATTGGTCTGAGAGAAAGATCCCTCATTTGGGACAGAGTGAGTACAGGCACAGGGCTGGTATAAAGGCTGTGGGCCTTGGAATAGTAACCAGTTAGAGAAATAGGTAGTCGCATTAGATTTGTTTATTTTTCCTTTAAATACTGTTATATATTTTAAAGCACCTTATCTTGTTTGCCTTGCCCCAGTATTGTATTAATAAACCATTTGTTTAATTGTTCTCTGCCTGGTCATCACGCCTATGGTTCTCGGCTTAAAAGGAGCATTTTGGTTCCCAAGGGACCCTCAGTCCAGAGTGGTGGCAGCTGAAGGTAGCAACCCGCTGGGTCATGACACTTGCCTTCAGGCCTCTTCCAGCCCAAACCCTCAGTTCTTGGGCATCTTCCAGCTCAAACCCTCAGTTCTTGCTTTCTACATAAAACTGGGTCTGCTTCTGGGTGGCACCATTGCTGCGTAAGGCAGAAAAGCAGTCCATCTGTTGTTGCATTCTCATACTCCAGGGGTCCCCAGCGTGGTGACCATGGGTGTCCTGGTGCCTGCCTACACCCTTCCTGGCACTGGCCAAGTGTTTTTAGAAAGTGGGTGGGGCCAGGTGGGTCTTTTCCTCTGTAGGGCTCCTGATTGACTGTGAAGATTAAAATGTATTTTCTTAAAGAGTTCTGCCTGAAATTTTATTTATTTGATTACATTTATAGCCCGCCCGGGCTCAGGGCGGCTCACATTACTTGGCTCAAATGTGCCGTGATTCATATAAACATTTAAAACATTTAAAACCATTTAAATAATTAACACATTTCAATTAAAATGCACACAGTAGTTACTAAGGCAAGATGGCATGCCATATCATGCAGGGCTCAAAGCACTCCACTCAGCAGTCTCCAGTTCTTCAAGGTAGTATGGCTCGATCTCAACTACGTCCGGCCTGAGCCACCGCTATTACTCGTGGCCATTGATGGTAGCGGTGGGTGGCTCCTAATGGAAGGCCTGGAGGCAGAGCTCCGTCTTACAGGCCCTGTGGAACTGCACAAGATCCCGCAGGGCCCTGATCTCCTCCGGGAGCTCATTCCACCAGTAAGGAGCCGCCACTGAATGTTTTGTCCCTGATGTTTTGTGGTTGGCCCACTTCCTATGGCAGCCATTTTGTCATTGTGAACACCTGCAGAACTCCAAAGGGGCTTGCAGGAACCAAAAAGTTCCTTAGGGTTCCGTTCTTCTATTAATTCTGCTTTATGCATCTTTTGAGAATCCCACAGATCAGAATACAATGCAAAACACTTTGCTCAAAGAAATCCCTCGTAATCTCGGGACATTCACTTGGTGGTCTCTGCTTGTTCTTACACCACCGATGTCGCCCAACAGTTACCATTTTACCGTGGGGTTTAGTAAATCTCCTATTCAACGGGGTCTTTTTGCAAGCGGGGTGGGGGCCACGGCACACAGGGCTGATTTCCCCAGAGGAGATTCGCTGCTTGAGATTCAGGCTCACTGCCCCTTCATAGTTACATCTTCTATTAACGTGGGGAGGTGTTGGGGGGGGGGCACAGGGCACAGAGTAGTCACATGGAATTCACTCCCACAAGTGGTGATGGTGCTACAAGGACAGACAACTTCAAGAGGGGACTGGAGAAACATCTGGAGCAGAGGTCCATCAGTGGCTAGTAGCCACAAGGTCTAGATGGAACATTCTGTTTGGGGCAGTGATGCTCTGCCTTCTTGGTGCTTGGGGGGGGCAACAGTGGGAGGGCTTCTGGAGTTCTGGCCCCACTGGTGGACATCCTGGTGGCCCCCTGGGTTTTGGGCACTGCCTGACACAGAGTCTTGGACCGGATGGGCCATTGGTCTGATCCGACATGGCTGCTCTTATGTCCTTATGTCATAAGGCTCTCTCAGTTGGTAACGGAGCTGCAGACTGAGTATCGCTGCTAGAAACTGTGCGGGACTCCAACCCCGCCCCACCCCCATGAACACACATGAAGCTGCCTTATACTGAATCATCATCAAGGTCAGCATTGTCTACTGAGACTGCCAGAGGTTCTGCAGGTTTTTCACATCCCATTACCACCGGATCCTTTTCCCTGGAGATTCCAGGGACTGAACCTGGGATTGACTGTATGCCAAGCAGTCCATCACGGTCAGTATTGTCTACTCAGACTGGCAGCAGCTCACCAGGGTCTCAGCTTGGGGTCTTTCATATCACCTACTACCTGGTCTTTTTAACCCGAGTTTCAACCAGGGATTGAACCTGGGATTGAATTCAGGACCTTTTGCATGCCTGTCAGGGGTCCCAGTCAAAACACTCAACAATGATCCTTCATGAAGTTCAGTTTATTGAGGCTGGTACTAGACACCATGAACTCTCATGTCAGGAATAACAGGAAAACCCCGGGAACCCCAGTTATACCCCATTCAAATGAAGCCCGCCCGCCCCCCCAAACCAATAAGGAAGCACCTAAAAGCACAGGGAGACTAGAACCATTGTGTTCTCAGTGGGAAAGTAGCGCTAAGCAGCTCCAAGGCCACTGGGCAGATAAGGCGGCAGCAGAAGCAGGGTGGGAAAGCAAAAGGCAGAAGCGTCCCCCACATTCCAGTCCATGGCAGCTGGCTGACAATGCCAAGCAAAAGCTCTGCTTCCAAGCCACACTTCCAATCCCTCGTCCAGAGGGCTGTTAAGTGTTCACCACTCTGACTTCTTTAAAGCTGCTAAAACTTTCTGGGGATGGGGGATATTTGCTCCAAACATCACATGCATGCATCCCACAGTCCCCTGGACATATCTCATAGGATCCTTAAAGGGGAGATAGAATTAGGGTCAGGGGAAGTGTGCTGTTAGGTGCACCTCCTCCAACTCCAATTTCTGCCCCCAAAAGCTTTCCCATAAAGCAAAGCGAGAGAGGGGCAAAAATGCACACCCATGAAGCTGTCTTGTACTGCATCAGATCCCTGGTCCATAAAAGTCAGTAGCTCTTTTAAAGTGGCCTTTGTATTCCATTTTAGTAACTGGTTGCTAATGGACTTTTTCTGCCATTTCAGACAGACCTATTTTAGCAACTGGCTGCTAGTGGAATCTATTTTACCTGTTCATACAAACCAGCTTGCACCGGGTTAGCAAAGCGTGGCTGAGCCACTTCTGAGGGAAACTGCTTTGTTCTGTTTTCTACCTTTTCATAGTGCTTCTGCATTGCTGTAGTGTGCTGTTTAAAATGTCCATGGTGCTTCCTACAATGCCGCCTTCCCCCCTCCCGCCACCCTTTTTCACCACACAATCTTCCTTGGAGTTCTTTTTACCGTTCTAAGGTGAGTGCTGTAGCATGTCAGTGCTATAGCGGCACCACTGAGATGCACTGACTCCATTGAGTCAAAGCATCTCAACGGTGCCGCTACAGTGCTGAAGTGCTATAATGGTTTAGCGCTACAGCGCTCAGCTTAGAACTTAAAAAAAAAAAAAAATCCAAGGGAGACTGCGCGGTGAAAAGGGGTGGGAAAAAAGAGGCACTGTTTGAAATGACCACAGCAATTCAGAGACGGCTCATGAAGGGAAGGAAATTTGCTGTATGAACTCTGTATGTCTCTGTATCACTTTACTCAAAATTGGGCCAACAACAAATAACATCCGGTTTGAACGGTAATGTGAAAAAGGCCAGTATTGTCTACTCAGACTGCCAGCCGCTCTCCCCGGTCTCAGGCTGAGGTCTTTCACATCACCTACTGCCTCATCCTTTTAACTGGATAGGCTGGGGGACTGAACACGGGATCACTGGCAGATGCTTGATCAGTGAGCCAGAGCCCCTCCCCAGGTAGCCTCTCCCTCCTCCACTTGGGCTCAGGGTTCAAGGACCAGGTTCCTCTTGCTCACCAAGACAACCGCTAACTGCTACAGGGCAATTCCACTGCACCTTTGGACCCAGAAAGCTTCAAAGCCGGGAGAGGAGAAACTTCATCGTGCTCTAAACTTGGCAGTCTCACACAACGGCCAGGGTTGCCAGCCTCCAGGTGGTAAGTAAGAATGTGTTCTATTTATAACTAACATCTTATAAAGTGCATTGTGTGCTATTATAATATCCTAAAACAGGTATATATTTCCTGTCTTTCTTAAGCGCTCCGTCTATGAACTTCAGCTGCTTAGTGTGCCTTCTGTAGGAACAGCAACAAACATCGATGCAACTATAAAAGAAAGCTTTCCCCCTTTGGAAGACTGCAAGCAAGGAGAAGCGGGCGTATAATTCTGGAAACTCCCGTAGGGGTTTGACTTTGAAAATAATGATGTAAATTGACTGGTAGTTATTATACTGAATGAACTGATTGTTATTGTTTACTGCATGTAATGAATGTATGTACCCTGTTTGAGGATATTATAATAGCACACAAATCGCTTTATAAGACGTCAGTTATAAAGAGAACACATTAAGTTATTAAAAAAAAAAGGTTTTTACAGTGTGTATATATTTGTTACCTGACTCTTCTGACATTGCAGCTCGGGTTGCTACAGCCTCCAGGTGGGGCCTGGAGATCTCCTGGAATTACAATGGATCTCCAGGCGACAGAGATCAGTTCCCCTGGAGAAAACGGCTGCTTTGGAAGGTGGACTCTGCATCATTATACTTCATTGAAGTTCCTCTACAAACCCTGCCTTCCTGAGGCTCAAGTCCCAAAATGTCCAGGTATTTCTCAACTCGGAGCTGGCAACTCTGGGGGCGGCCTTCTTAATTTTACCCTCCGACACGTTACTATGCAAAATCCAGTTGATCAATAACAAAAAACATGGATAAAAGTTATCTGATTTTGAAGCCAAGCTCAGTCCTGGGGCCCACCTCACCAAACACATTTCAATACGGAAACGGTACGTTCTTGTAAATTTAGATGGTGGGTTGAGAACCCCAGAAATGGCTGCCACAGGTGCTGGGGCCAATCACAAAATATTAGGAGGTTCCAAACCGAGGGTCCGTTTATGGTGCAGACA
Organism: Gekko gecko; assembly: GCA_029375565.1. NCBI lineage: Eukaryota > Metazoa > Chordata > Lepidosauria > Squamata > Gekkonidae > Gekko > Gekko gecko. Next base: position 2,860,643 of record JAPDNY010000008.1, read on the forward strand.
GCCTCCTGTGCTCTTCTGAAGTATTTCCTGCTCCGAATATTTGGGGAGGAAGACAGGATTGGCTTTTTACGTTGCTGAAGGAGGAAGTGGGCACCAGGAAACATTTTGATGGGCACCATGGTGCTTGTGCCCCATGCCAGGGATTACCAAGTTAGATCTTTACAACGACATAGAGAAAACTAAAGAAAGCAACTAAACGTTGTCACCGTCAGACTTACCAGTTACTCTAACTGTGAAGTTCCTGAGCATTTCAAGGGAGTGCCTCGTCCTACAACTGTACAGGCCCGCATCATCGTAGGACACATTGATAATCCTCAACAACTTTTGCCCGACATGAGTCCGGTTACTAGGCGATATCCCAATGCCATCTTTGTACCAGAAGACAGACACAGAAGAACCTGGAGAGTCACAAGGAAGTTCGATGGTATCTCCGGTTCCAAACACCAGTTCTTCGAGGAAATCGGGTTCACTCCGTAAGTAATCTAGGGAGGGAGGAAATTGAGAAGGCATTTACTTCATCATCCGAAAGATTTCCAGTACAGCTTTTCTCAGGAAAGACTCAAAGTAGGCCATTAAAAAAAAGAGCATTGCAAGTACGCAACAGTTTTAAACCCTCCAAAAATACTGGAACAATGATCCATAAGACCAGACAAATTCGACTATGTTACACAGCTTAGGAAATTATGTTTTTAATCGGCACCTAGAACTCAGTAGGGGTGATTGCCAGATTTGTGGAGTTGCCAAAGCAAACTTTCCACATATGCGGTAGAGTTGTCGTAGATCCAAAGAATATTGGGAAATGGTTTCTAGAGCTATTTCTCAAGAAATTGGCAAGTGTTACCTTTCTCTCCTAAATGTTTCCTGTTGAATTATGTAGACCAGGGGACCCAACATGGTGTCTATGGGTGTCACGTAGAGCTGTCAGTCCGAGGTTGGGGTGGGGGTTTCCCTGGTTTTGGGGGCTTCTGCCCACCATTGGCCAGCCAGCCAGTGGGGAAACCCTGCCCCCAAACAGCCATGTCCCTGCGTGATGTCCCCGATACAATGACATCACCTGGAAGTGACATCATTACGTCAGTGATGTCACAGGGACACTCTGGTTTGAGGGGGAAAAACGCTATGATAAATTTGCCCTCAAACCATACACCTTTGCCCTCAAACCAGAACATCACCATGTGATGCCGCCAATGAGATGATGACACTTCTGGGTGACATCATCACGTCAGAGACATCGTGGCCCCTCCAAGAATGCCCCCCAAATCCCCCTGCCAGTGATAAGGTAGGACCAGGCAACCCTAGTTCCCTGGTGCCTTCCAATACCTTTTCTGGTGCCCGCCAAGTGCTTTTAGAAAGTGGGCGGGGCCAGGTGAAGCTTTTGACCAACAAGGTTTTTCACTGGCCAGTGGAGATTTGAGTGGCTGTGCAGGTTTTTAGCAACGTTGCTTTGCTGCCACCACAACATGAGGATCTTCCCCACATGACTAAAAATAAGCCACAAGAGTCCTTTTTGGCCGCCTCCTCCTTCCATGTCATCCATTTTGTCACTGAGCCCACCACATGGTGTCGAATTTCCAAAGGTGGCCACAGGCTGGGAAAGGGTGGGGACCCCTGATGCAGACTTTCTTCCCAAAGGGACTCAAGGGCTTGTTTTAAATGCCATCACCTCCACAAGATTAGTCTTTTCTAGGTACGGGGAAAGGAACAGAGCTCCAAATAAAGAGGAGTGGTCAGAGAAACAAAAGAAATGCGTACAGTTGGGTAAATTAACCTGTACGTGGAATGGTAAAAAAATAAGTAAATAAAGTGAGATACATTGAATGTTATTCCGATCAGGATGGTAACTTGAACTTAATAATGATGGCAGGATTTGTGGATAGTGTCGGAGATGCACTTGTAAAGTTTTATATCCAGCTTTCTTTTTAGTAATTTTTTTTTAAAGAGAACTCCTTAGAGGTGGTGCTGGGTAACCAGAAGCAGGGCAGGGCATCACACAGGAAAAGTCCCTGTCTCTAGTAGCCAACAGTCTTGCTGCAGAAGATGAAAGCAAGGCCTCTGCTGAAGATCTTGATTACTGGGTGGGTTCATGAGGTAAAGGCCTGGTCTCAAACCATTTAGGACTGCAGAAGTAACAACTCGCGGTCTCAATGGTGTCTGGAAACAAACTGGAAGCCGGTGGAACTTTTTTCCTAATCACTCACTCCAATCAGCAGTCTTCAAGGACAGCCCCACAGAGACTATATTGCAGTAGTCCAGTCAGGAATCATAGTCAGATCATCACAACCAAATCTCGCTTTTCCAGACATACTAGCCAAAGCTGGTTAATGAAGATGCACACCCCAGACCTGAGCCTCCCACCCATCCATAGACCTGGATCTAAAAGCAGCCCCAAGGGGGCAAACCTGCTCTTCCAAGGGGAGTGCAAATCTCTCAGGAACAGGGAACACCGCCTTCTCTGATTTGGCACCCTGCTGCCCAATAGCCTTTCTGTCATTATCTGGACTGTGTTTTTACACAAGGGCTAAACCTGCTCACTTCACCAGCTTGTTCCCTTTCCTCATGTGAACTACATCGGGATGGGTCAGGCACGCTTGGGGAAACCAAAGGGAAAATCAAGCAGAACACCATCACCCACAGCCTCTAATTCTCACAAGAGACCTAGTCAGGACCAATGCTCCCTCTTGTGAGCAGCAACTCTACTTTGTGAGCTACTTTTATTAAAGTTGTGAGCGAGTGATTTGGCTACTGCATAAATTAGTCTGCTCTGGAGCCATCCCTTCCTGAGCGAAGACAAAACAATGTGTGAGCTGGAGGCTAAAAAACTGTGAGCTAGCTCACACTAACCCAGCTTAGAGGGAGCACTGGTCGGGATGGATTTCTATACAGCCAGGAACTAGGGATGCCAGGCTTTAAAAACACTGACGTCCTGTGTGTCAAACCCTGGGAAAACCCAGAAGTGACATGGGGTAGCGCTAGGAATTGCCAAAAACTCTGTGGTAAAACCCAGGTTTCCCAGAAGTGACTCAGAGGCACACAGGATGTTGCTGCCTCCCCCAGTGTCCCAATTCCCAAAATTCCCGACACAAAGCGGAGTAGTAAACCTAACATCATAGAGTCCACCCTCCAAAGGAGCCATTTTCTCCAGGGGGACTGACCTCTGTAGTCTGGAGATCAATTGTAATTCCGAGGGATCCCCAGGCGCTACCTGGAGGCTGGCAACCTCAGCCTCACAGCCCAAACCTCCCAGTTTCAACAAAAAGGGCTCCCCACTGATCAATGTTTATTGATGCACTCTACCCTCCACCACTTTCGTACATGAATTGCATTCTTTTAAGGTTGTTCTTATCCCAGTTCTGTTTTGATTTTGAACGAAAAGTGCTGCAGATAAAGGAACGGGGAACTTTCCCCCAGACACACACTCCACCTTTCAGACTAATTTTTTTGTTTTTAATTCTCAGCCCCATCAGTCCCAAAGGCATTTTGCATTTTGCTTCATGATGGGGGGGGATGATGACCCAGTTTGGTGTTGTGGTCTAGGAGCCCAGACTCTAATCTGGGAGAACTGGGTTTAATTCCCCACTCCTCCCCAGGAAATTCCTTTGCACTATAAGAGCTACTTTGAGGTCCCCCACTTGAGTGCCCTGGGAGTTTATTGCAAACAGCCAGTTCAGTGTAGTGGTCAGGAGCACAGACTCTAATCTGGGAGAACCGGGTTTGATTTCCTGCTCCTTCATATGCAGCTGCTGGTATAACCTTGGGTCAGTTATAAGTTCCCTCAGAGCTGTTCTCTCACAAGCAGTCCTCGAAAGAGCTCTCTCAGCCCCACCTATCTCACAGGGCGTCAGTAGTGGGGAGGGGAAGGGAAAGCCGGGATTGTACGCTGCTCTGAGACTCCTTCGGGTAGTGAAGGGTGAGGTATAAATCCAATCTCCTCCTCCTCCTCCTCTTCTTCTTCGTCTTCTTCATCTTCTTCTTCTTCTTAACAGGCTTTACTTCTGGCCCTGGGTACACAATGAAACATTGCCACGCACGCAATCCCGCTCCTCCTCCTGGAGGATAATGCCAGTTGACTCGGAACGCCTTTCACATTGCTCTATAAATCCAGTCTCTTCTCCTGCTTAATAACAAATTGAAGAGATGTAAAAAAAACCCCTACATTTTGCCTCCCCTGCTAATTAAAAGCGGAAGCCACCAAAACTCCAGAGCCAAAAGACAAACCAAGCCAGAGAAGGGACGTGGAGGTGCGGGGAGAAAGCGCTCCTATTCTTCTGCTACCCAAAACCAGCTTCCAGCTGGGTTCACGCTCCTGGCCCCCTTCATTGTCATTCCAACTACAACCGCCCTAGATTCAGGGGAAAAAAATTTACTCTCCAGTAAAAGCATCAGTTCTACTGCCTCGAACCACAGACTTATCCCTCCCCTTCCAGTTCAAGTTTCAAAAAGCTTTTCTAAGTTTTCAGTCCTTTAATAAGAGCAATCACAAACGGCGCAAACTTTAGGCTAACTTCGGGGGGGACAAACGTCCTCAATTCAGGTATATTCTAAGGCCCTTTCTTCCTAAAATAAAACAACGATTTGTATAAAGAGGAGAGACTTTCTAGGGGAAAACTATTATTCCTGGAGTATATTTGAAGCAGCGTTCCCTCTAAGCTGAGTTAGGGTGAGCCAGCTCACAGTTTTTAGCCTCCAGCTCACACACATGGCTCCACAGCAAACTAATTTATGCAGTAGCCAAATCGGTCACCCACAGCTTTAATGCCAGTAGCTCACAAAGTAGAATTTTTGCTCACAAGACTCCACAGCTTAGAGGGAACATTGATTTGAAGCATCCACCATCATATCTAAATAAACCAAAAGTACCCCTAACACTTACAGTTTTTAAAATATAAAATGAAATTTGATGTTTTAACTGGGGGGGAATCCCCAAAAATCTGTGCACAAAGACACACAAACGAACTGCCTAGCTGGCAGCTTTCTGTGACCAGAACCACTGTTTCTTGGGGGGGGGGTCTGGATGTGTCCCTTTCAAAATTCCCCCTGGCTGGCAGCTACATACCCAAGAGGCTGGTTAGAGACTGCTCCACAGACTCCCTGGCATGAGGAACAGGGGTTCTATTTACCTGCTTCACCACGGAGAGTGGAGGGGCGTACATCAAAGAGGACTTGGCAGGTAGGTCTGGCTTGGCAACATGGGAGAAGGGGAGCCCCCTCGGTACGCTGTACCCCTCACAAGTGAAGGTGACGTGTCTCGCTTGGACAGACACAAATGCCCCCCCCCGCACGAAGTCAGCCCTCCCCGATTCAGGAACAGTACATCAGATGCTGACCATCCTGGCCATTTCTCCCCCCTGCCCCCCATGTCAATTTGTTCTATCTGACTTTGGCTTTGGACTAGGCTAGCAGATGAACACACACAAACACCTGGACCTGCCTTCGACTGCATGAGACCCCCACTGGTCCCTCAAGGTTACGCTGGTCTGCTCAGACTGGTGGCAGCTCTCTGGGGTCTCAGGTTTATTATTATTATTGTTGTTGTTGTTGTTGTTGTTGTTGTTATTGTTGTTGTTGTTGTCGTCGTCGTCGTCGTCGTTGTTGTTGTTACTTATTACTCTTTTTGTAGCAAGAACACCTTTGCATATTAGGTGACACACCCTAATATAGCCAATCCTCCAAGAGCTTACAGTAGCCCCTGTAAGAAGAGCTCTGCAAACTCTTGGAGGATTGGCTACATTAGGGGTGTGTCACCTAATATGCAAAGGTGTTCTTGCTACAAAAAGAGCCATAATAATAATAATAATAATAATAATAATAATAATAATAGTAATAATAATAATAATAATAGTAATAATAATAATAATAATAATAATAATAATAATAGTAGTAGTAGTAGTAGTAGTAGTAGTAGTAGTAGTAGTAGTAGTAGTAGTAGTAGTAGTAGTAGTAGTAGTAGTAGTAGAACCTGAGACCCCAGAGAGCTGCCACCAGTCTACATTAGGGGTGTGTCGCCTAATATGCAAAGGAGTTCCTGCTACAAAAAGAGCCCTGATACTACCACTATTACTACTACTACCACCACCATTACTATTATTATTAATTTTTATTTATTTAATTTATTTATTAGATTTATATCCCGCCCTCCCCGTGAGGGGAACATGCCGGAATGGTGTTCCAAAACCTCTTTGTGGAAAGAAAATTATTTTAAAAAATTTAAAAGTTTATGAGGGGCATTGGGGAAGCATGATGTTACTTGTGACATCACAAAATTATTTAATTTTTTTAAAAAATAAGATTTAAACGAGGGTTTCAAAGAATCCCATGTGTTTCTCCTTCATTTCCCTTTTGAGAGTTCTGGCACCTCTTTTTCCAGAAAAAAAGCTCTCGTCATCATCATTATCATCATCATCCAAATTATTCAAATTAAATTTTAAACCAGCCTCCCCGGTGAAAACAAGGCTCAGGGCAATGTACCATTGGAGTCAAATCATCTTTGTAACTGGTTTGAGCAGCAGTTTCCCTTACCCGGGAAACATGGAGGATTGGGGATACTGTGTAAAGCTTCTGTCCTCATGCACTGGGAAATCTGCTATAATTGGCTTATTAATAAATTTCCATGTGGCGGGAATATCCTCCTGACCGCCGAATTCCCGACAACCACAGAATAGCCCAAATACTGGGCCCCATTAAAAGGTTGTGGCTAACATGATCTAGAAATCCTCAACCAACGAAATGAGGATATTGTGAATGGACTCTAACCAGACCCATTTTGTAAAGAGGACTCTTATTCCCGGGCTTCTTGTAATGTGTTACCAATTGCTGACCTGCTTTGTTGATTTTCTGGTCTCCCATGGGATCGAAGGCTGGAGGTGACTGAAACTTTTAACAAATTTTCTTTTCTCAAGCAAACTGAATCACAAATTGGGACTCTGTCCAACTATTCCTTTCCTTTGAACACCCCCCGACTGTTCCGAGATGTGTAAAAATGTCCCAATTTTTTTGTCCAAAATGGAAATGGGGGAGGAGGCGGAATTGAAATATATGCAATCAATCCTAACCTATTTCACTGACTTAACACAAAATATGTCATTTATAACTTAGTTATAGCATATAAAACTGCACAAGCTTGAGATTTGTATGGAATTTAAAAAAATATAAAGGTGGTCCTTTTCTACAAGAAAAAACGGCAAGTAGGCCTGATACTTCAGAAAGCCAGTGTTGTATAGTGTCATATGGAGTGTCGGGCTAGTATCTGGGAAACCCAGGTTCGAACGCCACTCATGCCATGAAAATGCGCTGGGCATCCTGGGGCCAGTCACCCTTTTCAGCCTAACCTACCTCACGGGGTTGTTGTGAGGATAAAAAGGAGGAGAGAAGAATGTGAGCCACTTTGGGTCCCCACCGGGAAGAAAGGGAGACTGTAAATGAATTAAATAAATAAGCGTCGCACAGTTCTGCACCATGTGCTACCAGAGTACATGCCTCTCTAATTTTTGCCATCTGAGAAGCAGGAGGGGGAAAAAATAAAAGTTGAAGGTCGACAAAAAATTGGCAGCAAACAGACAAAAGTGTATTATTTGGACAGAAACTCTCACCGACTCACAACAGGTAGGACTGCCAGAATGGCTGGATATTAAACTAAACCTCATAACCAGTGTTCCCTCTAAGCTGAGTCAGTGTGAGCCAGCTCCCAGTTTTTTAGCCTCCGGCTCACTCATTTTTGTCTTCGCTCAGGAAGGAGGGCTCCAGAGCAAACGAATGTATGAGCCACCCCCATCAGCAGAAACACATTAGGATATTAGGCCACACCCCTGACAGCACAGTTGATTAACCTATTAGGCCACGCCCCCATTGTTAAGTATGAGACTCAACAAAGGATTCAGCTTCAAGTGATTTCAGCTTTATTAAACAGCAACTGTAAGTCAGGAACACACAACCACAAGGGGAGCACAACTCCTTCTTTTAAACTCTCCCAGCTGTCAAAGCCACACCCATTACAAGTTAAAGACCAATCAGAATACAGGGATAAAGGCCAATCAGGACCGTTCCCTCTTTGCAACAATATCACTCAGTGATTGGGTAATTACAATGGTTTCACAGAAACCGACCAATAGCAATGTGACATCTGAAGAGCCACGTTCAGACTCAAGCTTAACATGTGAATAGATAGGAGCGATTCACATTCAGTACATAACACCCATGTTACCAGAAGTGTGGTCATCCAGCCACACCCACCTTTTGCTTCTTATTCTGCTCACCACTTTAATGCCAGGAGCTCACAAAGTAGAATTTCTGCTCACAAGACTCCACCGCTTAGGGGGAGCATTGCTCATCATAACACTGAAAATACTGAACTCTTGAATACTCTTTTGCTATTAAACACATTTGTGCACATTACTTATCACCGAAATTATCGACATTTAAACAAAAACATCTTGAAAATGTTGCATGTGCCGACAATATAAGGCTTTCCCCCCCCCACTGCTCCCCAAACTTCCCAATTTTCCCAATGGAAAAACTCAGACTTTTCCATGCTGTCCATCCGGAATGAGTGGAATCCTTGGTGAGACTGTGCTCGGACGAAATGAAATCCTACTTTACACAGAGAGTGATTAAAATGCGGCATTCACTGCCGGAGGATGTAGGGATGGCCACAGGAACCGATGCCTTTAAAAGACAGATTGACGGAGGAGAAGTCTGTCAGTGCCTCGGAGCCATAGTGCCTGAGAGGAACCTCCACATTCAGAGACACCAATCCTCTGAATCCCAGAGCCAAGAAGCAACATCAGGGAAGGCTTCGGCCTCTATGCCCTGTTGTTGGCCCTCCAGAGGAACTGGTTGGCCACTGTGTGAGACAGGATGCTGGAATGGATGGACCACTGGTCTGAGCCAGCAGGGTTCTTCCGATCTTCTTCTCAGGGGAAGGCCTCTGCTTCTGTGCCCTGTTGTTGGCCCTCCAGAGGAACTGGTTGGCCACTGTGTGAGACAGGATGCTGGAATGGATGGACCACTGGTCTGAGCCAGCAGGGTTCTTCTGATCTTCTTCTCAGGGGAAGGCCTCTGCTTCTGTGCCCTGTTGTTGGCCCTCCAGAGGAACTGGCTGGCCACTGTGTGAGACAAGATGCTGGAATAGACAGACCACTGGTCTGATCCAGCAGGGCTCTTCTGATATTCTTCTCAGAGGAAGGCCTCGGCTTCTGTGCCCTGCTGTTGGCTTTCCAAAGGAACTGGTTGGCCACTGTGTGAGACAGGCTGCTGGACTAGATGGAGTGCTGGTCTGAGCCAGCAGGGCCCAGGGCCCTTCTTATGTTCTTATGCAAGAGGGTAAATAAGATGAATGCAGACATAGCAGTGGGAATATTGGCAGGGATGGTCAAAGTCTTGGAGGGGACAGACCCGCCTAGGCAGTTGTCCTTGTGTCAGCCAGTGAGACGGGGAGCCCTTTGGCCCTCAGCACTGCTCTTTGAGAAACACGCAAGTGGGATGGCTGGAACAGCTTTCTCTGAGTTGCATTTGATTTGAAGACTTTCTCCTCTCCTTGACTAGACCAATCTTTTCACCGCTGCCTGCCTTTCTGTGATCTCCCGATAGGACTACCATAATATCTCTATGTGGGACTGCCCTTGAAGTTAACCCAGGAACGACAGCTGGTTCAAGATGTGGCAGTGTGTCTTCTGGCTGGGGAATGAAATTATTCACACTGCTTTTATAGCAGCGGCATTTCCCATTTAAGAACAGAATAAATAATAGAAAATACTTCATAAGAGGGTTTTTTTCAGCACTCCCTCAAATTCTGCCCCCACCTCCAAATCCCCCCCCCCATTTTTTCTGGCTTTTTCTGGGCCTTTGCATTTCTACCCACTCCTATTACTACCATCTCTTTAATCATTTATATGGTGTACGATACTCTGCCTGTTGCCAAATTTATTTCAGCAGCGCTTGAAGTCCATGCAAATGTTGATAACTTGGATGTAAGCCAATTCTCAGGCAGGTCTGTCCTGCCCTTGATTAACAATTGTGTTGGTTTGTGGTTTTTCCTTTCTGGGTAATAATTCAGTCTCAAACCTATTCTGAAATTATCGCCACCGATGGGTTTATATGGTTTTTACACTTTGTAATCATGTAAGTTTTCATCTACCATTGTTTTGTTTATGTTTGAAGTAATTTATTTCCTTTTTTCGCCTCTGAAAGCCAATGTGCTGAATAGACTCCCAGAGAAAGAAAGAGAGAGAGAGAGAGAGAGAGAGAGAGGGTTATATTATACGGTCAACTGAACTATTTCCGTAAGGCAGAACTACTGTAATTTATAACTAAATGGAACATTTACACTATCCCTCTAGATCTGACACTGTAGCACCGACCAGAGCCTGGCAAACACAAAAAGATGTTTCAGGTTACCGGAATCTTAAAAACAGAGCTCAACAAGTACTGCTCTCTCAGTGACTGCGTTCAGCACAAAGAATCTCTAGAACTGCATCCAACACTTCTGGGAGCAACATATATCTAAACACAGTCCTGAAAAACGAATATGGGTACAGACACTTGATACCGAACCCTATTCAAATAGTTAGATTCGGGTCCAGTAGAACCTTGAAGACTATCAAGAGTTTCAGGGTAACAAAGTCTGAGTCCAGGGGCACCTTTAAGACCAACAAAAATTTTATTTATGGTATAAGCTTTGGTGTGGAAGCACACTTATTCAGACACGGGGTATAAGCTTTTGAAAACCGAAGCTCCCTTCAGATACCTTCGCCAGAGCTTTGAGTCTCGAAAGCTCATACCCCGAAACTCTTGTTGGTCTTTAAAGTGGTCCTGGATTCAAATCTAGCTGTTTTCCTGTGGGCTAACATGGCTATTCTCTGAAACTACTGTCAAAGACACAGTTCACACATTAGTTTTTGCCATGCGTGAATAAATAAAGAACTTCTGAAATGATCAGCAAGTCATGCGAATCACGCTGACATGAAGTCTGGGGTGTATGGCACAGGGGGCTTCTGGGAGCTCTGCCCCCCCCCCATAGAGACAGAAAACCAAAAAAAAAAAAAAACCCTCTTTGCCCATTTCAGCCCGATGCTTGGATTTTGCCGGCTGAGACAAACAACTTTTTGTTTTCTCAGTGCTTTCCAACTTTTCCAGGAGTAAGAGCTGGTCGTGATCCAGGCAGACGAAAGCTGTTTCCATGGGCAGATGGATTTCCAGGAGATGAAAAAGGGAAATGGCTGCCCTCGATTGCCAGGTAAAGGGTAAATTATGTGAAAACAGAGTCAACTGGTGGGGGTGTTTCCCCCCCCCATTTTATATAGAAAAGCAGCCTTTCGCAAACAGAGACCCAGTAGTCACTGACTCATTGTGGAAAAGATTGCAAGTGTTGATTTAGCATGCTATATTCAGATTTAATTTTAAGCATGCCTGGGGCTGTCCAGGAGAGCTTGATCTAATCAGATCTGGGAAGCGAAGCAGGGTCGGCCCTGGTTAGTATTTGGAGGGGAGACCACCAAGGAAGCCCAGGGCTGTGAGGCAGAGGCAGGCAATGGCCAACCACCTCCAAACACCTCTTGCTTTGAAAACCCTACGGAGTCGCCAGAAGACCGCTGCGACTTGATGGCAAAAAGAGGGTTGCCAGTCTCAGGTTGCAAAACTCCTGGAGATTTGTGGGTAGAGGCCTGGGGGAGACAGGTTTTAAGGACGGGAGGGGCCTCAGTGGCGCATAATGCCACGGAGCCCCCCCTCCCCTCTGAAGCAGCCGTCTTCTCCAGGGGAACAGAGCTCTGTCACCCGGAGATTAATTCTAATACCAGGCCCTACCTGGAAGTTGGCAACCCTAATTGTGTCATCTTTAAACGCAGAAGTATGCTGTTTGAATATTTAAACCAGGGGGAAAAACCCAACGTAAATATTTAAAAATCTGAATTTTCAAAAAGAAAGAATCAGTGTTTATCTATCAGAACAGCCGGCCTGAACCATTAGAGATCTGTGACCGAAGAAAAACAAAAGCGTTACTCAAGTGAAGGACCCAAACCATACAGATCGGATGTTCCCGTTCAAACTCTCTAGCCACGCTTTCAATAATAGTCAGGTCCCCTGATCGTGTTAGCAACACACAGCCTTCAGTAACAATGCTAGCCCCTCGCCCCACCCCATATTCTCAGTGCCAGTTTGGTGCAGTGGTTAAGTGCACGGATGCTAATCTGGGAGAACCGGGTTTGATTCCCCACTCCTCCACTTGCACCTGCTGGATGACCTTGGACAAGCCACAGTTCTGTCAGAGCTGTTCTTGAAAAAAGAGCAGTTTCTGTCAGAGCTCTCTCACCCACCCACCTCACAGGGGGTCTGTCGTTGGGAGGGGAAGGGAAAGGAGATTGTAAACTGCTCTGAGACTCCCTTGGGTAGTGAAGGGCGGGTTATAAATCCAATCTCTTCTTCTGCTTCTTCAGTGCCATAAAAGAGTGAGGAACTCGCACTGCTGACCTCCAGGTGGTGCCTGGAGACCTCCTGGAATTACAACTGAGCTACAGAGATCAGTTCCCAGAATTATAGCTGATCTCCAGACTACAGAGACCAGTTCCCTAGAGGAAAGGGCTGGGTTGAGGGGCACATTCTATGGCATTATACCCCAATGATGTCCCTCCCTCCCTCCTCCCCCAACCACACCCTCCCCAGGCTCCACTCCCAAACCTCCAGGAACTTCCCAGCTCAGAGTTGGCATCCCTAGTGGGGAGAGGGGAGAAGCTCAGCCTCCCAACAAGCTGAGGAAAAGTGATTCAGCTCCAGAGCCTTCATAGCAGCCCACATCGACTCCAGCCTATGGTATGTTGTCGGGAAGGGGAAGAGAAGAAGGAGAAGAAGAAGAAGAGGAGGAGGAGGAGGGAGAGGTTGGATGTTAATACCCTTCCCTTCACTCAGAGTCTCAGAACGGCTTACAACCTCCTTTCCCTTCCCCTCCCCAAAACAGACACCCTGTGAGGTAGGTGGGTCTGAGAGAGCTCTTTCAAGAACTGTCCTTGAGAGAACAGCTCTGAGAGAACTTGTGACTGACCCAAGGTCATCCAGCAGCTGCAAGTGGAGGAGTGTGGAATCAAACCCGGTTCTCCCAGATTAAAGCCCGCGTGCTTGACCACTACACCAAACTGGCTAAAAGCCTGGCCTTTGGAGAAGACCTTGCCCACCAGGTGGGGCCTGAAGATCTCCCAGAATTACCCTTGATCTCCAGTTGACAGAGATCAGTTCCCCTGGAGAAAATGGCTGCTTTGGAGGGCGGGCCCTACGGTACCATACCCACACTTCCTCCACTCTCCGAATCCCACCCTCTCAAGGCTCCACTCCCAAATTTCCAGGAACGTCCCCATCCAGGGTGGGCAGGCTTACTAGGGAATCGCGCAGCAAGGAGCGATGGCTCTGGTGCTGTTCAGAGGAGCACAACGAAGACAGCTCCAGCACCCCACCCGCGCAGGGCCCGTACGCCGTCCCTTGCAATTACGCTTTGTCGGCCCTCCTCAGTGTTGCTCACAAGGGTGCAAGAACTTGAAGACCGCCATGTCCTGTTGTCCCCCCCCTCCCCGCCCTTCTCTACCAAGGCAGACGGGGAAATACGAGAGTGTTTTCACCGGGAGTTACCTCCAGAGCCGGCTCGCTCACTAGGCATTTGCCTAGAGTGCGCCAGTCCTTAGGGGCACTAAAAGCCCCCCCCCGCCAACCCCCCCTGCTTGTTCCCTGGCTTGCCGGCAGGCCCCGTAGCTGTGGGGTGCGCAGGCAAGCCGGCACTGGGACGGAGGGGGCGGGGGTTTAAACCACCACCCCTTCCCTGGCTTGCAGCTCAACTGCCCTCCCCTCTCGGGTGGGAGAGGAGGCGGGGCAGCATGGCGGGTCTCCAGGCCCCACCAGGAGGTTGGCATCTGCGCCCCGCCTAGGGTGCAGAAACACCTCTAGCCAGCCCTGGTTACCTCTGAAGAAGCCCAGAGAGGCAGCCTGATTTGCAGAGCACTTGACCAGGAGGCAACTACAACGGCTCTACGACTCCAGGAACGAGGATAGGCAAGTCGCTGGCCAGAGCAGCCGAAAAGACGGCAGAGTCTCCTTCCAGTAAGCAACCTCACCATAAAACCTTCCAAAATCCTGGCTGGCCTCTGAAGCAGGGGTCCCCAGCGTGATGCCCAGGGGCACCGTGGTGCCTGCCATCTGTTCTGCCCACTAAGGCTTCTGCTTGACCTTTGGAGATTCGACTGGCTGTGCAGGTTTTGGAAAACACGGCTCCGGCAGCGGTTGCCACCAAGCCACAAGGATCTTCACCGCAGTGTTCCCTCTAAGCTGAGCTAATGTGAGCTAGCTCACTGTTTTTCAGCCTCCGGCTCACAGATTTTTGCCTTAGCTCAGGAACGATGGGCTCCAGAGCAAACTAATTTACGCAGCAGCCAAACCGCTCGCTCACAACTTTAATGCCAGGAGCTCACAAAGTAGAATTTTTGCTCACAGGACTCCACAGCTTAGAGGGACCACTGCAAGTTCACCGTGCACCTGGAAGTCAGTTGCGACAGCCATTTTGCCGTGTCAGAATTCCAAAGGTCTCAGTGGTCTGCAAAAGGTGGGGGACCCTGCTCTGAAGTCTCTCCCCCCCCACCACCGCCCCTCTGCAAGACAAAAATCCTCCATTTTTGCTTTGCTATGATTATTTGAATGTTCAAGCTGCTTTTTCGGGATGCACACAGTATTTGAATAAAATGCTTTATCGCTGTTGTTGCCTTAAACTAAACCCTACACTGGAAATGAGTGACCCCATCTCCATCCACTCCGGTTTATTTGTTTGCTGGCAAAAGAGTCCTTGGGAACTCTCAACTGAGAGTACACAGTGTACTAGGGGACCCTTTTCTATGTCCCAGTGTATGCTCAGCTGAAAGCACAGAATGTTACCGCATTCACTGAAGCCCGCGGTCTGCTATTTCTATGCAAATTGCTGCAGTATTGTCAAACTCCTCGGTTATGGCACAACAACGGCCCCTGGTTGCTCTAAGCCTGGGGATGGCCAACGGCAGCCTCGACTCGGCTACGCCTCTGGAATTGGAATCGCGGCCTGTTTGCCTCTGCAGTGCCCAGGTCACAGCCCCACATGCTAGTGCCGATGCTCTACCGACTGAGCTCTCCGAGCTCCGTTGAACATTAACGCTGTGACAGGCTGGTACAAAGGACGCGTCCTGCTCGAGACTCTTGAGAACATTCTCGGCAGGTTCTCTGACCCGCCAACCAAGGGCACCACTCAGAACCCATGCTCCCTCTAAGCTGTGGGGTCCTGTGAGCAAAAATCCTACTTTGTGAGCTCCTGGCATTAAAGTTGTGAGCGAGCAATTTGGCTACTGCGTAGATCGGTTTGCTCTGGAACCCTCCTTCCTGAGCTGAGACAAAAATGTGTGGGCTGGAGGCTAAAAAACTGTGAGCTAGCTCACACTAACTCAGCTTAGAGGGAACACTGCTCAGAGCAGAGACCGCCACCATCTTGGCATTGCAAATCAGAATGCAGAAAATAGTCTTATTTCATTGATACTTCATTTCTTCCCCACCTTTCTCCCCGGTGGGGACCCAAGGGGGCTGACGTAACTCTCCTCTCTGCCACTTTATTCTCACAACTAAAACAAAAGTGTCCCTTGCACATGAAAGCTCATGCCTTGAATAAACTTTTGTTGATCTTAAAAGGTGCCATTAGACTCTAAATTTGTTTAACAACAACCCTGCGAGGCAGGTTAGGCTAAGAGGGTACAGCTGGCCCAAGGTAGGGCTGCCAGGTCCCCCGAGGGGGTTGCCTGTTCTGGAGGCCCCCAACCCGCCAGCCCGCATCCAGCCACTGGGAGGAACCCCGCCCCCAAAGTGCCGGAATTCAACTGACATGCCCAGCGCGATGATGTCACCCAGAGGTGATGTCATCGCACTGGGCACATCATTGGGGAACACTGTAGTGTTTGGCATTTAAACTCTATGGTACCATAGAGTTTTAAAGCCAAACACTAGAGCATCCCTTGACAGCGAGCCCAGTGGGATGATGTCACCTCTGGGTGATGTCATCATGGTGTGCATATGAAGCTCCCAGACACAGAGCTTCGGAACCCCGCTGAATGCCAGGTAGGGACCTGGCAACCCTAGCCCAAGGTCACCCAGCAAGCTTCCGTCGCTGAATGGGGATTCGAACCTGGTTCTCCCAGATCCTAGTCTGATACTCTAACCGCTCCACCACACTGGCTCTCAAGCCAGACAATGACCATGACAACTCTACTCAAGAGCACAAGGGAAACCGTGTCCAAAGAGAACCCTTTCCCCAGTATCAAGAATAACTATGGATAATATACTCCGAACTTTTTGAAAATTGAATCCCTACACACCTCGAAGGCAGAAAGGATGACTTAGACCAGCCTCCTTTGCTGTGGCATTTGTGGGCACAATGGTGCCCACCTCAGAACCAGTGTTCCCTCTAAGGTGAGTTAGTGTAAACTAGCTCACAGCTTTTTAGCCTCCAGCTCACACATTTTTGCCTTAGCTCAGGAAGGATGGCTCCAGAGCAAACTAATTTATGCAGCAGTCAAATTGCTTGCTCACAGCTTTAATGCCAGTAGCTTACAAAGCAGAATTTTTGCTCACAAGACTCCACAGCTTAGAGGGAGCATTGCTCAGAACCAAACCTCCTTCTTCCCACAACTCTTTGAGAGGCTTTGCATTTTCAGCACTGCTTGGTATTCCACAGGAGAACGAACAGTAATCTATTTATGGAGAGCCAAGCTATGGCATCCTTCCTAGGAACTTGTGGATCTTAAGAAAGGTGCCCAGGGGTATTGTACGCTTTTCATCAGAGTTTCCTGTAGTGATCCACATGAGTTCAGAGTGCATGGCTTACACCTTACCAAAGGAAAACTACTTGCATCAAACCAGGGGCGTTAATACTCCATAGCCACCCATCCACCCACCATCCAAGTTATTTCAGGATATCCAGTGGGTGTGTTTAGAATTTCTTACACTGAGAAGCAGGACCACTTTAACTACATGAATAACACAGGGAAATCCTTTCCTTTTTATGTGAAAACAAAACACACCCGTGAATGTTTTGTCTACTTTGGCAGGACCCAGAAATCCCAGAAATCTTTATTACGGTTCGTAACCAGCACAAACAGTCCAACCAAGCATACATACATTCAAGGGTCGTTTCCTGCTGGAGCGTCCCAGAGTGGCGCTCCGGCAGTAACGAGCCCAGGCCCTGCCCCCTCCTGAGGGGGGAGAATAAAATGCCTGGCTTCCCTGCACAATGTTCGTGCAAGGAAGCCAGGCATGTCTGCTGCGCTCCCCTTCCTGTCTCCAGCCAACCCAGGCTGGCTAGAGACAGGAAGAGAAGCCAGGCAGATATGCCCTCCTTTCCCCCTGAGCTGCTCTGCTTTTGCGGAGAGACTGGGGGTGAGGGAGTGCTGCAGGGCACTCAGAGAAGATCAGGCAGGGAAACCAGCCATGTCTGCTGGGCTCCCCTTCCTGTCTCCAGGACAGGAGACAGGTGGTGGTGGTGGGGACTCTGCTGGCCCCAAGGCCTGGCTGGCTGGAGACAGGAAGGGAAGCCGGACAGATATGCCCTCCTTTCCTCCTGAGGCACTCCGCTTTCATGGAGACTGGGGGGGAGCGGATTTAAAAGCCTGGCTTCCCTGCAGGACCTTCTAGTTGCATGGCAGATCACGCAGGGAAGCCAGGCATGTCTGCTGGGCTCCCCTTGCTGTCTCCAGTCAGCCCAGGCTGGCTGGAGACAGGAAGGGAAGCCAGGTAGATATGCCCTCCTTTCCCCCTGAACCACTCCGCTTTTGCAGAGAGACGGGGGGATTTAAATGCCTGGCTTCCCTGCGCAACCTTCTAGTTGCGGGGCACTCAGAGCAGATCTCAAAGGGAAGCCAGGCAGAAACAGGAAGGGAAGCTGGGCAGAAATGCCCTCCTTTCCCCTGAGCCTCCTGGAGCCCAGCAGACATGCCCTCCTTTCTCCCTGAGCCTCCTTTCCCCTGCCAGGCACCTGGAGAAGATCGAGCAGGGAAGGCAGGCATGTCTCCCCACCTCCTCTTCCTTCTCCAGCCAGCCTGCCGCAGCTCATAATATATACTGGAGAAAGTCCATCTCTCCCCCCCCTGCTTTCAGTTGGTGTTATTTATTTATTTATTTATTATATTTCTTGGTCTCTCACTCCTCCCAAAGGATCTTGCTCTTGTCTATGTGTAATGGAACAGTCTGCTCTTCCCTTAATATCTGTGTGATTTAGTTTGGTCCTGTTGGAGCTTTTGTTTCACTTTCATTTTTATATGTTAAATGGACTGGAGAAGGGGTGGCTGAGTGAGTACTCTAGCCTGAGAACTCACAGCCAAAGGAGGAGGTTTCAAATGTAAGCCTTCAAGCTCCTTTTTAACTGCTGGTGGGGGGATTTAGAACTTGGGGAAAGCAAACATACACAGAGGCTTTCGTTTTCTTTCCCTTTCTTTCCCTTTCTTTGCTCCCTTTCTTTCCCTTTCCCCTATTTCTTTCCCTTTCCCCCATTTCTTCTCTTTTCCTTTCCTTCCTTCCATTTCTTTCTATCCCTTTCTTTCCATTTTTTTCTTTTCCCTCCCTCCATTCCCCCCTCTCTTTCAGCTAATGGGTTAGGCTATAACCAGCTTAAGTAATGGTTAACGGTCAATAAACACAAAATGTGCTGAACACAGCTTGAGCCCAGTGGCACCTTTAAGACCAACAGAGTTTAATTCTGGGTCTAAGCTTTCATGTGAATAAACTTTGTTGGTCTTAAAGGCGCCACTAAACTCAAACTTTGTTCTGTTGCACTGGAATAGATATTCTTAAGTACCACTGCTAATGAAACATTGAGCTGCTATCCTACCTTAAGCATGTGTGGACAGGAGGTGTTGGGTCTACCATAATAATTTGTTCAAGTAACTTTGTGAAGTCTTTTGTACAGGGTAACCCTGTTGCCTGTGTAGAAGAGCCATTTTGAATAATTCTGGTTTGCATAGATTCAGGTGGGTAGCTGTGTTGGTCTGAAGCAAAAGAACAAAGTCTGTGTCCAGTGGGGGCACCTTTAAGACCAACAAAGTTTAATTCTGGGTGTAAGCTTTCATGTTCATGCAGTCATTTTCAGATACACTGAAACAGAGTCAACAATCATTACATGTAGGTAGCAAGTGAGGAGGATGTTGCCCATATCTGTAGACTTCTGCAAATGTGGGAACTGTAGCCTCTGTGCATAACTGGTCACTGGTCACTTCTTCAGCCATGAAGTATCTGTAGACGAGAGCAGTGGCTCACAAAAGCTGATCCCCTGCCACAAATGTTCTTTGTGTTTTTTTGCTTTTGGAGCAGTTTTTCTCCAGGTAGGCCCGCCAGCCCTGAGTGGGGAAATACCTGGAGATTTTTGGGGTGGAGCCTGAGCGGTGGGTGTTGCCTTCTGACACACTTCTGGTGATGTCAGGGGGTGTGGCATATGCAAATAAATTATGCTAATGAGTTATGCTAATGAGCTCCTGCACCTCTTTTTCTACAAAATGACCCCTGCATACATCCATCTCAAAATAACTCAAAATCATTTTTGAGATAATACATTGCATTAGCCTAAGAGTCTTTAAGTTACACTTTTAAGAGATCTTTCCTAATTCTGTAAGCTGCTGCCAAAAATTTGGCACATGCTAATGTCACCTGTGGACTGGCATCCATCATAAGCAAAATACTAATATCAGAATCCGAAGGGCCTGAAAGCCTTTCCCATATGGGTTGGATAAATGTAGCTCGTATACCTGAGGGACCGCCTTTCCCCGCACGTTCCCACGAGAGCACTGCGTTCAGGGACCCAAAACTGCTTGGTCCCTCCTGGCCCTCGAGATGCCAGGCTAGTAACCACAAGATCCAGGGCGTTCTCGTTAGCTGCACCAAAGTTATGGAACGAGCTCCCGGTTGAGATCCGGGCCCTATGTGATCTACAACAATTCCGTAGAGCGGTAAAAACCGAGCTTTTCCGACAAGCATTTTGAGATGCAGCCACATTGGCACCGCCGCAATAGCTCCAGCACAGGCATTGATATGCTTGCCTATTGGCACCAACATCCCTTACAGCACTTTATAAGAAAGCCGCCATATTTTAATGTATGTTAAATGTATTTTAATGTATTTAATGTATTTAATGTATTTTAAATGTATTATAATGTATTTTTAATGTATTTTGTGGCTGTATTGTATATTAGTCTACTGTTGTAAGCCGCCCTGAGCCGCCTCGGCGGGAGGGCGGAATACAAGCCTAACAAATAAATAAATAAATAAATAAATAAATAAATAAATAAATAAATAAATATTTTGATAGAACCCACACGCAAGCAAAAAATGATTGATAGTATCAGCCTCACCAATACCACGAGGACAGATATGCTCAGCCAGAGGTATCTTCTTGTAACAACCTATTACGACCTCAGAAGGAGATGGAATTACCAAATTCGTCAGATACGGAGCTGGAGAGACTACATATTTTATTTGAGAGGGAGCCAAAAAACTAGGGGCTCTAGCAATATCATTCTCCCTCTCTACATCAAATAGTCGCTGCTTTACCATGGCTCTTGCTTGATTTAAGGCCATCATTTGTAGAGATTCGGGTGAAAAGCCTAGCAAAGCCACCTTCTCGTGTACCTAATCCAACAAGAACTGTGTCTATCATTCAAAACTAGCACGGTAATGTCCAAAGGGGAGTCCTTGGCAGGGTAGGAGCTTTTCGTAAGTCACTGCTCACTTCTTCAGATAGCTGGGGATATCGGGTACCTGACAAAGTGAGCTCCTCCCCTGCCACAGATTTTGTTAGTCTTGAAGATGCTCCTGGACTCTTGCTACGGAGAGACTATCATGGCTACCCATCTTGACCTGTGGAATTCTCTCTTAACCAGCTTTTTTGACAGGCTAACGCTACTCACCAGATAGATAGATTCAGGTGGGTCGCCATGTTGGCCCGAAGCAGCAGAACAAAGTCTGAGTCCAGTGGCACCTTTAAGACCAACAAAAGTTTTATTCATTGTTATCTGGAGAAGTGTGCTTGCACATGAAAGCTTATTCCTTGAGTAAAACTTAATTGGCCTTAAAGATGTCCCTCCTGGACTCAAACCTTGTTCGACTACTAACTACATAATAGGAGGGCCAAATTCAGATCAAACTGGCAATTTCTACCGATTCCTCCTCGCGCTAGCCCTCGGGGTCTTGTATTTCCCCAAGAGAAGCATTCAGTGGGCCGCAGGGGGAGGGGTGAAGCAGGAAAGATAAGAAAATGCCAGCGATAGATCAACGGCTCCATAAGTTGTGGGAATTTTATAATATTAGGTAAACTGAATAATAATATACAACTGAACAGATCAGGTCAACAGAAACTCGCATACATTGAATTGTGGTCTCCTGTTATTCATTATCTGATTGAAAATGACATTTTACCGAATGATGAGAATTATGTGGACTTGATATGAATATAAGCACAGATCCTTTTGTTTTGATGGTCAACCAGGGCTTATGCATCTTAACTTCACAGTTTCATATGTTTTATTTATAGTTTCAATATGTTGTGTTTAATATATGTGATGTATTTTAAAATTAAAAATGTATTTTTTAAAAAAAAGTAGAAAAGGATCTGTTTGGCCATAGGACAATTTGGTCTGAACCTCTGATACAGATGCCCACGTTCTGATCCTATTGCTTTTCCGTATTCTACACCCATGTGGCAAAGGCCCCTTGATGCTCACTCAACTTTTTGGCCCTTTCATTCCAAATATTACCTGAGCTGTTGGCAAAATGCAATGGCCTACAAGTGATAGTAAAATTTATTGTGTAGCCATTAGCCATTACAATTTTTTAAAATGTACACATTAGACAACTTACAGCACTGGAATTTGAATTAGATTGAAATTATAACAACCTCTAAAAATCTGCTCATGCAGTATTTAAATTAATTAAAATCTTAAATATAGATACCCATCTGCAGAAACATATACACAACCTCAAACATTGTCGTTTTACATCGCTGTTTTACAGATTAATTCCATTTTACTATGTTCTTGGCCCTGATTTTACTAGCTGCTAAAGTGAAGAGCGCTACCCTATAGGAAACTGTAGAGCCTGCATCTGAGAGCAGAAATATTAATTTATTGATGTCAGAAAAATTCTGCAATTGATCTATTATTGCAGTCAAGAATTTACATCTCGGTTCCCAGTACAATGGGCAGACCATGACATAAAGAAAAAGATCCTCCACGGAAGTTTTATAGATACAAACATGCTGTTCCTGGGGTATTTTTAAATATCATCCTAGGAGTATTCTGTTGGAATAGTCTGGAAACGCAATGCTGTAAGTGCTGATCTAAGCTTGTATGCCATAATATTTACCAGGTATGCAGCTCTTAAATGACCTTTCTTTATGTCTTTGTACTAGGGAGCAAAATTTGGCTGAATGATTAAAGAATAATCTATTATGACATCTCCATTAAACACCCATTGCCTCAAATTGCGGTTGTTCCCCAAAGATCGCAGTAAATCATCTGGAATTGTATAACGGGAGATAATGTTATGAACAAAATCAGAGCGAATTTTATCTTTACTTAATGACAGACAATAGTTAAGTTTACCAAGAGATTCAGTTTGCATCAAATGGTATTTCTTTCATGATTTTAATACAGCTAGATGAGCGCAAGCCCTAACTGAGGGGAGGCCAAGTTCTGCCCTTAATAGGGCTGCTGATGGCCTACAAGGTTAACTAGAACAGAAATGCCATTTGTTATGTCAAAGCCAAGGGGAAGATCTGTATCCCCAAGGTTCCGTTTTTAAACTTCTGCTTCTCTATTGAGCTAAATTATTTAATGACACAATTTACGTATCTGACAACCGTTCGGCCTGGTGTGTGCCAAACTTTCGGGCAGATATGGCTCAGTGGAAGGGCATCTGCTTAACATGCAGAAGATCCCAGGTGGAGCTAAAAGGATCAAGGGGTAGGTGATGTGAAAGACCTGAGACACTGGTGAGCAGCTGCCAGTCTGAGTAGACAATACTGACTTTGATGGACCCA
Source organism: Gekko gecko (assembly GCA_029375565.1). Taxonomy (NCBI): domain Eukaryota; kingdom Metazoa; phylum Chordata; class Lepidosauria; order Squamata; family Gekkonidae; genus Gekko; species Gekko gecko. Next base: position 2,883,699 of record JAPDNY010000008.1, read on the forward strand.
GGGTCTGGTTCAGTATACAGCAGCTCCATGTGTCCAGGTGATCTGTTTTCCCTTTGCTCTCTCGCATGCTCAGATTAGTAAAGTTCAAGTCCCGCGGCACCTTGAAGACCAACAAAGTTTTATTCTGGGTATCAGCTTTCGTGTGCAAGCAGACTTCTTCAGATACAGCATGAAAGCTTATATCCAGAATAGGACTTTGATGGTCTTCAGGGTACCGCTGGACTCAAACTTTGTTCTCCTGCTTCAGACCAAGATGGCAACCCAGCTGAATCTACCTACATGTTCAGATTGTTTCATTCGTTTTTTCTTTCTTGGCAAGTGCTGGTGATATCAGTTAGCATGCAACAGCAAACTGCGGTTTGATAAGAAATAGGAAGCAAATCTGAGCGTACAAGGAGAGGGGAAAAGCAAGGGTGTGAGTGCATTAATCCTGAACTGGCCACTTCCATGTATTAATATGCAATGAAAGGACACTGGATACCAAGCTCTTCAGTTGCAGAGAACCTGGGATGGCATTGAAGAAAACAAGTTCATTTGGGGAACCCTCCATGAGCCTCTGTAAACCTAAAAAGATGGCCATGCAAATGGAGAATTCTCTCGTGCAGGCTCAAACCTTCTTGGGTGCTCTCTGCAAAATGAGAATGGTAACATCATGGCAGAAATGGACCCTTTGCCATTTCAAAAGCCCAGGCTAGTTTGATCTCGTCAGACCTTGGAAGCTAAGCAAGGTCGGGCCCTGGTGAGGAGGAGATTGGATTTATACCCTGCCCTTCACTCAGAGTCTCAGAGTGGCTTACAATCTCCTTTCCTTTCCTCTCCCCACAACAGACACCCTGTGAGGTAGGTGGGGCTGAGAGAGCTCTTTCAAGGACTGCTTCAAAGAGAACAGGTCTCAGAGAACTGTGACTGACCCAAGGTCGCCCAGCAGCTACAAGTGGAGGAGTGGGGAGAATTGAGGTTTTTGTTTTTCATTGCCTTTATTATATTCTTATAAGCAATTTTTTCCATCACATAAAATTGCCAGATCTTATCATACTAAAGCATGGTTGTAGGAGTTAAGTTTTTCCATTTAATGGCAATATAGACTTTAGCTGCTGCCAGCAGAAAATCAATTAGTATTTTCTTTGTACTAAGTAAGTCACAATTATCCCAGAAAGATAATAACACTAATTCCGGCTTATTTAGAATAAGGTACCCTGTTATTGTATTGATATGCTTGATTATCTTATTCCAAGAATGGGCTATACTTGGACATGACCACCAGCAGTGGATGAAGGAAGCTATTGACTCGTAACCTTTCCAGCATATGGGGCTCGTAGAAGGATATATATAGTGTAGTTTTTGAGGTGATGAAGCATCTTGTCAGGATTTTGAATGGTTGTAAGATTGAAGACCTACAAATGGAATGCAATTATTGAGTCGAAAAGCTTTTATTACAACTGCCAGTAGGGTTTCCTTCAGGAACAGAGGCTCCAGTCTGTCAAAGGCTTTTTCTGTATCCAGTGACAATATGACCGCCTCTATGTTATTTTGATTACAGTGATATATAACATTCAGAGTTTTTCTTATATTGTCTGCCAGATTTCTAGAGGGCATAAACCCAGATTGGTTTGGATGAACATAAGATGTAATAAATGCGTTCATTCATTTTGCCAGTAAAGAGGTGAAAATTTTAATGTTTTGATTAAGAAATTGGTCTAAAGGAGCTCGGATTTGTAAAATCTTTACCTTGTTTTGGTATAATGGATATATCAGCTTCTGACCAAGATCTAGGAAGTTCACCTTGAGTTAGGAAATGATTACAGATTTCCACTAGGGGTCCTAAAAGAATATGTGAATTTTTTTTAATAATACTCTGATGGAAACCCATCTCTTCCTGGACTCTTATTAATTTTAAGTGATCTAATCATTTCTGGTATCTCTTCATTGGTAACTGGGTTTTCCATGACTTCTTTATGGTTATCATCCAGTTTGACTTTCCCGAATGTAGATTTTAGAAAGTTACTAATTCAGATGGGGTCTGGGTTCCCTGTTTTGTAGAGTGCCTTATAAAAAGTTACAAAAGAATCCAATTTTTGTATGTGTTTGTTTGCAGGATCCCTCTGCCAGGCCAGGAGTTTTAATGTATGAGAAGAGTGCCAATATTTCTGCTTAGTCAGTAATAATTTTTTGTGTATTTGGTTAGTTTCCAGAGATTTTAGAACTTTTCTCTCACCCTGTAAGATTTTATAAACTTTTTTACTATTTGTTCTTTTGTGTTCTGACTCAAGTTTTTTTATATTCAATAAAGTTTTTTCTCTGAGAGCATGGCATTTTTTTTTATAATATGAGGCAATAGGTATTAACTTGCCACGGATCATAGCTTTCTTTGCCTCCCAAATTGTGGTTACAGGTATGTCATCACTACCATTCTCTTTAAAGTAATTTTGAAGATCTTTTTCTATTTCCTGGCATGTTGAGTCATTTAGTAGTAAAGAGGTATTTAATCTACAAATTGTATTGTGGGAGTTATCATCTGAAATTCTCAAAGTACCATCTACCGACACATGGTCTGACCATAGTGGTATGCCAATACCTGCTGCCTTGAAGTGGTTTACTAAAGAAGAGGATACCAAAAGAAAATCAATCCTGGTATAAATTTCATGTCTACCTGAGAAATAAGTATAGTCTCTTTCTTTGGGGTGATGGAGACGCCATATCAAGCAGATCATATCTTTTAAGTAAAGCAGCAAAATCCAGAGAGGTGTTTTGCGTGTGCACTACTTTTGACTGTTTCTTATGGGTTCTATCTATTTTGGGGTCTGTTATCTGATTGAAATCTCCCTCAATCACCTTCCCTGAAGACTTCTAATTTGTTAAAACCTCTTCTATAAAGGCAAGTTGATTCTGGTTAGGAAGTTATACTGTCGCCACAGTCAGCTTTTTTCCTTCTAGAAGCCCCTTTAGAAAGATAACTCTACCATTGGGATCTATTACTGAGTCTTTCAGGGTAAATCTGACATTTTTCAGAAAAAGTATGGCTACTCCCCTTGAATTGGATGTCCCAGGGGCTAAATATTCCTGCTAGAACCAACGAGACTTAAAGAGTTGGGAATCAGCTTTGTTTATGTGTGTTTCCTGAAGAAACGTCACATCTGGGTGCAGTGTGACTAGGTTTGCTGACACTCTTTTCATTTTGATTTTGTTATTCAATCCCCTACAATTCAGGGAGATAATTTTCATATCATTAACCAGTAGTTGTATATCTTTGTAGAGGCAATGTTTCTAAGAAGTCTGCACAGCATTCTGACCATAAATAGTGGATAAAGCTCATGAATATACCTTGTTTCCTGCCTAAAAGAATCCACATTAAGTGACAAAAGAAAAAAACACGATATAAATAACACCTTATCAGGATACCTATAAATAAATCTAGAAATATCACGATTAACCAGACCTTAATGATTAAGCCTGCAGCCCTAAAAATATTATAATCTATAAAACTGTTTAACCAACTAGGAATTTTAAGCTTTAAAAATAAATGTAAGTTGCCAAAAAAGTATTTTTATACACCCTACCCCCCTCTACCCCCACCTCCTCCCCCAAACCCGCTCCCCACAGTAAAAGAGACAAAAACCCAAAATCAATTTTGTGGAATAAGTCCACCTGACCAGTCCAACATGGACAAAATGCACACCAGCACCACAGGGAAAACCCATGGCATAGAAGGCACCTACCTTCTAATTCTGGGGTGCTCTAAAAAACTGAGGAGGTTGGTGGAGAAAACCCCACACCCATACCCACTCCTGCAAAGTTAAAATAGTTAAACAAAACTTCCGCTAAGCGACATGAGGCAATATTAGTAATAGATGAAAAACAAAGCATTGCAGATAATAAAGGAGTTGTGCTAATAAAAGGAAACTTCATCATTATATAAAGAACTGAGGCTTGTCTATTTATAAACTATGAATCAGCCGAGAGCTCTTGAATCTGACCAAATGGATGCAGGTATTGGGATCTTGCTTCCCTTGTGAGGAGTTAGCTGGCTGATCCATCTTCCTTTTAAATGCTTTCTTCAGTTGGTCGCTGATAGGCTCCACATTTAGGTCGAAGCTGCATTTGCATTTTTAAATCAGTTTTGTGCTGCATTTGCATTTTTAAATCAGTTTCGTGCTGCTGTGATGCTGTCTTTCTCTATGCTTGACAGCGTCACAGCAGCACGAAACTGATTTAAAATGTGAATGCAGATTTGACCTAAGTTGCTGCCGTAGATTGTTCCCCGTAGTAAAATCTTTAACGGAGTAAACTTTCCCTTGGTGTTTTGTCTTCAATGTTCCTGCTCCCAGCCAGACATAAGAAATATTCAATTCCCTTAGCTTGGAAGTAATTGGCTTCAGTTCTCTCCTCAAAGATAGAGTCTCAGATGATAAAACTTGTAATATCTATATTTGTTTATCTCCAAATAGAAGGTAACCCTTATCTTTGGCAGCTGATAATATTTTCCTCTTAACATAGAGGGGAGAAAATGAGGCCAGAATATCTCTTGGAGGTCTTATTTTTGGGTTTGCCAGAGAGCCCATTCTGTAGGCATAGTCAATAAAAAAGGGAATCCCTTCTTCAAATCACACTCCATTTGACAAGATGACACAGAGATCTGAAGCATTTTGTATTTACTCATCCATGCCACGAAATTTCAAGTTGGTACAGCAGGAGATACCATCTAGGCTCATAGTTTTAATTTTAAGCTCACTGCAATCCGTTTTTAACTGTTGAGTTAGGCAGGGTATAGCCTAACCGCAGTGCTGTATCTGCCGTTTTCGCCACCTCTTGGAAGGACAAGGTAAGATCCTCCAATTTCGCTGTTAAAGGATCGATTATCTTTTTAATTCTAGCTGACATAGAGTCCTCAAAGTTGTTAAAAAGGCCCATTAGGTCGGATTTTTTTAACAGTTACTCACCTCCACGCACCAGAATTGTTGTGGCCGCCATCTTATGCTTGATCATCAGCCCGTTGGGAGAGAGCCGTTTCCTCTCATCTGAGGGTGGATGAGTGTTAGAAAGTGCTGAAACTGGTTTCAGTTTAGAGCCAGACGATTTGCCCATCCCAAGAGTGATGTTGTTTGTGTTTCCTAAAGCTTTTGAATGCTTAAAGTATCAGCGGGGCGAGTCGGGGCCAGGAGCTCTACTCTGCCGCATCCACCATCTCCTCATGACGCCCTTCCCCCCCATCACTACACTTGATAGCGCTTTCCACAACTACCAAATGTCTGCCACTTTTCCGAACCCTTGTAAGGAAGCAGAAGCCATGCCTGCATCCTCTGGGTTGCTGCCTTCCTGAAGATACACTCTGAAGGAGTTCATACTTGGGGCAGGGGAATCTCTCTTTTGCAGAGGGACTGATTTTCCGCCTTTCCGGAATGTTCCGCCGCTGCTCTTCGCCAGCCGGAAGTGCTTAATCGTCCGTAGGTCTGCAGAAAGGGAGGGTTCATGACATATGCTGGAGCCTTTCCCAACAGGCTTAGCAAGAGACAATGTTTCATCAGACGTTTTTCATTCCAAGTGATAAGTAAAACACTTTCACGGTGGTGTTTTCAAACTGGTTACAAGCCAATTCATGCAGCAGCAGATCCCCCTAATCCAAGTCAATAATCCTAACAGGACTATTGTATTCCACCCAAATGACTAAACAAGCAATATTCTGTTCATTTGAAGTTAGGGCATAATAATTTGAAATGCTGTGGATCACAATTTGCAGGTATTTGGCATGGGGATCTGCCAAGCACGCCACTCCTGTGACAGGGTGGCAAGGTCTTGCATTCAATGCAGCTTCTATCTTTGGCATGGAGGGCAATAAGCTGGTCAAAGTCTGAAAATGCCCATCTGAACAAAGGCGTGAAAAACCTGGGAGGCATGTTCAACCTTTTCCCCTTTCTTTTTAAGTCTCTTTTCCGAAGGCAGCCCAAAGTTAAAAGGAATTGAATGTTGGATCCTTTCAGACACTGATTCTGAGCAGAGAAATACATTTGAGTTAGGCTGCAGTCAGACTGGCAGGTTGGCACGGTTTGGGCGCACCACTAATTACTCCGTCGCATTTTGTGATGAATATTTTCTATCAGACTCCCACTCTGATGCGGCCTCAACGCATGCTTCTTTCATGGTTGACCACTCAGATTAGTGCTTTGTGTCAACCACATTTTGAAAAAAATAACAACTTTGACCTTTTTTGAGGACATTTCTTGGGTGTGCATATGCGCTACCATTTTGAAACAAAATACAGCAAAACTGGAACTAAAAGTTCACACTTCCAAACTGGTTTCAACGTGCACCAGGGGCGTTCAGACATCCAGAAACACAGGATCAATGCATGGAGATATATAAGTACCTGATTGTCTCTGGTGGCTGTTTACTCCATATCCAACTCGTCATATGACGGAGTGAGTACAACTGGGGAACGGCTGCCAGATGTGGACGTATGAATGAGCCCATTTAATCCATTGGTAAAAGGTAAAGGTTTCCCTTGCACGAAAGCCAGTCGAATCTGACTCTAGGGGGCGGTGCTCATCTCCATTTCCAAGTTGAAGAGCCAGCGCTGTCTGAAGACTTTTTCCATGGTCATGTGGCCAGCATGACTAAATGCTGAGGTGCATGGAACGGTGTTACCTTCCCACCAAATCGGTACCTATTTATCTACTTGCATCTTCTTGCTTTCGAACTGCCAGGCTGGCAGGAGCTGGGGCCAGAGACAGAAACTCACTCCATCACGCGGCACTCGGGTCTTGAACTGCCAAGCTACCGATCTTCCAGTCTGAAGCTCAGAGTCTTAATGCACATATATTGGGCCAAACTGCCCATCTGATTGCAGCTTTATACTAGTACTAGCAATGAAGCCCATTGTAGCTGCAATACGAGTGCTAGAAAGATGTTCAGGTGCAGAGGCGCCAGGCCAGACGCTAGCCAAGGCCCCCTCATGCAGGAACGCCTCGTGGAGCTCCATGGGCCCATGCTTGGGAACCGATAGCTGATCAGCCGTGCAGCGCACCTTCCTGGACAGCCGGGCCTGTATGAGCTGGTCTGTAAGTTGCAGAGAGTAGCCAGCCTCTGTTGTTTGAAGGCCCCACTTCACCAACTGCACTGGGGCCCCACCATTGGACTGGGGAGGGGAGGGAGGTCCTGGTTCTCCTGCTGTTCGCGAGGCCCACCCCTCCCAGTGCCCAGCCACCTCTCCATGCTCGGCCGGCCCTGCAAATGGTGGGCTGCAGTTACTGGGTCTCAGGCCCTCCATCCCCTGTCCGCCACCGCTGTAGCGAAAGAAGGTGGCTGGGGGTGAACAGAGCAGCCACGGTGGCCCAGAGTGAGGTGGCCAGATCACTGGGCCAATGCAGTGGGCAAGTGTAATCTTCAGGCGCAGCCTGCCCGAGCCATAGAGAAGGGAGGCATCCGGGAGCAGAGCAAGCAAGCTGAGGCCCCTCACCCAGGAACCCTGCATGGCACCCCATCAGTCCACTGCCAGAGAACCCATCGGCGCTGGGGCACGTGGTGTGGCCACCCCGGATGGGTGGCCATGCATCACATAGCGTTTAGCTGGTAAGGAGTGGCTGGCTTGTTCCTTCCCAAACTCCCCATCACCAACCGGGCCGGGGCCCTGCCATTGGCCCAGGAATGGGAGGGAGGTCTAACCTTCCCCGCCGCTTGGCAGGCCCACCCCTTCCAGCGTCTGGCCACCTCTCCGTCCTCACTCGGCCCCACAAATGGTGAGGCGACTCATGCCCTCCCTGTGTCTCTGCTGTCTCGCTCTGTTCCCCCGTGTTGTCTCACAGTTGGCCTCCTGACCCTCCAGCCAATGGAAGGTCTGTCTCGTCCCAGGGCTCCCAGCACACTGAGGGCGAGACTCATAAGAACATAAGAATATAATAGAAGCCAGTGTTGAATCAGGCCAATGGCCCATCTAGTCCAACACTCTGTCACACAGCGGCCAAAATATACCACGTGCCATCAGGAGGTCCAGCAGTGGGGCCAGGACACTAGAAGCCCTCCCACTGCTGCCCCCTCCAGCACCAAGAATACAGTGCATCATCTGCCCCAGACTGAGAATTCCCATCTATATCCTGTGGCTAATAGACTCCATTCCCTTCACCGGCTCCCTCCAGTGGGGCAGGGCCGAACCAATGCAGTGAGGAAATCCAGCCAGGAGATTGGCAGACCGGGAGAGTGGCAGCTGAGGGGGCCACAAGCTGCAGGAGCGTGTCCAGGAGTCACCCCAAAACTCTTATATATAAGGAAAGATTGTCAAGGATATGTCATTGAGTGGGATGGAATGGGAGACTCACAAAATAATATGGATTCAGGATAGTTAATTTTAGCTACAGTTAGTCTGACCATACGTGAAGCTTTTTATGCTGAAACAGACCTTTGGTCCATCAATGTCAGTATTGTCTACTCGGACTGGCAGCACCTCTCCAGGGTCTCAGGCAGAGCTCCTTCCCATCCTCGGCTATCTCAGTGTTTCCCAACCTGTGGGTCAGGAACCAGAAGTGGGTTGCAAAGCCTCCAAATGTGGGTCACAGACCAGCCCTCCTCAAAGACCACTCTGCCCTTTCAATCATCATTTCCCCCCTCATCCTCCTTGTCAACATCTTACATGCCCATCTTCCACCTCCCTTTGTGAATCTGTCTGACAACTAGTTACTTTATGGCAGTTGCTGGAAGGAGGAGAAAATGGAATACCACTTGCTTGGGGACAGATGCTCCTTTTGTGCAGTATGTGTGGATTTCTCAACCAAATCTCGGTTGGCCACTGTAGAATATGCAGTGTTGGATTAGATGGGCAAAACAGTCATTGTTCTCCTAGAGTACAAAAAAAACCCTTGGGCTGGATGGGTCAGCATACCGAGCAAATTTCTACTTGTGGGTCACCACACCAAAAAGGTTGGTAACACTGTACTATCTGATCCTTTCAACTGGAGACGCTGGGAATCGAACTTGGGATCTTCTGCATGCCAAGCAGATGCTCCACCACTGAGCCACAGCCCCTCCCCTGATATTTGGCCTGATCCCATAGAGCTTGTTGAGTGAATTCCCAAGTAAATATTCACAGAATCACAACTGGTGTATGGCGACGTGATATGACTGGAGCATCTCATATCCAAACTTTTAAAAGGTTTCCCTTGCTCGAAAGCCAGTCAAATCTGACTCTAGGGGTGGTGCTCATCTCCATTTCCAAGCTGAAGAGCCAGCATTGTCCAAAGACGTTTCCGCAGTTGTGTGGCCAGCATGACTAAATGCTGAGGCACACGAAATGCTTTTACCTTCCCACTGAAGTGGTACCTATTTATCTGCTTGAAATTTCTTGCTTTTGAACTGCTAGGCTGGCAGGAGCTGGGGCCAGAGACGGGAGCTCACTCCGTCATGCGGCACTCGGGTCTCGAACTGCTGAGCTACCAACCTTCCGATCTACAATCCAGCATCTTAGCCTCTGAGCCACCATGGCTCCCCATCCAAACTTACTCCTATTCAAATCAGAGACTTTTGTTTTGGAAGTGTTTTTCCATTTGACCAGAATCCACAGTGCTGCTCTCAACCTATGTAAGGCTATTGACTTTTTGTCTCTAAATGAGATTTCCCCAAACCTACTCACACACAAAGAGGATCAGGAAACCCCCTCCATTCTCCACAAGGAGCGCACGGTGCCTTCGGCAAAACACAAATCTCAGCTTCCGGTGGGCACACAAAACTAGATGTCCAGTTTTCTTGATTCAGTCGATTCTTTCTAAGCCCAGTCAGACTGTTTTGTTTAACACAATACACCGTTTCTGATTTGAATTTCTGTTTTTCCAGTGTTCTCAGTGGGCTAAAGGGTTTAGCAGTGGACTCAGGGTTTAGCAGCCTGCAGTCTGTCTCTCACTCTGGAGGAACCAGGAATGGTTTTTTAAATAAAAGGAAAGCATCCGCGCTTCTCCTGTAGTTATGAAAATTAAACCTCTATGTACCAAGTTCCAACGAACGCATTTGATGTTCCCAAAGTTGATAATAAATTTTGTGTGGCATGTATTCCCACTTCTGATTTTCTGGCTTTTTAAAAAAAGAGAGAGAAAGACACATTTTCCCCACCATGTCAAAATAAACAGAATTTGGACTGGGGTTGTGTATTGCCTCAACTCTGCCCTCCTTCCAGTTGCCCCAAATGGCCAAACAACAGCTCTCTCTCACCCTCCTCATTGATTTCTAAGGGCAAACTGCCCCCAGGGTGGTGGGAAAGCTGCCCAAAGTTGGTGGTTGGAGGGAAGTGCCATCAAGTTGCAGCCAACGTCTGGCAAACGCGGAGGGTCTCCAAGGCAAGAGATGAGCAGAGGTGGTTTCCCATTGCCTGCCTCTGCCTGGCAACCCTGGACTTCCTTAGTGGTCTCCCATCCAAGCACTAACCAGGGCCAACCCTGCTTAGCTTCCAAGATCCAATGAGACCAGGCTAGCCTAGAACATCCCGATCAGGTTACAATCCAAGTTATGCCATCTGTGTTGGCCTGGAAATCCCCACCCGCCCCACTATTACTTCCCCAAAGTGAACTCGGCAAGTGTAGAAGTCTCCAGGGTGTGAGGGTACCATCTCACAGGTCTTCAATTTTACTCTTTCCCTGAGTTTCCCACATTTCCCAGATAACCTTCAATGCCAAATCACCCCTCTTTGTGTTTTGGGACCTCATTTTCCCCCATTATCTAGCTGCCAAGCCAAAATCTCCACTCCTCTTTCCTCTTCACTTTCTGGCCTCACTTTGCCCCAAACCACCATGACCCAGGCCTGTAGCTACAGTGGGGCATTTGAGGGTCTGGCCCCCCGACTTTCTGCCAAGACGCCCAGACTTCTATCCAGCCCCCAGGCCCACAGCTCTCTGGGCTGCCCAGAGGACTCCCCACGGACCCTAACCCTAACCCCTTCCCCAAGCACAGTTTGCTTCCCCAGGCAGAGCGAGAATGCTGCAAAAGTGAGGTTTTTTTAATTTTATTTTTTTTATTTTGTGGCTTCAGTGCCCCCTGACTTATTTAAAGGCCCCCCAAGTTACAAAATCCTGGCTACGGGCCTGCCATGACCCCTTGACAAGAAAGAGCAGGAAGCACAGAATCTGTCTTATTTATTTCCCCACCATCTGGATGATAACAGGACCGGAGGTCAACATAACCAAAACCCTACCCTGAATGAAGCCAATTCTCTTCTTTACACATTAAGAGATATTAACTCTTAGTTTTGAATGATAAAACTAAAGCTACGAGAAATAATGAGGTATAAAGCAGAAATCATTGTTATCAACAGGAAGAACAGATTTTCTGAGCATATTAAGTGACTTCTCTTTATGAGATTCCCCATACATGCCCTATCATGGATGCTTTCACTGCTCTATGATTTACAGGAACAATTTATTTTTAGTGAAATTCTCCCCACAACCCTTCTTCAAGTCAGCACTCAGGGCAACTTACAAAATTATACGCTATTACTATAAATCACATTAGAATCTAAACACTGAGTTGCCAGCCCTCCACTCTCATGTGCCACGACCGCTTGAAGCAGCAGCAGAAGAAAAAAAATTAAAAAATGGATGTCAGGTTGACTGCATGACATCACTTCCAAGGAAAACCCGGAAGTGATGCAAGTCCTCTCTAGGAATTGCCAGAATCTCTATGCTAAAACTAAAGAGTTTGCAGAGATTCCTAGAGAGGTTTGGCATCATTTCCAGGTTCTCCTGGAAGCAATCCTGCACCAATGCCAACGCCCACCCATCCCAATCTCCTCCTGGTTGCCAGGCCATCTCTGTCTAAAACCCAGGAAGCCCTTGATCCCTCTAGTCCAGTTGCTGAGTGGTGACAACAGCTCTGGCAAGGAACCTTCCTGATTCTATTACTTGAGTTTCCTTAACTAGAGACTTTGGGGCCGTGCTCATGCAAACTGAGCTACAGGCCTCCCATTTTAACAGTACCAGTCTTTAACAGCAAACACAATACCACTGGAGGAAACAACAGCCCACGGTCCTGAGAGCTGGTCAACTTTCCATTTCTCCCTTTTTTGCCTTTTTTCAACGGGGAAGAAAGAACAGGTTAGGACAGCCCAAACTTCATTGCCTAGCTATGCCCAACCATGCTCTTGACTCTTACATCCCCAGCCAAGGGAGACAGGAGGCATGCTGCCCTCTCCAGTGGATGCCTCAGACAGAGCAGGCTTTTCTGACAGAACTTCTGTCCCTAGAAAGGAAGGAGAAACAGGGAGAAACCCAACAGCAAAACCATCTCCCAGCAACTTGAGTCTTTTAAATGGAGATGCCTGGGATCGAAACTGGGACCTTCTGTCTGCCAAACAGATGCTCTACTGCTGAGCCACGGCCCCTCTCCATTAGAAATTGGCTTGTACTGACTCAGGCTTTGTTCTGTCATGGTCAATAGTGTCTACTGAGACTGGCAGCAGCTCTCCAGGGTCTCAGGCAGAGGTCTTTCACAACACCTACTTCCTAGTCCTTTCAACTGGAGATGCCGGGGACTGAACCTGGGACCTTCTGCATGCCAGGCAGGTGTTCTGCCACTGAGCCACGGCTCCTCCCCTGTTCTTCCACACAGCAGTACAGTTGTAGGATGAGGAAGCATAACTAAATAGGCATTACCTCACAGGGTGTCTGCTGTGGAGAGGGGGAGGGAAAGGAGATTGTAAACCGCTCTGAGACTCCTTCGGGTAGTGAAGGGCGGGCTATAAATCCAGTATCATCATCTTCTTCTTCTTCTCCTTCTTCATCTCCTTCTTCTTCTTCTTCTTCTTCTTCTTCTTCTTCTTCACAGGCTTTACCTCTGGGCCTGGACACACAATGAAACATTGCCACACATGCAATCCCGCCCCTCCTCCTGGAGGACAATGCCAGTTGACTCGGATCGCCTTTCACATTGATCTACCTGTTTACCCAAGGCTTTGCTCGTCTCATATCTCAGAACTGTTTGCTTTCGATATCACAAAGCCTGCCCGGTGACCGAGAGCAAACTTTACGAGGGCCGCCCAGAAGGAGTATCGGGTTCACAGTACACAGCAATCCTTGTCTGACCCATCGGCTCCTCTCCACTGGCTACTCGCAGCCGTGCACACCGGCAGCCCACCACACGGAAGGGAGTGGGAACACAGGGCAACGCAACCAACGGTATAGACAAAAGAGAGCACCAAAGGACAGGCCACCACAATACAGCGATGAAGGAGCCAAAAATAATGTGATGCCCTGAGGGAGAAATCCCACAGACAGGGGGGAAGAAACAGCATCCGTAGGACACCTGTAGGTAGCAGGACGTGCTTGATGCTGGATTCACAGAGGGAGGCAGAACAACCGCCCCAACAAAAGCCGACTTGAGAAGATTTTGGAGAGGTGGGACAGAAACAGCAGCTCCAGAGCCGCGTTCCCCCTAAGCTGAGTTAGTGTGAACTAGCTCACAGTTTTTTAGCCTCTGGCTCACACCTTTTTTGTCTTCGCTCAGGAAGGAGGGCTCCAGAGCAAACTAATTTATGCTGTAGCCAAATCACTCGCTCACAACTTTAATGCCGGTAGCTCAGAAAGTGGAATTTTTGCTCACAAGACTCCACAGCTTGGAGGGGACATTGCTCCAGAGCGCTTGTGGTGTTCCAAGCCCTCCACGTAGATTATCTTGTAGACCGAGGGGGGTCCCAACATGATGCCTGGGGGTGCCATGGCTCCACCCCTTTCCTTGTGCCCATCAAGTGTTTTTAGAAAGTGGGTGGGCCTTTTGCTCAGCAAGGCCTCTGATTGGCTGCTGGAGATCTGACTGGCTGTGCAGGTTTGGGGAAAATGCGGCTTCGACGGCAGCTGCCACCACAGCAGAAGGATCTTCACGGAACAAGTGAAGGAATGCTGCGGCAGCCACGTTGTGGTCAGCTCCTCCTCCCATGGCAGCTATTCCGTGGCAGCCATTTTGTGGCTGTGCACCCCCCCCCATGCTGCATCAGAATTCCAAAGGTGCCCAAAGGCTCAAATATGCGGGGGACCCCATTGTAGTTTATTACAACAGCCCTGTAAAGTGGGCCAGCATTAATATACACCCACTGTCATGCATCAGCCGGGCACGGTTAACCTTGGAGGGGCAGAGGACGCTTCAGAAGAGGAACAGGCATGTGACAAAAGTCCCAGCCCACAGACAGTTACAGACAGTCTGCTATCCCGTGCTGCCAGCCAACGATTCACAGCCTGATATCAGGGTCTCAGCCCTTCAGTGCCAGGGAAAATCCCGCCTCCAAAACCCCCAAAGCACAGACAAAGGCATGAGATGTTGGAAAGACTGTGGAGTGTGCGATTAGCAGCCCAGCAACTCCTGGATCCACACAAGTGAGAATGAGGGCGCACACACCTGCATGATGCAATTCAGCTAGGGTTGCCAGCCCTCCCTCCCGACGGGCACATTGTTCAGAGAACACTCTAGCATTTGGGTAAAACTCTATGGTGATCATAGAGTTTTTACCTGAATACCAGAGCATACCCCGAACAATATGCCCAGCACAATGACATCACTTCTGGTCCCAGACCTGCCCTGGTGCCCCCCGCTGGGATGAAGGTAAAGCCTGGCAGCCTGAAATCCATTTACAAGACCAGTGTCTCTGTTATAAAGGGCGAGGAAAGGGGGAGATTGGCCGAGGAAGCAAAGTGTCACTTTACACCAGACCTTGCTGCCACTGACCGTGCTCCAACTCGTGACCGAATCCTGGGCCATGTTTTGACTCTGATTTCTGGATTTGCACATGAATCAGTTGCTGTTGCTGAATTACCTACACTGCGTTCAATCCGGGAGCTGGACTCTGACCATGCTGCACCAGCTGTGCCCCTGCCTCGTCTCACTCGCGCTTTGACCTGGCTGACCTGCCCTGCGCCCAGCATGTTCCCGGATACCCATACTGGGAGGAGGAGGAGGAGGCTATTGTTGGGAGAGAACAGCTTGCCTAGAGAGCTCACAGCAGAGGAAAGATTTGAACCCGAGACCTACATAAGAACATAAGAACATAAGAGAAGCCAATGTTGAATTAGGCCAATGGCCCATCTAGTCCAACACTCTGTCACACAGCGGCCAAAAATACCACGTGCCATCAGGAGGTCCGGCAGTGGGGCCAGGACACTAGAAGCCCTCCCACTGCTGCCCCCTCCAGCACCAAGAATAGAGTGCATCACCTGCCCCAGACTGAGAATTCCCATCTATACCCTGTGGCTAATAGCCACTGATGGACTTCTGCTCCATATGTTTATCTAATTCCCTCTTGAAACTGTCCATGCTTGTAGCTGCCACCACCTCCTGTGGCAGTGAATTCCATATGTTAATCACTCTTTGGGTGAAGAAGTATTTCCTTTTATCTGTTCTAACCCGACTGCTCAGCAATTTCATGGAGTGCCCACGAGTTCTTGTATTGTGAGAAAGGGAGAAAAGTACTTCTTTCTCAACTTGCTCAATCCCATTCATAATCTTATAAACCTCGATCATGTCACCCCTCATCCGTCGTTTCTCCAAGGTGAAGAGCCCCAAACGCTTTAACCTTTCTTCATAGGGAAGGTGTTCCAACCCTTTTATCATTCTAGTTGCCCTTCTCTGCACTTTTTCCAATGCTATAATATCCTTTTTGAGATGTGGCGACCTGGCAGCCTTCTTCTGCAGCCGCTCTGCCCTGACGACTTCAACCAGTCTTTTCTGTGCACAGAAATAAAGCTTTTGAAAAAAAGATAAGAGTCCAATGAACAGAGCAATGTTAGAATTCTGCAACCAGGCATTAAGAAGAAAATCTACCCCCCCCAAAAAAAAAAAAATCCTCTCATTTTGTGTAACAGCCTATTTTCGTTCATCATTAAGAAAAGGCAAGGGTCTCCAAGACACACTGCTAGAACTGGGAATACGCTTCAGCCGCTCTGACAGCAGCCACTGCCCTTGTTTTCTAGCCTATGCTCTTCACCATCACCATGAGCCTGCCTTTCCTTCCAGACAAAAGCCAAGATTCTCAAGGCCCAGAT
Source organism: Gekko gecko (assembly GCA_029375565.1). Classification (NCBI taxonomy): domain Eukaryota; kingdom Metazoa; phylum Chordata; class Lepidosauria; order Squamata; family Gekkonidae; genus Gekko; species Gekko gecko. The sequence goes on from JAPDNY010000008.1 coordinate 2,899,691, forward strand.
CCTGCACCCAAGATCATATTCCACACTCGAGCTGCGTTTGAGACAGGACGGCCGATACTGTACACGCCTCCCTTGTCGAAGGCACCGCTAGAAGAGATTGCTGGGAGGGGCGTTGAATGCGGTACATGGGTAAATATTGAGAAAGGCACTCCTACAAAGGCCCAAGATGCAAAGGTCGGAACAGGCCCCTCGTACTGAGCCTGCAAAACTAAACAGCAAACGGGCAAGCCGATCCTTCAGAACAGGCAACAGACAACTGAAAAGACTTTCACGAGTTAATAAATAAACTGCCACCTTTTGCACCCTGCATGTTTCCAGGCAGCTGCTTAAAGGGCAATCCCACAGTAATCAAGGTCACAAGTCAGAGGTGGAAAAGCCCAGGAGAAAATAATGCAGATATTTATTTATTTATAGAAAAGTGCAAGAATCCAGTAGCACTTGAAAGACTAACAACATTTGTGGCAGGGTAGGAGCTTTCAGGACTCACACAAACTCCTAACATGCCACAAACTTTGTTAGTGTTCAAGATGCTACTGGGCTCTTCCTTTTTCTGCTGCTACAGACAGACTAACCGGGTGGCCCATCTTTATTTATTTATGTTATTTATAGTCAATCTTTCTCACCGAGACCCAATAACACAGGGCAAGTGAATGAAATCAACAGGATGGGACAGCCCACAAGGAACGCAATAAGATCAGGACTACAGAAGTTGGAAATGAAGCGTGAATATGCGCACGACATGTTAAACAGCGCAGAAGTTGCGTAACAGGGTAGCACAGACAGCAGCAGAGAGTATGCACCATTTATTAATTTATTATTTGTTAATACCCGGCCTCTTGTCATGGTTCAAGGCGGCCTACAATAATAGTTAAAAACATTTTCCGTTTAAAACAAGAAATAAATTAGCAAACCCCAAATCTACACCCACACACAGTTTGCAGAAATCCTCTCCTTTTTCCCCTGGGGACTTTTTCAATGTTTCTAGTAAAAAATGGAAATTTGAGGAAGCACTAAAAATAAAACTATGCATATGATTACGTCGGCGAGAATGGCCTCTGCTCAGCAATGGAAAGCGGAGAAGGTGCCGGATATACATGACTGGTTTAGAAAATTGCTGTTTTTAGCGGAAATGGACAAAATGACAAAAAAGCGAAATGGACAAATGGCAGAACAGTATATAAAAGACTGGGAAGGTTTGAAATTGTATTTGGAAACTGAATACAGAATGAAGGGGAAAATGTACAATTTAGATCTGTATGGATACTGAATGAGAAGTGAAATGAATTCTGAATTGTATTATACTGTTATATGAAAATATGTTGAAATTAGTTAGATGTTTTATATATTTGAAATGTGTTACCTGGTTTGTCGATTCATATAAGTCTAAACCTGATTACCGTCTAATATATACTTTTTTTGTTATTAGCAGTGTTGGAAGCCTATTGGGGGGTGGGGGGATGGGATGGAAATTTTTTCAAATTGTATTGGTAACGTTGTTGAAAATGTTGAGCGCATCCCAATAAAATTTTGTTTAAAAAAAATAAATAAATAAAACTATGCAACGTTTTCTCTTTTGTAAAGAGTGAAATGCTTTTTAAGGCAAGATTTTACTCACTCAGAAAGTCTAGTATGAACATTTTTGTACGTAAAACAATCTATAACATCAGATAATAACCAGTGCGTTTACTACAAAGATACTTTCAAGGACGGGTCGTTTAAACATGACGAACTTTGTCCACAATTAGTGCGCTGTAATGGGTAATAAAACACTGTCGAAGAACGTATGAGGTTTAACTTGCTGTTCAAATATTTTGCTAGTCCTATTTTGATGGGATGACGGTTTGCCCACTTTTATTTACTAGAGAATTCTCCTTCTAGTTTCAGTTTTTGCTCCTCTCTCTTCTCCGATCTCTCTCACAGGGCCAAAGAAGACAAAAACGTGTCGGGGCAACCAGGGTGTGGCCATTCCCGAGTCTGCGTGCAGGACACTCGAGCGGTTACTCCTCTGAAGTTCACGAATGTGCCGAAGAGTGCAACTGTCTATGCTAATTTATAAACTATGTATCTCATGCTGCAGGGGAGGCTCAGGGGAGAAAATAAGATGGGCAAGGCAAACGCATAAAGCTGCCTTATAATGAATCAGACCTTCGGTACATTGAGGCCTGACACTCCATCAGACTTCTGTCCATCAAGGTCAGCCTTGTCTACCCAGACCAGCAGAGGCCCCCCAGGTTTTCAGGCAGAGCGAGGTCCTTCACGTCACCTCCTGCCTGGTCCTTTTAACTGGAGGTGCCGGGAATTGAATCCGGGACCTTCTGTGTGCCGAGCAGATGCTCTCCCCCTGAGCCATTACCCTTCCCCTTGGGCCACTAATATCAGTATTGTATGTTTAGACCGGCAGTGGCTCTCTAAGGTGCCAGGGATTGAACCTAGATCCAGAGGAGTTAGCCGCGTTAGTCTGCTGCTGCAAAACAGTAAAAAGCCCAGTGGCACCTTTAAGACTAACAAAACTTTATTGCAGCATAAGCTTTTGAGAAACACAGGTCTCTTTGTCAGACACTACTTGCCAAGCAGATGCTCTACCGGTTGCCTAAAAGAGAGCAAGCTGGCTGTGGCTGACCTGGTACTTTCTAGCTCCATATGACAAAAAACCTCCAGGATCTCCGGCCAAACTGGCCTGGAGAAAAATTGCTTCCTGACCCCGAAGTGGTGATCAGCATTTCCCTGGGCGTGTCAGAAAGGGCCACAGGAACTAAGCTCTGAGGCAACCCTTCCCGCCCTCCCTCTCATGATCTACCCAAGTTCACAGAATCAGCATCACTGTCAGATGGCCATCTAGCCTCTGTTTGAAAACCTCCTGTTTGAAGGAGAGCCCACCACCTCCCGAGGAAGCCTGTTCCGCAGAGGAACCACTCTTTCACGAAGTTCTTGATAATGCTTAGCCCAAAACTCTTCTGATTTAATTTCAACCCGTTGGTTCTGGTCCGACCTTCTGGGACAACAGAAAACAACTCCGCTCCATCCTCTATATGACAGTCCTTCAAGTACTTGGAGATGGTTATCATGTCACCTCTCCGTCATCTCCTCTCCAGGCTAAACACGCCCAGCTCCTTCAACCTTTCCTCAGAGGACTTGGTCTCCAGACTCCTCATCATCTTCATTGCCCTCCTCTGGACACATTCTAGCTTGTCTGTATCCATCTTGAAGAAGAACGGAGGATTGTTGGAGAGTATGGGCCCACACTCCAGGGAGGTTTGAGGCTTCTTATTCCTCCAATCCCTGCTGTGTTTCAAGTGTAGAACCACTAGGCCTACCGGGCAATGTCCTTACCCACTTTCCTGGAACATGGGATGGGTGGCGCATTGGGGAATGGTGCTCAGAAGAGCCGCAGGTGGGATGTCCAAGAGCCAGATGTGGCTCCTGAGTCACTGAGTGAGAATCGCCGACCTACATAAAAGATAACAAGCCGCTCTAAGTCTTAGCCTCCTCCTCCTCCCAGCATGGGAATAAATAATGCTGACTTGCTTTACAGGACTGCTGTAATAAACTACAATGGGGTTCCTAACATATTTGAGCCAGTGGTCACCTTTGGAATTCTGACCCAGCATGGTGGTAAAGGTAAAGGTTCCCTTGCTCGAAAGCCAGTCAAATCCGACTCTAGGGTTGCGGTGCTCATCTCCGTTTCAAAGCCGAAGAGCCAGCGCTGTCCGAAGACATTTCCGTGGTCATGTGGCCGGCATGACTAAACACCAAGGCGCACGGAACGCTGTTACCTTCCCACTGAAGTGGTACCTATTTATCTTCTTGCAATTTCTTGCTTTCGAACTGCTAGGTTGGCAGGAGCTGGAACTAGAGACGGGAGCTCACCCCGTCATGCGGCACTCATGGGTCTTGAACTGCTGAACTACTGACCTTCCACAGCCTGCAGTTCAGCATCTTAACCACTTGAGCCACATCATGGTGGACACAGCTACAAAACGCCTGCCCTATGAGGTGAGAACGGCTGTGTTGTCATAAATCCTTCCTTCAGTGAAGTTATTTGTCTGGAACCTTAGAGCTTTCTCTGCTTCACCTTTGACTTGTTCTACGGTTTGTAGATCTGGCTGACATCTTATGTGTGCCTCGGTAGCGGATGCCACCACGCTACCGAGGCACACATAAGATAGTCAACCAGAACCACAAACTGCAGAACAAGTCAAAAAGGTGAAGCAGAAGGAAGCTCTTAAAGGTTCCAGACAAATAACTTCACTGAGAGGAAGGGATTTATGACGACACAACCGTTCTCTTCACCAAAAGACACTACCATGCCCTGGATAGGCCAGTCTCTTTTCCTGCTTGATGAACAGGAAGGAACCGAGTGCGAGTCCAACTGCCTGTTCTCACTCAGCCAGCAAAGGTACATCCAAAAGCAGGGCAGACACCCCGGGAACTAAGACTTTGTGGCCCTATGGAACCTGGAGGAAGACATGCCTAGCACAAGAACACTTCTGGAGGAAGAGAGTACTCCATCTTTCTGTGTTATACCTCTGAGGATGCCAGTCACAGCTACTGGCGAGATGTCAGGTCCTACAGTGCCAAGACCACGGACACACAACCCGGAAAATCCACAGCAACTAATGAACTCCGGCCGTGAAAGCCTTCAACAACAACTTAAAAATTGATACATCACCAGGCTGGGATGGCATACATCTGAGAGTTCTGAAAGAACTCAAATGTGAACTTGTGGATCTCCTGACAAAAATATGTAATCTTTCTTTAAAATCTGTCTCCATTCCTGAGGACTGGAAGGTAGCTAATGTCACTCCCATCTTTAAAAAGGGCTCCAGGGGAGATCTGGGAAATTACAGGCCAGTCAGTCTGACATCGATACCGGGTAAGTTGGTGGAAACTGTTATTAAGGAAAGAATTAACAGGCACATTGATGAACAAAAACTATTGAGGCAGACTCAGCATGGGTTCTGTAAGGGAAGATCTTGTCTCACTAACCTGTTATAGTGTTCTTTGCAGATGACACGAAGTTGTTTAGGGTGGTGAGAACCAGGGAGGATTGTGAGGCACTCCAAAGGGATCTGTCAAGGATGGGTGAGTGGGCTGTCAATGTGGCAAATGGGGTTCAATGTGGCCAAGTGCAAAGTGATGCACATTGGAGCCCAAAATCCAAAATATAAATACACATTGATAGGGTCCGGACTTGGCAGAGACTGACCAAGAGAGAGATCTTGGAGTCGTAGTGGATAACTCAATGAAAATGTCAAGACAGTGTGGAACTGCAATAAAAAAGGCCAATGCTATGCTGGGGATTATTAGGAAGGGAACTGAATACAAATCAGCCAGTATCATCATGCCCCTGTATAAATCCATGGTGCGACCTCATTTGGAGTACTGTGTACAGAACTGGTCACCACACCTCAAAAAGGATATTATAGCGTTGGAAAAAGTGCAGAAAAGGGCAACTAGAATGATAAAAGAGTTGGAACACTTTCCCTATGAAGAAAGGTTAAAGCGCTTGGGGCTCTTTAGTTTGGAGAAACGACGGCTGGGGGGAGGGGACATGATCAAGGTTTATAAGATTGTGCATGGGATAGAGCAGGTCGAGAAAGAAGTACTTTTCTCCCTTTCTCAGAACACAAGTACTCGTGGGCACTCAAGGAAATTGCTGAGCAGTCGGATTAGAACAGATAAAAGGCAGGACTTCTTCACCCAAAGTGTGATTAACGCATGGAATTCACTGCCACAGGAGGTGGTGGCAGCTACAAGCATGGACGGCTTCAAGAGGGAATTGGAAAAATGTATGGAGCAGAGGTCCATCAGTGACTATTAGCCACAAGGTATAGATAGGAACTCTCAGTCGGGGGCAAGTGATGCTCTGTATTGTGTTTGGGGGGGGCAACAGTGGGAGGGCTTCTAGTGTCCTGGCCCCACTGGTGGACCTCCTGATGGCACCTGGTATTTTTGGCCACTGTGTGACAGAGTGTTTATTTATTTTTATTATTTATTTATTTATTATGGGATTTATACCCCGCCCTCCCCGCAAAGCAGGCGGGGTGTTGGACTAGATGGGCCATTGGCCTGATCCAACATTGGCTTCTCTTATGTTCTTAAGGAAGGAAAGAACCGCTCTGCTCAGAAGTTTGAAGCCTTCCTCATAAGAACATGAGAAGAACCCTGCTGGATCAGATCAATGGTCTATCTAGTCAAGCCTCCTGTTTTCACACAGAGGCCAACCAGTCCTTCTGCAGGTTCGGCAACAGATATTGCTTCCTGTAACTGGAAGTCAGAGGTTGACTTCCACCAGACATGGAGGTTCCCCGCAGTCACCATGTCTAGTAGTCACTGAGAGACCTCTCTCCCATGAATCTGTCTAATTCCCTTTTAGAGCTGTCTATGCCTTCGGCCATCATGACATCCTCTGGCAGCCAATTCCACATTTTAATCACCCGTCGTGTAAATATGTATCTTCTCAGTGCAGGGAAAAGGGATTAGTGCTCTGACAAGCTCCAGGGGAGGACCTCGAATATGTAAGAACATGGGAAGAGCCCTGCTGGATCAGACCAGTGATCCATCTAGTTGAGCATCGTGTCTCACACAGTTCCTCTGGAGAGTGACCACCAGGGCATGGAGGCTGAGGCCTTCCCGATGTTGCCTCCTGGTGCTGCGATTCAGAGAAGATGAGATCACTGGATCAGACAGCCTGACTCACCCAGTGGCCAGCCAGTTCCTCTGGAGGTCCAACAACAGGGCAGAGAGGCCAACGCCTTCCCCTGATGTTGCCTGCTGTTTACTGCCTTCCCTTTAGTCACCAAGACTAGTAAAAGGTAAAGGTTTCCCTTGCTCAAAAGCCAGGGGGCAGTGCTCATCTCCATTTCCAAGCCGAAGAGTCAGCGCTGTCCGAAGACATTTCTGAGGTCATGTGGCCAGCATGCCTAAACGCCGAGGCACACGGAACACTGTTACCTTCCCACTGAAGGGGTACCTATTTATCTACTTGCAACTTTTTGCTTTCGAACTGCAGGAGCTGGGGCCAGAGACGGGAGCCCATTGCATCACGTGGCACTCGGGTTTCGAACTGCCAACCTTCCGGTTTGCAGCTCAGCATCTTAACCTCTGAGCCACCAGGGCCCTAACCCTACCCTCCCACCTAAAGGGCCTTCCTCCACCAGAGTACCAGCCGTTTAAGTTGGCAGAGGCTCCAGAAGCTGGAAGGGAGCTTCACGTCTTGCCTCTTGGACTGGTAGGATACAAGCCACAATTCTTCTGAAGATAAAGAAGACGACTGTTCAGTCCCGGGCCAGAGCGTTTGCTTCTTCCAGCAACCGGGCATGGCTGCGTGGCCCACGATGCACTTCAGCCCAGGGGAAGGAGGCCTGCACAGGTCTCTGGCCCAGTCGCCACCTAAATGACTAGAAGAGACGCAGCAGAAGTTTTTGGCTCGCCGAGGCCTGCATCTGGCCGCACATAAGCTGCTATTCATGACTGTGAAAGTGATTCCAAACGAGAGACAGGCGCAAAAGTATAAGCTCCTCTTTCTCGGTGTGGGAGCGGTGCCCGGAGCCACCGGATTAACATGGGTGCTTCAAGTGCTTTGGCTACTACAGGGAGTGAGAACAGAAGCCCCCTGGAGTGCTTGCAGGTGATGTAGCGTAACCCCAAAGCGACCGAGGATTCAGATCTTCCCTCTCGTGACCCCCCAGGACAAGGCTCCCCCACATGGCGCATGTGGGCCCCGGTGCTTTTCTTGCCGTTCAGCAAAGTGGGTGGGGCCACGGTCAGGCAGGCCTGGTTGCTGGCTGCCCTCAGTCATCAAAAAGGGTTTTGCGGCGAAGGATCCGGAGGAGTGGCAAGCGCCCGGGCTAACTTCAGCCAGGGAGTGCTTCCGTTTCCCCTTCAGTTTTTCCTTCTTCCCAGGAGGTGTGAGGAGGACGGGATTCCATTCAGCACCACCTCCTGGGGCAGCCATTTTGGGGTGGCGCTCGCCTTCCCCTCTCAAAACCCCAGACGTCCCCACACACTCCAGGGACCCCTGCCCTAGGGACCCGCCAGTAGTCCTCCTGGATCAGAGAGACCAATGGTCCATCTAGACAAATAACCCGTTCCCAGCAACAGCCAATCGGATGCCGCTTGAGAGCCCACAAGATGGACCTGTCCGGGTCCTGACCCAGATAGCCCCGACCAGCCCGATCTCATCAGATCTCGGAAGCTAAGCAGGGCTGACCCTGGCAAGTGTTTGGATGGGAGACCTCCAAGGAATACCAGGGCTGGGAGGCAGAGGCAGGCTATCAAGCCACTTCTCTGAATGTCCTCCATGCCCCAGTAGGAGTTGCTAGAAGTCGCCATGACTTCCAGGCACGGGCACACACACACAGAAAATGCCAAAACAACCCCCCCAAAAAATGGGCCTGTCCAGCAACAGCCCCCTCCCCCTTCTGACTGCTTCCTAGCATGTGACCATCAGGCACTGCGCCTCTGAACCCAGAGGGCCTACTTTTTGGCTAGTTGCCAATGGCAAACCTACCTCACCCTCTCCACCTGCCCAGCCCTCTTTCAAATCCACCTATGCCGGAGGCCATAATCACGAATTCCACAAGACGTGTGGCAGCACTTTCCCCGGTTTGCTTTGGAGCTGCCACCAATCGGTTTTGTCGGGTGACCCCGACAACCCCAGCTCTTGAATGGTGGAAGAAGGAGAAAAGGTTCGCCAGGTCCGCTTTCTCGACACCATGCAGAATTCAGACTCCCGTCCCAGAGCATCTTACCGAGACTGACACAATTTTCGGGTGTAAGTGGTCGAGAGGCAAAGCTCCCTGATGAAGTATCTGATGGAAGAAGACCCGACTCCTGCAAACTCCACCTCCCAAAGCCTTGTGGGTCTCTAAGGGGCCACTACGAGCCTCCAATCTTGTTCTGCTGCAGACCGACACGGCTACCCTCTACAAAAACAGATTCAGGCGGGGGCACCAAGTTGGACTGAAGTAGTAGAACGATGTTTGAGTCCAGTGGGGCACCTATAAGTTTTGTTCAAGGTACGCGCTTTCGTGTCCGTGCACTCTTCCTCAGACACAGTGAAATGGAACTTACCATTTCACACATATAAGGCGTCTGGACTAGAGAGTTCCACTTCACTGCATCTGGACTAGAGAGTTTCACTTCACATGCACACAAAAGCGCGTACCTTGAATGAAACTTTGTTGGTCTTAAAGGCGCCACCGGACTCAAACTTTGTTCTGTGGCTACCCTCTGAATGTATGCAGAATTTAGCGGACTTCTACCCTGTCCCCCCACAAGCGACTGAAAAGCCCCAGATGCGCCAGACTTGCATTACAAAGCAGGTACTCCGACCTCATTTTGTCTGCCCTCTTCTTGACCTGTCCCAGCACTTCAGCGGCCCTTTTGAGATGCAGCAACCAGAACTGCGCCACAAGACTCCCAATGGGAGCACGCCAGGTACTTGTAGGCCTTGCTGCCTGCTACAGAAGAGATTTTGAGTTTTGACTCACAGCCCCTTTCCTAACCTGGATGGCCCAAGCTGGCCCAAGTTCATGAGATCCCAGAAGTTAAGCAGGGTCAGCCCTGGTTAGTCCTTGGAGGGAAGTTGATCAAAGAAGTCCAGGGTGACTCTGCAGAGGCAGGCAAGGGCCACAGAAGAAGAAGAAGAAGAAGAAGAAGAAGAAGAAGAAGAAGAAGAAGAAGAAGAAGAAGAAGAAGAAGAAGAAGAAGAAGAAGAAGAGGAGGAGGAGGAGGAGGAGGAGGAGGAGGAGGAGGAGGAGGAGGAGGAGGAGGAGGAGGAGATTGGATTTATACCCCGCTCTTCACTCCCCAAAGGAGTCTCAGAGCTGCTTACAATCTCCTTTCCCCTCCCCTCCCCACAACAGATACCCTGTGAGTAGGCGGGGCTGAGAGAGCTCTGACAGAAACTGCTCTTTTTCAAGAACAGCTGTGCCAGAGCTATGGCTTGCCCAAGGTCATCCAGCAGCTGCGAGTGGAGGAGTGGGGAATCAAACCCGGCTCTCCCAGATTAGGGTCAGTGCACTTAACCACTACACCGGACTGGCTCAATTTAGAAACGGACTCTGCGCATGCCAACAGCAGGTGCTCTATCACCACAACTCTCCCTCGAAAACAGTGTTTCATATGTGAACACACATGAAGCTGCCTTACACCCGGAGCTTTTTTCTTTTTTTCTTGGAAAAAGAGGTGCCGGAACTCTCAGGAGGGAAATGAAGTTTTCCATCGGTATACTGAAAACTCATGAACTTTCAAACATTGTTTAAAGACTTCTGTCGGAGAGGTTCTGGAACTCCGTTCTGGCGCGTCCCCCCAGAAAAAAAAAAAAAAGGACCCTGCCTCCACTGAATCCCACCATGAGTCCATCAGGGCCGGTACTGTCTACTCAGACTAGCAGCGGCTCTCCAGGGTCTCAGGCAGAGAGGGGCCTTCCCCATCGCCTGCTGCCTGGTCTTTTTAACTGGAGATGCCGCCGGGGACCGAATCTGAGACCTTTCACGTGTCAAGCAGAGGTTGAACCACTGAACTGGATTGCACCATGATCATTGTTCCCTCCCACACCGTATTCGAATTACTGCTCAGGATCACACCTCCCCTCTAGTAGGCGCCATAACTAACCGTGCAATCCTAAGCAAAGTTATACCCTTCTAAGCCCATTGACAAGTACTGTAATTCTTCTAGGGAATCATCATTTATTCCGCCATTAGCAATCAATGTTCCCCCTAAACTGTGGAGACTTATAAGCAAAAATTCTACTTTGTGAGCTACTGGCACTAAAGTTGTGAGCGAGCGATTTGGCTACTGCATAAATTAGGTTGCTCTGGAGCCATCCTTCCTGGCCTAAGATAAAAACATGTGAGCCAGAGGCTAAAAAACTGTGAACTAGCTCACACTAACTCAGGTTAGAGGGAACACTTTTAGCAACGCTTCCCCATTTTGCACGCTCCAGCCAAAGAGCACTCTGCTTTTCCCCACTGGAGGGCTGATTTACGATCCAGAGCTTATTTCAGGTGGGTCATCGTGTTGGTCTGTAGAGGAAGAGCAACATTCGAATTCGGGAGCCTCTTAAAGTCCAACAAGATTTGGGGAGTATAGCTTTCAAGAACCTAAGCTGCCTTCGTCAGATTGATGAAGATGGGCAGGGCCGCGTTAGTCTGGCTGTAGCAGCAGAGAAGAGCAAGAGCCCAGAAGCACCTTCAAGACTAACAACATTTGTGGCCAGGGAGGAGCTTTCGGGAGTCACTGCTCTCTTCTTCAGCCACAGCTAGAAGGTGAGCCCGTCTGTCCCATATATTGGAAAGCGGAGTGATCTCAGATGCCCGATGACATAAGCAGGCCAATGACAATAGCAGGTGTGATTGGGTTAGGTGTGATATACAAATCCTGAACTGCAACCGATAACGAAGTTCAAGACAATGCAGGCACCTTGACTGAATCAAGACCGAGGTTTCCTGTCTCATTACCAGTGCGGATTTCTCCAGGCCTACTGCCTATCACACCTAACCCAATCACACCCGCCATTGTCATTGGCCTGCTGATGTCATCGGGCACTTTCCAATATATAGGACAGACGGGCTCACGTTCTAGCCGTGGCTGAAGAAGAGAGCAGCGAGTCACGAAAGCTCCTACCCTGCCACAAATGTTGTTAATCTTTAAGGTGCTTCCAGACTCTTTTCTACTTCCTCAGGTCGGCTGCTGTTGCCATCAAGTCACAGCTGACTTACGGAGATCCCTGTCGGGTTTCCAAGGCCAGAGGCGAACAAAGGTGCTTTGCCGTTGCCCGCCTCTGCGTCACGACCCTGGTGCTCCTTGGAGGCTTCCCACCCAAACACTAGCCGGGGCCGACTTTGCTTAGCTTTCGAGATCTGACACTAGCCTGGCCTCTCCCGGTCAGGGCATCTTCATCAGATACTCGTGAAGATTTGATGAAGGGAGATTTGTCTCCAAAGCTTATATTCTGAAAATCTTGCTAGCCTTGAAGACGCTGCTTGGCCCAGAGCTTGCCATACCCAAAGCACGTTTCTCACAGTTCTCAGGCACGGCTCCTACATTCCCCATTCCCAAGAGGGTGTTGTTCTACACATACTAAACATACTTAATATCAGCACTGCCTCCAGCTTCAGAATTCTTCTCATGTTTAAAAAAAAAAACCCCTCTCGCTTCCGTGCTGGATGAGGTGATCTTTCCGTACAAAGGAGAAACCCCAGCGTGATTGTGTCCCTCTTCAAATTTACTACCAGCTATTTCTGTTTGTCTCCTTTCTCAACAAGCACAGCGAGGCCTACTTGACACTCTCCAGTCATACTCAGTAATATCTTCATCTGAATACTAATGCAAATCGCCAGAGCTTCCTTTTCCTTCTTTTCTTGTCCCGGCCGCCTATTCTGGGCCTGCTGAATGGAGCTGACCACATGCTCCGGCCCCGCTAAGGAGTTCACTGACCCCCCTAATCATCTCTGCCGGAGCCGGCTGAATGACTTACACGGCCAATTCGAACCGGCCTCACCACTTTTCATTCATAACAAATAAATAAATAAGTAAATTGACATTGTCCTCCCAGCCGCCTCCGAAAAAAGAAGAAGGAGAGAGAGAGAGTGGGGCCCGACTGTGTTTTCACTTCGGGTTCTATTCAGCCTCGGGCCTCGCCATCTGCCTCCTCCCTGCCAGCCGCCCAACACCTCCCCGTAGGGATGTCAGAATCTCGCCACTGCCCTCCGCTAATCGCTCAGGATTCGTATTCGCAAACAAACCCCATACCTCCCAAACGGGGCCGCCAATCAATGTGTGTTTTATGTCCGCTGAACTGCAGGAACACAAGGCAGGAGCTGTTACAAACCTTTGCGGCTCCGCGCAGAGAGAATTAGATCACCAGGGGAAAATGCTTCCAAGCCCACTTTATTGGGGGGGGAGAACAGGGCCTGGGCAGGGAAATGCAAACGCTGCCGAACAATCAGGCTCAGTAGTGAAGCAAGACCCCGGTGGCCCATTTGGCCCAGGTGGAAGTGCTCGCCTGTGAACGTCCAGTTCACAGATTTCAAAGTAAACCGGTTCTGTTGTGCTTGGCTCCCAATTTATTTATTTTTTAAATTTTCAACAGAATCCTTTTCTGAAAAGATAACTTTCAAAAACGGAGAATGACCAGTTAAACAACACGGGGCTGGCTGAAATAATAATTAAAAAAACTTATTAGCCATTTTTCCTGTGCCAGAATACACACACGCAGAAGTGAACTAAAAAGCAAGTCATCTGAGCCGGCTGCTAAGTCGTTGGTGTGTTTCACTTAAGACTCCCCCTGCCTCTTTTGACAAGCTGGATGCATTTCTTGATATGCAGGCCCTCACCACCAAGCCACAGTTTATCCCACTGGAGGGCCACAGATTCATATGGCTCCATCAATAATGTTCTTAGGCCACAAACTTGGGTGTGTTTCTTGGAAATCAAAGACGCTCTTTGAAGTGGATCTTGCTATACATTAACGTACATAAAAATAGGGCCAGGTAGAGCGGACGCGGGCTAATAGAGCCTCACCATAACAACAGCAAACCCCAGTTGGCCAGACAAGGAGCTAAACTCGGTCTCAGCTTCTCTGTGAGAGTACCTGAACGGCATTTGCACTCTGAGGTGTACTTTAAAAAAAAAAAAAAAGGCAGTGAGGTTTGGCACAGAGGCCGTCAATCCAAGTCTAGTCATGAGGAAATGGACAAAAGAAATCCGTGGCCGACAAACAGGACATGATATTGCGTGAAAAGGCTGATTATACTAGGAAACCACGACCCATTCCTTGCTTCTTCCTATGTACAAATCTATGTGCTTGGATGACAGAGCTAAAACGCTGCCTTATAAACTAACTAACAACCCCCTACAGATGCCTCATTACTCATAAGATAGGGTTCTCCATGTGAGTTGCTTGACTCACTTTCCCTGCCAACAGGGGGGAGAGTTCAGGATCGGACTCCTGCCTGGCCATGCGAAACGAGCCACGCAATTTAGTCAGAGGAGTCAGCATTTGATAAGAACCTTCTTATCAAAGGCCAAGTCCTACTTCTGTGTGAGTTACAGATTGAACCAGGCAGGGCACAGAAGGAATTCCCCCAGCCCCGACCTATCCTTATCCTGACTTATCCAGAGAGCAGATTTCAACGGTTTCCCAAGGAAACTCCGCACTGGTAGAAGTTCTGTATAAGGCAGAGACCTTGAATCGAGCGGCTTTCCCTTACTTCCCAGAACACTAAAATAAACAGGTTTAGACAGAACTTAGGACCAACCAAATTTGGTATCCTGACAAGGTTTCCACTCATATTTTTCTATGAGATGTACCCAGTCGTGTCTTTCCACCATTAGTATTTGCCGTTTGCGGATGCCAATAATTCACTCTCTTGATATTTTTCACAGTTTAAGCAATTTTCTACAACGAATTCACTGCCTGAAGACTGACATCAAAGGAAGCCCAAAGACCCGAATACTAATTCAGCACCCTGTGCTTTCAACAGAGCCAAGATACTATTGCAAACCGCAGTAGACACTGAATCCGAAAGCGGGTTTTGGTAAAGGTAGGTCCCGATTCCTCCAGGCCAGGGTTTTGACATTTTAAAAAGCACCAAGTCTCCATACCCATGAGTGTTCTGCATGGCCTATTTTCAGGAGACCAGGCATGCCAGTTACATTTTTACAGGTAACCACCAATGCGCTTCTTGTGCTTATCCTTGACCAGCGGCAGTTTGGCACCATGATACTTCTGGAAGGTAGTTTCAAGCACCCCAGGGGAAGCCACAATGAGGAGACCAAGTTCCAAATGAGAAAATGACTGCTGTTGCTCAGAACAGAAACCGCTGGGATTTTAAGGCTTTCTGGAAGGGCACCAGCGTCACCCGTTGCTGCAAAGAACGGAACATTCTGCAGCATTGGAAGGACTAGCCCTGTAGTCCGAGCCAGAGTTTTTGGGGGCGGGGGCTGCTTCGAAAGGGCCCAAGTTCACATGAGACCCTCACTGCCAGGAAGGGAAGGTACAAAGTCCCCTGCACCACTGCCAAAACCTGACCCTGGATAAGAACATAAGAGAAGCCAATGGTAGATCAGGCCAATGACCCATCCAGTCCGTCTCACACAGTGGCCAAAAACACCAGGTGCCAACAGGAGGTCCATCAGTGGGGCCAGGACACTAGAAGCCCTCCCACTGTTGCCCCTCCAAGCACCTTTCAAATTGAGCTGCCACATAATGGGGGGGGGGAATCCAAACGGTGACAGCCAAGGAGAGCATTGCAAAAATTAGGGGTCTCTTGTCCCCCCCCCCACAAAAAAAATAACAGAAAAGTAGGCTGGGGAAAGAGCGCCTCGGTTGCTCTTGAAGTGGGGGACAGGAAGCAGTGGGGGGATGGAACTGCCCCTCCAAAGCTTCGGTGGCACCTCCTGGCAGGTAAGGTGCGAGCAGACGCTCTGCCGCGAAGCAATGCGGGCCGGGGAGGGGGAGACGAGCGCAGCCCGGCGGGGGGGGGTTCCTGCCTCCTTACCTGTCGGCGCTCTGGTCAAGCCGCCCTGGCGGTCCGAGGCGGGCAGGCGGGCTGCGGGGAGGCTTCCGACGGAGCCCAGCAGCGGCAGCAGCAGCAGCGGCAGCCGCCAGCCCGGGGGCGCCCCCATGCCTCCCGGCCCGCATGGAGCGCTGCGGCGGGCGGACTCAGCCATCCCGCGGCCGCATGCTGCCCCCCGGCTCGCCGGCTCCTGGAAGACAACCCCGCCCCGCCGCTCGCGCACAACCACCCCGCAGGGCAGGCCGGGCCGGACCGAAGACGCGCGCCCGCAGCAGCACCGACGGCGCCTCCGGCTGGGTGGGCAGGCGGGCGGGCGGCGAGTGGGGCCGGGGAGGCGGCGGTGCCCACCTGCGGCCGGAGCTGCTCTGCAGTCTGCGCCGCCGAGGGAGGCTGTGCGGCTGGCGGGCTGGCTGGGGCTGGGGCTGGGGCGCCCGCCTGGCTCGAGGGGTGGGGCGCGGTGGGGAGGGCGGGCGGCCCCCCGCGGCCAGGGTGAGGGCCGGCCCGCCAGCCAGCCAGCCAGCCAGCCAGCCAGGGGGCGGGTCTCCGGGACGGCCCCCTCCCCTCCCCTCCCCGGAGGCGGGCGCAGCTTGCCGGAGCGGCGGGGCTCCAGGACGCGCGGCGGAGGTGCCGCTTTCTCGCCGGGGCGGCCGGGACGCTCCGGGGCTCTCCACGCCACGCCGGGGGAGGAGGAGGAGGAGGAGGAGGGGAGGGGGGGTGCCTGGGCCTCGGTGGCCTCCCTCCCGGCTCCGCCGCCGGCGTCTCAGTCCGCCCCGAGGCTCCCTCGCAGCCGTGGAGTCCTGGGAGCAGAAGTGCTGATCTGCCAGCTCCTGGCAGGGGAGTTGCGAGCCAGCGAGCGATCTGGCGGCTGCATACCTTAAGTTTGCTCTGGGGCCCTCCTTCCTGAGCGGACGCCAAAAACGGGCGAGCGGGAGGCTAGAAAGCTGTGCGCTAGCTCACACTAACTCGGCTTAGAGGGGACACTGCTCAGCCTCCCCCCCTCCCCCCGCAGAGCGACCCCGGCTGGACTCCCGATTCCCGGGACAAGCCCTGCTGGACTCTGGGGGGGTGCACGTGGCAGTTGCCAGGGCCCAGGGGACCGGCCTTTAAAAAAAGAATTAAAAATGCTGCTTTTCTCGCCCGGGGAGGCCGTTTGCAATCCGGGGGAATGAAAGGGGAGGCTGCAGGTTGAGAAATCCCTGGAGATTGGCAGGCCGAGCCTGAGGAAAGGAAGACCCTCGGTGGGGTTGAGTGCCGCGGAGTCCCCCCTTCAGAGCAGCCGCTTTTCTACGTGGGAACTGGCCCCTGTAGTCCGGAGAGGAGTTGAAATTCCGGGAGATCCCCAGGCCCCACCTGGAGGGTGGCAACCCCAGTAAGGGCGGGGTTGGCGCAGGGGAGGGACCTGGGGGGGGGGATAATGCCCTAGTCTGGGTCCCCCCAAAGCAGTCGTTTTCTCCAGGGGAAACTCAACTTTGTGGTCTGGCCATCAGTTTATCATTCCAAGAGATCTCTAGTCTTCACCTGGAGGTTTAGGAAAATACACACACACACACACAACTCACGGGAAAGAAAGCACTGGCTGCAGTCACCCACACTAAGTAATCCCCTTTCAATCCACTTTAAGTGCACTTTCCAAATGGATTTTACTGTGTCAAGTGGCAAAAGCCAGTTTGGTGTAGTGATTTAAGTGCGCGGACTCTAATCTGGGAGAACAGGGCTTGATTCCCCATTCCTCCACTCACACCTGCTGGATGACCTTGGGGCAAGCCATAGTTCTGATAAGGGCTGTTCTTGAAAAAAGTTACTTTTCCCCACCATAGAGAACAATGGAGGGAATAGGGGCAACCTGGTTAGGGGCCCATAGAATTGGACCCCCTGATCCAATGTTCTTGAAACTTGGTGGGTATCTTGGGGAGAGGCTCCATCAGCTACCCTGTGAGTTTGGAGCCTCTCCCTCAAAGCCCCTCCCCTCCAGCCCCCAGAATATACCCTATGTTTTCACCATTGACTTCAATGGCCCATAGGATATAATGGAGCTGAAATTGACATTCGGCTGCCTGAAAGACTCCAGGAGACTCCGGCAGGGGCGGGGCTTGGCTCCTGAGCTCCCAGAGCCAGGGCGGGCTACAGGTGTCTGGGCCCCTAGGCAGGAAGCCTGGGGCGTCCCCCACTGGGGATGCCAACCTCCCGGTGGGCCCTGGAGACTGGGGGGCAGTGGCGGAGCGCTGACGTTCCTGGAGGCTCTGCAGCTGCGGGGCCCCCAGGAAAGCCAGTGAAGGGGGTGGGGGTCTAGCTACCGCCCCCTCCCTCCCAGCACCGGCTTTCCTGGGGGCTCTGCGGCTGCGGGACCCCCAGGAAAGCTGGGAAGGGGGCGGGGGTCTAGCCGCCGCCCCTCCTCCCAGCGCCAGCTGTCCTGGGGGCTCCATGGCTGCAGGACCCCCAGGAAAGCCGGGAAGGGGGCAGAGGTTTAAACCGCCGCCTCCCTCCCAGCGCCGGCTGTCCTGGGGCTCCGCGGCTGCAGGACCCCCAGGAAAGCCGGGAAGGGAACCCCTCCCGGCTTTCCTGGGGTCCTGCAGCCGCGGAGCCCCAGGACAGCCGGGCTGGGAGGGAGGCGGCGGCTGACCCCGCCCTTCCAGCTTCCCGGGGGTCCCGCAGCCGCAGAGCCCCCAGGAAAGCCGGTGCTGGGAGGAGGGGGCGGTAGCTAGACCCCCACCCCCTTCACTGGCTTTCCTGGGGGCCCCGCAGCTGCAGAGCCTCCAGCTGCAGAGCGCCAGCTGTCCTGGGGGCTCCATGGCTGCAGGACCCCAGGAAAGCCGGGAAGGGGGCAGAGGTTTAAACCGCCACCCCCTCCCTCCCAGCGCCGGCTGTCCTGGGGCTCCGCGGCTGCGGGACCCCCAGGAAAGCTGGGAAGGGGGCGGGGGTCTAGCCGCCGCCCCTCCCTTCCAGCACCGGCTGTCCTGGGGCTCCGCGGCTGCGGGACCCCCAGGAAAGCCGGGAAGGGGGCAGGGGTCTAGCGGCGGTGGGCGCCTGGTTAGGGCGGCGGGAGGGCGCTTTTCAGGGGGGAGTGGGGTGCCATTTGGCGCCCCTGAGGCCGGGGCGCCCTAGGCGAGCATCTAGTTCGCCCAATGGGCGATCCGGCCCTGCCCGGAGCTGTGCTCAGGGGTGCTCCCCCCAAAAAAAAGAAAGACCCCTGCAAGTATCCATCCTAAGTAACATTCATTGTATGGACTAGGTCTCATAAGTGTGAGTCAATCTGTATAGGTCTGTACTAATCCCATTCTCTATGGTCTTTGACCACAGACCTGTATAGATTAACACATACTTATGAAATGGAGTCTATACAATGAATGCTACTTATGATGGATATTTACAATATAAAAAACATAAAATATGTTAAAATGTATAGAACAGTGGTTTTTCTTCAGTGAGTTATATATATATTTTTCTCTATACTGACACTGAAGCCTGTGTGGATTTTTTTATACACCTGGAGTCTGGCAACCCTAAATATGACCATCTCCAGAACAGCAAAGCTCCATACTAAAAACAGTGTATTTAGGCCCTCACTGATGCAAAATGACCACCACCCACACACCCCCAAAAAAACCCATATTCACCCCAAGAAGGCATGAGCACCCCCGTTTGGTGCAGTGGTTAAGTGTGCAGCCTCTAATCTGGGAGAACCGGGTTTGATTCCCCACTCCTCCACTTACAGCTGCTGGATGACCTGGGGCAAGCCATAGTTCTGTCAGAGCTGTTCTCTAAAGACAATTCTGGATAGAGCTCTTGCAGCCCTGCCTACCTCACATGGTGTCTGTTGTGGGGAGGGGAAGGGAAGGAAATTTTAAACTGCTCTGAGTGAAGCATGGGGAATAAATCAAATCTCTTCTTCTTCTTCTTCTTCTTCTTCTTCTTCTTCTTCTTCTTCTTCTTCTTCTTCTTCTTCTTCTTCTTCTTCTTCTTCTTCTTCTTCACCAGTGCCAGACTGAGGGTTTCCATTGCTTCCCTGAATTTACATAGAACAGAAAGATACATTGTGCCTCCCCCATGTGGATGGTCCTCATTCCCTACATTCGCTTTCCCAGTTGTTTCAGGTGCTAAGTGTTTCTGCAACTCGATCTTTGTGGGCCTATCCCTGAACCTGCTCCAGAAGCTTCAACTGATACAGTTAGAGAGAGAGACTGCTGAATTGCAACTGATAATGAAGTTCACAACAATGCATCTTCCTGGAGTGAATCGAGAACTAGGTTTCCTGTCTCATTACCAATGCTGATTTCTCCAGGCCTGACTATTGTCATTCACCTGCTATTGTCACTTGGTGCTGTTGTCATTCAGCATCTGAAATCACTCAACTCTCCACCCCTCAGCTCCCGGGAGAAGAAGGCCTTATATTCGTTCCCCCAAGGCCCCGCCTCCTTGGTGGTGATTGGCCTTCCCTTTCCGCCCAATTTTGCCCCAGTCCAATCAGAAAGCTCAGAGAATGTCTGGGGAGTGTAGGCATGTTACAAACTTCACATGAGGCCTCAGAGGCTTCCTTGAGGTCTATATACGGGTTACCAGGTCTGGGTTGGAAAATACTTGGAGATTTTGGGGGTGGATCTGAGAGAGGGCAGGGTTTGGGGAGGGGAGGGGCCTCAGTAGGGTACAATGCCACAGAGTCCCCCCTTCAAAGCAGCCATTTTCTCCAAGGGAGCTGATCTCTGTCAGTGGGAGATCAGTTGTAAAAGCAGGAGATCCCCAGACCCCACCTGGAGGCTGGAAACCCTACATCTATAAGGCCACTTATTCCTTAGCCTTAGGTGATTATGGGTGCGGGGGGGGGGTGTCTGACAACCCTTATCGTGACAGAGTGGCAGAAAGTTGGGATGGGAATTTTGTACATTAAAAAAATAATTAAACCAGTACCTTGAATTGATCCTGGTAACTGAACCAGTGACCAATCGGGTGTCTGCAGCACAGAAGTGATAGGCACATTCCATTTTGCACCCGAAAGTAGCTGGTCTGTGACCAGTGTTCCCTCTAAGCTGAGTTAGTGTGAGCTAGCTCACAGTTCTTTAGCCTCCGGCACACACATTTTTGTCTTAGCTCAGGAAGGAGGGCTCCAGAGCAGACTAACCTATGCAGTAGCCAAATCGTTTGCTCACAACTTTAATGCCAGGAGCTCACAGAGAAGAATTTTTGCTCACAAGACTCCACAGCTTAGAGGGACCACTGTCTGTGACATGCTGTACCAACAGGAGTTTCTCTCTCTCTCTCTTTTGTATTTTTGCATTGTGTGCATGGGCATGCATGCGTACGTGTGTGTGTATGTGTGTGTGTGTGTGTGTACCTGTACCTGGAAGTCATGGCGACCTCTGGTGACTCCTACTGGGCATGGAGGACATCGACAGGTGTGACTTAATCGCCTGCCTCTGCCTCCCGGCCCTGGTATTCCTTGGAAGTCTCCCATCCAAGCACTTGCCGGGATCAGCCCTGCTTAGCTTCTGAGATCTGACGAGGTCAGGCTCGCCTGGGTCATTCAAGTCAGGGCTGTACCAACAGGAGTTCCTGAGGTACCTTTACGGGCAGATCCATGCAGAGTGCACTACAACGGCCTGTCCTTGAAGTAACCATAGCATGGCTCTACGTGGCCACATCTACTGAGTCAGGGTAGGAACAGGGATGCCAACCTCCAGATAACAACTGGAGATCTCCAGCTGTTACAATTGATCTCCAGGTGATAGAGGTCACTTCGCTCGGAGAAAATGGCTGCTTTGGAAAGTGGACTTTGTGGCATTATACCCTGCAGAGGTCCCTCCCCTCCCTAAACCCCGCCCTCCTCAAGCTCCACCCCCAAATATCTCCAGGTATTACCCAATCCAGAGCTGGCCACCTGAGTAGGAAGCCATCTTCTGGGCTAAATGAAGACAGGAGAATGCTTTTGCAGCTGTATCCTTCTTCTTCTTCTCCAGTATAACTGATCCGATGAGGCTGGGCTAGCCGAATACACCAGGGGTGGCCAAACTGTGGCTCTTTCACACACACATTGTCTGGCTCCCGGCCGGGCAGCTGGGGAAGCTCAATATCATTCGCAAACAAATATCATTGGACAAAAAATACCATTATCAATGTCTGCTTTTATCGCTTTTGTTATTATTTTTGGCAGTCTCATTTAATGCTAATAAAAAGCAAATCTGCATATTACCCAGTAAAAACATGCAATATTTGCTCATGTCTTGCGGCTCTGAAACATCTGCATGTGGCTCTTACGTTAAGCAAGTTTGGCTGTCAGACTCCTGCAGCAATCAGATCCAACAACTCTCTTCTTTTTAAAGCAAAGTTTATTGGTACAATTTTGGCAGAACATCTACATTTCAGGATCTGTGTTAAGCCTAAAGGCACGGAGCTGTGGGATAAACCAGGTTCGAAAGGGCACCCCCGATGACCAGTGGCCAATCAAGGTATCAGGATGAGCCTGCCAGAAGTAACAGGCCCCAGAGGTGGGACAAGTCTTGAGGAAAGTGTGAGAGCCAGGCACTCACGGTTAGGCACATAAAACATGGAGATAGCAATGCAGTGTCCCGCAAGCGGAAAGCAAAAGTACAAATGCCAGGCAGTGGTCTCTCCTCCCTCCCCCTAACTTTATGGCAGCTAGCTGACATTGGCCACCCCTGCAATAGACTCTCCTAAATGCCTTTTTTATAATTTGTCCTGGGAAAGGTGTGAATTCTGGACATCCAGAGGGTTGCTACCACCACAAGGAAGGCCAAGTTGATCCGTCCAAGAGTCCCGGGCTGTGGAAGTCCAGCCATGACTCTTTCCTCTGCAAACAAACGCCCCTCTCCCCTCGCCTCTAAATCCACTGGGAGTTTATTTGATGGCATGTTGAAAATATACCAGCAGCGAGATGAGTTTTTGGTTTCCAGTGTTTACTCTTCCGAAAGAGACAGAATCCATTTCAGGCAGATTAATTATTTTGAACAGAGTACCAAAAAAAAAAATCCTAAAAGAATTTGGGAGGAAGGGGTTTTTTTAGGGGGGAGAGCAAATGAGCAGAGACAATGAAGATGTCAGGTTGTCACGGAGGGGGGGAAATGGCTTGTCTGGAGCTATGGGGGTGGGCGGGGGGGGGAGAAGGGAGGCGTGAAACGCGAAAAATGTCTTCATTACACCCAACAAATGGAAACCTTGGAGTCTGTGCCCCTCCCAGGAGGCCGAGGGAGCCACCTTCCATTCCAATGAGGCACAATAAGGAGATTATTAGGCACCTTTTGTTTTGCTAAGTAGCGGCTTTTCAGGGGAGAGCATCACCAAGTCGCGCCTGGGGGGGGTCCCTCTTGACTGGGGTCTCTGTGACCAATCTGCTGATTTGTTTGTTGAAATTCATTGGGCGGGGAAAAGCATGAGCTACTCTAGAGTCCATGCTGGTCCGCAGTAAAACAGGTTCGAGTCCAGTCACATTTTAGAGACCAAAGTATTACAGAAGTCACAGCTCCAAAAGGTCAAAGTAAAAAACTTTTCAATTTATCTTATCTTAGGACACATTTTAAGGAGCTGCGGTGGCTCAAGTGGTTAAGACGCTGAACTGCAGGCCGTGGAAGGTCAGTAGTTAAGCAGCTCGAGACCTGGGTGCCGCATGACGGGGTGAGCTCCCGTCTCTAGTTCCAGCTCCTGCCAACCTAGCAGTTCGAAAGCAAGAAATTGCAAGTAGATAAATAGGTATCACTTCGGTGGGAAGGTAACAGCGTTCCGTGCGCCTTGGTGTTTAGTCATGCCGGCCACATGACCACGGAAATGTCTTTGGACAACGCTGGCTCTTCGGCTTGGAAATGGAGATGAGCACCGCAAGTCGAGCAAGGGAACCTTTACCTAAGACACATTTTTGTAATATACGGTCCACGTTTGGATGAAGCCTTCGCGAAACGGAGAGACAGTCCAGAATACTTTGTCAACCGATCATCACGCTGTTACATGGACCTCTTTCATACTTGTTTGTAACCATATGAATGCGACTATATGTGTTAATATTATAGTGTTCTACTCATAATGTAGCATCCTGACACCTTAGAAACCAACAAGAGTTTCAAGGCATAAGCTTTCAAGAGTCAGATTCCCCCTTCTTCAGACACAAGTAGAAATGGAAATCTCTGAGTCCTTTTAATATAAGCAGAAGGTGGGGAGGGTAAGAAGACAAAGAAGAAGAAGAGATTGGATTTACACCCTGCCCTTCACTCAGAGTCTCAGAGCAGCTTACAAACTCATTTCCCTTCCCCTCCCCATGACAGACACCCTTGTGAGGGGCTGAGAGAACTCTTTCCAGAACTGTCTTTGAGAGAACAGCTCTGACAGAACTATGGTTTGCCCAAGGTCATCCAGCAGCTGCATGTGGAGGAGTGGGGAATCAAACCCGGTTGTCTCAGATTAGAGTCCGTGCACTTAACCACTTCACCAAACTGGCTCTCAAGTAGGGTTGCCAGGTCTTCTCATTCCACCGGTGGGGGGATTGGGGGGCATGCTGGGGGGGGACGTTGCATGTGGACGTTCTGGTATTTGGGTGAAACTCTATCAGTTTTTTAGCCTTCAAAACCATAGAGTTTGCCCAAATACCCTGCAATGCCCCCGACGTGATGACATCACTTCTGGATGATGTCATCACATTGGAGATGTCTCACAGCAACGTCCCTGTTTAGGGGAGGGATTTCCGTCACCTGCCAGCTGGTCCATGGTGGAGGGGAGCCCCCTAAATGGGGGGGATCCCCTACCCGGGCCTGGGGGCTGGCTACCCTAGGGAAGAGCATTGTCAAGAGTGAGCCTCCAGCAGAGAAAGGACTCTGAGATCTCTGTCCTTGCTCATTTCCGACGAAGGGAGCTTGGACTCTCAAAAGGTGACACCCCGAAACACTTGTTGGTCTCTAAGGTGCTCCAGGACTCGAATCTAACTGTGAAACAGAAGACGGTGAATCATGCTATAACTTGATGTTGTATTTATTAATCAATTAAATTAAAAATAGCAATTCCAGGAGTGGCTTCACAGTGACGGAAAGGTCCTGTTGTACAGTCCTGACCAGGATAATAGCAAGATTCCTTTATCTTGTCTATTGTGATATACAAGTTCTTTTTTAAAATGCAAGCTCCAGTGTTTTAAGCAGCAAAATCCTCAAATCAAGAAACAGAAGAAACAGAAGAAGAGGAAGAAGAAGGAGTAGGAGGAGAAGCAGCAAAGGAGGAGGAACAGGAGGAAGAGGAAGAAGAATGGATTTATACCCCATTCTTCACTACCTGAAGGAGTCTCAGAGTGGTTTATAATCCCCTTCCCTTCCCCTCTCTGCAACAGTCACCCTGTGAGGTAGGTGAAGCTGAGAGAGCTCTCTTGATAATGGCCCTTGAGAGACCAGCTCTGAAAGAACTTGTGACTGACCCAATGTTACACCAGCAGCTGCATGTGGAGGGGTTGGGAATCAAACCTGGTTCTCCCAGATTAGAATCCATGCTTCTAACCACTACACCAAAAACAGTATAATTTATTGTTATTTATTTATTGAAAACATTTCTACACTGCCTTTCCATCAAAAAATGGTCCCCAGGGTGCTGAAAATCCAAACATTAAAACATTTAAAATGTTAAGACAGCATTTCAAACATAAGCATCGGCAAAAGATGTAGAAATAATCCAGGTCCCTTAATCTTACCTTTATAATTGCTTGTTTTCAATATAATCTCTGTTTCTAGATCTCGGAAATCATGGATTGATAATGGTATAAACTTATAAAGTATGTTGTGACCTTATGGCACCCACGGTTGCCAGCTCGGGGTTGGGAAATCCCTGCAGACTTGGCGGGGGAGGGTCCACTGCAGGGCATAAGGCTCCGATGCGCTCCCCCACAAAAAAAAGACCCCTGGGCAACCCCATGGCACATGTATTTTGTATGCTGAAGCAACAGCCAGAAATGTGAAAGTCAATCAGATGGCTCCAATATTTGCAGCTGTTATATATGTAGAAAGTATATCATTACCAATTATATAGCAATACAAAGCGTGGAGGGAGGGAGAGAGATTTATACTGATAGATCAAATTATGTTGTTGTTCAGTCGCACAGTCGAGTCCAACTCTTCATGACCCCATGGACCACATCACGCCTGGCCCTCTTGTCTTCCGCCGTCCTCTGGAATTTTCTTAATTTCATGTTCATTGCATCGATAACACTGTCGGACCATCTCATCCTTTGAGATCAAATTATACAGCAATATAAAAGTTATATTGATACAGTTTGGTGTAGTGGTTAAGTGCACGGACTCTAATCTGGGAGAACTGGGTTTGATTCCCCACTCCTCCGCTTGCACCTGCTGGATGACCTTGGGCAAGCCATAGTTCTGTCAGAGCTGTTCTCTCAAGGACAGTTCTGTCAGAGCTCTCTCAGCCCCACCTACCTCACAGGGAATCTGTTGTGGGGAGGGGAAGGAAAGGAAATTGTAAGCTGCTCTGAGTGAAGGGCGGGGTATAAATCCAATCTCCTCCTCCTCCACAAAGAAAACACTCCTCCTTTGAGTGGATCAAGCAAATTTTGAATATCTGATAAATAAGGGGGGAAGACTCATCAGTATTACTTTCATCAATCCATTGTTGTTTAATACAAAGTAATTCTTTTTCCAATGCAACTTCATAGATTCACGGGGAAAATGTTCAGTTGTTCAATGGCAGAGGAAGAGTGGGGATGTATTTTCAGTTGCAGCTGGGCTGGAGCTAGTTGTAGAAGTTTAAAAGAAAATTTCAATTAAGTATTACTCCGACTGTAGTTAGCCCCTGCAAAATTAAACAAATTAGCACAAAACAATAAATTTATTTATGGAGACGCCACTCAGAAGATGCCAGCTACAAGCATATGATATGGAAATGCTCCTTCCCAGGATAAAATTTTTTGGAACAAGGTAGTATTAGAAATTCGGATGATGAATTTTCGTCTATTGAAATTAAAAAAAAAATGCTTTACACATGAAGCCGCCTGATCCCGAATGTGAGGGCTGGGTCCTGCCACATGCTGCCTCCAACACACACACACCGTCCTCACCAATGCCCCTCCACCCTGCAGGCCTGGCGTCTGAGGAGGAGGCGATGCAGAGGGCAAACTCAGTAGGGAATTTCACATTACCAAGTTTCAGCTGGTCTGAAGCCGTTTTTGATCAGTCTTGAAGTAAACCGACACAGGGCTGCCATTTCACACATGGCTTTCCCCTACCGGAAAAGAGCCGGATCAGAAGCGGTTGGCAATTCAGACTGCGCCACTTTGTTTTCCCCGCTGTTTCCCGCCCACGCCGTCTTTTTTTTTAACTTTCACTTTAGAGCGCTATAGCGCTATAGCGCTATAACACAACCTCAAGACAGTGATGGGATTCCGATTGCTATGGCGCTGTTTTGACATTGTGTTATAGCACTATACCGCTATAGAGCTCTAAAGCGAACGTTGGGGGGGGAAGCTGGAGATCACCTGCGTGGGTGAAAAATGGCGGGGAAAAGCATTTCTGATCTGGGAGAAGAAACTGAAGACTACTTGGAAGCGGTTTACAGGTAAAACGATTCAGCCCCGTTTCCTGAACGGGACAGAAGCATTTGTGTGTGAAAGTACAAATATATTCCAGTAGGGAACTGGTTCTAAAACGGTTCTGTCTGAGATGTCAGACCATTTGGGAACTGTTCCTGAACCAGAATATATTGCCTGTCTGAAATTCCCCATGTCTTTGGCTGGCAGCGGCCCTGTCCTAGCAGACAGAAGGGGTGCAGGGAATGGTGGCAGGGCAGAGGCCCCTGGGCCAGGCACCACCACACTTGTGTGTTTTTTGTTGATTTAATGGTTTTAACAATGTATTTTTATTATGTACATTTTAATTGGTTAGCCGCCTCGGTGGCCATTTAAACCACTGCGTGAACTGGCAAAATCCAGATGGAAAGTGCATTGAAAGTGGATTATTTGGTGTCTGTGATGGCAGCAAAGTAAAATAAATAAGTGTGGTTTTAGATTGTTTAGGTGCAGCTAAACTTCTGAGTTCCTGGAGCTGGAAGAGAACTGGACACTTAAATTTAAAGTCCTGGATACAAAATATGTGGCTAACAGCAAAATTATGCAAAGTAGCTCCCAGTATAAACACTTACAATGGAACTAGAAGTAAGTTTTCTAAAAATTAAATAATTATAAATTTAAAATAACTATTTTCCATTCCGCTTCATGTGGATTTTCACTGACCACGGTTTATTCCAGGACACCATGAAGGAATTTAAGAAATTGCAGTACTGCGCTGGATTAAGCAGCTGACACCCCCTTACAATATAGGGTTACCCCTGAGGAAGACTGCAAAGTTGAAATGAGTTTATAACCGGGCGCTCATTGAGAATGTTGGACTTTTTTACAATACTGTATAACTGAGAACGTTGGACAAATTTTTGTTTTAAAGTTTTAAAAAGCAATATAAATCTTACCAATGTTATTCATACCGCAGGGTTTGCTTGCTTGCTTGTGTGTTGCCTGGTTATGAGAGGGGAAAAGAAAGCAGTCAACTTTTTAAAAAACTGGAAACCATTTTATGATTTATTTATTTTTTAATGTATTTGGCTGGTATAACCCTGCAATATTTTTATAACCTTTGTAACTCTCTAAAATGTTAGAACAAACTTAGAGAGTCCAGTGGGGGCACCTTTAAGACCAACAAAGTTTTATTCAAGGTATGAGCTTTCGTGGGCACAGACACTTTTTCATATTTATTTTTATTGGGGGGGGGAAGTGTTGGTCTTAAAGGTGCCCCCCTGGACTCTAAATTTTGTTCTACTGCTCCAGACCAACACGGCTGATCACCTGGGTCTATCTTTAAAATGTCGTGTGTTAAGTAAAATAGAAAGTTGTTTAGAATTGTCATGATAATAATTGAAACGCCCATGATGATTATTTTTGGTAGCAACTGTTGCAGTGCCTCCTATAAGTAAAATTATATTTTAAAACAGGCCTGGCTGCAAGGGCCTCTCAGCTGGGCTATCGGATCAATCTGCTGATTTGTTCTGTATATCTGAAGTGGGGTCACCAATGTCATGCCCACGGGAACCATGCTGCCCGCCCACTCCATTCCTGGTGCCAGTTCAGCGCTTTTAGAAAGGGGGAACAGCAGGAGGTAAGCCAGGCTTCTGATTGGCTGTGCATATTAAAAGGCATCCCGTTGAAGAGAGTTTCTGCCTGAGAAGAAGAAGAAGAAGAAGAAGAAGAAGAAGAAGAAGAAGAAGAAGAAGAAGAAGAAGAAGAAGAAGAAGAAGAAGAAGAAGAAGAAGAAGAAGAAGAGGAGGAGGAGGAGGAGGAGGAGGAGGAGGAGGAGGAGGAGGAGGAAGAGGAAGAGGAAGAGGAAGAGGAAGAGGAGGAGATTGGATTTATATCCTGCCCTTCACTACCGAAAGGAGTCTCAGAGAGGCTTACAATCCTTTCCCTTCCCCTCCCCACAACAGACACCCTGTGAGGTAGGTGGGGCTGAGAGAGCTCTGAGAGGACTGCTCTTTCAAGAACAGCTCTGAGAGGACTTGTGACTGACCCAAGGTCACACCCGTAGCTGCAAGTGGAGGAGTGGGGAATCAAACCCGGTTCTCCCAGATTAGAGTGTGCGCACTTAACCACTACACCAAACTGGCCGAGCCTGGTGAGGAAAATCAACTGTGAAAAATTCCACAGAATGGACAATTTTTTAAAAAAAATGTCAATGTGAGGAATTTCTGTGACTTCTTCTGTTAGGGGAGCATTTCTAAGCCAAATGGGAGAAAAAATGAAAATTTCAGGAGAGAGTGAACTTCAGACAAGACTCCATGTCAATTAATGACACTATTTGATTCTGAAGTTTTGCAGACGACTTTAACAGAGTTGACTGAGGGCCCAAGTACACATATTCCTGTCGCAGATTCTCATCACACAGAGTTGCCAACTACAGGTTGGGGAAATTCCTGGAGAGTCGGGGCTGGAGCCTGGAGGAGGGCAGGGTTTGGGGAGGGGAGGGGAAGGACTTCAGTGGGGTATTAATGCCACAGAGTCCACTGAAATGACCTCTGCCACCTGGAGATGAGCTATAATTCCCAAAGATCTCCAGGCACCATCTGAAGTTAGCAACCCTAATATGCAGTTTGGCCCTTAAGGGGAAATTGTGTCTCACACGCGATCACAGTGGGTGAAGTGCGGAGAGGGAGGTGGCTTTCCTTTCTGACTTCACTTGCCCTGCCCATTCATCCTACATACTCTTCTCAGACTGTGCGGCCTAGTGGTTGCCTCTGCCATCAGCCTGGCTGGCCTACAAGCTCCCGGAGAGACCAAACAGGGGCCAAGGAAGTCTCGCTTGGCTTGGGGGACTGAATGGGCGGCTACTCTCTCAAGCTAACCAATCAACATGTGCCAAATACTTTTGGGGGGACCCAGACATGGGGCAGAAATGTGCTATTACCCACAAGATAATGCGCTGTTACCCATAGGACAGAGCTGTTTGGAGGCAGGGTGCCACCGCTTTTACATCAACTTTACATTGTCTTCCTACCAGTTTCCTACCATGCCTAGCATCTCTACAGAGAATGTGGAGGTTATCATTTCTATCTATCTATCTATCTATCTATCTATCTATCTATCTATCTATCATCTATCTATCTATCTATCTATCTATCTATCTATCTATCTATCTATCTATCTATCTATCTATCATCTATCTATCTATCATCTATCTATCTATCTATCATCTATCATCTATCATCTATCTATCTATCTATCTATCTATCTATCTATCTATCTATCTATCTATCTATCTATCTATCTATCTATCATCTATCATCTATCTATCTATCTCTATCTTCTTCTTCATCATATCCCTCTCCTCCTCCTCCTTTCTCTCATCTATCTATCTATCTATCTATCTATCTATCTATCTATCTATCTATCTATCTATCTATCTGTCTGTCTGTCTGTCTGTCTGTCTGTCTGTCTGTCTGTCTGTCTGCCTGCCTGCCTGCCTGCCTGCCTACCTACCTACCTACCTACCTACCTACCAACCTGGATGGCCTGGGCTTGCCCGCTCCCACCAGATCTTGGAAGCTAAGTAGGGTTGGCCGCGGTTAGCATTTGGGACAGAGGCCTCCAAGGAAGTCCCGGGTCACAGAGGCAGGCCATGGCAAATGTTTTGCCTTGAAAAACCTCCGGGATCGCCATAAGTTGGCTGCAGCTTGACAGCACTTCCCAGCCCCGTCTGTCTCTCTATGCCTTCCTGCATAGTCAGTCTCTTTTGGGCAGCGTGGTGTAGTAGCTAAGAGTGTCGGAGTAGTCTCTGGGAGACCCACGTCTGAATCCCCACTCGTGCCACATGGAAGCTCGCTGGGTGGCCTCG
Organism: Gekko gecko; assembly: GCA_029375565.1. Taxonomy (NCBI): domain Eukaryota; kingdom Metazoa; phylum Chordata; class Lepidosauria; order Squamata; family Gekkonidae; genus Gekko; species Gekko gecko. The sequence goes on from JAPDNY010000008.1 coordinate 2,930,574, forward strand.
GGCCAGTCACACCCTCTCAGGATTGTTGTGAAGATAACATAGAGGAGAGGAGAATGATGTAAACGGCTTTGGGTCCCCGCTGGGGAGAAATGCAGGGTATAAATGAATTCAATTAAATAGAAAATAAAAATAAAATCTTTCAACTACATTCAGGGTCCCACATCACCTCTCCGAGAGTCAACCACGATCCAAAATCATTGTCAATACAGAGCTTCAGGTTCCTCGTCTGGTCTTACCCAGGGACTCAGAGTTGACATATAAACCAGCTTATTATGTTGTATCTATGAACATGGGTTTTCCATGTGCAAATCTTTCTCGCTTTGAATCACTTTCTAAAAGGATGAGACATTACCTCTGCTATTATAGAATCAAATACATTTAGCAAAGAATTCTCATCTTTAGCCACTTGAATGAGCACTCTGGACTCTCTTTCTTTCTTTCTTTCTTTCTTTCTTTCTTTCTTTCTTTCTTTCTTTCTTTCTTTCTTTCTTTCTTTCTTTCTTTCTTTCTTTCTTTCTTTCTTTTGGATAAGCTCATTCTTTTATGCTACGATTTGTATTTCGTCTGCAGCCTGCAGTGTTTTCTTGTATGGAAACAAACTGGTTTGTTTCAATGGGTTATTGCCGAGCAAATGCAAATATCCCCGGGCACGGGAGAAAACAGAAGGGGTGGGGGCAGTGGCCCAGAGTGAGGAGTTGTTTGAGTTGTTGAGAGCATCTGTCCCAGTCCTGAGAAAAGCGAATTCTCATTTGTGGTGCATGCTAATTAGAAATGCGATCAGCTCAGCTGCCACCTCTGCAGAGAAGGGTCACCCAAGCACAATGACGTGCAGGCCCTTGTATGGTTTATCCGAGCACACGAGTTACCCTCTGCTTTTTGAGGTACAATTTTTAAGATGGACCAAGATGGGGTTTAATTATGCCTCCTTCTTTAAAAATCCCCCCCCCAAAAAAAAACACATTAATTAGCATGTGATCTAAGCTGTTTGCTGAAGTTTAGTCTTTAATGCGCTTGAAATTACGCATTTGCATCGACAGGATGACTTTATCTCTGTTCCCTGGATGTTTATGCAGAAGGTTTGAAAATACCTCTTTGGTCAGCCAGAGCTCTCAGAGTGTCTTCATTCAGACAGAATTCCCGGTTTGAGAAGAACACATTTTGTCAAGAGTAAAACGGACGGTAAACTTTATTTTCATCTTCCATTCTGGGTGTTGTGATTTCCCCTCCTCAAAACGCTGTGCGCGTTTGGACCTTTGAGATGTGTGTTCTGTGACGGCATTTATTATAGCCTGCGCTGCATAAACCATAAAAATCAAGGCAACATTTAAAAAGAACGTTTATATCTCATTAAAAGGTAAAGGTAAAGGTTCCCTTGCTCGAAAGCCAGTCGAATCCGACTCTAGGGTTGCGGTGCTCATCTCCGTTTCAAAGCTGAAGAGCCAGCGCTGTCCAAAGATGTTTCCGTGGTCATGTGGCCGGCATGACTAAACACCAAGGCACACGGAACGTTGTTACCTTCCCACTGAAGTGGTACCTATTTATCTACTTGCAATTTCTTGCTTTCAAACTGCTAGGTTGGCAGGAGCTGGAACTAGAGACGGGAGCTCACTCCGTCATGCGGCACTCTCGGGTCTCGAACTTCTGAACTACTGACCTTCCACAGCCTGCAGTTTAGCGTCTTAACCACCTGAGCCACCGCAGCTCCTATCTCATTAAAACAATACACCAAAATCACACACACTGAAAAGAAACAGGCTTGCCCACAATTTTAACAAAATTTGTGGGAGGGTTGGCACTTTCCTGAGTCACCGCTCACTTCTTCAGGTCTGAGCCGTGACTCACGAAAACTCCTCCCCCTGCCACAAATTTCGTTAGCCTTTCAGGCGCTCCTGGACTCTTGGCTCTGTTCTACCGTTACAGACAGACTAACATGGCCACCTATCTTTATCTACCACAATTTTAACAGTTTTAAAATTCCAAAGTCCATCAGTCTCAGGAAACGTGTCAATTAAAGAATACAGGGATCCAGGGATTAATAAGAGTTTAATCAGTATGAAGAATTATTCGAGAAGGCTTTTCTATGCAGGCAGTAGACTTGCGCTGTACAAAATGATTCACAAAGTTGCTTGGGTAAACTATCGGGGTGTGGTATATACTACTGTTTATAGCTTGCTGAAACTAGGATCTCAGTTTTGCATCATTTAATGTGTCTGTCAAACCTTGCTCTGCTATGCTTGCTTCGGTTGCCCTAATGGTTGGGGGGAGGGCATTCCTGAGGGTGGGGGTGAGTGTGCGAAGGGGTACGTGAGACCTTTGCTTTGAGAAGATGTCACTTTTCCACCCGACATACCCTTCTCCTCCCCTTTCTGCTTTCCCAGGAGAAGTGACCTTGAGCACATTCTTGTACCATCTCGGACTCTAGATACCAGGACATATATCTCCCCTGGTTGGCATGGCAATTAGGCAAAGTGTGGTTGTGACGTATGCCTGGGGGGGCTAGATGAGACCTGCTTGATTTTCTGTGTTTGTGCCCATCAAAAGACTTCTGTTCTGACTCCAAGCGACTCTTGGATCTTGCATGTACCTCCATAAACTAATCACTGCCAAAGTGAGAGTTGTGGAGTATAACTGGACTGGGGTCTGACAGTGTCATGTTAGTACTTTAGTTCTCTTTTTAGATTTCTGGCTAGTTCTACAACCCTAGTTCAACTGCACTGTTTATGGAATGTCCCATTATATGAATTGTATTGACTAAATCAGTGTAATCCACCTTGAGTCCAAGTGAAATAACCTAATAAAGGCCCCGGTCACACGAAGCATTTGCCCCGCCAAAGACATGGTAGCCCTGTGGAGTTTCCGGGCGGGATCACACAGGCACATCTGGGAGGCGTAGCACTTCCGTGGCCAACACGCAGCTTTCCTCTGAAGATGCAGAATAAAAAACTACCACAAAAGGAGCACTAGTTTCTGGAAAACCCGGGGCAAAGGCTGGGGTCTGATCGTGGGAGCGCCAATATCCCGCGGCATCCAACGCCCGCCCATGTCCCGGAGCAAACCGGATGTTGTAAGTTTCCAACGCCAAATGGCACATGGGCACACACAAGACACCAACAGCAGCCCGCCGCCCCCCAAGGCACATGCGTACATTAAAACTGTGCGACTTGTGCAATCACACTGCACTGCTTTTTTGCCACAGTGCAGCATCGAGGTGTGATCGGTGCTAAGAGCTGGAGCGTGATAACTCGGGGGACCATGTGATCAGGCTACCGCGCTTTATTTTGTTCTGGGAAGAACAGCCATGCCTCCCCTCCGCGTTTTCTGGCCTATATCACCGGGGCCAAAATAAAGTAAAGAAGAAGAAAAGTAAAGAAGATAACATAAAGAAAAAGTCCTCTGAAATAATCAAGTGTCACAAGCAACGCTCCCTCTAAGCTGTGGAGTCTTTTGAGCAAAAATTCTACTTTGTGAGCTACTGGCATTAAACCTGTAAGCAAGTAATTTGGCTACTGCATAAATCAGTTTGCTCTGCAGCCACCGTTCCTGAGCTAGGACAAAAATGTGTACGCCGGAGGCTAAAAAACCTGTGAGCTAGCTCACACTAACTCAGCTTAGAGGGAACATTGGTCACAAGCTTTCCTGAAAGCAATGAGGGACAGAATCAGACAGACACAAAAGACAAGAAGAAGTCCCAGTTGCTGGCTGACGATGGCCAGATGAACTAAGATGAGGAAAACGTTAACAGAAGTTGATGCAGAGTCAGGTGGGTCAGAAGCACCTGAACAATGTTTGCATCTAGTGGCACCTTTAAGACTAAGTTTCATTAATGAATCAATGCAGACAGCCTGAGAGGCTTTCTTTAAGGTTTTAAAGGCACTAGCCAACACCTTCAATTGAAGGCAGAAGCCAATGGGAACCAGAACCATTTCACTACCTGTGTTAAATAAGGTTGACAAAACTGGCTTGAGAAATTCCTGGAGATTTGGGGACAGAGCCCAGGGAAGAACTTCCGTTTCTCTTCCCCTCTGTGGGTTTACCATAAAGTCTGATGTCTGGAGACGCTGTTTTCTGCAGTGGAACTGATCACTGTCATCTGCAGGCCAGCTGTAATTCCAGGAGAACTCCAGTTCCCCACCTGGAGGTTGGCGAGTCTAGATATGATCACATTGGACTGTGACAATAAACACTGTGGAACAAAGGTTGAGTCCAGTGGCACCTTTAAGACCAACAAAGTTTTATTCAAACTATAAGCTTTCGTGTGCAAGCACATTTTGTCAGACACAAAGAAATGAAATCTCCTCAAGCCCCACTAACAGGAAAAAGAGGGTGGGGGGCAGCTGTTCGGAAGCGCCAGTCACAGCCAAGATGCAGAAGTAGGGCTGAAATTGGATCAGGTAGCCAGTAAGATCGATGAATAGCAGCAAATTAGCACGTACCTGCAACAAACCTTTTTGGAACTAAAGTACCCGCCTGATGAAGTCAAGAAACGGACTAACGAAGCCAGAATGATGCCCAGAGAAAATCTGTCGCAAGACAGACCCAAAAGAGACAATAACAGAACACCACTAGTGGTCACATATATAGCTCTCAACTCAAAACAGTTCGATGCATCATCAGCAACTTACAACCTCTCCTGGATAATGACAATTCTCTGTCACAAGTACTGGGGGGCAAACATTTTCTAGCACACAGACTGCCCCCCAGTCTCAAACAACTCCTCGTTCACAACAATGCAACCTCTAACTTGAACATGGACGCTGGTACCAGAGCTGGCAATAAACCCAGATGCCAACTCTGCTGCCACATACACCCAGCCAACACAATCGCTGGACCTAACATCAACTACGCCATTTCAGGCTACTTACCTGAAACAAACACTGCCGTCTGTGCTGGCTGAAGCTTCTGAGTTGTCCTCAGGGGCAGCCCCACGCAAAGCTGGTTACAGCCGAGAGATTGCAAACAAGGATTTGATGTAACTGTCTACTTGGGGGCTGGGTATCGCAGCGTCCAGATGAGAGACGTTTTGGAATGACTGAGAAAACTGCGTCTCTGTAATTGCCGATGTAGCCCGTTTCTGCCAAGTCAAAGCTTTCTTCATTAAAGGCACCACTCTTACACCATCCTCACCTGTCAAAGGAAAACTATCCATTTTGTCCATTTGAGTGAGGCATACGTCAAATATAACAAGTAACAGTCTCTGCCCAGAGACTGTAGATGGAACACGAAATTCAACTGTAGATGGAACACGAAATCCAACTTTGCAGCACATGGTCTCGGAGATCCACCTAGTTTCAGTCAAGCCAAAGATCTGGAAGGAAGAAGGTCTGAGGCCCAGCTGGACACTGATTCAGTGATCAGGAATTGTGTGTGTGGGTGGGGGGAGAGAGACGCCTGCTGTACAACTACCACTATTAGGTAACTTGGACAGATGAGCTGTGCTGTTCCACAGTACAATCCCTGATAGGGATGCCAATTATGGATTGGAAAATTCTTGGAGATTTGGGAGTGGAGCCTGAAGAGGGCAGAGTATGGGCGGGGAAAGGACCTCAGCAGGGTAGTAAGGTCATAGAGTGGACCCTCCAAAGCAGCCATTTTCTCCAGGGGAACTGTTCTCTGTAGTCTGGGGATCAGTTGTTAGTCTAGGAGATCTTCAGATCTCACCTGGAGGTTGGCAACCCTAATAACTGATGAGTTGGTGTTAATGTTTTGTTCAGAGCCCCCCCCAAAAAAAACCTTTTTGGAGCCTGTGACTTTCTGACACGGCATGGTGGGCGCAGGCACAAAATGGCTGCCACTGGAGGGCAGAGCCAGTCACAAAATGGCTGCCGCCACTTACATTCAGTCACATGACGGAGATCCCTGTGCTGCCCTGGCACCTGCAGCCAAGTCAACATTTTAAAAAAATCCACACAGATAATCAAATCTCCAACAGCCAATCAGAAACCTTGCTGGGCAAAAAGCCACACCTGTTCCACCCACTTTGTTAAAATGCTTGGTAAAAAAGGTAAAGATAAAGGTTCCCTTGCTCGAAAGCCAGTCGAATCTGACTCTAGGGTTGCGGTGCTCATCTCCGTTTCAAAGCCGAAGAGCCAGCGCTGTCCGAAGACATTTCCGTGGTCATGTGGCCGGCATGACTAAACACCAAGGCACACGGAACGCTGTTACCTTCCCACTGAAGTGGTACCTATTTATCTACTTGCAATTTCTTGCTTTCGAACTGCTAGGTTGGCAGAAGCTGGAACTAGAGACGGGAGCTCACCCCGTCATGCGGCACTCACGGGTCTTGAACTGCTGACCTTCCACAGCCTGCAGTTCAGCGTCTTAACCACTTGAGCCACCGCAGCTCCTCAAAATGCTTGGTAGGTACCAGGAAAGGTGTCAGCAGGTGCCATAGTGCCCCCAGGCACTGCACGGGGGATTCCTAGCCAGGAACTAAACCAGGGATCACCAATGTAGTTCCTGTGGGCACCATGGCACCTACTGGCACCTTTCCTGGCACACACACACACACACATTATATATACACATCTTCATATATATAGGTGGGTAGCAATGCTCCCTCTAAGCTGTGGAGTCTTGTGAGCAAAATCTCTACTTTGCGAGCTACTGGCATTAAAGTTGTGAGCAAGCAATTTGGCTACCGCATAAGTTAGCTTGCTCTGGAGCCCTCCTTCCTGAACTAAGACAAAAATCTGTGAGCCAAAGGCTAAAAAAACTGTGAGCTACCTCACACTAACTCAGCTTAGAGGGAACACTGGTGAGTAGCCGTGTCGGTCTGTAGCGAAAAGAGAGAGAACCGTGGAAAGTAGAGACAAAACTAGATTCAAAACCGTGATAAATTAACTCAAAATTACTTCCTTGATTCATAATACCCATTCACAAAACATTTCACATATATGCCAAAGAAATCCTTAAATCCTTATATTCAATCAAGTGACTGAAACTTTTGGCACAGAGTGAATCGTGTTTGTTCTCCTGTGCATTGTGTGAGACGTGAAGACGAATGTGATGTCTGGACAGCACAGAGTTCTGTCTTTAATAAAATGTCCTTGAAACGGACTCTTGTCTGCAGAAGTCTGTCAGACAAAACGGCCCTGTCTGATAAAACTCTCTTCAAGTGTGAGAAGAAACTACGGCCCCGGTCACACTAGGGGAAAAGGTGCAGCTGAAGTGAGGCTTTTTAGAGCCGCATCAAAAGAGACACGCGGTGGCAGAATGAGACAGATCCCCCAGCCGCCGCGCAGTTGTTCCCCAGCATGATCAGATGCCGGGGGGGGGAGCCACAGATTGGTGCATGAGGTGAGCCCACTGCGCACAGGCAGTTCTCTAGGACCTCGGAATGCTGCAGGGAGATGGCGCATCGGGCGATCAGATGTGGGCCAGTGCTGTGGATCAACTGTTCGGTAGTACCTTTGTGGTGCTACCTTTTTGCGGCGGGTTTCCACCTGGAAGGGAGGGATCGGGGACGGGTGCGCGCCGCTTTCCAGATGTTGTGGTATGATCATGCCCTCTTGATGTGCCCCCGATCCGTCCCTCCCATGGGGCAAATCCTCCTGTGTGACCGGGGCCTACAAGCAACAGGGTGGAGGGGAATAACAGCATTTGGAATCTGCCACACATCTCCAACATGTTTTAGGTCATGGTCACATAGGGTTCCCAAGTACTTACTGTCTGGGGGCGGGGGACGAATGCTCCCCGGCTGGACCAGTCTTCCTGGTAACGCACCATGCCGTCCATCCAGTCTTCCTGGTACCATCGAGTTTTCAGCCCCATTGCCAGAGCATCGCCTACCATCCCTTCCTGGTGACGGCATGGTGCTCCGTGCCTCTCCTTCCCCTGGGGATGGTCCTGCGAGGACGTATCCATCCCCCGCCGGCATGCGGTAAGTTCTTGGGAAGCCTATGGTCACATGTGCCAGATAAAGTGCGGTGGGGGGAAGCGAGGCTATTTCCTCCAGAAGGATTTGACCCACAGTTGCCAGATCACACCTCCCTTTGAAGCTTCAGGTGCAGCCCATCAGTGTGTGATCAGACACAACTGTGGGTGAGCCTCTTTTTTTGCTGTCTGTGTCCCATGCACTTAAACGAGGAATCAGTGAATCGCACCTCTGCACTGGGGGCTCCCTACAGAGTTTGCGATGATGTGTGTACTGAGAAGAGGGAAGAAACAACAGCAGACCATCCCAATGGCATGAGAGCGCACTGGAGTGATCAGACAGGGGAAAGTCCGTACATGGCCCGTCAACCCATTTAATACCGGATTTTCCCAGATGTCTTTTAACTCGGCTTCTGCGGCAGAGCAGAACTGGTTGCCAACGGCTGCGGGATGCTTCCCAGATGTTGCTGCCCGATCACTCCCTTGAAATCCACTTGGCATTCGCGCCTACGTTGGGTCTAATTGTCCGTATGATCACAGCCTTATATACCTACAGAGTGATTAGAGACTTCGTGTCTCCAATCAGTGCTATGAGAAGAGACTTTTTCTTTTTGCCACAAGGTTCACTGAGAGACTTTTGCTGTTTGTTAATGAGAAGAGACTTGTCCTTATTGCCATAAGATTTACTGAGAGACCTTTGCTGTGCATATTGATGAATGGATGCTTCATGCTTTACACTTGATTGAATATAACTTTAAGGATTTGTGTGGTATATATGTGAAATCGGGGGTCATTTTGTAGAAAAAGAGGTGCAGCATAGCTCATTAGCATAACTTATTTGCATATGCCACACCCCCTGACATCACCAGAAGTGTGTCAGAAGGGAACACCAACCGCTCTGGTTCCACTGGACTGTTTTGGATTGGTAGCTATGGGGGAGGAATGCACAGAAATGCTTCATGAATGAGTATTATGGATCTATGAAATAATTTTGATAGCAATTTTTTCATGCTTTTGTGTATATTTTTGTCTCTCTGTTGGTCTGTAGCAGCAGAACAAAGTTTGAGTCCAGTGGCACTTTTAAGACCAGCAACATTTTATTGTGGCCGTAAGCTTTCGTGCGCATGCACACAAAAGCTTATACCTGGAATTAAATTTCATTGATCCCAAAGACGCCACTGGACTCAAACTTGGTTCTATATCTTTCTATCTATGGATGTATGTGTGTGTATTCATATATAAAGTTTTAAAACACTGGGTTTAATGTCGTTTAAATTGTTTGTCACTGTGAGGTCCCTAATTAAGTAGAAAGGCAGCATGCAAATGTTTTGAAGAAATGGGTTTCTTTACCATTTGGGGCTTGCTTTCTCAACACTTCCTACAGGAACGGTGCAAAAGGACTGGTGAAGGATGGATTCCATTCATACGGTGAATCGCAGGCCTCTCTCGGGCAAATGAGATCGTGAATTCACAACACCTTGCTTTGTATTTGTTAGAGAAATGCTTATTTACTTGCGTCAAGCAAAATAATTGCCGGAGTAATAAGAGTTGTTTATCGCTGTCCGCCTTCCCTAATAGCTTCATAATGCAGCTCACTGTTGACCTGTGTTTGGAAACCTCTCGCTCGCATAAACATACCCCAGTCAGTTATTTGCTTTTTGAAACTCCTGTTCCCAATATAACTTATTATTAAACATCCCCTTTCATTAGGGGGGAAAAGCTTGTCTGGAATACTTACACGTCTCCAAAGGATAAACAGAGAATTTTCCCCCCTCAAAGACTGATTCATTTATCCAAGGCTTCAACTTTTGACCCGAGCTTTGTGAGAGTCACCCGGACTGGCTAGACTAGGCCCTGAAAATGAATTGTCCGGTATCTACTCTTCCCGTGTCATATTTGCTCTAGTTTGCACCTCCTCTGTTGTAACAGCTCATCCACTGATGGAAGCAAAGGCCCAAATGGATGGTTTTCCCTACCCTATCCTGTGGAACAAGTGAGCACAGTCCATTGAAGAGGAGACGAGTGTGCTGGTACTGCCAGATGCCCAGGGAAAGTACCAGTGGTACTTCGCACCCAAGTCATTCCTTGAGAAGAGGACTGGGATTATCTCACATATATATCCACCACGGTGTCATTTTGCGTTAAAATATATAGAGAGAAAGTAGATAAATGGGTACCTGCCTGTAGGTGGCAGGGGGCACCCTCACTCCTTGGGGTGTGCAGCAGGAAAGCATCGGCGATCCGGCAGGGATGGTGGCAGAAGCAGAGGTGGCATGGAGGCAGCGCTGGGCAGCCGAGTCCAGAAGGAGGGCGGAGTCGCGGAACGACGAGCGGCGCGTCAGCGCAGTGCGGCGGAACCAAAAGGGACATAGCCGGAAACTTCAGCTAACACGAGGCCGTACACCGAAGGCGAGGCCTTCCAGGGAGAAAGCTGCTGAGCCAGAAAAGAACCTGCCCCAGAACATCATGGATGGAGTGCTGACGTCTGAGGTCCACCGGAAAAAGGACAAAAGAACTAGAAGACCCTGCTGCCTGGGTACTGGTAGGATGCCATCCCCCTATGAATTGTGGCCCTAGATTAGGAATCATAATCCTGTGTAAGCCGCTCAAAGACCCCTTGGGGTCAGAGCGGTATAGAAATCGAAAGTTAAAGTTAAGTTAAATTTTAGTGGCACTGCATGAGGCACCATGATTTTTTAAATTAATTTATAAGAACATAAGAGAAGCCAGTGTTGGATCAGGCCAACAGCCCATCCAGTCCAACACTCTGTCACACAGTGGCCAAAAATACCACCTGCCATCAGGAGGTCCAGCAGTGTTGCCAGGACACTAGAAGCCCTCCCACTGTTGCCCCCCACCCAAGCACCAAGAATACAGAGCCTCACTTGTCCCAGACTGAGAGCTCCTATCTATACCTTGAGGCTAATAGCCACTGATGGACCTCTGCTCCATATGTTTATCTAATTCCCTCTTGAAGCCGCCCATGCTTATAGCTGCCACCACCTCCTGTGGCAGTGAATTCCATGCATTAATCACTCTTTGGGTGAAGAAGTACTTCCTTTTATCTGTTCTAACCTGACTGCTCAGCAATTTCCTTCCTTCCTTCCTTCCTTCCTTCCTTCCTTCCTTCCTTCCTTCCTTCCTTCCTTCCTTCCTTCCTTCCTTCCTTCCTTCCTTCCTTCCTTCCTTCCTTCCTTCCTTCTTCACAGATCAGCCAAAATTGACATGTAGAGTCATCAGCACATCTACATGCAATAATATTTCATAACCACATAACAGGCTGATTTCAATTGTGTGCACGTGTGAAGTGTCGTCAAGTTGCAGCCGGTTTATTGTGATCCCAGCGAGGGTTTTCCAAGGCAACTGTGGCACAGAGGTGGCTGGCCTTTGCCTTCTTCTGCAGAGCCTTCCTTGGTGGTCTCCCTTCCAAATGCTTAACTTCCAAGGTCTAAAGACACTGGGCTAGCCTCTATGATCCAGGGCAGGGCTGTTGGCTTCTTCTCTGTGTGCAAAGTGCCATCAAGATCTGACAAAATCCGTCTATACCATGCTGCCTTCTCTCCCATGTTCGATAGTACAGGCACAATCAATAAAAAAGACTTGACCTTCTTGCCCCATTTGGAAAGGAGACTGGGATTTTCTGACAGCCAAGAGGGTTGGGGCACATTGACATGGAGGGATGGCATCATACGTCATCATAGAGTTTCTGGCAATTCCTAGACCTACCTGTTGTCGCTTCCGGGTGGTGCCTGGAAGTGGCATACTACTGAAGAGGCTGTCAGTGATTTCTTCTTTATTCTTCTCCAACCACCACTTGCAGTGGGTAATGAACAAGATCAGTGGGAGGCCTTGCACCACAGTGGGAGGTCTGGAGACCCTACTGTACAGGCCCGTAGCTACAGTGGGGCATTCTGGGGCCCAGGCCCCCCAACTTTTCACCAGGGCCCCATGACTTAACACCTGGCCAGGCCCCCCAACTTATTTCTGATGCTTGCCGCTGCTGCCAGGGTAGCAAAACAAGCCTCACGCCGTCCCTCCCTCCCCCCAGCTCTCTGAATCGCTCCTCAGCAAAGAAAGCCCCGCCCTACACTTCCACGCTGCTACTCTGTCTCTTGCGTGTGCAGGCAAAGCAGCAAACCCCGCCTCTAGTCCCACCACGCTGGTAATCTGGTCGCTGTGCTGAGCCCATTGGGAGGGCAGGAGGGAGCTGTGCTGGCTTGCCTGCACACTTTCCTGCGAGGAGACCACCCCCTGCCTCGGGGCCAGGCAGTGCCGCGAGCCAGCCAGCCACCTCCAACTCCCCCCCTGGCACCTTGAGCAGGCTGGCGGGTGGCACATGGCGCACACAGAGGGTCAGGGGGGACCAGATTACCCACCCCAGAGGCAGCTGGACCGATCAGCAGAAGCCTCAGGAAGCCAACTTCTCCCCCCCCAGCCACTGCCGCCCCCCCCCCCAAGCTGAAGCGGCTGCCGACAGATGGCTGCCCGCCCAGCCAGGGAGGCGGGAGACCCCTTCCCCCACCGGCACTCTTGCCCTTCACGTGCGACTGGGACAAGGCTGGGGCACCTCAGTGGAGTGCTGAGCGCTGGCAAAGGAGGAGCTGTGCGCCCTGGGGAATTGATGCAGCCAGGTTGTGGGATGAGGGGTTGCAAGCAGGGGGCTCAGGTTGACTCAGCAAATTTTCTTAGTCTTTAAGTGGTTAAGACGCTGACCTGCAGGCTGTGGAAGGTCAGTAGTTCAGCAGTTCAAGACCCGGGTGCTACAAGACAGAGTGAGCTCTCGTCCCTGGTTCCAGCTCCTGCCCACCTAGCAGTTCGAAAGCAAGAAATTGCAAGTAGATAAATAGGTACCACTTCGGTGGGAAGGTAACAGCGTTCCGTGCGCCTTGGTGTTTAGTCATGCCGGCCACATGACCACGGAAACGTCTTCGGACAGCGCTGGCTCTTCGGCTTTGAAACGGAGATGAGCACTGCAACCCTAGAGTCGGATTCGACTGGCTTTTGAGCAAGGGAACCTTTACCTTTACCTTTTAAGGTGTGCTGCCAGACTCTTACGGGGTGCATGACCTGGCTCCTGGCTTCACACCCTTCCCCTCCAGCCACCACAGAGGCAGGGGCCAGGCAACATGAGTTTTTTAATTTTATTTCAGGGCCCCCTGACTTTTTATAAGGCCCCCCGATTTAAGAAATCCTGGCTACGGGCCTGCTACTGTAGTGTGCCACTGGGGACACGTTAACACCTTGAATGGCATCAGGTAAAACCTCCTCCTGAATAAGGATTTTGTAGGCTTTGTCTTCCGAGGGGACATTTTTTTAAAAGAAGAATTCCTCCCCAGCCCTTTCTGAAATCCCCAGCAATATACTGCAATCCATTACTGAAATGAAAATAATTTATCCAGGCACAAAGATGTAAGTGACATTTTCAAGCAAGGCCTTCAGGAATGCTTTTCATAACATTCAGTGAAACCAGCCAACTTTCATCTTCTAAACAGTCACAGCAAAGTCGGAGATGAAAGCTCTCCCTGGGAGGCCTCGACGTGGTTTTGATCTCTGCCTGTTCTGGGCCCCGGACTGAGTGGCTCTGTCGGAAAACGGACCTTTCGCACTCCGCTTCCCGAAGGACAACAAGAATTTTCTTTTCCCCTGTTGAAATTCTTCCGATGGGCTTGCTCCGGCAACGGAGAATCAGACTTTTAAAATTAAAATATTATGACAGTTTCAGGTGTCAGCATTCTTGGAATATCTCACGCAGGACCACTTCGGAACATCCTTTCTTAAGTTTCTTATCCAATTAATTTCCCTTTGGTTTATTAGCTTGGCATTTTTCAAAGGAGGCCTTTATTCACAATTTTTTTTAAAAAAATGAGGGTACCGGTTCAACTTCAACTTGCTGCTTTTCCTAAGAAAATTCTGAATGTGCTGAAAACAAATGTGAGCCACTAAAATCCCCTGGCACTTTAAAAATCATAGATCTAATTCTGACCCAGGTAAGAATGTCAGACCCCCCTTGGGGGCGGGGGTTCCTCACATCTGCCAATTAGCTGGCCAGCAAGTAGCATTCCCCCCCCCAAAAAAAAAAGAGAGTAACACCAGACATTTCAGCGACATGCCTCCTTGACTTCAGAGTAGCCCGGAAGTGATGTAGGCACGTGGGGGTGATTCTCTGGTTTTTGGGCAAAAACTCTATGGTAGAAGCAAATTCTACCATAGAGTTTTTGCCCAAAAACCAGAGGATCACCCCAATGCCCCTGACATGCCTATGTCACTTCCAGGTCATGTTGAAGTTATGTGGGCACACTGCTGAAACGTGGGATAAATTCCCAGTAAGCCCATCCTCCATCCCCCGTCCAGCTGCCCGGAAGGAACTGGCAACCCTAGAACCAGGACATGGAATGTGAATGAAAAAACCCACAAAATATTACCATTGACAGTCATGGGAGTTTTCTCTACAAATCTGAAGGGAGGCCCAAGCCTGCAGAAAAATCCGAACCTTTAAAAAAAAGGGAGATTTAAACCCCCTAAGATAATAGAAACAACACTTGTAACTATGCCTATTAAAACTCTCTTCTGAGATCTCAAGGTCATCTTGGGGGTTGCTATGAAACCACAACCAGGGCTCTTTTTGGAGCAGGAGCTCCTTTGCATATTAGGTGACACACCCCTAATGGAGCCAATCCTCCAAGAGCTTTCAGAGCTCTTCTTCCGGGGGCTACTGTAAGCCCTTGGAGGATTGGCTACATTAGGGGTGTATCGCCTAATATGCAAAGGAGTTCCTGCTACAAAAAGAGCCCATGACAACACTATCTCCAGCCTTTTGAGCCTTGGCTTCTTTAAACCAAAGCTATGGAGGGCAGGAGCAGCTTTGGAAGTTGAAACAGTTTTGGCAAAGGTGCCATTCCCCTCCCCTGCCATGTCCCCTGATGGAGGTAAACTCACCATGGACTGCCCTGGCCGCAACCACCAGAAGCTCCCCACCCACCCAACTCAGCCCAGCCTGTGCAACGCAGCCTGGAGGTGGCCACCATGCAGCTTGGTTAGACGGTGTCTCAACTCGACCCAGCTTGGCAGCGACCACCATACAACAACTTGGCCTGATTTGGGTGACCACATTGTGCAACTCTACGCTGGGGGCAGCCACCGTACAAACTGACCTGGCCTGGTCTCCAGTGCTCCCTCTAAGCTGTGGAGTCTTGTGAGAAAAAATTCTACATTGTGAGCCACTGGCATTAAAGTTGTGAGCAAGTGATTTGGCGACTGCATCAATCAGTTTGCTCTGGAGCCCTCCTTCCTGAGCTAAGGCAAAAACGCGTGAGCCAGAGGCTAAAAATCTGTGAGCTAGCTCACACTAACTCAGCTTAGAGGGAACACTGGCCCCCACACAACCGGGCTCAGAGGCAGCTACCCTGTACTTGTGCCTGTCAGCAATCACTGCCCAGTCATGATGGCGGCCACTGCACAACTGGGCCTGGGCATGGCAGCAGACACCATGGAGTCCAGCCAGATGGTCCCTAGCGAGATGCCGTCAGTAGGAGTATGCACCTCCAAAAGTTTTCATATTAATTTTGGGCCTTGATTTTGCTCAGGCCCTGTTTCCATTATCCTGATTGTTCAGGAGTACGCAGGAGTTCAGGAAAGTGCAAAAGATGGCTTGAAACTCAACATCAAAAAAACTAAGATCATGCCATCCGGCCCCATCACTCCTTGGCAAATAGAAGGGGAAGTCGTGGAAGTAGTGACAGACTTCACGTTCCTGGGAACCAAGATCACAGCAGATGGTGACTGCAGCCATGAAATTAAAAGACGCCTGCTCCTTGGGAGGAAAGCAATGGCAAACCTAAACAGCATGATAAAAAGCAGAGACATCACCCTGCCAACAAAAGTCTGCATGGTCAAAGCAATGGTATTCCCAGTAGCAATGTATGGCCAATGGCTAAGACAATAAACTAAAACTGAAACTGAAACTGAAGTATGGCTGTGAGAGTTAGACCATAAGGAAGGCCAAGCATCAAAGAATAGATGCTTTCGAATTATGGTGCTGGAGGAGACTCTTGAGAGTCCCTTGGACTGCAAGGAGATCAAATCAGTCAGTCCTAAAAGAAATCAACCCTGACTGTTCCCTGGAAGGCCAGATACTGAAGCTGAAGCTCAAATACTTTGGCCACCCAATGAGAAGGGAGCCCTCACTGGAGAAGACCCTGATGCTGGGAAAGACTGAAGGTCAAAGAAGAAGGGGACAGCAAAAGATGAGATGGTTAGACAGTGTTATCGATGCAACGAACATGAAATTAAGCAAACTTTGGAGCATGACAGAAGACAGGAGGGTCTGGTGTGATGTGGTCAATGGGATCTCAAAGAGTTGGACCCGACTGTGACTGAACAACAACAAATTACCAGTTTGGGATTTGGGGGCGGCATTTTGGGGGGCCCTGAAAACTTGGGACCATTATTTTTTTTAATCAGAATTCTTGCTTAAGGGCTGACAGAAGTGATTAACTTGCAGCAGCTGAGAACTGTCATCTAAAGGGGTTGACAGCTTGCTATTTAGAGACCTATCCTGGTAACAGCTTTCTATGGGAACTGAGAACTTCAGCAGTGCCAGAAAAAAAGATTTGCCCCACAAGCCACAAAATCCTGGTGACGGGTCTGGTGAGTGCCAAGAGAAGTAGTGGCAGACATCAATGGTGCCAACAAACACCATGTTGGGGCACTCTGATCTGTTTCTTTTGTCGTGATGCTAACCCAAAATACTTCTGCTCTCTGCCTTGAAGACAGTGCCCAGGTAGAGACAAACTGTATGCGCTCCAGATGGTGTTTATTAGAGATCACTCTGGTGTTACAGGCAAAGTAGATGGTTGCAAAATGCAGCAAAAGAAAGGCCCCACAACCAATGCTCCCTCTAAGCTGTGGCATCTTGTGAGCAAAAGTTCTGTTTTGTGAGCCACGGGCATTAAAGCTGTGAGCGAGCGATTTGGCTACTGCATGAATTAGTTTGTTCTGGAGCCGTCCTTCCTGAGCTAAGACAAAAATGCATGAGCTGGAGGCTAAAAAACTGTGTGCTAGCTCATGTTAACTCAACTTAGAGGGAACACTGCTCGTAACATCCCCTCATTTCTCTGGAGACGCCTAACAGTGCATGGGGGAGGGGGGCGTGTGTTGAGGCATCCCGGAGCAGGCCTGGACCTGCCAGAAGCATCTGGGGGGCTAAGAGGGGAGCAAGGATTTCATACAGGCTAACAGCTACGCTCTGAGTACAAAACAAACAAGAAGTCAGGCACCGGTCTGGGGAAGATGTCTTGCCCAGGCCGTATGCCTCTTTACACCACTCCTTATCTGGGCTTAGCTATGCCCTTCAGTGCTAGGTGCAGCTACCTGGGAGCTGGCCTTGCCACACAGTGAAAGCGGGCAAACATGGCGCTGGTGAGGAACCAGCGAAGGCTCTGGGGCACATCCAGAGAAGCTTCTTGTTGGCCAAAGGACTGGAAAGGCAGTTAGGGTTCCTAACTTCCAGGTGGTGGCCAGAGACCTCCCGGGATTACTGCGGATCTCCAGGCTACAGGGATCAGTTAACCTGAAGCAAATAGCTGCTCTGGAGGGTGAGCCCCATGGCACTGCACCCCCCACTGAGGACCCTGCCCTCCCCAGACTCCACCCCCAAATCTCCAGGAGTTTCCCCACCTAGAGCTGGCAACCCTACCCCCTATCCCCTGCCAGATTTGGGGGGGGGAGAAGAAGAAGAAGAAGAAGAAGAAGACGAAGAAGAAGAAGAAGAAGAAGAAGAAGAAGAAGAAGAAGAAGAAGAAGAAGAAGAAGAAGAAGAAGAAGAAGAAGAAGAAGAAGAGTTGGTTTTATACTCCACCCTTCACTACCTGAAGGAGTCTCAGAATGGCTTACGATTGCCCTCCCTTCCTTTTCCCACAACAGGCACCCTGTAAGGTAGGTGGGGCTGAGAGGGTTCTGAAAGAATTGTGACTGTCCCAAGGTCACCCGGCTGGCTTCATGTGGAGGAGGAGTAGGGAATCAAATCATGTGGAGGAGTGGGGAATCACACCTGGTTCTCCAGATAAGAGGCTGCCGCTCTTAACCACTGCACCCGACTGGAAGCCGTCTGAATGCAGTTTCCTGTGAAACAGATGCAGAAACAAGAAAAAGCCCCGACACAAAGTGGAAGTGGAAGCGGAAGGGAATGCAGAATGGAAGAATAGGATGTGCTCAGAAATAAATAAATAAATAAAATACGGGTGCAAGAAGGGCCATACTTGGCTGAGTTACATGCCATGCTTTTATTTATTCATTTCTTCCCCCAAGCCACAGCTGACTTACAACCACCCTGTAGGGTTTTCAAGGTTCCAGTGCTCTCTCAGGTTAACCCTGCCACAGGATACTTCTTGTCTCTTGGAGAACTGGGGAGGGTGTAACCCTGTGGACTGCACAGAAGTTGTGTTATGCACTCTTGAAGGAACAATTGGCTCTCTCTCTCTCTCTCTCTCTCTCTCTCTCTCTCTCTCTCTCTCTCTCTCTCTCTCTCTCTCCCCCCTCTCTCTCTCCCCCTCTCTCTCCCCCCTCTCTCTCTCCATTGCCACAGCCAACTTATGGACCACCCCGCAGGGCTTTCAAGGCAAGAGAGGAACAGAGGTGGTTGGCCATTGCATGCCTCTGCAGAGTGACCCTGGACTTCCTTAGGATCCATTTCTTAGGACGCATTAACAGAAGCATTGTGTCCAGATCACAGGAGGTGGTGGTTCCGCTCTGTTCTGCTATGGTCAGGCCTCACCTGGAGTCCTGTGTCCAGTTTTGGGCACCACACTTTAGGATGTTGAGAAGCCTGAGCGTGTCCAGAAGAGGGCAACTAGGAGGGTGAGAGGGTTGGAATCCAAGTCCTATGAGGAAAGGCTGAAAGAGTTGGGTATGTTTAGCCTGGGAAAGAGAAAGCTTAGAGGGGACATGATTGCAGTCTTTAAGTTATCTGAAGGGCTATCATGTAGAAGATGGAGCAGATCTATTCTCTCTTGCTCCGGATTGCAAGACTAGATCTAATGGGTGGAAATTAAAAGGGAGTCGATACCGGCTAAATATCAGGAGAAACTTCCTAACTGTCAGGATGGTTGAGCAGTGGAACAGACTGCCTCGGGAGGTAGTGGATGCTCCTTCCCTGGACGTTTTCAAGTGGAGGCTGGATGACCATCTTCTGGGTATGTTGTAGGGCCATCTTTCGGCTTTGCTCCTGCAGGGTGCAGGGGGTTGGACTAGATGACCTGCAAGGTCCCTTCCAACTCTATGATTCTGTGATTCCTGGGGGTGGTCTCCCACCCAAATACTAACTAGGGCCTGCCCTGCTTAGCTCCTGAGATCTGACCGGATCAGGCTAGCCTGGCCTGCCCAGGTCAGGAGATGTCATGGTTTAGGACCCATTAAAGGTGACTATCAATGAACTCTGGGCACGGCTGTGTTGTTGTGAACATGCTGATCATTTGCCATAGCCAGCTCTCCCCCCATGGGGAAAGCCCCAATAACAAATCTTTTTTGAAACCGCTTGGACTTGGGAGCAGTTCTGAATTTCCTGCGACTGCGTGCATTTTCTGCTTCAAAGAGGCATGCCAAAAGAAGAAACAGTAAGTACTGGAACTGGCTAAAACGGCAGGGTCATGTTACTCAGCCGGGTGATGAACTTTCTATTCCATTTCCCCCTTATTTTCCTCTTGTCCTTAAACTACCCAAAGTTAATGAATTCTGAAATAGAAGAAAAACAGAGTTAAAATTGGGGAGGGGGGGATAATTTGGCCTCAGGGAAGGAAATCTGAGAGTACGTCAGCCCCCCAAAAATGCACTGTTGGTTTATCAAATTCACTCATTTAAATATTTATTTATTTAAGCTTTTCTAGCCCGCTCTTTGGCTTGGCTGGGATGACCAACACTAGCCCGGTCTCATCCAATTTAGGAAGCTAAGCAGGGTCATCCCCGGTTAGCACTTGGATGGGAGACCTATGAGGAAGTCCACAGTTGCTACGTACACAGGGACAGGTAATGGCAAATCAGCTCCATTTGACTCTTCCCTTGAAAGCGCTATGGGATCTCCACAAGTCGGCCGCGACTTGACAGCCCTTTCTACCACTATATGTTCTTGGGCCTGAGCTGAGTGGCTCAGACTAGCCCAATCTTAGAAGCTAAGCAGGGTCAGGAGGAGGAGGAGGGGGAAGAAGAAGAAGAGCTGGTTTTATACCCCACCCTTCATTCAGAATCTGAGCAGTTTACAATCTCCTTTCCCTTCTCCTCCCCACAACTGGACAACCTATGAGGTAGGTGGCGCTGAGAGAGCTCTGAGGGAACTGCTCCTGAGAGAACAGCTCTCAAATAAGTTGTAACTGACCCAAGGACACACAGCTGCATGTGGAAAAGTGGGGAATCAAACCCGGTTCTCCCAGATTAGAGTCCGCGCACTTAACCACTACACCAAACTGACTCTCTGGTTTAGTATTTGGATGGGAGATACACGCACACACCTGGAATACCGGGGCTGCTACGGGGTCGCCATGAGTCAGTTGTGGAGTCTTGTGAGCAAAAATTCTACTTTGTGAGCTATTGATATTAAAGTTGTGAGTGAGTGATTTGGCTACTGCATAAACTAGTTTGCTCTGGAGCCCTCCTTCCTGAGCGAAGACAAACATGTGTGTAAAGGTAAAGGTAAAGGTTCCCTTGCTTGAAAGCCAGTCGAATCTGACTCTAGGGTTGCGGCGCTCATCTCCATTTCAAAGCCGAAGAGCCAGCGCTGTCCAAAGACGTTTCCGTGGTCATGTGGCTGGCATGACTAAACACCAAGGTGCACAGAACACTGTTACCTTCCCACCGAAGTGGTACCTATTTATCTACTTGCAATTTCTTGCTTTCAAACTGCTAGGTTGGCAGGAGCTGGAACTAGAGACAGGAGCTCACCCCATCATGCAGCACTCTCGGGTCTTGAACTGCTGAACTACTGACCTTCCACAGCCTGCAGTTCAGTGTCTTAACCACTTGAGCCACTGCAGCTCCTTAAACACGTGTGAGCCAGAGGCTAAAAAACTGTGAGCTAGCTCACACTAACTCAACTTAGAGGGAACACTGGACCTGACCGTACTTTATTTATTTATTTATTTATTTATTTATTTACTTATACTTACACAAACGACTCCCTCTTCCCCCACTGGGAACACAAACTGGCTTACAAAGAAATGCAGAAAATATAGTTTAGGCAATAGAAAAGACAGAATACAAGTCTGACATCCTAGACTGGACGTGTACCTGGATGGTGGCTCACTCAGGGCCAGGGGCCGTCAGCTCAGAGCCAGAGACGAAGCATTTGTGCCTCTAGGCACACCCGGGCTTGGAGACTGGTACCAAAGCACAGTTACAGAAGGCCGGGCCGGATTCCGTTGTTTCCTTCCCCTTGTCCATTTGCATACGGCCCTTCCTCCAAGAAGCACTTCATTCCCCACTCCTCCATCCCACCCCCCTTCCATCTCATTCAAATGGCAGAGATTCTCCCAAGAAGAAACATATTTTAGACAGAAGAAGCGTATTTTATAACAATAAAGGCTCTTGCTTCATAACCTCATCTAATTAATTGTAGATTTTGCATGCGCATAAAATCTGAACCTTAACTCGCTGTGTGAGAGAGCACCCTATAAATAATAATTAATTATCATACGGCATTATGTGTTAGAATAGCTAGGAGATCCTAAGATTGTCTGGCAGTTAGAAGTTCTAGCTCTTTACCATTATGCACCACTAGGTGGCGTGCGAACTTGTTTTGAAGGCAAGAGATGTTTCAGGGGTGGTTTGCCATTGCCTGCCTCTGCATCATGACCCCGGTATTCCAAATACTAGCTGAGGCCGACCCAGCTTAGTTTTTGAGGTCTGATGGGATTGGGCTAACCTGGGCTACCCAGGTCAGGGCACCGCATCCGATACTGACAGAAAACGAATAACTCTTTGAGGTGCGTGCAAGCCAGTGGGGAACCAGGCATCTCCTGTCTGTTTCCAGAAGATAAAGCATACCTGAGTCCAAAGTAAGCGTAGGTAAACACTGAAATCTGCGCAGAGACAAAGGTGTGGTCCACTGGGCTACTGCAGAATGTTTCTGTTTCTGCACCACCCAACATTCCACTGATTTTTGAAGCCTCCGAGGCAGAGCTCACAGAGCAGAAATATCAAGAGCAAAGGTGGCTGACGTACCTTTCTCACCAGTCTTACCATCTGGCAGTGAGTGAAGCATATATACGGGATGAAGAAATACGCTTCCTCACGTCGTCCTTTCAAACTTCTGTGAGGACTTTGGCACACGGGGCACTGGTGCGTGTGCACGCATGCTATATCCTGACACCATGGAAGATGAAAGTCACCCCTCTAGCATGGAGATAGCCCCCACAAGAACACAAGCTGCTTTTGCTGCTTCTGCATGCCAAGCGGGCGTTCTACCACAGACACCTCCCCAGAAACGACTCTAAGAATGCCGCTATTCACATGATACATGTGAAGTGGCCTTATACTGGATCAGACCCTTGGTCCGTCGAGGTCAGTATTGCTCTTCGGGGTCTCAAGAGGAGGTCTTTCACATCACCTACTGCCTGGTTCTTTCAGCAGGAGACACTGGGGATTGAACCTGGGACCTTCCGCATGCCAAGCACACGCTCTACCACTGAGCCACAGGGCCTCCCCCATGACTGTACACAGGGCCACCTGGCTCCAAATGGTATAGCCCTGGCCCTGGACTTACTGAACCCAGGAGCCGAAGTCCCATTTCCACCCAAGTGTGTGTGTAGGGGTCAAGCACAGTTAACCTCTGAGGTGTGGTGGGTCGGGGCTGACCTATCCTGCTTCAGATCCCTTTTAAGTCCTACTCCAGGGCTATTTTTGGGCAGGAACATACAGGAACGGAGTTCCGGCTGGCTCCCGAGTTGGCCACACCCAGCAGGAACTCATTAGCATAATAAGCCACACCCAACAGCAGAAACTCATTAGGATTGGCTACATTAGGGCTGGGTAGCCTAACATGCAAAGGAGTTCGGGTTACGAAAAAAGCCCTGGGTTTCGACAACAAACAAGGTAAACAGAATAAGAAGCAAAAGGTGGGTGTGGCTGGATGACCACACTTCTGGTAACATGGGGGTGTGGCCTAATATGCTAATGAGCTGTGCGGTCAGGGGTGTGGCCTAATATGCTAATGAGTTTCTGCTGATGGGTGTGACCTATTATGCTAATGAGTTCCTGCTGGGCTTTTTCTACAAAAAAAGCCCTGTCCTACTCCATAGGCAGCACAAAGGAAACCCCGGTAGCTTCAACACTGGTCACATCATTGCTTCCGACTGGGAGAAACGCAGACGGAGGACACTAATACACACGCTGGAGGACGGCTGCCCACATGCCCCAAGGACAAGACTCAAGTGAGGGCCCTCTTAGGAGGTCCGGGAACAGAAGTGAGTTCTTCAGAGGGGTTGCTGAGCTGAATGATACCCACACATCTATGTACCACCTCCTCCTTCTACAAGCTCAGACTGCCTCCTTGTCAATTCTTAGCAATTAACTGTCATCACAAATCACTTCAGAATGAGGAGGCAAAGGTCACTAGTACTGAGGGCTGCCAACCTCCAGCTGGCACCTGGAGATCTCTGCCTATTACAATTGCTCTCCGGACTCCAGTTCCCCTGGAGAAAATGGCTGCCTTGGAAGGTGGACTCTATGGGAGTCTACTCTGCTGAGGTCCTTCCCTTCCTGAGGTCCCTCCCCTCCTCAAACCGGCTCTCTCCCCAGGCTCCACTCCCAAAATCTCCAGGTATTTCCCAGTCCAGAGCCGGCAACCCGACAAACCTGACTCTCTGCGGGAGACTTACCATTATCCCATAACTGTAATGATACCGCTCTTACTGCCAATTCGGCTCTGAATGGTGATTATCCCCTAACCATTTATAGTCCTTGACATCTGCAGGCAGCCTCTCCTCAGTACCCACTTCCTTGTATGCCTAATTGCATCTGTTGTTTCTGCCACCATAGAGGTCGCTTTGAATTCCTGCTGAGGTTTCCTTTCCAGTGGGGATAGTCGCAGCCTCTTCAGCTACAGGCTCCTGAGCATCTCTCAGGGGAAGGGCAGCCTCTCCGAATGTGACTTCTGCTCCTTCCGTAGATGGAGCCAATACACCGGCCCAGGACAGACTGGCAATTTGCCCCGATAGCCAGTCGTGGCAAAAAAAACCCGGATTAAACAATACCGGGTTTTCCCGTCCACACAGCGGGGACCGCTGCCAGAAGATACAGGACGGAGGCGCGCGGGGGCGTTCAGACTGCCGCGACGGAGGCGTGCTATATTCGCCGTTTCCCCATTAATTTGGCTACGGGTGTATGTGCGCATTTTGCCAATTTTTTTTTTTTTGCCCTGCAACGCCGGCACCGCATTGGGCAGTGGAGCGGAGCGCAGCCAATCACACCGCTGCTGCCTCATGCCCAATGCGGGTTGCTCCCGGCTTTTCGGCTGCGCGTTCAGACTCCCCGGAAGCGGAGAACCGCGCGACGAACGCAGGCTTTCAAGATTTGCGCCGGCTTTTATCAGGTGTTTTTTTAATCCGGCAGTGAAGCGCAACAGCACCGGTAGGCTACGGGTGGGGGACGCCAGGCAGATGTGCCTGTGTGAACATTCCATTTACTCCGGTATTGAATCGTTGTCAGCCTGGGTCCCATCCCGCGGCAAATTGCCAGTCTGTCCTCGGCCACCCTCTAAGCTGTGAAGTCTTGTGAGCAAAACTTCTACTTTGTGAGCTACTGACATTAAAGTTGTGAGTGAACAATTTGGCTCCTGCATAAATTAGTTTGCTTTGGAGCCCTCCTTCCTGAGCTAAGACAGAAACGTGTGAGCTGGAGGCTAAAAAACTGTGAGCTAACTCACACTAACTCGGCTTAGAGGGAACACTGGTTGGAACTGTATGTTACTTTCCTTTAACAGTTCATTGTTTGATGTTGGGGCGCCCCAAATTCAGGTCAAGTGACAAAAGATTGCCCGGTGCTCCCAGCTCCGTCTGTCGCTCTGTATAATCACCTCCTGCTTATATTTGACTGTTCCTCACTATAGGCGTGCCTTTATGCTGGCTCGCCTTAATGCTCCACCATCTAGAGTTTTGTAAGGGAGGTATCTTGAGATACCATTCTCTGACAGAATATGCAACTGTGGTGCAGGTAGTGTAGACACCCTATATGATGTGAATCATTTCAACATAATTGCTTTTCTGAGCCTAAAAATCTTTTAATTCTTCCTTTGCTCCAAAATAGAGATCACAGGAGGAGATCAGCCCTTTTATTAGAAGATAATAGCAGACCTATGAGTCTTAGCTGTGAAATTTTATGCATCTGTGATAGATTTTCGCAGCCGTTCGCAGCTTTTTCTATATTTGAGGAGGAGGAGGAGGAAGAGGATTTATACTCTGCCCTTCACGTAGAGTCTCAGAGTGGCTTACCATCTCCTTCCCTTCCTCTCCCCCCACAACGGACACCCTGTGAGATAGGTGGGGCTGAGAGACCTCTTTCGAGAACAGCTCTGAGAGAACTGAGACTGACCCAAAGTTACCCAGCTGGCTGCATGTGGAGGAGTGGGGAATCAAACCCGGTTCTCCCAGATTAGAGTCCGCCACTCTTTAGCCACTACACCAAACTGAACTAATATGCTAAGAAGCCGTATGAGGTAGATAGGTGGCTAGATAATCACCCCCTGTGGTAGCCATTTTGTGCCGTATGTTAACTAATATGTTAAGAAACCGTATGAGGTAGATAGGTGGCTAGATAATCACCCCCTGTGGTAGCCATTTTGTGCCGTATGTTAACTAATATGTTAAGAAGCCGTATGAGGTAGATAGGTGGCTAGATAATCACCCCCTGTGGTAGCCATTTTGTGCCGTATGTTAACTAATATGTTAAGAAGCCGTATGAGGTAGATAGGTGGCTAGATAATCACCCCTGTGGTAGCCATTTTGTGCCGTATGTTAACTAATATGTTAAGAAGCCGTATGAGGTAGATAGGTGGCTAGATAATCACCCCCTGTGGTAGCCATTTTGTGCCGTATGTTAACTAATATGTTAAGAAGCCGTATGAGGTAGATAGGTGGCTAGATAATCACCCCCTGTGGTAGCCATTTTGTGCCGTATGTTAACTAATATGTTAAGAAGCCGTATGAGGTAGATAGGTGGCTAGATAATCACCCCCTGTGGTAGCCATTTTGTGCCGTATGTTAACTAATATGTTAAGAAGCCGTATGAGGTAGATAGGTGGCTAGATAATCACCCCCTGTGGTAGCCATTTTGTGCTTATGCCCACCACCCTGTGTCAGAATTCACCCCCAAGGGGACCCCTGGTCTAGAAGGCAGCTGAAGTCACAGCCACTGGGTGGGTCAACCCAAAACAAGTCTTAGGAGCCGGGCACAGTGTGGACGAGTGTATTCGGGTGAAACAGAAGCATTTTGGAACAGCACTACAACCACGTTGAGCGATTCCCAAAGGGTACTGTACATCATCACAGAGAAATACTGTTCACCAGAACGCAGGAAAAAATGTAAAGACAAATTAGGGTTGCCAACTCTGTGTTGGGAAATACCTGGAGATTTGGGGGCAGGAGTCCAAGGAGGGCAGGATTTGGGGAGATCGGGGACTTCAGCAGGGTGTCATGCCATAGAGTCTGCACCTTCCAGAGAGGCCACTTTCTCCAGGTGAACTGATCTCTATCGCCCGAAGATCAGTCATAATCCCAGGAGATCTCCAGACACCACCTGGAGGTTGGCAAGCCTAGGACTATGGAGGGCTGAAATGCTATATGGCCTGTTGCTTTTGAGCTTACTGTTGTCAGAGATCTCAAAAAAGAACCCCAGGAAATTTAACTAGACTGAATTTGACTCATACAAAAAAAGAACAACAGGGAGGACTGTTCTTTCATTGAGAAAATACAAGGCTTTACAGATTGGTCAGTCAAGAGGGCTTCACAAACAGGCTACATCTGAAATCCATATTTCAGTCATTCTGTGGAATGGAAAAACACGGCCCTCTGCTGCAACCCCTCCCCCTTGTGCCCACGTTATGGAAGGAGACAGGTCTTGAATACAATATATAATGGGCATAATCAACCATTAATGTTATTTGCTTTTCAGTCATGAATGAGCTGGCTGTGCGGGGAAGGGTATTCCACCGCATAGCTGACACAGAGTTTTGGGCCTCCTGGTTTGGGAGGAAATGCTGAAATCCAGCCTCTTAGTCAGAAAGAGGAGGAGGAGGAGGAGGAGGAGGAGGAGGAGGAGAAGAAGAGTTGGATTTGTACCCTGCCCTTCACTCAGAGTCTCACTTACCATCTCCTTCCCTTCCTCTCCCTGCGACAGACACCCTGTGAGGTAGGTGGGGCTGAGAGAGGTCTGAGAGAACTGTGACTGGCCCGAGGTCACCCAGCTGGCTGCATGTGGAGGAGGAGTGGGGAATCAAACCCGGCTTTCCGGATATTAGAGACTGCCGCTCTTAACCCTACACCAAACCGAAGAGTGCCGAGTATTCCAAAGGCCCAAGTATTCTGTGTCATCAGAGAGTGCAAAGGTCCATTGTGAGCAACAAAATCCATTGATTGTCATGGGTGATGCCTCCCCATGTGGTATCAGCACTGTCTTGAGGTGTCTTCAGGCATCAATAGAGGTCCGCCTACCACAGTCTTCTCAAGATGAATGACTCCAATAGCACGGGATGACACCCCAGTTGCCATTGTGGCCCTTCCTTATAGACACAGGCCACAAGCCAATGCTGGAACTGTTTTGCCTCCGCCCGACAGACAACTAGGAGCTTTTCTGCACACTCGACTTACTACTGATTTTCTGGGCAGTTGATTCACAAGCATTGGAACCAGTTTGGGCATGGTTCTGCTGCATGTCTACCTTCCCTGTCCATTTTCACAGTTGTGGAGTCACTTCATTGTCTTCCACACATGCCTTTAATTTTCAAGAGAGCCAGTTTGGTGTAGTGGTTAAGTGTGCGGACTCTTATCTGGGAGAACCGGGTTTGATTCCCCACTCTTCCACTTGCACCTGCTGATGTGACCTTGGGTCAGTCACAAGCTCTGGCACAGCTGTTCTCTCAAGGACAGTTTGTGTTAGAGTTCTCTCAGCCCCACCTACCTCACAGGGTGTCTGTTGTGGGGAGGGGAAGGGAAAGGAGTTTGTAAGCCGCTCTGAGATGCCTTTGGGCAGTGAAGGGTGGGGTATAAATCCAAACTCTTCTTCTTCTTCAAGGGAGGGTGCTGTTGTTATCGGTGGCATCATTGGTGGGGTCACGGCACCCCCTTTTCATTTTCAGCACGTGTTATATCAATATATCAGCATCATGATTGCATTTGTAAAGGCACTAAAATACCAATATACTGGTGTAGTGAAAGGTTAAGTAGGTTCTCTGCATTCCTAGCTTTCTTTTTAAAAAAGAGTAAGTCTCTAGCTTCTTCTCTTGCAGAGATATAAGGAAAATGGCATATCTCTGCAAGGGAAGAGACTAGAGACTTAACTTTATTCTTAAGTGGAAACTGGGACTTCAGAGAACCCACTAAATGTATCATTACAACAGTATATATCTATATCAATGTTTTAGTGCCTTTTTTAAAAATAATAGTCAAAACTAGAACTAATTGCCCTCAGGGCAAGGGGGCAGGATTGTGAAGAGGGAATGGTGATGATAACCATTGAAAAGTGGGCTGGAGGTGGGGGGAAACATCACACGCCTAAGGAAACAGCCAACCCATAACCAGCTTTCAACAGAAGATCAGGGTAAGAGTGGCCTCAAAAGAAACAGGGAGGGAAACAGGGGACACAACAGACAAAAAATGAAAACTAGAGGCACAAACTTGCCCAGAGAAATCAGGGGATGAACCGAGGCAGGATGGGACCAGAACTGATGGTGGGGAAAGGATGTGGAAAAGCCCTAAAGATCATCTCTGTGCGTGTTTCAATGGACATCCTTTTTGAATATGCAGGATGAGGCCCTGCAGAATAGGCCAGGGCGCCCCTGCTGATGCCTGGAGCCGCCTTCCCCTCACATTCATCATCCATGAAGAGCAACTCACCCCTTCCTCTGGTGGGCAGACAGGCCGTTGCGCATCTCAAGGGAAGCAATGGAGACATGCAATACAAGGAACGTGTTGCTCATTCAGCATCTCTTGCCCAGGCAGGCAGCAAAGTGGCAGGAGACTCCTGGTGGGAAAAGTCGCCCCTGTGGAAGCAGCGGAAAGGTCAGGATAGAAGCATCGGGGATGACATCCATGCAGCCGTGCGGTTGGCATCCACGCAGTTCTAATTGTGGAACTCATTTAGTCAGCTCCTACAGCCTCCCAAAAAGGTAAAGGTAAAGGTTTCCCCTACTCGAAAGCTAGTCGAATCTGACTCTAGGGGGCAGTGCTCATCTCCATTTCCAAGCCAAAGAGCCAGCACTGTCCAAAGACATTTCCGTGGTCACATGGCTGGCATGACTAGACACTGAGACGCACGGAACACTATTACCTTCTACTTGCAATTTCTTGCTTTTAAGCTGCTAGGTTGGCAGGAGCTGGGACCAGAGACGGGAGCTCACTCTGTCATGCGCCACTCAGGTCTCGAACTGCCGAACTACCAGCCTTCCAGTCTGCAGCTCAGCATCTTAACCTCTGAGCCACTGTGGCCCTAAATAAATATTTGAATCAAGCCACACTGAATTCGACGAGGCCTAGTGTGCCACAAGTTATCATCGTCCAGGTGGGGTCTGGAGATCTCCCGGAATTACAACTGACCTCCAGACGACACAGATCAGCTCCCCTAGAGAAAATGGCTGCTTTAGACAGTGGACTCCGTGACCCTGTATCCTGATGTCCCCTCCCAAATCTCCAGGAATTTCCCAAACTAGAGTTGACAACCCTAGCTGGGATGTTAACAAATGCAGAGTTCCAGCAGAGCGGAACTTACCTTTCCTCTGTGAGTGCTCCCGCACTTTTTGCTAGCCCTTCTTCTACTGATGTCCCACATGAAAGCGAGTCGCCCAGATGCACAGTATTCTGCCATGGCCCTCCTGTAATGCATGTGCAAAAGAAAGTTTAAAAGGGAGGTGTGTTTCCACCCTCAGGGGTGACAGCAAAGGCTGCGGAAAGATGTGAACCTTCTTCGGAGCCTGTGAGGTAGAGCTACATATAAGAGCCAGTGTGGCTCAGCAGCCCCCACGTCCACAAACCTGAAGACCAACTCAACGCAGCAAGGAGAACCATCAGCAGATGCATTAAACCCATTCCCTCCTGTTGGCTCCTCACGTTGTGCCACATCAGTCCCCTGCATCTCTGAAGACAAGATGTTCTTCTTCGTGAATATAGAAGGATCGTTGAAAACAGAGTGTTGCCCATCCACAAAGATGTGGCTGACTCGGGCCTATCCAGACTAAGAATCTGGTATCCATCAGGTCGTGAACATGGATGCTGTCAGTTCCATCCTGATAAACACCAATGAGAGACCCACAGGATTGGACTTGCCACATAAAGTGTGGAAGGTGCCTGATAGAATATGAACAGGCTTCGGCAGCTGTGCAGATCTGTAGTTTAAATGGGGCAAAATACTAGGTTCCAAATGCAATTGTGGTGTGGGCTGCCAAACTATTTTCCATCTGTGACAGGAATGTGAGCGTCATGCTTTCCAGGGAGATGTGACAAAGCTCTCCCCAGCTCCGACTGAGTGGACTGAAAATCTAGATATTAGTATTTAGGGGGATTACTCAATCGGTCTACGTACCCGTTGTATCAACTTGGTTATGTGTTTTACATTATATACTTCCTGTGTGTAACTCTGCCATACGATAAATAAATAGATAAAGAAAGAAATAGTCCCAGATTCAATTCCTGGCATCTCGTGTTAAAAGAATCAGGTAGCAGGTGATAAGAAAGACCTCCACCTGAGACCTTGGAGAACCCGCCGCCAGTCCCAGTAGACAGCACTGACTGTGAGGGACCAACGATTCAATTCAAGGCATTGTGTTTGTCTGGATATAAGCTAAGACAAAGCAGAGGAAAGTGGCAAACGCCATGACGAAGCAGAGGTTCTGGAGCACTTTGGCTGGAATGAGGCGGCAACCAAGAGCAGCCAGAACTGCATTTGCACAAAGCAACACCCCAACGCTCAAAATTATATTGTCCACGTAGTTTGACATTTAGACAAACGGCTGCTTCTGGGTTACAAACACAACACTGTACAGGGTCCCCCCACTCCCCAAAGGCTGTAGTTGGGCAACCTATTGCCGACATTTAAACTGTCTATTTGCCCTCCTGCACCCTGACTTGCATGATCCAGGTTAGCCCAATCTTGTCAGATCTTGGAAGAAAGGCAGGGTCGGCCCCGTTTCGTCCTTGGATGGGAGACCACCAAGGAAATCCAGGGTTGCTACGCAGAAGCAGATGATGGCAAACCACTTCTGTTCACCGCTTGCCGTCACCTGGATGGCTCCAGTTAGCCCGATCTCATCAGACCTCAGAAGCTAAGCAGGGTCGGCCCTGGTTAGTCCTTGGATGGGAGACCACCGAGGAAGTCCCGGGCTGTTATGCAGAGGCAGGCAGTGGCAAAGCCAGCTCTGTTGGTCTCTTGCTTTGAACACCCCCAGGATAAGTCAGCTGTGACTTGACAGCATAAAAAAAAAAAAGTTTCTGGCCTAGAATTTCTCTGTCTCGACTGCCATCCGCTCGGGACCCCTCTGCCTCCCTTCTGGCTTCCCAGACCAAAACATGCGCCAGCCGTTCAAACAGCTCTGTGCATTATGTTGTCGAAGGCTTTCACGGCCAGAGTTCATTAGCTGCTGTAGATTTTCCGGGTTGTGTGGCTGTGGTCTTGGCATTGTAGGACCTGACGTTTCGCCAGTGGCTGTGACTGGCATCCTCAGAGGCATCACACAGGAAGATGGAGTCCTCTCTGGGTCAAGGTGAGAAGAAAAAAATAAAAATAAAAAATAAATAAATTACCTGCCTACCATTTTTCTTCTCACCTCGACACAGAGAGGACTCCGTCTTCCTGTGTTATACCTCTGAGGATGCCAGTCACAGCTGCTGGCGAAACGTCAGGCCCTACAATGCCAAGACCAGTGTTCCCTCTAAGCTGAGTGAGGGTGAGCCAGCTCACAGGTTTTCAGCCTCCGGCTCACACATTTTTGTCCTCACTCAGAAAAGTTGGCTCCAGAGCAAACTAATCGATGCCGCAGCCAAATCGCTCACTCACAGCCTGAATGCCGGCAGCTCACCAAGTAGAATTTTTGCTCACAAGACTTCACAGCTTAGAGGGAGCGTTGGCCAAGACCACGACCAGACAACCCGGAAGATCTACAGCAACTAATCTCTGTGCATTCTTATCCATTCTGATTGGCTTTGCTTGTTGGCGCGGTTTGATTTGTTAACTGCATTCATTAGATGCATAAGCTGAGACCACGCTAAGGGTATCGTTTATAGATTTTGCAAATTATGTGTTTTAGAGCCTTCTCTCTCTCTCTCTCTCTCTCTCTCTCTCTCTCTCTCTCTCTCTCTCTCTCCCCCTTTGAAGAAAAAAATGACAACCGCGAACGGCCCATCTGCCACCCTGGAATGCTGAGTCGCTCCTTCTTCAAGGTTTGCTTATGTAGCAGCTCCATCGCTCGTGTTTATACTGCAAGGTTTGGCCTGTGTGCTCTCTGCTGAGAAAACTGACTGACTTCACGGGTCAGAAATGCAGCAAAGCAATCTCTCTCCATTCACTGTTACTGCACGGTGTGCGTATGCACGGTTGCGGGGGTGGGGCGGGGGAGCTCCCAGCACAGCTCAGTTCTCCGGCTACACCTAATTTCAACAAAACAAGAACAGACAAGCAAGACATTGACCAGAGAGAAATACCACTAAACTGGCTTATCAAACAACTCTTTGGGAGATTGTCCCTTTCCATTAGCAACTCTCCGAGGCCGGGCAGTTCAGCCAGGGAATGGGAAGTCTGCCCCAGAGAAAAACAGCAGCATATTTTCTGCTAAACAGTTTTGTTTGCTGAAATCATTTTATGTTTGACTCTGACTGGCTTGGATTTGGGGGTGGGGGGAGAGAACACTGCAGAAGATGGGCAGCTTGGGAACACAAGTGTTTTTATCCCACGGAAGGGGGCCGCTTGGGCCAGGAGACATGGAAGACCGGCCGAAACATTAAACACACATGATGAGCCAAGGTCACGAGAACCTAGCCTGGAGAATGCAGCGGAGGCTTCTGTCAGCCGGCTGCCATGGCTGGGAATGTGGAGGATGCTTCTGCCTCCCGCTTTCTCCTCCACCCCCCTGCTACCCTCTTATCGGCCAGTGGCCTTGAAACGCTGCTCTGCCTGCTCTCACCTTCCCACTCATCTTTCCTGAGAATGTATAACCGTTGCTCTTTGCCCGCGTCTCCAGGTGCCTGCCTATTGGCCTCAGTGTATCAGGGGGTTATGTTTGAGGGGGGTATATATCCTTTGCTTCTGTACCTGAGCCCGCCATTCCTGACACAAGAGTTCGTGGTGTCTCGTACTAACCTCAATAAACTGAACTTCATGAAGCATCGTTGTTGAGTGTTTTGACTGGGACCCCTGACACCTTCCCGTGGTTGTATTCAATGGAGAAAATTGAACCAAGGCCCCGGTCATAAGGGCCAGAAAACGCGGGGGAGAGGCGTGGCTGCTCGCCCCGAAGTAAAATAAAGCGGGGTAGTCCCCCGAGTTGCTATGCTCCAGCTGTTAACCCCAATTACACGGCAATGCTGAAGCGTGGCAAAAAAGCAGCACACTGCGATCACACAAACCACACTGTTTGTATGTGTGTATGCACCATTTGGGGGGGGCGGGCTGCTGTTGGTGTCTTGTTTGTGCGCATGCCCCATGTGGCATTGGTGCGCATCCTATGGACACTTACAACATCCGGTTTGCTCCAGGATGTGGGCGGGCACTGGATGCCACAGGATACTGGCACTCCCGCGATCAGATGCCCGCCTTTGCCCCACATTTTCCAGAAATTAGTGCTCCTTCCATGGTGTTTTTTTACTCCACATCTTCGGCGGGAAGCCGTGTGTTGGCCACGGGAGTGCTATGCCTCCCAGATGTGCTGCTGTGATCGTGCCCAGAAACTCTACAGGGCTACCATGCCTTTGGCGGGGCAAATGCTCCGTGTGACCGGGGCCAAAGGACATCTTCAGGTACTGAATTCTTGTTCTTTTCAAATCAGCAGGTACGTGTTAGGTCATTGGTGTGACATATCCCCCCCCTTGGGAAATGCTGATGAAATGGCGGCTCAACCCTCAAAGCCAACCTGGTGGCCCAAATGCCATCATTATCTTGGGAGGCCTTCCAGGGCATTGATTTGGTCCTCCTGCCTTGTAATGCTCATGGCTTGTCGATGTCAGAGGGTGCGCTGATGGCCACAGGAATGAACAGCTTTAAAGGGGGATTAGATAGATTCATGGAGGAGAAGTCTATCAATGGCTAGTAGCCATGGTGGCTGAGGGGAACCTCCACATTCAGAGGCACCAAACCTCTGAATCTCAGAACCAGGGGGCAACCTCAGGGGAAGGCCTCGGCCTCTATGCCCTGTTGTTGGCCATCCAGATGGACTGGTTGGCCATTGTGTAAGACGGGATGCTGGACTAGATGGACCACTGGTCTGAAACAGCAGGGATCTTCTGATGTTCTTCTCAGGGAAAGGCCTCAGACTTTCTGCCCTTTTGTCAGCCCTCCAGAGGGATTGGTTGGCCACTGTGTGAGACAGGAAGCTGGACTAGATGGACTATTGGTTTGATCCACCACAGCCCTTTTTCTGTTCTTATGTACTCTGGTGGCCAAGAGGTACCTGACAAGCCTAGAGAGAAGGCAGTAGCTTCAGCCCTGTCCTCCAGGTTATACAGCCAGGGGGTGGGGCGCAGTTATATAGTTAAGACAAAGGCCTTTTTCAGCATTTACCCCTTTACTCATTACATGACTGAACATCCCATTAATGAAGGAATCAAGACAATTTGTCCTGTCAATATGAAATTGGTTACTCAAAAAAAAATCTACCTATTGTTAATAATCCAATGATTAAAAAAGGCTTAAATCAGTTTAAAACATTTGCTTTGTACTGCAGGGTTCCTGCATCTACATATAACTTCTGTCATAGAATCATAGAATGTTAGAGTTGGAAGGGACCTTGCAGGTCATCTAGTCCAACCCCCTGCACTCTGCAGGAGCACAGCCGAAAGATAGCCCGACATACCTGCAACATACCCAAAAGATGGTCGTCCAGCCTCCGCTTGAAAACGTACAGGGAAGGAGCATCCACCATCTCCCGAGGCAAATTGTTCCACTGCTCAACCACTCTTACAGTTAAGAAGTTTCTCCTGATATCTAGCCAGTAACGACTTCCTTGTAATTTCCACCCATTAGATCTAGTCTTGCAATCCAGAGCAAGAGAGAATAGATCTGCTCCATCTTTTACACGACAGCCCTTCAAATACTTGAAGACTGCAATCATGTCCCCTCGAAGTCTTCTCTTTCCCAGGCTAAACATGTCCAACGCTTTCAGCCTTTCCTCATAAGACTTGGATTCAAACCCTCTCACCCTCCTGGTTGCCCTCTTCTTTCAAAATATCTAAATATCTATCTTGTTGTTCAGTCGCACAGTCGAGTCCGACTCTTCGTGACCCCATGGACCACATCATGCCAGGCCCTCCTGTCTTCGGTCGTGCTCTGGAGTTTGCTTCATTTCATGAAACATTTATCTAAATATAACTAAATAACACATTCTTGACACTATCAACGTTGTATATTAGAAGAAGAAGAAGAAGAAGAGTTTGGATTTATACCCCGCCCTTCACTGCCCAAAGGCGTCTCAGAGCGGCTTACAAACTCCTTTCCCTTCCCCTCCCCACAACAGACACCCTGTGAGGTAGGTGGGGCTGAGAGAACTTCTGACAGAAACTGTCCTTGAGAGAACAGCTGTGCCAGAGCTTGTGACTGACCCAAGGGCACATCAGCAGGCGCAAGTAGAGGAGTGGGGAATCAAACCCGGATAAGAGTCCGCGCACTTAACCACTACACCAAACTGGCTCTTAGTTGTAAAAGTTACATATATTACACCCTCCTTCCCTCAATATAGGTTACTATAGGTTGTATTATTGGTACAATAGCATATTTGTGTAGGACTGTTGTTAACACTTCTTTGTTATGCATGTATTTGATAATTAGTTATGCATGTATTACTAATTAGTTATGCATGTATTAAGGAGCTGCGGTGGCTCAAGTGGTTAAGACGCTGAACTGCAGGCTGTGGAAGGTCAGTAGTTCAGCAGTTCGAGACCCGGGTGCCGCATGACGGGGTGAGCTCCTGTCTCTAGTTCCAGCTCCTGCCAACCTAGCAGTTCGAAAGCAAGAAATTGCAAGTAGATAAATAGGTACCACTTCGGTGGAAAGTAACAGCGTTCCGTGCACCTTGGTGTTTAGTCATGCCGGCCACATGACCACGGAAATGTCTTCGGACAGCGCTGGCTCTTCGGCTATGAAACGGAGATGAGCACCGCAACCCTAGAGTCGGATTCGACTGGCTTTCGAGCAAGGGAACCTTTACCTTTACTTTACTTATGCATGTATTTGACTATTAATCACAATAAAGTCTTTTGAAACTCAAACAAATAAATAAATACAACTTCTGTCAAAAATGCAACCCTGTTCCTGGGGTCTTGCACTTATTTTTTAAAATGAAAATTTGTTGTGTATTTCCAAATCCTCACAAGCCACATCTTAACTCACTGGCAATTTCGGTAAACACACACAGCACTGCAAATGGAGGGGGGAAAGGAGTAATGCGGACTCACCCTACAACTGCACTTGCTCCAATTCGTCAAACAGGGACTCAGTTTGGTGTTGTGGTTAGGAGTGCGAACTCTAATCCTCCACACACAACTGCTGGTGTGACCTTGGGTCAGTCACAAGTTCTTTCAGAGTGTTTGAAAAGTGTTTCTTTTTCTTTCTTCCAAGGTTCTGGGCTTTCTGCTGGGGATTCAAGGAGAAGGCATTTCTGAGGGGAACGCTGCCCTCGCCCCGCCCCGCCCCGCCCCGCCCCAGACTCTTGGGCTGGCAAGTAGGGTTTGCCAACCTCCAGGTGAGGGCTGGAGATCTCTTGGAATCACAATGACTCAGTTTTGGAAGGTGGGCTCTATGGCGTTCCACCCCGCTGAGGTCATTCTCCTTCCCCAGGACCCGCCCTCCACAATCTCCAGTCATGTCAGAAATGTCGACCCAAACCAGAAGGCCCCTGCAGTAGCCTCAGAAGAAGCCATCAAGGGTCGGGGGGGGGGCTTCCAGAAGAGCCTCAGGATTTAACCTGCTGCCCTGAGAACAGAATAGCTTTAAAGGGGTATTAGATAGAAGAAGCCAGGTCCTAAACAATGTCAAGGGGCCCCAAAGCACTGCCATATTTTTAACCGACTCTGTAAAATTTGAAATGTAGTAAATACTTTTTGCATTTAGAGGTCCCCGAGACCATCAGCAGTAGCTTGCTTAGCTTGGGTGTGAATCCAGCAGTGCCCGAGGGGCTAAGGACACCACCCCCACCT
Organism: Gekko gecko; assembly: GCA_029375565.1. Lineage (NCBI taxonomy): Eukaryota > Metazoa > Chordata > Lepidosauria > Squamata > Gekkonidae > Gekko > Gekko gecko. The sequence continues at coordinate 2,968,031 of JAPDNY010000008.1, forward strand.
CTGCGTTCAGAAGTACCTGGAGATTTGAGGGCGGAGCCTGGGAGGGTGGGCTTGAGGGAGGGAAGGGACCACAGTACGTGGGGTTGCCAGCTCCCAAGCATGCACCGGTGAGGGGCGGGAGGGAGCTTCCCAGGAGTGGGGTGGAGCACTGTGCTGTACCCATGTCACCCGGAAGGGACATGGGCATATCGGGGACGTCGGGTGGTGATGCTCTGGTTTTTCAACAAAACCCAATGGTAGAATTAGTTATAAATCATAGAGTTTTACCCAAAAAACAGAGCATCCCTGCCCAATGTCCCCTACATGCCCACGTCACTTCCGGGTGATACGAGTACATCGCATTTATCTCCGGCTTCCTGGAGGTAAGAGGGGGTAATGGGGGGAAGAGAGGAGCACCCGAAAGTGGGAGTCCCCCACCCGGACCAGGGGACCTGTCAACCCTACCTGTAGGGTATAATGCCAGACAGTCTACCTCCCAAGGCGTTCCTTTTCTCCAGGAGAAATGGAATAAACATTTTTAATAAATAAATAAATAAGCGAATCTATGCCAGCTGGAGATCAGCTGCAATTCTGGGAGATCTCCAGTCCCCACCTGGAGGTTGTACCAAAACTGAGGGTCCCAGTGTTGGGAAGATATGGAAAAATATATGACACTGTCTATAACAGATGTATGCTTAAGATAGATCGATTTTGTGGGTTTTTCTTGTTTTTCTTTTAAAATATTTTCTATACTAGTATATAAATATTAGTGTCAAGTATTACCAAACATAGGTTCACCAAAACAATACATCAAAGAGCAGGTTTATACTATGTTCAAACATCCAAACAGCACCTTGTCAGTTTCATACTCACTAGTCCCAGGGGACTCTAGTAATTTACCCATATTGAATACCAGTCTTTTCAAGGACAGTGATATACACACAAGACATAGTGCAATAAATTCTCTTATGAGTATAAAACCTTTAAATGGCAGCCTTTTCTAGCCCATTGTAACCCTTGCAAACGTAATAACTTATCTAGAGAACATACCTCTCAAGTCCTATCAGGCAGAGTCAGGGTTGCCAAGGCCGAGAAAGTTCCCAAAATCTGAGATATGGCAACTCAGAGGCTTTCTTAATTGACTGAAACAGCAAAACACAAGTTTCACATTTTTACTATGAAGTTCTTAATGGATTCCCCCCCCCATTAAAAAGGTTTAGCATTTGTATGGGCAAGCAGAGCTATGAAGTCACAGAGAATGCAAAATTAGCAAGATGGCACAACATGGGCCATCCAGGGAAAAGCAGTTTGCTTCTACTTGTGCTTGGAGCCTTTGCTGATTAAATTGGCACACCTCCGTTTTCCTCCAGAGACACGCAAGGCCTAAGAGCACAGGGTAGGATTCGAAGCTGTGTTGGGAAAGCAGGGGATGGGTGGGTGGGTGGGTTGGTGGGAGAGTCAGGAATCAGTGCCGTAATGGCTAAAAAATCCCCCAGACACACCTGTCTGTGAACCATCGCCTCCAACCCAGAATGTAATCCCTTAATCCCTATTTAAGAAATAGATTACGTGATTATGGTGCAATGAGGGGAGAGGTACTTCTGCACATGCCCAGAGGGCTTGCAGTCAGTCTTCAAGCAGGGATTATTCTTCACTCAAATGTATTTAGATCCTCCCAGATTCTTCTGTGTTAGGGGTTGGAGGGTTTGAGACAGGCTGGGTATTATACCCCCTCCTCGCTTTGGCCTTGTGCAGTGAAGTGTTTCTTTTTCTTTCTTCTGAGGTTCTGGGCTTTCTACTGGGGATTCAAGGAGGAGGCAAGGCATTTCTGAGGGGAATGCTGCCCTCGCTCACCTCAACCCAGACTCTTGGGCTGGCAAGTTGGGTTTGCCAACCTCCAGGTGAGGGCTGGAGATCTCTTGGAATCACAATGACTCTCCAAAGTGGAGGCCTCAGTTCCCCTGGAGAAAATGGCTGTTTTGGAAGGTGGACTCTATAGCATTACACCCCACTGAGGTCCCTCTGCCTCTTCAGGATCCACCCCACAAATCTCCAGTCAAGTCGAAAGTGGCAACCCTCAACAACTGCTGTGGCTTATTTTAATAGGGACAGGTAAAGAAAGATTCTCTGACAACCCTAATTTTGAGTTAGAGCAGTATCAGTTAGCAATATCAGTTAGAGACAGTTTGCTGTAATGGTCAAGAGTGCAGATTCTAATCTGGGAGAACCGAGTTTGACTCCCCACTTCTCCACTTGCAGCTGCTGGTGTGACTTTGGGTCAGTCACAAGTTCTCTCAGAGCTGTATTCTCAAGGGAAGTCCTCAAAACAGCTCACTCAGCCCCACCTACCTCACAGGGCATCTGTTGTGGGGAGGGAAAGTGGATTATAAGCCACTCGGAGACTCCTTCGGGCAGTGAAGGGTGGAGTATAAATCCAATCTCCTCCTCCTTCTCCTCTTCCTCCTTCCTAAAAACAGCTTTATAGCACCTTTTAATGTTGGGATGTTTTAGATGTTTTTAAGATTGTTTAAATTGTTATTGGTTTGTTTATTCTTTTATGTAAGCCACCCTGAGCCGGGCTTGGCTGGGAGGGTGGGGTATGAATTTGATAAATAAACAAATAAACAAAGGTCAAACATCCACCACTGCCCCCTCAGAAGGGTCAACAAAACAGAAACCACTGTGCAAACGGCTTACCACTATTATTGCAATCTATATTTCGTACAATGATGCTTATTTTTATAAAAGTTGTACAACTGCATATTATTGAGTCACCATGTAACAAAATACCAAAAGATAAGCCGTGTGACAACACTCCATACAGAAAGCCAACCAACTTAATAGAAGTCCATATTCAGGACAAATCCACAGATGAAGGTGCCCTCTGCTTCCGACTTCAGCCTCCAGCTATTTGGCCAATGGCTCCTCATTTCAGCAAAGCCTTCTTCAAAGCCAGAAACTCTTCACATGCACAGCAATGCCTCATAAGGCACAATATATTTACAATTACTACCTTTATACCTTCATCGAATGTACAAAGCCATTAAGACAATTTCCTAGGATGCAGTCCTTCAACATTTATAACTTCTGGTATTTTTACATGAGGTGTGATAGGGCCCTTATATGTTTTTAAATTCTTTGTTAATGAATACATGTATCTTTTTATATACTATACATATTAAGCTTTTATTGTTGGCCTTGGCCCTCTGTTCTGTTTGACCTGCCTTTTTAGGTTCAGGATCCCAGGTTTCAGGGTAGAGTTCCCCCCCCCTCTTTTTGTCCCTAACAATCAGGGCTATTTTGGGGCAGGAATGCACAGGAATGGAGTTCCGGCTGGCTCCCAAGTTGGCCACACCCAACAGGAACTCGTTAGAATAATAGGCCACACCCAACAGCAGAAACTCATTGGGATTGGCTACATTAGGGGTGTGTGTAGGGTTCCCAAGTACTTACCATCTGGGGGTGGGGGACGAATGCTCCCCGGCTGGACCAGTCTTCCTGGTAACGCACCATGCCATCGCCAGGAAGTGATACCAGGTGACGCTCTGGCAATGGGGCTGAAAACTCGATGGTTTCAGCCCCATTGCCAGAGTGTTGCCTACCGTCCCTTCCTGGCAACGGCATGGTGCTCCGCGCCTCTCCTTCCCCTGGGGATGGTCCTGTGAGGACGTATCTATCCCCCGCCGGCACGCGGTAAGTTCTTGGGAAGCCTAGGTGTGTGGCCTAACATGCAAAGGAGTTCCTGCTACAAAAACAGCCCTGGGTTTTGACAACAAACAAGGTAAACAGGATAAGAAGCAAAAGGTGGGTGCGGCTGGATGACCACACTTCTGGTAACATGGGGTCTGTGGCCTAATATGCTAATAAGTTTCTGCTGTTGGGTGTGGCCTATTATGCTAATGAGTTCCTGCTGGGCTTTTTCTACCAAAAAAGCCCTGCTAACAATTAAAGTCAAACATCCACCGTTTCCCCTCACACATTCCCATCCCTCCTTATCTCCTCAGACACAAGACGGATAATGGACCAAGAGCAGGTCACCAAAAAATAGCGGTCCAGTGAGCAAGATATTTAAAAGGACCAGATTAAAAGCATACAGAATTCTAAAAGTACAGGGACTATACTTTTAAAATGTGCACCATTTTTTAAAAAAAAAAATATATATGAAAATGGCACTGAATGAAAATCACACCAAATTAAAATGAATGGTTTGAGCTCCAGCTGGCCATGTTTTATTCAGAGACCTTCTAGTGTTTCAGGATGGGGAAAAACCCTCTGTCCCAGGCTTCTCAACGTGGTGCCCAGGGGCACCATGGGGCCTGTCACTACTTCCTCTGCCACTTGCAGAGCTTTTCAGGAAGTTGGTGGGGCGTTTGTAAGGCAGGGCTTGTTACAAGCTGTCCTCATTCAAACGAAAGTGTTTCTCGTGGATGCAAGAGCAACTGCAGCCCCTGGAGGATCGAGAGGACTAGTCAACATCTGGGTTTGTGATTCCATCCCTCCTTTGGGGGTTTTATACCCTCTCTTTCTGCCTTCACCCCCTCCCCCGAGCTTTCCTTCATCTCTTTTATTATTCTTCTGCAATTCCAGCCTGTGCTAAAAGCACTGCACTGGCTGCCAACAGCATACCGGATTCGCTTCAAGGTGCTGGTTTTGACCTTTAAAGCCCTTTGTGGTCAGGGTCTGGTATACCTGAGGAACCGCCTTTCCCCATACGTTCCCCAGAGAGCACGATATTTAGGGATCCAAAACCGGTTGGTCCTCCTGGGCCCCAAAGACACCAGGCTGGCAATAACCAGGATCAGGGCCATTGTGTATTGGGATTGAATCATTCCTGATTGAATCACCTGAGAGACTGGCTGAGCTTGGAGCACAAGAACAATAGCCTGCCAGGATTCTGAAAGTAACCAGTCTAGTAGTAATGTTATGTAAATAGCCTATCACTGGGAGTGGGGGTGTTTGGGTGTGGCAACAGCAGGCTATTTAACAGAGCTGCGGCTCTGAGGGGTCTGGTCTTGCTCTTGCTGAAACCACAAATAAAGTTGAGCTGACCACAAGACTCAAGCCTGCTCACCCATGGGACCCCCACCATTTCACAAGGGCCTTCTCAGTGGCAGCTCCATACTGGTGGAATGAGCTCCCAGAAGAGATCAGGGCCCTGCGGGACCACTTTGCAAAGTGTAGAGGGAGGTATTGTGCTTGGCTCTGCCTATTACAGCAGTGCCCTGCCATGGATGGTCCAGGCTAACTTGATCTCATCAGATCTCAGAAGCTAAGCAAGGTCAGCCCTGGTTAACATTTGAATAGGAGACCTCCAAGGAATTCTAGGGTCACTACACAGAGGCAGGCAATAGCAAACTGCTTCTTAAGGTCTCTTTCCTTGAAAACCCCATGGAGTCACCATAAATCAGCTGAGATTTGAGGGCACTTTCCTCCCCCATCCATGGCTCCGCCTTCTGTGGCAGCCATATTGGGGGCAGCCATTTTGGTGATGTTTCACAAAAGTCTCCATGCTCTAAAAGACTGGGGATCCCTGTAATCTGAACAGGTCCTTGAATCTGGTTTTTAAAACTCCAAACAACCCATACGGGGGTCATAGCGCCACGTTTCATAAAGTGCCTAAGAGAATTGTGGCTCAGACTCCAAACTATTTAAGAAGCTGCCGAAAGGCAAACTTCGGCAGAGCATCTACCGTGTGAACAATTCGCCTGTGTGCAAAAGGAGAAGAGAGGCTTGGGGAAAGTTTTGTTCCATATCGCTGTTTTCATCTGACTTCAGTTTAGAGGACTGAAGATGGAAAAGTAAACATGGTTGGCTTGAAGTTTTCCCCACTTGCCCTGCTTATGTGACCGTCTCGCCGTGAGACTGCAAAACACAGAGGGATGGAAAAAACCTTCAAAAGAGTGTGCAGAGGAAAAAAGGGCAAGAATGGAGCACGGGCCTGAGATGTCCTTCCTCTCAACTGTTCCCTGAAAACAAAAATCCAGTGTCCAGATTAGCTGTAAGGCAGGTTGTGCCATGTCATATACAAGAGTTAGGCTTGCCAGCTCCTGGATGAGAAATTCCTGGAGATTTGTGGGTGGAACCCGGGGAGGGGAGGGTTTGGGGAGGGATTGATGTAAGTGGGATACAAGAAAGGCTGCCGGCCTCCAGGGGCCTGGAGCTCTCCCAGAATTACAACTGCTCTCCGGACTGTAGAGATCAGTCGCCCTGGAGACAATGGCTGCCTTTGGAGGATGGGCTGTAGTACGGCTGCTAAGGTCCCTCCCCTGCCTCCACCCCCTTAATCTCCAGAAATTTCCCATTCCAGAGTTGGCAACCCTCGATACAATGCCAGTGGATTCCACCCTCCGAAGCAGCTATTTTCTCCGGAGGAATTGATCTCTACAGTCCGGAGAGCAGTTGTAATTCTAGGAAATTTAAATTACGGGCGGAAAGGTAGTGGCTGGATATGAAGGATTTATTTATCTATTTATCTTACAATAAGAGTCGTTCAGCAGTGGAATCGGCTGCCTCGGGAGGTGGCGAGCTCCCCCTCACAGACAGTCTCCAAGCAGCGGCTGGACGAACACTGGTCAGGAATGCTCAAGGCTGATCCTGAATGAAGCAGGAGGTTGGACCAGATGACCTGTATGGCCCCTTCCAACTCTATGATTCCTTGGAATCTCCAGGCCCCGCCTGGAAGGGCCTGTAAAATGGAGCTCTTCCATCAGGCCTTTGAAGCCACCACCACTGCTAAATATTACTAACAGTTAACAGCAGAGCCCTGTGTCCCTGGAATTTCTAACAGCCTGTGTTAATCGCCTGAATGACATCTGAAGAAGATCTAAGAGCCGATCATATAAACAGAGAACTGAGTACAGCAACCATCATTGAAGGCTGAGTTCAGACTGGCAATTTGCCCTGGTAGGGATCCGTTTCAGCGACGCTTCAAACCCGCAGTAAACAGGGCGTTCACACAGGCACATCTGCCTGGCGTCCCCCACCTGTAGCCAACCGGCACTGTTCCGCTTCACTGCTGCATTAAAAAGATACCTCATGTAACCGGTAGCAAAACCCGAAAGCGCGCATGTGTCCCACCTTTCCCCGCTTCCAGGAAGTCTGAACACTCCACCGGTAAGCCGGGAGCAACCCGCGTTGGGCAGAAGGCAGCAGCGGTATGATTGGCCGTGCTTCGCTCTGCTGCCCAATGCGGTGCTGGCACTGCGGGGTCCTCCCCCAAACAGCAAAATGCGCTTATGCGCATGAGCGCGCATGCACACATACACCCATACACCCACAGCCAAATTAATGGGGAAACTCCACATACAGCGCGCCTCCGGGGCAGCAGTCTGAACGCTCCCGCGTGGCTCTGCCCACTATGCTTTGGCAGCAGCCCGGGCTATGTGAACGGGCTTTTTTGCCGCAACTGGCTCCCGGAGCAAATTGCCAGTCTGTCCTCAGCCAAAGTAACAACAATCAAGGACAATCAAGGACAAACAACAACAAAGTAATTATGTCATCAATTAGTTGTAGTGATATTTTCAGTGTTTTAGTTGTTCTTACTGTAATTTATGTGCTGTTGTATGTAAGCCACCCTGAGCTGGCCTTGGCTGGGAGAGCGGGGTAGAAATTGAACAAATAAAATAAAAGAAATAAAAAATAAATGGTGTAATTGGTAGAAAATAGTAACACTTAAGCACTGTGTAATGAACAATAATATAATGCTAAATCAACAAAAATTGTTTTTTTCTTGCAATATATTGGTATTTATAATGCTAATTTATGATTACACAATCACTATACCTGCAATGTAATTTAAATACAGAACTTCAAGATTTTTTTTTCTTCAAAAATACAACATTTGCCCCATAGGGTTATTATAAGTTGACATGAAAGTCTAGGTGAAATGAAGATGCAGGGAAATAGTAGTAAGATAACAAGAGCCAGTGTTAACTCATTTCTGCTGCCTTCCTCAGGTTTTACAGAATACAAGAAATATATCTCTCCTATATTATAAAGCTGATTTGGGGTGGCAAGATTCAATGCACGCCAAAATCAGTTGGCTGCAAGAACTGCCACTCCAAACCTCTGCCAATCCCCTGGCTGCGTTGGGTGGCTGCTGGCCTGAGTCCCACCACCCAGCCAGCAGCCACACTCCTGCCCTCAGTCTACAGGCAGCGACCGGAGCTGGCCGGGCTGCAAGAACAGGCAGGGAGAGGCCTCCGGACGTCCCCACGCCATCTTTCCCTGCTCGCCTGCCAAGGCAGACGCACATGGAAACACTTCCGGAGGCCCCCGCAGCACCTTTTCCCACTCTCGCCCACTGAGGTGGATGCTCAAGGAAAGGCCTCCAGAGCTCCCCCAGAGGCCTCCATGCCACACTTCCCCACTCCCCTGCAAAGGCGGATGCGTAGGGAAAAGCCTCCGCACCCCCACCCATCTTTCCAGGCTGCCTGCTGAGGTGGACATGCAGGGAAACGCCTCCAGAAGCCCCCATGTCACACTTCCCCGCTCTCCCGCCAAGGTGGACAAGCGGGGAGCAGCTTCCGCACTACCTGCCCGTCTTTCCCAGCCCGCCCGCTCAGGCAGCCACATAGGGAAAGGCCTCCAGAGGCCTCCGTGCCACACTTCCCCACTCTCCCGCCAAGGCGGATGTGCAGAGAAAGGCCTCCTCACCCCCGCAAATCTTTCTCAGCTCACCTGCCAAGGTGGACGGGCAGGGATAGGCTTCCAGAAGGCCCCCCGCCTTTCCCCACTTGCCCTCCAAGCCGATGACGAGCTGCAAAATCCCCCCTTCCCTGGCCCTGCCTCCCTCTTTTTCTTCCCAGCATCTCTTGGTCTTCTCTCTCTCCTTTCCCTCCCTCTTTCCCTTCCTTCCTTTGCCTTCTATTCCTCCCTCCCTCTTTCTCTTCTTCCCTTCCTCCCTATCTCTTTGCATTCTTTCCCTCCCTCCCTTCCCATCTCTTTGCATTCTTCCCCTCTGTCAGGAATCCACTTCAGTGTTCCCACTGGTACGCGCCTCTCCATACCAGGATGAGCGGCCCCGGTGGAATGCCGGTGACAGTCCCAGTGACCACTACTCCCGTCACCTTGGTTCCAGTGACTACTGTTCCAGTTACCACTGTGCCGGTTACGGTCGTACCGGTAACCACGGTTCCAGTGACTACAGCATTGGTCCCGTACTCCTTGGCGGGACCAATCACCCCTCCTGTTACCAGCACCCTGGGAGCTTCAGTACACTTTCCCAATCTACAGTCCAGCGGGGTCGATCCAGAGCCATGGAGGGGCTATACCCCAGTCCTACTACCAAAGTGCCCCAATTCCGTGGGACAAGTGGGTCACACAATGGAAGTTGAGAGACTGGTCCAGGAATTTATTGGACACTACTCAGACAACATGGTCCTTGCCAGGGAGCCAAAGCCAGGATAGCCTGATGGACCCCCATGGAAGCTTTGGACTACCCCAGGGACGAACTCCCCGCGGGCCAGTGCGGCCCAGCCCGAGTAAGGATGTGGATACAAGGATGGATACGATCGAGGATGATTGTCGGCGGCTAATGCGGGATGTGGGCAAGCTAATGCAATCCTTCCTGGGGATGATGGACCAAGCTATTCACACCTTTACTGTTTCTGGAACCTGTGGGGAAGGGGGGAAATGCCATGGAGTGGTGTGAGACTTTTCAGGATTCATGGCCTATAATTTGTGATGCCTTGGAGGCGGCTAAGGCTGAGTACAAAAACAGGATGACAGGAAAAGGGTGGTGGGTTGGGACCTACAGCCTGGCAAGTATGTGTACCTATCTACAAAAAACCTGTGCCTCCCCCAATCCTCTAGGAAACTGGCGTGGAAGTACGTTGGCCTGTTTAAGATTATTTGTTGCATCAATAAAGTGACTGTACAACTGGAGTTACCAAAGACTCTTAAAAATATTCATCCCATCTTCCATTTCAGCCTTCTCAAGCCAGCGTACCCTCTGAATAAATGGCGCCCAGAACACCCTGCACCCCCCCCCGCTGATGGTGGACGACGCTGAACATTATGAACTAGCTGACATCCTAGACTCTAAATTAATACGTGGCCAGCTTTACTACCTTGTTGAATGGGTTCATTTTGGCCCCCAACATAGAGAATGGGTGAAAGTCACAGATATCTGAGCACCTGAACTGATCAGGGACTTACATTCCCATTTCCCGCCGAAACTGGGAGCTCCCGCATTCTCCACTTTCTGAATGGGCGGGATGGATTTTGGGGAGGGCAGAGTGTCAGTAATGGTTTGTTTAATGTTTCACACTGTGTCCATTGTTCTGTGTTCCCTATCTGGTCCCTGCTTCTGTGCTTGCATAGGTATGCTAGCTGTAACATGGGAGCTTCTTCTCTGCCGCTCAGTGTTATCATGGTGGCCTTGACTGCAGGCTTTGGGCTATTCTTAAGTCTATGAGAATTTTCCATTCCTGTGAAGCTGAGGGGCGGAGGGAGTCGTCTCCCGCCTATTAAGTAACTCTCCCGCTGGGAGTTTCCCCGCGCACGCTTGCAGTTCATTTGCTAGTTATTATTTTGCATCACACTATAACCATGCTTGTGCAGCTTCTCCCGCCATTCCTGACAATAACCGTTTCACTGTGGGTTTTAGCACTGTATTCCAATAAAGCCTTTCTTGGTCCTAAGAATGCTTGGATGCTTTTGAACCTGACACCCTCCCTCCTTCTTTCGCTTCCTTCCTTACTCCCTATCTCTTGCCATTCTTTTCCTCCCTCCCTCCCCCGCCTCATCTCTTTGACTTCTTTCCCTTCCTCTTTCATCCTCTTTTCCTCCCTCCCTCCTTCCCTTTCTCTTTCTGTCTTTCTTTCTCTCTCTCTCTCTTCCTATCTTTCCCTCTTTCTCTCTTCCTTCCTTTCTCTCTCTCTCTCTGTCCCTCTTTCTCTCTTCCTTCCATTCTTTCTCTCTCTCTTTCCTTCCTTCCTTAATTCTTTCTTTCCTTCTAAAGTCCATTGTATTGCGTCTACAACGGGCCTTATTCCTAGTCATTCTATAAGTGCAAAATTGTAAAACAGTAATAGTAAATATAGTAATAATAAAGAGGCTTTCATGGACCACTGGTCTGACTCAGGAGAAGACAGTCTCACGTGTTCATATGCTGAGCTGCAACCACTATATGAATCACTAAGAGCAGCCCGATGCAGCCCCATTACGGAATTTGATCTTCAACTATAGATCTTTGATTTTGGTGTTTCGGTGATGCACTTTAAGCTTGGTGCCAGGTCACTGTAGCCTTTCTAAGTTCCCTTCCAACATGCAGGCATGGTTGTTGAGCCCCTTATTATTTTTCCTGTTGGTTTTGTGCAAACAGACTTGATGTGGTTCAGTCTGGATGATATGCTCAGAGGATTTCCCACTATTTCACGCCTGGAAGGCAGCAACCCGAAAAACAGCAAAAGATGTCTGAGAGGCCTCAGCAGAAATTGCTGAAACACAGTGACCTGGCACCAGAGATTTTCCAGGGACGGAAGGTTCTCTTGAGAAAAAAGCACGAACACAGACAAGAGGATCCCTCCCAGCCTTATTTATGGCATCGGTTGAGGAGGGTGCAGAGAAGGAAGGCATTCCGGTTTTCGAGAGCCTATGTTGTCACACCTGAAACTCAACGACAGGCCCAGGCAAGCTCTTCAAGTGACTGCTCCCGTCTGAAGTGAAGCTGCAGAACAACGTAACTCATCTGCCAGCCAAGTCTTGGTCAGCAGGAAAATGCTGATGTCACGTTTGTGATGACTAAGTTTTACTACTAGGGTTCTTTAGAGTAATATCCACCTCTGCTCACAAAGGAATGTCATGTGTGTGCAAAAAAACTTGATGCACAATTAATTCTCCAGACTAATTCTCGAGCCAGCGATTGCAGAAGTGCTCCTCTGCTCCTTAGCTTAAAACTGGAATGCATTTATTTCAGCAAATAAAAATAAAAATGCTTCAACGTAACCTTATCGTCTATTTTGCTAAAATAACCACAGGAGTGGAAAAAGGATTGTCAACAGTGTGGCGTAGTATTTGGAACGGGAGATCCAAGCTTGAATTCCCACTTTACTATGGGAGCTCAGTGGGTGACCTTGGGCCAGTCACACATTCTCAGACTAACCTACCTCACGGGGTTGTTGTGAGGAGAAAAGGGAGGAGAGGAGAACCATGTAAGGTGCTCTGGATCCCCATTGGGTACGAGGCAGGGTTTAAATAAATAAATGGTAATGCCTGAGAATGGCAAAGCTGTCTCTGTACTTTGAAACCATACTGCTCACAATGGATTTAGATGCATTTCAAAAGTTATAACAAATGGGGAAGGGGAAATCTACATAGGGTTGTCAACTCCAGTCTGAGAAATTTATGGAGATTTGAGAGTTGTGCCTGTGATGGGGGGAATTTGGAGAGGGCTTCCACCTCGAATCTATGCTATACCATAGTGTTGGCCCTCTGGGGCTGCCAATTTCTACCGGGTGTCAGACTCCCAGTCAAGTTACTCTCAACAACACTCTCTCTGGCAGTGATATGTTTATTGGGATGTATGCATGATCCAGAACATCACTTCTGTCAGAACTGAAGATTTTTGGCAGGCATATGCTTAATATAGGTAGTTCAAACAGATCCCCCTTCCCTTCCCCCATGTACACATCACAAGCAGCTACCTAGCATTGCCATTTCAACCAAACATAAAATATATGGTTTGGTTATCTACTGCTGAAACTGGTACCAGAAGCTTCAAGGACACCTTTCCCTGGGAATGGGAAAGGAGGCACATCTCACTCTCTCAACACATGCACCCGCTCCCCATAGGAATTCCCTCCCCCCAATAACTATGACAACCCAAGCAAGAAAAGCAAAACAAAGCAAGGTTTGACACCAGGGAACTGATTTCTGTAGCCTGGAGATCGCTTGTAGTTCTGTGAGAACTCCAGGCCCAGCCCTCGGACAGTTTATTCCAGGGCTTTTTTGCTACGACTGACTACCAGAGCAAACTGCCAGTCTGAACCCAGCCATTGCTTTTACCTCCCACAGAATATCCAGTTACAAGAAGAAGAAGGAGGAGGAGAAGATTGGATTCATACCCCGCCCTTCACTCGGAGTCTCAGAGCGGCTTAAAAACTCCTTTCCCTTCCCCTCCTCACAACAGACACCCTGTGAGGTAGGCGGGGCTGAGAGAGCTCTTTATATAGTGACCCACTCCAAGACAAGGCGACATCTCTCCTGCTGACATTTGAAGTCCTGGCGAAAACAAAGGAATCAGTGAGCTCGTTGTCTTGAGTGTGGTTCCGTAGACATTCAGTTTTAGATAGGGCTGCCAACTCTGGGCTGGGGAAATTCCTGGAGATGTGGGAGGGTGGGACCTCAGGAAGACAGGGCAAGGGGAAGGAAGGTATCCCAGTGAGGCATAATGCCATAGGCCCCTTTCCAACAGCCTTTGTATTCCGTTCTAGTAGCTGGTTGCTAATGGGTTTTTTGTTGTCATTCAGACAGACCCGTTTTAGTAACCGGCTGCTAACGGATTTTATTTATCTTTTTGTACAAAACCGCCTGTGTCTGGTTAGCAAAGAGTGGTTGAGCCATTTTTGAGGGAAACAGCTTTCTTCTGTTTTCACCTCTTTGTTGCACTTCTGAATTGCTGTGGTGTGCTGTTTAAAATGTCCATCGTGCTTCGAACAATGCTGCTTCCCACCCACCCTTTTTTGCAGCACGATCTTCCTCAGACTTTTTAAACATTCTAAGTAGAGTGCTATAGCGCTACACCAATATAGCCCATCTGTGCTACAGCAGTACCATTGAGATGTCTTGGCACCGCTATATTTCCTGCAAAAACAGGCAGGGGGGAGCCACACTGTTTAAAATGACCATAGAGCTCCAGAGGTGGCTCATTAATTGAAGAAGAAGAAAGAGGAGGAGGAGGAGGAGGAGACTGGATTTATACCCCGCCCTTCCCTCAGTCTCAGATAGGCTTACTATCTCCTTCCCTTCCTCTTCCCACAACAGACACCCTGTGAGGTAAGTGGGGCTGAGAGAGCTCTCAGAGAACTTCTCAAAAGAACAGCTCTGTAAATGGGTTTCACCACCTAAAGCTTTCACAAACCCTGACTTACTGCAAAAAAACATGTTGTTGAGATATGATGATTTTTTGGATAATAAAAATGAACTAAAATTAACAGAAAAACTTAAAGAACAAGAGATCAATATAGGTTGGTGGGAAAAGGTACAAATAGAGTCGAGATTTCCTAAAGACAAACCATTGGGTTTTTATACAAATGTAACAGAAATTGATAAGGTATTATTACATACTGGTGTTAAACTGATTAAGAAATTCTGTGTAATAATGTGAGAAGATTTTGACCAGTTTCCAACTTGCCTTATCTGGGCAAGTTAATTGAGAGGGCGGTGGTGATATAGTTGCAGAGATTTTTGGATGACACTTCCACACTAGATCCTTTCCAGTCTGGTTTTCGCCCAGGTCACGGGACGGAGACAGCATTGGTCGCCCTCACGGATTACCTCCGGAGACATCTGGATCGGGACGGGACTGTGGTGCTGCTGTTGTTAGACCTGTCAGCGGCATTCGACACAGTCGACCACCAGCTGCTCGTCCACCGCCTCACCGACATGGGAATTCAGGGGCTGGCCTTGCAATGGCTTGTCTCCTTTCTCCAAGGTCAGGGATAAAGGGTGGCCATCAGGGAGCAGCAGTCCCGAAGGTACCCACTAGTGTGTGGTGTGCCCCAAGGGGCTGTGCTCTCCCTGATTTTATTTAACATCTATATACGCCCCCTTGCCCAGATTGCCCGGAGGCATGGGCTGGGTTGTCACCAATATGCAGATGACACCCAGCTCTATCTGATGTTGGGCGGTCAGTCTGACTCTACCCCAGAAGATCTCGACCGAGCGTTACAGGACGTGGCTGGATGGCTTAGGCTGAGCCGATTGAAATTGAATCCAATGAAGATGGAGGTCCTGTGCCTGAATTGGAGCAGTACGGGGGTAGGGATCCCACTCCTGGCCTTCAGTGGGGCGCCATTGGTGCCAGCGCTGAGGATCAGGAGGTTGGGAGTGCTCCTGGATGCCTCCTTAACAATGGCAGGCTTTTACCATCTTTGGCTGATTAGGCAGTTGGTTCCCTTCCTCAAACGCAATGATCTGGCTGCAGTGATCCATGCTATAGTCACCTCAAGGTTGGACTACCGTAATGCTCTCTACATGGGGCTGCCCTTGGTGCAACTCTGGAGGCTGCAGCTGGTGCAGAGTGCGGCGGCCAGGCTGTTGATGGGTCTCTCCAGGTGGGAGCACATCCAGCCTGTGCTTAAGACTCTGCACTGGCTGCCGGTAGCATTCCGGATTTGCTTCAAGGTGCTGTTTTTGACCTTTAAAGCCCTTTATGGTCAGGGACCAGCCTACCTGAGGGACCGCCTTTCCCCGCATGTTCCCCAGAGAGCACTGCAATCAGGATCCCAAAACTGCCTGGATCTCCCTGGCCCAAAGGAAGTCAGGTTGATGGCAACTAGGACCAGGGCTTTCTCATTCGTAGCTCCGTCCTACTGGAACAAGCTCCCTGCCGAGATCAGGGCCCTGCGGGACATGTCACAGTTCCACAGGGCCATGAAAACAGAGCTTTTTAGGCAGGCATTCTGTTAGCAGCGGCATCTTAACAGCTGTGCCCTGAGTTAAATCAGACCTAGTATGACTTAGCGCGGTGGCACCATGGATTGTGTCCTTAAACTGCACTTTATTTATATCGCCATCAAAGTTATGTTTTAAATTGATTTGCCTTGTGTTTTAAATGACTTGCTGTATTTTATTATGTGTAAATTGTATACTGTGTGAGTTTTTGGAAGCCGCCCTGAGCCCGCCTTGGCAGGGAGGGCGGGATAAAAGTTAAAACAATAAATAAATAAATAAGATAAAACACAAGATGGAATAGTTAAAAATTGTATGATCAAATGGACACAACATCTTGGTCATAATATTGAGTTAGACCAATGGTTACATGTATGGAAAACAAACATAAAGGTTACAAAAGCAACTTTATATAAGGAAATATATCCAAAATATTTTATAGATGATATGTTACTCCAGATAAATTAGCTAAATTCTATCCTGACTTACCAAATGACTGTTAGAAATGTAAAAACAATGTTGGTTCATTTTTCCATATGTGGTAGACGTGATAAAGCCAAAAAATATTGGAGTTGGATACGTGAACTTTTGCAAAAAGTTTTAAAAACCATTGTGCCTTATATACCAGAATTGTTTTTGTTGAATTATAAAAAGCAAGACTTTTACCTTATTTTACACTAGGGAGAAGGCCCGTTGCAGAGACAAATGCAACGGGCCCTAGTTGTGCCACCCCCCAGCAGGCCCCACCTCGGGAGAAGAAGGGGCAGTGGTGGGCAGCGGCGGTGGGCAGCGGCGGTGGGCAGCGGCAGGCAGAGCAGAGCTGCTCTGCTGGTGTGTGCATCCCAGCTCCCACCGCTGGGGTTGGAGAGGAGGAGGGTCTTGGTGCAGTGATGGGCACACATCAGGGAGGCCTCTCGGTGTGGTGGCAGTGAGGCGCAGTACAGAGCAGCATCAGAGCCTCCTCAGCTGCCCCAGATGACAATGACAGGGCTGCCAGTGGAGGGGCGGCCTCTTGCCACAGCAGCAGTCGCTGCCCCACCCCTGCATCATGCATTTTGGGATGTGTGTGGGCTCTCACGGCTCTTCTCCACCTCTCCCAGTGGGCCTACTCACCCTCCATCCGCCGGAATGCCCATCCCCTTGGCCGGCTCAGAGCACAGTGAGGCAGAGACGCTGCCGGCCAGCTCGCCACCTGTGCGGGCGGGATGGAGGCAAGGGAGGTAGCCAATGCAGGCAGGGAATCCTTCAGAGTGGCAGGCTTGAGAGCGAAAGGCTGAGGGAGTGTATGCAGAAGGGACACCAAAACTGTTTTATAATAAGGAGAGATACAGTGACAGTGGCAAGAATACTGTATGCTAAATACTGGAGAAGAACTGAAAATCCTTCAAAGGAAGAAGTCATAAATAAAACATTAGAAACAGCAGAGATGGACAACTTAACTTTAATTTTGATGAGGAAATGACAAAGAAGATTTTGAGGACACATGGTTAAAGTTTTATAATGGATAGAAGAACATAACATATAAAATTCATAGACTTATAACCGAAACAAAATGAAATAAGAACTATAAATCTAACTGAGCAAAATATCTATATTAAAATCATAAAGTGGGGAAAAGAAATAAATTCTTTGGTTACAATATGAGGTCAAATGACAATGTAAAAGGAAAAATGATACAAGGAAGCTTCCGCAATGTGTATCCATGTACGTTTGTCTATTTTTTGTCTTATATGTATGAAATATTTTTTTAAAAAAAAGAACAGCTCTGCGAGAACTGTGGCTGACCCAAGGTCACCCAGCAGCTGCATGTGGAGAAGTGGCGAATCAAACCTGGTTCTCCCAGATTAGAGTCTGTGCACTTAACCACTACACCAAATTGGCTCTCAGGAAATTCACTGTATGAAACCCCCATCCCTTTATCACTTTACTCAGAGCTGGGCCAACAACCGATAATGGTAATGTGAAAGAGTCCATAGAGCCTACCCTCCGGAGCACCCATTGTCTCCAGGGGAACTGATCTCTGTGGTTTGGAGACCCGTTGCAATTTTTGGAGATCTTCAAGCCCCGCCTGGAGGTTGGCAACCCTAGATTTAGGTTATGGTGCAGAAGGAAGGCCTCTAAACTGAGAATCCTCCTGCGTAGGTTCCTTGCTTATTACCAGTAAAGAATATGCTGGCTTGTTCACTGCCGCCATTTGGACGTGGGGCTGCTCGTGTTTCAGCGTCTTTGGGCTTAAGACACCCTGAGCAATGGAGCCATTGTTCCTTACCTAATTCCTGACTTGGCTTCAATGGCTGTTACCTAGCTGAGCCAGGGAAAGGGGATGGAAGAGAAGCCTGTTTGTCTTGATGCTGAAACAACTAATTGATGTGCTTACTCGGTTCCTTGCGAAAGCTCTGCGCCGAGTGAGTTTATTAAGTGGAGCCGGCATGTCTGACAGCAGACAGCCTGAGCAAAGACAGCTTCGGCAGGCCACTGGGAAGGTGGGGAGTTCGTTCAAACAAAGCTCTTCCAGTTGCAGCAGCACTGCTTGAAATATTCGATTCTTGGAAGCATTTGTGCCCAAAACCCGGTTCGGGATGGAGCACAAGCTTTGTAAAGAGGTTTTTCTTTTCCCCACGTTGGCACTGGACAACTGCTGCACATCAGGATGTCAGCCTCCAGGTGGGACCTGCGGAACCCCTGGAAATATAGCTCATCCAGTTCCCTTGGAGAAAATGGATGCTTTGGAGGGTGGACTCTGTGGCAGTCCCTGTCCTCCCTGGGCTCCACCCCCAAATCTCCAGGACTTACCCAACCTGGGACTGGCAAGCCTATGCTCCCCCCATCTCTCATTGGCAGCCAGGGGGGACTTTGTGACCTTAGGGCTGGCTTTTCTCAATCGGTACCTGATCGTTAAACTTCATTCAGCTATAATTTCAACCATTCTTGACTGTTAGGGCTGCCAGCCTCCAGTTATGTAAACAGGGGACACGGCTATGAACAGTTAACTTAAACAAGGTTATACCATGCAAAAACATGTAATAAATAAAAAAGCTCATATAATTATGAAGAGGAGGAGGAGGCGGAGGAGGAGGAGGTTGGATTTCTACCCCACCCTTCACTCGAAGTCTCAGAGCAGCTGACAAACTCCTTTCTCTTCCCCTCCCCACAACAGACACCCTGTGAGGTAGGTGCGGCTGAGAGAGCTCTGACAGAAACTGGTCTTAACAAGAAGACTCTGACAGAACTATGGCTTGCCCAAGGTCATCCAGCAGCTGCATGTGGAGGACTGGGGAATCTCCCAGATTAGAGTCCACACACATATACAACTACTTATAAATCAAAAGTCAAAATTCAGTCTCTAAGATGTCCATTCCAGATGCTTGAAAAATCTGACATAGGAATATTTTCCAAATAATTATCCTGCTGTGTAAGAAAGTTCGCTTCCTCCCAACTTCATTAGGGTGATGAAGCTTGTAGCAAGTAAGAGACATCTTAGAGACTGAATTTTGACTTTTCGTTTATATGTAGTTGGGATAAAACACACTTATAACCGTTATAATTATATGGAGCCTGGAGATCTCCCGCTATTACAATTGATCTCCAGATAACAACAATCAGTTCCCCTGGAGGAAATGCCTGCTTTGGAGGATGGTCTCTATGCTATTACACCCCACTGAGGTCCATCGGCTCACCAAACCGCGCCGTTCCCAGTTTCCCTCCACCAAATTCCCAGGAATTTCCCAGCCCAGAGCTGGCAGCCCTCCAGGGGGCACCCAAGAAGCCCTGGTGTCTTCGGGCAAGGCAGGACTGGCCCGCCAGGCTGAATGACAAGCTGTGGCACATTTTAAAAAGGAGTCAAAAGAGGCATCTCTTCTTTCTTGAGAGCCAGTTTGGTGTAGTGGTTAAGTGCGCGGACTCTAATCTGGGAGAACTGGGTTTGATTCCCCACTCCTCCACTTGCACCTGCTGATGTGACCTTGGGTCAGTCACAAGCTCTGGCACAGCTGTTCTCTCAAGGACAGTTTCTGTCAGAAGTTCTCTCAGCCCCACCTACCTCACAGGGTGTCTGTTGTGGGGAGGGGAAGGGAAACGAGTTTGTAAGCCGCTCTGAGACGCCTTTGGGCAGTGAAGGGCGGGGTATAAATCCAATCTCCTTCTCCTTCTCCTCCTTCTCCTCCTCCTCTTTGGGGTTCACGTCGTCCAGCAGCTCCCCTACCCGCCTCCCCAGACCAACTAAAAGAAAGTAAATGTCAGACTTTGCTTCCTACTCACACCCCAGTGATCAGGTTTGTTTGTTTCTTTGTTTATTAAATTTGTTAATTGCTCAATCCCTGCAGTGGAGGGTTCTGGGTGATGTACTTCATTCATAAAAAACATCCATTTGAAACAATTAAAACATTAATAGCTTATTTCAAGCAAGAAGATAGCATATATTAATTGGTCCCATTTCAGACTCCTGGCTAGAGATGTGAACGCCCGGGAAAAAATGAAAAAAATGGGGGAAAAACATTTTTTCCTTTTTTTTTCCCCCTGAAACCTTTTTTTGTTTTTTTCCGAAAAATTGAAAAAAGAAAAGAAATTGATTACGGAACATGATAATGACAGACACAACAGAGTAGCTGCAGAAGCAGAGACTGAAACTGATACTGATCATTACAGCTCAGAAAATGATTCTGATTAAATTTCACACCCATTTATTGAAACTTAGTCCCACCCTCCCTACTATACACTTCCCCCTCTTCAGTTCTTTTTATGAGAACGGCGTTTTTTATTTTCATTTAACACTGTGGAGAGGAAATATGAATAATTGTTACTTCTGAATTTTTAAAAATTGTTTTATGGAGGGTTTTTTTGTCTGTTCCATATAAACTAGTAAACAGTTCAGGAGATTGTTACTCCATTTGTTTCAATCACAAATAAATATTATAAAATAAGTAAATTCTGTTTGTAATAATTGTTTGGATACACTATATTTTTAATATGCTAGCTGTGATAATTTCATACCACGTAAAATTGTCCATAGACATATTTTATGTTCCTAAAGTAACAGAATGATTTTCAATCTGGAGAAGAAAAAAAGAAGTGCTAATGTAGCTTTTTTTTTCCAATTTTTCCAAAAATTTCTGTTTTTTCCTGGGGAAAAAAAAAACAGAAAAAAACTGGTGAGGCTTCTGAGCTTCAAAATTTCTGGAATTTTACATCTCTACTCCTGGCCACTTCATGGGCAAGGGAGATGAGGGCAAAGCAGATATGAGAAGCAACTGGAGCGGAAAGGGGAACCGTTGCTGTCCTCAACCAAAGGTCTGGCAGAACACCTCTGCCTTACAGGCCCTGCAGAATTGCATACGGTCCTGCAGGGCCTTGATGGTATTTTGCAGAGAGTTCCACCAGGTTGGGGACAGGACCAAAAAGGCCCTGGCCCTGATCGAGGACAGCCAGATAGCTTTAGGGCCGGGGACCGCTAGCAAGTTGTTATCTGACAGCGTAATGCTCTCCCAGGGACTTAATGGAGGAAACAGTCTCATAGGCACCTGGTTAGATGGAATAACCTCTGAAGTCCTAAAGGAGAACATAGATTGGTGGGCACAGTTTCTGGTAACCTTTTTTACTTGATCAAACTGGCCAAATCCCAAAGCAGTGGGGAACTGCTATAATGGTCCCAATCTTTAAGAAGGGTAAAAAAAATGATCCAGCAAATTACAGGCCTATAAGCTTACTAAACATCATTAGTAAAATATATACTAGACATCTCCTTGATAAAACAGAAACATGGCTGGAACAAGAAGAAATCATCCCAGTAGAGCAAGCAGGCTTTAGAGCAGAAAGATCGACGACCGAGCATTGTTTAGTGCTGCAACAACTAATTGAAAAATACGCTGCCAACAGTTTTACCACTTTGTATGCTGCCTTCATTGATTTGAAGGCTGCCTTCAATTCACTCTCAAGACAAAGATTATGGCAAAAACTTGAGTGTTCCACCATAGATAAAAGATTGCTATATCTTGTTCACGCCCTACATGAGGAATCATACCTCAGAGTGAGATATAATTCGCACGGCTCGCTTACTAACCCAATAAAGACATTTAAGGGAGTTAGACAGGGTTGCCTTTTGGCCCCTATACTATTCAACTACTATATTAGTGACATGGTGAAACGCATGACAGACCTTAATTTCCACCCGCCAAAGCCTGCTTCACGTCATCTACCGGTTCTGCTATATGCAGATGACGCGGCCTTGTTATCTAGAACACCGCTAGGATTACGAAGGGCATTAGATTGCTTTGCAGCATACTGTGAGAAAGAACATCTGATAATAAACTTTGATAAAACAAAAGTGGTGGTATTTGGTAGACACCCCAAGAAATATCGGTGGACAATGAAAGGAAACAAAATTGAGCAAGTAAATAAATTTGTTTACTTGGGTGTGACCATTCAGGATTTGGGAGCTAATTCAGCACACTGTAATATGAAGGTAGAGAAAGCTAAGAAAACAGTACATGCTGCCTTGAGATTCTATCTATCTAAGGGAGGTCTGTATGTTCTGGCAGCATTGAAGTTCTTTCAAGCTAAAGTATTAGCACAGCTCCTTTATGGTATCTACTAGGGAATTTCTGCCACTAATTTATGTGCTCTTGAGAAAGTTCAATCCAAATTTATCCACAAGGTTTTACAGGTCCCCCTGGGGGTGCCAAATGCTCTCTTATGCCTAGAAACTGGCCTAATGAGAATAGAAGCCAGGGTACTGTTATCCTCTGCATATCAATGGCTCAGGGTTAATTCCAGTCAAAAGGGACTCTTCCCCTTAATAATCAAAGATTCCTATCAGCCAAGGTGGATTCAAATGACAAAGATTAGCTTAGTAAAAATGGGTCTCTCGCCTGAGGATTTATTGGCGCAAAACAGCACACAGGCAAGAAGTATAATTAAACAAAGGATTAGTGATCTAGAGCGCCAAGGCAAGAAGTATAATTAAATAAAGGATTAATGATCTAGCGCGCCAAGGGGACTTAAATCGTGCTCTCTCCTTTCTGGTCCAAAATGACTCTAGATACGTAATGAAAATGGCTAAATATTTGACTGATCTGGATGTGCTACCCTATAGAAGAGCTTTTATCCTGGCTTGCTGTGCGGCTATTCCCTCTAAGGTCCTAGAGGGAAAATATAGAAAGATACCATATGAAGACAGGTGCTGCCCATGTTCCTTGGGAGAAATGGAATCAATGCCCCATATGTTCTTCCGCTGCCCCTTTCACCAAGATCATAGGGATAACTCATCTCCCCCCTCTTAGATAGGCCAGCACGTGATGCAGATAGTGCTGATCTAGAGAGAATTCTGAAAGAGGAAAATCAGCAAAACTCCAGACAAATAGCTAAATTCTGCTTGCAGCTGGGAAAGTTCCACAATAAAAACCCTCAATTACCCTTTGTATGACTTATAATTAGTTTAGTTTTAGACATTTTATAGTTATTATGATATAATGGACTGTTAATTTTCTACTTTTTTAACATTTTAATGTTTTTAAGGTTATATGTCTAAATATATATTTTTGGACTGAAAGCTAATCTGTTTGTATCTAACAAATATGTATTATTTTGACAAATGGTCTTTGACTGTAAATAAACATCATTCATTCATTCATGTCTCATAGATATATCAGTCCAAGGCCTCGTAGGTCAATACCAGAACCTTGAACTTGACTCAATATTCCACTGAGAGCCAGTGTAGCCGGAGCAGCACTGGATGTATATGTGCCGTCCGTGACATTCCCATCATGCTCTGCCCCCCACTCTCGCACTGCCGTGTTCTAGATCAGTTGGAGCTTCCAGGTCATTTTCAGGGGCAGGCCAGCATAAAGCAAGTTACAGTAGTCTAGTCTGTAGGTGACCGTTGAATGGATTACTGTGGCTGGCTTGGGACACTTCACTTCTTGTGTCTAGGAAGCAGACAGTAGTGGAAGTTCCGGAATGGGAAGTTCATGGAGTGTAATTTTGTTTCTGTCTCTGCCTCCTTTGCACTGGATCCAGAGCAGAAGCAGATCCCAGGACCGAACCAGGCTGCTGTGTAGCTTGGAAGACCATATGCGAAGCTGCCTTCTACTGAATCAGACCTTGGTCCACCATTATTGTCTACTCACACTGGCAGCAGCTCTCCAGGGTCTCAGGAAGAGGTCTTTCACATCACCTGGTGCCTGGTCCTTTTAACTGGAAATGTCGGAAGGTGAACCTGGGACCTTCTGCATGCCAAACAGATTCTCTGCCACTGAGCCCTGGCCCCCTCCTCATTAGAAGTTGCCACTGAGCCACAGCTCCCTCTCATATTTATGACACGTCAGGGAGGGAGAGGTGCTTGTCAGAAAGGCAGGTTGTTATGCTCTACTGAAACTGTCCCAAGTGTTGAAATGTGGGACATGGTGAAGAACTGGAAATATTTTATAGGACATCAGTCATGAAACATTACAAGGGATAGATCAATATCCTTGTTATGAGTCTGGCCACCCCGGGGCCTATGATGTGTTACATTTTCATCGAATCCTCTCTGGGTACATTGTGAGGAATTTCAGTCAGACACGAGATGCAAGTTCTTTCTCAGTGGTGGTGCCAGAGGCGGAACTGTGTCCCCTGTGAAATTCACCTAGCCCTATCTCGGTTATCATTTAAGCATCGGGCAAAAGACTTTTTTTCCCAGCTGGCTTTTGTTTGGGATGCTGGTCATTTGAAGTTTGAAATGTATTTATTTATTCAGTTATACCCTTCCTTTCTCCCCAGGGGGGACCAGGGATGGCTGACTTAGTTCTCCTCTCTTTTTTTATCCTCACAACAGCCCTGTGAGGTAAGTCAGGCTGAGAGGGTGTGACTGGCCCAAGGTTACCCAGCAAGCTTCTATGGAAGAGTGGGGATTCGAACAGGGGGCTCCTAAATCCTACTCCATCGCTCCAACCACTCTCCCACACTGGTTCTCAATTAATGCAATGAAACTGTTGTTTAGGGAAAGCTGAGGCTAACAAAAACACTTTCCAGTGATTTGCTGCCATGTGTAATTTGGGGAACTGTTCTAGGAAAGTGTTGTATTGCAAGATGAAATTGAGAAAATTATGGTGGGACATGACTGGAGGGGCTGCTGCCGGCAGGGCTCTTTTTGTAAGCAGGAACTCCTTTGCATATTAGGCGACATACCCCTAATGTAGCCAACCCTCCAAGAGCTTACAGAGCTCTTCTTACAGGGGCTATTGTAAGCTCTTGGAGGATTGGCTACATTAGGGGTGTGTCACCTAATATGCAAAGGCATTCCTGCTACAAAAAGAGCCCTGAGACAATACAGTGGCTACCCCAAAATCTCCAGGTATTTCCCAACCTGGAGCTGGCAACCTTATTTGCTGTGCTTTCAGAGACATGTTTTTTTTCCCCTAATGATGATGTATGTCAGACCTGAAATATTGCGCTAAGAATTCCTTTCTCAGATCTTAATTCCCAGGCACCATTGGCGTTATTTGGATTGTGATCATAGCACAGAAGGAGCAGTTCCATGTTTCCGTCCTGAAACAACAAAAAAAGTGGGGGGGAGGGAAACCTCTGTGAGAAACCAAAGAGGGTACTGAGTCCCAGAAAGGCTGATTCACTGAATTGTGTGCAAAGCAAATATTAATTTACAGTGCAAAAAGTGCAGTGTGATTAGTGAAAACAGTTCCTATATGCAGTGCATAATTCAGTGAAGTATGAGCATTCAAATATAGTTTAACAATTAATACATAATACAGTGAGTTGTGACTATTAGAAAAGTATAACAGTCTACCAGCTACTTAATATAGTGTTTCAGTGTATTCTTCAGAATTTTTTTCTGTCACAGTCCCATTGCCTTGAACAATTGTTGTAAATTGTCTATAAAAGACAAAGAGTCAAAACATCTTGAAGCATGATACTGCATCTAAGTAAACTTATTAACAGCAGGAAGAAAATCATGCCCAATCATAGAGGATTTAGAAGTGCGTTTAAATCACATATCCATAACATGTAAAATGTTACCTAATAAGTAGAAGCAACAGAAAAGGAAGGATACAGCGAGGTGAAAGAGCTCACACTACCTGTGGTCCAATTCCTCATGTATAATTCTGATAATCTTGCATGTACAGGTCTAATATCAAAGAGGTAAAAGAGAATTCCATCATTCCCACAAACATATAAAACTGCCATATCGTGATCACTTGAAACTTTTCAAGGCAGAAGCAAAGGAGAGAAAGATGTCACACAAAGGCAGTCCTATCCAGACAAACGTTGAGGCCCTTAGCAGGGAATGTGTCCAGTGTGAAAATCCAAAAGGCCTCTCTCCAGAATAACAACTTGTCAGTATTGTAAGATTGATGAGGCATAAACTGAATCCTCTCAGTGACAAAAAATTAAAATCAGCGGGTTGAGGATGTTTGTTAATAAAATGCATCACTATAGGAGCTTCAAAATTAAGATTCCTAATTTTGCTATGATGTTCGGATAGTCTGTTTTTCAAACAACATTTTGTAGCTCCCAAATGCAAGAGATTACATGGACATATTAAAATATAAATAACTTGAGAAGATAAACAGTTGGAGTAATGATTTGTGGCGAAAACATTTTTTGCTGAGTGAATGTGTGAACCTTTCTATCAGAGCTGACTGGGCACAGTGAACGCATCCATTGCGCTTGTAATGACCCTTCAAAATAGGCACTGCATCTGCTGTCTTCAAATCAGCACGTACCAGCAAGTCCTTAATGGATTCTCACTTCTTAAAACCAATAACAGGCCGTGCTTCATAGGGTGGAATATTGTTTAGCAGATGCCAGGGTTTGAGAATTATACTCGTAATCTGTCAAGCCAGTGGGGGAAATTCCGGTGGAAAAAAATACTGAACCTTCCTTGTTGGGCTTAGAATGAGCAAACAATTCCCTCCTTGATTTGCAATTAGCTCAGTTCCTGGCTTATGTCACTACTCTGTTGAGATATCCATGCCGGTAAGATTTCTGAGCCACGGACTTCCTAATGCCCTTTCAGCATAAGGATGCCAACTCTGGGTTGAAAAATTCCTGGAGATTTGAGGGTAGAGCCTGGGGATGGCAGCGTTTGGGGTGGGGAAGGAGGTCAGTGATGGCATAAAGTCCACCCACCAAAGCAGCCACCTTCTCCAGGCAGACTAATCTCTGTAGTCTGGAGAGTGGCTATAATTCCTGGAGATCTCCAGGCCCCACCTGGAGGTTGGCAAACTTACCAATGAATTATCTTTTACGCTGTTCAGTGGTCTATGCTTTTATGCTCTTGCTGGGCTTTTTAATACTGGGTTTTAATTAATAATGTTTAAGGTTTTATGTTTTTATTATATTTTATTTTGTAAGCCGACCCCAGCCAATTCCCTGGAGAAGGGGCAGAACAAACCAGGGCTCTTTTTGTAGCAGGAACTCCTTTGCATATTAGGCAACACACCCCTAATGTAGCCAATCCTCCAAGAGCTTACAGAGCTCTTCTTACAGGGGCTACTGTAAGCTCTTGGAGGATTGGCTCCATTAGGGGTGTGTCACCTAATATGCAAAGGAGTTCCTGCTACAAAAAGAGCCCATGACAACACTATCGCCAGCCTTCCGAGCCTCGGCTTCTTTAAAGCAAAGCTATGGAGGGCGGGAGCAGCTTTGGAAGTTGAAACAGTTTTGGCAAAGGTGCCGTTCCCCTCCCCTGTCATGTCCCCTGATGGAAGTAAACTCACCAAGGACTGCCCTGGCAGCAACCACCAGAAACTCCCCACCCACCCAACTCAGCCCAGCCTGTGCAACTCAACCTTTACTGGTCAAAACTGGTTTATGCCAGCCTTGGAACGAGACTCATTCCAAACATGGAAAGCAGCAGGAACCACCAGAATTGTGGACGTACTTTTAAGAGGCAAACTAGCAACTACGGGATTTACGGGATTTACAACAATTCCGTAGAGCAGTAAAGACCGAGCTCTTCCGGCAAGCATTCTAATGGGCTGCCATACCAGCAGCGCTACATCAGTATAAGCACTTGATATGCTTAGTATACCGGCACCAGCACTTTATATAACACACACACGGAATGCCGCCTTATCTTATCTTATTGTATTTTAATTGTATTTTAATAGAATTTAGTACGTATGGTATTGTATTATTTAGATGGAGTAATACTGTGTTTTAAACTGTATACCGGTTTTAACTGTTGTAAGCCGCCCTGAGCTGCCTCGGCGGGAGGGCGGGATAAAAGCTTAATAAATAAATAAATAAATAAACTAAATCGGACCTTGAACAGAAGTATCATGTGAAGATGGCATGGTTTGAATATCTTCAAATCCAGCACCTTCTAGAGGACCCTGGAATAAAACCCAGTCTTGAAACACCACTAACAGGTGTGGGGGAACTCCAGTTAAAAGGCGACTATAAGAAAGGACTGATCTCTAAACTGTACCATATCCTACTAAACTTGTATAAAACAAAAAAAACTGAGCTACCAAAGTGCCTGGCAAAAAGACATTCAAGATCCTCTTCTTCCTTTCCACTGGGAATCTATATGGTGCACGCATGCCAATATATCGCCTTGTCAAGCGATTCAAGAATCTGCTTTTAAAGTGCTCCACAGATGGTATCTAACACCTGCAAAATTGTCAAAAATCTACCCACAATCATCTTCACTCTGTTGGAAGCAATGCGGCAATAAAGGCACATTTTTCCATATCTGGTGGGCGGTGGCAATGTCCTGTTATTTCTCAGTTTTGGATGCAAATTTCAAAGCAAATTGAAACACTTACCGGATGTTTCTTACCTTTGGATCCAGCTTTATTTCTGCTTCATCTCTGGCCAGATGATAATCCACCTGGAATGAGAAAGAGACAGATTAACTTGCTGATAGCTAAAATAGTCATTGCACAAAGCTGGAAATCTCAAAGCCCTCCTACAGTTCAAATGTGGCTGCACAAGATGTGGGACTTCTTTTTACTCGAAAAAATCCATACCATCACTAGCAACGACCCTGACATCAGCAAGCTCGCTAGTCCCCTGGATGTATGGTTCCCAGTTATAGACAAACTAGGCTATAGCAAAACAGACCCAAAAAGCTTAAATGCAGCTAAATTTAACCTATGGCTAAACTTTAATATGGAGCTGCGGTGGCTCAAGTGGTTAAGACGCTGAACTGCAGGCTGTGGAAGGTCAGTAGTTCAGTAGTTCGAGACCCGGGTGCCGCATGACGGGTGAGCTCCTGTCTCTAGTTCCAGCTCCTGCCAACCTAGCAGTTCGAAAGCAAGAAATTGCAAGTAGATAAGTAGGTACCACTTCGGTGGGAAGGTAACAGCGTTCTGTGCACCTTGGTGTTTAGTCATGCCGGCCACATGACCACGGAAACGTCTTCGGACAGCGCTGGCTCTTCGGCTTTGAAACGGAGATGAGCACCGCAACCCTAGAGTCGGATTCGACTGGCTTTCGAGCAAGGGAACCTTTACCTTTACCTAAACTTTAATATGTGAAATTTAATAGACCATACTGCTCCTTGAGAATATGAAGCCTTTCGTAACCTGATAGATTTCGTATATGTTTTAGATAATCAAGATTGCTGGCAGCTGTTTAACTGCTAAGAGGTTGTGTTTAGTCAATGATTGAAATCCTACGATGCTCCTTTATAGTGTACTTTTCAAAGTAGTTTTTGTAAACTGCATTGTTGAAATATAACAATTTTTAAAAAATCATTGAAAAGCTTACAGAGTTCTTCTTAAAAGGGCTACTGTAAGCTCTTGGAGGATTGGCTACACTACGAGTGTGTCGCCCAGGGGTCTTTGTGTAGCAGGAACTCCTTGGCATATTAGGCGACACACCCCTGATGCAGCCAATCCTCCAAGAGCTTACAGAGCTCTTCTTACAGGGGCTACTGTAAACTCTTGGAGGATTGGCTACATTAGGGGTGTGTCACCTAATATGCAAAGGAGTTCCTGCTACAAAAAGAGCCCTGTAATAACTAATAAATTGTCAAAGAGCCAAGCTCCTCAAACTGTGGACTGAGACCCCAAACTGGGTCATGACTTTCTCACCACTGGGTCACCAAGCCAGGCAGGAGTTTCTGTTGGCAGCAGGGTTTTTGAAGGAGCCAGAGATGGCAAGGGAGGATCTGCATCTATGTGGCTTTGAAATACAGCCTCTTGTTCAATAGCGCACTATGTACTCATAAATACTTAAAACGAAAAACACTCGTTCAGAGGTTGCTGAAGTGAGATCCTTGTGATGGGTAAGGGAAAGTAGCCTGTATTTACTTTGGAAGTGGATCCCTAAAAGTAAATTCAGAAATGGGTCCCACTGTAAAAGGGCTGAGAACTACTGAACTAGGGCTTTATTTGGGACTGCATTTTATTCATTTGAGGACTGCATTTGATTAAAGTTGTCTTACATTGCAATTTTAAATGTTGGTTTTATGTATTTTTATGTGCACTTTTATTGGTATTGTAAGCCACCTGGAGCTCCATAAGGAAGGGAAGAAGAAGAAGAAAAGATTGGATTCATACCCCACACTTCAATACCCGATGGAGTCTCAGAGAGGCTTACTATCTCCTTTCCCTCCTGCTCCCCACAACAGACACCCTATGAGGTAGCTGGGGCTGAGAGAGCTCTGTTGAGAACTGCTCCCCAGAGAACAGCTCTGAAAGAATTTATGACTGACCCAAGGTCACACCAGCAGCTGCATGTGGAGGAGTGAGGAATCAAACCCAGTTCTCCCAGATTAGTGTCCGTGCTCCTAAACCACTACACCAAGCCAGCTAATAAATGTTTTAAATAAATTAATTAGTTAAAGGTTGAAACCAAACCCTTGAATGGTGTCTGGAAACAAACTGAGAGGCAATGCAACTCTTTCAAGACAGGCATAATATTGTGTCCTGCAAAGTCTGCCCAGTAGACCCTTACTTTTGGCATTTGAGACCAGTGGAAGTTCCTGAGATACTTAGAGTACATTCTAATAACAGAACCTTGAAGTGACCAGAAATAACATCCCTTTCCAGGAAAGGGTGCAGCTGGTGAGGTAGCCAAAGCTGGCACGGCCGGTCCTAGAAGCCGCTTGAACATCCATGGTCGAAGCTGAATCAAACAACACCCCAAGATGAGAACTTCCAGAGGCTGTTCTACCTGCATCTAGAACAGGCAAGTTTCAGAAACAACGCCTGTAGCCTCAGGCAGCTATTATCTTCTAACTCCATTTCAAGAAGCTCACATTTACAAAATAAATTTGACTTAAGAGGACCGACAGTTCAGTTGACAATGTCCTTCCTCGTGCCTGTAAAATTGTTACAGTGGGAATTGTACGAGTTCTTCAATGTCTCCCCATTTGGTGCCATCTGGGCTCTTAGACAGGAAATGTTGCATCGTGTTCTCTTATCAAGAGATCGGTATTCTGGAAGAAGTATACTCGAGTTAATCAAAACAGTTTTGCTGGAAACATATCAGAGGCTGAGGGTTACATGTGATGTTTTCCGTAGAGCTGCCAAGCTTCAAATTCCTCATGGGAACTCTATTTCGAAGCGCTGCAGGGGCCCGGTTCTGGTTGGAGCTGTGGCATCCCTCTTTCTCTGCACTTTAGCAGTATAATTATTGATTTATTATATTTAAGAACAACAGAACCCAAGAAGAGCCCTGCTGGATCAGACCAGCAGTCCACCTGGTCCAGTGTCCTGTCTCGTACAGTAACCAACCAGTTCCTCTGGAGGGCCAACAACAGGGAATCGAGGCCGAAGCCTTCCCCTAATAAGAACCTTAAGAACATCACAACAGCCCTGCTGGATCAGGCCAGTGGTCCATCTAGTCCAGCATCCTGTCTCACATAGTGGCCAACCAGTTCCTCTGGAGGGCCAACAACAGGGAATCGAGGCCGAGGCCTTCCCCGATAAGAAGAGCCCTGCTGGATCAGACCAGTGGTCCATCTAGTCCAGCACCCTGTCTCACACAGTGGCCAGCCAGTTCCTCTAGACAGCCAGCAACAGGGCATAGAGGCCGAGGCCTTCCCCTGATAAGAACCTTAAGAACATAAGAAGAGCCATGCTGTATCAGGCCAGTGGTCCATCTAGTCCAGCTTCCTATCTCACACAGTGGCCAGTCAGTTCCTCTGGAGGGACAGCAACAGGGCATAGAGGACGAGGCCTTCCCCTGAGGTTGCCTTCTGCTTCTGGGATTCTGAGGATTAGTGCCTCTAAATGTGGAGGTTCCCCTCAGCCACCATGGCTAGCAGCCACCAATAGACTTATCCTCCATATCCTCCATCATCTTGCAACTTGAACCACTCACTGCTCATGTACTCAGGTTTTAAGGTTGCCAACTCCATCTTGGGAAATTCCCAGAGATTTGGGGAATGGAGCCTGGGAAAGGTGGGGGAGGGACATCAATGAGGTATAACACCGTAGCGTCTATCCTCCGACGTACCCAATTTACCCAGGGGAAGTGATCTGTCTAGTCTGGTGATCACTTGTAATTCTGGGAGCTCTCCAGGCCCCACCTGGAGAGTGGCAACCCTACCAGGCTTCCTTCTATGTGTTTGCCTTTCAGAATGGCTTGTGTTAGCAGAAGGGCGTTCTACATGCCACAGTTGCCCATTGTGTTGTAAGCAAAGGAGACTGGATGACATTTTCCTTCCTGATGCTTCCAGGAGGACAAAAAATCCTTCTGAAGTTTTGGGGAAGCGTGTTTCTGCTCCCTCTTCTTAGTTGCCTGACAAGGTTAATGGCAATTCCATAATCCCCACTGAAACAGCACATAGGACACCACCGACACCAGAAGGCTCTAAAGGTAAAGGTAAAGGTTCCCTTGCTCGAAAGCCAGTCGAATCCGACTCTAGGGTTGCGGTGCTCATCTCCGTTTCAAAGCCGAAGAGCCAGCGCTGTTCGAAGACATTTCCGTGGTCATGTGGCCAGCATGACTAAACACCAAGGCGCACGGAACGCTGTGACCTTCCCACCGAAGTGGTACCTATTTATCTACTTGCAATTTCTTGCTTTCGAACTGCTAGGTTGGCAGGAGCTGGAACTAGAGACGGGAGCTCACTCCGTCATGCGGCACTCTCGGGTCTCGAACTGCTGAGCTACTGACCTTCCACAGCCTGCAGTTCAGCGTCTTAACCACTTGAGCCACCGCAGCTCCAGAAGGCTCTACTATCTCTTATTTCCAGATTTTAGCTAAGTGGACATTTTTAAAGGATCAAACTTTGGAGAAAATATACGAGAAATTAGGTTTGGCTGCTGGCCACTGTTGCCCCCAGCAGCCCCAAGGTGCAGGGGATCCATTGCTAGATTCTGTGGGTCAGGGGGAGGGGCAAAATGAAGGCAGGGAGATATCCTGGCATCCCTGCGACTTGGAAGTGTTGCTGGCTTGCCTCCCCACTGATGGGTATCAGAGCTGGCGCAATTGACTCCAGCAGTACAGAAGTGATACACTAAGGTGCTTTCTTGCTGGCATTCCTCTTCCCCGTCTAGGACAGCACAGGATTCCAGCTGGGTATGCCACACTAGAGTGCCCATTGCCTTTGTATAGTTGCCAACTTCCAAGTAGGACCTGGAGAGCTTCTGGAATTATGGCTGATCTCCAGACAACAGAAATCAGTTCCCCTGGAGAAAACAGCTGCTTTGGAGGATGAACTTTATGGTATTATACTCCATTGAGACCCCTCCTCTTCCCAAACCCCACCTGAAAAAGGAGGAGGAAGAAGAGGAGATTGGATTTATACCCCACCCTTCACTAGAGGAAGGAGTCTCAGAGTGGCTTACAATCCCTTTCCCTTTCCCCTCCTCACAACAGACACCCTGTGAGATAGGTGGGGCTGAGAGAGCTCTCTCGAGAACTGCCCTTTAAAGGACAGCTCTGAAAGAACTTGGGACTGACCCAAGGTCAAACCAGCAGCTGCAAGTGGAGGTGTGGGGAACCAAACCTGGTTCTCCCAGATTAGAGTTCGCGCTCCTAACCACTATGCCAAACAGACTCCTCCCCCAAATCTCCAGGAATTTCCAGTCTGGAGCTGACAGCCCTGCATTTTCTCTGGAAATAGCTCAAGGTGGGTAGCCGTGTTAAGCCTGTCTGTAACAGGAGAAAAGAGCCAGAGACCAGGAGCTCCTGAAAGACTAACCAAATTTGTGGCAGGGGAGGACCTTTCGTGAGTCACACCTGAAGAAGTGAGCAGTGACTCCGGAAAGCTCCTGCCCTGCCACAAATTAGGGCCCCGGTCATACAGGCCAGAAAACGTGGGGGGGGAGGCGTGGCAGTTCGCCCCGGAGCAAAATAAGGTGCAGTAGCCCGATCACACAGGCCACCGGGTTGCCACGCTCCAGCTCCGAGCGCCGATCACACCACGCTGCTGCAGCGCTGCGAAAAAGTGACACAGCAGACCATGCAAGCTGTGCTGTTGCAAAGTGCGCATGTGCCGTTGGGGGGGTGGGCCGCTGTCGGTGTCTTGCATGTGCGCATGCGCTATTCAGCGTTGGTGCACATCCCATGGAAACTTACAACATCTGGAAGGGACATGGGCGGGTGTCGGAAGCCGTGGGATACTGGTGCTCCCACGATCAGACGCCAGCCTTTGCCCCGGGTTTCCGGAAACTAGTGCTTCGACACTAGTATTTTTTACTCTGCGTTTTCCACGGGAAGCTGCGGGTTGGCGAAGGGTGGAACTGAGGAGGAAGCTGTGATGTAGCCAATCCATGGATTCGCACCAGGAGATCCCAACAGCCTAACTGGCCAGCACTTTCAGCGAAAGGTGGTGGGAACGGAGTGAAGACAGAGAGTACCTTATGCCAAATTGTTTAACAACCCCTCACTCTTCTTTAGAAACTAATAAATGGCCTACTTCTTGACTAATTGCTTCCAAAATGCAGTTTTAGATTTAAAGGGCAAGGTATTGGCCTGTTTTTATGTGTTATGTCAAGGGTGGGTCAGACAGCTGTTCACTAGGCATGATTAATACCGCCTTTCCAGATTTCAATTAATTCATTCAGAGCTGGTGAGAAATTCGTACGTCACAGGCCCCCAGTGAAAAAGAGAAAATTCGTTCACCTCAACAAACAAACTAGCTCTGCATAGCTTCTTTCACACACATTCCCTTTTTTTAAAAAAAAGACATGCCTGAATCAAGACTATTACAGTTCATTAAGGAGGTAGGTCCTACCAGTACACTTTAGTCCCTGGCCCATACGTGGGAGGTAGGCGGCATTTCCGCTGCACCCCTCTTGGCAAGGAGCGAGGAGGCCACGGGGCACGTCGGGCAGCTGGGCCATTCAGTGCCACCTTTGTCCAAGGAGGTGACGGCTTGGGGGGGGGCGTATCAGTTCCGCGATTACAGCCAGGCTCTGCTCTATGCGAGGGAGGTATGCAATGGCTGTGAGGGCCCTTGTGCTCCCCCCCAGGTTATTTTGGATTTGGGGAGGCTTCCCCTCATTTTCCACCTTATTTTGCTGCTAGCCACTCTTCTCCTGTCAAAGGGTCACTCCGTTTCCTCTCACTTCCTCTGGCTGACTAGGGAAGGGGGAGTTTCTCCCCATGGGCCTCGGCTGTCACTTTGGCATTTTATTTATTTGTTTGTTTATTTGTTTATATCCCGCCCTATCCCATGATGGGCTCAGGGCGGCTCACAACAAAAATAAAAATAAATATATGATTAGAAACCAATTAAATAAATCAAGGTGGCAGCAAAGAAACACAATGCTTCCCATAAAATACTAGCAGGATGGTAGGCACCTGTAGGCCTACTATGGGCAGGGGAGGCTGAGATGGTAAAAACATCTGCCGCCTCAGCCAAGGCCCAGGCGGAACAGCTCTGCTTTGCAGGCCCTGCAGAAATGTAGCAAGACCCACAGGTCCCTGATCACCATTGGGAGTGTGTTCCACCACACAGGGGCCAGGGCAGAGAAGGCCCTGGGCCTGGCGGAGGCTAAGTGGACATCCTTCGGGCCAGGGACTTCCAGCAGGAGCTGTTCAGTGAAGCACAAGGCTCTCCGGTGCATATAAAGGGAGAGACAGTCCCAAAGGTGTCTTCTTTCTCAACTTTCTCTCACATTCATAAGGACATAAGAACATAAGAGAAACCAATGTTGGATCAGGCCAATGGTTGTCTAGTCCAACACAGTGGCCAAAAATACCACATGCCATCAGGGAGGTCCAGCAGTGGGGCCAGGACACTAGAAGCCCTCCCACTGCTGCCCCCTCCAAGCACCAAGAATACAGAGCATCCCTCGCCCCAGAGCGAGAGTTCCTATCTATGCCTTGTGTCTAATAGCCACTGATGGACCTCTGCTCCATATGTTTATCCAATTCCCTCTTGAAACCGTCTATGCTTATAGCCACCACCACTTCCTATGGCAGTGAATTCCATGTGTTCATCACTCTTTGGGTGGAGAAGGACTTCCTTTTATCTGTTCTAACCTGACTGTTCAGCAATTTCATTGAGTGCCCATGAGTACTTGTGTTCTGAGAAAGGGAGAAAAGTACCTCTTTCTCAACCTGCTCTATCCCATGCATAATCTTATAAATTTCGATCATGTCACCCCTCAGCCGTCGTTTCTCCAAGCTAAAGAGCCCCAAGCATTTTAACCTTTCTTCATAGGGAAAGTAGATCCAACCCTTTTATCATTTTAGTTGTAATTTCTGCATTTTTTCCAATACTACAATATCCTTTTTGAGGTGTGGTGACCAGAACTGTACACAGTATTCCAAATGAGGTTGCACCATCAATTTATACAGGGGCATTCTGATAGTGGCTGATTTGTTTTCAATTCCCTTCCTAATAATCCCCAGAATAGCATTGGCCTTTCTTATTGCAGTCACACACTGTCTCGACATTTTCATTGAGTTATCCACTACGACTCCAAGATCTCTCTCTTGGTCGGTCTCTGCCAGTTCAGACCCCATCAACATGTATTTATATTTAGGATTTTTGGCTCCAATGTTCATCACTTTGTAGTTGGCCACACTGAACCCCATTTGCCATGTTGATGCCCACTCACCCATCCTCGACAGATTCCTTTGCAGTGCCTCACAATCCTCCCTGGTTTTCACCACCCTGAACAACTTCATGTCATCTGCAAATTTAGCCACTTCACTGCTTACTCCCAACTCCAATTTTCTGCATGGTACAGGGGGTTGGACTAGATAACCCTGGAGGTCCCTTCCAACTCTATGATTCTATTATTCTAAGGGCCAAAAGCTAAATAGTTAAGTGAGCAGACTTACTAAGTATAAAAATCTGATCAGCTCTGGTCTGGCAGTGGCAAAAGGAAATCCGCTGAACATGAGCTCTGTTGCACCAGTTTAGCTGCACACAGCAGCAATTTGCCTCCATGTCTCAGCTGGCAAGGGAATGTTCAAGGAAGGGCTCCGGTCTGGGTGGGGATGAACAAAATGCCGCACGGAGCAGCTTTTCTGCAAGGCAAAGGGTCCTGGATGCCAGAACAGTAGCACAGAACAGAATATTCACAGAAGACATCTTGTTGCCTTCCCAAGATCTCCCTGGGAAAAAAGCACCCTTGCAAGAAATGGAAAGGTGGGGTTTGAAGCCAACCATGGAAGGAAGGAGAAGAGGAGGAGGAGATTGGATTTATACCCTGATCTTCACTGCCCGAAGGAGTCTCAGAGCTGCTTACAATCTCCTTCCTCTTCCCCTTCCCCTCCCCACAACAGACACCCTGGGAGAGCTCTGAGAGAGCTCTGAGAGAACTGTGACTGACCCAAGGCCACCCAGCTGGCTTCCTGTGAAGGAGTGGGGAATCAAGCCCAGTTCTCCCAGATTAGAGTCTGTGCTCCTAACCAGTACACCAAGCAAAAGTTGATACAAGGCAATCAGGACGAGAAGGTCAGGACCAGAACCCACCCATCACACCTGAAAGCCATCCATCTACCCTGGTTGCTAACAAGGCCCCCAAGAGAAAGGCACATCCGGGAGTATATGGAACCCTTCAGTGGCCTGAGGATGAAAACTATTGTGGCAAGAGTGCGCTGGAAGCCACAGTGCTGCTGTGGAACAATGCAGGCTTAGCGTGCGTGAGGCCCCCTTCCCAAGCCCTACGCAATGATAGCCGCTGGCTAGACCATCCTGGAAGGCATTTCAGGCACAGGTGAGATTTTTTGCCATCAGATCGAATCTCAGGACTGGCCACTCATCACATTGGATGCCTTGGGCTCTTGTCCTTTGGCTTAGGACTCTTCCCATGTGCTTCATGACTACAGCCTGTTGCTGTCCACCCCGACAGCCTTTCGTCTCCACCTCCCCTCAGCATCCTGTGGCCCGCATGTTGCATTGAACACGATCCTTGATTGGCGGAGGGTGGACACAACTGTCCAGACATTGGAGGGACCTCCCGAGCCCCTCCCAGCATGAGTCCCACACGGGAGACAGTAGAGATCAGTAACAGGCCCAGGTCCTCATTCACCAGAAATTTACTGTGCACCATCAGGACTGGAACTCTGAAGGCCAGGCCCATGGAACGGGTTGCCCGTGTGGTGTAGTGGTTAGGAGCATGGACTCTGATCCGGGAGAACCAGGTTTGATTCCCCGCTCCTCCACATGCAGCTGCTGGTGTGACCTTGGGTTGGTCGCAAGTTCTCTCAGAGCTGTTTTCTCAAAGGCAGTTCTCGAGAGAGAGCTCTCTCAGCCCCATCTACCTCACCAGGTGTGTGTTGTGGGGAGAGGAAGGGAAAGGAGATTGTAAGCCACTCTGAGACTCCTTTGGGTAGTGAAGGCCGAGGTATAAATCTAATCTCCTCCTCCTCCTCCTCCTCCTCCTCCTCTTCTTCTTCTTCATTTAGTGAGGCCTTGAGCCTTTGGAAAGCTGCATCAACACCAAGGGTCACAATACTGAGAAAGTATCTCAGATCTTGAGTCTGAAGAGGTAAGGTGGGATTTTTTAAAAAATAAAGATCTTCAGCATCTTGCCAGGATTGTCGCTTGTTTGCCTCTCTCTCGGGCTTCACCTTCAGAGGTGTGGCTCTCATTTTCCTGGCCTCACACTTGGGGGGGGGGGATGTTGGCACCATCATCTTCCTTGTCGGGTTCTTTCAGTTGCCAAAGCTGCGTGACCAACTCATTTATTCTAACTGTCAGTATATTAACAAAGCAACTGATCTAAATCGAATTCAGGTGGATTTTTAGAGGTCTATCTTGGGAGAACCAGGTTTGATTCCCCACTCTAATCCGGGTTTGATTCCCCACTCTTCCACTTGCAGCTGCTGGATGACCTTGGGCAAGCCATAGTTCTGACAAGAGCTGTCCTTGGAAGGGCAGTTCTCTCAGAGCTCTCTCAGCTGCACCTACCTCACAGGGTGTCTGTTGTGGGGAGGGGAAGGGAAAGGAAATCATAAGCCTCTCTGAGACTCCGAGTGAAAGGAGGGGTATAAATCCAATCTCCTCCTCCTCCTCCTCCTCCTCCTCTTTTTCTTCTTCTTCCTCTTCTTCATTAGAATTTGTCATAGCCTGAGTTGGTGGTTCTATAACTGAGGAAACAATTTTATTATTTCCCCCCCAGCACAGGACTGTTCAAGCAATTTGCCTGCTTGATTTCCCATTAAAATAATATTGCTTAAGAAAATAAGGGACTTTACAGCAGCTTGCTTCAGTTCATGAAACCCGATTCCTACAATTAGCCATTTCATTAAGCGCCTCAGCCTGGAAATCAGGCACAACTTGAACTTGCAAAACAAAGTTCTTGTTTCATAAACAGAAATGCTTCTCAACTGACTTCTTCTGGCTTCCCCGTTACACAAAGAGACCTCTGAGGAGGAGCTCCTTTGAAAGATATTCATGCAAACTCCTGGAAATCTTTTCTCTAATTTCTTTATCTTGGTGGCGTCTTTCAGTGGGGAAACGGTGCAGGAGGGGGGAAAAGAAATCCGTATGCAACTTTCCCACTGAAAACTGCAGTCCCGGCAGCAAATTGCCATTAAAAAATGGATCAAAAGGATCGTGGAACTAGTGGTGTCTTTGAACTAATCGCTCCTAAAAGACAGCCTGCATTTGTTTGTCACTGGCCCTTCCCCAGGGAGGTTTTTCTTCACCTTGGCTTGCAAACCGGAGTGGGTTTTTTATTTCTTTTTGGCAACTTCCATATGACATCATGCTCTGGTGGCCATCGTTTTAGATTTCCCCCCTACACGACGTGCTCTTTCTTATATGTGTTGTACGCCAATCTTTTTTCCAGAGAGAACACAGTTTGACATGTTAGCGTCTTGTGCGGAAGGAACGGTGCACATTTCCCAGCCCTGAAAAGGTCCCATCCGTGTAAGTGCCATTGCCACCCCCACCCCCGAGTTTTCCCAGATTTTCTTTTCCTGCCAGGTCACTACAGGGCTTTTTTAGAATTAAAAAACCACAATAATTGCTAGAGCACTATAAAAACCTTTTCCCACTTAAGAACATAAGAGAAGCCAATGTTGAATCAAGCCAGTGGCCCATCCAATCTAACACTCTGTCACACAGCGGCCAAAAATACCACATGCTATCAGGAGGTCCAGCAGTGGGGCCAGGACACTACCAGCCCTCCCACCACTGCTGCCCCCTCCAGCACCAAGAATAGAGTGCATCACCTGCCCCAGACTGAGAGTTCCCATCTATACCCTGTGGCTAATAGCCACTGATGGACTTCTGCTCCATATGTTTATCTAATTCCCTCTTGAAACTGTCCATGCTTGTAGCTGCCACCACCTCCTGTGGCAGTGAATTCCATATGTCTTCCATATGTCATTCCACTTATCTGTTTTATGTTCAAACAGAACCATTACAGTGCACATGAGGAGGAGGAGGAGGAGGAGGAGGAGGAGGAGAAGGCGGCGATTGGATTTATACCCCACCCTTTACTACCTGAATGACAGAGAGAGCCAGTTTGGTGTAGTGGTTAGGAGTACGGACTCCAATCTAGGTTTGATTCCCCGCTCCTCCACATGCAGCTGCTGGTGTGACCTTGGGTCAGTCACAAGTTATTTCAGAGCTGTTCTCTCAAGAGCAGTTCTCTCAGAGCTCTCTCAGCCTCACAAGGTTTCTGCTGTGAGGAGGGGAAGGGAAGGAGATTGTAAGCCACTCTGAGACTGTGAGTGAAGGGTGGGGTATAAACCCAAGCTCTTCTTCTTCTTCTTCTCTCTGCCCTGGCAGGTGTGATGGCTTGCACTCCCAGGAGCCAAAGCGGAGTCACTGTGGAACAAGTGTGGAAGAGAAAAGCTGGGGGGAAATTGGAGGGGGGAATGTGTAGACATCATCCATGTGGAAGTCTGGATCTGAACCATTTATGGTATTACATCCATCTCCAGGTGGGGCGGAGGGATTAAAAGCCCCAGAGGAGTAAAAATGCTGAACAAGATTTTCTGAGATCTCGGGCAACCTGGCTTGAGGTGGCTTGGAGAAATGTGACCCCTCCCCCCCACACACACACACGGAGGGAGACCTTTCCAGTGCCAAGCCCAGACCCATGATCAGATGGCTGGTGGCAGATGGGGAGGGAGGCTTAAACTGCCCCCTGCCGCTGCCAGCCAACTGATGGGAGTGGGTGGAATGACAGGCATTTTTCCCAGAGCCAAGCCTTTATGGATTGACTTGCCCACTTTATGATAACTCTGTCGGAATTATAAGAATTTCTCCATATTATGGATTAGGTGCCTTTCTATGATAGATTGCTATCTACACGAATAAGGAATGACACAACTGATGATTTGATGTTCAGAAGAAGGTTCTATGAAACAGAAATTTACTCTGGGGAATTTCGTCCATCAAGGCTCTGTGAGGACTTCTTTTCTGGCTGCATACCTGCAAAGAAAAAAAAATATATAAGGACTTTTTGAATACTGATATGTTTATACTTACTTTGGTGATGTTGTTTTGTGTATAATAAGCTTTTTTGCACAGCTCCCAGTGGTGATGGGAAGGCAGAACGGATGCAGGGCACACCCCTCGCCCCACACAGCTGGCAGGCATGGGAGACCATCGGTGGGGGGGGAGAAGGAGGCTGCAGGAAGGCTTGGGGGAGGGAGAAGACGGTAACAGTGCTGGGGGGGAAGACAGGAGATGATGGTGATGCTGGGGAGGGAGCGCTACAGTGGGCAAAGCAGCAGTAGGGGATGAAGTGAGGATCATCAGGGAGTTGAGATTTCTGCTGCTCATGAATTCCTGATGAGTCCCTCACCTTTGTCTAGTACAAGGAGGAAGGAGGAGGAGGAGGAGGAGATTGGATTTATACCCTGCCCTTCACCTGGAGTCTCAGAGCGTCTTACAATCTCCTTCCCTTCCTCTCCTCACAACAGACACCCTGTGAGGTAGGTGAGGCTGAGAGAGCTCTTTTGAGAACTGCCCTTTCAAGAGAAGCTCTGTCAGAACTATGGCTTGCCCAAGGTCATCCGGCAGCTGCGAGTGGAGGAGTGGGGGAAATCAAACCCAGTTCTCCCAGATTATAGTCCGCACACTTAACCACCAGAACCCGTTCTGTCTCTTCATTTTATCCTCTTGGCAACACTGTGAGGTAATTTATTGCTGGGACAGAGAGAGGTTGGCCCAAGGTCATTTTGTGAGCTTCACAGGTGAGGCAGGATTCGATCCCGCGTTCCCCCAGTCCTTCTCTGACTCTCTAATTACTGTACCGCACGGCTCCTATACATCTGCATGGAACTATAAACATCAATAAGAGTGATCGTCAGCCAGTAATGCTCTGAGGATCCATCCAGAGACAGGGCCCCGTTTTGTGGCAGTTGTGGAAAGTGCCATTGATTCGTAGCTGACCTGCAGTGACCCCTTGAGGGGCTTTCAAGGCAAGAGATTTTCTGAGGTGGTTTGCCATTGCCTGCCTTCCCATAGCAGCCCTGGTCTTCCTTGGATGTCTCCAGGCCTGTAGCTACAGTTGGACTTTTGGGGTTCCGCCCCCTTTCTTAAAGGCATAGCCC
The DNA here is from genome assembly GCA_029375565.1 of Gekko gecko. Taxonomy (NCBI): domain Eukaryota; kingdom Metazoa; phylum Chordata; class Lepidosauria; order Squamata; family Gekkonidae; genus Gekko; species Gekko gecko. The sequence goes on from JAPDNY010000008.1 coordinate 3,010,499, forward strand.
CACAAGAATTTATCCTGTAAATGCTTTTTCCAAACATTTTAAAACATTTCTTTTAAAGTGTGCACTCCTTTAAGCAGAGTGGGGTGCTGTAGTTGTCTAATTCCTGCACTGAGCAAGGGGGTTGGAGTAGATGACCTCTAGGATACCTTCTAACTCTGTGTCAAGAAACTGGTCTCCTTTAAGAGAGTTTTCCTGCCTAAGTGTTAGCTTTCTTGACTATAGAAGTCATCATGACTATAGAAGTCATCATGACTATAGAAGTCATCTTTCCTCCAAATTCAAGATTTGTTGCTGTTCCTGTTGGATACTTATATTTTCTTGAATCAAATAATTCCAGTAGGGCCTATACATTGGCAGGAAGTTCAACTCTACCTTCCGCTGTTCTGGAAGGAAGGTTTAAATCAGTCCCCTATATGCATAGGCTCTGTTCTTGTTCCTTAAAGGAAATTCATTCAATGGAACATATTTTCTTTCACTGCCCTAGGCACAAAGAAATTCAGTCAAAATTTATTGGGCCGCTGATCGGAAATTTCCCCGGCAGATCAAACAAAATCAACCTTTATTATCTTCTGCCCGATGTGAACCATGAAACAACCCGAATAGTGGCTAAATTTTGTGCACAGGTGTACAAAGATCGGAAGATGCATACAGTAGCTTGAGTGAAATTTTTAAAGTTGTGAAATTTGATCGTTTGGTTTTATGTAAACCTTTGTGTACGCTGGTCATTGACTGTATAAAAAAACGGCTGCTGTTATTGTTGAGAAGTCATCACCCCCACCTACCAGCTTGTTATCGGAACTGTTGCTCAGGCTGGCAGGAGTGATTAACTTGCAGCAGCTGAGAACGGTCATCTAAAGTGATTGACACTTTGCAATTTAGAGATCTATCTGGGTAACAGCTTTCAGTTGGCTAAATGGTTAAGAACGCCTATGGAGAATACATAGAAAAGACTCAGAGAGAGAAGAGTAGCTGAGTCATAATCCTCAGAATTCTGGCTTTTCTTTCTGCACTGAAAACTTCAGCCCCACCAGGAAAAAAATTGCCCCACAAGCCACAAAATCCTAACTACAGGCCTGGATGTCTCCCATCCAAGTATTAACCAAGGACAACCCTACTTAGCTTTTGAGATCTGACAAGATTGGGCTCGGCAGGGCCATCCAAGTCAGGGCAGAACAGAGGTTTTGTACATGGGATATTACTGGCTGATTCCGCATTGGCTTTTCCCTCTGTTGTTTTACAAAACCCACATTGGAACAGAAATTCCTCTCTGCATACCATGATGGTTTCACTTCCTTTGATTATCAGGTTTTATGGTAACTTCTGCACTCCATGCCACTTTCGAGTTATTTGATCATTGGAATGTATTGTACCTTCTGCATAGATTTATGGCCATTATATGGCCGTTCAGGGGTGACTTTGCAGTAAGTACTCTGTTGCCCCGAGGTATTTGAATGTGGTTTTTGAGCTGCAGTTTTTCCTCCCAGTTGAGAAAATGTGGAGTGAATGCCGGATGCAGAATCGCCCACTGTCTCTTGGAAGGGAAAACTGGGTTTTGAAATCGTGAATACGCCCAGTATGTGATGGGTGCAGAAGGTGGCTACAGTATGCTTTCAGTCGACTTTTGCAGAAGCAAAGAACAGCCCCACAACCTACACACACCCCTTGGAATAAAAGCAACTTGTCTTGAGAGTCTGTGGCATCAGCCGGCCATGCTGAGTGGGAGGAAAAGAGCAGAGGTTTTTAACGGATGGCTCAGAAAGACAACCTGTGGAATGGTGCTAATAATGACATCTGCCCGATCTGGGCTCTTCATGCCGGCAGGGATAATAGTGCCTGTCCGCGAGGGAACCGGGCCCCAACTGCGAAGTAAAGGATTTGTAATCTCTGTTTTGTCAACAACAGTGGCTTAATCCTTCAGAAAGGCATCCTTCAGAGAGGCAGGCCTTTGTCCTGAGATTTCTGTGCAGGGGGAGAGAAATGTGTGTTTGGGGGGGATTACTGTCCACATGTACTTTTTGGTTGAAAAGGTCACTAACAGCAATTGCATTGCTGAATGCCATTTATTTATTTTATTCGATTTATACCCCGCCCTCCCCACCAAGACAGGGTCCCCTCCATTCCCATTCCGTCTTCACGTTTGCCTTTTGTGGCTACATTACATAATCTGAAGAGAGACTGGCCATAGCTTTTGCCGTCCAAATGCCAAACTCAAACCGATACTCATGTTTGAGAGACATTTAACTGGTGTGGGATGCAAAGGGGCAGAGGCTGTGATAAACCCCTTCAAAGCCATCCAGGACTGCTTTATTCCATCCCAGAAGCAGAAGAAATAGTGTATGGTTCAGGGTTTTTTTTAAAAAAAAATTTATCCGTATGGTTCAGTTTTTGTGCTTTCATTCCTTTGAGAATGGAAGATGAAATCGATGGCTATTTTTAATCATCTTTCCCAACTGAGGGAACGTAAGGAGGAGTAAAATTAGGTGACATACAAGATATGAAAAGTGATTCAAAACCACTATGGAACAAGTGACCTAAATAAGTGTGAAATGTGTGTTTTTTAAAATATATATATTAGACCTAAATAAAGTGTGCATTTAAAAAAATAAATAGATGATCTTGTTAAAGGGTTTTGAATTCACATTAAGTACTATATGTAATTGGTAAATTATGGAATTATTAATTTATTACATATTTACTGAAGTGCAAAGGCAGGTAAAAACCAAAATAGTTCTGGACCTCCAGGGTCATCTAGTCCAACCCCTGCACAAGGCAGGAAATTCACAACTACCTCCCCCCCACACACATATACCCAGGGACCCCTGATCCACACCCAGAAGATGACAAAAAACCTCCAGGATTGCTTCCTGACCCCAAAGTGGTGATCAGAATTTCACTGAGAGTGTAAGAAAGGGCCGCAGGAACGAAGCACTGAGGCAACCCTTCCCGCCCGCCCTCTCATGATCTGCCCACATTCACAGAATCAGCATTGCTGGCAGATGGCCATCTAGCCTCTGTCTGAAAACCTCCAAAGAAGGAGAGCCCACCACCTCCCGAGGAAGCCTGTTCCACTGAGGAACTGCTCTGTCAGGAAGTTCTGTCAGGAAGTTTAGCCAACAGCCATAGAGTTTTCCCCCAGAAGGTGCCATTTCTTCCAGGGGAACTGATTTCTGTAGTCTGGAGATCCGTTGTCGTTCCGGGAGATCTCCAGGCCCCACTTGGAGGTTGGCAACCCTGGTACTCATAACACGGTGGGGGTAATTCCTGCAGATCTGCTCTGGATTCCTCCCCACAGCTGGGCCCACATCTGCGTGGAGGAAGGCGTGTGGTACATGCCCATGAGGCTTGCATACACAGGTCGTTGGGAGGCATCTCAGCAAGCCTCGGAACCCTTTTCCCTGGCTGCAGCACCCGCACATCTCTGCCATCTCAACATAGCTCCAGCCCAGGTGAGGCTATTTCATCCGTGCAGTCATACCCACCCACCCACCCATGTTCATGGATACGTGATGGAATTTAGCAGCCTGCCTCCTCCCTTGGAGAAACGGCATGCAATATTGTTGGCTCGCTGACAGGTGTTGCCCTCTGTTTACTCTACTCTATTGTTTCGGTAGCAGCTATTTGCTCCCCGTTGCTTTGTTTTTATTAAACAGGGGGAGCAAGTCGCATGTTCTCAACTCTAAAAAATAGTCGGACAGATACCTGAAAAACCAGACTAACAAGATAAGAGCGTTATCGCAAGGCAAGCATTGAAATTTAAAACCACGGAACACTTCCTTAGCTGCACACTATGGGTGTCCTGGTCTAAGGTCCTTTCTGCATTAGCCCAATTCTGGATTTTCTCAGTGTTCGAGTCAAGCCAATTTAAGTCCCTGGCAAAACAGCATCCAAATAACCGGAGGCAATGGCAGGCTGAAACCGGGCTGACCACTGAAGGGAGGAAATGTGATGCAGAATGGGAGGGGGGGGAGACCCAGAATAAAAAGAAGGCTGAACTCAATTTTAGTGGAGAATGGGAAGAAAAGCCTGGTTTAAAAAGAAGGTTGAATTCGATTTTAGTGCAGAATTGCTTGGAGAACACCGCGGTGAACATGGATTAAAAGGAGAGGGCTGGAAGGGCCTAAGACTGCACCCACTGGTCTCTGAGTGGATTGTCCCTTTCATTCCTTGGGAAAGTTCCTGGTGGGCCACTAGGGTCTCTTCCGCATTGGCCTGCCGCTCCAGATTTTCTCAGTGTTCGAGTCGAGGTGATTTAGATCCTCAGCAAAACAGCATCCAAAAAACTCCAGGGCAACAGCGGGCTGACCACTGGAGGGAGGTAACGTAATGTAGGACAGGAAAAAAAATCTGGAATAAAAAGAAGGTTGAATCCGGTTTGAAATATACCGGGTTCAGACACATTCAAGTGATCAACTCATAGTTTATTAGTGATTCAGCAAGAGAAAGAAGACTGAGAAACCCCTGGCCGAAGCCGGGTATTTACGCCTGAAAAAAGGTTACACCCAAAAGACACCCCACTCCCAACGATGGGCTATTTATACTACATTGGTTCCCAGTTGGGTTACTCCAGGATCCCTGTCTCCCTACTGGTCCATTCTAGGATCCTGGCAAGCCATGGTTATGCGTCCCCAAGCGAAGTCCTTTTGCAAGTACAGTTCAGGCTCAATACATAACATGGTTTTAGTGCAGAACTAGGAAAAAAATGGATTAAAACCAAGGCTGAATCTGATTTTAGTGCAGAATTGCCTGGAGGACACCGCAGTTAAAGGAGAGTGCAGAAGGGGCCTATGTGTTGGGGGTCAGCTCAGCTGAGCCCCGAGTGCAGCCAAAGTGCCGCCAGCTCCTCCAATGGGGCCCTGCCGAGGGCGGTGAGGAAGGAGGTGGCAAGACCTGTTGCTCTCGCAGCCCGGCCAGCACTGCCCGGACTTCTCCACTTGGGTTGTGGTGAGGCCATGTCAACATCCGGGTCATCTCACCTCAACATACTTTCTTAGAAGCAAATGCCAGTCTGTGGGGGGGGAATGGGATAGCCCTGTCAAATGGTGTTGTACCTTTTAAGCATTGCTGCTTTTCTGGAACCTGGAGCGTGTGAGCTGTGCAGGTCTGCTTTGTTGCGTTTTGCTTGTTGTCGTTGTTTGTCATCGTTAGGGTTGCCAGGTCCCTCCAGGCAGCCAGCAGCGGATGCGGGGGGTGAGCTTACCAAGAGCTGGGAGACCCGGAAGTGACATAGGCATATCAGGGCAACGCTCTGGTTTTGGGGCAAAAACTCTACGGTAGAAGCTAATTCTACCATAGAGTTTTGCCCAAAAACCAGAACATTGCCCAGACATCCCTTATGTGCCAATGTCACATCCGGGTCATGTTCAAGTCATGTGGGCATCTATGCTCCCTCTAAGCTGTGGAATCTTGTGAGCAAAAATTCTACTTTGTAAGCAACTGGCATTGAAGTTGTGAGTGAGCAATTTGGCTGCTGCATAAATTAGTCTGCTCTGGAGCCCTCCTTCCTGAGCGGAGACAAAAATGTGTGAGCCGGAGGCTAGAAAACTGTGAGCTAGCTCACACTAACTCAGCTTAGAGGGAACACTGGTGGGCACATCGCCAAAATGTCAAGTTTTCCTTCCTTGTTTGGGGGGTAATTCCCCTCCCCACCAGCCAGCTGATCCACAGGGGCCTGGCAGTAGGGCACCCTCTCCCCCGCTGGGGTGTGCGGCATCCCTAGTTGTAGTCCTCACCCCCAGATCCTCTTTCAGGAGATGGCCAGGAGAGCGCAGGAGTGGAACAATCCTGCCTTCTCTCTGTCGCTCAATCACTGTTCTCATGTACACTATCATGCACATAAGAACATAAGAACATAAGAGAAGCCAACGTTGAATCAGGCCAATGGCCCATCCAGTCCAACACTCTGTCACACAGCGGCCAAAATATACCAGGTGCCATCAGGAGGTCCAGCAGTGGGGCCAGGACACCAGAAGCCCCTCCCACTGCTGCCCCCTCCAGCACCAAGAATAGAGTGCATCACCCGCCCCAGACTGAGAGTTCCCATCTATACCCTGTGGCTAATAGCCACTGATGGACTTCTGCTCCATATGTTTATCTAATTCCTTCTTGAAGCCGTCCATGCTTGTAGTTGCCACCACCTCCTGTGGCAGTGAATTCCATATGTTAATCACTCTTTGACTGAAGAAGTATTTCCTTTTATCTGTTCTAACCCGACTACTCAGCAATTTCATGGAGTGCCCACGAGTTCTTGTATTGTGAGAAAGGGAGAAAAGTACTTCTTTCTCAACCTGCTCCATCCCATTCATAATCTTATAAACCTCGATCATGTCACCCCTGAGCCGTCATTTCTCCAAGCTAAAGAGCCCCAAGCGTTTTAACCTTTCTTCATAGGGAAGGTGTTCCAACCCTTTTATCATTCTAGTTACCCTTCTCTGCACTTTTTCCAATGCTATAATATCCTTTTTGAGATGTGGCGACCAGAACTGTACACAGTATTCCAAATGAGGTCGCACCAATGATTTATACAGGGGCATGATGATACTGGCTGATTTGTTTTCAATTCCCTTCCTAATAATCCTTCTTTGGCCTTCTTTATTGCAGTTACACCCTGTCTAGACATTTTCATTGAGTTATCTACTACGACTCCAAGATCTCTCTCTTGGTCCATCTCTGCCAGTTCAGACCCCATCACCGTGTATTTATATTTAGGATTTTTGGCTCCAATGTGCATCACTTTGCACTTGGCCACATTGAACCCGATTTGCCACGTTGGCGCCCACTCACCCATCCTCAACAGATCCCTTTGGAGTGCCTCACAATCCCTGGTTTTCACCACCCTGAACAACTTCGTGTTGTCTGCAAATTTAGCCACTTCACTGCTTACCCCCAATTCTAAATCGTTAATAAACAAGTTAAAAAGCATCGGACCGAGTACTTATCCCTGTGGTACCCCACTGCTTACCACCCTCCACTGAGAAAGTTTCCCATTTATACTCACTCTCTGTTTCCTATTTATAAGCCAGTTTTTGATCCACAAGAGGATTTGTCCTTTTATCCCATGACTATTGAGCTTACTCAGAAGCCTTTGATGAGGAACTGTATCAAAAGCTTTCTGGAAGTCAAGGTAAACAATATCTATTGGGTCCCCCTTGTCCACATGTTTGTTCACTCCTTCAGAAAACACTAACAGGTTAGTGAGACAAGACCTTCCCTTACAGAACCCATACTGAGTCTGCCTCAATAGTTTTTGTTCATCAATGTGCCTATTAATTCTCTCCTTAATAACAGTTTCCACCAACTTACCCGGTATCGATGTCAGACTGACTGGCCTGTAATTTCCTGGATCTCCCCTGGAGCCCTTTTTAAAGATGGGAGTGACATTAGCTACCTTCCAGTCCTCAGGAATGGAGGCAAATTTTAAAGAAAGATTACATATTTTTGTCAGGAGATCCACAAGTTCACATTTGAGTTCTTTCAGAACTCTCGGATGAATGCCATCCGGGCCTGGTGACTTATTAGTTTTTAAATTGTCCATCAGTCGTAGGACTTCCTCTCTTGTCACTGCAATCTGATTCAGGTCTTTCAAACCCCCTCCCAAAATCGGTGCTTCTGGAGTGGGCAAGCACTTCTCCTCTTCCACAGTGAAGACAGAGGCAAAAAATGCATTCAGCTTCTCAGTCATTTCCCTGTCATCCTTCACTACTCCTTTTACCCCTTGGTCATCCAAGGGCCCCACTGCCTCCCTGGCTGGCTTCCTACTTCTAATGTATTTGAAGAAAGTTTTATTGTTGGCCTTTATGTTTTTTGCGATATGCTCCTCATATTCCCTTTTTGCTTGCCTGATCACAGACTTGCATTTTAGAGACTAGCCTTCCACCATTTAAAGGAATCCTTCTTACCTTTTACAGCTTCCATTACTTTATTTGTTAACCATGCAGGCTTTTTTCTATACCTATTTGTGCCTTTCCTAACCTACGGTATATATTTTTTCTGAGCTTCTAGGATTGCATTTTTAAATAGTCTCCAAGCTTCCCCAATGGTTTTGATCTTCTCCACTCTTCCTTTCAATTTTTTCCTCACATGTCCCCTCATAAACTCAATGACATTATGGTCACTGTTCCCAAGCGGTGCAATCACTTTTACTTCTCTCACCAGGTCTTGGGTGTTACTTAGGACCAAATCCACATAAGATCTGCTGGCTCAGACCAGGGGTCCATCTAGTCCAGCAAATTAGCACACAGCATAATGGATCTGTTTTTAACAGATGCAAACAAGAATAACAAGCTAAATTTATAAGATCATCATTGGCCCCGGTCACACGGGCCAGAAAACGCACGGGGGAGGCGTGGCAGTTTGCCCCGGAGCTAAATAAGGCGCAGTAGCCCGATCATACGGGCCACCGGGTTGCCACACTCCAGCTCTGCGCCCTGATCACACTGCGCTGCTGCAGCGCAGCAAAAAAGCAGCACAGTGCGCATGCGCCATTGGAGGGCGGGCCGCTGTCGGTGTCTTGTGTGTGCGCATGCGCTGTTCAGCGTTGGTGCGCATCCCATGGAAACTGACAACATCCAGAAACCCCGGGGACATGGGCGGGCGTCGGAAGCCGCGGGATACTGGCGCTCCCGCGATCAGATGCCACCCTTTGCCCCGGGGTTTCCGGAAACTAGTACTTCTGACCTACTAGTTTTTTACCCCGCATTTTCCAGGGGAAGCCGCGGGTTGGCCACGGGAGCACTACGCCTCCCAGATGTGCTCGTATGATCGAGCACGGAAAGTCCGCAGGGCTCCCGTGCCTTCAGCGGGGCAAATGCTCCATGTGAACAGGGCCATTGTTTGGCTTTAATTCCAGGGGGAAACATTGAAGCAAAGAAATATGTCAAAATTGGAGATAGATGTGTACATGTGGGGTGCTAAGAATAATTAACTGAGACTTTGTTGTTACGCTCCATCTGTCTCCTCTCAAGCATGAAGGTAACTAATAGCATCTTTTTCTTTTCTTTTTTTGGGGGAGGGGGTGATTTGTAGAGCAGTGTTATGTCTCCTCTGCTACCAGACCACAGAAATGTGTTCCAATATACCATTCTAATATTCATTGCATTACAATCACTATTCTAATCTAGTCTCATCCAGCTGGACTCTTCTTATGTTCTTAACCTGTGAATTTCATTTCACACTGGAGAGACATTTGATCAACTAGCAGCTTTTGTGTTCTCCAGAAGGCTTCGGCGTAACACCTCTTATTCCAAGTCTACCCCACAGCCTGAATGGGCTGCAAATCAGAGGGCCCCTAAACCGTGGCCTGAAAAACATTTTTCCCCTCCACCCTCTCTCCCTTACTAATTTTTAACATCCAGCCTGGTGCAGAGTTCTGCAGAGTTCAAATCTTACTCGCTTTTCTGCAATAGTTTGATTTATCCTAACGAAAGGTTTACAAAACTTTCATTTGTGGGCATTGCAGTCTCAGATGCCTCCCAGTCCCACACAGTTTAACTTGGAAGCTTTCAGAGCAACTGTTCACATTGTTCTGAGTGGCACAGGAGACAAGGTTGCCAGCAAATTCCAGGAGATCTGGGGAGCAGTGCCAGGGGTGGAATTTCAAGGGATGTGATATCACTTCCAGGTGAAGCTATGGTCTTTAGCATAGAGAATGGGAAATCTCCAGTTCTATGGTGTTTAGCATGAAGATTGGGAAAATTCCTAGAGTATCACCAGCGACACCACCCCACCCCATTTTTCCTCCTGCTCTTCTAATTATTGAGGTTGGTGGATTGAGAATGTGGGCAAGAGACTGACCACTGCCACCAGGCAAACGGAAAGCCTCGGTGCAGATGTTTCAGGTCCTTAAGGATTACTGAGGCATATCACAACATAACAGTATTATACAATAGCCCTTCTGTTGAGAGGCTGGTTAAGGTGGGTCACCATGTTGGTCTGAAGCAACGGAACGAAGTTTGAGTCCGGTGGCACCTTGAAGACTGGCGAAGTTTTATTCATGCTATAAGCTAGCGTAGGAACTCTCAAGAAGGAAATAAAGTTTTCAGTCTATATACTGAAAACTCATGAACTTTTAAACATTTTAAAAAGAATTTTGCTGAAGAGGTTCCGGAACTCTGTTCCAGTGCACTCCCCCAGAAAAAAAAAGCCCTGAGCTTTCATGTGCAAGCACACGTCCTCAGATCTGTAGGGATGTAACTGAAGAAGTGTGGCTGCCTGCACACGAATGCTTATATCCAGAATTAAACTTTGTTGGTCTTAAAGGCACCACTGGACTCAAACCTTGTTCTGTTGAGAGTCTGGAAACACTTAAAAAAACAGTATCAGTGAACCTGCAGAGAAAATGAGGTGAGGGACTTGCAATGAAATACTACTAATTGTAAATACAGCTAATCAAATGCTACCAATCTCTCTTCTGGTCACAAGAATCTAAAGCTGAAAATGTGGGTCTCAGCCGCAAGCCTGCTCCCAGTGCATCTTAGCCCGCAACCTTTTTTGACTGTAATGGGATTTAAGCAGGTTATGTGATGGATCGTGGCCCTTATTGGAGGCAAGATTAATTTAGTCAGAGTGGTGTATTAGAAGCCCTTATTATCACATGCTAAAATGCTCAGGGTCGGTACAAAAAGGAAACGTAATGCAAGCCTTTGGTTGAGTGAAATCTTATCACAGAAAGTTGTGTGCCATTCACCAGGGGCTTCACTCTGGCTCTGCTACGCGACCTCAGTGCCACACTAGACTGGCACACTGTTTGGATGACCTGCCTTGAGTCTGTAGATAAGGCAGGGCATGAATATTTTAAGTAGATCTATAAAGGAAAGAAAGCAAAATAATGCCCTTATCTGATTAAGCGTAACTAACAGAAAAGATAGGAGCTGCAGTGGCTCAAGTGGTTAAGACACTGAACTGCAGGCTGCGGAAGGTCAGTAGTTCAGCAGTTCGAGACCCGAGAGTGCCGCATGACGGAGTGAGCTCCCGTCTCTAGTTCCAGCTCCTGCCAACCTAGCAGTTCGAAAGCAAGAAATTGCAAGTAGATAAATAGGTACCACTTCAGTGGGAAGGTAACAGCGTTCCGTGCACCCTGGTGTTTAGTCATGCCGGCCACATGACCACGGAAACATCTTTGGACAGCGCTGGCTCTTCGGCTTTGAAACGGAGCTGAGCACCGCAACCCTAGAGTTGGATCCGACTGGCTTTCGAGCAAGGGAACCTTTACCTTTACTAACAGAAAAGATAATAAGAGAATGCCAACGGGCTTATACACAATGAGAGACTGCTTGAAGGAGAATTTGTTGGTCCTAAAGGTGCCACTGGACTCAATCTTTGCTCTGTTGCTTCAGACCAACACAGTGACCCACCTGAATTTTTCTTTTCATGTGTGCATGCACACAAAAGCTTATACCCAGAATTAAACTTTGTTGCAGTGACACGAAAGCTTACACCCAGAATTAAATGTCGTTGGTCTTAAAGGTGCCACTGGACTTAACCTTTGCTCTGTTGCTTCAGACCAACATAGCAAACTACCTGAATCTTTCTTTTCATGTCTGCATGCATACAAAAGCTTATGCCCAGAAGTGAACTTTGTTGCATGCACACGAAAGTTTGTACCCAGAATTAAACATTGGTCTCAAAGTCTACACAATGTGTAGCTGCAATAAAGAAGGCCAACGCTATGCTGGGGATTATTAGGAAGGGAATTGAAAACAAATCAGCCAGTATCATCATGCCCCTGTATAAATCATTGGTGCGACCTCATTTGGAATACTGTGTACAGTTCTGGTCACCACATCTCAAAAAGGATATTATAGCATTGGAAAAAGTGCAGAGAAGGGCAACTAGAATGATAAAAGGGTTGGAACACCTTCCCTATGAAGAAAGGTTAAAACACTTGGGGCTCTTTAGCTTGGAGAAACGATGGCTGAGGGGTGACATGATCGAGGTTTATAAGATTATGAATGGGATTGAGCAGGTTGAGAAAGAAGTACTTTTCTCCCTTTCTCACAATACAAGAACTCGTGGGCACTCCATGAAATTGCTGAGCAGTCGGGTTAGAACAGATAAAAGGAAATACTTCTTCACCCAAAGAGTGATTAACATATGGAATTCACTGCCACAGGAGGTCGTGGCAGCTGCAAGCGTGGACAGTTTCAAGAGGAAATTAGATAAACATATGGAGCGGAAGTCCACCAGTGGCTATTAGCCACAGGGTATAGAATGGGAACTCTCAGTCTGGGGCAGGTGATGCACTCTATTCTTGTTGCTGGAGGGGGCAGCAGTGGGAGGGCTTCTGGTGCCCTGGCCCCGCTGCTGGACCTCCTGATGGCACCTGGTATATTTTGGCCGCTGTGTGACAGAGTGTTGGACTAGATGGGCCATTGGCCTGATTCAACATTGGCTTCTCTTATGTTCTTATGTTCTTAAGGTGCCAGTGGACTCAACTTTTCCTCTGTTCCTTCAGACCGACATGGCTACCCACCTGAACCTAAGTCAAATGAGACATCTCACGTTAGGATTAATTGTTTTGCATTTTACACTCCTGTCTGTTATGCTTGAGAACCAAATCATTCGCTTTGTTGTGTTTGCTTTGTTGCCTTGTGAAACGCCGCTTGGGCTGTTCCCACAAATCTTGCTGACTGGAGCAGACTCAATTCAGTTTCCCTACTGGAGCAGACGCAATTTAGATTAGACTCAACAGTCTTATTGCAGAGATTTCCATTTAACGTAGGGTTGCCAGGTTCCTCTTGACATCCGCGGGGGGGGGACTTACCAGAAGCAGGAGGGAGGCCCATCCGACGTACAGCGATGTCTCCACATCCTTGCCCATGTGACCCAGAAGTGGCATCTTCATGTCTAGAACCTCAGGGTGACACTCCAGTATTTGCGCAAAAACCCTATGGTAAATTTGGCTTCTACCACAGAGTCTTTGCCCAAGTACCAGAGTGTTGCCCCAATGTCCTGGATGTGATGATGTCACTTCCAGGTCACATGGGCAGGGATGTAGACACCTCGCTGCACATTGGATGAATCTCCCTCTTTTTTGGACTAGGTCCCCCCCTGCCAGCCAGCTGATTGGTGGTGCGGAGGTGGGTCCTGTCAGCAGGGAATCCCCACCTCCGCCGGGGGGTCTGGCAACCCTAATTTAATGTATTGAACAGGCCCATCACTGGAGAGTGGCAGAAACAAAATGGAGAGATTGTCCTGCCAGTGCTCACGTGAACACACAAAGCTGCCTTATCCTGGTGAGAGCCAGTTTGGTGTAGAAGAGAAGAAGAGAAGAGATTGGGTTTATACCCCGCCATTCACTACCCAGAGGAGTCTCAGAGTGGTTTACAAACTCCTCTCCCTTCCCTTCCCCACAACAGGCACCCTGTGAGGTAGGTGGGCCTGAGAGAGCTCTGACAGAAACTGCTCTTTTCCAAGGACAGCTCTTATCAGAACTATGGCTTGCCCAAGGTCATCCAGCAGCTGTGAGTGGAAGATTGGAGAATCAAACCTGGTTCTCCCAGATTAGAGTCCATGCACTTAACCACTACACCAAACTGTGGGGCTTTTCGTGGGGGGCGGGCGCAGTTTGCCGCCCCTGAGGGCCGGCGCGCCCTAGGTGAGCACCTAGTTTGCCTAGCGGGTGAGCCAGCCCTGATTCAAGGTATGAGCTTTTGTGTGCATGCACACTTTTTCAAATACACTGGAATGGGAGGTAAGGTTCAAATGCATAGATGGGGCGGAACAGCAAATTAACATGTTAACATCATGAAGATGTTTTAAGATATGCAAAGACAAACTAAATAACAAGCTAAAGTTATAAGATCAACTGTTGTAAAGTAATAAATATGTCAAAATAAGACTGAGACTTTCCATTCACTCCCCTCAGGCGTCCCAGTTTCAGCACCTAGCATCTCTGGTAAAAAAAGGAACCAGGCAGTAGGTGATGTGAAAGACCTCTTCCTGAGACTCTGGAGAGCCATGTCTGGTCTGAATAGACCTCGATGGACCAGTGGTCTGATTTAGAAGAAGAAGAAGAGATTGGATTTATACCCTACCCTTCACCTCATTGGACCACTCACACCACACGCACCTCAAAAAGAATATTTATAGCACTGGGAAAAATGCAGAAAAGGGCAACTGCAATAATAAGAGGAGGACACCTTCCCTATGAAGAAAGGTTATCACGTTTGGGGATCTTAGCTTTGAGAAACAATGACTGAGGGCTGACATGATAAGAGGTTTACAAGACTATGCATGGGATAGAGTAGGTAGAGAAAGAAGTACTTTTCACCCTTTCTTACAAGACAAGAACTCGTGGGCACTCAATGAAATTGCTGAGCAGTCAGGTCAGAAGTTAGAACAGACAAAAGGTTTTTTGGTTCTTACAGGATTACAGCTCTAAAAAGTTCTGCTGGTTGCTGTTGCTTGGTGGTGGGGGGGTTGGTTTGTTTTTTTCCTGTCTGCTCCAGCCTCCATATGTTTGTCAAATTCCATCTGGAAGCTGTTCATGCCAGCCACCACCACCTCCTGTAGCAGTGAATTCCGTGTGTTAATCACTGTTTGGGTGAAGAAGTACTTTCTTTCATCTGCAGTTGCCCTTTTCTGCATTTTTCCCAGTGCTATAAATATTCTTTTTGAGGTGTGTGTGGTGTGAGTGGTATAATGAGGTTGCACCATCAATTTATATATGTATAAATATTGTTCCTTTTGGTCTTTTAGGGTTTCTGTGTGGCACTGTGGCATGCTTGCACTGCCACAGTGCCACTTGTTCTGGAGTGTGCCACTTGTTCTCATGGCAAACAAGCACCTCCCAAGACAGTTCACCTTCCCTGAGATTTTCTGGGAGAGTCTGACTGCTAGGTGGCTGCCTGCTTGCCTGCCTTAAGTGCTGCTGGCTGGGTTTCCCCATTGGAAACAATGGAGGTAATGGAGGTAACTGTTTGGGTGCCCATAGAATTAGGCCTATTGGTCCAATTGCTTTGAGACATGGAGGTGTATGTGGGGAGAGGCTCCCAAAGCTACCCTGAAGATTTGGAGCCTCTCCCTCAAACCCCCTCCCCCCAGAGCCACTAACAGCACCGTGGGGAAAAAGTAACTTTTTCCCACCATAGAGAACAATGGAGAGGATGAGGGCAACCTGTTTGGAGGCCCATAGAATTGGACCCCCTGGTCCAATGTTCTTGAAACATGGTGGGTATCTTGAGGAGAGGCTCCAACAGCTACCCTGTAAGTTTGGAGCCTCTTCCTCAAACCCCTTCTCCTCCAGCCCCCAGAATATACCCTATGTTTTCACCATTGACTTCAATGGCCCATAGGATATAATGGGGCCGAACTGCTGCCGAATTTCTTTCATTCCCTCCTTTTCTTCTCTCCTTTTCCTCTTTCCTGCCTTCTTCTCTTCTCTTTTTCCCTTCTTTCCCTGTTTTCCTCCTTCTTCCCTTCTCTCTCTTTCTTTCCTTCTCCTTCTTTCCTTCTCTTTCTTTCCCTCTTTCCTTCTCTCTACTTTCTCTCTTTCTTTCCCTCTTTCCTCCTTCTGTGGCCCAACTCTAGTGAGAAGAGTTTAAACTTTAAACCCCTTCTCTCTTAGCTCCCCCACCCAGGCCAGCTGGGGAAGGGAAGGGGAGGCTTTTGAAGATGCCTCTCCCCCTTTTGCTTCCCCTTCTGACATCACTTCCGGTGATGTCAGGGGGCGTGGCATATGCTAATAGCCTAGTAGCTTATTAGCATACCATATGCTAATGAGCTCCTGCAGCTCTTTTTCTACGAAAAGACCCCTGCCTGGGACGTTCTGAATGCCAAGCAGATGATCTACCGCTGAGTCACGGCCCCTCCCCAAGGTGAACCCTTAACCACCTTGCTTTGTGAAAACCAAGAAGGCAAGCATCCAACACAAAAGTTGCTGTTGCTCAGCCGTCCTTGGATTAAGGATTTAGCTAGATATTCCTTTTCTTTCGCAGTGTGTAATATGCCTTATTAAAACTTGGGGAGGGACTGAGTCACACAAGAAGAGGGGATCTTAGGCGAGAGTGGAAAATAACTGCAAATGACTTCTGGCAGTTATTCACATTAGAAATAAAAATACAAGCCAAAAAAACATGTCTTGCATATTCTATATTGTCTACAAGCCAAGTTTGTCGCTAAAAATCACAACACGAAAAGCCTGGTGAGTGACTACACCAGTGGCATTTGGCTTTTGTTGTATTTGTCTCTTTGTTCATTACCTTTACACCTTGCCCTGACCCAAAGACTCAGGGGAACAAAGTAACTCTGGTGAACTGGGACATATATGAACGTAGAAATCTGCCTTCTATTGAATCAGACCTTCTTGGTCCATCAAAGCTAGTCTTGCCTACTCAGAC
This sequence comes from Gekko gecko, assembly GCA_029375565.1. Lineage (NCBI taxonomy): Eukaryota > Metazoa > Chordata > Lepidosauria > Squamata > Gekkonidae > Gekko > Gekko gecko. The sequence goes on from JAPDNY010000008.1 coordinate 3,026,833, forward strand.
TGGCAGCGGCTCTCCAGGGTCACAGGCTGAGGTCCTTCACACGACTTACTGGCGGTGGAAACAGGGGGTGGATCCAGGAAAGGGCAGGGTTTGGGGAGGGGAGGGGAGGGGCCTCAGCAGGGGACAATGCCATGGAGTCCACCCTTCAGAGCAGCCATTTTCTCCACAGGTAATCGCAAAAGGCCTGAAGGAAACTGTGCAAAATGATCTTTTAATACATAACAGTATAAAGTGAGTATACAAAAATATGATAATCAATAAATCTCATAAATATTTCCTTCTAGGTATACAAACGAAAGAGAAGTCCTCAGTAGAACAATATTCAGCAGAACAAAATTTGACGAATTCTCTGGATAAACTTCCGTTTCATGGGGAAACTTCTTCTGAAAGTCCTTAATAAAATACATAAACAACTTTAGCTACAATTATGTACAATGATTCCTAACCCAGGCAAGGAATACCATTATTAATAAAATACTACACATACAAAAATTGTTTCTCCTATATCCATAGATTGCAATCTTTTCCATACAGGGTATTATACAAAATCTGAAATGAAGACAGGAAAAATTACAAGTAACATACTCACAAGTAAGTCAGATTTCCATAACAATAGCAGTTTAGAAGAAATCTTACCCTAATCCATGATGTACAATACGTCTTACAAGGGTTCTTACAAAATCGGGCAAGTGCCCTGACAGGTGTTACCATTACATTCCTATATATGTCGATTTCAATCCCATATTTAAAGATACATAGCCCTTAGCCTTGTCATGTAGTTCCAATTAAATTTACAAAGGTACGACTTACAAGAATTACAACAAAAGCTTACAACAGAAATTTACAATAAACTGGCAAGATCTACAGGTGTTCTTATGTATTTCAATTTCAATCTCATATTTAAAGGTCAATTACAGTCCCGTATTTAAAGGTACAAAACCTTTATCAAAAAATTATCAAAATATCAAGCAACCTACCACAAACAGAAATTTACAAAAATTTACAAAAAAACCAGGCAAGATCTAACGATACATTCAGACCCGCAGGTTGACAAGTATTTAATCAATGAATCCAAAATGCCTCCCTACGGAGTAGAGCCTTACGCATATCCATTCTGCAGTATTTGTTAGGACAAGCTACTTTCAATAATAGAAATCTAAAATCATCCAGGCTGTGCCCCTTTTCCAGAAAATGCTGGACCAAGGGAGCCTCTAGACATTTATGTCTTATGTGAGATTTATGTTCCAACAGACATGTCTTTAAGGCACGTGTGGATTCACCAATGTACTTAAGTCCACAACAACATTGCAACAAATAGATGACCCCCTTGGTTGCACACATAGGCAAAAAAAATAATTTCTTTTCTAAAACCTACCTCAGGAAAATTCAAAACTTTCATTTCCCATGCCTGTGGGTAATCTTTGACATTCGAAATGTCCCCTTGGGGTAAACATTTCATCACCTGCTATAGGTACATCAGCCCTTACTAATACATCCCTAATGTTAGCAGTTCTACAAAACCCTATGAATGGCTTATCCTCACAGCTCGGCACATCCCCCAAGATGTGCCAATGTCTCAAAACAATACTTTTAATGGAATATGCCTTAGGTGTAAAATCCATCACCCAAAAGATGCTATTTGATCTCCTATGGCTACTGTTTCCCAATAATTCCGCACGGTCTGCCTGTTCTGCCTGCTGTCAGGCTTTAACAATCAGATTTAAAGGGTAGCCCTGATCCAAAAGCTGTCTCGTAAATCTATTGGGTTTCCTCCTCAAAATCCTTGTTCAATGTAGAATTCCTTCTAGCCTGCAGAAATTGCCCATATGGTAAATTCTGTTTCAAATGTCAAACATGATAAGACCTAAAATGCAGATAAGAATTCCTGTCTGTTTCTTTATTAAAGGGACATACAGCTAACCTACCCTCATGTACAAAAACTGTGGTGTCAAGGAAATTGATATGGGGAGCATTTGTGGTACAAGTAAATTTAATGGAATCATGAATTCCCTAACCCTAAGCCATGTGACAAAGTCATTCACACTAGATGGATCATCCATAACTAAAAAAAGGTCATCTATGTATCTCCTGTAATGACTAATGTGCGAAATATAAGAGTTATTAGCTTAATTGGAAACCCATTTACTCTCAAACTCCCCTTAGACGTTGCTTCATTATACACCAATATTCCGCATGAGGAGGCTAGGCTGTGTTTGCTCAAAGTGTTAGAGAAGAGGGATTCCCTTTTCCCTCCGACTCATTTTTTATTAGATTTGATAGACATCATATTTGAAAAAAGTTTTTTTCTCTTTCAGGACCATTTTTTCTGGCAAATAAAGGGGGTTGCCATGGGCAGTGCATTTGCCCAGGGTGTGGCGAATCTGTACATGGGTGAGTTTGAGAGTAAATGGATTTCCAATTAAGCTAATAACCCTTTCTCCAGAGGACCTAATCCCTGTCAACTGGATCAGTTGTAAAAGCAGGAGATCCCCAGGCCCCACCTGGAGGCTGGCATCAAGTTGAAGCTGGTAACCCCTGGTGGAGTCTTCTAGGCAAGAGATGTTCAGCAGTGGTTTGCCATTGCCTGTCTCTGTGGGGCAACCCTGGACTTCCTTGGAGGTCTCCCATCCAAGTACCGATCAGGGGCGACCCCGCTTAGCTTCCAAGATCTGACAAGATCAGGCTACCCTGGTCCACCCAGGTCAGAACAATCACCTACTACCTAACCTGAAGGTGCTGGAGACGAACCTGGGACCTTCTGCATGCCAAGCTAAGATTGCCAGCCTCCAGGTGGGGCCTGGGGATCTCCCGCTTTTACAACTGATCTCCAGCTGACAGAGATCAGCTCCCCTGGAGAAAACGGCTGCTTTGAAGGGGGGACTCTATGGCACGGTACCCTGCTGAGGCCCCTCCCCTCCCCAAACCCCTCCCTCTCCTGGATCTACCCCCAAAGTCTCCAGGTGTTTTCCAACCCAGACCTGGCAACCCTATGCCAAGCAGATGCTCTACCACTGAGCCACAGCACTTTCACACAATCAAGAGCTGTGTGTCCTGGGGTGAGTGGTATATATTCCATCTTGTACAAACACAAGAACTGCCAGTGACTATTTACTCCCCCCCACCACCGATGCTTACTCATTGGCCAACTGGACCTGTGTGCTGGCCATTGTACCGGGCTAACTTGTTTATTTTCTTTATTTCATTCCGTTTTTTTCCTACCCTACCCTGCAAGTGGGCTCAGGGTGGCTTACAGAATTCAGTAAAACAATCACGAATCACTCAACAATGAATAATAATTCATAAAATAAACAGCTGCAGTTAAAAAAATTCTGATGGCAGCTTAACAATTTCTAATTGCAGTGCCTACTGCGCTAATGTTAGGAAGGGCACATTTCTTTTACAGAGATCCGAGTCAGCTGGTGCTGGTGCAAAGCAGGAAGGCAAACTGGGTAGATTGAGTGACTCAGGGAAGGCCAGTGCCAAAGGCCTGGCGGAACAGCTCCACTTTGCCAGCCCTGCAGAACTGTAATAAATCCCACAGGGCCCTGATCTTGACTGGGAGCTTGTTCTACCAGACAGGGGCCAGGGCTGAAATGGCCCTGGTTCTAGCCAAGGCGAGGCGGATGTCCTTTGGGCTGCGTAATGTTAGGTGATGCTGCTCAGCTGAGCGAAAGGCTCTTTGGGACACATATGGGGAGATGGTCCTGTAGGGCAGTGTTCCCTCTAAGCTGAGTTAGTGTGAGGTAGCCACAGTTTCTTAGCCTCCAGCTCACAAATTTTTGTCTTAGCTCAGGAAGGATGGCTCCAGAGCAAACTAATTTCTGCAGTAGCCAAATTGCTCACCCCCAGCTTTAATGCCAGTAGCTCACAAAGTAGACTTTTTGCTCACAAGACTCCACAGCTTAGAGCAGTGGTTCCCAAACTCATTTGGCCTTGCGCCCCCTTTTCAGAAAAAAAAATTACTCAGTGCCCCCTGGAAATCTACCTTCAAGAAGTGGACAAAAAGATGCAGTGACAAATTTGCACATAGTAAAGAAAGATGTTGTTGTAAATAAAACACTTTGAAGCTTGAAATCATGAAAGTATTTTATAAAATCAACCATAGTAACATGTGCATACACAGAGAAAATTAAGATAACAAAGGATAATATTAAAATAAAAATCACAAATGACATTAAAATAATCCTTATGAGAAGGATCAACCTGGTGCACTGCTATCAATTTATTAATGTTTGGCTCTATTTTTGTCAGCAGCAATCTTAAATCACCATGATTAGCTATTTGCAATCAGTTTCTTTTTTTAGTTAACAGATTTGTGACTGCACTGAACCCACATTCCACTAAATATGTTGATGGAAATGCAATTAGAATCTTTTGTACTATAGCCCATAATCCAGGATAAAGTGTAGGTATCTTTGAATTTAAATTTCAATTCCTCATTAGTTGCTACTTCTATAACTTCTTCTTGTAATTCTGGAGATTCTTCTGTGTCTGTCCTTGAAAAAGGGTCCAAAACCCAGTCGGGTATGTTCATTTTAAGAATATCTGCAAATTGTTGATTAAAGTCAGAATAGAGAGCCTCCAAGTGCTGACAACAGGTAAGCAAGTCTTCATCATGTTTTTCTACTGTTGATAAATTTGCAAACTGACTGAATTCCCCTCATCCTAAATTTCATTTGTACAGAAGTTTTGCCACAAATGCAGAAATGACAGGTTTTGTTTTGATTAAATTCAGCTCATCGCCTTGGAGTTGTAGATTTGTTTCATTAAATTTATTAAACAAGTCTGTCAAATAAGCTATGTCTTTTTTGGAATCAATCAAGTTGGCTTGTAAAGCATCATCTTTGTTTTCTAGGAACTCTAGCACTGAGTCAAAGAGTTTATAAAACCAATCCAAACAGGCACCTTTTGATAGCCAACGAACTTCTGTATGAAGCAGCAAGCAATTGAATTTGTCATTGTTTTCAGTACAAAGTTGTCCAAACAATCTGTCATTCAGTGAATTGCTTCTGATCTTGTTGACTGCTTTAATGACATGATATAATGACGCTGAACTGCAGACTGTGGAAGGTCAGTAGTTCAGCAGTTCAAGACCCGGGTGCTGCATGACGGTGTGAGCTCCCGTCTCTAGTTCCAGCTCCTGCCAACCTAGCAGTTCGAAAGCAAGAAATTGGAAGTAGATAAATAGGTACCACTTCGGTGGGAAGGTCACAGCGTTCCGTGCGCCTTGGTGTTTAGTCATGCCGGCCACATGACCACGGAAACGTCTTTGGACAGCGCTGGCTCTTCGGCTATGAAACGGAGATGAGCACCACAACCCTAGAGTCGGATTCGACTGGCTTTCGAGCAAGGGAACCTTTACCTTATAATGACTTATGTAGGCGTTCACTCAGATTTTTGGCAACTAGATGTTGACGATGAATGACACAGTGTATAGTGAATACATTTGGAACCACTTTTTTTAAATATGCAAGAAACCCCCATCATTGCTGGAGCATCATCAGTAGCAACTGACAATATATTACTCAGGGGAATTTCTTTTTCTTTAAAAAACTCTTCCAAATATTGATTATCCTTTGGTATCAGTTTGCAAATTTTTAGCAAATAATAATTCTTGGCAAATTTTTCATTCTTGTATGAATCGCACGCATGCTAAAAGCAAAGCTTCATTTCCTGGCAAAGTTGACTCATCAAGCTGTATAGAGAACTGAGATGTTTTTAAATATTCACATAATGAGTCTTCAACATCTTGAGCCATTTCATCAATTCTTCGTTGCACTGTATTACTGCTTAAAAATTTTTTCTTGGTCTAATACCAGATGCTGGCTTGTGTAGCATGGTGCGTATTACCTCACTTATAGCTGGTAGAATTAGTTCTTCACCAACAGAATGTGGTTTTCCCAATTTAGCAATCAGTAACAAAGAAGCACGCAGCCCATCGTCATCTTGTTTGGATGCTATTGAAAAGAGTTTTGCCAAAGTCGGCTGTCTCAGAAAGTTTTCTTTAAGTGCTTGAATATAAGATAAATCTTTACCTTTCTTATCAGCACGAACTTTTGTCAAATGTTCTTGTGGTCTTGAAGGCTTCATAGTTTCATTTTATAAAAGTTTTTGGCAAATCAGGCACACTGGTAATATACTGTTTGTAGGCGATTGAATAAAGCCATAGTTCAAATATTGAATACTATATTGTCTACATTTTTTCTTATGTTCAGCTATGGTATTATCTGTAAAAAAGTAAAATTTCTGTGTTTATTTATAAAACAATTAATTAATATTACCGGCAGTGGGCATGAATTATAGTTCTTCTCACCACTGGGGAATAACACCCCCCGACACACACATGAATTGTTGGGGGAAGGCCAGCTTTGAAATATCTGGAAATCATTACTCTCTTGCATCCCCACACTAGGTGCAAGGCAGTTTACACGGTGCAATCCAAAGAGCGATCCAATACCCCAATTTCTTTAATCTTGATCCAATACCCCAATTTCTTTAATCTTGATCCAATACCCCAATTTCTTTAATCTTGAAATCATTACTTATCAGTGGCAGAGCAGGAATTCAAACCCAGATCTCCCAGACACTTGTCTGACACTTAAACACTGTACCACACTGACCAGATGGCTGTCCCAAATAGAAAGAGAAGCTTCTCAAGAACTTCCACTTTAACTTCTGGCTTCCCAGCTGCAAAGTCCGGCTTCAAAGCATGCAACCAAGTCTCAGTGACTCTCACAAGCCCAAGTGCAAGGGAGTCAGAATTTGCAATCCTTGGCTTTTCCCATTAAACGTGCTCCATTTGCATAACTTCTGCAGACTAGGAAGAATTTGGCATTCTTTGAGGCACGCAGCAGTACAGTCCCAAGAAATATATTTAAAAACCAACCCGAAAATTACAATATTTAAACAACAACCAATAACGAAAGTTGAATCACAAAATTAAAAACAGTGAGCAACCCCCACCGCCACACCAACAAGCAATTACCACAATTACTTTTAGAACACAATCCCATAGAAACACTTCTAAATTCAAACCAAACTTTTCAAACTTTCCCTCAAAATTATTAACTGTAAAAGAGTAAGGCTTAGCCAACCCCCACCCCACACCCAACAGAACTGTATCTCAAATCCACCCCAAGCAGGCCGCATAACCTAAAGTAAAGGGACACTAATTTAAAATTCCTTTTACTAATATCCCCCTTTAAAAATAATGTATATTTCCCCAAAATCTTACCTTCTAGATGTCTTCTTCAGTCTAGGGAGTGTCCACCACGACCCAGGCAGGCAGGCAGGCCAAGGCAGGGACAGAGCAGCAGCAGCAGCAGCTGAAGGCCTGAAGCCAGAGGCCAGCAGCAGCCACCACAGCCTTACAAGGGTGCACATACATTTGCAGTTTGCAAGTGCATGGCTGTGATTGGCTGTGGGGACCCCCTCCCCTCCCCTCCCTCTCTGACCCCAGGGATGACCAGGAGAAGGCAGGAAAAGGCTGCTTTAGAGAGGCTCTGGACTTTCCTTTCTTCATGCTTCCACCACCCCCTTATTTTTATTCGATGCCCCTCAATTGCACCCAAGGCTCCTACCGCCCCCCTGGATCATTCCAGCACCCCCCAAGGGGCAGTATGGACCACTTTGGGAACCAGTGGCTTAGAGGGAGCATTGCCTGTAGGTATGCTGGTCCCAACCCCTTCTGGCTCCAAGCACATTTGCCCAAACACTGATGTACAAACTATAGGCTTATGGACCCCATCTCTGGCACTCATTGTAGATCAGAGACAGAGCAGATGGCTAGTGTTCCTACCTTCCTACTGCCATCTTGGCAGCTGGGCTAGAGCGCTCTGGGCTGCCACCCCAGGCTTGTTGCAGTAGCAGCTGAGCACGGAGCATCCTCCCACCCCGCAGCTCCCTGGAACATGAGGAAATGAGAAACTCTCTGGCCACTGCCCCACCAAGCTCCACTCACACAATCGCTGAAGTGGCTCTTGCTTGGCTCATTCCCAGCAACAGCAGGCCACCCAGCTGTGAGCCCAAAGGAGAGAGGGGCAGGAGGGCATGTGCCTGCGCAGAGCCAATGGCAAGAAGCAGTCTCGCCCACATCTCTGGCACTGGGAACATTCCTTCCTGTTCCTTCCTGATTTGGGGGCTGCATAGAGGCCAGCTGCAGGTACCTACAGTTGGGTGAACATCAGGGCCGTAGCCAGGGTTTTGTAATTTAGGGGGCTTTAAATAAGTTGGGGGGCACTGATGTCACAAAATAAAAAATAAAATAAAAATTAAATTTTAAAAACTCACTTTTGCAGGGTTCTCAGTCTGGTTGCCTACGTGGGGAAGCTTGGGGAAGGGGCAGTGGCAGGGAGTCCTCCAGGTGGCCTGGGGGTGGCATGGAAGTCAGGGGGGCCTTAGCAGGAAGTCAGGGGGCCAGGCCCCGAAATGCCCCACTGTAGCTACGGGCCTGGTGAACACGTGTAGGAGGGGATGCCACCAGCATAAACTGGATTAGTAACTGGAAGGGAGACCACCAAGGTGGACTCTGCAGAGGAAGGCCGTGACAAACCACCTCTGCTTCTCCCTTGCCTTGAAAACCCCTTACTGAGGTTGCCATAAGCCGGCTGTGACTTAACGGCACTTTTCAGGGCCAGGGCTGACACACACCTTCCACTGTCTCTCTATGCCCGCTGCTCTGTCATGGGTACAAGGCTGGTTCACTGGACCATTACAATGACACGTAGCAATAGGCAAGCTTTCAAGTTCAAGGAAGGGGCGGTGACCCAGTGGAGGAGCATCTGCTTGGCTTGCAGAAGGTCCCAGGTTCAGTCCCCAGCATCTCCAGTTAAAAGGACCAAGCAGTAGGTGATGTGAAAGACCTCTGTGTCTGACATTTCCCTAAAACGCACTTTCCTGGTGGCATCTTCTTTGAGGGGTCATAACTAACCCCCTAAGGCCAATCTGCACATAACTTGTTGGTGGGTATGTAGAAGAGGACCAGGGGGAGGTCTCTGGTGAGTTTGGTGTTTCTAGCTTGGACAGGGTCCATTCTATACACTCTTGAACCTCCTGAACCTGTGCCTGCCATTTCCCCAGGAAGCACTGAGCAGGTGGTGCTGACCTTGATGAACTGATGAACAGACAAACAGTTCCCCAGAAAGCACTGAGTGGGTGATGCTGACCTTGATGAACTGATGATCTGATTCAGTATAACAGACAAAACAAAAAGCCACTGTGAATAATAGCTGCTCAACTTTGTGTTGAATAATATATACTTGGGCTGCAGTCAGATGTGCCTTTAGATCCAACTTAGCTGTGAATGCCTGATGGATCTAAAGGGCATGATCAGACAGCAACATCTGGGAAAGGTCCCATGGTTGTCAGCACCCCATGCTGCCCGACCACAGAAATGGAGTTAAAAGATGCCAGGAAAAGTCTGGTCCTAACACTTGCTGATGGGCCACAGATGGATTTTCCATAGTCTGATCACTCAGGTGCGTGCTCAGGCCATCGGGATGGATGCTTTCCAGGCTCCTCCAAACCTTTAGCCCTTTAGCCCTTTCTTTAGCCACCTCTACAAGTTCCTTTGGAGCAATGTATCTGGTGTTTGTGACCACTGAGGTCTTATACTGTTTGTTCACTCTCCTCTTTCCTTTAGAGGGTACTAGTGCAGAGTTTTATTCAGCCCCGGGCTGTTTCCACAGAGCCACAGAGGTTTTGTTCCACCTTAGAGCTATCCAGTTAGCTGACCGCTCTCTGCTAACATCTCTTCCAACTCCTTCTCCCAACTGTCAGCTCCCAACTGTCAGTTGTCTACTCTGAGAATTCTGAGCCAAATGGCCCCCTCCCTTCTCAGTCAGGTGACTCAGCAGCTTCTTTGTTTATCTGCTGTTGTCCACTAACCTTTAATTCCATCACATCATCATACCGGGGACATTGCGTGCTGCGACATCGTCCTGCTCCCCACTCCCAGAGAGCTTCCTCCCACTGCCTGCTGGTGGGAGCCAAGGACTTGGCAACCCTATTTCCAAAGCAAGAGATGAGCAGAAGTGGTCCACCATTGCCTTCCTCTATACAGCAACCCAGGTCTTCCATGGTGGTCTCCCATCCAAGAAGTAACCATGCTTCACCTCCAAGCTCTGGAATGCTCAGGCTATTATAGGCTCTTTAGGCTGCATATCTTGCCTATAAAGCATCAATAATACACTGGCTACCAGTTTGCTTCCCGAGTCCAATTCAATGTGCTGGTTGTGACTTTTAAAGCCCTTCACGGTGTAGGACCCAAGTCTCTGAAGAATATTCCTGCTCCTTATGACCCCATATGCCAGTTATGGTTCTGAAGTTGTTTTAAATAAAATCTCTTTCCTGGAGTTATCTGGAACAAATTTATACAGAAGGTAAGCCAGTCCTTGGATTTTTCTTATTGAGGAACAAAAGACTCAAAGGGTCCAGACAGATAAAGTCCAAAGGTCAGTCACAAAACAGTTACTGGAGAATGGGATCATAAGTGTGTTTATTGTACTAAAGAACATCTGTGTAAAGCTGAGAGTGATAAGCCTATCGCCTATGTGAAGGCAAAGTAAAAAGTTATATTCTACAAGGAAACAAAATATCCTGTGTAAATATATCCCATCCCCCTGTTGGGCTTTCTGAGAAATAAAGAAGTGTGCTTTTTGACTTTTACAAATACTGATGCCTGACTTTCTGGTGAAAGAATTATATTGGACAGTTGTCCTCCATAAATCCATAAGTTACATACCCAAAAACCCCAAAGAGACTAACGTTTATAGTGACCTGGTCAGATACAGTATTGTGAGAACCGATCAGTCACATCATAAGTAAAAATATTTTAAATCCAGTAAATCTATTAGCCTATACAGGCAGTGACGCCACAGCTCGGTCGACTCAATGGCCAAGTGTAGGTCATTGGTTGTTACGTCACACGGAAGCAACATCGTCATGCCGGGGATGTTGTGCCAGAGTCTGGCAGTTGGGGGGGGCTTTCCCCTACTGGCCAGTTGGCCAGTGGTGGGCAGGAGCCCGTGAAATTGGGGAATCCCCCACTCCCACCTGGGGGCTGGCAACTCTATTTGGAAACCCCATGAAGAGTCATCATGATTGGGTTGCAACTTGACAGGATTTAATTATCATTATTCCTGTAATCTAACCCCTGACAATAATTGGCTGGAAGATCCTGGACAGGAGGTGGTGGCAGCTACAAACATGGACAGTTTCAAGAGGGAATTAGATAAACATATGAATCAGAAGTCCATCAGTGGCTATTAGCTACAAGGTATAGGTAGGAACTCTCAGTCTGGGGCAGGTGATGCACTCTATTCTTGGTGCTGGGTGGGGCAGCAGTGGGAGGGCTTCTAGTGTCCTGGCCCCACTACTAGACCTCCTGATGGCATCTGGTATTTTTGGCCACGGTGTGAAAGAGTGCTGGAGTGGATGGGCCATTGGCCTGATTCAACATTGGCTTCTCTTATGTTCTTATGTAATTACAGTTTCCAGATTGTCTTCAAGGCATTTCATTATGACATCATTTACTAGTAAAGGCAGGACTGAGTGCCATACCATATGAATGGGGGACATGTGTGGACATACTGATGACTGCAGAAAATGCTAGACTGGGCGTCCCCAACTCTTTTGGGCCTGTGGGCACCTTTGGGATTCTGACGAAGGTTAGTGGGCACAGTCACAAAATGGCTCCCACAGGAGGTGGAGCGAATCACAAAACGGCTGCTGAGGGAGGTGGGTCCGACTGCAAAACGTCAGGGATCAAGGTAATAGAAGAGGAAGGAAGAAGAGATTGGATTTCTACCCTGCCCTTCACTCAGCGTCTCAGAGCGACTTACAGACTCCTTTCCCTTCCCCTCCCCACACAACAAGACACCCTGTGAGGTAATCACAACGAGAAGGTCACAGCCACAAAGATGGTAACAAAAAGAAAAACCACAAGGAAAGCTGCAATGACACGCACTTATATCATTACAAAAATAGATATATATCCATTCACACCAAGTGAAAAAATACAAAAATTGACAGTATATCGGAATAAACAGAACAATAAATCTCATTAGACAGTGTAACAGGTGAGAAAAACCATAACGGTATGAGTTGTTGACAAAAATCTCCAGAGTTCAAATTCCGTTTCGAAGAGACTTCCTCCGAACGTCGTCAGACTTTTAGAGTGGCAAGTAACCTACATGGATCACACCATAAAATACATATATCATATATCGTACTTTGAAATATACATTCACAGAGGACAATGTACCAATTTTTTACAATAAAAGATCTTACAACAAGATGTTTTCTTTGGTTTCCAATAAATATTCATTCCAGTCTGATGGCATCTGTAAACAAGGTTACAACTGTAATGTCAGGCATCATATGATTTCAACCTATTAGACATTTTAAAATTCAAAATGTACAATATTACTCACAAGGAAGCAGAACTACTGCAAACAGTAAGAATAATTACAAAGGCAAGAATAATTACAAAAGCAAGAAGTGACTCACCCTGAAAAAAAGGAAAATTATAAAAAGAACAAGCTAAATCCAGGGATGCTGTCAGTCCATGGAGTTGACAGGTACCCAGACAGAAAATCCAAAAAACCTCTCTTCGGAGCAATAGTTGTTGCATATCCCTTCTCTCATATTTCCGGGGACGGATTATTTCTAAGACCACAACGTTAAACTTATCAGGTCTATGTCCCATTTCTTTGAAATGCTGAACCAAGGGCGTGTCTTGGCATTGATGTTTAATCCGTGATTTATGTTCCAACACGCGAGTTTTTAAAGCGCGTGAGGATTCTCCCACATAATTTAAGCCACAGCTGCATCGCAGGTTATAATGCGTAGACCCCACCCTGCAAAGTTGCCACTTCCTCCCGGGGAACTCATCTCTGTCATCTGGAGATCTGTTCTAATTCTGGGAGATCTCCAGGCCCCACCTGGAGATTGGCAACTCAAGGTAAAAGTGTAGGAGCCTTCTGGCTTCCTCTGGCAGGACAGCCCATGTGGTGGTAACCACTACCAAGAATGCAAGTTAACGGTCCCCTTACCTATTTGCATGGCGGCAGGGCTATTTTTGGGCAGGAACGCACAGTAACGGAGTTCCGGCTGGCTCCCGAGTTGGCCACACCCAGCAGGAACTCATTAGCATAACAGGCCACACCCAAATGCAGAAACTCATTAAGATTGGTCACATTAGGGCTGTGTGGCCTAACATGTAAAGGAGTTCCTGCTACAAAAAAGGCCGTTTTTTGACAACAAACCAAGTAAAGAGAATAAGAAGCACAAGGTGGGCGTGGCTGGATGACCACACTTCTGGCAACATGGGGGTGTGGCCTAATATGCCAATGAGCTGTGCGCTCAGGGGTGTGGCCTAATATGCTAATGAGTTTCTACTGGTGGGTGTGGCCTATTATGCTAATGAGTTCCTGCTGGGCTTTTTCTACCAAAAAAGCCCTGCATGGTGGGATGAACAAGGTACGAAAAGATCAAGATGGGGAGCCACATTAGCCTGTCTGTCTAGCAACAGAAAAGAGCCAGAGTCCAGGAGCACCTTCAAGACTAACAAAATCTGTGGCAGGGGAGGAGCTTCTGTGAGTCACCGCTCGTGTCTTCAGATACCATGCTGAGGCCACAATCGCAGTGGCTCCACCCACTCACCCCCACTCCCTCCCTTGCACCAGTTGCTCATGGGCTCCATACAGGGCTGGCTCACTCACTAGGCAAACTAGGCATTCGCCTAAAGCGCGCTGGCCCTAAGCGGTGCCAAAAGGCCCCCGCCCCCCGCCAAAAGCCCCACCAAAAATCCCCGCCTCTTACCTGGCTTGCCGGCGCTCAGACGGAAGGGATGTGGGTTTAAACCCCCACCCCTTCCCCTGGCTTGCCAGCACGCCCTGCAGGAGCAGGGGGGGGTCCTTCTCTCCAGGCCCTGCCTGGAGGTTTGCAACCCTGTAATTGGGCACACGCAGGGGGGCGCCAGAAGGTAGCCCTGCCTAGGGCGCAAAAACCCTCGGGCCAGCCCTGGCTCCATAAGAGTCCTTGATGGGCCAGTTCTGGACCCCGGGTCTTGTGTTGGACACCCCTGACTTAGAGTCCATTCATCACTTTCTTATCATGCAGTTGCCCAGATGATACACTTTTTTAACAGGCAATTTCTAAGGGGGATTTCATGACTTCCTATTGACTTTCACAGACTTTAACTTCTGGGGGGGAAATCAAGAGGGCAACAGAGAAGAACGTTTTTTTGTGTATAAAGTGCTGTCAAGTTGCAGCTGACTTAGGACGACCTCAGCAAGAGGCTTTCAAGGTGGCAAAGGTGGTTTGGCAGCGGTCATCCTCTGCAGGGTCTTGGTTGGTGGACTCCCTTCCGAGTACTAACCCTGCTGAGCTTCCGAGATCAGGCTATAGCAGGGGTGTTGAACTCATTTGCTACGAGGGCTGGATCGGACATAAATGAGACCTTGTCGGGCTGGGCCGTGTGGGTCATAAAATGTAATGCCAGGTAGCAGAGATATAAACTATATAAAAGGACACAAACACTTAAAATAAAATCGTGCTTAAAACATCAGCACTCTTGCAATATTTTGTTTATTTAACAGTATCTGATAACTGACACCTCTTGCTCTGAATTATTGCGTAAAATGGTCTGTGCTGTTGCAAGCGTGCATCTATAAGCCGCAAAGCTACTTCTGATTTATTGACATTCACCACAGAAATCTCCTGCTCAGAGTTCTGAGTCTAGGATCCAGGTTAAAACATGCAATGGCTGAGTGATTGAGAGAGTCCGGAGAAGCAAGCTATGATGCTACAGCAGCAGCAGAACTGGAAGCAGGAGATGGCCAGTGGGAGGGCTTCTGGAGTTCTGGCCCTGCTGGTGGACCTCCTGATGGCACCTGGGTTTTGGCCACTGTGTGACACAGAGTGTTGGACTGGATGGGCCATTGGCCTGATCCGACATGGCTGCTCTTACGTTCTTCTGAATAATTTTATATAATTTTAATAATTTTAAAATGTTTATATTTTGGGCATATTAGTCCAAATAATTGATTTACTGCGACAGTATGACAATACTAAAGATTCTTCTTTAAAAGAAAGCATTTTCTGACATTATGACCTTTTGCACATAACATCAAATTAAACTTATCTGTTTCATAACTGCGTAGTTTCGATTCAGTATTCCCAGGCACCCTGTGAGAATAATTCATCTAGGAATCTGCAAGATCGGCCTTCCTGTGTTTCATGGGCAGGTGAGTCATGCTGTACTTGGGAAGCAGGCCAAGGAAAGATCACATTGCTGAAGCTAAGTCAAAAGCTATGATGTACGGTAAGGTAGAATAAATACGGAGTGACACCCAGCTTCCATAGCTGAATGCCTTCCAGAAGGTGTGTCTTTCTGTAGAAAAGAGAAGGCCCTCATATGGGTTGATGGGGAATGCTATACTATGAATTCTCTTGATCTTGGCCACCAGCGACACAGCCTTACACTTACGGATCTTTTCTAGCTCTTTTGTGGCTCCCTTTCCCAGGTTGAATCTCCTTCCGATTTCGTGGGTGCAGTCTTTCTTTTGATCAATGATGGAGGCATAGAATGGAAAATCTTGAACAATTCCAATGTCTTCGCCATCAGCCTTAAAGTTGTGTACTTCCTCGGTCTCCATTATTTTTGTCTTCTTGATGTTCAGCTGCAATCCTGCCTTTATCGGTAGTCCTTTCAAGTCTTTGTTATTGTCTGCCAGAAACGTGGTGTCATCTGCATATCTCCAGCTGTTAAAGTTCCTTCCACCCATTCTGACACTACCTTCCTCTAAATCTAATCCATCTTTCCTTGCATGTTTGGCATGCAGATTGAAGAGAGAGCGAGATAAAATGCACCCTTGCCTGACACCTTTGCCAAATGGGAACCATCCACTTTCTCCATATCCTGTCCTTGTGGTCCAATCAGCCAGCTATGCATCGACAAAGAAGCAGCGATGCAAAGAGAGAAGGTGGGATGCCAGAGCACCACGGTTGTATGGCAAAGCTGTTGGTGAGCCTCCATAGCACTCCTCTTCCCTGCCAGGGAGGTATCTGACAAACGGAGCTTTGACTCCCAAAAGCTCAGGCCCCAAAATTTTTCTTGGTCTCTAATGTTCTTCTTGATTAGAATCCAGCTGTTCTACTGCAGACCAACATAGCCACCCTCTGAAACTATCAGAGTCTATGAAGTAGTCCTACGACAAACCTAGACAGCATAAGAAGAAGTAGGGACATCACCCCGACAACAAAAGTCCATATGGTCAAAGCAATGGTATTCCCAGTAGTAATGTATAGCTGCGAGAGTTGGACCGTAAGGAAGGCCGAGCACCGAAGAATAGATGCTTTTGAATTATGGTGCTGGAGAAGTCTCTTGAGAGTCCCTTGGACTGCAAGGAGATCAAATCAGTCAATCCTAAAAGAAATCAACCCTGACTGTTCCCTGGAAGGCCAGATCCTGAAGCAGAAGTTCAAATACTTTGGCCACCAAATGAGAAGGGAGCACTCCCTGGAGAAGACCCTGATGCTGGGAAAGACTGACAGTCAGGGCTCTTTTTGTAGCAGGAAATCCTTTGCATATTAGGCGACACACCTCCAGTGTTCCCTCTAAGCTGAGTTAGTGTGGGCTAACTCACAGTTTTTTAGCCTCTGGCTCACACATGCATGCTAATTTGCTGCTATTCACAGGTCTTACCAACTGCTTTAGTCCAATTTTAGCTATACTTATCACCCAGTTACTTATCAGTCTTGACTCTAATTAGCCCTTCCTGGCAACTAACCTACATGTCCTGGTTGGCAAAGTCTTGTTTCAGTGTATTTGAGGAAGTGTGCATGCACACAAAAGCTTATATCTAGAATTAAACTTTATTTTATTTATTATTCAACTTATACCCCTCCCTCCCCACTACGCAGGCTCAGGGCGGCTTACTTTCGTTCAAAGATTGTACATAGTATATAAATAACAATTAAAATCCAGTAAAACCATCATAAACAATTCAAATCAAAATAATACTACTAAGCGCTGTCAATATTTCTCTAATTATCCAAGGTGGCGTATTTTATAAATGTTCAGTTTCTTGATGTTCTTCATATAACCGGCCCTCGATGCCAAGAGTTGGTGGTGATAGTAGGGGCGGCTCCTAGTTGAAAGCCTGGTGGAAGAGCTCCGTCTTTGCAGGCCATGCGGAACTGTACAAGGTCCCACAGGGCCTCAGACTCTTCTGGGAGCTCATTCCACTTGTAAGGAGCCGCCACTGAAAAGGCCCTGATCTTAGTGGTAGCGAGCCTGGCTTCCTTGGGACCAGGGAGGGTCAATCGATTCTGAGACCCCAACCGTAGTGCTCTCTGGGGTATATACAGGGAAAAGTGGTCCCTCAGTTATGTTAGACTTGGTCTTAAAGGGGCCACTGGAGTCAAACTTTGTTCTGTTGTTTCAGACCAACACCACTACCCACCTGAATCTCACAACAACCCTGTGAGGTAGGTTAGCCTGAGCAGGCGTGACTGGCCCAAGGTCACCCACTGAGCTTCCGTGGCAGAAGTTCTCCAGATCCTTCTCCGACACTTGAACCGCTATATCACACTGGGTCTGCCCTCTATTACTTTGCTGTTGAAACTGGTACGGGAGGGAAGGCTGCATCCCTCCTCCCCCCAAAGAAAAACCTCTTTTGAAGATTAAAAGACATGAAGACATGAAATGCAAGTTGGGTTGGGGAAACCTCTATTACCTGACTTGCATTTTACCTCTCTTTGTAATGACACTTATATACTATTAATTAAGTTGAGGAATCCTTATAGCACATATAATTATAACAGCAATCCGGTAGGCATCCTGCTTCAAAACAGATTTCTTCTTCAGATAAATTGAGACATGAAAGACAATAAATGTTCTTCCTGTATTCTTACAAAAGCAAGCCCCTCTGCTTATAACCCGCTTGCAGAAGGTTTTTAAAAAACATGACTGGAATCTCTGCAAATACTGGTCTTTCTATTTCAGTCTTCAGATTTCAGCTGCAGCTATTGAAGGCACAGGAGGCCTGCCAGGTAAAAAAAAGTTGGCAACCTAGTTCAAGATGCAAACAGCAGTGGCAACTCAAATACAGCATGCATAATTTAAAAATACGAGAACATCAGCAGAGCCCTGCTGGATCAAACCACTAGTCATTTGGACTTCTGGTTTAAGCATTTCGCTGCTCGGTCACATCCCCGTCTCGCTCTGATGGGGTTGCATCAAGACTTGGCTGATGGGAAGGGTCCAAGTATGTCCTGGACCCTCCTGGGGTCTCTGTAGGAGACCCTCAGCCTGGAGAGCTGAGGCGAGCCTCTTCCAAGGCAACGGCCAAGGAATTGAGGCTCACCTTTATCTCCCAAAGGTCCCGTCACCGAAGAGCCACTATGGCACCGAGAGACGACTACCAGACCAGCGGACACGATCAACAGCTTCTGAAAAGCTTCTAAAAGATCTCCAAGGCTGCAAAGCGTGAGTTAAGCATTGCTCAGGTGATTTAAGCGAACAAGAGCCTTGGTAGTAATTAGAAGCGCCTAAGGGCAAAGCGGCAGGGGGGAGGGAGACGTTCAAGAGTTCACCCCCTCTGTCTAAAACAACGCGGTTTTAAAATGAAGTTTAAAAACAACTTTGAAACAAGCTATACGCGTAAGAGGATTAGCAAAAACAAAAGCTGCATAATAACGAAAATCAGATTAAGTTCTGCTAACTTTTACTTTGTTTTGGGAAACTTACTTCTTGTTGATATTATGGCTGGGAGAGGGCGGAAGCCAGGTCTGGAGAAAAAAACGTCAACCGGAAATAGCCTACCAATGACTCCCTCCCACAACCAGGAAGTAGCTGTGGAGATGTCCACATTGCTGATGAATGCACTGCACCCCCTAATGGGGCAGATGACTAATCTCAACGCGAAAATGGATAATTTGCAAAAGCAGATGACTCAAATGGACAGAAGGACCTCAGCAACTGAAAAGACTCTAAAAAAAATGGAAAAACAGACTGAGAGTATTAATAATAATAATAATAATAACCTTTATTGCATTAGCATAAAGCCATAGCAACAGTGCAGTATAAACAAGTAACCAGCACTAGATTCAGGCAGATATTAGCAAGTCAATCATTTTACAAGGATAAAGGACCAGAGTCATGCCCCCCGCACCCCCCCCAAAGGAAAAAGGAAAAAGGAAACACTTAAAATTATCAGTTTGTACGTGGTCAACAGCTATCAGGGGTGAACTAATTAGATTCGGACAAATTTACATTCCTGATCACTGCAGCTAAAAAGGAGGCCACTTTAGCCGTGATTTGCTTGTCAATAGTATTAACAGAGAGTAGCACTGAGACTACCCAAGGGAGGGAAGGGAGTTTTTCTTTTCTCAGAATAGGAGTAATATATCTCTCTCTTTCCTTATTCCACTTGGGACAGAGAAGCATTATGTGGTCCATAGTTTCTATCATCTCTTGTCCGCAATCACACAGTCGTTCCGAAAACGGAAGTCCCGAAAAACGGCCAAAAAGCACCTTAGAGGGGAAAGAGTTAAGTCTCGCCAGGGTGAAAGCACGACGTTGTCTTGAGATCTTAAGAGTATAACAATATGTTGGAATCGTCTCAGGGGGGGCAAGACCCAACGATAAACCCGAGCAAGTACGCCGGGCTCTTTGAAGGGTGCTACTGAAATCAAGTTCCTTTAATTTCAATTTAATTTCTCTGAACAGCTCATTAGGTAGTGGGGTTGATATATCAATCCCCAAGGTTTTTAGTTTCTGTTTGATTAACTTGGATCGGCTGCTCTTGTAGGTGTCATGGGGGATTAAATGTGAGAAACCCGCTTTATTTGTGCTGCCCCCCTGAACATCCTTCTTCATGAACAGCTTAAAAGCTGCGAGCCAGGCTCTCTGTTCAATTGATGGTTGAGCAAATTCAACCCTGAGTGCAGTTCCCGCTACGCATCTAGGAACTGCTGCAATTTCCCTCAAAAAGGTGTGTAAGGGAGAATCAAGGGTTTCAGATACTCCTTCAATCCACACTGCACACCCATAAAGAATCTGCGGGATAGCCTTGGCATTGAAAATCTTAATGGCAGCTGGTATGTGGTTTGCACCTTTGGAGTAACAGAATTTTTTTATCGCCTTAGCTGTGATATTTGCAGCTTTAAGAGCTACCTGGACATGCGGTTTCCATGATAGATTGTAATTAAAAGTGATGCCCAGGTAGCTAAAGGAGGGGACTCTCTCCAAGGCCCCGCCCAATACGCTTATCTTAGGTCCATTGTGGAATGTTCTGGAAAATCTAAGGACCTTTGACTTGGAATAATTAACTTTAAGGTCCTCTTTTATGCAGTATGTAATGAATGCGTTTATTATTGATTTTAAGCCCAGTTCTGTTTTGGAGAGAAGAACGGCATCATCTGCGTACAGAAGGATTGGAATTGGTATATTTGCCATAAAAGGGGGTGTTTGGCCTGGGATTTCACAAATGGGATCATATCATTGATAAATAGATTGAACAAAGCTGGGGCGAGCAAGCAGCCTTGTTTCACTCCCTTGTTAGTTTGAAAACTTGCAGTAAGTTGGCCTTGCCAATTGTATCTAATTTGGACGGAGGTATCGGTGTATAAGTTCATAATTAAAGATAGTAACCTTCTGTCTATTGTAGTTTCTGTCAGTTTGCACCATAGTCTGCCACGACTGATGGAATCGAAAGCGGTCTTCAAATCCATGAAGGCCGCATACAGTTTCCCGCCTGGGGAAGCCAAATACTTGCTCGCTAAATGATGTAAAACAAGGGCGTGATCCATGGTTGAAACCCCTTTGCGGAAACCTGTCTGTTCTGGGAGGAGAATCGCCTCCTGATCAATCCAATCCGTTAATCTCTCAAGGAGCTGTGCTGCATATATTTTCCCTGGAATAGAGAGTAAGCTTATGGGTCGGTAATTGTGAGGGTCAGCCCTATTGCCTTTCTTGTAGATTGGAACTATAATTGAACGCTTCCACTCAGTTGGTATAACACCAGAACTATTTATTAGTGAAAAGATGGGAGCTAAACAGGAGCCCCACCAAGTAGGGTTCATCAAAAATAATTCCGGAGGAATGAAGTCTGGCCCAGGAGCTTTTCCCCTTTTCAGATGTTTTATTATGTTAGTAATTTGGATGGGGGAAACCGCTGGCCAACTTCCCATATTCTCAGCTAAAAGTCGGGGTTCTGTATTATTGGATGACGTAAGTACCATTGGACTTTGAAGGAGGGCACTATAATGGGCTATCCACTGAGATGTGGTTATATCTGTCTGGTGGTGTGAGGGAAGAGAAGAGTTTTTAATTAGGTTCCAAAAGAGCTTATGGTCATTATTTGCTATCGCTAGATGTAGGGCTGACCAGTCTTTTTGAGAAGTTAGCTCTTTCTTAAGTTTAATAGTCTTCTTATACTCTTGTTTAAGTGATCTAATCTTTTCTAGGTCCTTCTGAAGACCTGTCTTTTTAGTTGTTCTGTACTGTAGTCTAATTGCTCTTTTCAATTCCCTACACTCCTCATCATACCAGCTGTTGCTCTTTAGTATGGGTGTAAACTCCTCTTTTCCCTTGACTCCCCTTTCCACAGAACAAAGAGATGATAGATTCCTCATTAATGTTCCATAATGTTCCAGCCCTGTTACAATATCGCCTACAAGGCAATATTGGGTCATATCTGCCTCGATGTTTCCCCAATTAAGGATCTTGTGTATTTGGGACTCAATCTCTTGAGACCATTTAATAGGTTTCTTGGCTAAAGTTCGCTCTTGAAGTCCCAAGGTGTTATGAGTGGGAATAGCCCGCAGCTGAAAAGTGGCTCCAAAAGTCAGAGGGAGATGATCTCCTCCTAAATATTCTCCTACTTCCACGTTAGTGACTTGAGAGTATATACTTGGGGACACCAGCAAATGGTCTACAGTGCTGAGTCCATTGGAAGTAAAGCACGTGTAGCAACCCGAGCACTTTGGGTTGATAGTACCATTCAGGAAAACAAGGTTCGACGTGACTGCTAATGCCATCAAATGTCTGCCAGCTGGATTAGTTTTGTGATCTCTAGAGCTTCTGGAAAACCAGGGCAAGGGCAGTGTTAAATCAGATGATCCTAGCACCCCTGGGAGCAGAACCTCGTCATTACCACCTATTCGTGCATTAAAGTCTCCTAATAATAAGACCAACGCATTGGGGT
Organism: Gekko gecko; assembly: GCA_029375565.1. Taxonomy (NCBI): domain Eukaryota; kingdom Metazoa; phylum Chordata; class Lepidosauria; order Squamata; family Gekkonidae; genus Gekko; species Gekko gecko. Next base: position 3,049,047 of record JAPDNY010000008.1, read on the forward strand.
ATTTAATAAGGGATTGGCCTACTTGATTAGCAAAGTCATCCCATATTAATTGGACTTTAGAATTATCCTCTGCAGGTGGAACATATGCTGTGAGAATCAGGAGGGGATCCACAAAATAACTAGACCATATACAAACCGCTAACAGTACTGGAGAAGCTATGATTACTTCACTCTTAGACACTTGCAGATCCCTAGAAACAAGACAGGTAAGACCAGCTTTCGGTCTCCCTTTACCCTTGCATTTTATCGCTGGGGCCGAAAAGGACCAGTAATTCAACAGGTTAATTTGGTCTTGGGCCCATGTTTCTTGTAGGGATACAATATGGAAGTAGCTTAACACTTTTAAAATATGGGGGTCACTGCTCTTGCTCTTCCATCCATTTACATTCCAGGACAGGACCTTGAGTGTTGTGGGGTTAGCTAGTCAAATGTGTCCAGACTCCTGAGGTCCCTCTGGGGTGATGTGACCTGACGTACTGTCTTCTAGGCTCGAGGGGTCCACCTTGATTTCTTCCACAAACTGCTCCTCCACAACACACCCATTTGTCCTCTTGCGGGCACTCATTTCAGGAGAGGTTTTAGTCTTTATTTGTTTACTTAGTTCTGGATGCGCAGCTTTTGATTGTTCCGCTACATCAGCTAGTTCCTCTGCTAGCGACTTTGAATCCGCCATAGGCAGAAGATGTTTGTTGGAGTATACAGAGAGCAATGGTGAGGAGTCTATTTCATAATCCTCCTGCTGCAGCTCTGAAGGGTCAGCTGGCCTGTTTTTATTTTGGCACTGTTTTTCCAAGTTAACTGGGGAAGCTTTGGACCTGCCAGCTGGCTGTATCTCCGAATCCTTGATCTCGCTCAGTTTATGGCACATGAAGTCCAATCTATCGATAATTGATTGTTGCTCGTTGCTAGGGAGATTCCCAAAGGAGTTGAAAAGATCATCCTCAATAGGATTTGCCAGAAACTTATGTATCAGTTGACTCTTGGGGGTTGGGTTTGTTCCTTGGCCAGCTTGTGCATGATGAAGTTCTTCAGGGGGTTGTGTGCTCTCCATGGGTTCACCTAAGTCATCCCAAGGAATTAAGTTTGTTTGGGATACTGGATGACTGAGAGTATTAATAAAAGAACGGATGAAGCAGAAAAAGAGAGACTCTCTAATAGAAACCAATCAATACAGCTACAGCTGGAAAGATCCATGTACATCCTACGTTTCCAAGGGATTCCAGAAGAAAAGAATGAAGATTTAAAGGCTATTTTATCAGAGACTTTGGCTCCAATAATGGATTACAAACAGGAAGATTTACTGAAGGAGATGGACTGGGCCTACAGGGCTTATCCAGATTTTATTAAAAAGAATAAACTCCCTGGAGAAATATGCCTGAAATTTATGAGAAGGTCTACCAGAGATTGGGTGCTGAAATCTACACAGGGGAACCCCTTAAAAATCAAGAATGAGGAGATAAAAATCCTGAAGGATATCCCCTTTAAAGTCAGAAAGTGGAGGAGACTTTACAAGGAACTTACTCTCTCTCTCTACAGAAGAAAGGGGTCCCTTACAGATGGTTATTTCCTGAAGGACTAAGTTTTAAATATGAAGACAGAAAGTATAATATTGACTCTGTTCCTAAGGCTAAAAAGTTTGTGGATCAACACTTCAATGTAAAGCAGTACAACAAAGATAAGAAACCTAAAAAGGATGAGGAGGAAGAAGAGGAAGAAGAAGAATGCTACTCACAGGATTCAGAAAGCAGTAGTCCAATACTCTTTAGTTCTTCAGATACATCAGAATCAGAGAAAGGAGCAGTCGCTCCCAAACTTCGAGGAAAGAAGAAATGCAAGAAGAAAAGACCCTAAGGCCAAAATAATTGTTGAAAATAATTAACCAGTTTTTGCAATTTTTTCTTTTTTTTTACTATTTTTGTTAACTTTTTTATAAGCAACAAATCTCTGTAACATCAGGTGATAATGACATAAATGTAACCAGATCGTGTCACCATGTTAGTCTTCCCTTCCCCATGTCCAGTAGGGTCTTTAGAGGTAGGGTTTAGTTTCCTTCCCCTATCCCAGTAGAGTTTCATGTATTAGTTTCCCTTACCCATATCCTATAAAATTTTTAGAGGTAGGGATTTAGTAACCTTTCCCCATATCCCATAGTAATGCAAAACCAATAAAATTCTTTTTAAAAAAAAACCATTAGTCATTCTAGTCCAGTGGTCCATCTAGTCCAGCCTCCTGTCTCACACAGTAACCAACCAGTTCTTCTGGAGGGCCAACAACAGGTCAGAGAGGTCAGAGAGGCCGAGGTCTTCCCCTGATGTTGCCTCCTGGCACTGGGATTCAGAGGCTTTGTTCCTCTGAATGTGGAGGGTATTGAGGGTCCCCTCAGCCACTATGGCTAGTAGCCACTGATAGACTTGTCCTCCATGAATCTATCTAATCCCATTTCAAACCTGTTTATTCCTGTGGCCATCATTACATCCTCTGGCAGTGAATTCCACATTTTAAACACCTGTTGTATAAAGTACTATTATCCTGTTTCAATGGTCCTTTCTGCACTGGGACCTCTTCCCCAGTTTTATCAGAGTTCAACTCGCGACACAATACCTTGCATTTATCTCTGGTTATAATAGCATCTGTTTATCCTGGGACAAGGGGACAACGGGGTGACCTCAGTATAATGTGGAAACAAAAAATACCCCTGGATAATCACAGGGTTGAACTCGAGTGTAGTGTAGAATGTACGTTCGGGGACAGGGTTGAACCAGGATTTAAGGACTAGTGCGGAATCACCCAATATCTCAAAATGACCACAGGCATTTGAAAAAGCATTTCCCCCCTCCCCAGACGAGCCTGTCCTTTCAGTCGGTTGCTCAGAAATGCACCACTGTTTTCGCACGGCTTTACTCCCAAGCCAGCATGCACATTACAGCAGCTCGTATGAGTTATTTACTAAATATGGATTGATGACCCGCCTCGTGAGTGATATTTCATACTAGAAAGCACAAATTGGATGCAGGAGTATCCCCGGATCCCGGCCAGCATGCCTGCTTAAAGGAGCAAAGGCCAGATGTTGAATGCTTCAGGGCTTCTTCCCCCCCTCCCCATTTTGCTTCTGCAAAGACCTCCCCTGGCATTCCCCACGGCTGCTCCCCTCCCCTGCATAATGTACACAGACCAGCTTGTCATCGCCCAGACCAAGATCAACAGAGGTGCAAGACGCTGCTATTTGCTCCTGCAGTTCAAACAAACAGCAGGGGGGTGCTGTAAGAACATGACACCAGAGACATTTGGACACTCTTTTTCAAGAACAGAAAAACAAACTTCCAGACATTTCAGGCAGCCCAGAGAAAACTTCAGTTGTGGGGGGGGAGCGAAACTCCAGCAAGGCGTAAGTGATTTTGCACCGCTGAGTGTGAAAATCCTGCCGCCAGCCAATCTGCAGGGCCTTTTTCTGTTTCCTTACATGGGAGGAACTGCTGGATCTCCAACCAACGCTGTGGTTTAAGGTGAAAGCAGGGGAGGGGATCGGCCTCCCGCTCCTTGGGATTTTCAGGAAGCCTCTTCACCCTACTTTCAGAGGCTGGAATCATCTTTGAAGTGGGAAGCAAACTGGATTATTATTTTTTTAACCTTGCCGTAATTAAAATGTGGTCAGGCCTTGGAATACCAAGCAGAGGGTTGCCAGCGCCAGGTTGGGAGATTCTTGGAGATTTGGGGGTGGAGCCTGGGGAGGGCAGAGACCTCAGTGGGGTATAACCCCATAGATTCCACCCCCTCCATCAGCCATTTTCTCCATGGCAACGGATCTCTGTCATCTGGGGACCAGCTGGAAGTCTTTGAGACCGCCAGGCTCCACCTGCAGCTTGACAATCCTATCAGACAGACGCTTTGGGGCTTCTGGAACATTCCTGCTGTTCCTCAGAATAGACATAAAGTTCTCACCATGACAACCAACTGTGACAAGTGATGATGATGCAGATAGTGATTTTTGCAAGGTCTTCATCTCACATATGCTTACAGCCAGTTTGGCGTAGTGACTAGAAGCGCGGACTCTAATCTGGGAGGACTGGGTTTGATTCCCTGCTCCTCCGCATGCAGCTGCTGGTGTGACCTTGGATCAGTCACAAGTTCTCTCAGAGCTGTTCTCCCAAGGGCAATTCTTGAGAGAGCTCTCTCAGCCCCACCTACCTCACAGGGTGCCTGTTGTGGGGAGGGGAAGCGAAAGGAGATTGTAAGACACACTGAGAATCCTTTGGGTAATGAAGGGCAGGGTATAAATCCAATCTCCTCCTCCTCTTCTTCTTCTCAATCTCTGAGTGGGGGCCTGGAGATCTCCACTAGAGTTGCCAGCCTCCAGGTGGTAGCTGGAGAACTCCTGGGATTACAATGGATCTCCAGGCAACAGAGATCAGTTCCCCTGGAGAAAATGGCTGCTTGGGAAGGTGCAGACTCTACGGCATCATATCCCACTGAATTCCCTCCCCTCCCCCAAAATCTCCAGGCATTTTCCAGCCTGGAGCTGGCAAGCCTAAGCCCCAGGCTAGAGAGACTGGTTCCCCTGGACAAAATGACTGTTCTGGAGTGTGGGCTTATTATACCCCGCTGAGGTCCCTCCTCTCCCTGAACCCAGCTCTCCTGAGGCTCCACCCCCAAATCCCCAGGAATTCCCAAACTGGCAGTTGGCAACCCTAAAACAGCAAACCAGTGGAAGACCGGTTGCTGTGTGCGTAATCACCCCTTTTATCTACAGCAGCTGTGAGCATGTATAGCAAATCCTCCCTTCTCCTCTGTGGGTTCATTTCCTGCAGAGTCCAGAGTGCTTTATGTGGTCACAGAGGACAGACTGTGCTTTAGGACTAAGCCAGATCTTCTGACAGGGCAAACCATAAATGCAGGCTTCCACAGGCTCTCAGACAACGTAAGATCCAAAGGGAAGGGTGTATCAGCCACTGTTTTGATCTTGATCCCATGGGCAGATCTGTGTAAGTCCTATTCAGGATTCGAGCCCGACTTGCGGTCTGGCCAGGGCCCAGATCCACCTCATGTCAACACCCAGCACAAGGGCAACACCCACACCAACAAGCAAACCACAGTTTGGGCTGTCACAAGCAGCTGATGCCAGTCTGGGCCAAGGAAGAGGGAGCAGGGTGAAGAAGAGCCAGCTAATTGGTTGGCCTTTTCTCTCCTTGCCAGATGTTGGGAAGGCCAACTGGGCATGTGCAGCTAGGGTAGCTAAACCCCCCCCAAGTGGAGGCAGGGGTCCCACACTGCCACGCCCCACCTCCCTGCCACCAATCAGCTGGCTGGCAGGGGGGAACTTACCCCGAAAAAGAGGGAGATCCACCTGATGTGCAGCGATGTGACTACATCGCTGCCCTGTGACCCGGAAGTGATATCATCACATCCAGGATGCTGGGGTGACACTCTGGTATCTGGGCAAAAACTCTATGGTAGAAGTCAAATTTACCATAGAGTTTTTGCCCAAATACCAGAGCATTGCCTCGGTGTCCTGGATGTGATGATGTCACTTCCAGGTCATGTGGGCAGTGAGGTAGACCTGTTACTGTATGTCAGATGGGCCTTTCTGCTGCTCCTGGTAAGTCACCCCCTCCCCCCACAGGCTTATCTAATGATAGACCCCCATTATGGATCGGTATGCGAAAACTCACACTACCAGCTTCTGTCAGGAAGACACTGTCTGTGAGGGGATGGGGGTCTTACCGTGATCCATAAAAGCCTCCATCTTGTTGGCCTCTTCCTTTGCCTCCTTTTGTCTTGGGTTCCTGACCGTTCTGACACTCACATGAGGCTCACAGAATGCAATTTGGGGGGCACATGCAGAAGAAAAGGAGGCGAGTTGGCCAAAGAACAGGCTGGAAGGCCGACACTTAGCTAGATAACATAATTGGCAAGCCCAAGAGGGATTCCCTGGCCACACAAACAGTTTAGAGAGACAGTGTCAGGCCCAAAAAGCTCATTCTCTGAGTAATGGACCCAAGTTGGGTCCATGATGGAAAGAGCCCAGGCTCTGGTCTCTGCCAGGCAGGCTGTGGTAAGTATGGCAAGAGACAGCCGGTGGTGGCCTGAAGAACATGAGGGGAACTGGCCAGTGGACCTCCATCCTCATGTCTGTCACAGTCAGAAGGTACCTCACAGTAGAACAGGTAGGGTTGCCATTCCCCAGGTCCAGGTGAGGAATCCCCGTCTTGGGGATCCCCCGCCCCCAAACAGCAATGACGCCGACATGATGGCATCACGCAGAAGTGACATCATCACATCAGAGATGTTGCATGGTGATGCTCTGGTTTTTGCTCAGAACTCTACGGTTTGATGCCAAGTTTACCATAGAGTTTTGTCCAAAAAACAGAGTGTCACTGTCAGGTTCAACAGCAAGCAAGTCCAGGCACACTTCACTCAGAAAGTTATGCTTTATTGGAATACCAGTCTGTTGCCCAGTAGTACAGGTTCATTGTCAGGAATGACGGGTATTGCATGGGGGGCTGTGTATATAGTCTGATGCTTCAACTAGCCAAGCAAATGAAATCCAAGCGCGCGTGCGGGAAACCTCCCAGCGGGACATCACATCATGAACGGGAGACTTCCCTCCCCCCCTTCCAGAGGGCCGAAATATTCACACCAGCTGGGGAACCCAAGCGCTCCCTTCTGTCAAGGTTACATTGATAGCGGTGTCTAGCAGAGGAATGTCTCCCACAGTTGCCTTAGCAAAGCAAAACTATGCACATGTGAGTAAGCTAGGAATGAGGTTATACAGAAAACATGGCAGTTATCTGACAGTCACCCCCAATGTCACTGATGCAATAATGTCACTTCCAGATGATGCCAGTGCATCACACAATGTCCCATCTGTTGAAAAATTGGCAAAATAGTTAAACATTCAGTGATTGCAATGGATCTTTGCTTCAATGAAGAGGAGGCATTTTCTTCTATATAAAAATCTTTACTTCTAAGGGAAGGGCTCACATGAAATCTACAAAATAACAAAGACACCTAAGACTACATCTTTACACTTTGACCACATGGTCTAAAACAACAATGGAGATTATTATTCTTCTTGACCCCAAGAAGGAAATCACCTGAATGCATTAACCAATGATTGTTAGTAAATAGGCTTCAGTTTCCCAGGCTCTCTTCCCATTGGCTTTCTGTCAGCTTCCCTTCCAAGTCAGTCTATGCAATAGCACACAAGGTAAACACACATTAACCATATAATGACTGGATTTTAGACCTTGCAACACACATATTTCCAACACCACCCACTCCCGGAATGCCACCCAAATCCCACTGCCAGTGCAACAAGGGGAACTGGCAAATTAAGAACAAGGTTCCCCAACGTGGTGCCCAAGGACAATATAGCACCCATCAGTACTTCCTTGTGTACCTTCCAAGCATTACAGAAAGTGGGCGGGGCTATTATAAGGCAGGGCTTGTTATTGGCTGCTCTCAGTCAAATGAAAGGGTTTTCCACAGGAGGTTTAGGAGGACTGATATGTATCTAGGTTTTCTTAAGTCAGCATGGTTCCATTCCCCCTCCAAGATTTCCTTCTTCCCAGGAGATGTGAGAAGGGCAGTATTCCAGTTGGCTCTGCCACCTGAGGCAGCCATTTCGGTGTGGCATTCACCACCCCTCTCTCAAAATTCAAAAGGTGCCCACAGGATCAAAAAAGTTGGGGGACCCCTTCAGTAGAACATTGCAAGGCACCAAAAGGGAACCTCTCCATGCTAAACTACAGAAGTCAGATGGGAAAGAGGCCAAGAAAGGCATATCAATAGTTATCAGCCTAGTCGAAATCTGCCGAACCTGTTTGCTGGGAACCAGGCAATAGTCTCTGCTACATCAATGGCTGCTAACCATTGGCTACTAGCCAAACTCCACATTCAGAGGCTCTAATCCTCTGAGTCCCAGAGCCAGCAGGCAACATCAGGGGAAAGCCTTCTCTCTGTGCCCTGTTGTTGGCCCTCCAGATGAACTGGTTGGCTATGAACAGCATCTTGCCTGTCTGAGATGATCTTGTAAACCTGTCATGATGATGTGTTGTTACAACCATAAATTTAATATAACCATTGATGTAATACTTACAAAGAAAATTGACCAGACACAAGTATTTGTAAGGCTCCATAGTAGCCGGGACGCTACTTATGAACGCTACTGAACGCTACTTTGCTTTAATATTTATCTTCGTTTGGAGAAAGAGAGATTATCGAAATGGTAGATCATTCCGGAGACCACCGTCAACAACTATTAAATAACAAAAACAATAGTGTATTTTGTTAAACAATTGATACAACAAGAATGTATATAGTTTTGTGATTTGTAAAACTTAGATAAAAATTGGCTTGGCATACTTTCACGGTATTCTGTTGTCTTGGATTGTTGGATGGCCACTGTGTGAGACAGAATGCTGGACTAGATGGACCCTCACTGGTCTGATCCAGCAGGGCTCTCTTCTGATGTTCTTAGGAAGGCCTTGGACTCCATGCCCTGCTGTTGGCTTTCCAGAGGAACTGGTTGGCCACTGTGTGAGACAGGATGCTGGACTAGATGGATCAATCCAGCAGGGTTCTTCTTACGTTCTTCAAGGCAAATTTTCTGAACGTTGTTTCCCTTTTGGTGACTATCTATGCTACTGGGCAGCAACTCTTCTGATGGGACAGGTGGAAGAAATTAATACAGACAGAAAGTTTTCAGTAATATGTGAAAACTGAGGCCAAAAGGGAGGGTGATCATGCTGATATGTTACCAGGCAGTAGCCTCATTTAGTTAGAGATGATCAAACAGCTGCCAGTTTGGCCTGGGTCCTGATTGCCAGTCCCAGTCAGGTGGCCAATTTTTTGGTATACTTTCTGGCTGTTCATCTATTCATGGTGAGTTGAAGGGCTACTGTGCTTCTCATAGCAGCACAGTGCAGCATAATGGGCTATTCACTCATGGGCATTCATATGCAACTTGAAGAAGTTCTCCTCTTGCCAGAGTTGCCAGCCAGGAAAGTGTGAAGGGTGACAGTATTTGGGACAAGCAGTGGGGGAAATGGTGTCATGTAATGCTCTACCTTCAGGACCACCTCTCCCCATATGAGCCCTACAGGAACGTACGATCTATTAATCAACATGTCCTGGTGGTTTCCAGCCCCAGGGGCATCCGGCAGCGAAGCAAAGCAGATCTAAGCGCATGCGCACAAGTAAGAAATAACATAATGCAGAAGTATGGCAGTTATCTGACACCACCTGCTATTGGCCTCCCCTCCAGTGACCTCAATTCCGAATGGCTACCTGGGGGCAAACTGCTTCTTGTTGAAATCTGCTGAGGCACCAATCTTATACTGAATATTGTTTTTAGATAGGTTTTTAGATATATTTTTAACTGTTGACTTGTTTTGTTGTGAATTTTATGATGGAACCCGCCCTGAGCCCACCTGTGGGGAGGGCAGGATACAAAATAAATAAATAAATAAATAAATAAATAAATAAATAAATAGGAATTCCCCAAAACTCTATGGTTAAAAAATAATAATAATCAAGATCTGGGGAATTCCTAGAGCATCTCATGTTGCCATTTCCCCCCTCCCCTTTTTTCTCCCACCGCCCCACTGAGCAAGGGTGGGGGCCCGGGGGACTGAGTACTGTTTACCCTCCCACCCTCCCCCATCGTTGCTGCCTGCAATACGCCGAAGCCAAATCAGAGAGTTAAATGTCTTCCAGCATGTAAACATTGTGTTTAAAAATAAATCTTCTGGTTCACTGTTCTTGTCCATATTCTTTAGATGTGGTAATGGCTTCTGATCTGTTTGGACTGGGAGGGATTTTGTGCATGCATGATTTCACAAAGCACCGTGGGAGTCGCATTCTCCCCCCATGTGTTTTTCATGACTTAAAAATAGGGTTTGACACACACACACATATATATATATATTTCAATTGCATCTGGCAGCAAGAAGCACCTATAAAAGAAAAAATAAACATTTTGAAAGCAAGCAAGCAAGCACACCCAATCATATTGGGCAAAAAAAATTGCCACACAAATCACTGCAAACAAGGACAGAAAGCTCTGCAAAAGCTAAGCTTGGCAGCTCTTCCAGTGGTCACAGGGGATCCCCCACACGCTAGGAGTGGTAGCAGGAGAACAAGATGCCTGTCAGCATGACATTCTGACCTCACTTCCAGGGAAAACCCAGAAGGGACACCAGCCCTCTCTAGGACTCCCTGGAAACCCTACAATTTGGTACCCTAGAGTTTTCAGGCTTTTTGCTAGAGTGTCACCTGGTGACATGCCCAGTGTGATGACGTCACTTCCGGGTGACATCATCATGCCGGGCACATTGGCCCGATCTGGCCACTTTGAGGGTGGGGTTCCCGCTGCCAGCCAGATCCAGACTGGCACGTTGGGGGCCTTTTCAACAGGAAACCATCCCCCCGGGGGACCTGGCAGCCCTAAATCAGTCTCTATACAGAACTCACTACTAATTTAGTTACAAGGTCTCAGGGGGACCTCCTACCCCCCCCCTTTTGAAAAAGTGGCATGACGCTGATGGTGTGAAATCGCTTCCAGCAAATACCAGGGAGTGATGTCACCATGTGCCATCGCGCTGATGGTGCAACGTCACTTCCAGTAAGCAACGTCACTCCAGTAAGCAAATACCAGGAAGTGATGTCACCATGTGCCATGGTCCTAGGCCTATAGCAAAGTGGTCTACAGACTCTCGGGAGGCCTAGTGGCTCCAGGAAAGCCTGTATTAGATTGACTACAGGGCCTGCATTTCTCAGGTCACCCTTGGGGCCCTGTGATTGACTAACAGGGGATTTGGAGGGAAAACTTGCACCATTAGTGGAGTAGAGGGTGTTGCCTGGGAAGAAGGGGTAAAAGGCCTTGCCCAACATGGAAGGGGGTTCACTCCCAGGGAGCAGGGCTGGTGTGAGGCTGCGGCCGAGGGAGGGATCCCTCATCCCAGCTCGAGGCCAAATACCTAGAGAAGGCCAGAGGCAGTACAGTCAGATGTGTTAGGATTTCTGATTTTGCTGGTTTACTTTGCTCATTTTTTCTACATGTGATTAAACTACAGTTGTTAAATCTCTGTAATAAGGATAGTTTGTTACTCTGCCTGGGTCCTCACGCCTCATTCGGTCACTTATAAGGGGAAACCTGCTTGGAAAGGAAAGGGGTAGGGTGGGTGCTCTGGGCTCTCCCGAGGAGACCCAGACCAGAGCGGTGGCAGCCATTAGAGAACCCTTCTAGCCGCTGCCTGCAACACCATGTGCCATGGTGCTGATGGGGCATCATCACTTACAGTAAATACTCCAAAGTTATGTCACCATGTAACATGGCGTGGTTGGCACAACATCACTTCCAGTAACTACCCTGCAGTGATGCCACCATGCCCACTTTGAGCTGGATTATTAAATTTCTTAGAAACATTTATTTAAACTCCCTATTGTATATTAAATTAAAGCAATGCTCAGCCGATAGTCAGTCATGCATTAACAACAATATTTAACACGCAGCAGCATTCATGAGCAAAACAATAACCTCATCATAAGCTCAGAAAAGGGGGAGGAATTAAAAAATCAAAAGGTTGCAACCAGTTCAGCGATAGCGCCTGACTGGGAAGCCATTTGAGAAGATGGGGAACACTTCAGTCCGTTCAAAATATTGGAATCGGTCTCTGGACATCAGTTTGCAAATCATTACAGTTTCATTGGTGAAAACTGGGCCATGGATAAGGGCTGCTAAACCAGCAATGGGTACTTCACGACAACACCGTATCTTCCAGGCCACGACATTATGTCTTGCTTTTCTCTCTTGCGCTTGTAGAAGCATTTGCCTGAGAAATGTGGATTGGGAAATTCCTGAATCTTTGTTTCACAATCTTTCCATGCTCTTAGGTTGCCCTTTTCTTTTAAAAAGACCGATCTGGAAGACAATTGGATATATCAGCAGTCAAGCCCATGCATGCAGTTTCTGAAGAAGATAATAGCCCGTTCATGTGAATTCCAATTGCTTTCTGATGGGTCAAATCCAAATTTCACAGCTATTCAACGGTCCTCTTGTGTAGCTGATCCTTGTCTGAGAATTTAGCACAACTCAATCTATTTTCCACACACACCCCTCTGCTCAGCCCCCCCTCCCCGTCTTTTTGATTTACATTTCTAGGGAGATGAAAATGTGAGAGAGAAGCTTGCCGCTTCTCTTCTTGGGGGGGCCTGGAATGGTGTCCTCTGGCCAAAACGCCTATTATCCTCCTCACGGGCTCCCTCTACTACTGGCCTACTCAATTGGAATTTAAATACTTCATGATTGTTTTCACAGAGAATAGGGAAGTGGTACATTAAAGAGTAAATTACAGCTGAGAAGAAAACGGCTTGAAAAGAAAAAAAAATGAAAAGGGCAGAGGATGAACGTTTCCAAGAGTTTGTCGAAGATATTTCACAGAGATTCTTTCAGCAATTATGAAATGTCATAACGGCAGTCATTCCTGGAATACAGGTAGGGATGCAGTTCAGTATCCCATCGAATCGGCTCTTTGCCTAATGATGAGAAGGGCAGGCGTTTGAGCATGAAGTAAATGTTCAAAGTGTAGGCTCTTATGTCATGGCAAGGGAGAGAAGAGAAAGCTCCTAACATCCCATCCTCTTTGTATGGCACTACTGCCCAGTAAACAAAGCAAAGATGTCACAGGTTCTGGATGGTACCCCACTGACCCATTTTTCCCGACAGCGTTCCATTTTTGAGTCTTAAAACTACATCTTCAGAGCAGTGCGTGTCTTTTTCAACCTATATCTGCTGGAGAAATGATGGAAATGGCAGCCTCATTTCCAGCGGAAATTGACAACTCCATGCCAGCCAGTGTGAATATGTGTCCCCCCCCCCCGCTTTTACTTTGAACGTCCTTGTTCTTGCCTGGCCGGTCTCACAGCCCCTTTGAATTCATTGAAAGTAACACTGTTTTGTTAATAAAGAAAAGAACTTTACTGTTCTGCAAATGTTCGAATGAATGAGCCCACAGCCAATTTCTAGAAGGGGGAAATAGCCAGCCACTAAATTTTTAAATAGGTCTGGGGGGAAGGGCAAGCAAATTCAGACTACCTGCTTGTCTCTTTAGGAGAGCATCAATGCCAGTCTTAATAACTCGTCGTTTGGTTTGTCAACTATGACCCCCCCCTCAATTGACGTTGGTAACAGAGCACACTGCATTCCTTTGGGGCATGTTTGTGGAAAGTTATGCTTATGTGGCGGTGTTATTTTGAAAATTATTCATTTGTTATTGTTAGAAGCAGTAATATGCTTTTACATTTTACATTTTCATCGTCTTCCTGGATGAAAGGCAAAGTAGGCAATCCCTAGATATCCCTAGATACCCTTGCTTCTTCATATATTTTCCCTTGTTTATTCTGCTTTGGGGTTTCCTTAGTAATACATGAAACTACTAAACTTTTACAGAGGACCATAAACACTTTCTTTATAGACCGCACCTGCCAAGGTAACGGGAAACAGATTTAGATCTTTTCAAGGTGGCCTGTTATTTTAATTTTCTGATTTATAGATAATGTAAAACATGTCTTGAGAAACAGTTTCATGTGTTACAAAAATATCCCAAAGGTCAAATGCATGAGATTTTTTTTGAATTTTAGTATACTCTTCAAATAGACTAGTGCTATAAAGGTATATGAGAAACAGTGGTTGATCTTGGTAATTTAACAGTCTTATCCTGAACAGAGTTGTTGTTCAGTCACACAGTCGAGTCCGACTCTTCGCGACCCCGTGGACCAGATCATGCCAGGCCCTCCAGTCTTCTGCCATCCTCTGAAGTTTGCTCAGTTTCATGTTCGTTGCATCAGTGACACTGTCTAACCATCTCGTCCTTTGCCGTCCCCTTCTTCTTTGACCTTCAATCTTTCCCAGCAGCAGGGTCTTCTCCAGTGAGGGCTCCCTTCTCATTTGGTGGCCAAAGTATTTGAGCTTCAGGTTCAGTCTCTGGCCTTCCAGGGAACAGTCAGGGTTGATTTTTTTTAGGACTGACTGATTTGATCTCCTTGCAGTCCGAGGGACTCTCAAGAGTCTTCTCCAGCACCATAGTTCAAAAGAATCTATTCTTCAGCGCTCAGCCTTCCTTATAGTCCAACTTTCACAGCCATACATTACTATTGGGAATACCACCGATGTCAATGGGCTTAGAAGTGTGTGACCCTTCTTAGGACTGTAATATAAGAGTTGGACTACCAATGTATATTGATTTATTTACATCATTTGTGCACCGCTCTTCAGGCAGAAAGTCAGGACTAAGTTCTCTGAAGCTGTGGCTCCCATGTGATAAGAAATCTTCTGTCTCCCTAAGCCCCACTGGCAGCCCCTGGAAGGCTGGCATGCTGGCTGTCAGAAGCCCTAACCTAGTCAGCCAAACACCATGCCTTGCGGTTCAAACAAGAATAGCGTTTATTATAGAGCTGCGATAGAAAGGTCACTGAAGCAGGTACATTGTTCAGAATAACTTGGTTACAAAAAGTGAGCGGTTATACCGGGAAGGGGGTGAATGGGGACCCCCCCTTCTACCAATCAGGGAATAACATGCGACTGGGAATTGAAAGTTACTACGCTAATGAAGTTCCCAACGCCCCCATTATTCTCAGGAAAGCCGGAGCTTTGAAAGCGATAGTAAAGCTCGCAGCTTGACTCCTCAAGGTCAGAATGTTCAGTCTGCGAGAGATAGGGGTTACCAGAGCCACATTCCACTCTCACACCCTAGACATAAATCAACACCCCTCGGATTCCAACCTCCCGCCTGTCACGCCACTATGGCGCCCATAGCCATCCTCCCCTCCCCTCCATCCATCATGGCAGGGCTACCTGACATGCAGCCCCCTCGAAAACAACTCTACCCCTTTGGTTTATGGGGGTACAACTTGTGAAACGCCCAGATAAGCCGGGGGGCCAGAACATTTTCCGCCCTCACCCACTCCCTCTGCTCCAGCCCAAAGTCAATCCATTCAACCAGATAAAACAAGCGATTGCGAGAGATCTTAGAGTCCAAGATTTGCGATACTTCGTAGTGAGGTTCCCCCCCCACCAACAGCGGAGGCGGGGTTGGCTGTCGCGGTCTCCATTTGTTCTCCTCAGGTGCCCGGCGAAGAAGCCTTACATGAAAAACAGGGTGAACAAACTTTAGAGATTTGGGCAACGCCAATTCAACAGTTACATTGTTAATTACTCTCACAATCTCAAATGGTCCAACAAATTTCCAACCAAGTTTGCGACTCGGTTGAATGCGACGCAAGTGTTGTGTGGACAAATAAGCAAACTCCCCACACTTTGGAATCCAGGCAAGGCTGCGTTTCTTGTCGGCCTGGATCTTATAAGCATGTTTAGCTTCCTCCAGAGTTTTAGCTAACGATGACCACGCCATCTGCAATTGTTTGCACCAGTCTCCAGCATCTCCCGCCGGGAGGTCGGGAGAAGTCAGAAATGGCAGAGGCGGGGCGTCATATCCATGTACTGCCTTAAACGGGGACATCCCTGTCGACGAGTGCTGAGTATTATTGTAACAGAACTCAGCTAAAGGCAAAAGAGAATGCCAATTGTCCTGTTGAAAGTTGGAAAAACACCGCAAATACTGTTCCAGAGTCTGATTCACACGTTCAGTCTGCCCATCGGATTCTGGATGGTATGCACTGCTGACCCCCGCTCCACCCCAAGCAGTGACATCAGCTCGCTCCAGAACCGTGAAACGAATTGCACCCCCCTATCCGAGATCACCTTAGCATACAAAGTGTGGAGCCTCACTACGTGTTGCAGGAACGCAGAGCCTAGTTTCTTGGCAGAGGGGATAGAGGCAAACGGAACGAAATGAGCCTGTTTCGTAAACAGGTCCACTATCACCCATATGACAGTCTTTCCCCCGCTAGGGGGTAAGTCAGTAATAAAGTCCATAGAGATTACTTCCCACGGGCGAGCCGGCGTGGGGAGGGGCTGCAGAGCTCCCGGGGGTTTACCGGGTCGAGGTTTACTCATCAAGCACGTTTGGCAAGCCGATGTGAAAAGTGAAATGTCTTTTCTAAGCCCTGGCCACCAAAATTGTCTTTGCAGGAGCTGGAGAGATTTCACAAACCCCGTGTGTCCAGCCAGTTTCGACCCGTGCGCCCAGCTCATCACCTCCCCCCTAAGGGAACGTGGGACAAATAGCTTGTCATTTTTCGTCCAGCAGCCATGCACATTTTGGGAGACTCCTTCTTCCCCCCCCACCTCCTCTCTATCAGCGTCCGACATAGCTGTAGAGAATTTCGTCACCCAGTCATTGGTAGGAGGGTCTGGGGACGGGGGGGAATGTTTGGCCTGCCTCCGAGTGGTTACTGCCCCTCCCAGCTGGGAAGGCGTGAAGACCGAGTCATGAATCTCCTCCCTTTTGCTGTCGTGTTGAGGGAGGCGTGACAGCGCATCGGCCAGCGAGTTAGACGTTCCCGGGAAGTGGTGCAGTGTGAAATTGAACTTGGAGAAGAAATCAGCCCAACGCAGCTGTTTGGCGTTCAAGGAACGGGGGGAGCGGAGAAGCTCGAGGTTTTTGTAATCAGTCCAGACCTCGAACGGGACTCGCGCCCCCTCTAGCCAATGTCGCCAGGTAGCCAACGCTAAGCGGATCGATCCCGCTTCTTTTTCCCACACCGACCAATTCCGTTCAGTATCGTTAAATTTTCTGGACACATAGGCAAGGGGGTGTAATTTACCATCCTCCCCCTCTTGGAGGATCGCCCCCCCCATAGCAACGTCGGAAGCGTCTACTTGGACAATGAATTTTTTAAGTTCATTCGGGTGGGCTAACACAGGTTCCGACGTAAAAAGGGCTTTCAATTTGTCAAATGCCCTCTGGCACTCTGGCGACCACTCTAGTTTGGCCCCTGGTCGAGTGCATTCGGGTGGTTTCCCTTTGGTTTTCAATAAGTCAGTCAGGGGAAGGGCCACCTGGGCAAAGTTCGATAGGAACGATCTATAAAAGTTCGCGAATCCGAGGAACCCTTGGAGTTGCCTCCGTGTTTTGGGAGGCTCCCACCCTATTACATCTTTAATTTTATCAGGGTCCATCTCAATCCCCTTTTGGGATATGCGGTAGCCCAGAAAAGGGATCTCTGTTTTGTGAAATTCACACTTGGACAGTTTGGCAAACAGTTTATGCTTGTGCAACGTTTGTAACACTTCCCTCACCAGTTTCACATGGGATTTCAGGTCTGGGGAATATAAAAGAATGTCATCAAGGTAAACAAGGACCCCCTTGAACAAATACTTGTGGAGCACCTCATTAATCAAGTTCATGAAGACTCCCGGGGCTCCCTGAAGCCCGAATGGCATGACCAGGTATTCAAATTGGCCCAGAGGGGTGTTGAACGCCGTTTTAAATTCATCCCCCTCCCGAATTCGGACCCTGAAGTAGGCATCTCGGAGATCTAGCTTCGAGAAAACTTTCCCCCAGCCACCGCAGCCAACAAGTCTTTTATCAGGGGCATGGGGTAAGCGTTTGTGTTGGAGACTGCATTCAAGCCGCGATAGTCGGTGCACAGCCGCAACCCCCCATCCTTTTTTTCTGGAAAAGTACAGGAGCCGCAAACGGGGAGGATGCTGGCCGTATAAAACCCCTACTCAGATTTTTGTCAATGAACTTCCTCAGTTCCACTTTTTCTGAGGGGCTCATAGAATACAACTTCCCTTTCGGTAGTTTCTGGTTAGGCAAAATTTCAATTGCACAGTCTGAGTTCCTATGGGGGGACAATTCGTCGGCTTCCTCCTCCCCAAAGACAGGGGCCAGGTCGTGATACTCTGGGGGAATGCCTTCCAGTTCGGCTTCCGCCACCCCCACCGTCACTAGGAGTTGCCCCCCGTCATGGGTCCCCACTCATTCTTCCATAAGTGGGACTGGCATTTGTCGGAGATGAAATTCACTTTCCCCTCCCCCATAGAACGTGTGGATCGTGATCAAAGAACCACGCGCTCCCGAGTACCAGGGGAAAGCGGGCAGACGGGGTAACAACGAAAGGCCTTTCTTCCCAGTGCTGCCCAATTCCCACCCTCAAGGGCACAGTCTCGTATTTACAGGGTTCTTTCATGGTGGAGCCATCCATCTGAGTAAAAATCAAGGGGTCGTTTAGTTTAATAACTTTTGCCCCTAGTCCCGTCACTAGTGTGGGATTGATGAGGTCTCTCCCACACCCAGAGTCAATGAGAGCCCGTACTCTCACATGGGTCGATAGACCCGGGTCCATTAAAGTCACTGTGAGAAAGAAAAGAGAGGGGGGTTTGCTCACCGGGGTTTGCGCCTGGGAGTCCGGGACCTGCTGTTCAGCGCTGTTCACAGCAGGTCCGTCTCGTTTCCCTGCGGCGCAGTCTCGCCATCGGATGAGTCGGATGCCTCGCTGAGCGGTTTGGCTTGCAGGGCTTTCGCCCCCTCGGCTTTGCCACCGGTTTTGGCGTGGAGGTGTCGAACTTCTTTTTGGTTCCCTTGGGCGCTCCTGACGATGCGGGTGAGATCGGGCAGTTCGCGGTGAAGTGGCCCCCTTCTCCGCATTTGAGGCAAAGACCTTACTTCATTCGAAGTTCCCTCATGCCATCCCTCGGTTTTGGATTCGCGGTAGGGGGTTTTCCCCTCGCTGCCGGCGCAGGGCCTCTGGTGACCATCGCTGCGGCATCATCTAGTTTGATGGTTTTCAGCCGGTTCTCCATCGTGACGGCGGCTTGTATCCATCCAGAGAGGGTGTCCGGGTCTTGGGTCTTGGTGACTTCCCGGCGTATCTCCGCATTGAGCCCCAGTTTGTAGTACTCTACGAGGGTCCCATCTTGCACCCCTCGGATTTTGGCCGCACATCTACGGAACTCCGATGTGTAATCTCTCACCGATCTCGCGCCTTGCTTGAGGGCCCGGATCGTCGCCTTTGCCGCTTTGTTAGAATTCACATCCTCGAATTGTTCTTTCATGGCCCACATGAAAGAATTGATTTCTCTCAGCTCACTCCCATCAGCCTGGTGGAGTCCTACATACCAGTCAGCGGCCGCTCCCTTCAGGTGGGCTGCTATGACATCGACCATGCGCTCTTCGCGCTGGAATAGGTGGCCCCAAGTTTCGATAAATCTCTCAGCTCGCACGAGGAAGAACGGAAATTTCTCGGGGTCTCCATCAAAATCTGCATCCAGGAGTTCCGCAGGTTTCGGTGGCAAGAACCCCCAAGGGCGAGGGGGTGGCTGCCCCGGCGGTCCCTGCGGCCCTGGCCCCGCTGGTTGATCCGGCGGGCCGGCTGGTACGTTCTGCTGGCCTTGATCCGGCGCCGGGCGTTGATCCTGAGGGGCTTGGTCCGGTGGTTCCTCACGCCTTTGCCGCTCACGATCCTCCCGGATGCCCTCTGCGATCATCTGTGGGATGCGGGCGAGGGACTCGTCTAGGAAGCGCATCAGGCGGTCTTGGCTCGGTTCCCCACTCCACCTCCATCTCACCACGGCGCCTTCCAGGCTCTCGGAGTCTCGGCCGGTTTCTTCCAGGGCTCCCGCCATGATCAGCCTGCGGACCGATCTTTCGGGGTGGCTTCCCCCCATTGACGCCCACGGGGTTCCAAACCACGTCTCGTGGGTTTCAGCCAGGGGTTTCACCCAGTCTCGTCTACGTCCGACTCGGGTGGTCACCCCTCTGTAGGCTGCCCCATAGGGATCCCCGTAGGGCCCTCCAAAGTCGTACTCCGGACCCCATTGTCCCGGCACGTACGTGTCAGGGGTCTCTCTGGGCACGTCCTTCCCGGGAGGCTTCTTCTCCTTTTTCTTTTCTTCTTCAATCGGGAGAGTGTCTTCTTCACCGCTACTCATTTTGGAGTCGCGGGTTTCTGACCAGTCCCGAAAGTTGATGATGATTCTGAACAAACTGTCAGAAGCCCTAACCTAGTCAGCCAAACACCATGCCTTGCGGTTCAAACAAGAATAGCGTTTATTATAGAGCTGCGATAGAAAGGTCACTGAAGCAGGTACATTGTTCAGAATAACTTGGTTACAAAAAGCGAGCGGTTATACCGGGAAGGGGGTGAATGGGGACCCCCCTTCTACCAATCAGGGAATAAAATGCGACTGGGAATCGAAAGTTACTACGCTAATGAAGTTCCCAACGCCCCCATTATTCTCAGGAAAGCCGGAGCTTTGAAAGCGATAGTAAAGCTCGCAGCTTGACTCCTCAAGGTCAGAATGTTCAGTCTGCGAGAGATAGGGGTTACCAGAGCCACATTCCACTCTCACACCCTAGACATAAATCAACACCCCTTGGATTCCAACCTCCCGCCTGTCACGCCACTATGGCGCCCATTGCCATCCTCCCCTCCCCTCCATCCATCATGGCAGGGCTACCTGACACTGGCAAACTTCCTTGTGGCACTTCTGGGAAAAACTGTGACATGGTGAACACTCTAGCACAGGGGTGTCAAACTCATTTGTTATGAGGGCCGGATCTGATATAAGTGAGGCCTTGCTGGGCCGGGCCGTGTGTGTCACCAAAGGTAATGCCAGGTAGCGAAGATATAAACTTTATAAAGGACACAAACACAAAGGGGTTTTTAACTTAAAATAAGAACATGCTTAAAACATGAGCACTCTTGCAATATTTTGTTTATTTAACACTATCTGATAACTGACACCTCTTGCTCTGAATTATTGCATCAAAATGTCTGTGCTGTGGCAATCTTGAGTGTGCTGCTCAGGTGTGTATCTCTAAGCTACAGACCTACTTTTGATTTATTGACATCCACCACAGAAATCTCATGCTCAGAGTTCTGAGTCCAGGACCCAGGTTAGAACATGAAATGGCTGAGTGATTAAGAGAGTCTGATGAAGCAAGCTAGGATGCAGCAGCAGCAGCAGAACTGGAAGCAGGAGATGGCCAGCTCCACTGCGGGCCTGATGGAACCCAGCAGGAACTCATTAGCATAATAGGCCACACCCAACAGCAGGAACTCATTAGCATATTAAGCCACACCCCTGACAGCACAGCTTATTAGCATACTAGGCCACACCCCCATGTTACCAGAAGTGTGGTCATCCAGCCACACCTACCTTTTGCTTCTTATTCTGTTTACCTTGTTTGTTGTCAAAACCCAGGGCTCTTTTTGTAGCAGGAACTCCTTTGCATGTTAGGCCACACACCCCTAATGTAGCCAGTCCTAATGAGTTTCTGCTGTTGGGTATGGCCTATTATGCTAATGAGTTCCTGCTGGGTGTGGCCAACTCGTGAGCCAGCTGGAACTCCGTTCCTGTGTGTTCCTGCCGCAAAATAGCCCTGCTTACAAGAACTCTATGGTTTCACCACAGAGTTTTTGTAAAATGCTAGAACATCTACTATGTTATTTCCAGTTTTCCTCTGAGATGAGAATCTACATAAAGGAAGTTCTGAGAAATGAGCAAAACTGTGGGAGGGGCTACCACCCCTTTCAAGGAACTGCTCACTCACTGTGGCAGTAGCTCCTGCACACTCCTCCTCGCAAGGCTGCCCCAGGGTGGGGTGGAGTGACCTGCCATAGTGACCTTAGTGACCAATCCATGCTGAGTGTAATCACCTCCAGGGCAGGCTCACTCCACAGTCCTTGAGGAGCTTCTCCATTGACCAAGAGGTCCTCAGAACTCCTGAAGCAAGTGTCCCCTACTCCCAATGTAACCAGCTACTCTGGAAGGAAACCAGGGTTGGTGATATGGAGACCTGCCGGGAGATCCAGGAGAAACAGCAGGAGCACACACCCCCTTTCACCCTCCCAGCAAAGAGCATCCATCTGGGCAAACAAGGCTGCCGTCACACACAGTAAATCCTCAGTGCACCTTCCAACTGGCCTTTACTGTGTGATCTGGCAAAACCCAGTTGGAAAGTGCACTGAAAGTGGATTGAAGGTAGATTATTTACTGTGCGTGGCCACAGCCCAGGACTATTTACATCCCAAACCCAGGGCTGAATCCCGAAGAGAACATGTGAAGCAGCAAGGAAGACAGCGATCCGGAAGAGGGAGGAGCTGGAGTGGGAGACAAGAAGCCTAAAGAGGGCCCATCGTACAACTTGAGAGATGTAAAAGGAAGATATCCAAAGAAGTAGTTCGTGGAACGTCAGAAAGGAGCTGATTAATAACTAACCCCAACGGACTTTACTAACTTTACTAACAGAGTTATCTTGAACTTTTGTAAGATGAAAAGAAGATCCTCCAACCGTGGTGGTTGCCAAAATTTGTAATTATACTAACTAAAACTAATTTTTTAACAGGAAAAATTCACTCCACTCTTTTTCTTAATCCTTCTATATACCTTCCCCTTTTCTTTTTATAAAAAGTAATAAAATTCTCTCCTTTTTAGGAGAGTTTATTAAAAAAAAAAAAAGAACATGTGAAGCTGCCTTACACAGAATCAGACCCTTGGTCCATCAAGGTCAGTATTGTCTACTCCGAATGGCAGCAGCTCTCCAGGGTCTCAGGCTGGGGTCTTTCACATCACCTCCCATCTGATCCTCTTAGCTGGAGATGCCAGGGATTGGACCTGAGACCTTCTGCATGCAAAGCTGGTGGGAAGGTTAACAGCGTTCTGTGTGCCTCAGCATCTAGTCATGCCGGCCACATGACCACGTAGATGTCTTCGGACAGTGCTGGCTCTTTGGCTGGGATATGGAGATGAGCACCACCCCCTACAGTCAGATTTGACTGGCTTTCAAGAAGAAGAGAAGACATTTGGTTTATACCCCACCATTCACTACCTGAAGTAGTCTCAGAGTGGCTTACAAGCTCCTTTCCCTTCCCCTCCCCACAACAGACACCCTGTGAGGTAGGTGGGGCTGAGAGAGCTCTGACAGAAACTGCTCTTTTTCAAGAATAGCTGTGCCAGAACTATGGCTTGCCCAAGGTCATCCAGAAGCTGTGAGTGGAGGAGTGGGGAATCAAACCCGGTTCTCCCAAATTAGAGTCCGCG
Source organism: Gekko gecko (assembly GCA_029375565.1). Taxonomy (NCBI): domain Eukaryota; kingdom Metazoa; phylum Chordata; class Lepidosauria; order Squamata; family Gekkonidae; genus Gekko; species Gekko gecko. The sequence continues at coordinate 3,071,995 of JAPDNY010000008.1, forward strand.
CACTTAACCACCAGACCAAACTGGCAAGGGAAACCTTTACCTTTACTAGTCTGTATTATATGTGTTAACCTACTTATTATATTTATTATACAGGGCTCTTTTTGTAGCAGGAACTCCTCTGCATATTAGGCGACACACCCCTAATGTAGCCAATCCTCCAAGAGCTTACAGAGCTCTTCTTACAGGGGCTACTGTAAGCTCTTGGAAGATTGGCTACATTAGGGGTGTGTCGCCTAATATGCAAAGGAGTTCCTGCTACAAAATGAGCCCTGTTTATTAACATCTTTGCACCTAAAGCAAAATTCCAGTGGTCCACCACCAGATGGGGTTCGGCGTAGCTTGAGGCTGAATTCTGCCATCTATTCTTTTACAAAGAGCGGTTCTGTTCCAGGGTACCATGAAGTTTTATTCCTGAAACCGTGACCTCATCTATTTAAGACAGTTGGGCATGGTTTATTTACTTTTGTTTCACTTTGTTTATGCCCCAACTTTCTCCCAGTGGGAACCATGGCGGACCTGGGCCACTTTCCCCCATCCTCCCCCCCGGCCCAGCTGCACTTCAGACGCTGACAATGGCTGGGCAGCAAGGGGTATCTGCCGGGTCTGGGGACCCCACACAATCCTTTCCAATTCCCGCCACTCGGTCTTCTCGCACAGACAGTCTCAGCTGCCTGTTCTCTTTCAAGTGTTTGTCTTACCCCTGGCATGTTTATGTACGCTCATGGTTTGCTACAGATACCTGTCAGCCTGCAGCCGTAAAACCACAAACGGAGAGAGCCCCTTGCTGGTCCTGAGCCAAGGATCCATTCGGGGGCTTTGCCGTTGCACAGAAAGTGAGATGGGATTCTCAGCGTAACTTCACTGACTGCTGAAATTCCGTACACAAGCCTTGGGCGCCTTCCAGAGAATGAAGAGAGACAACCCAGTGGTGGCTTCCTGCTGTGTGTAGATGATGGTCGCCCTTTCCTGGATGGCCCAGGCGACACCGATCTTGTCAGCTCGTCGAAGCTAAGCATGGTTGGCCCCGGCTAGTACTTGGATGGGGGCCACCAAGAAAGTCCTGGGTTGCTACACAGAGGCAGGCAATGGTCAACCACCTCTGCAAGGTCCTCTCCTTGAAAACAATACAGAGGTCGTCATAAGTCAGCCACAGCTTGACGGCACTTCCCGCGGCCACCAAAATGATAACATCTGCATTGTTCCTGTTGTATAGTGGGTTAGACGCATAATGAAACCAACAGACAGCGATGTAGTGATCAGCATGGTTCGCTATTATACAACACGAGACACAGATACCTGGCCAGGAGGCCAACTATATACATTAGAGAGGGGCCGCCCCCTGGTACCATTGGCGGGTTTGAATTCCCGCCGCCGTTCCCATTGGTCCCCCTAGGCGGGAGCCAGGAACCTCAGTCCCATTGTTCTCAGGTACTCAAGCTCCGGCTCTTCATTGATGGCACGAGGTGGTCTGCAGACACAACACCCCTCCCCCCATAGTCCTGATCCTGTCTAGGTGACATAGTCCTTCAGGTATGCGGGGGCTCTGCATTCCCTGGTGGACCGTCATGGTGCAGGTGTTGGGGTTTCTCCGCAGCCAAGTCTTGGTGGTGTGGCGGGGCCTGCCCCCTCGCCTCCTTCCGCTGGGGAAGGGTGCACTGTCGGGCCCTCGGCTGATGAGGCCTCGGGCATAGTGAGCTGCCCGTCGCTGGGGTCCGCCTCTCTGCAGTCCCGTTCCGCTTCGGGCTCTCCCTCGGCTTCTCGTGGGGCCTGCTCCACCTCCCCTTGGTTTTCCCGGTCTCCTACCGTTGGAAGTAGGCGCCGCCTCAGCTGGTCCACGTGGTGCTGCAGAACCTGCCCATCATTTGTCGACACCTTGTAGGAGACAGGGCCAGTGGGGCGGATTACCTTTCCTGCTAGCCACTCCGGGCCTTGGCCATAGTTCCTTGCGAACACCGGGTCCTCTGGGAAGAAGCCCCGTGGTGCCTCCCGGTCCTCGACCCAGTTACGTCCTGTTGGAGCCCTGTCGGGGTGCAGGCGGTCCAGGAGGATGGCAGGTCACTGGCCCATGAGAAGCTCCGCGGGGCAGTGGCCGCTGACCGGGTTGGGTGTTGTCCAGTTCGCCAGCAAGAACCGGGCTATGCGTGACTCCCAGTCCCCCTCAGTCAGGCGGCTTAAAGCTTCCTTAGCCGTGCGGACCATGCGCTCCGCTTGGCCGTTCGTGGCAGGGTGGAAGGGCGCTGACCTGATATGCCGGATCAAGTTGTCCCGCAGGAACCGCTGGAATTCCTCGGATGTGAACGCCGGGCTGTTGTCAGAGACGATGGTGTCCGGCAAGCCATGCGTGGCAAATATCTTCCGGAGGGCTCGGATGGTGGCGCTTGCGGAGGTGGAGGAGACTGGACTCACCTCCAGCCACTTGGAGTACGCGTCCACGGTGACCAGGAATGTTAACCCGTGGAAGGGCCCGGCGAAGTCGATGTGGAGCCGGGACCACGGGGTCCTTGTTGATTCCCATGACTGGGTGGGTGCGCATGGTGGGCTTGGCCGGACTTCTTGACAGATCTGGCAACGCTTCACCCAGGCCTCTATTTCCCCATCGATGCCTGGCCACCAGAGGTAGCTCCGGGCGAGGGCCTTCATCCGCACGATGCCGGGGTGTGCCTCGTGCAGAGCCTGCAGGACCTGTTGCTGGAGTGCGCTGGGGACTACGACCTGGTCCCCCCACAGCAGGCAGCCCTTGTGTGCCAATAGTTCCTTGCGCCGAGTTGTAAACGTGCTGACTCAGGGCCCGCCGAGGCCGTAGGCCACCCCCTCACCACCCAGCCGAGAACCCAGGATATGATGGGGTCACGGGCTGAGCGGCGGGCGATGTCCGTGGCCTGGAGAGGGGCGTCCGGAAGACCCTCCATCTGGAGGACATGATGAGCTGGGGCCGGGTCCACCCCTTCGTCCGTCAGGGGGAGGCGGCTCAGTACGTCTGCATGGCCCATTGCCTTGCCTGGCCGGTGCTGGAGCATGTAATTGTAGCCCGCCAAGAAGATGGACCACCACAAGACCCGAGGGGAGAGTACCTGCGGCGTCCGGCGGTCCGCCGCGAAGAGGCCCAGCAGCGGCCGGTGGTCCGTGACGACTGTGAAGGGACGGCCATAGACGAAGTCGTGGAACTTCTTCACCCCGGCCACGACTGCCAGTCTCTCGTGGTCTATCTGGGTGTAGTTCCGCTCGGCCGCAGACAGGGTCCGCGAGTAGTACGCGACCGGGACCTCCCGGCCGGCCGGGAGACGGTGCGCCAGCACGGCTCCCACCCCATATGGAGACGCATCGCAAGCCAAGACCATGGGCAGGGTCTCGTCGAAATGTGCCAGGACCGCGTTCGAGTTGAGCAGGGCCTTGACGGCCCGGAACGCGGCAGCCTGATGCGGGCCCCAGACCCAGGGCGCCTTTTTGTCGAGCAACCTGTGGAGGGGCTCGGCTACCGCCGCCTTGTGGGGGAGAAAGGCGTGGTAAAAGTTCAAGAGTCCGAGAAAAGCCTGGAGCTCGGCTTTGGAGGTCGGGGGCGGCGCTTCCACGATGGCCTTCACCTTGTCCCGGGCCGGGTGGAGTCCCTCTGCGTTCACCATGAAGCCCAAGAAGTCGACGGATTATACCCTGAGCTGGCACTTCTCGCGCTTGACCTTGAGGCCGGCGTCCCGGAAACGGCTGAGGACCATGCGGAGGCGGGAGGCGAACTCGTCAGGCGTGGCGGCAGCGATCATCACATCATCGAAGAATGGTGTGACGCCGGGAATCCCTTTGAGTAGAGAGTCCATCAGTTGCTGGAAAATTCCGGGTGCCACGCTCACCCCGAATTGCAGGCGATTGACCCTGAAGGCCCCCCGGTGCGTTACAATTGTTTGGGCCTCTGCTGTCGGCCCATTGACAGGCAGCTGCTGGTAAGCTTGGGCCAGATCTAGTTTGCCGAAGATCTTGGCCCCTGCCAAGGTGGCCAGAACATGGCTCACCACCGGGACTGGGTAGGCATGGTCCTGCAATGCCCGATTTATCGTGCGTTTATAATCCGTGCAGATGCGGACATCCCCATTAGGTTTAATGGGGGTAACGATCGGGGTTTCCCACACTGCATGAGAGACCGGCTCCAAAACCCCTTGCGCCACCAGTCGGTCCAGTTCCGCGTCTATTTTGGGTTTTAAGGCAAACGGAACGGACCTGGCACGCATGCGAATAGGGGCCACCGTGGGGTTGAGTTGTAGTGAAACCGGGGGGCCCGTGTATCGGCCCAGGGACCCGTCGAAAATGGATGGGAACTCGCGGCACACTTCCTGGAAGTCGCGGGTTGCGCAATGCTGGACCCCCTCGATCGCGATTCCTAGGGGTCCAAACCAGGCCCTCCCCAGGAGGCTAACTAGGTCGCCCTCGACTACGAGCAAATCCAAGTGACCCTTGAAGCCCCGGTAGTGCACCCTGAAACTCCCGACCCCCTTCACTGGCACTCGGTTTCTCTGAAAGTCCATGAGCGTCACGGGTGATGGCCGCAAGCGGGGGCCCCCCTTTGGGCAAATCTGTTTTAATGTGACCTCCGAAATGATGGAATAGGTGGAGCCCGAATCAAGTTCCATTTGTAAGGGGGGCCCCTCTACTTTGACCCAGACGTATATTTTTGGGGTAGAGGCCTGACTGGGGAGTTTCAGTACCTGTGTTCGGGCGGCCGGGGCGTTGGTCAGTTGGTATAGGTCCTCCTCCAGGGCCGCGCAGTCTTCGAAGTGTGCCTCAGACCTGCGGCGGGGCGGTTTTTGCGCTGCGCGTGATGGCTTGGAACGGCAAACCCTTGCAATGTGGCCCGTGCGGCCGCAGTCCCGACATGTGGCATCCCAGAACCGGCACGATCTCCTCTCATGCTGCCCTCCACAGCTGGCACACTCCTGCACCACCGAGCCGGGTTGCTTGTGTGCGGAGCTAGCGGACGGTGCTGGCGGGCGATGCTGGGCTAGTGTGTGGTGTACCTCGGGGTCGTCGATGTCGCTGTTCCCGGGGGAGGCCACACGATGCATCGCGGTGGTGGTGGTCGGGTGTGACCTCTCCCATGCGGTGGCGGTGGCTAACGCTGAGGTGATGGTCACCTTCTCGCCCTCCATTATTCGGCGCCGGAGTTTCTCCTCCCTGAGGCCTGCGACGAAACGGTCGCGGAGAGCCATCTCCAAGTGCTCTCCGAAGGCACAGTCGGCCGCCAGGCGGTGGAGCTCTCCGAGGAACTCCGTGGCGGTTTCTTTGCCCTGCTGGTTCCGATGCTGGAAAACCACGTGGCAGGTCATCTCCGATGGCTTTGGGGAGTAGTAGTTCTGCACGGCCTTTACAATCTCGTCGACCGTGCACTCCTCCACCTTCTTGGGAGAGAGAAGGTATTGGGCCAGATCTATGATCACGGGGCCGCAAGAGCAGAGCAGCAGTCCTCTCTTTCGGTCTTCGTCCGTGATCTGATAGAACACGAAGGCTTGCCGCAAACCCGTGACCCAGGCTCCCCATCGCTGGGGCTGGGAAGCGTCGAACAGCGGCAGCAGCCCGGATCCTGGAGCGATGGCCATTGTGCTAGTCGGCGGCAGTGACACGGCTCTGGATTCACCCTCAGAAGCGCTCATGGAAGACGCCCGTGGAGTGGTGGAGCGAGTCTTCGGTAGCGTTGTCCGACAGCCCGGCTGGAGTGCTCAGCAGGATCCCATCCTCGTCGCCATTGTTGTATAGTGGGTTAGACGCGTAATGAAACCACAGACAGCGATGTAGTGATCAGCATGGTTCGCTATTATACAACACGAGACACAGATACCTGGCCAGGAGGCCAACTATATACATTAGAGAGGGGCCGCCCCCTGGTACCATTGGCGGGTTTGAATTCCCGCCGCCATTCCCATTGGTCCCCCTAGGCGGGAGCCAGGAACCTCAGTCCCATTGTTCTCAGGTACTCAAGCTCCGGCTCTTCGTTGATGGCACGAGGTGGTCTGCAGACACAACAGTTCCCCACACCCACACTCCACCTTACACTTTGGTACCTTCAGAATAGCGACTTACAATATTTAAAACCAATAAGGGCTGAGTTCAGACTGGCAATTTGCCCCGCTATAGCCACATTTCAGCCAAGTTTCCCAGGTGGATTAAAGGGGGCGTTCACACAGGCACATCTGCCTGGCGTTCCCCAACCATAGTCAACCCGTGCTGTTCCACTTCGCTCCCAGGATTAAAAGATACCTATTGAAAGTGGTAGCAAATCCCAGAGAGTGCCTTTATCCCGCTGCATTCTGCTTCCAGGAAGTGTGAACGCCAACCCAAAAATCCGGGAGCAACCCGCGTTGTGCATAAGGCAGCAACGATATGATTGGCTGTGCTCCGCTCTACCGCCCAATGCAGTGCCGGCGCAATGGGATCCAAACCGGCTATATTTGTATGAGCGCATGAGCGCATATGTGTGCTCATACACACATAGCCAATTTGCCAGGAAAAAGCCATTTACAGCTGTGCGTCCGGGCCAGCAGTCTGATCGCTCCCGCACACTTGCTCCCAGTATGCTCCTGCATCAGTCGGCGCAGTGTGACCAGGAAAACCCAGAACAGTTTGTTCCGGGGCTTTTTTGCCATGACTGGATCCCGCTTCAAACTGTCAGTCTGAACTCAGCCTAAGGTAAAGACGACATAAAAACAAATAGCAAATATAAAACATCAACATTAAAATATTCAAATATGTGGCTATCACCATACCTCTCTTTGTTCCCACCATCAAATGTCCCCCCTGGTACATGGAAGAACTCAGGGGGATGAAGCGGGAACTCAGACGACTTGAGTGAGTTTGGCGGCCTGTTCGCGATGAAGCTACAAAAGCATTTTTTAGGATGCTTATGAGACCCTATGAGGTGGCGGTGAAGGCCGCTAAGAAGGAGTTCTACTCAGCCTCCATCGCATCCGCAAGCTCACGACCGGCACAATTATTTAGGGTAGTTCGGCAATTGATGTCCCTCTCGGGGGGGGGAACCCAAAAAGGAGGAATTCGATTATCAGCTGTGAGGCTTTTGCGAGCTTTTCTGTGGACAAAGTCCTGTCACTCTGCCCTCACCTGCCCACCAACATTGATACAGTAAGTTGTCCGTGGATTCAGTTTTAGACAACTTCAGCTTGCTCTCCCCTGCTGATGTCGACAGGATCCTGGGTGCTGTGCGGCCAACCACATGCCTCCTGGACCCTTGTCCCTCCAGGCTAATGAAAGTTGGCGATCAGAGGATATGGGGCCCACTGAAGGACATTATCAATCTGTCCCGGAAAACAGGGGTCTTTCCAGAGGGTCCTAAGGAGGCTGTGGTAGTACCGCTCTTTAAAAAGCCATCATCAGAGCCATATGATCCAACTAATTATTACCCAGTATTGAACTTACTGTTCCTGGGCAAAGTGATTGAGAAAAAGGTATCCGAGCAAGTCCAGAGTTTCCGGGATGACACATCAGCATTGGATTCATTCCAGCCCAGCTTCCACCCAGGCCAGGGTACAGAGACACTGTTGTTCACCCTAACAGATGATCTTCATAGACAGCTGGACCAAGGCGGGTCAGTGACGCTGTTGTTACTTGACCTTATGGCAGCGTTCGACATGGTCAGTTATGATCTCCTGACCCACTGCCTCGCTGACGTGGGGATTCGTGGGGTAGCCTTGCAATGGCTTCCCTCATTTCTCCATGGTTGAGGACAGAGGGTAGTTCTGGAGAGAGAGACATCTTCTAGGTACCCACTATTATGTGGGGTTCCTCAAGGGGCAGTCCTTTCCCTGATGTTGTTTAACATCTATATGCGCCCCCTCGCCCAACTGGCTCGGAGTTTCAGGCTTGGGTGTCACCAATATGTTTATTGTTTTAATGCTGTTCTGTTGGTTTTAATCAGTTATTACTCATTTATCTTGTAATGTTGGATGGCCTAAGTGTGAATTGTGATCTGTCCTGAGTCCATTCGCGGGGAGGATGGAATATAAATGTGCTGAAACAAATAAATAAACAATATGCGGATGATACCCAGTTGTATCTGCTCTTGGACAACCACCCGGATACCGCTCCACAACATCTGGCTAAGGGTTTGGAGGCTTGGCAGGATGGTTAAGGAAGAGCAGGCTGAGACTGAATCCGGGGAAGACGGAGGTTCTGTGGCTGGGGAAGGGGGGCTTGGGGCTTGGGGCTCGGGCACCCAGCTCTTATCAGGGCATCATTAATACCAGCATGCTCCATCAGGAGTCTGGGTGTGAGCCTGGATGCCTCCTTGTCTATGGAGGCACAGGTCACAAATACAGCCGGACTGGCATTTTACCACCTATGCCAAGCACGGCTGCTGCCACCTTTCCTGTAGTGCCCCAACCTAGCCATGGTAATCCATGTGACTTTCACTGGACTACTGTAACTCGCTATATGCCGGCCTTCCCAGAGGCTCCGACTAGTACAGAATGCGTCGGCATGAGTCCTGACATGCCATGGACAGCACATATACAACCTGTGCTGCGCCAGCTACACTGGTTACCAGTGGAGTACCAAGTCAAGTTTAAGGTGTCAGTATTGAATTTCAAGGTCTTGAGTGGTCAGGGACCCACCAACCTTCGGGACCATCTCCTCTAATATGTACCCAGAAGAATGCGGAGATCAGCTGATAATAACTTGCTGGTGATCCCTGGCCCTAAAAGGTAAAGGTTCCCTTGCTCGAAAGCCAGTCGAATCCGACTCTAGGGTTGCGGTGCTCATCTCCGTTTCAAAGCCAAAGAGCCAGCGCTGTCCGAAGACGTTTCCGTGGTCATGTGGCCGGCATGACTAAACACCAAGGCGCACGGAACGCTGTTACCTTCCCACCGAAGTGGTACCTATTGATCTACTTGCAATTTCTTGCTTTCGAACTGCTAGGTTGGCAGGAGCTGGAACTAGAGACGGGAGCTCACTCCATCGTGCGGCACCCGGGTCTCGAACTGCTGAACTACTGACCTTCCACAGCCTGCAGTTCAGCGTCTTAACCACTTGAGCCACCGCAGCTCCTCTCCCTGGCCCTAGGGAGGGCCTTTTCAGTCGTGGTCCCAACCTGGTAGAACTTTCTACCAAATAACATCAGGGCCCTGCAGGGCCTGCAAGGCAGAGATGTTCCACCAGGCTTTTAGTTGAAGGTAGCAATGGGAGATTAGGACTGGCACCCTCTCTCCTTTTTCACCTATGGCCCCCACATACTCTTCCCTGTCCTGCTGTGTGGAGACACCGGTGTGACCAGCAGTGGAAGCTGAAATCGCCATCTTTTTTTTAAAAAAAAAAATTTATTTCTTAGTTTTTTAATACATATATAACATCATTATACAGTTACACTTTCCCTTATTTCGGAGCCGTCACTTACATTTCTTTTCCCACCATTTATAGACCTTCATCCATCTAATTTGAAAAACTGATTCATCTCTTCCCTGTATATGTAATGTCAATCTGTCCATTTCAGCGCATTCTAGCAGCTTCCACACTATTTCTTGTTTTGAGGGTAGCTCTTCGCTTTTCCATTTCTTAGCTATTAATATTCTAGCCGCCGTTAGTATATAAGCTAGTACCTGTCTATCTTCCTGTTTCACGCCATCATGCATTATGCTCAACAAATACATTTCTGGAGACAGATTCATGGTTACATTTAGAATTTCATATATCATTTTCCCCACCATTTTCCAGTATTTTTTCACTTTTTCACAGTTCCACCATACATGGAAATATGTACCAATATTATTTTTACATTTCCAACAGTTATTCGAAAAATTACCTGCGCATTTGGCGATCTTATCTGGTGACCAATGCCATCTAAAAAACATCTTATACACGTTTTCTTTGAAGGATATTGCCCTAAATGATTTTACTACTTTCCAAATTTTAGCCCAGTCATCAATTTCAATAGTGTGCCCTATATCCTGCATCTATTTTACCATATTTGGTTTGACCGCTTCGTCCAGCATATATCTATCTAACCAAAATCTATATAACTTTTGGATGAGTTTATCGTTGGACGACAGCCATATTTTATCCAGTTCATTTGTGCCAAATCCTATAGATCTATCTTTACCATAAATCGACTGAAGCTGCATTTTTTCCCACCATGTCAAATTTAGCTTTTCCACCGGTTTAAGGTTATCTTTTTTATCTAATAAAATATCACATGATACTTTTTTCCCGTCCAACATTAGAGATGGTTTAATATACGCTTCTAAAGGAGATACCCATCTTGGCGTTTTCACATAATACTTATCTTTAATATTTTGCCAATACTTTATTAATGCCCCTCTCACTATATGATGATGGAAGTTGGAGTGGATCTTATCTTTATTATACCATAAATAGGCATGCCACCCCATATTAAGATCATAACCTTCCAAATTTAATATTCTGGCATTATCAAGTATTATCCAATCCTTTACCCATCTCGCTGCCGCGGCTTGATAATATAACTCCCAATTAGGAACTCCGAATCCACCTCTCTCTTTAGTGTCTTGCAGATATTTCCACTTGATTCTAGCCCTCTTTGGATGCCAGATAAATTGTCTCACAATTTTATCCAATCTAGCGAGTATCTGTTTATTTTTAAGGATTGGAATATTTTGTGCTAAAAAAAGGAACCGAGGTAATACATTCATTTTTATAACCGCAATTCTGCCCATAAGCGACAATTGAATATTTTTCCATTTTTCTAAATCTCTTTGAATTTCTTCTATTAATTTCCCGTAGTTATTTTCTATTAAAGAATTATTCCTGTTAGTCATTGTTATACCTAGGTATTTCACCTTACTTACTATCTCCATTTTAGAGTGTTCCAAGATCTTATGGCTTGTTTTCTGTGAGCAGTTCTTAGTCAAGATTTTCATTTTCCCTCGATTAATTTTAAGTCCCGCTACTTTTCCATAATTCTGTATTGTATCCAACAGATTAAGTATTGAAGATGAAGGGTCTTCTATTATAAAGACTAAGTCGTCAGCAAAGGCCTGAAGTTTGAACTCGTCTTTCCTTATTCTGAGGCCTTTTATTCTATCATCAGCTCTAATCATATCCGTTAAAGTTTCTAACATAAAGATGAATAACAAAGGGGACAACGGGCAACCCTGTCTTGTACCTTTCTGTATCTCTATTCTTTCAGTCATATCGCCATTAATCAGGACTTTTGCGTGCTGTTCCACATATATAGCTGATACCATATGTAAAAAGTTTTCTCCACAGTCCCATTTCTCTAATTTCTGTCTCAGGAATTCCCAGGAGACATTATCGAACGCCTTTTCCGCATCTAAAAAAATCAACGCTAATTCTCTGCCCGGTTGGTTTTCATAGTACTCCAGAACGTTAATAATAGTTCTCACATTTTGTTGGATTTGTCTTCTTGGAAGGAACCCTGCCTGATCTTGGTGAATTAATTGCGACAATACTATCTTTAACCTTGCTGCTAATATGCTTGCAAAAATCTTATAATCCGCGTTCAGTAATGAGATTGGACGGTAATTTTTTATCTCTTTTTCGTCTGTTCCCTGCTTATGTATTAACATGATCAGGGCTTCATTCCAAGTATCTGGCAATCTTCTTTCCTTCACAATATTTTTTATTAGGTTCTTAAAGGGCGTTGAAATTTGTTCTTCAAATGTTTGATATATTTCCGCGGGTAGGCCATCAGGCCCAGGAGATTTCTTCTTTTTCTGTCTTCTAATTGCCTCGGCCATTTCACATGGTGTTACAGTGGCATTTAAAATCTTTTTCTGCGCCTCAGTAAATTTCTTATGATTATTTATTGACAAGAATAGCTCAATTTTTTGTTTATCTTGAGGTTCCTGCTTAAACAGGTTCTTATAGAAGTCTTGCACTATCTTTTTTAGGTCTGGGAGCAGATATCTAACCATTTTGTTTTCATCCTTTAATGCCATAATTATTCTTTTCTCTTTTTCTTTTCTCAATCTATAGGCCAACCACCTCGTGGGCTTATTAGCATTTTCAAAATAGTAATGTTTTGTTATCTCGATTTCTTTAGCGAGTTCCTTTGTGTGTATCAAATTCATGTGGTGTTGCAATATTTTTAATCTTGAATAGCTTGCAGCGTCCTCTGGTCGCCTCTTAAAATTCTTTTCTGCTATTACAATCTTCTTCTTTATCTCATCCAGTTCTTTGTTTTTTTGTTTGGCTTTCCACGCGTTTTGGCTTATAAACCAACCACGCAAGAAGGATTTAAAGGCATCCCAAACTATGTTTATAGGGGTTGTTGGTTGGATATTTCTTTTGAAAAAGTCCAATATTTCTTCCTTTGTTTTGGATACTATCTCCTTATCCTTTAACAAATCACTATACATTCTCCATCTGGTCTTCTTTCTTACCATCTTGAATGTCACTAAGAGAGGGTTGTGGTCAGCGAATGTGTTCGGAAGTATCTCAACCTGTTTGACTTCTCTTAACATGGTTGCTGAAAGCCACACCATATCTATCCTGGACCAGGTTTTGTGTCTAGGCGAGTAATAAGTATAGTCTTTCTCATCGATATTCCTAGTTCTCCACGCGTCTATTAACAAATATTCTTCAGCTGTTTGTAGGAATACTTTAGGCAAGGTCTTCCCTTTCTTTTTTCCTATCCCTCGACATTTCCTATCTATTTTGTTATCAAAGACGGCGTTATAATCTCCAATAATGCATATATCCTCAAAATTTCCCTTTGACAATAGGTTTCTTAATTCTACAAAAAAGCTATTTTGGTTTTGATTAGGCGCGTAGACATTCACTATCAGCATCTTTTTCCCTTCTCTTACTATTGAAACCGCTACTAATCTTCCATCCTTTGAGCTATAATACAGTTCTGGTCCTAAAGAATCATTAACATATATTACTACGCCTCTCTTTTTCTTTTTATCAGCAGCTATAAAGGGAACACCAATTTTTTTAACATTTAAGTACTTAACATCGTTTTCTCTTATATGGGTTTCTTGCAAACATGTTATATCCGGTTGCAATTTTTTTATTTGATGGAAAATTCTTCTCCTTTTTTGAGGGTTGTTCAAGCCGTTCACATTTGCCGAAAGTAATTTTATAGATCTATTTTTCATTCCTAAGTTTTGTTTTATCTGCATTTTTATTCTTATATTGGAATCTGGTCATCATTTGCCAAGGAGTCGTACTTCTAATTCCAGTATCCTTTTTACGTTGAGGTTTCTTAGGTTTGTCTTTGGGTTTATCTTTTTCTTGCATCTGGCCCCTCCCGCTCCTTCCTGTAGCTCCCAAACATTCCCCTTCCTCCTCCTCTTCATCTTCCTCCTCTCTTTCTTTTTCTCGTCGCCAGCCCAGATCTTCTCCTTGATTTAACAAAAAATCTTCCACCTTAAAGACCGAATCTATTCTATATCTTCTCTCTTTCCACGTAAATAAGAGTCCTTCTGGTATCAACCATTTATATAATATTTCGTTTTCTCTTAATACATTTGCCACTACAGAATAGTTTTGTCTTCTTTCACGTACCCTCCAAGGGATCTCCTTCAAAATCCTTACTTCTGACTCTTTTATCTTAATGTTATTTTCGTAAGAGGCTCTCAAAATTTTGTCTCTAATCTCTTTCTTATGAAATTTAATGTGGACTTCCCTTGGGATCTTATGTCTTTTTGCATATGCAGAGTTTCTTCGATACACTAAATCTATTTCAGCCATTAGCTCCTCCTTATGGCCTATATCTAACTGTTCTGCTATATTTTCTGCTAATTCTTCTTTTAGGTTTTTATCTATCTCTTCTGGTACATTCTGGCATCTCAGTATAAATCCTGCTCTTTCCATTTCTAGATTGATTATAGTATCCTCTATTTTACTACTTTTAATTTTTAAATCGTGGAATTCCTCGTCTAAATCCTGTATCTTCACTTCTAGTTCGTTAGTTGTTTTAACTATGCCTAATATTTCTTCCTTATTTTCACGCATCTGTTTTTTAATTTCCTCAGTATCTGCTTTGATTTGCTCTGCCATTTCATCCATTTTTGATTGTATTGGTCCTAACTCGGTCTTAATTAAGTCTGGCAATGTCTTGTCTGTTAGCTGTTGAATCGATTCTTTCAATGGTTCAATTTCCTTTTTTATCAGGGCTGGAAGGGTATTATCTGTTAGCTGCTGAAAAGATTGGGTTACACATTCCTTCATCAAGGCTTTAAGCTCTTTTACAGATAGGCCTGCCATACTAGTTTTTAGATGGCTTGCTACTCCTATTCGTCCTGGTGAAGGGATAGAGGGTCTTCTAGAGCTATCCGATCCTGTTGCCATATGCTTTTTTATAATCTCTGTAGACTGTGTGACTGGGTTCTGTCAAGAATCCTGTTAATCAGTGAGTATTACACTAGTTAACAAAAAAAAAAGAGAGAGAAAGTCAGAGAAATCACCTTCTTCACGCTAACTAAAACGGATCCTTAATTGTAACTTCCCCTTTAAGAGTCCTAATATGACTCTGTCACTGTCCTGTATCAATTTTACTCTCTCTATACTCTTGCCAAGTCCGTCTTGCCGATAGCTCTTTATTCTCCATCTCTCTCTCTTTAGGCTTCTGTCTCCTTGTATCTCCTTCTGCCGCGTCTCCTCCCTTCCTCAGTGCCTTTTCCTCTGCGTTCTGTTGTTTGACTCTTCTCTTCCACGTCGCTCTGCCTTGCTGCGTCACGGATCTTTGCCCTTCTTCTCCCGCTCCGTTTGGCTTCTTCCGCCCTCTCCTCTCACAGCCTCGACGGGCTCCTCCTCCTTTCACAATTTCCGGGTAGGTCTTGCTTCCGAATTCTTAAAGTCACCGCTACTATCGTCACCGCTCGTATAATATATGAAAAAAAAAGAAAAAGACAAGAGAGAAGATTATGCAGCACCTTAGGTCTACTTAAAATAAAGGTCTGTGGTCTTTTACTAAATTATCTTAACAGGAGCTGCGGACGCCGCCCGAGCTCTAATCTAAACGGTAGCCGCTTCCCCCCTCTCTCAATCTTCTCTTTCCCACTCGGGCGTATCCTCGCCGCTCCCTCCGTTTTTATCGCCTCTCAAATGAATGCCCGTTATGCTTCTTCTCCCCCCAATGAAGTTTAAATGTTACTTAGCTTCCTTGGTGTGGTCGTTGTCGCTTTTGGTCTTCCCTCAAAAGGCTCCTAGTCGGCTCATGCAGGCTTGGCTCATTCGCACACACGCGCTCAGAGAGATACTCGCGTGGGCGTCCAAAAAAGGTTTCTTGCCCAGGACAAAACTGCCAAACCAGGAGGGTCGCCACCGTTCCTGGCTTGAGTTAAAGTCCCCTGCCCCCTCTTTTCCTACAAAAAAGAGAGGTAGGCGTTGGAAAAACCTAAAAAAAAACCTTTTGGAAGAGCAAAGCTGTGCGGAGTGAATCCCACACGTCTGCTCTCCACCAAACCGGAACCGGATCTGGCCGTTACCATCTTAATGGGTTTTAATTTCTGTTACTATTAGTAATTTTAAGCATATATCAATTGTATTTTTAAATATCTAAAATGCTGTCAATCGCCCAGAGCCTGCTCTGCTGTGTGGGCAATTCATAAATTTAAATAAGTAAATAAAGGAGCCCAAACATGTGGTTACCCTCCAACGGCCAACCTAAACAATTCAGCTTTGCATGACCTGTGGAAACTAAAGAAGTTCGGCAAGGGCAGGGGTGTCCTCTGAGAGTGCATTCCACAGGGCAGGGGCAGGAACTGAGAAGGCCCTTCCCCCTGGAGACAGCTAACTGAGTGCCCCTGGGGCCAGGCACCTGCAAGAGGCCCCTAGACAGTGACCAAAGGGAGTGCAGGGGGTTATGACAGGTGGGTATGGGGGTCCCAGACCATTCAGGGTCTGGTTACAAGTGATTACGTGGTCACTGTGGTTACCTGTTCACTGTGGTAAATATCTACATGGTAAACAATCATCTGTGTTCAGCCACACTGTTTATCTAAAAAAGATGTTTTATAATTCTAAGAGTCATACACTATGGCTGAGTTCAGACTGGCAATCTGCCCCAGTAGGGATCCGTTTCAGCGATGCTTCAAACCCGCAGTAAACAGGGCATTCACACAGGCACATCTGCCTGGCTTCCCCCACCTGTAGCCAACCCACGCTGTTCCGCTTCATTGCTTCATTTAAAAGATACCTGAAGAAACCGGTAGCAAATCCCTAAAGCGCGCGTGCGTCACACGTTTCTCCGCTTCCGGGAAGTCTGAATGCGCAGCCGAAAAGCCAGGAGAAGCCTGCATTGGGCAGAAGGCAGCAGCGGTATGATTAGCGGTGCTCTGCTCTACTGCCCAATGTGGTGCCAAGCGCTGCGGGGTCCTCCCCCAATCGGCAAAATGCGCTTATGCACATGAGTGCATGAGCGCGCATGAGTGCATGAGCGCTCATGTGCACATACACCCATACACCCACAGCTGAATTAATGGGGAAATGCTGCGCCTCTGGGGCAGCAGTCTGAACGCTCTGGCGCGCCTCCACCTGGTATGCTCCCGCAGCAGTCCGGGCTTTTTTGCCGTGACTGGCTCCCGCAGCAAATTGCCAGTCTGTCCTCAGCCCAGGGGTCTTTTTGGGGGGGAGCGCACCGGAGCACAGCTCCGGGAGCTCAGGAGCCAAGTCCCGGGGAGTCTTCCAGGGAGCCGAATGTCAATTTCAGCTCCATTATACCCTATGGGCCATTGAAGTCAATGGTGAAAACATAGGGTATATTCTGGGGGCTGGAGGGCAGGGGTTTGAGGAGAGGCTCCAAACTCACAGGATAGCTGTTGGAGCCTCTCCCCAAGATACCCACCAGGTTTCAAGAACACTGGATCAGGGGTCCAATTCTATGGGCCCCTAAACAGGTTGCCCCTATTCCTTCCATTGTTCTCTATGGTGGGAAAAAAGTAATTTTGTTTCCCATTGTAGAGAACAATGGAGGGAATAGGGGCGACCTGCTTGGGGGCCCATAGAATTGAACCCCCTGGTCCAATGTTCTTGAAACTTGGTGGGTATCTTGGGGAGAGGCTCCACCAGCTATCCTGTGAGTTTGGAGCCTCTCCCTCAAACCCCTTCCCTCCAGCCCCCAAAATATACCCTATGGTTTCACCATTGACTCCAATGGCCCAAAGGATATAATGGGGCTGAATTGCCACCAAATTTCTTTCATTCCCTCCTTTCCTTCTCTCTTTTTTCTCTTTCCCTCCTTCTTTCTTTCTTTCCCTCCTTCTTTCCCTCCTTCTTTCTTTCTTTCCCTCCTTCTTTCCCTCCTTCTTTTCCTCCTTCTTTCCCTCCTTCTTTCCCTCTTTCTTTCTTTCCTTCTTTCTTTCTTTCTTTCTTTCTTTCTTTCTTTCTTTCTTTCTTTCTTTCTTTCTTTCCCACCTTCTTCTCTTCTCTTTTTTCCTCCTTTTCCTGTTTCCCTCCTTCTTCCCTCTCTTTCTTTCCCTCCCCTTTCCTTCTCTTTCTTTCCCTCTTTCCTTCTCTCTACTCTCTCTGTATCCTTCCCTCTTTCCTCCCTCTGTTGCCCAACTCTCATGAGAAGGAGTTTAAACTTTAAACCCCTTCTCTCCCCTTCTCTCTTAGCTCCCCCACCCAGACCAGCTGGGGAAGGGAAGGGGAGCCTTTTGAAGATGCCTCCCCCCCTTTTGCTTCCCCTTCTGACATCACTTCCGGTGATGTCAGGGGGCGTGGCATATGCTAATGAGCTCCTGCAGCTGTTTTTCTACGAAAAGACCCCTGCCTCAGCCTATGATCTAATGAAAGATTTCATCTAATGAAATACTACATTTTGCAACTCAGAATATATTTATGGTCTGTATTTGATTGTTTTGAGAATCCCTTCGATAAGATGGGGGAAATATTCTTGTCTATACTACATATATCAGAATTACCCTACTACTAGTTGCTCACATGGTCATAATTTTGAAATTGATATTAGTTATTACAGCACAAAAATAAGCATGAAGATGGAAACAAAATATTAATACAACAGAAGAGAGTTGCAACCATCATGCCTTCAGGTTGAATTACTTCTAATGTTGTTTGTGGGTCTTGGCAATGTTTTTGCAGTGGGATAAGTGACTGATAATGTATTTCCCTACAGAGAATGTTACTGTGGAAAGACAGACAAGTTAAAGAAACCAGAAGGAGAGGTTTAATCAATGGGCAATTTTGCATTGGCTTTCCCCTCCTTTGCTTTAGCAAACCCACACTGGGACAGAAGTTCCCCTCTTCATTGCATGCTGCTTTCACTTCCCTTGGAAATTGGATTTTGTGGTACCTTCTAGTCTGCATGCCACTTTGACTTTCTTTGATCATCAGGTTTTATTGTGCCTTCTGCATAGACTTATGGCTGTTTTATGGCCATTCGGGGGTGATTTTGCAGTCAGTATGGTTATGGCGTTGGCCCGGGGTATTTAAATGCGGTTTTGAGCCACACCTTTTCCTCAATGTTGAGAAAATGTGGAGTGCATGCCAGATGCAGAACCAACCCATGTTTCTCTTACTTCAGAATGCAAAACACATAATCAAAATACGAAGGGAATGTTCTTTTCCATTTAAGGTAAGAGCAAATTACATTTCTATTAGCACAATCATAAGAAGAGTTACACCTTTCTAAAATCCATTTAAACCAATGGGCTTAGAACAATGTAACTCTGCTCAGGATTGTACTGTATGCCTCTCAAAGGCTACGCTTGAGTAAAATCTCAATAATCTCAGGGTCTGATTCAGTATAAAGCAGCTTTGTGTGTTTATTGTTTTTAGAGGTATCATGAAATAAATGGAGTCTGTCTCTGGTTTGCAGGATAATTTGTATGTTGAAAAATATGGGGTGACCAGGACTGGATGCAGAGCACTGAAACAATGCCCCCTTCTAACTCACGCCCTTCCCACCATACATCTTTTCTATTTGTTTGTCTTACTTCTGTTATTTATAGTCTGCATTTCTGAGTGAGAATCAAGGTGGATTGCATAACGTAAGTCAGTTCCATCAACGGTGTGAAATCTTTTCGTGTTTGTCTCCGAAATTTTAACCAAGCGACTGGCAAAACTTATTTTTACCATGCTGCCTTTCCTTTGTTAAACATCAAGGTGTTTAATGTGCAACGTAGTCTTTTATCGTAAAACAAATTTAGGATCCAGTGGCGCCTTTAAGAGGAACAAAGGCTTATTCAAGGTATGAGGTTTCGTGTGCACGCACACTTTTCCAAACACGTTGGAAAGGAAGCTAGAGTCCGAACGCATAGACAGAGGCTGAACAGCAAATTAACATGTAACGGTGATGAAGACGCTTTAAGATAGGCAGAGACAAAACTAAATAACAGGCTGAGGTTATAAGGTCAACAGTTGCCTTGATCTAATTGGGGGGGGGAAGGACGGCAAAGCAATGAATATGTCAAAATAGGGGGGTAAAATGTGAAAAGGCATCTTTTCTAATTGTGGGTAGTGACCTGAGACGCACCTTTAGTCACCTCTCATTTTTAAATCAGTTTTGTGCTGCCGTCAAGCATAGAGAAAGACAGTGTCACAGCAGCACAAAACTGATTTAAAAATGCAAATGCAGATTCGACTTGTACTTAGCATTTTTCCCCCCTTTTGTTTGTATTTGGAAAATGTATTTTATTTATTTATTATTTATTATTTATTTATTAATCACATTTGTACCCCGCCCTTCCCGCAATGCAGGCTCAGGGGGGCTCACGATCAGTACACAAAATACAGTTAAAACCAAATAAAACCATAGAAAACAATTCCATTATTAATACAATTTCATAAAGTGCTGGAAATAGTTACTCAAGATGTCTTATTTCAATGTACTCTCCTAAAAATCCTTCTGCGCAAGATCTTTCAGCGGCTCAGGCTGGATGTTAGAACCAAGAGCCAGGGCTCTGTAATGGTAGATTTGAAAAAAGTGTGTGCATCCACACGGCCTTCGTCGGTCTTAAAGGTGCCATTGGACTCTAAATTCATTCCACCACTTCAGATCAACACTGCTGACCACCCGGAACTATTTTATTGTAATTGTGGAGTAAGGCCTTCCACCCAAGAATCCACTGTAATATTTCAGTCTTTGCGACTGCACTCTGTATGTTGACACTTCCTGAGGGCAAGCTGTGGCTCTCTCGCCCTGGCTGCTGCCAGCTGCAGGGGTCTCTCCTCGAAAATAAGGTTTCTGGCATGGCTACTTGTGTGGAGGGGCTTTTAATTAAGGGGGCAGGGCCCCCAAATGCCCCCAGCTACAGGTCTGGATACGGACCCCACTGCTGGATCTCCTGATGGCATCTGGTCTTTTTGGCCACTGTGTGACAGCGTATTGGACTGGATGGGCCATTGGCCTGATCCAACATTGGCTTCTCATACGTTCTTAAAGGAATATTTTCCTGGTGGGACAGGAAGTGCTAAATGACCCGGAGGAGGAGAGCTACAGACTCTGGAAGGGGGTACTATAAATTCTCTGGACACAGAAAAGAGTCTGTTGTCTATCTCTCTCTTCTATCTTGCTTTTTCTCCAGATATGGGCACAAGCCATGAAGGAATAAACTTTTACCCAGGGACTTCATCTTGTTCATGTGGCAAGGCCCGGCCATGAGAACTAAGATCTAGATGAGCTTTGAACTACTGCAACTTCAAGTAATACTGTGTGTGTGTGAAGTGCCATCAAGTTGCAGCCATCATGTGGTGACCCCAGCAAGGGGCTTTCAAGACAAGTGAGAAGCAGAAGCAAGCTGCCATTGCCTTCCTCTTGAGAGTCTTCTGTGGTGGTCTGCCATCCAAGTACTGCACAGCTTCCAAGACGACATTACACTATACAATGCCACCTGTGAAAGCATACACATGTACATTTAGGTTTAAAATTATACACTTTACTGGAGAAAATTAGGGAAGGGTTACATGAGCAGAACAAAGGGAGGAAGAAGACCCCCCCCCCAAAAAAATGCACACACATAAGATCGCAGGTAGCATCACCAACATATCTATTAGACAACAGCCAGGCTAAAAGTCACTTCATTATGAATAAGACCTCTCTTTCTAGCGCAGAAAGGTCTACTCAGTATCTCATTGGTTCTAAGCTAACTAAGAATTAGCATATCTACGCAAGCAGCGAAGAAGACAGCAGCCCAGGGGAAAGAGGTGACGGAACGGGAGTCATCAAGATTAAAAGGACTCAACTTTTAGTTGAAGAGACTTAAGAAGACACTTTGAGCAGTGACTGTTCATGTAACATCTGGAAGGAGCTGTTCAATAACTAACCCCAATGGACTTTACTAACTTCATTTTGGACTTCGGATTGTTAAAAAGAAGATCTTCTAACCGTGATGGATGCTAAAAATAATACTAACTAAAACTAACCTTTATTAACAGAAAAATTTCACTCCATCCTTTTTCTTTCTCCAGCTGTCTACCCTACCCTTTTCTTATAAAAAGAATAAAATTCTCTCCTCTTTAGGAGAGTTTTACCACAAAAAAAAAAAAAAAAGAATTAGTATATCTAAACAAACAGGTTAACTCATTCATGTCTGAAGTAATTGAACTTGCATACTCCAACATATGTTTTCACCTTTTCTTTGTACCCTTGCTCAGGATGCCTTTCAGGAAAGGGGGAGGGGATTGCTGGAGGTGTCTGCAAATACATAATTTTAAAAAGTTTTTTTTTTAAGATATGGCGTTATTTCTGTGTTGTTACATTTCACACAGATAAGAAAAAGGGCCTCCCTTTTTGAGGCAATGAAAGGCCCTCATGTTTACATTAAAGTCAATTATCTAGAGAGGTGGCAGATACATTTTCCGCACACACACAAAAAGATACATAAACAATGTTTGGACTTGATTCTTCCAGAAAATCACCAGGTTTGACCCAATAACATGAGTCTGTATAGAATAACATTGCATATTGTTGAAATACATTTATTACCTACCACCCATGTAGTTTCAGAGAGTAGGCCTGTTGGTCTGCAGTAGAAAAACTAGATTTGAGTCCAGTTTCACTGTGGAGATGACAAGATTTTCATATCGGACAAAGAGAGCTTTGACTCTCAAAAGTTTATACCCCCAAAATCTTGTTGGTCCCTAAGGCGGTTGTGGATTTGAATCTAGTTATTCTACCTATTTCCAAGTTTTTGCATTCTTGGTGACTGATGCTTTGGGAGCCACCTTGAACACACACCCCGGTAAAAGTGTGGCGGTTTTTACTGAATCTGTACTTAACTAAAAATTCTGCTACTCTTCTGGCTATACAGAGCATTCCTTCAAGACCATTCCTTCCGGCTATGTAGAGCCATTCACTATTAAAATAAAACTATTCAGAGAGCGATCATTCTTCATGGCAGGTAGCAGTAACCTGTTCTTTAAACAAGAAGTACCTTTGAAGAGAAACTTCAACACCTGGTTGGAAGACTGTGTGACATTGCTGGAGGGATCCGATTATATCTTCCCCAGGAATAAGGTGTAACATTTTCTAACAAGCAATAAGTATGTGTGCATATGCAGGGTGGGGGAGTTAACCCAACAAGACCTTTTTCTCCCAAAAAAGTTAATTGTTCCCTTCCTGATCTCGAATTCCAAAGCAGTTTGAGGGGGAAGAGATGGAGAGCGGTTGGTTCCAGGTACCACCCTTCCTTCCTCAGCAGTTACCAGCATCCGTCCACATCACTCCGACAATGCAGCAGGGAGGCCAGGCTCAGTGTGGGCGTACGAGGAAAGGAAGTGAAACACTCATCTCCTCCAAGCAAAGTGTGATACTCACAACAGATAACGAGAGAGGTTAAACTGGCAGAGTTTAACAGGATTGAGAAGAAACGTATGAAAACTATTCTAGAGCCAAAGGGATAGATAGAGGTGCGTGCTACTGTATAAACAGAATTAAGACACCCTTTTGAGTGGGTCAGACTGGATGGGGGCTTTATTGTCCCCAGGTCTTTCACTACATTTTTTTTCTTGATCAGCTAAAGGGAGGAATAAAGATGGTATAATGTCTATTAGAGGTTGTTTTACATCAGCTGCGCAGTGCTCTTGACTGTTGCCACATATTTCGGGGGGGGTTAATTAACATTTATTACTGATTAATTGAAATATTTCTGCCCCATCTTTCTCCTGCGGCTTAAGGCAGCTTACCGTTCCAAATGCCTGCTGGGATTGCCAGCTTCAGGTTGGGAAACACCTGCGGTTTGGGAGGGTGGAGCCTGAGGAGGGTGGGGTTCAAGGCAGGGGAGGGACTTCAGTAAAGTATGATGTCATAGAGGCCTCCTTCCAAAGCCGCCGTTTTCTCCAGGTGACCTGATCTCTGTTGCCAGGAGATCTCCAGTCACCACCTGGAGGCTGGCAACCCTAGTTCTCATGGACGAGCTGGCTGTCAGCAGGCTTGCTGGCTTCAGGATGGGGAATTCCTGGAAGTTTAAGGGTGAAGCTTGGGGATGACACAGATTGTGGAGCTCAGTAGACATATGAAGTCACAGAGCCATTTTCTCCAGGAGGTCTCTGTGGTCTGCGAGTCAGTTGTGAATGTGATTCCAGGAGATCTTCCGGCCCCACCTGGAGTGCAGAAACCCCAGGCTCTTGGGCTTGCCCCAAAGAAATCCATGGGGGATTCTGCATTGCCTTTTCCCCTCTGTTTGTTATACCAAGCCCACGTCGGAACAGAAATTCCCCTGCATGCCGCTTTCACTTTCTTTGATCATCGGGTTTTATGGTACCTTCTGCATAGATTTATGGCCATTCAGAAGATTGGATTTATACCCTGCCCTTCACTACCCAAAGGAGTCTCAGAATGGCTTGCAAACTCCTTTCCCTTCCCCTCCCCACAACAGGCACCCTGGGAGGTAGGTGGAGCTGAGAGAGCTCTGACAGAAACTGCTCTTTTTCAAGAATACCTCTGACTGAATTATAGCTTGCCCAGCAGGTGCAAGTGGAGGAGTGGGGGAATCAACCCAGTTCTCCCAGATTAGAGTCCACACACTGAACCACTACACCAAACTGTCTGTCAGTAGCAGTAGAAAAGATCAAGAGTCCAGTAACGTACATTTTGAGTCAAGATGCACAAATTTTGAGTCCCGTGGCACAACTTTTGTTAGTCTTTCAGGTGCTCCTGGATTCTTGCTCTTTTCTGCTCTGTGTGTGTGTGTGTGTGATGACCCTGAAAAGAGCTTCGCAGCTTTGGAGGGCAGACTCCATGGCATTATACCCAGGTGAGGTCCTTCCTCTACCCAAAGCCCACTCGAACCCAGGTTCTTCCTCCAAATCTCCACGAATTTCCCAACCCAGAGCTGGCAATCCCATTGCGAATGCTGCTGTAGCTTCTGATGTTTGGAAGAACCTTCCTCAGCCGTGATCTCTGACCTGCTTTGTTTAATAACAAACACAGCCGCTAAACTTGACTCATGGCTCCCCCACTTCCATATCATAGCCAAACCTTTTACATACATCTTTTGACTGATTTATAATTACTTTTTTTAAAAAAAAAAAGATTAAACCAAAGAGATTTCCAAGAGAGACGCCCAAGGCCTGTTCTCATTCCGCAAGAACCTTTCCTCTTCCCACTGATCCTCTCCGCAAGGAGCCAAGCAAGCACTTGGAAGAGAGACGTGTATTTCTGGTCTTGAAAAGCAATCTAATTGCCACCCACGCCCGAAGGGGAAAGCGAGACACTCAAGGAGCGCATGGATTCTCGACTTCAGCTGCAGATCAGCAGCTGAGATGATCGTGCTCGGCGTGGGCCGAGAGCACCAAAGGCAAGTTGAATTCTGCAACTAAGAACTCGGTGCGGAGATGGAGCCACTAGAAGCGGGAACTTGTCATCCGAGGCGCTTTACTGTACATGGAGAGCTTTTTGAGCTCTGGTCGTTGCCAGATAATTTTAATCATATCCTGCTTTCCCTGGGGTAAAATACCTTTGTTGAGTGAAGAGCAATTTTCTCCTCTGAGATTAATCTACACTGGAATGCGGCTGCTGCTTTTTTGCTCAATGCCTACTAGGTGATTATGGGTGATACCGAGTGGTAATTTTACCGCTGGATAGCTGGTAATCCGCGGCATCTGCCCACCTAGAGAGGAGAAAGTTGCCACAGCCCAGCCACTCGGAAATCCAAAGATCAGAGCTATGGCCAAGTTCGTCTTTGCACATGCGTGTGGACTTACACGTTTGGCTTCCCAATAGGGCTGCAACCGTTCAAAATGGTTTTACAAACTTGCTTGGATAAATCATTAAGAACGGTGACCAAATCAAAATCCAATCAAGTTTATTAGGTCGAGACCAGCAAGGTTAAAATACAACTTACATAAAGATTAAAATCACAGCACGGTTAAAATTTATACTTCGGCCTTTAGCATTTTCTTAGACAAATAGTTCCGCTTTCTAAGAGCCACTGCACAAAACCTTGCCACTGCATAAGATACAGGTTTTTGACTATCTTCTAAAAGGTATATCCGAAGAATTTCAGGACTGCGACCTATACTGCTGGGTATAGTGTATCATAAGTAGGATCCTATTGATGTAATGTCTATACCGCTTAATGTGTCATGTGAATACTTATGCTACGGTTCAGTTCTTTCTGGTGTTCCAGAAGGAGGAGGAGGAGGAGAAAAAGAAGAGGAGGAGGAGGAGACTGGATTTATACCCCGCCCTTCACTCAGAGTCTCAGAGCGGCTTACAAACTCCTTTCCTTTCCCTTCCCTTCCCACAACAGACACACTGTGAGGTAGGAGGGGCTGAGAGGGCTCTTTCAAGAACTTCTCTTTCAAGGACAGCTCTTGTCAGAACTACGGCTTGCCCAAGGTCATCCAGCAGGTGCAAGTGGAGAAGTGGGGAATCAAACTGGGTTCTCCCAGGTTAGAGGCTGCTGCACTTAACCACTACACCAAATTGGCTCTCAACACCAAACTGGCTCTCTAGACTACAGAGGGTCCTGTATGCATTGGTTATTGAATGTCCCATTTTGTCAGTTCTGCTGACTCACTCTGTGGAATCCGCCTTAAGTCCAAGTGGGAACGGAGGACTATAAATAAGTCATCGTCATCATCACCATTATCATTGATTCGACTTATGAATCCCTTTTGCCAGCTACACTGCTACCTACACAGGGCATGGGCAGGGAAGGGCATGTGGGGGTCATAAGAAGAAGAGAGGGTGCCAGTCTTGACTGTTGCTGCTGAGGTGTCTCTTGTTCTTCATGGGGTGGCACTACCCCTAAGAGAGAAGGTCTGTAGGTTGGGGGTGCTGTTGGACCTGGGTTTCCTGTTGGATAAGCAGGGGGCAGTTGGTCTCCAGAGGTGACTTTCACCAGCTCAACTGGTGCCCTTTCCGGTTGTGCCCTTTCCAGCACAGAAAAGACTTTTCCACTGTGTGGCATCATGCCCTGGTAACATCTAGATGAGATAACTGTCAGGTGCTCTGGGTGGGGCTGCCCTTGAAGATTGTTCAGAAACCACAGTTTGTACAGAAGTTTGTTGTGGGAACTAATTCCAGCCTTGTTCCATCTCTCTGGTTCCCAATTAGCTTCCAAGCTCAATTCAAGGAGTTGTCATAACAACATAAAAAGAGCCCTGCTAGATCAGACCGATGGTCCAGCTAGTCCAGTATCCTGTCCAGCATCCTAGAGTGGCCAAAAAGCTGCACTGGAGGGCATAATGGCCTGAGGCCTTCCCCTGGTGTTGCCTCCTGGCACTGGTATTCAGAGGTTTACTACCTCTGAATGTGGAGATCCCCTTTATCACTATTGCTAGCAGCCACTGACTGTTAGATCTATTGTCCATGAATCCGATTATAGGGATACAGTGCTCATCTCCGTTTCCAAGCCGAAGAGCCAGCACTGTCCAAAGACTTATCCGTGGTCATGTGGCCAGCATGACTAAATGCCGAGGTGCATGGAAAGCTGTTACCTTCCCACTGAAGCGGTACCTATTTATTTACTTGCAATTTCTTGCTTTTGAACTGCTAGGTTGACAGGAGCTGGGCCAGAGACGGGAGCTCACTCTGTCCTTGAAAAAGAGCAGTTTCTGTCAGAGCTCTCTCAGCCCCACCTACCTCACAGGGTGTCTGTTGTGGGGAGGGGAAGGGGAAGGAGTTTGCAAGGTGCTCTGAGACTCCGAGTGAAGGGCGGGGTATAAATCCAATCTCCTCCTCCTCTTCTTCTTCATGTGTTTTGTTTAATTCTTGTTTTTAATTGGTTTTATAATATGCAGTTTAACTCCTTGTTTAACGGCATCGATTGTTTGCCACCTTGGGGACCCTAGGGTGGGTGGAAAGGCAGCATTAAAAAGGACTAAAAATAACTACATCATGTTTTGTTTATTTTTATTTAACTTTTTGATGTATATTGCTATACAATGGCATTAGAGCTCTATTTTAGGGGAGCGTGGCTATAATGCAGTTGTTATCGGTGTTGAGTGGGTTTAAGACAAAATTCGAGTTCCTGTGTTCATATTAAGAAAGCGAAGGATTGCTCTCTGCACGATCATCCGTTCAGTTTGGTGTAGTGGTTAAGTGCACGGACTCTGACCTGGGAGAACCGGGTTTGATTCCCCACTCCTCCACTTGCACCTGCTGGTGTGACCTTGGGTCAGTCACAAGCTCTGGCACAGCTGTTCTCTCAAGGACAGTTTCTGTCAGAAGTTCTCTCAGCCCCACCTACCTCACAGGGTGTCTGTTGTGGGGAGGGGAAGGGAGAGGAGTTTGTAAGCCGCTCTGAGACGCCTTTGGGCAGTGAAGAGCGGGGTATAAATCCAATTTCTTCTTCTTCTTCTACCTCACAGGGTGTCTGTTGTGAGGAAGGGAAGGGAAAGGAGTTTGTAAGCCGCTCTGAGACCCCTTTGGGCAGTGAAGGGCGGGGTATAAATCCAATCTCTTCTTCTTCTTCTTCTTCTTCTTCCTGAGAAGGGCCTAGTTCATACGGCACACACGGACTCTGAATCAGTGAACCCCATGGGAGAGAGCCTCTACATATATTTACATATTGGCGAGATGCAAAATTTAGTCCAAATAAAGCAACGTTATGCAGGGGGACCAGGTGGGGAAATGGGCTCATACCCCCGGCTGGACGCACAGTGAAATGCCCCCTGAAAGGGCTGAATCGGAAAACAGAGAAGCTCCTTTAGACTTCGATAGGGGAAATTAATTTTTTCTCTGTCCCTCATTCCTTTAAAAAACTCAACCACAAGATTTCCCTTTTGCGGCTAACGTTTTTAATGATCATTAAAAGCTCCGTTCCCCACTTCCCAGCTTTAAAACTGGGATCCCGCCTGAGGCAGACGTTGATGAGAATTCTCCCACTTGCCTGAGGAGGCAACCCGGGTCTGTCACGATGTCAGCAGCGGAGCACCGGGGTCTCCTGGTTCTCACATTACGCACCACGAACTGCAGAGCCCCTCATTAGCAAGGCCCAATTAAATGGAGGCATTGAAGAAACAAGGCAATCAGAGTAATTAACTTAATTAGATTTTTTCCCTGTAATGACTCTGGGACTATCCAAGAAGAGAGAGGAACAACACAAATCAAACTTTTCTTCTTCTTCTTCTTGTGAAGTAATTAGAATTGGCCAGGGGCTCTCTGAAACTCACAGGTCTGAATAGCGGGACAGGCGGGTGGACGGGCAGTGAATAAAAAATCGGATGTGGAAAGAAAAGGGGAAAAGGAGGAGGAGGAGCAGGAGGAGGAGGAGGAGGGAGCCTGGGTGGAAATAGCCAAGGATGTTCAGCCTCCCTACTAAAGTGTCTGTCTCCCAAGGCCAGGGCAAGAGCGTCTTATTTGTAGAAGGGGGATTATCCTACCTCTTATTCTCAAGCTGCCTTCTTTGGTGTAGTGGTAGAGCCAGTTTGGTGTAGTGGTTAAGAGTGGCGGACTCTAATCCGGGGTTTGATTCCCCACTCCTCCATATGCAGCCAGCTGGGTGACCTTTGGTCAGTCACAGTTATTTCAGTGTGCTCTTAGCCCCACCTGACGCTGAACTGCAGGCTGTGGAAGGTCAATAGTTCAGCAGTTCGAGACCCGAGAGTGCCGCATGACGGAGTGAGCTCCCATCTCTAGTTCCAGCTCCTGCCAACCTAGCAGTTCGAAAGCAAGAAATTGCAAGTAAATAAATAGGTACCACTTCGGTGGGAAGATAACAGCGTTCCGTGCACCTTGGTGTTTAGTCATGCTGGTCACATGGCCACAGAAATGTCTGTGGGTAGCACTGGCTCTTCAGCTTGGGAATAGAGATGAGCACCGCAACCCTAGAGTCGGATTCGACTGGCTTTCAAGCAAGGAAACCTTTACCTTTACCTTACCTCACATATCTTATATGTGAGTGTGTGTGCATCTAGAAGATATGGCGACCCATGGTGACTGACCCCTACCAGGGTACTGGAGGATATTCAAAGAGGTGGCTGAATAAATCCTGCCCCCACCTCCTGACTGCTGGTATTCCAAAGAGGTCTCCCATCCAAGTACTTGCCAGCGTTGACCCTGCTTAGTGTCAGCTAGCTGCCATAAAGTTGGGAGAGGAAGGAGAGACCACTGCCTGGCATTTGTACTTTCATTTTCTGCTTGCCTGACATTGCATTGCTATCAGTATGTTTTATATGCCTGACCGTGAGTGCCTGGCTCTCACACATTCCTCAAGACTTGCCCCACCTCTGGGGCCTGTTACTTCTGGCGGGCTCATCCTGATACCTTGGTTGGCCACTGGCCATCGAGGTGCCCCTTCGAACCTAGTATATCCCACAGCTCCATGCTGGATCTTTAGTCTTAACACAGATCCTGAAATGTAGATGTTCTGCCAATACTATACCAATAAACTTCACTTCAAAAAGAAGAGAGTTGTTGGAGCTGATTGTTGCAGGAGTCTGACACTTAGCTTCTGAGATCTGATGAGATCAGGCTTGCCTGAGCTATCCTGGTCGGGGCCTCACAGGGTGTCTGTTGTGGGGAGAGGAAGGGAAGGAGATTGTAAGCTGCTCTGAGACTCCTTCAGGTCATGAAAAGTGGGGTATAGGAACCAACTCTTCTTCTTGTATTCTGTTATATAACAAAATGGTTCCCTGCACTGGCAGCTCAGATATGCTCAAAAATCTGGGGGATACAAAGGGTGTATGTTTAATAAAATTGTGTATATGCATATGGCTAAAGACATAGGGGTTTGGGGGAGGGTCTTTCTCTTTCTCTCTGTTCCCCCCAGGGGATTGCTGGAAACTCTATGGTGAAACCATAAAACTGGAGAGTTTCCAGTGATTCCCAGAGCTACCCTATGCCACTTCTGGATTTTTCTTGGAACTGATGTAGCTGAGCAGATGATGCTTAGGGTTCGTTTTATTTACTTTTATTTATTAACTAGCCTGATACCCATGCTTCACTATAGTATTTAAGTTCCGTAAATCCACTTATAATACTGATGATGTGAAATTTGAAATGTGACGTTTGTCGTAGGAATTCTGATGCAGAAGATTGTAGTCTTTTTCTCTACTGAAGGACCTCTCTCTAGACCACATTGGTAGTTCTGCCCTCAGGTGCTGGGATCACCAGGCTGCTTGATGAGCTCACTCTGGAGCAGGCCACAGAGAAGTGTCCATTTAAGAAGCAGTCGTCTGCTAAGTCAACTCCCGCTACCTTCCACGAAAGTGATGGCCTCTCTACTTATGTTCCTGGATTGTTTTGCTTATACGGAGACTGTGTTGTTCTGAGCACCTCAGGGTGATCTTGCTGGTACTTGGCCTGTGCAGCTCAGTGCACTGCAGGAGTACTATGTGCAAATGTCTTTGCCGCATTCCTAAGTTGCCTCCTCCTTGTAACTTTGGTGTATCTGGCTCGATGTTTGCCAGGAGCTTTCTTGGGGGCAGTAAGAGGTGAGAGGTGTGAGGGGAAGTTGGTGTGAGGGAGCGGTGATACGGTGGACATTTCTTCAGGTTCATCAGGGAGGCACACCTCGAAATGGCTCCTAGAAATATCCGTTACTATTTCCCCATAAACATTCATACCCTGGCCCTGCTCCTACACCTGACAGACACCAGCCTGTCTGGTGTGGTGGGGGATTGTATTTAAAGGCATTGAGGAGGCTGGGCCAGCAGCAGTGCTAAGGCAGTCCTGCTGAGCAAACCTCCCTGGCAGCGTCCAGTGTAGGATGGGGAGCGGGGAGGAGTATTAGAAGCCACTGTGGAGGCCGGGCTGGCAGGATCACTAAGGCGTTACTGCTGGGGCAGGCTCCCTCATGGCTTTAAGCACCCTGCAACCACTGCTGCACCTGACAGACAACCACCTATTAGGTGTAGGAGGTGGGGGAATGTGTTGGAAGCCATCAGAGAGGCTGGGCCAGCAGCATCACCAAGGTGATCCTGCTGGGGTAGCGTCCCTGTTGAATTAAAGTACCCTGGTCCTGCTCCTACACCTAACAGACACCAGCCTGTTGTCAGGCTCCTTAGTCAGATCACGCAACGCAGGGCTTCATAAGAAGATTCTGTTTATTGGTAAATCATAACTATAGGTGCATACACAGCTTGTATCAGGAATGGCCATGGATAATGGAGGTAAATTAAGCCAATGATTATAATTCGCGCACACGGGCAAAGCAAGCAGGCAGAAGAAGAAAAACAGTTTAAAAGCTGCTGTTTCCCAGCATAGTGCCTATCAGGCTGAGACACCACAAGGTCAGACATATGATAACAAGTGCACAGTGAAAAGAACTGGTGAGAAACTAAGAGGAGAAAGTACTCCCTTACATTCCAAATACATGACAGGGCTACCTGACACCTGTCTGGTGTCGAGGGGGATTGTATTTAAAGGCATCAGGGAGGCTGGGCCAGCAGCAGTGCTAAGGCAATCCACGGTGGAGGCGGGGCTGACAGGATCACTAAGGCATTACAGCTGGGGCAGGCTCCCTCGTGGCTTTAAGCACCCTGCAACCACGGCTGCACCTGACAGACAGCCGTCTGTTAGGTGTAGGAGGGGGGGGGAGTGTGTTGGAAGCCATCCCACCTCCTCTCCCACACTTGACAGGCAGCTGCTTGTCCAGTGTAGGAGGGGGGAGGAGTATTAGAAGCCACTGTGGAGGTGGGGCTGCACCTGACAGACAACCACCTGTTAGGTGTAGGAGGTGGGGGAGTGTATTGGAAGCCATCAGAGAGGCTGGGCCAGCAGCTTTGCTTCACCTCACAGGTGGTTGTTGGCCACTCCTGATTTCCTCAACTGTCTTTAGCTCTCTGCAGTCCCCTGTAACTGGTTGGGGGTTTTTTAACTTCAGAACACTGAGCTCTGCAGCTGACCAATCAGAAAGTGAGAGGTGCAGGAAGGCAGCTGCCTGGCAGCCACATAGGAATCAATGGGGTGAGCACTTTTTACCCCTCTTTACCCACCTAGGGATCGAATTTCTAAAAATCCCTTCTTAGAGAGCACCTACACCCTCTACGAGTGCTCTCCCCGAATTTGGTGTCTCTAGCTCCAGCGGTTTGGCCTGGGCGTTGATTTTACAGTGAGGGGACTTTCTTTTAGATTAAACTTATATCCCACCCTACCCTACAAGTGGGCTCAGGGCAGCTCACAACATATAAATTAACAACAAAACCAATAATATAAAAACAATTTAGCAATTTAATTTTTTAAAAAATCCTCCTGGGCAAACCAGACTGCCCACTGGCAGGATGAGACCTGGTTGAAAAAATAAGTGCTATCTTGCACATGGGCTACTTCTGGGATTGAGTCCTGCACTCAATTGGACCAAAACAGTCATTGACTTTCCCCTCAAAAGAGGCAATATTTCATACTTCAGCCCTAAGAGTAATAACAAAGATCCTTTTTTGGTATCCTTTCCATGGCTATGGCAATACTCTGAGGCACTAAGTAGAATCCAGAGTCTTTAGGTCAGTTTAAAAGCTAACCGCTTTTAAAATCCGTTGTCTGGGTGGAGGAACACTTTTGTCTCTCTTAAGAGAATAATTTCAACCGGGGAGGTGTGCTACCAATAGGCAAGTGGTAAAGACTGGCGCGGCAGTTCCACAAGTTGCCCCCAAATCTCCTCTGGGGACAAAAATGTCCTCCGAATGGATGTCCTTTCAGGTGCTGCTGCTCTAAGAACGTAACCCCAAGTCCGGCCTTCTTTTGCCTTCCCTCACAAGGCCGTGGGGAATTGAAATAGGCCCTTTTTACATGAGAAAGGGGCTATTCAGGCCCCCTGGGCCCAGGGGTATAAATTATTAATCACTTTGCCCAAAGAATCTGCCCCATTCACAGCCGCCTAACTTCAAATCAATTAGTTCATTTGTCCTCCCCTGGAGCTGTCTGGTGCACAATGGCAACGCCTCAGGCAAAAGAAGACCCAAGGGGAGGGGGAAGAAACCACAGAGATTACTTGTCCTAATGAGCAATTAGGGCGAGCGTTGTTGAGGCCCAAATTCTCCAAGTGAGGCTTTTCTTTGCTTACTTCCTGTTTGTCAAATGAAGTGCTAATCGCCCCAGGGTGGGGTGGGGTGGGGGGGACAGCCTCGGCCCCAGCAAAGTCGAGGGAGGTAAAACGGGTTAGTCAGCAAGAGAACACAGCTGAGGATCCATGTTATATAACTCGCCTCCTAAGAAGAATAGCGCATCATATGTCCTTTGCCACTGAAGAAAACTGTCATACATCCGTGGCGACAATATAAATGCTTTAAGTAGTTGAATAAACTAAATATAGCATTCTAGCTTGCA
This sequence comes from Gekko gecko, assembly GCA_029375565.1. NCBI lineage: Eukaryota > Metazoa > Chordata > Lepidosauria > Squamata > Gekkonidae > Gekko > Gekko gecko. The sequence continues at coordinate 3,105,599 of JAPDNY010000008.1, forward strand.
GACATATTCTTGGTGGGGGCAGTCAGTGGGTTTTGTTGTATTACAGATGGTTTTAATTTACAAGTGTAAGCTGCCTTGAGCCTCGAGAGAGTTTACTTGGTTATTTACTTTATTTATATCTTGCCTTTCTCCTCAGTGGGGACCAAAAGCAGCTTACACCGTTCCCCTCTCCTCCATTTTATCCTCATAATGACCCCGTGAGGTAGGTTAGGCTGAAAGTGTGTGACTGGCCCAAGGCCATCCAGCCAACTTCCTAAATGCAGTTTTCCAACGACCCAAATGCAGAGACAAGGAGAACTATTACAGTAACCAGTGTAATGAAGTAGATGAGAACAACAAAAAAAGGAAGAACAAGAGATATGTTCCACAAGATCCAAGAAATCAAAGGGAAATTTAAATCATGATTAGACTTGCTGAAAGATCAACACAGAAATGCGTTAACTGAACAGGACAACAGAAAAGATGGAAACCACACCCTGACGAACTACACAAAAGAGATGAAAGGATGACAGATTTCTTCCAAGAAGAATCTTTTGAGGAAGAACCTACAGTTTTAGAAAGCAAAGTGAGAGCTACACTGAGAGCAACTGGGAGACACAAATCACCAGGAGTAGATGGGTTATCAATAGAACTATTCCAAGCCACAGAAAAGGAGTCCATTAAAATCTTAACAAGAATGTGTCAACAAATTTGAAAAAACAAAACTGTCAGGTTCAACAGCAAGCAAGTCCAGGCACACTTCACTCAGAAAGTTATGCTTTATTGGAATACCAGTCTGTTGCCAAGTAGTACAGATTCATTGTCAGGGGGGCTGTATATATATTCTGATGCTTCAACTACCCAAGCAAATGAAATCCAAGCGCACATGCGGGAAATCTCCCGGTGGGACATTACATCATGAACGGGAGACCATCCCCCCCCCGCCATAGGGCTGATATATTCACACCAGCTGGGAACCCAAGCCCTCCCTTCTGTCAAGGTTACACTGATAGCGGTGTCTAGCAGAGGAATGTCTCCCACGGTTGCCTCAGCAAAGCAAAGCTATGCGCATGCGAGTAAGCAAGGAATGAGATTATACAGAAAACATGGCAGTTATCTGACAAAAACAATGGTCAACAGACTGGAAACAATCAATTTATATCCCAATTCCAAAAAAAGGAGATGTCAAAGACCGCAACAACTGTCAGACCATTGCAGTAATTTCTCATGCAAGAAAAGTGATGCTCAAAATCTTACAGCAAAGACTGTTACCATACATGGAACTGTAAATTCCAGATGTTCAAGCTGGATTCAGAAAAGGAAGAGGCAGAGATCATATTGCAAATTTACGTTGGATACTGGAGCATAAATAAGAATTTCAGAAGAAAATCAGCTGGTATTTCATAGATCACAGCAAAGCTTTTGACAGTGTGGATCATGAAAAGCTATGGCTTGGTTTAAAGGAAATGGGTGTGCCACAGCATCTGATTGTTTTGATGTGCAACCTGTACTACAGACAAGAGGCTACTGTTAGAACAGAATATGGAAAAACAGAATGGTTTCCAGTTGGCAAAGGTGTCAGGCAAGGATGCATTTCATCTCCTTATCTCTTCAATCTGTATACAGAACATATCATAAAGAAAGATGAATTAGATTTAGATGAAGGTGGAGTGAAAATTGGTGGGAGGAACATTAAAATTTGAGATATGCAGATGATACCACATTACTGGCAGAAAGCGCCAAAGCAGGATTACAGCTGAACATCAAGAAGACAAAAGTAAGGAATACTGGGGAATTATACAATTTTGAGGTTAACGATGAAGAAGTTGAAATTGTTCGATTTTCTATTTCTTGGCTCCATCCTCAACCAAAAGGGAGACTGTACCCAAGAAATCAGAAGGAGACGAAGACTGGGGAGGGCAGCCACGACGGAGCCAGAAAAGACCCTTAAGTGTCAGAATGTGTCACTGGTGACTGAGATCAAGTTTATTCATGCGCTGGTATTCTCCATGACTATGTATGGGTGTGAAAGCCATCCTGGTCAGGGTCTTTTTAGAATAGGAAGGGGAAATCCTGTAACTGCAGGACGTTGCTTGGAAGTTGCTTCTTCTCGAGAAGTGAAATAAGTTTTTCTATCTTTCTCATTGCTGCCGGGCAGGGGTCGATGTTATGGGCCACATCACTAGCTTCAAAGAAAGTACATCTAGAGAGGATTTCCCATGCAATGACATCAGAGGAAGTCACTAGAGGCCTCTGCAACTATCTTGATTGTCTTGGGGGATACAATGAGCTATACCTGGATCCCTACTAGTGCTAATGCAATACTGGGCTTGATATTGGCCAGTGTCACAAACTTGCAACTGTGCCTTGACATCTGCTTTCTGTACCAGAGATGCTGCGGGGGGAGAAAGCTTCTGCTGTCAGCCCCCTTCTAGCCTGCATCCCATCCCAAAGATTGTAAGTAGCGGGGCCAGGATGATTGACACCCCCCCCCTTCGACACTGGCATTGTGTAACACCAGGTCTATAAACAATAAGACCACAGTCCTTTGGGACTTTCTGCTGGAGCAGAACATAGACCTGGCGTGCGTGACCGAGACCTGGGTGCGAGACGGGGAGACAGTAGCTCTCTCCCAGTTGGCTCCTCCTGGGTTCTTGGTCCTTCACCAATCATGGACTAGGAGGCAAGGAGGAGGAGTGGCTCTATTCATTTGGGAGGTTTATTCCTTCAGGGCACTACCACCGCCAAGAATCATGGGCATAGAGTGTGCCAGCCTAGTATGGGAAGCCGGGGAGAGTTTGGCGATTTGGCTGGTGTACTGACCACCAGGGCTTTTTTTGTAGAAAAAGCCCAGCAGGAACTCATTAGCATAATACGCCACACCCAACAGCAGAAACTTATTAGAATATTAGGCCACACCCCTGACATCAGAGCCCATTAGCATATCAGACCACACCTCCATGTTACCAGAAGTGTGGTCATCCAGCCACACCCACCTTTTGCTTCTTATTCTGTTTACCTTGTTTGTTGTCAAAACCCAGGACTTTTTTTGTAGCAGGAACTCCTTTGCATGTTAGGCCACACACCCCTAATGTTACCAGTCCTAATGAGTTTCTGCTGTTGGGTGTGACCTATTAAGCTAATGAGTTCCTGCTGGGTGTGACCAACTCAGGAGCCAGCCGGAACTCCGTTCCTGTGCGTTTCTGCCCCCAAAATAGCCCTGCTGACCACCCAATGCACTGGCCAATAGCCTCTGTTTCTGATGGAGGCCATATCAGGCTGGGCACTGGAACACCCTAGACTGGTAGTCCTGGGTGATTTCAATGTCCATGCTGACAATACGGTCTCTACTCAGGCAACAGACCTGGTGTTGTCCATGGTGGTGCTTGGACTCTCCCAATATGTAACAACCCCACTGGTGCACAAAAGTTTAGCTGGCAGCACAGGGATATTTGCCTCAGCCCACCAGTGAACTGAGAAGGCATTTTTTTCTTCCACTGGAAACAATGGAGGATGGGGGAACCTCCTTCTGGGGACCATAGTATTAAACCCCCTGGTCCAATCTTTTTGAAACTTGGCGGGGGGTTGAGGAGAGGCACCAGCAGCTCTGCCACAAATTTGGTGGCTCTACCTAAAAAAACAGGGCCCCCCCAGAGCCCCAGATTCTCCCGCATCGATTCTCCATTATAACCTATGGGGCCCATTGACTATAATGGTCCCCATAAGCTATAATGGAGCAAGGGAAAATATATATATATATATATATATATATATATATATATATTTTACATACCCCATTATGCTTTTCAGTATTATTTGTAAGCTGCCTTGAGTCACAGGGAAAAGGGGGATACAAGCACTTGAATAAATAAGTAGTTTGGGCAGGTTGATAACATTTAAGCAACTTCTTGTTTGTTAGGTTAGGCAGAATTCTTCCTCTGATTGTTCCTCTGTTATACCTGACCTGTAATGTTGGTTGTCATGTTTCACATTTAAAAAAAAAATAGACTGCAAGAGTTTCTTCCCCCCAAGTGGTGGTATGTTATCTAAGGCTCAGCGCAGGGGAATAGTCCAAGGCCAAGTCTATCAATATAGTGGACTGGGGTAGGTAGACCTGTTCTCCAGAGGCCAGGTCTACCAATATAGTGGAAAGGGGTGGGTAGATCTGTTTTCCTGAGGCCAGGTCTAACTGTATAGTGAACTGGGGCAGGTAGACCTGTTATCCGGAAGCCAGGTCTACCAATATAGTGGGAAAGGGTAGATATATAATACTTCAAAGTTCAGGCAGACAACACCAAGTTGTTATATCATGGTGGCTGAGGCAAACAGAATCAGAAAATCTTACCAAAAGACGTTTCCAGTCTTCCAGTTTTTCAAAACTCATTCAGGAAGGCTCAAGGTTCTGTAAATAAGGCCAATGAAGAAGAAAATAGCTCAAACAGGCTCTGGCCACTATAATAATAATAAATTTAAATGAGAGTGGGAGAGCCTCCAGGAACCGGAAGTTATAGTCTATTTAATACTGTATTTCATTACTTTGAGAACATGTTCTGGTTTGATGTTTTCATTCTGATTTATATTGCAATCTCGAATTTAATAAAGTTTGAAAATTGGGAGGCGGGGGAGAAAAGGGTGGGCAGACCTGTTCTCCAGAGATCTGGTCTACCCCATAGAGGACAACATTTTCTGTAGTGAAAATTGACTTGGTTCCATTTTCTCTTATAATGTTTAAATTATTCTTAAAATAACAGTTTAAATATAGTTTAAAAGAATTTATTCTGAGATCTTTTCAAGGTTGTGAAAATAATCTTCTAAAAAACTAATTTATGCAATAGTCAAATGTAGACTTGCTCACAACTTTAATGCTACTAGCCTTTTTTACTTACGAGGTAGAAGTTTTGCTCACGACACTGTGGAGCTCAGAGGGAACATTGGCAGACAAATGGAAGTAAAACACTAGCGAGAAAACATGCAAAGAGTTGTAGAAATGGTGTGTTTGGCCTGAATTTAGTTTCATATTGTTAATGTTTTGAAAATCATTTTAAATAGTTTAGTTTAATCCAGGGCTTTCAAAACTGCAAAAATTAAATTACAAGAAACCAGTTGTCAGATTTTTTTTTGTTTTGTTATTCATTTACTTATTTCCTTTCTCTCCAGGGGGAGCTGAAAGTAACATACAGTTTTCTTCTGCTCCCTTTCATCTTACGCTATTCTCCTCTCCTCCATTTTACCCTCACAACAACTCTCTGAGGTAGGTTAGACTGAGAGCGTGTGACTGTCCCAAGGTCACCCAGCCAGCTTCCATGGCACAAGTAGGGATTTAAATGTAAGAACAAAAGAGAACATAAGAACAGCCATATTGGATCAGGCCAATGGCCCATCCAGTCCAACACTCTGTCACACAGCAGCCAAAACCAGGTGCCATCAGGAGGTGGTGGCAGCTACAAGCATGGACAGTTTCAAGAGGGAATTAGATAAACATATGGAGCAGAAGTCCATCAGTGGCTATTAGCCACAGGGTATAGATGGGAACTCTCAGTCTGGGGCAGGTGATGCACTCTGTTCTTGGTGCTGGAGGGGGCAGCAGTGGGAGGGCTTCTAGTGTCCTGGCCCCACTGCCGGACCTCCTGATGGCACCTGGTATATTTTGTTGGACTAGATGGGCCATTGGCCTGATTCGACATTGGCTTCTCTTATGTTCTTATGTAGGTCAACCAGGAGGGCCAGAACTCCAGAAGCCTCCCCCCACTGTTGCCCCACCCCAAGCACCAAGAATACAGAGCATCACTTGCCCCAGACACAGTGCTCCATCTAGACCTTCTGGCTAATAGCCACTGGTAGACCTCTGCTCCAGATGTTTATCCAATCCCCTCTTGAAGCTGTCTATGCTAGTAGCCACCACCACTTCCCATGGCAGTGAATTCCATGTCTTAATCACTCTGTGGGTGAAGTTCTTCCTTTAATCTATTTAAATGTGGGTCTCCCACATCCTAGTCTGATATTCTAATCACTGGTCCAGGGCAGGCACTTAATTCAGTGCCAAGATTAATTCACTTAGTTTTATCAAAAGATTCAGGTGATGTTGTTGGAAACCTGTTGCGGTCCCATGTTTTTTGCAGCTTCCGTGGCTTCCTAAGGCCACTGTTCCTTTAAACGTTCTACCGTTCCTTCTTCTGCCAGTGTAATTAATTTCTTCCTCCCCATCCCACCCACCCACCCGGGACTTCCTGGTTCTCTCAGCATTCAAGAATCAATGTTGGATTATTGAGACTAGAATGCCCTGCTCATATGCAGTGAAACATTCCTGTAACCACACACCCCACAGAGAACACCCAAGAAAAACACTTCACAGGGCATTCGGAATCATAGGTTGGCTCTGGAAGAGAAACCAGCGGCATTCGTGAATTAATTGACTTTATTAATAGCCTCCTTTCCTTGCCGAGACTCCAGGACGATTATAAAATATAAAAGACTGCACAAGGCAACCAATGAGCCATGCAATAGGCCTCGGATTACAAAATTAGAAAACCAGGCAACAACAAAAAATGTATACAATATGACATGCGGTAAATCAGGGGTGTCAAACATGCGGCCCGGGGGCTGGATGAGGCCCCTGGAGGGCTTCTCTCAGGCCCGCAGTGGAACTGGCTGTCTCCTGCTTCTTCTTCTTCCAGTTCTGCTGCTGCTGCTGCGTCATCGTAGGTTTGCGGCTTACAGATACACACCTGAACAACATACTCAAGATTGCAGCAGCACAGACATTTTGATGCAATAATTCAGAGCAAGAGGTGTCAGTTATCAGACACTGTTAAATAAACAAAACATTAAAGGTAAAGGTAAAGGTTCCCTTGCTCGAAAGCCAGTCGAATCCGACTCTAGGGTTGCGGTGCTCATCTCCGTTTCAAAGCCGAAGAGCCAGCGCTGTCCAGAAGACATTTCCGTGGTCATGTGGCCGGCATGACTAAACACCAAGGCGCGCGGAATGCTGTTACCTTCCCACCGAAGTGGTACCTATTGATCTACTTGCAATTTCTTGCTTTCGAACTGCTAGGTTGGCAGGAGCTGGAACTAGAGACGGGAGCTCACCCCGTCATGCGGCACTCACGGGTCTTGAACTGCTGAACTACTGACCTTCCACAGCCTGCAGTTCAGCGTCTTAACCACTTGAGCCACCGCAGCTCCAAAACAAAACATTGTAAGAGTGCTAATGTTTTAAGCATGTTCTTATTTTAAGTAAAAACAACCCTTTGTGTTTGTGTCCTTTATAAAGTTTATCTCTCCGCGACCTGGCATTACATTTTATGACCCACACGGCCCAGCCCAACAAGGTCTCATTTATGTCAGATCCGGCCCTCGTAACAAATGAGTTCGACACCCCTGCAGTGAACAATGGAGCCAGTGGGATTACAAAGGTATAAGAGGGCAGTAAAGAACAGACGACACCCACAGTAGTCACTGCAATTCAATAATCTCCGCAATCCTATTTCAATATGCTCCCTCCTGAACGGTTCCCATTCTCCTACAGTTCTAATCCCTTCATAAAAGCGCCCTCCTGAACATTTCTGTTTTGCACATTCTTCAGAACGATAGAAATCTGGGAACTCTCCTGACGTCAAGCTGCCCGTTCCATGAGGCAGAAGCCACGACTGAGCATTCATGCGAGAAGGCTGTTGTTGATCTGACTGATTTGCAAGGTGCCACTTTCAGAAGGCCCTGCTCTGATAAGCGAATTTATCAGGGTGGAGGAGAGGCAGCCCTGCAGATCTGAGGGTCTGAGGCCATCAAGAGCTTTGTAGGTGATCACTAGGACATTTAATTGAACCGATTGGTAACCAACAGAGTGACTGCAGAATATATGTGACATGCACATTTTGCATGTCTGTATTTTTTCCCACAGGGCTTGCAAGGCAGAGATGTTCTGCCAGGCTTTTGGTTGAGGACAGCGATGGGCACCACCCATCTTGTCTGGCACCCCCTCCCCCCTTTCATCTTCCTCCATCTCTCCTGTGAGACGGTGTGACATAGTCTTGGAACTGACATTTTGCTGCCATCAGAGACTGTTTTAGTTATTTACTGACTTGCCGGAATTGTTTTAATGCATGGGGTTTTTTTACTGTTGTCCACCGTCCTGAGCACTGCGTACTCAGAAAAGGATGGTCTATAATTTTTTTAAATTTATTTTATTGTATATTTTAAATTTATATCCCGCCCTCCCCAAATGGGCTCAGGGCGGGTAACATCAAAACATAGAACAAATATGACAACAAAAGTCAGTTGACACAAGTACTCTAAGAACATTAAAAATATTAAAACCAAAAAACAATTAAACAGTTAAAGATGGCGAGCAATAATTCAGACACCCCCCCCCCATAAAAACTGGATAGGTGATACTGGAGTCCCAACTACATTACCCCGAACTCCACATAGGGTAGATGGTCCCAACCGTCTTTATATAAGGTAGTCACTATATAGGCTTTGTACAGAAGAAGAAGAAGAAGAGATTGGATTTATACCCCGCCCTTCAGTGCCCAAAGGTGTCTCAGAGCGGCTTACAAACTCCTTTCCCTTCCCCTCCCCACAACAGACACCCTGTGAGGTAGGTGGGGCTGAGAGAACTTCTGGCAGAAATTGTCCTTGAAAGAACAGCTGTGCCAGAGCTTGTGACTGACCCAAGGGCACACCAGCAGGTGCAAGTGGAGGAGTGGGGAATCAAACCCGGTCTCCCAGAAAAAGAGTCCGCGCACTTAACCACTACACCAAACTGGATCTCTACAGGGAGGCCAACTAACTGGGTTATAAATAAATTAAATAAAATTCATTCCATGGATCGGCAAAGCTATTTGCAACCCCTGTTTGGGACAATTCCCAGGATATGCAGATGTGTGACTTTCACTGTGGGAATGCGGGGAAAAAATCACAGCTCTCCGATTCCCTAAGCCCGACCCTACTATAATTTGGCCAGAGATTGCAATTTCTGCCTTCAGCCAATGTCCCAACTCTTTCCAAGGGCTTCCACAGTCTTCTTCACTGAAACCCTTTGTGAGGTTGCCTTGCTGTTTGGATAGGTTTTCTCTTAATTACAGATGGAAAAAGAAAACCGAACAGAAACATTTTGTGCCGCTTCCAACTGGGGGTCTGTGCGCGGCATTCCTTTTGCTTTCTCACCACACAACATATAATTACTTGCTGCAAAACGCTTTTCCTGGGAAATAATGTAGGAACCAAACAATCTTTCTTGACTGGCTTACATTTGTCAACCACGGTATCAAGAAAGGTTAAACGCCCCCCGCCAAAGACTCTGGCAACTGTGACAAATAAGTAAATAACATTTGGGGTTTTCTTTGTGGGGCCAGTGGAGTCAGGATGGCCAGAATACTTTCCAAATTAGAGTTCTCTGGGGGTCTCGAAAGCTCGGGCAAATCCGAAATGTAACCTTAGCTCTCTGTGTGGATAATACTGAGCAATGCGCCGCATCAGGCCAAAGCCCTCCAAGAAGCCTGCTATTAAAACAACCTCATCTTTAAATGAGAGAGTCCCTCAACCCGTTCTTTTCAATGTCAGGCAAATTATCCGAGAGCTTTCCAGAGTAAATCACCAAGATGAAAAAATGGAATCAGCTCAGACCATGTCTCAGCGCACTATTGTCTTCGAGAACAACCCCGTTGTCTAATTTACTCACAAGAACAAGAGCATTTCTATGATTTTGATGTCCCATCAACACACTTTGGGGCCCATAATTGCTAGGATTGCCTTTGGTCCCTTTCTGATGAACAGCTATCATAACGCTCTTTTCGGGACCTTTGGAGAACTCGCCATACATGTTTATATTAAGAAAATAAGTTTTGGCAGGACAAGGGCTCACCAATTATGATTATCGAGAAATTATTCTGGGGGTAGCATATCTTCACCTGTGGCTTGATTATGCTCCAGAGACATGGCAAATCTTGTTTCAGGGGGCAGCCATGATGGTATTCAATAGAAGAGCTGGATTTTGAGTCCAGCGGCACCCTGGAGACAGTAAGGTTTTTGAGAGTCGAATCTCCTCCTCCCTCCCAGTCAGTTATCTAACAACAGTTATCTACCCCAAACACCTTGTAGGTCTCTAAGGAGGTACTGGACTTGAATCCAGTTGATAAATCTTAACATCTTGTCAGGGATGCTCTAGTCTGATCCTGCAGTGAGCAGGGGGTTGGACTAGATAGCCTGTAGGGCCCCTTCCGGCTCTGTGACTCCATGATTCCAAGTGAGAAGAAGACAACATAAGAATGTAAGTAGAGCCCGCTGGATCAGACCAGGGGTCCATCTAGTCCAGCTTTCTGTTTCCCACAGTGGCCAACCAGTTGCCCTGGAAGGCCAAACAAAGAGGGACTAGAGGCCGAGGGCCTCCCCACTGCTGCCTCCCAGCTCTGGTATGCAGAGGTTTGCTTCCTCTGTAGATGGAGGCTCAGCTCAGCATGACGAGTGGATGCTGATGGACCTCTCTTCCATGAACCTGTTAAAGCTGTCTATGCTTACGCCATCAATACTATGGCAGCCAGACCGCCTGCTGTGGTGGAAAGTCTCCTGCTGGCAGCTTCATTTGAGCATCAGTGTGTGTGTGTGTGGGGGGGGAGAATAGTGGTATGTCATTGTCAGGGTTGCCAGCCTCCAGGTGGTGGCTGGAGATCCCCCCACTATTACAACTGATCTCCAGATGACAGAGGTCAGTCCCCCTGGAGGAAATGGCCACTTTGAAGGGTGGACTCTATGGCATTATATCCTACTGAAGTCCCTCCCCTCCCCCAAACCCCACCCTCCTCAGGCTCCATCTCCAAAATCTCCAGGTATTTCTCAACTCAGAGCTGGCAGCCCTAGTTGTCATGCCAGTTCTGGGGGAAACCTGGCAGTGGCGTAGGTCAGCTCTGGGAATCACTGGAAACTCTATGGAAACTGCAGCGATCCCCACAGCTACCCTACACCACTGGCCAGTTTTCCCCCAGAAGTGATGTAATGATGTTGCCAACATCACCAATGCCGTATGTCCCCCATGTATTCCCACCCCCACGCCTCTCATTGGCTGCCAGGCTAGGCCTGGAAACCCTAAGCTCTGCCTCCTCTGCCAGTAAATTCTGTAGTTTAAGAACTTGTTGATCATAGATTTTTTTTTCTTTTTTTCTGTCTTGAACCTATTTGGGTGTCCCTAAGTGCTAGTATAGGGGTGTCGAACTCATTCGTTACAAGGGCCGGATCTGACATTGTTGTTGTTCAGTCACACAGTTGAGTCTGACTCTTCACAACCCCATGGACCACATTCACACCAGGCCCTCTGGTCTTCTGTCGTGCTCCAGAGTTTGCTCAATTTCATGTTCACTGCATCGATAACACTGTCTAACCATCTCGTCCTTTGCCGTCCCCTTCTTCTTCTTTGACCTTCAACCTTTCCCAGCATCAGGGTCTTCTCCACTGAGTGTTCCATTCTCACTGGGTGGCCAAAGTATTTGAGCTTCAGCTTCAGGATCTGGCCTTCCAGGGAACAGTCAGGGTTGATTTCTTTTAGGATTGACTGATTTGTTCTCCTTGCAGTCCAAGGGACTCTCAAAAGTCTTCTCCACCACCATAATTCAAAAGCATCTATTCTTGGGGCTTCCGGTTTATGGCGACTTGCTCTTGGACATGTCTCATTGATCCTTTGATGGAGACGCACCAAGCTGAGGTGTTCAGGAGGGGTCTTGGTTGGTTCCAGACCCCCAAGGAGTCTCTGTGGGCAACTCCCAGCCTGGGGAGCCTGGATAAGCCTCTCCCAAGGCAATGGCTGAGGGATTGAGGCTTTCCCATTCCCCAGAGGTTCTGACGCCAAGGAGCCAGTATGGCAACCAGAGCCCACCTCCAGACAAGTGGACAAAAAATAAGCAAAAGTAACCCTGGCAACAATCAAACTTGCCTAAACAGTGAGTCAATCAAACTTCTACATAAGCGAAAAAGTCTCGGTGTGCTAGATTGATCTGAGAAGGAGTGGCGGGTGGGGAAAGGTTGGAGATCCACCCCCAAAAAAATGGAGCGGTGCATAAACGACATAGAAAAGAGAAAAAGAATGGAACTAACCACACAAGACTCTTTCCAAGCTTGAAAGCTACATTTTAAGCCAAGAAATGTTGAATTCAGAGAAAGTTTACTTTAAAACTAAAATTTTTCTTCTTTGTAAAGAAATGGCTGGGAGAGCAAGGCAAATGGCGGCAGATAAGAAACTTCCTCCAGGAAGTTCAACACCAACAACTCCCACCAAGGTACAGGAAGTGGCTGCAGACTTTCCCAATATGCTCACAGCAGCATTGCGCCCTCTGCTGGAGCAGATGTCAACTACCAACCCCAAGCTGGACTCCGTTCAAAATCAGCGGGTGCACACAAAAGGATCAAGAAAGTTGAAACAAGGACTATTGATATTAAGCAAGAATTGGAAGAAGTTAAAAAAGAAAGAAACACGGATAAAAATCAATTGCTCCAACTTCAACTGGAAAAATCTATGCATGTTCTACGCTTCCAAGGAGTTCCTAAAGAGAAGGGAGAAGATTTAAAAACAATGTTAAGTGGAGCGATCAATTTCGGATCTTAAACAAGAGGATCTTGGCATATCATACATATCCTCATTTTATAAGAAAAAATAAATTACAAAAGATTTGAACTTAGTGTAACCAAACTCTCTCTTAACAGAGGTTTGAACTCTCTGTTTTCTTATTTTCTATTGCTATTACAGGAGTGATTTATGTAACTTAATGCAAAATTCTTGTCTTAAGTTGTTGTTGTTCAGTCGCACAGTCGAGTCCGACTCTTCGCGACCCCATGGACCAGATTACGCCAGGCCCTCCTGTCTTCCGCTGTCCGCTGAAGTTTGCTCAATTTCATGTTCATTGCATCGATGACACTGACTAACCATCTCATCCTTTGCCGTCCCCTTCTTCTTTGCCCTTCAATCTTTCCCAGCATCAGGGTCTTCTCCAGTGAATGCTCCCTTCTCATTTGGTGGCCAAAGTATTTGAGCTTCAGCTTCAGGATCTGGCCTTCCAGGGAACAGTCAGGGTTGATTTCTTTTAGGATTGACTGATTTGATCTCCTTGCAGTCCAAGGAACTCTCCAGCACCATAGTTCAAAAGAATCTATTCTTCGGCGCTCGGCCTTCCTTATAGTCCAACTCTCGCAGCCATACATTACTACGGGGAATACCATTGCTTTGACCATGCAGACTTTTGTTGGCAAGGTGATGTCTCTGCTTTTTATCATGCTGTTTAGGTTTGCCATCGCTTTCCTCCCAAGGAGCAGGCGTCTTTTAATTTCATGGCTGCAGTCACCATCTGCAGTGATCTGGGATCCTAGGAACGTGAAGTCTGTCACTACTTCTACGACTTCCCCTTCTATTTGCCAAGGAGTGATGGGGCCAGATGCCATGATCTTAGTTTTTTTGATGTTGAGCTTCAAGCCCACTTTTGCGCTCTCCTCTTTCACCCTGAGCAAGAGGCTCTTTAGGTCCTCTTCACTTTCTGCCATCAGAGTAGTATCGTCTGCATATCTGAGGTTATTGATCTTTTCCCAGCAATCTTAACTCCGGCTTGTGATTCATCCAGGCCAGCATTTCGCATGATGTACTCTGCATATAAATTAAATAAGCAAGGTGACAATATACATCCTTGTCGTACTCCTTTTCCTATGCTAAACCAATCAGTTGTTCCATATCCGGTTCTAACTGTTGCTTCTTGACCCTTATACAGGTTTCTCAGGAGACATGTGAGGTGGTCTAGCACTCCCATCTCTTTAAGAACCTGCCATAATTTATTGTGATCCACACAATCAAAGGCTTTAGCATAGTCAATGAAGCAGAAGTAGATGTTTTTCTGGTACTCTCTTGCTTTCTCCATAATCCAGCGAATGTTGGCAATTTGATCTCTAGTTCCTCTACCTCTTCGAAACCCAGCTTGTACTTCTGGCAGTTCTCTATCCACGTACTTTTGGAGCCTAGCTTGTAGGATTTTGAGCATGACCTTGTCTTAAGTTAGTGATAGTGTTTTCCCTTGTACCCTTACCTTTAGGTAGTAGGATTTAGTTTATAAAATCAGTAAAATATTGTATATGAAAGGATCTATTCTTCGGTGCTCGGCCTTCCTTATCTGACACATGTGCCACTTTGCCGGGCTGAGCCTTGTGTGCCATAAAATGTAATGCCAGGTAACAGGTAGAAACTGTATAAAGGACAGCAGCTGGTAAGCTCCTAGTTGGTATATCCTTACTGCAAGGCTCCGTGGGCTGGGGTGGGGAGTGCAAAGGAAAACCCACACGGGCAGACTGGAGAGCCAGCAATGGAGCCCTGGGCAGACGCTCCCGCTATGCTCGAGTGCTGCATATGAGGACCTTCCACTATTGGAGTGGCTCCGCACATTCCCCCCCACCCAGCAGTGTTAGTGTTATTGGGGAGTACAAAAAAGCTCCTTCTTTTCACTTTCGCCGCCCCAGGCACAATGTTGACAAACCTCTATCAAGGCCCTTCTTGCACATCTGTCTCAGACTCTCCAGCTTTTCCTCATGTAGAAAAGGTGCTTCAATAGAGTTGCCAACCTGTTATTACAATGGATCTCCAGATGACCAAGATCAGTTCCCCTGGAGACAATGTCTACTTTGGGGGGGGTTCGACACGATGTCATTATCCCCTGCTGAGGTCCCTCCCCTCCCCAGGCTCTATCCCCCAAATCTCCAAGTATTTCCCAGCCCAGAACTGGCAAACCTATTAATCATGGTTGACCTCTTTTGTGATGTAGTGGTTTGGTGTAGTGTACAGTTTGGTATAGTGGTTAAGAGCACAGACACTAATCTGGCAGAACTGAGTTTGACTTCCCACCCCTCCACATACAGCTGCTGGTGTGACCTTGGGTCAATCACAAGTTCTCTTAAGGGCAGTTCTCTCAAAAGAGCTCTCTCATCCCCGCCTATCTCACAGGCTGTCTTGTTGTGGGGAGGGGAAGGGAAAGGAGTTTGTAAGCCACTCTAGGACTCTGAGTGAATGGCAGGGTATAAATCCCATCTCTTCTT
This sequence comes from Gekko gecko, assembly GCA_029375565.1. NCBI lineage: Eukaryota > Metazoa > Chordata > Lepidosauria > Squamata > Gekkonidae > Gekko > Gekko gecko. Next base: position 3,120,629 of record JAPDNY010000008.1, read on the forward strand.
CTTCTTCTTCTTCTTCTTCTTCTTCTTCTTCTTCTTCTTCTTCTTCTTCTTCTTCTTCTTCTTCTTCTTCTGTATTTTTTCCAGCTCTACGAAGTCTTTTTTTTTTTTTTTAGATACAGCAACCAGAACTGCATACAGTATTCCAAATTAGGCCGTGCCATAATTTTATGCAAAGGCAAGCATTGGCCATTTTATTTTCAATCCCTTTCCTAATAATTCCTGGCATGGTGTTTGTCTTTTTCACCGCTGGGTTGCTGTTTTCATCAAGCTTTCCACTAAATCTTTCGGTTTCAGTCTCAGCCGATTCTGGCCCATCAGCGTATATTTAAATTTTTTAATTCCAGGATGCACTTACCCGTGTCGAACTTCATTTGCCATGTTGTTGTCCACTCACCCAACTGACAGAGATGCTTCTGTAGCTCTTCTGCTTAGTTTTCACCATCCTGAATAATCTGGCATTGTCTGCAAACTTGGCTATTACACTACTCACCCCTAATCCCAAATCATTTATGATCAACATAAATAGCAGTGGCCCCAGTACTGATCCTTGTGGGACCCCACTACTCACTTCCCTCCATTGCAAGAGCTTTCCATTTATTCCTACTCTCTGCTTCCTTTCATTCAGCCAACTTTTAATCCATAACAGGACCTGTCCCCTTATCCCATGACTGCCAAGCTTACTCAGGAGCCATTGGTGAGATGCTTTGCCAAAAGCCACTTGGAAGCCCAAATACAGAATGTCTACTGGATTGTCCTTATCAACATGCTTGTTATCCTGCTCAAATAACTCCAAGTGGTTGATGAGGCAGGACTTACCTTTGAAGAAGCCATGCTGATTTTCCCTCAGCAAGGCTTTGGTCCTTGATGAGCCAGTTTGGTGTAGTGGCTGAGTGTGCAGACTCTAATCTGGGAGAACCAGGTTTGATTCTCCACTCCTTCACTTGCAGCTGCTGGATGACCTTGGGCAAGCCATAGTTCTGTCAGAGCTCCCTCAGCCCCACCTACCTCACAGGGTGTCTGTTGTGGGGAGGGGAAGGGAAAGGAGTTTGTAAGCTGCTCTAAGACTCTGAGTGAAGGGCGGAGTATAAATTCAATCTCCTCCTCCTCCTCCTCCTCTTCTTCTTTGTTCTGTTTTTGATTAAAGTTTCTTCTAGTTTTCCTGTTACAGGTGTTACGCTAACTGGCCTGTAATTTCCTGAATCCCCTCTGGACCCCTTTTGAAAAACCGGATGACATTTCCTGTTTCCCAGCCATCTGCCGCAGAGGCCAATTTTCCCAAACCTGTGAGTGGTGGGGGTGGAAAGCGCTGTCAAGTCGCACCTCGGCTTTCCAGTCTCCAGGTGGCGGCTGGCCGTGTTCCCTCTCAGCTGTGCAGGTGAGCAGCCAGGCCCTTGACACAGGAAGCCCTGCTGAGCAGCAGTCTGGAGCCGAAGGTCTCGTGGAATCACAACTGATCTCCAGGCAACAGAAATCAGTTCACCAGGGGAAATGGCCACTTTGGAACATGGAGTTCTGTGGCATTGTGGAGTCCCCCCTCCCCAAACCCTGCCCTCCCCAGGCTCCACTCCCAAAATCTCCAGGATTTTCTCAACCCAGAGATGGCAACCCTGACCAAAACTAACTTATGGCAATGCCACAGGGTTTTAAAGGCAAGAGATGTTCAGAGGTGGTTTGTCGTTGCATTGGCTTCCTTGGTGGTCTCCCATCCAAAGGCTAACCAGGGCTTCTGAGATCTGACGCGATCAGGCGTGCCTGGGCCATCCAGGTCAGGGCAAACCTGTCAGTAGATCGATATATTTCCCTTTCAGTTCTTTAAGAACCTCAGTTCCGTGCCACCCGGACCTGCAGAGTTATCAGTTTTCAATTTGGCGAGTAGTGCCAGAACTTCGTCTCTCATCATCTCAATTTGACTCCGTTCTTCAGACACCTTTTCTGAAAGCAGTGGTTCGAGCATGGGTACACACCCCACAGCGTCTCCGCCATTTCCCCATCTTCCTTAAGCAATCCAGCGTCCGAAGGAAGTGTGCGTGCACACGAAATCTTACACCTAGAATTAAACTTTGTTGCTCTTAAAGGTCCAACGGGACTCAAACTTTGTTCTGTCGCTTCAGACCAGCACAGCCACTCACCTGAATCTATCTTTTATTCCTTTGTTACCCAAAGGCCCAACCTTGCTGGTTTCATGTTCCTGATATATTTGAAGAACCACTTACGGTTTGTCTTGTTTTTGGCCATCTGCTCCTCAAATTCTCTTTTTGCTCTGTGTCAGAACGCACCTACACTGGCCTGCAGGCCCCGTTCCGCCCTGCCCTCCTAGGGGTTCCCAACTCCCTGGAGGGGCTTTTCTTTTGCTCTCAGGGTAGCTCGCTGCCACCACCTCATCGATGTAGGGATTTCTCACTGGGAGGATCAGGACCCCCCAGCCCCCCTTCCAGCTCTGAAGCCTTGCCACTTAACATTTGTTTTGTCAGAACCAGTGCTCCTTTCTGTTCCCTTTGACTGGGGAAACCTTCCCCTTCTTAAAAGAAGCCTTTTGCCTTTTATGGCTTCCTGGATTTGAGTCATCAACCATGCAGGCATCCTTTTATACCTGGTAGTACCGTTCCTCATTTAAGGTTCGGGCCTCCATTTGTGCACTCTTCTGTAGGTAGTTTTATTTTTACAAACAAACAAAACCAAAAAAAATATACAATACATTATTGCAATTATACATAGACGATCGTCTTACATGGACACAAACATAAGTATAGACATCAACACAAGGTTTGCCAGGTCCCTCGGCTGGGTGGGCAGGGGATGAGGGGGTACCCTTACTGGGAGGGAAGAAAGAAGAAGCAGGAAATAAATGTGACATGCCTACATCTCTTCTGGGTGACGCTGGAACGTCATTTGTAAAGGGACCAGGATTATGACCTGACCTCCCCACATCAGACAGCCCTTGTACGCTGATAGCTTGTCCTTCCAGGAGGAGAACGGCATGAATTCAGAGCCCCCACTGGCCACTGGCCACCCCTTCACCACCCAGTCCAGGACCCGGCAGAGGATGTGATCCTTGGCAGTGAGGCAGGCCACCTCCCAGAAATGGACCGGCCAGTCAGGAAGGGCCTCCAGCAGCGCCACCTGGTGCACCAGAGCGGGGTCGGGGTCAGAGGTGGGCAGGGGAAGGTAACTGAGGGCATCCGCATGGCCCATGGCCTTCCCAGGCCAATGGACGAGTGAGTAGGAGTACCTAGCTAAAAAAATAGACCACTGGAGCACCCAGGGGGAGACCATCTGGGGCGTCTGACGATCGGGGGCCAGGAGGCCCAGGAGGGGGTTGTGGTCAGTCAACACAATGAAGGGCCGGCCATACAGCTAATGGTGGAACTTTTTCACCCCTGCTACTATCGCCAGCGCTTCCTTGTCGATCTGCACATAGTTGTGCTCCGCTGGCAACAATGTCCTGGAATAGTACACGACAGGGACTTCCTGCCCATTGGCCAGACGGTGGCCCAGAGCTGCCTCGATGCCATAGGGTGAGGCATCGCAGGTGAAGACCACCAGTAGGGCCTCATTGAAATGGGATAGCACAGCACTGGAAGTCAGCAGGTCCTTGACCGCCTGGAAAGCAGTGGTGTGAGGGGGCCCCCAGGCCCATGGAGTGTTCTTGTCTAGCAACCGGTGGAGCGGCTCTGCCATCGCAGCCCTGAGGGGAAGGAAAGAATGATAAAAATTGAGCAGGCCCAGGAAAGCCTTGCAGCTCCGACTTGGATGTGGGCGGAGGGGCTTCGGTGATTGCCTTTATTTTGTCATCCATGGGGTGGATGCCCTGGACATCCACCATGAGGCCCAAGAACTCGACACGCGGCACACCCAGGAGACACTTCTCACATTTGAGCGTCAGTCTGGCCTTATTCAGGGTGCATTTGTAGTCCACACAGATACAGACATCCCCGTTGGGCTTTACCAGGGTAACAATCGGCATCTCCCATCGTGCATGGGAGATGGCTTCTATCACCCCCTGTGCCACCAGGCAGTCCAGCTCGGCCTCGATTTTGGGGTTCATTGCCAGCAGGGGGGGTGGGCCTTAGTGTGGATGGGCCGGACATTAGGGTTGAGCTCCAGTGAGATGGGGGGCCCAGTGTAGCAGCCCAGCATGCTGTCAAAAACCAGCAGGAACTCCTCGCAAACTCCAGAGGCCGGACCTGATTTACCCCATGACTGTAAGGCCCAGCAGGCCGAACCAGGAGAGTCCTAGTAGACTAGTGAGATGGCCCTCCATCATGAGCAGTTCCAGACAGCCTTTAAACCTGTTGTATTACACCTGGAACCTGCCCCAGCCCCGGATTGTCACAGGGTTCTTGTTAAAGTCCCATAAAGATAACCCATGCGGCTTCCACAGGAGGAGTCCCCCTGTGGGCATAGCATGCACAGCGTGGCCATGGAGATGATTGAGAAAGATAAACCCATGTCCACCTCCATCCTACAGGGGGGACCCCTCTATCAGGACTGTAACATGCAGCTTATTTGGGCTATCGGGGGGCAGGTTACATACCTGGTGCAGCTGGTGGTGGGCCATGAGGGTGTGAAGGTCCAACGACTCCTGGTGGATGGACGTCTTCTGGCACTGCCCTTTTGAGCGGCACACACGGGTGATGTGGCCTTGCTTGTTGCAAGTCCTGCAAATGATGTCCCGGAATTGGCAGGTCCGGCTCTCGTGGGCATCCCCGCAGCTGGTGCAGGGAGTCGCGGGAGCCAAAGGCTTGCTGGCCGGGGTCCCAGACGCTCGGGAATGTCAGTTTGTTGGGCAGTGGAGCTGCAGGACCTTCTCCTTGTCTGAAAGGTGTCGATGCCACACGAGCTTAGGAGCAGGGCCTTTCTCTTACCAGCGTCTGTCACATCGTGGTATGTGAAGTGGTTCTCCAAGGTCTCCAGCCAGATCTCCCATTTTTCAGGCCAGGTGACATCGAAGGTGGTGATGTTACCGTGCATTGCAGCCATCTTGGGAACTCCACGAGGCAGGAGGGATCCAGAGGTGGTGGGACACAATGCTTCATAGGACTCGTCCGAGTCGGAGAGCACTAGGAGCAGTGTGGTGCGCAGTGACCGAAGAAAGCACAGCGGGAAGCATTGCTCTCAGCGTTGGGGTGCGATGCAGTGCTTGGCTTGCTGGTTGTTGTTCAGGCGGGGATGAATCCCACCTTCATCACCACTGAAAAATACTGAGACTGATGCGTCGTTGAGTGAAATCAGCTCATACTTTATTTAGGGTTCAGGAACAAGACAACTAGCCGGCTCGCAGGGCGGCTTATATCCTAGAGCAAAACCCTTGTGGATGAGAGTTCCACAGGTCCCGGCCGGGATCCTAGCCCTCTGATTGCCACGAGTTAGGATCCACTTGGGCCATTGTCTCCCGGAGTGAAGCTCGAAGGCTTCGCATGACTGCATGGAGACCTAGCCTCTCACACAGTCGGGTCTAGATGCATTACACTGACAGAGGGGCTGAGAGAGCTGTCAGAGAACTGCTTTTGAGAGGACAGCTCTGACAGAACTGTGACTGACCCAAGATCACCCAGCGGGCTTTATGTGGAGGAGTGAGGGAATCAAAGCCTGGTTCTCCCAGACTGGAGTCCACCCACTTAACCACTACATCAAACTGGCCTCTGGAGGTTATGCTGAGAGTCTGCAGCTGTCCCAAGGTCACCCGGCAAGCTTCACGGCTCACCCAGGCCAAGGGCTGCTGGGCACCCTGGCAACCAGCGTGCGTGGAGGGGGGTTACCAGAAGGAAAACTAGACCTATGCCTGTAATGTGGGGAAACTCCAGTATCTGGGCAAAAATGATGGTAGAAGTCATTTTTACCGTAGAGTTTTTGCCCAAATACCAGAGTGTCCCTGTATCACTGGCAATGTGATGATGTCATTTCTGGTGTGCACTGGAAGTGACATTCCTTCATTGCCAGCTACACAGGCCAAGGCCTAGTTTTCCTGCCCATAATTCCCCTGCCAGCCAGCTGATTGATGCTGGAGGATGGCCCCCGGAATGGGGATCCCCCACCCCCAACTGAGGCCAGGCAACCCAACCCTGGTCTCCTGTATTCTAGTCCGACAACACAGTATCCACTACCGATGCTCCCTCTGAGCTGTGGAGTCCTGTGAGCAAAAATTCTACTTTGTGAGCTCCTGGCATTAAAGTGGTGAGCGAGCAGTTAGTCTGCTCTGGAGCCATCCTTCCCGAGCCGAGACAAAAAATGTGTGAGCCGGAGGCTAAAAAGCTGTGAGCTAGCTCACACTAACTCAGCTTAGAGGGGACACTGCCCACTACACCACACAGCAAAAGTTGTCTGCTTGGAAGGATTTTCGTAGCATCTTATTAACGCTCCCACTCACTTCCTCCGCCTCTGTGTCTATTGCCTACAATTAAGCAAGGCTGGTTGGAAGGTCTGACTTCTGTAACTGTGCTGTTTGTGGGAAAGATCCCGTTACCCGTGAAAATAGTTCCAGTCTGCTGAATATGTGTTATTTTCTCAATTTTGCAGATGAGGAAATGGAAATAGTCTTAGCAGGGTGAGATACGGAGGCCACCCAGCAAGTGTGGCAAACCCTCCCATGAAATCTCTCTGGCTCCCCGACAATCTTTCTCCTCAGCTTCCCCTCGGAGGACAAGGCCTTCCTTTCCTTGCAAACCACCCCGGAGCAGGCTGGCATCAGCAGAGGCAGCTCCGAGAAGCCTCAGGAATGCTCTGGGTGTGATTTTTTTCAAGGCACCGCGGGGCCATCCAGCCGGCTGGAAAGAAAGCGCTTCCAATCCAAACAAGATAGAGAAGCTCACCGAGGAAATCTGGAGTGTAATTTGGGGGCACGTCTGTGTCAGTCTCTCCCTTTTCGTCACTGAATCCCCGTGTCTGAGGGAGCCGTTATTTAGCTACTTATCTGAACCTTTAAAAAAAAAAGATTCAAAATGTTTATTTGATTTCCTGACCCATACGTGAAGAGGCCTCATACTGCACCTGAGGCCGATTTCGCACAAGGAGCTGCGCCGCCGTCACGCCTCCCTTTGCCCTGTTTCCATTGGTCAATTTCCCACTCGAAGCCGCGCGGCCGCATTTTGACCCGTGGCTTCGCCCAATTTTCCCCACAGTTTCGTGATCCTTGTTAAGTGGAGATGCCAGGGACTGAACCCAGGATCTTCCACATGTCAAGCAGAGGCTCTTTCACCGAACCACAGCCCGTCCCATAATCGAGGCCGATATTGTCTACTCAGACTAATAGCAGCTCTCCAGAGTCTAAAGCAGAGGTCCTTCACGTCACCTACTTCTTAGTCCTTTTTAACTGGAGATGTCGGGGACTGAACCTGGGACCTTCTGCATGCAGAGCAGAGGCTCTTCCACTGAGTCGCAGCCTCCAGTTCCCAAGCCTTCCCTGCCAGATCATCAGAGATACTCAGACATTCCGTGGTTCTGCTTACGGTCTGTTCACCCATCATGAACAAGGAGCTCATTTCTCATCCATCACTTTGGCATTTTGACTATCTGAAGAAGTGAGCCATGACTCACAGAAACTCATATTGAAATAGAAGAGGAGAAGAAGAAGAGAAGAAAGAGACCCGAAAGAGTCTCAGAGCGGCTTACAATCTCCTTCCCCTCCCCACAACAGACACCCTGTGAGGAAGGTGGGGCTGAGAGAGCCAGTTTGGTGTAGTGGTTAAGTCCGTGGACTCTAATCTGGGAGAACTGGGTTTGATTCCCCACTCCTCCACTTGCAGCTGGGTGACCTTGGGCAAGCCATAGTTCTGTCAGAGCTGTTCTCTCAAGGACAGTTCTGGAAAGAGCTCTCTCAGCCCCACCTACCTCCCAGGGTGTCTGTTGTGGGGAGGGGAAGGGAAAGGAGTTTGTAAGCCACTCTGAAACTCCAAGTGAAGGGCGGGGTATAAATCCAATCTCTCTTCTTCTTCTTCTTCTTCTTCTTCTTCTTCTTCTTCTTCTTCTTCTTCTTCTTCTTCTTCTTCTTCTTCTTCTTCTTCTGAGAACTGCTTGTGAGAGAACAGTGCTGAAAGAACTTGTAACTGACCCAAGGTCACACCAGCAGCTGCATGTGGAGGAGTGGGGAATCAAACCTGGTCCATGCTCCTAACCACTATACCAAACTGTGCCACTGGACTTGAGTGATAGGTGAACCATCCTCAACTTTATACAAAATGGGTTTGGCATTTACAAGCTATTCACAGGTCTTACCAACTGCATTAATCCAATCTTAGCTATACTCAGGGCTCTTTTTGTTGCAGGAACTCCTTTGCATATTAGGTGACATACCCCTAATGTAGCCAATCCTCCAAGAGCTTGCAGTAGCCCCTGTAAGAAGAGCTCTGTAAGCTCTTGGAGGATTGGCTACATTAGGGGTGTGTGTCACCTAATATGCAAAGGGATTCCTGCTACGAAAAGAGCCCTGAGAAGTGTGTATCTACACAGGCTAAGTCACTCAGTTCTTGCTTACACCTCGAATTAAACTTTCTTGGCCTTGAAGGTGCCACTGGTCTCAAACTTAATTCTCACATTTGTTTGTTGACTCTTGTATCTGTATGTTAATTTGCTGCTATTCACAGGTCTCACCAACTGCTTTAATCCAGTCTTAGCTATACTTATCTCTCAGTTACTTATGCATCTTGACTCTAATTAGCCCTTCTTGGCAACTAAACGCCCACCCCCATCTATATGTAATGGTTGGGGAAGTCTTATCTCAGCGTAGCTGAAGAAATGTGCAGGCACACAAAGGCTTATATCTAGAATTAAACTCTGTTGGTCTTAAAGGGGCCACTGGAGTCAAACTTTGTTCTGTTGCTTCAGACCAACACGGCTGCTCACCTGAATCTCACAACAACCCTGTGAGGTAGGTTAGGCTGAGCAGATAAGACTGGCCCAAGGTGAGCTTCCATGGCAGAAGTTCTCCAGATCCTTCTCTGACACTTTAACCACTATACCAGGCTGCTTCCATGTGTCTGCCCTCTCCCGTCATTTTTTTTTTTTTTTTTTTTGCTGTTGAAAGTGGTATGGGAGGGAAGGCTGAAGCCCTCCCTCCTTCAGAAGAAAACCCTCTTTTGAAGATGAGAAGACATGAAATGCAAGTTGGGTTGAGGAAACCTCCATTACCTGACTTGCGCTTTACCTCTCTTGTAATGAGACACAGCATGTACAATTATAACAGAAATCTGATAGTCACTTCCATTGGTTTCAATCAGAAATACATTTCTTGACATAACTGATGGAATCAGGATTGCGCTATTAGTCTATTAATGTCTTCTGGGAGGAAGGGCTCAGTCAGGGATGTCAAACATGCAGCCCGCGGGCCAGATCAAACCCTTGGAAGTCCCCATTCTGGCCCATAAGGCCCTGGCTGTTTCCTGCTTCCTTTCCCAGTTCTCTTGCTGCCACCACATCACAGCTTGCTTTACTAGTCTCTCTCAATAACACAGGAGAGATAGATAGGCAAGCCTCTCCTATTCGATTGAGGGAGTCTTGTAAAGAACTGGCTGAGGCTTCTCTTCCTCCTCCTCCTCCCAGGGGAGGTAGGGAACAGCCAGAGCTTGCTTCCTGGCCAGACTGCAGGAGACAAAGGGAAGCCTTTCTTTCCTTCCACTGGCTGAGGCTCCTCCCTGAAGAGAGGGAGGGAACAAGGGAGAGCTTGCTTTGCTGGGCTGCCTTAATCACATGGGAAACATACCAAGCATCTTTAAGACCAACAAGATTTTGTTCAAGGTATGAGCTTTTCTGTGCCTTGCTACAGTGTGTGTGTGTTTTGTTGGGCTCTTTATGCCAGGGCTTTCCTGGGTGCAACTGGGTTCCCTTCCCCTTTTCACTGTATTCATGCCCTCATGATCCAATCTTTCTCAGTAAGAAAGCAATGTGAACTGTTTTAGAGAAGGAATAACAACAAGCCAGTGAGGTGGATTAGGCTGAGAGTATGTGTCCAGACAAAGTTCACCCAGCACATTTCCTTTGTAGGAAATTGTACTTATTTCTCTGGGGAAGAGTATAGTTTTGTAGACAAAAACATGTCCCCCAGTCTGTGTCAGGATGCCTCCTCATGTTCTTGACTAGCACATGAAGCAACTTATGTACAAAAGGATGAAATGCCCAGCCATTTCATGTTTCCCCCTGCGTCCTAGGCTCAGAACACTGAGCATGAGATTTCTATAATGAATGTCAATAAATCAAAAGTAGGTTTGCAGCTTACAGATAGCCATCTAATAAAGGGACAATATTAAAAACCTAGTTGAAACTTATAATATACAAAAATATATTGCGTATTATATTGTATAACATACGAAAATAGATTTTGTATAATATACAAAACAATATTGTATATTATAAAATATGTGTCTTGCTGCTTAACCTTCCTTTTCTTCGTCCAATATTCACTTATAGGTTATCTTATCGTAATATGTATTAAAGTTACGGAAATGCGTCAGGTCATGTGTATTGGCCCTTGTGTTTAGGCCATCTTCACTTGTTTACGAGGCTTTCATTGGGCCCTTATATGTTTTTAACTGTCTTTCTAATAAATACATGTATTTTTGTATAGTATAAGTTTCAACTAGATTTTTAATATTGGCTCTTTATTTGACTTCTTTCTTACCTTTGTGGTTCTTGATTCCAGTTTTTGGGTCAGGTTTGTTTTCCCCTAACCGTGTCTTACTGCTTACAGATACACATCTGAACAGCATACTCAGGACTGCTACAGCACAGACAGTTTGATGCAATAACTCAGAGCAAGAGGTGCAAGTTATCAGAGACTGTTAAATTGACAAAATATTGCAAGAGTGCTAGTGTTTTAAGCATGTTTTATTTTAACAAATCTTTAATTTTGTTTGTCTGTGTCTTTTATCTCCACTACCTGGCGTTACATTTTATGACACACATGGCTCGGCCCAACAATGTCTCATTTATGTCAGATTTGGCCATCATACAAATGAGTTCAACGTCCCTGGGCCAGATCTTGTCTTTGCAGAAACCTCCTCTTCATCACAAGCCCATGGACAAATCTTTAAAGTTTCCTTTTTTTCCCCTTACAAACTCAACGTTATTATCCGTATCAAGGCAAATATGTATATCTGTTCATAACTGTACACGTTTAAAGAGTGGAAGCCCTTTCTACCCTAACTTTAGTCAAAGCTCTGCACTTTGAATTGCTATGGGTGATATTTGTTTCTTGTTTATTTAAAAATTGTAGTCTACCTCTTAGTATGTTCAAGGCAGCCAACAGCCAATTCATTTTAAAAAAAACAATAGCATTTAAAACACACTCGCACATGAATTAAAAATGAGGCAAACTACAGCTATCACTTCTCCCTGGCTACAGGTTGCTAAACAACCCCGCATCTTGGAAGCAAATGTCGGCTGAAAAAGAGTGGCTTTCAGAGAGGCAACAAGGATGACTCCTGCCTCTCCTCTGGAAGCCCCTTCTAAAGAACAGGTGCCACAACTCGGCACCCGGTCAATGCAGCAGCAGCAGCAGATGGAGGGCAAGGGCTGCAAGGAAGCCGCATAATCGTGTGCGAAAGCATTGTGATTGTGCAAATCAGGCACAACTGAGTTCACTCGGATGCAGTTGGTACAGTCAGGTCCTGGCTTGCAACTGGCCAGCCAAACACGACCTGAACTTGTGAGTGACGGAAGATTTAAAATCTGCGGGAGGGCCTACTCTGCTTGGGCTTGTCCAGGCAGATACGCATTACAGTCCATGGGATCAACTACTGGAAAAGAAAATGAAATGCCTAGGAATAGCAAATGATATGATTAAAAACACCAAAACTAAAGGCATTAGAAGACAAATTAAAAAATCTGTACGGAAATTGGATGTTACAAGTACGTCTGTTAGGGCGCGCAGGGTGTGTTCGACAGTCCGTTTGGGAATTGCCCTCCCGACGCAACTGCCGAAATATTTTTTATCAATCGACAGTCCCAAAACTAAGAAGAGCTTTTACTTTGGCAAGACTGAATGTTCTTCCCTTGACACTTTTGGAGGGCAGTTATAATAAAGTACCATACTCTAATAGAACAACTGAAACCACTGAACATATGATTATGGAGAAGCCCTGTATTCGATGAGCTGAGGGCTAATTCAGTCACCCCTTTACTTAAAGATACGGAAATGCTAAATGTGCAAGCCCAGGTGTCATGGCTACTGTTGGACACCAATGATTGTGTCACCCCCGCAGTGGCAAAATTCATAGGCGCAATAATCAAATATAAGAGAAATAATATTTTCTTTGGTTCTGATTTCTGCTTAAGGTGATAGCCGTATGAGCAGTACTAGATAGATAGATGGTAGATGGGTAGATGGGTAGATGGATGGATGGATGGATGGATGGATGGATGGATGGATGGATGGATGGATGGATGGATGGATGGATGGATGGATGGATGGATGGATGGATGGATGGATGGATGGATAGATAGATAGATAGATAGATAGATAGATAGATAGATAGATAGATAGATAGATAGATAGATAGATGGATGGATGGATGGATGGATGGATGGATGGATGGATGGATGGATGGATGGATGGATGGATGGATGGATGGATGGATGGATGGATAGATAGATAGATAGATAGATAGATAGATAGATAGATAGATAGATAGATAGATAGATAGATAGATAGATAGATAGATAGATAGATAGATAGATAGATGGATGGATGGATGGATGGATGGACGGACGGACGGACAGACGGACAGACGGACAGACGGACAGACGGACAGAGTGACTGAAGATGACCCTTGCAGACAGAGGGTGCAGCCACGTTGCTTGGGGATGTGGCCTGCCATACCTAGTTTCAACCCTTGCTTGTCATGCCTTATTGGAAGTTGTGCTGAACTGGATGGCCCAGGCTAGCCAGCTCTTGCCTAGACCTTGGAAGCTAAGCAGGGTTGGTCCTGATTAGGTCTTGGGTGGGGGACCATGGAGGAAGTCCAGGGCTGTTATGCAGAGGCCAGCAATGGCGAACCACGTCTACGTCTTTTGCCCTGACCCGGATGGCCCAGGCTAGCCTGATGCCGTCAGCTCTCAGAAGATAAGCAGGGTCAACCCTGGGTAGTACTTGGATATGGGAGGCCACCAAGGGAGTCCAGGGTTGCTATGCAGAGGCCGGCAATGGCCAACCACCTCTGTTTGTGTCCTGACTTGAAAACCCCATGTGGGGTCACCAGCTGCAACTTGACAGGACTTTCCACCAAAGGAGGTTACCTGTCAGGATCACTGGAGTGATGTTTCACTGATGAAAGGAGAGGTTCTGTGAAGGAGGGGAGTGTGAGAGTGATTCCTAAAAAGTCTTCACTGGACCCTCCTTTCTCGGTCAAGGCGGTGGCCATATCACTTCAGGCTTTCTCTTATTACATGGATTCTCTTGCCCACTGTGATCATCCAGTGGCCGACTGTCTGCACTGCACTTTCACTGGGAGAGACTGCAGGTCTGCAGGCATAAGATTTTTCCCTGCACTTCTCAGTAGGGCTGCCAGGCTGAGGCAGGGAAATCCCTGGAGATTTGGGGGTGGAGCCTGGGGAGGGCGGGGTCTGGGGAGGGGAGGAAACTCAGCAGGGTAGAGTGCCATAAAGTCCACCCTCCAAAGCAGCCATTCTGTCCAGGGGAACTGATCTTGGTCATCGCCACACATAGGGCAAATAGTCAGGGCAAGTTCTGTGCAGGGAGGCCAGCTGACTGGGTGTCCATCTACCCATCTAAAAGCCTAGTGGAACAGCTCCATTTTACAGACCCCGCAGAACTGTAATAGGTTGTAATTCTGGGTGATCTCCAGCCCACACTTGGAGATTGCAGACCAAAAAGAGAGATCACAGGATGGAAATTGAAAAGAAGCAAACGACCGTGATGTATAGTGCCAAAAAAAAGGTTCTTCACAGACATGTAAATTCTTTTTTCAGTATTCAGTTTACTGGAAGCAATTCACACTAATGGATTTGATGAATGTGACTATGAGATATGACTAGAGTATTTGCCAAATGGTTTAATATTGTAAGTATATTATATAATAGCCAGTATGTACAGCCTTGTGTTACTCTTTTGCTAATATCAATAATAGAATTTTATTTTTGTAAATAGATACAGGTATTTCAACGCCACCCACTTTGATAAAGATATACACGAAACGAGATGTAATATGCATGGTTCGTTGGTGTTGATGGCGTTTGAATTGCTTCCAGTAAAATGCTTCCCAGGGCTCCTTGGCCTACTACCTGATTAGACTCCGGGAGACTCTGAATTTCCTATTCACAAATTCTCCATTCTGAGTTGGCTTCTTTGTTTTGAGTCTGAATTGATCCTAAAAGAGCACCAATCACAGCATTTCATAGGTGTCCATTGTCAGTGCCTGGTTTCAGAAGACCACCACGCCATCTTTTTTTAATCACTGAAAATGTTTCACCCAGGGGAGGGGAGGGGAGGGGCTGTGGCTCAGTGGTAGAACATCTGCTTGGCACGCAAAAGGTCCCCAGTTCAATCCCCGGCATCTCCAGTTAAAAGGGTCAGGTCAGAGGTGATATGAAGGACCTCAACTGGAGAACCCGGAGAGTGCCTGCCAGGCTGAGGAGATGCTGCGGCTGACCCTGATGACCCGGTGGTCTGATTCAGTATAAGGCAGTTTCATGGGCTCATGAGAAACCATCAGTCATACTTGACTTCTCTGCAGCTGCATCCCATATACTGCACATGCATCAAAACATGGTGGTTGCAGATCTGGAGTGGACCGACATTCAGTCTTGTTAGTATTTTGTTTCTGAAGTGTTAAGCACTCCCAAAGACTGCACCTGCCATGGTCTTGGCATTGTAGGACCTGATGTTGTAGGACCTGTGACTGGCATCCTCAGAGGTATAACACAGAGAGTACTCTGTCTTTCTGTGTTATATCTCTGAGGATGCCAGTCACAGCTACTGGCGAAACATCAGATCCTACGACACCAAGACCACGGCCAGACAACCCGGAAAATCTACAACAGTTAATGAAACTCTGGCCGTGAAAGCCTTCGACAACTTTTACATTGTTTTACAGCTTCTCCTGTATTCTTGTACAGCTTACAGCTCTTCAGAAGCAGAGAAGAGCCAGAGTCTTTAAGGTAGTGCCTTAAAGACTAACAAAATGTGTGGTGGGGCATGAGATTTTGTGAGTCACAAAAGCCCGTACCCTGCCACGAAAGCTCGTACCCTGCCAGATCAGTGGCTGCCACAGATTTTGTTAGTCTTTAAGATGCTCCTGTTCTCTTGCTCTTCCCTACTGTTGCAGACAGAGGAACACGGCCACCCATCTTGATCTAACTCTTCAGAAGAGCAAAGATATGATTAAGATGGATTTGGGATGGCATGAAGGTGTAACGTATGGAACAAACAATGTAAATATGTTAAGTAGGATAAATGTGGGGTCGTATGTCAATGTACTGAAGTAGAATACATAACAGTGGCCTCGGTCACACGGAGCATTTGCCCTGCCAAAGGCACAGTAGCCCTGCAGAGTTTCTGGGCGCGATCACACCGGCACATCTGGGAGGCATAGCACTCCCGTGGCCAACCCGTGGCCAACCCGCGGCTTCCGGCGGAAAAGGCAGAGTTAAAAACTACCGGCTAACCAGTACTACCTTCCATTAAATGCGCGGCACCAGCGGGCGTCTGATCAGAAACGCGCTGGTAGCCCGTCACTTCCAGCAGCCATTGGCGTTGGGCGCATGCACTCAAAGGTGGTGCTGCTGCATTGCCCCTCAGGTCCTGCTGCGTTGCCTCACTGGTCTGATCGGCTGCCGGAGGCCTGCAGACAGAGCCGTGGGGGGATGTGAAATCCAGCTACCATGCTTCTTTTTGCTCCACCGCTAAAAGCCTCCCATCCCCTGCGGAGTATCCCGCCTGTGTGACCGGGGCCAGTAAGCAGCTTATAAGCAGTATTCCCTCTAAGCCAAGTTGGTGTGAGCTAGCTCACAGTTTTTAGCCTACAGCTCACACATTTTTGTCTTAGCTCAGGAAGGGAGGGCTCCAGAGCAAACCGATTCATGCAGAAGTCAAATCGCTCGCTCACAACTTTAATGCCAGGAGCTCACAGAGTAGAAGTTCTGCTCACAGGACTCCCCAGCTTAGAGGGAGCATCGCTTATAAGAGAGAACTTCCGTTTCAGCTTGGTGCTGTTAATAAGATATAATGACGAAGTATTTGTACGGGCTTTAGTATGCCCATCTCGTGTCGATGGTGACAGTTCCTTGTTTTAAAATAAAACACACACACAGGCACAAGATATTTTATCATTCCTCCAGAAGATCTGCTGAGGCTAAACACATGGGATCTAGGCTGGCCCACCTGGGGGCGAGATCCCTCCTTGGCCTCCGAATGGAGACTCCAGCCCCCTCCTTTTCACACACACAAACCAAACCGACGTACCCAATGTATTTTCGAAGGTACACGAAATTGTGACTAAATGACCGCATTCAGAGCAAATTATAGAGTGCCTATTGGAAACATCTCCTTTATTTATACTCTCCCCTCGTTTGGTTTATGTTTCAATGTTTCCCCCTTTTCTGGCAACGATTCAGCGTTTCTTGGTTACGACACAAACCCAGCTTGGGCTCCCAAGAACACCACTTAGTGGTTTAAACAAGGCTTTCATTAGCTGACTCCCCGCCCCCCACCCTGAATTGCTGAGCAGCCGTTCCATACCGAAATCTGGGATGTGATTTCAATTACTCTGGGCGCTCCAGGAGCAGCAGACCCAAGCACGTAGAATCTGGGACGTGTCAAGACCAGGACAAGGCTATCGGGCTGGCTTTCGGGTCCTGCAGATGGACGGAGGCACGGCCCTTCTGATCTCTCACGTCTCTCAGGCTGGCAAGCAGAGATGTACATCCTGTCGTCACACTACATTTCCAGTGTAAAAGGGTACAGCCAAATTCAGGGTGCTGAGGCCATGTGCCGACATGCTCGCAGCAGTGGAGCTCAGAGAAGAAGAGGGAGTGATGAACCAGAAGCCACCAAGTGGAGCCACGTCCTTGAAGACACACGAACACATGACGCTGCCTTATACTGAATCGAACATTGGTCCATCAAGCTCAGTATTGTCCACTCAGGCTGGCAGCAGCTCTCCAGGGTCTCAGGCAGGGACCTTACCACCTTATCCTTTGAACTGGAGATGTTGGGTGTTGAACCTGGAACCTTCTGCATGCAGAGCAGAAGCACTACCATTGAAACACAGCTGTTCCTCTAAAGCGGTGCTTCACACATGAACATACATGAAGCTGCCTCCTACTGAGTCAGACCATCAAGGTCAATCTTGTCTACTCAGACTGGCAGCAGCTCTCCAGGATCTCAGGCGGAGGTCTTTTCACATCACCTGCTCCCAGGCTGAGGTCTTTCATATCATTTACTAGCCAGTTTGGTGTAATGGTTAAGTGTGTGGACTCTAATCTGGGAGAACCAAATTGGATTCCCCACTTCTCCTCCACATACAGCCAGCTGGGTGACTTTGGGTCAGTCACAGTTCTCTCAGAGCTGTTCTCTCAAGAGCAGTTCTCTCTCTCAGCCCCACCTACCTCACAAGGTGTCTGCTGTGGGGAGAGGAAGGGAAGGAGATTGTAAGCCACTCTGAGACTCCAAGTGAAGGGCAGGATATAAATCCATTCTCCTCCTCCACCTCCTCCTCCTCTTCTTCTCCTGGTCTTTTCAACTGGAGATGCCAAGGATTGAACCTAGGACCTTCTGCATGCAAAGCAGATGCTCTGTCACTGGGCCACAACCCCTCCTTCCCTCCTCTCTTCTGAAGAAGACGGACCTGTAAGATACAAAACAAGAGAGCTCCATTTAGTTAAAAACTTCCTTCTCACCAGATGTCTCCAGGCACTTTGTCAAGAAGCCACGGCTGTCTCTGTGGCCTTGGGATGATGGGTGGGTGGAATCACCTCTGGTCCTTCCCCAGCTGCAGACTCTCTCTGCTCTATTCCACACATGCGATGGCTTCACATAGTTCCTCTGTGGCAGATCTGGGTGTGGCCGCTGTTGCTAACAGAGTAGTTCTCACTCTCCAGCATGATGAATTGAGCCGCATCACAACCTCGGCCGCATGGGAACCCCACCACCATATGCATGTGCACCTTCAGAAACACTCAATGGTTAGATCAAAGACTGACTGTGAAGCCCTTAAAACTTAAGATAAGAACATAAGAACATAAGAGAAGCCAGTGTTGGGTCAGGCCAAGGGCCCATCCAGTCCAACACTCTGTCACACAGTGGCCAAAAATACCAAGCTCCATCAGGAGGTCCAACAGTGGGGCCAGGACCCTAGAAGCCCTCCCACTGTTGACCCTCCCCAAGCACCAAGAATACAGAGCATCACTTGCCCCAGACTGAGAGTTCCTATCTATACCTTGTGGCTAATAGCCACTGATGGACCTCTGCTCCATGTATTTCTCTAATTTCCTCTTGAAGGCAATTGACTTTTTTTTTACATTTAGCCCAGTACTCTCTCCATTAAGTTCCTATGGAGAAACCAATACAGGACAGGCAGAAGGCATAAGCAACTCTCCCTGAATGCAGACTAAGAGGGTACATTTGCCATTTCAGGTGCCCTGATGTGCATGGCCCTGACCTGGATGGCCCCAGCTAGCCCAAGCTCATGAGATCTCAGAAGCTAAGCAGAGTCAGCCCTGCCTAGTCCTTGGGTGTGAGACCACCAAGGAAGCCCAGGGTCTCCGTGCAAAGGCAGGCAGTGGCCATGCACTTGTGACTGTCTCTTGCCTTGGAAACCCTACAGGGGTCACCATAAGTCTGCTGTGACTTGGCAGAGCTTTCCTTCTCTAATGTGCATACCATGGGCTGGAGGTGCAGCCATTCCAGAAGGTGCAGAATGCAGAGATGCTGTTCTGCTGAAGAAGTCAGGAGGCCAAGGCTGAAGCCCTCCAGATGCTTTGTTTTGCAGCCAGTTGTAGAGGCCACTGTTGCATACCCCTGCCTGAAGAAGAATAAACTCACACGGCCTTGGACATTGCAGCAAGTTAGTCCCTGCCTGGGGTTCAGAGGACGTTGTGTGTGCGTGTTTATGTGTTGTCAAGGGGCTTCAGTCTTACGGCAACCCTGTGAGTCGATGGCCTCTGAAACATCTTCTCCTTAACAGCCTTGCTCAGGCCTTGCAAACTGTAGGTCCATGGCTTCTTTTATTGAGTTAATCTATTTCGTGTTGGGTCTTCTTCTTTGCCTACTGTCTTGAAGCCTTTCCTAGCATTATTGTCTTTTCCAGGGAGTCTTCAGCACAATAGCTTCAGGTTAGTCATTTTAGCTTCTCAGGAGAGTTCAGGATTGATTTGATCTACAAACCACTTATTTGTCTCTTGGAGGTCCATGGTTTCCAGAGTATTCTCTTCCGACACCGCAATTCAAATGAATCCATTTTCTTCCTATCAGCTTTCTTCACTGTTCAGCTTTCACACCCGTACAAAGTATCCTGAACTTGGTCACCAGTGACACGTCCTTACTCTTAAGAAGCTCTTCGAGCTCCTCCATGGCTGCCCTCCCCAGTTTCCATCTCCTCCTGATTTCTTGCTCGCACTCTCCTGCTGGTGGAGCCAAGAAACAGAAAACCTTTATTTCAGTTTCTTCATTATCAGCTGTATAATCAGTTGTGTAATTCCTCAGTCATTGCTACTTTTGTCTTCTTGCTGTTCAGTTGTGATCCCGCTTTGGCACTTTCTGCTCTAACCTTCAGCAGGAGTCATTTCAGGTCTTCACTATTGTCCGCCAGTAATGTGGTGTCGTCTTCAGAGCTAAAACTGTTGATGTTCCTTCCAACTCATTTTCACTCCACTTTCAACTAAATCTAATTCAGCTTTCGTTATGAGATGTTCTTCATATAGATTGAACAGACAGGGGAATAATACACCTGGAGGCCTTAGCATGAACCTCAAAATCTTGAGAGCCACCAAGTTGGTGTAGTGGTTAGGAGCACGGACTCTAATCTGGGAGAACCTGGTTTGATTCTCCACTCTTCTACATGCAACTTGGGTCAGTCATAAGTTCTCTCAGAGCTGTTCTCTCAAGGGCAGTTCTCGGGAAAGCTCTCTCAGCCCCACCAACCTCACAGGGTGTCTGTTGTGGGGAGGGGAAGGGAAAGGAGATTGTAAGCTGCTCTGAAACTCCTTCAGGTAGTGAAGGGCGGGATATAAATCCAATATCTCCTCCTCCTCCTCCTCCTCCTCCTCTTCTTCTTCTCCCTGTCCTCCTCTAAGTGACAGCCTTTCAATCATGTCCCCCCTCCGCCTCCTCTTCTTCAGACTGAACATTCCCAAATCCTTCAGCCTTTCCTCTCCAGGCCCCCAATCATCTTTGTCCCTCTCCTCTGCCCCCACTCCAGTCTGTCCACATCCATTTTGAAGTGAGGCCTCCAGAACTGCATCCAGTACTCTAGGTGCTACCTGACCAATGAGGCGTGCAGTGGGACTAGGACATCTTGCGGTCTGGATGTTACACCTCTGTTGATAAGTTTCACCCATGCCTGACATTTGACACTCTTTAAGATCATACCCTGACTGGGACAGCCCAGGGGACAAGCCCGATCTCATCAGATCTCGGAAGCTAAGCAGGGTCGACTCTGGAAAGTTCTTGGAAGGGAGACCTCCTTCAGCCACCTCTCTGAATATCTCCCAGGCCTCCAGTAGGGGTCAGTCACCAGAAGTTGCCATGACATCCAGGTGCACGCTCACTCACTCACACCCGCACATATGAAAAATACAGGAAAAAAACAAAAGAGATCATGATGACCTGAAAAATTTGTTGTTGTTGTTTTTCCTTTTAAATTTTTTTAAAATTTTATTTACTGTCTTGAGAGTCCACTGACCTGAAGAAGAGTTCTGGGGAACTGGAATGCTTGCACTCTGCTTATGTGTCACTGGGTCATCCTAATAACAGGTATTACATGGATTCAGTTTCTGATCTGCCTTTTTTTGTGGGGAAAGTAATTGAAAGTATGAAGACGCAGCAACTAAATAAATGGCTTTCTGGATGACTCATTGGCCTCATCTGGCGCAGGCGGACTCGTCTGGCTTCAGGCCTGGCTGTGGCACGGAGACTTTAGTTGCTCTGGTGGGCAATCTCTTGTCTATACATGCAGATGTTGCCTCAGTCAGCATTCAGCAGTGGTGAAAAAAGGCAAACTCAGTGGTGGGGATTATTAGGGGGAAATGGCCAATAAAAAAAGCCACTATTGTAGTGCTCCTATATAGATTTATCTTGCGGTCTCATTTTGGAGTACTGTGTACAGTTCTGAAAGTACAGAAGAAGGACTGGAGCTCCTTACATATGAGGGAAAGTTGGAGAGCCCGGGACTTTTCGATCTAGAAAAAAAAGACTGATAAAGGGCAGCATGAAATGATACACAAGGAAATAGATATAGAATCAGGGCTATTTTGGGGCAGGAACGCACAGGAACGGAGTCCCGGCTGGCTCCTGAGTTGGCCACACCCAGCAGGAACTCATTAGCATAAAAGGCCACACCCAACAGCAGAAACTCATTAGGATTGGCTAAATTAGGGCTGTGTGGCCTGACATGCAAAGGAGTTCCTGCTCCAAAAAAAGCCCTGGGTTTTGACAACAAACAAAGTAAACAGAATAAGAAGCAAAAGGTGGGTGTGGCTGGATGACCACGCTTCTGGTGGCATGGGGGTGTGGCCTAATATGCTAATGAGCTGTGCTATCAGGGGTGTGGCCTATTATGTTAATGAGTTGCTGCTGGGCTTTTTCTACAAAAAAAGCCCTGTATAGAATCATAGAAGTCATAGAATCACAGGACTGGAAGGCCATCTAGACCAGCCTGGAGCAGCCCTGGCAAGTGTTTGTCCACCCACTGCTTGAAGACTGCCAGGGAGGCAGCTGATTCCACTGTTGAACAACTCTGACTATAAAGAAGTTTTTCCTAATGTCCAGCTGGTACCTTCCCACCCTTCATTTCTTTTTTTTTAATTATTTTTATAAATTTTATTGATTAACCAGAACAAAAAACATAAAATATACAATACTCTAATACACTTAATATAAAAACTTAAAACTGAGAAGTTAAAATTAAGAACTTATTTATAATTGGAGAGAAGCGAAGCAGAAGTAACAATTTTTTTTTTTTAACTCAGTTAATTCAAAAACAGGTCATAGTCCTTCCTAGTTGGGATAATATTATTGCACTCGAGATATTCTGTCACCATATTCCACCCCTCTTCCTGACTAGCTTTCCATTTATTTATAACACTTTCCTCAAAGAAGGAATTATTTGTTATTCTACACATTACATACATCTCCCATATTCTATTATACCATTACATCTTTGTAGGCGGTGTATCTGATTTCCAGTGTTTAGCTATTAATATCCTTGCCGCTGCCAACAATATTGAAATCAGTGTTATATATTCTTTTGTCAGTGTACAATCATGTCAAATATCAAACAGCAACACTTTAACATTATAAGGAAAGGAAACATTAACAATTTTTAAAATCTCCTCATAAATTTCCCTCCAAAAGACCTGAATAACTGGGCAATCCCACCATATATGGCAGGGGGTTCCTTTCATTCTGCCCTTCATTTAAATGCATAATTGTGAGTCCTCTCCTCTGCTGCCAACCTGAACAGCTCCCTGCTCTCCTCTTAAGTGACAGCCCTTCAAAGTCTTCAAGAGAGCGATCCTGTCCACCCCCCCTCAACCTCCTCTTATCCAGACTAAATGTTCCCAAGTCCCTCAGCCTTTCCTCACAGGGCTTCTTGGTCTCCAGGCCCCCAATCATCCTCATTGCTTTCCTCTGCACCCCCTCCATTCTGTCCACATCCTTTTGAAAGTGAGGCCTCCAGAACTGCACACAATCCTCCAGGAGCAGCCTGGCCAATGCAGAATACAGCGGGACTTTTTTTCCCTGTCCCATAATACTAGAACTCAGGGGCATCCAGTGAGTTGATTCAGAACAGACAAAAGGAAATGCTTCTTTACACAGAGAATAACTAAACTGTGAAATTCACTGCCAAAGGATATAATGATGGCCACGAGCATGGATGTCTTTTAAAGAGGGATAGACTGATTCATGGGAGTAAAGGTCCGTTAATGGTTAGACAGGAAGGGGAGGCAGGCAGATATGCCTGGTTTCCCTGCCTGATCTTCTCCAGGTGCCCCATGGCTGTGGGGCACCTGGAGAAGATTGGGCTTAGAAGCCAGGTGTTTAATTCCCCCCTTCAGGGGGGCCTGGGCTCCTTACTGCCGGAGCACCGCTCTGGGCGCTCCAGCAGGCAATGACCCCTGATAACTATAGTGACTAAAGGGAACCTCCATAGTAAGAATCAGTAAACCTCTTATGTTTACCTTCCAGGGCTGTGGGTTGACCACTGTGTGAAATGGGATGCTGGATTAGTTGGACCTCTGGTCTGATCCGTTGGGCTCCTTATGGGGCATGGATTTATCAGCAGCTTGTGTTCCTGTAGCCCATGCCATTATTCCTGGAATTACAGCATTTGAGGAGTAGCACTTAAAAGAGTTTTGGCCTTTCTTTTTTTTAAGCTGACCATCTACAGAAAGTGGTTGTGGATAATGTACCTAATGCAAAATGGGAGCCGGGAGGTGAACGTCCAAGGTGCAGAGCAGAGCAGAGTCAAACGAGCCAAGGTCGAGGAACTGAGGGAAACAAGACAGGAGGCAGGAATATGAGCAGGGTGGTGCAGAGCATCGTCAAACTGACTAGTTGCTGGCACGATTTGTCCGCGTGTCAGCAATGACTAAATAGCCCTCCACACTACCAGTAATTAACATGCCCCAAGTACGTCCCGGCTCCTGTTAGTACTCAGGGCTGCCGACCCGGCAGGAATCCACCTCAGCTATCACTGGGGCAACCTCCGAACTCGTTGTGCTGTCAGGTGTGGGGCTTTCTGACTCTGGGAGCTTATCCTCATCCTTAGCTCCTCCACCGGGGGTGCGGGCTCGGGCTCAGCAGAAGCTGTGACAGCTGCCTTTAAAACTTCCCAAGGTTCAGACCGTCTAGCAGCACTATGGAAAGAGGAGACACAGAGCTACTTTGTCCTAGGGATGGGCACAAACCAGCTGACGAACTAAAGTTCATCATGAATTTTGGCCAGTTCGTGGTTCGCAAAGCAATGTTTGCAAACTGAAGAACTGCCACGAACTTCCACATATTTTGTTGCAGTTTGTGGCCATTTGTGAAGAGCAGAAAAACTCTTCACAAAAAAACTGCTGAGTGGTGAAAAGCCACAGGGAGCAGAAAGCATAGGGTTAAACTTTAAATGGCTCACGGGCCAATATGAACTGGGTCTGTTCATACATGTTTATGGTTCGGTTCATGGTTCGGCCAAGAACTGAACCACAAAACTGCAGTCCGTGCCCATCCGCACTTTGTACAGCTCTCTGGTTTATAATCATGCCTCCTAACTGCAGTTATCAAGTTTTATTACTCAATCTGAAATGGCGCGACAAGAGGCAGATAGTCAGAGCAAGGGTGCAATTTAAGTCCTGAATAATTGCTCTGTTTTCTTCTTTGGCCGAACACCACAATCCTTAGCATAAATAAAGGAATAAAACACTAAATGTATGACCAAGCTTAACTTTATCTAAATTGGATCCCCCAAATGTACTGTTAACTCACCCTCCGGTTTGCCTAACACAATAGCAGTTTTCAGCTATCATAATTCTTTAAATGGAACTAGAATTAGATGTTTGTCTGATGGAGGGGGGACCCGAAACCAGAATCCTGAGTCTTCCTGTACTCTGAGCAAAGCCAAATTGAACTTAATCCAACTACCAAATCACAGGAAGTGGCAAAGTTTGTTATCAGAACCAGTTTGCAAGAAGGAGAAGGAGAAAGGCTCACAGAAGATTGTGTAGTCCACTACATCAACTGTGACCCAGTAGACATACTATTCATCGTCTTTGCTGTAATATGTTATACGGTTGCCAATCTCCAGGTGGGGCCTGGAGATCTCCTGTTATTACAACTGATCTCCATACAAAACAGTTCAGTTCCCCTGGAGAAAACGGCTGCTTTGGAAGGTGGACTCTGTGGCGTTATACCCCTAAGGTCCCACTGCTTCCCAAACCCCACCCTCCCCAGGCTCCATACCAAAATCTCCAGGAATTTCACAACCCAGACCGGGCAACCTGAATCTGTTCTCTGACATTCTGTGCGTTATGGAACAGTGCAAGAGACCGTTTGCGAAAAAGATGTCACCTCTTCAAGCATGCCACTCTCTTGTCGTTCCGGCGGGCTCCCCAACACCAGACCTGAGAACCTTGGAGCCCAGCACAAGGGGAAATCCGGCAATGGTTTGCAAGAAGGAGGAGAAGAAGAGGAGGAGGAGATTGGATTTATAACCCACCCTTCACTTACAAACGCCTTTCCCTTCCCCTCCCCACAACAGACACCCTGTGAGGTAGGCGGGGCTGAGGGAACTTCTGACAGAAACTGCTCTTTTTCCAGGACAGCTGTGCCAGAATTATGGCTTGCCCAAGGTCATCCAGCAGCTGCAAGTGGAGGCGTGGAGAATCAGACCAGGTTCTCCCAGATTAGAGTCCGCGCACTTAACCACTACACCAGACTGACCTGGAGTTCCCTCTTTTATCCTTTTTCATTTCATTCTTCTAAACCCTTTGTGGTTGATCCCTGATACTCAAGAGGTGAGCAGGTGCCAGGGAGCATATTCATGGGCTCTACGGGGCCCCCACGGGCCAGTCTGGGGACAGAAGTAGAACAAAGTTTGAGTTCAGTGGCACCTTTAAGACCAACAAAGTTTCTAAAATAGCTTTTTAAAATTATTGTTGTTATTTTAAATTAAAATTGGGATACAAGTGGAAAGGGGAAATACAGCTGTTGCAATAATCTATAACTTATTCATAACAAGGACTATCAACACCAGAGTAAACAAGGGGAGACCTGCAAGAAACTTGTGGGGAGGGGGCATTTCCCCCACCTTTGCAATAGTATCATTGATGGGAAGAATCGCGACTGTAAAAATGAATATCTTGCCGCGTTTGATGTTTTTGTTTCAGACTATTCCAATACTAAAACAAAGGAAAATACTGGATTCGTGGCAGAAAGAATTATCCAAATTTGTATGGGCAGGAAGAAAGCCAAGGATTAAAATGAAAATCTTATGTGATGCAAGAGAGAGAGGAGGCTTACAACTACCAAATTTAAGACTGTATTATGATGCCGTCTGTTTAACATGGTTGCAACAGTGGATTAATTTGGAGAATAAGAAGTTATTGGCCCTCGAAGGACATGATAATAAATTCGGATGGCATGCATATTTATGGTATGGAAAAGTAAAAATGGATAAATTTTTTAAACACCACTTTGTAAGACAATCACTGTTCGAGACATGGACGAGATATAGAAAATTCTTCTCAGAAGAAAGACCACTTTGGATTGTACCAGCTGAAGTGATTAATCCATATTCAAGAAATCAAGGACTAGACTGGCTACCTTATAAAAATCTTTTAAAATCTGAAGGGAAAAATTTTGTGTTAAAAGACAGATTTGATGTTGAATATGAATATGATTGGTTGAAGTATAGACAGATTTATGATTTATTTAAGACCGATAAAAGAGAACATGGTTTTAGAGAAAAGAATATTGAAATTGAAACTGTATGGCTTGAGAAAGATAAAAAAATGATTTCTAAACTGTACAAGGTGTTATTGAAATGGTATACTGAGGATGAAGTTGTAAAGGAGCAAATGATAAAATGGGCAGTAAATGTTAATAATGAGATATTAATGGCATCTTGGGAATACTTGTGGAAAAAATCAATGAAAATTTCAACGTGTGTAAATGTTAAAGAGAATTGTTATAAAATGATGTATAGATGGTATATGACGCCTAAAAAAATTGCTATTATAAATGAAAGTATGTCCAACAAATGTTGGAAATGTAAAAAACATGAGGGGTCTTTTTACCATATGTGGTGGACATGTGATAAAGCAGTAAAGTATTGGACAGAGATCCACAATGAGATACAAAAAATTTTGAATTGTACTTTTAAGAAAGACCCACAGATGTTATTGCTAGGTCTTAAAATGGAAGAATTAAATGTAGCCAAGAGAACACTACTATGGTACTTGATTACAGCAGCAAGACTGACTTTTGCTCAATGTTGGAAACAAGATAAAGTACCTGAAACATGGGAATGGATTAAAAGACGTTGTTCTTAGCAGAAATGGATAAATTAACAAGAAAATTAAACAACGAAGAAGATGAAACTTTTTTGAAGACTGGAAAGACTTTCAAAAATACTTGTTGAAAAATTGGGACATTAAACGTGGTCTGATTTGTTTTGATAGTTATTAAGTGGAAAATGAAATAGAATTAGATTTCTGAATTGTTACCGTTTGTTAGAGAAAATAAGTTTAGAAATAACTGTAACAGAATAAGAGTGATATTACTGGGGTTGGAGCGGTGCGGGAAGTCTTGTTTGGGGGGGGGAGAAGGGAAATTAGAAAAATGGGTATGTAGGTTGGTTGAAAATGTTTGAACATGTGATATATCCAATAATAAATTGTATTTACTAAAAAAAAAATAAAATGCATAGTATTACAAAGGTTTTTGCATCTTGTATACATTTATCATTAAAATCTAGCCTTTATTACCATTAGTTACTACTAATATCAACTGTTAGACATTGATTATTACATCATACGTTCCATTACATCTTAATACCACTACAGTTGATGTAATGAAACTATAATCAAAGAGTACATTTTAAGAGCATTTCTAAAAATAAAAAGGATAACAATACACTAGGTTCATATATACATCAAAAACTATTTTTATGGTCTTGAAAGACCAACAAAGTCTTACTCAAGGAATGAGCTTCCGTGTACCTGCACGCCAGTGTTGCCGGCAACGGGATTTTCCAGGTACTGCAGAGGGTGGTAAACAGTTCTGATTCCGTGCACATGTGATAGTTGGAACATGGCCCTCCCCTCCCGGGGTCACTGCAGGAAGCTTCAGCATTAAAGCTGAAGAGCTGGTGGGTATGTCATGCCCAGCGGTTGGCCTTCCATAAAGGAAATCAGTCCCCGAACACTTGAGATCATTCTCTGCTGCCACTTTGAGCCAAACTAATCAATTCTAACAGAGCCTCTTGAGGGAAACAGAAAGGTCAAGAAGTGAGAAGGTAATATTATTAATCAATAACAATATGAACCAGGGAAAGCCAAATATCTTAAATTCCTATTTAATTCCCCACCTGTGGGGTGGGGGAAGTGTACGCCACTGAAACCAAGTGAACTTAAACATGCTTAATGGAGCACGACCCTAATTATGGCAGAAACGTCTGTGCTACTGACTGGGACTTGGGACTTGGAGACTGTAAAGCAACACAGCAATATCCTGCACAAGGGAAATCGGTGTCAGGAGGAGGTAAAAGACACAGGGAGAGGCTCAAGTCCAGCTAGGGGCAAAGCATTGCCTGACACAAGCTCAGAGCTGAGGGTCCTGCCTCCAAGACTCTGCCTTGGGTCAGGTCACATTGTGGGGAATACTGGCACCAAAACAGGAGGAGGAGGAGGAGAAGACACCACATCAGACACCTTGAGGGGTAGGTGGGGCTGAAAGAGCTCTGAGAAAACTGCAAGAACAGCTCTGAAAGAACTTGTGACTGACCCAAGGTCACCCAGCTGACTGCATGTGGAGGAGTGGGGAATCAAACCCAGTTCTCCCAGATTAGAGTCCGCCGCTCTTAAGTACTTGTCCCGACAGCACTACCCCAAGCTGGCTCTCAGGTAGGAAGAAGCAGGATTAGATTTCTTACTTAGTTACCTAATTAATTCATTTATCCTCGACTTTTCTCCCCAGTGGGGACTCAAAGAGGCTCACGTCATTCTCCTCGCTTCCATTTCATCCTCACAACAATCCTGTGAGGTAGGTTAGGCTGAGAAAGTGTGACTGGCCCCCAAGGTCACCCAGCAAGCTTCTATGGCACGTGCCCCGCTCTTGGGGGCAGTCCTCAAACCTCACACCCACCCAGGCACACCGGAGCAAGACACTACATGGGGCAGAAAAATCCCCTGTCTGTCCTGGCACTGACTGACCAGAACAGCACGGCTCTGTGGGAATGCAGACCTCCAGCATGGCCAGGATCTTCAGGTCAGGTCTCATACGGGAAGAGCCACAAGACAACCCCAGAAGAAGTCCCCAACATAGCAGAGGTTCCCTCTTATGGAGCCCTTGGGCTAGGCAACTCATGCCTGATTGGCTGTCCCACATGCCAATCATTCCCAAGCACCACCCCACACTGCAGACAGGGGTACATCACCGCTGTCTGTTGTTATTCAGGCTCAATTGGTGTCACAATAGGGGTCTCCCACCTAGCATGTAAGGAACTGTGGTGGCTCAAGTGGTTAAGACACTGAACTGCAGGCTGTGGAAGGTCAGTAGTTCAGCAGTTCAAGACCTGAGTGGCCGCATGATGGAGT
Organism: Gekko gecko; assembly: GCA_029375565.1. Lineage (NCBI taxonomy): Eukaryota > Metazoa > Chordata > Lepidosauria > Squamata > Gekkonidae > Gekko > Gekko gecko. Next base: position 3,150,092 of record JAPDNY010000008.1, read on the forward strand.
GAGCTCCTGTCTCTAGTTCCAGCTCCTGCCAACCTAGCAGTTCGAAAGCAAGAAATTGCAAGTAGATAAATAGGTACCACTTCAGTGGGAAGGTAACAGCGTTCCATGCGCCTTGGTGTTTAGTCATGCCGGCCACATGACCACGGAAACATCTTCGGACAGCGCTGGCTCTTTGGCTTTGAAACGGAGATGAGCACCGCAACCCTAGAGTCGGATTCGACTGGCTTTCGAGCAAGGGAACCTTTACTTTTACTTACCTAGCATATGGTACGGGTTCAAGTACGCCTTGAGCAACCAGTTTGTCCAGTTCTGCTTCGATTCGTGGTCTGAGTGCGATGGGTACCTGCCGGTATTTTAGTCTGATGGGCGCCACAGAAGGATCCAAGTCAAAAGTTATTGGCAGGCCCATATACTATCCCAATGACCCATCAAACACCTCGGGGAACTCTGAGTAGATGGAACTCAATTTATTATCAGAGACCTGGTTTACCCCGGTCACAGCAATACCGAGGGCCTCGAACCAAACTAAGCCTAACAGACTGTCCCTATGTCCTTTGGCAACCAGGAGGCTCAGCATCTCCTTGTAACCTTTAAACTGTACCTCAAACTCAGCCTCTCCGGCCACAGGAATGTGCCATCCCTGGAAATCAGAAAGGTGCACCCAGCTGGGCACCAACCAGCAGCAGCTCCTCCGTGGAAACAGGCGCCGCAGCATCTCCATGGAAATGATGGTCACTGCCAATCCCGAGTCGACATCCATCTCGCACGGCTCTCTGTCCAGCATCACGGTTACGTGGATCTTTTCCTGGCCCTTGGTCCAGTGCGCATGACAGTCATGGGGCAGGAACAGTAGATGGTCTCATTGCAGTCAGCTGGCCCCACTGTTCCAACGTCTCGCGCCTTGCGGTTTTGCCATGGTGAAGATGGTGGTGATTTCTTCTTTCCCTTGGCTCAGCACACTCTGGCCAAGTGGCCCCGCTTGTCACACGTTCGGCATCTGATGTCACGTGCCCAACACCAGTCCCGGCCGTGTGCTCTGCCACAACCCGCACAGGCTTGCCTCGGCACAGCTTTCACTGAGGTCCACCAGGGCCTTGTCACACGAGTTTTGTTGACATCATCGTCCTCACGCTCGGATTCACTGGCTGAGTCGTGATGTACCGACTTCTCTGGGCGCTGACGGGGCAGACTGCCAGACTGTCTAACCTCCTCGGTGGATCTCTCCATGGCTTCTGCAATGATGGCTTCGGCGTAGGCCGTAGCATAAGTCAGCTCTGATTTAGCGAAAAGCCTCTGCTGAAAAGCTTTTTGTTCCACAGACCGCACCAATCAATCGAGCAATGCCGCCTCTAGGTCAGGGAAGTTGCAGGTCCTGGCTGCCTTTCGCAGAGCTGTGACATATTTGGCAATTGACTCGTTCACCCCCTGATCTCGCTTATAGAACACATGTCTGCAGGCGATCTGTGAGGGCTTGGGTGCAAAGTGATTTTTCAGGTTGCTCTTGATATCAGCTAAGATATTAGAATATTGGCTGGAGTGACCAAAGACCTGATCACGTTGAACACGGTTTGACCACAGGAGCTGAGCAGCATTGCCGTCTTCGTGGCGTCCTCCTCAATTTGATGGGCATGTAAGTGAAACTCGAACTGGGTGATGTAGGAGTCCCAGTCCTCCAGCTCAGGTTCAAACACCTCGAACTTTGCACTAGCTGCCATTGCTCCTGCTGGTTCTGCCGGTGGGATGGCAGGGTGTCGTCCTTCTTCTGGAGCCATGGATCGGTCAGCCTCATCTGCCGTGGTGGCGGTGGTTCAGAGGGGCTGCCTACCCGCTATATCCCATCCTCGTCGCCAGTGTTAAGTATGAGACTTAAGGCAGCAGCTCATAACAAGTGATTCAGCTTTATTTACAAGATAGGACCAACACAAAACAGGGAGAGCAACAGGCCCTCTTTTAAACTATCTGGGCTTGGTAGACCACGCCCTTTCTTGAAATAAGAACCAATCAGAATATGAACATAACAACCAATCAAGTCATCTCCCTCCAGAACCTTTCTTGTATCCTGATTGGGCTGCGGCGCAGAGTATCCAATCAGCTTGCATGAATTACGATACCAGACTTAAATAGAGGTGAATCTCAAGCTCGGGCATTATGTACATCAATACATAACAGCTACATTAGGGGTGTGTCGCCTATATGCAAAGGAGTTCCTGCCACAAAAAGAGCCCTGGCCACTTGCCAGGCCCTCATGCCAGGCCTCCGTGCCCACCTCCACTCCAAGCAGCAGTGGGAGAAAAGTGGCCTTATAGCCCGTTGAAGTCCCTCCCCTCTCCAAAACCCACCCTTCTCAGGCTCCAAACTGTTGTGGCTGGCAACCTTCGGTACAATGACATGGCCAAGGAGATGCTTTTATAAAGGGAACAGGATTGTCTCATTGGCTCCTACTTTTAGACTCCAAGCTCTGCATTGTTTACGGTGTGTCATATTTTATAGTCTTTTGTTGTTGTCGCATGCTTTTCTGCAATCGTGGTGCTATTGCATTTTTGGTTTTGGACTTCTTAAGCGGCCGGAATGGCACTGTTTTTATATCTGGCAATCCACCTTGAGCCTCAGCCAGACAGGCAAGGTATAAATCAAGTAACTACGTCAATAAATAACATCCAGCGTAAATGTGTGTATGGGAAGACCCACCTCTTTTCCTGTGGCCATACTCAAAGGTGGCAGTGGGTGTGAGATGCCGCCGGGCCTCGCAAATGGCATTTGTCAGCAACAGCATATTCCCCCCAGCCACCCACCCCCAGACATTCACACAGGGAGCCTAAGAAAACAGCCCTGCAAAGGATAACGCTTGGCTTGACTAAAGAGAGGAGCCTGTCCGGCTCTCGCTGCGAAAACTATTTGGGGATTGCTATTTAAACACAGCGAGCAGTTCATTATCGTTTGTGTTTCTCCGCTGAGCTTTCCCCTCTTTGTAAATCCACTTAAATCCTCGATTGAGACATTCCCCCAATCTGCCAGGTCATGCCTGCTTATCTTTCCCATGACACCCGGCCTTCCCGTCGGTCTGGGGCCACGTCAGCACATCGCCCCAGAAAGCCATTCTTCTCGCTGAATGGAGGAGTCCCTCCTGCCCCCTATTTTCGGGAGTAGGGGGGAGAGGTACGGGGCTTGGTTTCAACGCAGACAGCATGACAGATGCGTGGGGATTTTCTTGGGCAGAATGGAGTTTGGGATGAGGGCCTGAATGCTAAACGGGCTGATCCTTCCACATAAAAACAGCCCAAACATGCTCGCTTGATTTATACTAATGCTTATTTCTCTGTCTGGTCAAAGGTTTGGGTCCTTCAAATAGTTTCCCGGGCAACTTGACTTTGACAGGCCTGAAAGAGGCTTCAAGGCATAAATTCAATTAGAGTACGCTCAAGTTGTGGTTGCTAGGGAGATCCCCGGCCCTGAGAGAAGGTTGCCGGTGATTCTTTGCTCGACTGGGGGGGGGGTGCACACTGTGAAATTAAAGCTTTGTAGGGTCTTCAGTGGGACCGAACTGAGACGTTGACATCTGGCCAGAGAGAATCAGCCTATAACGAAGCAGGGTGGACAAAGAAATCCAGGTTTTCAGTTGGAGGGTTTTGAAGACCTTTTTTCATCAGTTGGCTCGCAGGCCTGCTCCTGTTTCTCGTTTCGACAGGGGGAAATCAGATCAGAAGCAGACGAGGGACCCACTCGCTGTGCGGGTGGCAGGTGGAACCGTGAGGGGCTGCTTCACGTCACATGAAGCGGCCTTCCACGGAACCAGACCTTTGGTCCATCAAAGTCAGCGTGGTCCGCTCTGACAGGCAGCAGCTCTCCAGAGCCTCTGGGGGAGGCCATTCCCATCAACTGCTACCTCATCCTTTAAACTGGAGATGCTGGGGATTGAACCTGGGAACTTCTACATGCCAAGCAGAGGCTCTGCCAGTGAACCATGGCCTCTCCCCCAGATGCCAGTTATGGTAAGGGAGCTGATTCTTTGGTGAGCTGTTCAGAGGCATCCATTCCACAGGCCTACACTGCTTATCTCACATGTTTTGGAAATAGGGTTGCCAATCTACAGGTGGGGCCTGGAAAGCTCCCGCTATTACAGTTTGTCTCTAGAAGACCGCAATCAGCTCCCCTGGAGAAAATGGCTGCTTTGGAAAGCGGACTGCATGGCACTGTATCCTGCTGAAGTCCCTCCCCTCCACAAACCCCGCCCTCCCCAGGCTCCACCCTCACATCTCCAGGTATTTCCCAACCCAGAGCTGGCAATTGGAAGGCATAGTGCAGGTGTCCATCTGCTTCCAAAATGGTTGCTGCAGTTGCCGTTGCTTCAATTAAACTCCAGCTATGACACCAGTCCACTGCTTTGGGCATTCAGCGGCCAATACTGGTGGCATTATGAAATGGTGCTAATCAGCTCAAGTGGAAAATGATAAATAAATAAATAAATAAACATCTGCCACCCCCAGTAAACAGAGGGCAAAGTGCTATTCGGTTACAGAGTACAGTACTTCATCACAGCAGACCCCCCCACACACCTCCTATTGAAAAAAGCACAAAGTCAAAAGGGAAACGTTCTGTTTGCAAGGAGACTCACTATTTAGATGTCTCTGCGTGCGCCGGGTTTCTGCACCCTCTGATCACAAATTGGTTTCCATCTCTGTTTACTAACACCAGGGAAGTACATTCCCCTAACTTTTATTTTCAGTTTAAGCCGGTTTGAGCTCTTACACCATGCCAACAGAAGTAATGTCTAACGGTAGAATTGTGATAGTGACAATTTCAAAAATTAAAAGGAACGTCTGGCAAGAACCAAAAAGAAAATGACCTGGCCCTGTAGAATAAGTAGCTATTGCCCAGGGATTATGGTAAATAAATATTCACTGCCCTTTGGAGAACCAGCAAGGGGTCGTGGGTGGAGTGTCAGCCTAGGAGCTGGGGAGGCCCCCGTTTAAACCTCTGACTCGGCCACAAAGCTCCCTGGAGGTTCTTGGGACAGTCACTCTGCCTCAGCATAACCTACCTCACAGGGCTGTTGTGAAGATGAAATGAGAACTATGAATGGGTTAAAACAAAAGAAACAAAGAGACGCTTTGCTCCTTGGCAAATCCCAGTCTTTTCAGTGGGACCTCTGTAGGGGGAAGCCCTGTTAAATTGTTTCCGGTTGAAGAAGAAGAAGAAGAGATTGGATTTATACCCCACCCCACATTACCTGAAGGAGTCTCAGAGCAGCTTACAAACTCCTTTCCCTCCCCCTCTCCACATCAGACACCTGTGAGGCAGGTGGGGCTGAGAGAGCTCTGACTGCAAACTGCCCTTGAGAGAACAGCTCTGAAAGAACATGTGACTGACCCAAGGCCACACCAGCAGCTGCATGTAGAGAAGTGGGGAATCAAACCCGGTTCTCCCAGGTTAGAGTCTGCGCTCCTAACCACTACACCAAACTGACTCTCATTTGAGTTTCTCAGATGATACCAAGACCAACTCATAGGACTGGATCCTGTTGATGGGACTTCCATGCAAAGAAGTTTATTTATTCGCTTATACAAACATGTCTGTCCCACTGTGGCATGCTCCCCAGAAACAAACTGCCTGGGGCCCACCAGCAAGGCTGCGGTCACACGGTTGATTTGATCGGGATTTACTGATGTTCCCTCTCAAATGTAAATTCAGTGATCAGACAGGCCAATCCGCCTCCCACCCCAAAATGGGCTCACTCGCACAATGTTCCCGGTTCTCTCCCGCGCTTTCCTACACTTGGAGTGTGGGTCACACTGACCTCTTACCGCGACTTGCTCCCGCTGTCAGCATATCCGGTTTTCATCAGATTCAAACTGGCAGCATGGGAATTTTTTTAAAAAAAATACATTTGTGCAAGTGCAAGGGTTATCACGGGCATAACTGCGCATGCTCATGATAGCAATCGCTAGGGAGGAGGACCAAAGCGAGATGGCGCTCCAGATAGGGGAAAGTGTGGAATCGCAGCTGAAACACCTGGAAAGTACTCATTTTTCCAGATGTAGGAAAACATGGAAGAGAACCGGGAGCATTGCGCGAGTGAGCCCATTTCGGGGTGGGAGGCTGATTGGCCTGTCTGATCACCGAATTTACATGCAAGAGGGAACAGCAGTGAATCCCGATCAAATCAACCGTGTTACCGCATGCACACCATGATGACATCACCCAGAAGTGATGTCATCATGCCAGACACATCATGCAGGGGATGCTCTAGCATTGGGGACGACTCTATGGTCACAATAGTGGTTTAACCTAAATGGTAGAGCGTCCCTCGCATGATGTGCCCAGCATAATGTTACCTCCAGGTGACGTCATTGCTCTGGGCATGTTGGGCACACCAGGGCTTTTTGGGGACAGGGCTCCCCTGCCAGCCAGCTGGCCATTGGTGGACTGGGCCTGTCAGAAGTCCTAACTTAGTCAGCAAAACACCAGGCCTTGTGATGCAAGCAAGGTTAGCGTTTATTAAGCTGCAATAGATAGATCACTGGAACAGGTATCTTGTTCAGAATGACTTGGTTACAAAAAGCAAGCGCTTATACAGGGAAGGGGGTGAATGGGGACCCCCCTTCTTCCATACAATGAATAACATGCGACTGGGAAATCGAAAGTTACTAAGCTAATGAAATTCCCACCGCCCCCATTATTCACAGCTGCTACATCTATGCTAGCGATAGGGAAGCACGCAGCCTGACTTGCCAAGGTCAGAACGTCTAGGCTGCGAGAGATAGTAGTAATAGAAGCCACATTCCATTCTCACACCCGAGGTGTAAATCAACAACTCCCCGGATTCCAACCTCCCGCCTGTCACGCCATCAAGGCGCCTAGAGCCCACCTCCCTCCCTTCCATCCATCATGGCAGGGCTACCTGACACGCAGCCCCTCGAAAATAGCCCTACCCCTTTGGTTTATGGGGGTACAACTTGTGAAACGCTTTAACAAGCCGGGGGCCAGAACATTTTCCGCCCGTACCCACTCCCTCTGCTCCGGCCCAAAGTCAATCCATTCAACAAGGTAAAACAAGCGATTGCGAGAAATTTTAGAGTCCAGAATTTGCGATACTTCGTAGTGAGGTTCCCCCCCACCAGTAGCGGGGGAGGGGTCGGCCGTTGCGGTCTCCATCTGTTTCCTTCAGGCGCCTGGCGTAGAAGCCTCACATGAAAAACAGGATGAATAGACTTTAGAGACTTAGGCAAGGCAAGTTCAACAGTTACATTGTTAATCACTCTCACAATCTCAAACGGACCAACAAATTTCCAACCGAGTTTGCGACTTGGCTGAACGCGACGCAAATGTTGGGTGGATAAATAAGCAAACTCCCCACATTTCGGAATCCAAGCAAGGCTACGTTTTTTATCTGCTTGGAGTTTGTATGCAGCCTTAGCCTCCTCCAGAGTCCTGGCCAACGAGCCCCACGCCTCCTGCAGCTGTTTGCACCAGTTTCCAGCGTCTCCCGCCGGGAGGTCGGGAGAAGTCAAAAATGGCAAAGGCGGGGCATCATATCCATGTACCGCTTTAAACGGAGACATCCCCGTCGACGAGTGCTGAGTATTATTGTAACAGAACTCAGCCAAAGGCAAAAGTGAATGCCAATTGTCCTGCTGAAAGTTAGAAAAACACCGAAGGTATAGTTCCAAAGTCTGATTAACACGTTCAGTCTGCCCATCTGATTCAGGATGGTATGCACTGCTCACCCCCTCTCCACCCCAAGCAGTGACATAAGTTCGCTCCAGAACCTCGAAACGAAGTGAACCCCCTGTCCGAGATCACCTTAGCAGGTAAGGTGTGGAGTCTTACAACGTGTTGCAAGAAAGCAGAGGCTAACTTCTTAGCAGAGGGGATGGAGGTAAACGGAACGAAATGCGCCTGCTTAGTAAACAGGTCGACTATCACCCATATGACGGTTTTCCCCCGCTAGGGGGTAGATCCGTAATAAAGTCCATAGAGATCACTTCCCATGGCCGAGCTGGGGTAGGGAGAGGTTGTAGGGCACCTGGGGGTTTACCGGGCCGAGGTTTACTCATCAAGCACGTTTGACAGGCGGACGTGAATAGAGAAACATCTTTACGTAGTCCTGGCCACCAAAATTGCCTTTGCAGCAGCTGGAGAGATTTTACAAACCCCGTGTGTCCAGCTAGCTTAGATCCATGCGCCCAGCCCATCACCTCCCCCTGAGAGACCGTGGGACAAAAAGTTTGTTATTTTTAGTCCAGCAGCCATGCGCATCTCTGGACATTCCGTCTTCCCCCGCCACCTCCTCCCTGTCCGCATCCGACAGTTCAGTGGAGAATTTCACCGCCCATTCATTTGGGGGAGGACTTGACGGTGGGGGGAGTGTTTGGCCTGCCTTCGAGTGGTCACTGCTCCTCCCAACTGGGAAGGAGTGAAAATCGAGTCACGAATCTCCTCCCTTTTGCTGTCGTGTTGAGGGAGGCATGACAGTGCATCGGCCAGCGAGTTAGATGTCCCCGGAAAGTGGTGCAGTGTGAAATTGAACTTGGAGAAGAAATCAGCCCAGCGGAGCTGTTTGGCGTTCAAGGAACGGGGGAGCGAAGTAGCTCGAGGTTTTTGTGATCAGTCCAGACCTCGAACGGGACTCGCGCCCCCTCTAGCCAATGGCGCCAGGTAGCCAACGCTAAACGGATCGATCCCGCCTCTTTTTCCCACACGGACCAATTTCGTTCGGTATCGTTGAACTTTTTGGAAACATAGGCAAGGGGGTGCAATTTGCCATCCTCCCCCTCTTGGAGGATCGCCCCTCCCATTGCAACGTCCGAGGCGTCAACCTGAACAATGAATTTTTTAAGTTCATTCGGGTGGGCCAACACGGGTTCCGACGTAAAAAGGGCCTTTAATCTGTCGAACGCCCGCTGGCACTCTGGCGACCATTCTAGTTTGGCCCCTGGCCGAGTGCATTCGGGTGGCTTCCCTTTGGTTTTCAGTAAATCAGTCAAGGGAAGAGCCACCTGGGCAAAGTTCGAGAGGAATGATCTATAAAAGTTTGCGAATCCGAGGAACCCCTGAAGTTGCCTCCTCGTTTTTGGGGGCTCCCACCCCACGACATCTTTGACCTTGTCAGGGTCCATTTCGATCCCCTTCTGGGAAATGCGGTAGCCCAGAAAAGGGATTTCCGTTTTGTGAAATTCACACTTGGATAGTTTGGCATACAGTTTATGCTTGTGCAACGTTTGTAGTACTTCCCGCACCAGTTTCACATGCGATTTAAGGTCGGGGGAGTACAAAAGAATGTCATCAAGGTAAACAAGGACCCCCTTAAACAAGTGTTTATGCAACACCTCGTTAATCAAGTTCATGAAGACCCCAGGGGCCCCCTGGAGTCCGAATGGCATGACTAAATATTCAAACTGGCCGAGAGGGGTGTTAAACGCCGTTTTAAATTCATCCCCCTCCCGTATGCGGACTCTGAAATAGGCATCTCGGAGGTCTAGCTTAGAGAAAATTTTCCCCCAGCCACTGCCGCCAACAAGTCTTTTATGAGGGGCATGGGGTAAGCGTTTGTGTTTGACACTGCATTCAATCCGCGGTAGTCAGTACAGAGCCGCAATCCCCCATCCTTTTTTTTCCGGAAAAGCACGGGAGCCGCAAACGGGGAGGATGCTGGCCGTATGAAACCCCTGCTGAGGTTTTTATCGATAAATTTCCTCAGTTCCACCTTTTCCGAAGGGCTCATAGAGTACAGTTTTCCCTTCGGTAACTTTTGGTTGGGTAAAATTTCAATTGCACAGTCAGAATTTCTGTGGGGGGGTAATTCATCGGCCTCCTCTTCTCCAAAAACGGGAGCCAGGTCGTGGTACTCGGGGGGAATGCCTTCCAGCTCCGCTGCTGCCACCCCCGCTGCCACTAGGAGTTGCCCCCATCATGGGTCCCCACTCTTTTTTCCATTTGTGGGACTGGCATTTATTGGAGATGAAGTTGACCTTCCCTCCCCCCACAGTACATGAGGATCGTGATCAAAGAACCATGGGCTCCCCAGGACCAAGGGGAATCGGGCTGAAGGGGTAACCACGAAAGGTCTCTCTTCCCAGTGTTGCCCGAGTCCCACCCGCAAGGGCACAGTCACGTATTTGCAAGGTTCTTTCATGGTGGACCCATCCATTTGCGTAAAAATCAAGGGGTCAGTTAATTTAACAACTTTCGCCCCAAGTCCCGTTAGTAGTGTGGGGTTAATGAGGTCTCTCCCACACCCAGAGTCAATGAGAGCTCGTACTCTCACATGGGTCAATAGACCCGGGTCCATTAGAGTCACCGTGAGAAAGAAAAGAGAGGGGGTTTGCTCACCGGGAGTTGCGCCTGGGGAGGTGGGACCTGCTGTTCAGCGCTGTTTACAGCAGGTCCGTCTCGTTTCCCTGCGGCACGGTCTCGCCATCGGATGAGTCGGATGCTTCACTGAGCGGCTTGGCTTGCAGAGCCTTCGCCCCCTTCGGTTTCGCCACCTGTTTTGGTGTGGAGGTGTCAAACTTCTTCTTAGCTCCCTTCGGTGCTCCGGGTGCTGCAGACGATGTCGGGCAGTTCGCGGCGAAATGGCCCCTTCTCCGCATTTGAGGCAAAGACCTTGCTTCATCCGGAGCTCCCTCGTGCCATCCTTCAGCTTCGGGTTCGGTGCCGGGGTTTCCCTCTCGCAGCCGGTGCAGGGCCCCTGTTAGCCATCGCTGCGGCGTCGTCCAGTTTGATGGTTTTCAGGCGGTTCTCCATCGTGACGGCTGCTTGAACCCATCCGGTGAGGGTGTTCGGGTCTTGGTTCCTGGTGACTTCTCGGCGGATTTCCGCGTTGAGTCCCCACTTGTAGAAATCCACGAGGTTCCCTTCCCTCGGAGTTTGGCGGCACATCTGCGGAACTCCGAGGTGTAGTCTCTCACCGATCGGCCCCCTTGTTTGAGGCTTCGGATCGTTGCCTTCGCTGCTTTGGTGGAATGCACATCCTCAAATTGCTCTTTCATGGCCCACATGAAAGAATCGATCTCTCTCAGCTCACGCCCGTCGACTTGATGGAGTACCACATACCAGTCAGCAGCTGCTCACTTTAGGTGGGCTGCTATGACATCAACCATCCGCTCTTCCCGCTGGAATAGGTGGCCCCAGGTCTCGATAAACCTCTCGGCTCGCACCAGGAAGAATAGGAATTTCTCGGGGTCTCCATCAAAATCAGCGTCCAGAAGTTCTGCAGGCTTGGGTGGCAAGAACCCCCAAGGGCGAGGGGGTGGTTGCCCAGGCGGCCCCTGCGGTCCTGGCCCCGCTGGTTGGTCCACCGGCCCGGCTGGCACGTTTCCCTGGTCTTGGTCCGGCGCCGGCCGTTGATCGGGGGGACCTGGGCTGGTGGTTCCTCGCGCCTCTGCCGCTCTCGCTCTTCCCGGATGCCCTCCGCGATCATCTGTGGGATGCGTGCGAGGGATTCATCTAGGAATCGCATCAGGCGGTCCTGGCTCGGTTCTTCAGTCCATCTCCTCCTCACCACGGCGCCTTCCAGGGTATCGGAGTCGCGGCCAGTCTCTTCCAGAGCTTCCGCCGTGATTAATTTCCGGACCGACCTCTCGGGGTGGCTCATCCCCATGGAAGCTCTCGGGGTCCCGAACCACGCTTCGTGAGTATCAGCCAGGGGTTTCACCCAGTCACGTCTGCGTCCAACTCGGGTGGTCACCCCCCCATAGGCCGCCCCATAGGGGTCTCCGTAAGGCCCTCCAAAGTCGTACTCCAAACCCCAGTGTCTCGGCACGTGAGTGTCTGGGGTCTCTCGGGGCACGTCTTTCCCAGGAGGTTTCTTATCCTTTTCATCTTCTTCAATTGGGAGAGTGTCTTCTTCTCCGCCACTCATTTTGGAGTTGCGGGTTTAGGACCAGTCCCAAAAGTAATTGATGATTCTGAACAAACTGTCAGAAGTCCTAACTTAGTCAGCAAAACACCAGGCCTTGTGATGCAAGCAAGGTTAGCGTTTATTAAGCTGCAATAGATAGATCACTGGAACAGGTATCTTGTTCAGAATGACTTGGTTACAAAAAGCAAGCGCTTATACAGGGAAGGGGGTGAATGGGGACCCCCCCTTCTTCCATACAATGAATAACATGCGACTGGGAAATCGAAAGTTACTAAGCTAATGAAATTCCCACCGCCCCCATTATTCACAGCTGCTACATCTATGCTAGCGATAGGGAAGCGCGCAGCCTGACTTGCCAAGGTCAGAACGTCTAGGCTGCGAGAGATAGTAGTAATAGAAGCCACATTCCATTCTCACACCCGAGGTGTAAATCAACAACTCCCCGGATTCCAACCTCCCGCCTGTCACGCCATCAAGGCGCCTAGAGCCCACCTCCCTCCCTTCCATCCATCATGGCAGGGCTACCTGACATGGCCCCCGAAAGTGGGGAAACCCACCCCCATTGGGGGGACGGTAACCCTAAGAGGGCGGAGCTTAGCTCATGGGCCAGTTGTAAAGCTGGGGCTCTAAAAAGGGATGGAGGGAAAATGGGAGAGGGCTGGCAGGAGGAGGCAGGTGGCAGTGTTGTGGTTTTTCCTCTGTGTAATGCAGTTTAACCAGGGGTCATTTCCTAGAAAAAGAGGTGCAGGAGCTCATTTGCATAACTCATTTGCATATGTCACACCCCCTGACAAAGGGCAAGCATGTTTAAACTGAGTTATGCAAATGAGTTTAAATCCCCGCCCCCGAGTCTCTCCGCCTCCCTGCCCTTCCCGTCTCCAGCCAACCCACCACTGGGGGCTGGCTGGAGATGGGAAGAGCAGGGAGGCAGTCATGCCTGGGTTCCCTGCCCGAAAGAATGTCAGGCAGGGAACCCAGGCATTTAAATCCCCCCACCCCTTCCTGAGTCTCTCCACAAGCGGGGGGGGGCCTGGGCTCCACTCCTGGGCGCTCCAGCAGGAAATGGCCCCTGAGTGTAACCCTGAGGGGGCTAAAGTGAACCACCCCTTCATGGGTCTGGACTGATGAATCAAGGAACCTGCATAAGGAAGCAGCGACTGGACCGGCGGTCTCAAGACCCCCTGGATTCGAGGTATGATGTCCTGCTGCCCCCAAGGGCACGACACCCCCCTGATCTCCTCAGCCCCAAGGTGGCTAACCATTCAGCTCCCGGATTGTAATGGACGCGAATTACAAAGAGTCCCAGCCACAAGATTAAAACGCAGATTGAAATGCACAAATTAAAATGTGGAAATGCAAGATGTTTTTTTTAAAAAAAATATATTGTTGCTTAAGGAAAAGTCTTCAAGGGAAAAGAAAGGTCCAAGAGTTTGTGAAAAGTTGCTCTTGCTGACCAAGAAATGATCCCCCTTAATAGGCCCCACCTCTTGGAAATCATCATAGGCTTATTGATCTCTGGGGAGGGGCCGTGGCTCAGTGGCAGAGCACCTGCGTGGCAGGCAGAAGGTCCCAGGTTCAGTCCCCAGCATCTCCAGTTGAAAGGACCAGGTCGTAAGCGTTATGAAAGACCTCCACTCGAGACCCTGGAGAGCTGCTGCCAGTCTCAGTAGACTGTGTTGACCATGATAGAACTGTTGGCCGAGTAATTAACACCGCAACACCGCACAACCTGATTAAAGAGCAGATAAAGGTTTATTTAGGAACTAACATACTTGATGGGAAAGAGGAGAGACAGAGACAGGTTCCTAACTGCATCTCTAGCTGAGAGGGAGGGTAAGACTGTGAGTGTGGCACTTCTGAGAATAAGGGGGAAATTGCCCTGAGAGTAGCCCTCTGGAGACAGACAAGGAATGTCACTTATAACAGGAGAGAGAAGGTGCTGCTGATCTCACTGTCCCATCTAATTGTCTTCTTGCTGCCCCCTGCAGGGTCTTCTTCTCTTCTTCTTTGTATGCCAGATGCTGCCTTTTCCAACAAGAACAACTCAAAGCAGCTTTACGTGTGATCTTATCGTACAAGTTTCCAAGCGACTTCTGTTCCTTCCGCATAAACATTTTGCCACAAAAGACAGAAGGTGCACATGGGAGATTCAAGTCTTCCCCAGGAACCAAAAATGGTAGTGACCAGGGCTATTTTGGGGCAGGAACGCACAGGAACGCACAGGGCTGGCTCCTGAGTTGGCCACACCCAGCAGGAACTCATTAGCATAACAGACCACACCCAACTGCAGAAACTCATTAGGATTGGATACATTGGGGGGGGGGATGGCCTAACATGCAAAGGAGTTCCTGCTACAAATAAAAAGCCCTGGGTTTTGACTCCAAACAAGGTAGGTGTGGCTGGATGACCACACTTCTGGTAACATGAGGGTGTGGCCTATTATGCTAATGAGTTCCTGCTGGGCTTTTTCTGGTGGTGACCAATGCTCCCTCTAAGCTGTGGAGCCTTGTGAGCAAAAATTCTGCTTTGTGAGCTGCTGGCGTTAAAATTGTGAGCGAGCGATTTGGCTCCTGCATCAATTAGTTTGCTCTGGAGCCATCCCTTCCTGAGCCAAGACAAAAATGTATGAGCCGGAGGCTAAAAACGCTGTGAGCTAGCTCCCACTGACTCACCTTAGAGGGAATACTGGTAGTGACGAAGAGGGCGGAAACATCTCAGACTCACAGAAAACCCACTGTTTCTGGGGCGACAGGGACACTTTCATCCCTCCCTGCTACAATTGCCAGTGGGGAGACGGGGACAGCCCATGGACTGGCCGTTGCCCACCTCTGCACAGCAGCCCTGGGCTTCCTCACTGGCCGCCCGTCCGAGCACTAGCTGAGGCCAACTTCTTAACGTCCAAGACCTGGTGAGATCAGGCCACCCGGCCCATCCCGCTCAGGGCTGTTCTTGATGTATTTATTGCTGTTTTAAATATGACAATGGGAGGTGTTGGGACAATGGGACAATGGGAGGTGTTGATTTCAGAGGGGGAATCACTTCGTTTATGCTTCTAGCCAATACTGGATAAAGCCATACATGATGAAGCCATTCTATACACAGAAAGGGTTCAGGAGAGGAGCTGGGGGAATAAAAGTCCGGACATCAAGAGTCAGTTTCGCATCTGAGTAGTGCAGACAAGAATCCAGGTAGTCATTGGTGATGGAGAATGTGTTAAGAGATGGCTTTTGGACAAAAGGGGAGACGAGGGCATCTTTGAATTGACACGGGAAGGAGCTAGAGGAAAGAGAGAGTGCAGCTGAGGAAGAGGAGGAGGAAGAAGAGACTGGATTTATACCCCGCCCTTCACTCAGAGTCTCAGAGCAGCTTACAATGTCCTTTCCCTTCCCCTCCCCACAACAGACAGGTGGGGCTGAGAGAGCTCTCCCGAGAACTGCTCCTGAGAGAACAGCTCTGAGAGAACTTGTGACTGACCCAAGGTCACCCCTGCAGCTGCACGTGGAGGAGTGGAGAATCAAACCCGGTTCTCCCAGATTGGAGTCCTCCGCGCTCCTAACCACTAGGCCAAACTGGGGTGGTGGTTAGCAGTGCGGAGGGCTAATGCCAGAGCAGACGACAAACCAGGACTGGGATGGGATTGGACCAAAGTAGCCTGAGGAGGGGGACAGATGAGGACCATCGCGTGAGGTGGGGAGAGGAGAAAGAACTGGAGGCGGTGAAGGAGGAGGAGAATGGCAGGGAGAGAGTGTGCCTCAGCGCAGACAGTTTCCGTTTTATGACTGAAGGAGGAAGCAGAGTGAAGAAGGAAAGAGGCCGGGACCAGCAACTCTGTGGTTTCCAAAAAGGCACCGAGGTGTTGTTAGAACTGGCCTGGATGAGGGACCCGTAGCGGGGTGGTACAGCAAAACCGGCTGCTTCTTCTGCTCTCATCCGGAGGTGTTCGGCTGCACAAGACCATGAACCGTGGCACTGAATGGAAGAATGAACCAGGGCTGAGGAGGAGAGGTCAGTGCCCCCCCCGCCCCCTTCATGGAGACCTGTGGTACTAACAGCACACAAAGCAGATGCTTTACTTCCACAAGATCTCTGCCAAAGCGATACGCCCATTCAGTGGCACCAGAACACAGCTAGCCATTTACGGGAGTCTTCTCCTTTCTCTGGCAGCCACACAGATGCCAAAGTCCCACGTGCCTCCGGCTCTTTTCCATTCCCCCTGGGCTATACCTGTGAACATACATTATATCTGCAATGTCCATACGCAGCTCCGACACAAAGTGCCCTTCATCAGCAGAGCGACTGTGTTCCTTTCATAAGGCCGTTATTAAGTAGGCACGCTGCTGGCAGAGACCTAAGAAAATACCTCAGCGTGCGCTCAAGTGGCCGGCACAGCACAGCCATTTAGATCTGCCCCGTACCCCTGTCCCTTGCTGTGGGATACCCTGACGGACACTCAAAAGCCACTCTGTTCCTGGCCGCCACATAAAATGCAAGGCAGAGAAAGCTCCCCCTGTTCCTTGTCCGGGAGAGGAACTGCCACGCTTGATGTGGCAGTTTTCAGCCCTGAGAACGTGGGGGGTTTTCCCAGAAGGAACCCGATACTCACAGAGCGGCTTTCTTTGCAGCCAACTGACTGAATCACTACCTCCCCAAAAAAAGGGAAAGGTAGCAAATATCAAGAGGCGTTTTCTACTGACTTCAGCAACCTTAGGAACAGCTTTCAGGGTGCTGAGAACAAAGGGACTTGGAAAGCCCTGTGGGAGGAGACTGGTCTCACAAGCCCCGTTCCCTCAGGTGCCAAGAGGGTAGGAGTCCCACGGCTCTCCCAGGTCTCCACCCAGTGAGATGACCCTTCACTTTAAACCCAGGAATATCCACTTATTTCTGGGGAGAACACCTCAATTGGAATCCAGTAGCACCTTAGAGACCAAGAGGACTTGGGGGGAAGCTTTGACTTCTAAAGACTTATACCCCGGAAATCTAGCTGTCCTACTGAGTACTGGCATGGTTACCCTCTGAAAAGTTGTATCTGGGTTGTATCTGCTGCCACCAATAAATCTGAAAGACTACCTTGTGCTATTGGAGGGAAGGCAGCGTGGTATATAGTCTGATCTTGTCAGATCTCAGAACCTAAGCAGGGTCGGAACCAATGCTCCCTCTGAGCTGTGGAGTTTTGTGAGCAAAGATTCTACTTTGTGAGCTACTGGCATTAAAGTTGTGAGCGAGCGATTTGGCTGCTGTACTCTGCCGGCTCGCCCACTAGGGCGCTGGACCCGCAGGGGCACCAAACGGCCCCCCGCCACCACCTCCCCACCGCCACCGCCAGTGAAGTGCCCGGTAGGGTTCAGGAGGTGGTGGCAGCAGAGCTTGCCCACCCTCTCCCTCCCCCCTGGCTCTGGGAGGGAAGGGGCAGGGGGTTGAACCCCCGCCTCTTCCCTGGCTTGCCTTGGTGCCCCTGCAGCTGCGGAGCACCAAGGCAAGCCGGCACTCTGAGGGAAGGGGCGGGGGGTTGAACCTCCGCCTCTTCCCAGGCTTGCCTGGGGGGCCCGCAGTTGTGGGGGCGGGGGTAACCGGGCACCGCTCGGGCCGCTGCTCTACCCAGTCTCCAGGCCCCACCGGGAGGTTGGCATCCCCAGTGAGGTGGGTGCCACAGGCTGGCCTGCCTAGGGCGCCCAGACACCTGGGGCCAGCCCTGCTGCTGTATAATCTGTTTGCTCTGGAGCCACCCCCCCCCTGAGCTAAGACAAAAATGCCAGAGGCTAAAAAACTGTGAGCTAACTCACACTAACTTAGCTTAGAGGGAACACTGGTTGGAACATCGGTGGGGGCCCACCAAGGAAGACTCTGCAGAGGAAGGCAACAGCAGACTGCCTCTGCTTCTCACTGGCCTTGAAAGCCCCAAGCTGGGGGTTGTTGCAACATGATGGCGCGTATCTCCTGCTAGGTTTGTACATCCAGCACTCTGGATCTGCACTGTAGGCTAATGGCTCTGCCTACCTGCTGCATCTACTGTTTCACTATTACTAGCTAGGGCAGGGACAAATTATCGCACTTTGGGCTCAGCCACTTTGAGCTCAGCCACTGTCCCTCCCTGTTTCTGCCCTTCAGGAAAACAAATTGAATCGGCATGGTGTGTTTACAGGGATCAGAAAGCTTAATAAACAATTTAAAAGAGTGCATATGGGCTGTTCGAGCATCTGGATGAGCAAGGATAAAAAGAAACCATGAAAACACACAATCTTCTAAACCCTAAAACCTGTTAGATTCCCCAATAAGTCAGTATCAATCACAGGCCCTTAAACAGGTTCAGTTTTATTGATCAGAAAGGGGTGGAGACATCACAGACTTTTGAGTCAGGAATGAAGCACACAAAATGGCCATAATAATTATAGTAGTTTCATACAAGACCCCCTGACACCTAGAGGCCAATATGCAATTGATATGAAGCACGGGGAAATGGTTAAAGGTTCAGAGGTGAGCGGGAGATGGCAGAGGCTTCGCTCCCAAGGAGCCGAGCGCTCAAGGCCAGCAGACAGATAAGACAGTCAGCTATAGAAGATAGCTGCAAAAGCAAGCAAGGCGGCAGCTCCCACATTCCAACCATGGCGGGGTCACCCAACAAAACTGATACTTGTCCTAAATAATGTTTTACTAGGATAGGCTATTTGCAGCATTTGCAGCATTTAAAAGTCTATCATTACCTAGTTCCCAGAGTTGGAGCCTCTTTCCATTGTTCCTAAACACATGATCAGATTGGAGGCCCTAGGTAAAGATTAAGCCATTCGTGGCTGGTGCCATCCAAGGAAGATGAACAATAAGAGAGCATCTTCTTCATGTCCTAAAAATTCATAATCTCTTTTGGGGAATATTATTGTTGCTGTTGTTATTTGAATTTCTGAATCACCCCAACCCTGAGTACACAGGGTTATGGGTGATTTTGCGATAGGTTAAAACGTACAAAAATACAATTTAAAATCAACAATCAGTTAATCTCAGATTTTACAATCTTCAGACAGCATTTATAATTTAATCTAAGTCCTGCTCTGGACTGTTCTTCCATCTCACGGGCAGGTTAAGGAGGAGGTAGAAGCGGGCAAGGGGGAAGAAAAGAGGAAGGTGCCAGCTATGATGCCTGGCGGAACATCTCTGCTTACAGGCCCTGTGGAACTGCATTAAGTTCCACAGGACCCTGATGGAAGTTGGCAGAGAGTTCCACCAGGTCAGCGCCAAGGCTGAGGCAGCAGGCTCGGGCTGTCACAGGCTGGAGTGCGGGCAGAGTGAGAGAGGGGTAGTCCGGGTCCAGTCCAAGGTCAGAAACTGGGAGGCAGGGAAACAGGAGCCAAGTACCAGAGTCCAGAGTGCAAACCGAAAGCGTAGTCATCAGAGCCAGGGTCGAGGAGCCAAGAGTTCAAAGCAGGAAACAGGAAACGGGAACACGGGCGAGGGGGGTGCAGAGCGTTGTCAAACTGACTAGTTGCTGGCACGAAGAACCGACAGGGAGTGGGGAGCTAAGTACCCCTCCGGGGCTGTTGTCGATTAGCGGCCAGCGCATGCATCCCAGCTCCTGTTAGAACTCAGGGCTGAGGGACCATCTGTTGTGCAGGCGCACCTCTCGCCACTGGGATGCCAAGTCCCGCCAGCGCTGGTCTCACAAACGGGCCACCAGTGGGGCTGAATCAGGGGGGCTGTCCAACATATGTTGTTCTGCCCCAGCTGTTGCCGGAGCAGACGCCGCGGCTTCATTGGGGTCAGGTGTAGATTCTGCTAGAGCCGGTAGCTCATCCTCAGCAGTACTCATGACACGGGCTTCCATTTCCAAGCAGTTTGGTGTAGTGGTTAAGTGTGCGGACTCTAATCTGGGAGAACCAGGTTTGATTCCCTGCTCTTCCACATGCAACTGCTGGATGAACTTGAGCAAGTGCTGTTCTGTTGAGCAAGGACAGTTCTGGAAAGAGCTTAGTCAGCTCCGCCTACCTCACAGGGTGTCTGTTGTGGGGAGGGGAAGGAGTTTGTAAGCTGCCCTGAGACTCCGAGTGAAGGGTGGGGTATAAATCCAATCTCCTCCTCCTCCTCCTCTTCTTCTTCTTCTTCTTCTTCTTCTTCATCATCATCATCATCTTCTGTGACCAGGATGGGAGTGGAGGAGGAGGACCCAGGTGACTGAGATATGCTCTTCCATTTGTGAGAACAGTGGGTTCCCACAATCCCCTGGGGCTTAAAGGGAAGTGACTAGCAGGGATGTGACAGAAAGGCAACAACACCTCCTACTCCCAACACGTGATAGAGAACAAGAGGGTCTGTGGCTCACTGGCAGAGCATCTGCTTGGCATGGAGAAGATTCCAGATTCAGTCCCCAGCATCTCCAGATAAAAGGATCAGGTGGGAGGTGATATGAAAGACCTCTGCCTGAGGCCCTGGAGAGCTGCTACTGGTCTGAGTAGACAAAACTGACCTTGTTGGACCAAGGCTCTGATTCAGTAGAAGGCAGGCTCATGTGTGTTCATGTGAGAATGCCAATGTGAAACCTGGCTCATTGTCTAAGTGCCCTACACAGCTTTCACTGGGAGAGGACATGGAGAGCTGTTCACCCAGTCTGAATGGTGGTTGGGGGTACATCAGTAGATGGCCCTCTGGAGTGTAGTCCACCAAGAAAAGAAGCTGTGGCATCTTCAGTAAGAGAATATATGTAAGAAGCGGGATCCTTCTTGCTCTATCCAACTGGCAATAGAAATCCAGGAGGTGGTCTCAAAGGGGCATCTTTCTTCCACTTAATCAAGTCAGTCCATGAAGATGACACAGATTGTTCTGGATATTTTCGAAGGAATGTGTAACAATTTCATGTTTTGGTGTGTGTTTTTCTTTAGGTGTTTAGTTTGACTGCAGTACTGTAAGAAGAGTGATAGAGGGAGACACGTGTGATGTGATTGGCTGATGACTGAGAGTGTGGGAGGAGGGGTGTCTATGAGAGTGATTCTGAGTGTGAAGTTTGAAGAGGGAGCTTAGTCTGAGTTACTATGGGAGTTTTTGAGTCTATTCTGTATGAATAAGACAGTTTAGTCTGTGTGAATATGAGTTTTGAGTCTATTCTGTGTGAATAAGTCAAAGAGTTCAGCCTGTGTGGCTATATAGATGAAAGAGAGAGTGATTAGACTGAATGTCTAGCCTGTCAGAGTGGAGTTTGGGGAGTTTGAGAGACTGTTTGTGACACCAAGCTTTGCCAGTTATTTTTACAAGTTCCTTTCATCAGCAACAGTTCAAAATAACCAGAAAACTATTTTGTTCTTTATTAAATAAATCATTTTTTGTTTACACTTATCCCAGAAATCAGAATAGTCCTTCCTCAGGGCCACATTGTCCTCTGAAGTGCCCAGACCCTGGGTCATTCTACCAAAAGTGAGAGATTTGGAATATTTAATTCCTGGTGGCAGCAGAAATCTATCAAGTTTAGGTACACAGAGAGTGTTTAAAGGAGAAACCGTCTCCCCAATAAGCAAGCACACCACAGAATTGTTGAAGCCTCACAGTGGTCTAACCCTCAAGGGCCTTACATCTCAGAGCCTTAAGGGTGCTGACCCCTGAATAGCCAGAGAAATGGATGGTTATGATAAAGGGAAGGAATTTTATCTTAGGTGACTCACCAACAGCATTTTCACTCCAGCATCTACTGACAGGACCCCAGATGCTGGTGGACGAACTTGAGGAAGCCACTTTCCACTGGCTGAAGCTATCCACTGACAGATGAAGGGAAAAAGTAATGGAAAAGGCCTTACAGAGAGTTGAATCAGGGCCAGGGCTCTCGTGTCTGACACAGTTACAGTTTTGGCTCTGAACAGCAGCATGGATGCTTGAAGAATGTCTTGGCAGCCTCTGGAAGAACAAACACACACCCTTCCAAAGAAAGAGGGTGGAGGACCCAAGAGAAAGATGAAGGTTTCCCAGGATGTGCCTGAATAATATCCAATGCCTGTCTTCCCAAGCATTGCCTTGCATGGTGTACTCCATGCCAAGGGGACTCTGTCCAGGGATACCAACAGTCATTATGCGGAGTCACTTGGGCAGTGCCCCAACCCTCCAGAGAAGGAAAGGCCCCTCTTTCACCTGTGGCCAGGTAAAGCAACTTCGATAAAGGATGCCACGAATTCCATGGAATGCATCCATGGGGCATACTGGCCACCAAGCAGCACAGCACCCATTTAGTTCCCTTCAGGATTCTGATTCCAGAGTGTAAATCTTATAATTCATGGGGAGGGGCCGTGGCTCAGTGGTAAAGCCTCTGCTTTGCATGCAGAAGGTTCCAGGTTCAATCACCGGCATCTCCAGCTGAAACAATCAGGTGGTAGGAGATGGGGGGAAAACCCTCCATCTGAGACCCTGGAGAGCCAGTTTGGTGTAGTGGTTAGGAGT
Source organism: Gekko gecko (assembly GCA_029375565.1). NCBI lineage: Eukaryota > Metazoa > Chordata > Lepidosauria > Squamata > Gekkonidae > Gekko > Gekko gecko. Next base: position 3,172,353 of record JAPDNY010000008.1, read on the forward strand.
GGCAGACTCTAATCTGGAGAACCGGGTTTGATTCCTCAGTCTTCCACAGGCAGCTAGCTGGGTGACCTTGGGCCAGTCACAAGTTCTCTCAGAGCAGTTCTCTCAGAGCTGTTCTCTCAAGAGCAGTTCTCTCTGAGCTCTCTCAGCCCCACCTACCTCACAGGGTGACTGTTGTGAGGAGAGGAAGGGAAAGGAGATTGTAAGCCACTCTAAGGGTGCGGTCACACTGACCTTTTGATCGGGGTTCGCCGCTGTTCCCTTGTGCATGTAAATTTCATGTTCACATGCGCCAATCCGCCTCCTGCGCCAAAGCGGGCTCACTCCTGCAATGCTCCTAGGTTTTCCTGCCCCCTGGAAAATCAGGTATTTTCCTGGCACTTGTGCTTTGAATGCGCGATTTCGCCCATCTGGACAGCCCATCTTTTGCAATGATTACGATTAGAGCCATCTGACTGCTCTTAGTGCGTTTTTTTTTAAAAAAAGCTTCCGGTTTGAGCGCTTGAGCAAACATGCACTTAATAAATCCATTTAATGTTTACTAATGGATTTATTAATCGCATGTTTGCTCAAATGCTCAAACCGGAAGCTTTAAAAAAAAACACACACAAAGACGGCCCTGGAGGCGGGAACGAGAGGCGGGGGCTCCGGCAGCCTGGATGGGGGCTGGCAAGGAGGATGGTGGAGATGGCGGAGCCTTTTTTCATGGGGTAATGGTGGCGGCAGCAGCAGCGCCCCCCCCCCCTCACAGTGGCGGCAGGAGCAGCAACCACCCGAGCCTCCCCCGTGGCCGGCAGGATCACCTGGAGGGACAGCACAGCAGCAGGCGAGCGGGTGCTGGAAGAGATGGGCCAGCTGCATCTAGTTAGCCCAATGTGAAGAAAAATGTTACTGATTTAGACAAAGCGGGAACAAAGCGCAATTACCTTGCCGTGTGACCACGGCCTGAGACTCCAAGTAAAGGGCGGGATATAAATCCAACTCTTTGTCATCTTCTTTGTCATTTTCTTTGTCGTCTTCCTCTTTGTCATCTTCATCGTCATCTTCTTTGTCATCTTCTTCATCATCGTCGTCGTCACCGTCATCTTTTTCTCCTTTGTTGTCTTCTTCTGTACTGCCCTCGATGGACCAGAGGTCTGATTCAGATGCTGGTCCGGCACCCTGACCACTGTTCTGCAGCGCCTCTCGAAGCACCCGACTGATCCCAGGCACCCAGCCCCAGGCAAGGGAAACACGGAGGCAAGTCAAATCTAAACCAGACAGTGGGGGGGGGACACACATAAATCTCACTCTGGCCACACACACACACACACCCAAAGTATAACATCTCACACACCAAAAATCTCTCACCTAAAGACACTGGGTTTGTTTGTGACACTCTTCATTCCTCAGTTCGTCTCATTGCCAGATCACTTCTGTGTTGCCTTCTCTGAGGGCGTTGCACACGCATGTTACACATCAAGCTGTCGTATACTGAATCAGACCCCCCTTGGTCAGTATCGTCTGCTCAGACTGGCAGCAGCTCTCCAGGGTCACTCAGGCAGAGGACCCTCACATCACCTCCAGCCAGATTCTTTAAACGGGAGATGCCGGGGATTGAACCGGGGACCTTCTGCATGCTAAGCAGATGCTCTGCCAGTGAGCCACAGCCCCTCCTCCTGTGGTGAAAGACAGCAGCTGTGGCTTTCTTCTAAAGCCCCTAACTTTAAAAAAATATATACCTGTTACCTCATTGATGGCCGCCATGAGTAAATCACTGGTTCGTTTGGGTTTGCATTGATGGATTTGTTGTTGTTCGGCTGCACATGGGAACTACACACAGAGGGAGACACAGACCCATGAAGTTGGCTTATGCTGAAATAGATCCTGGGCCCATCAAGGTCAGTGTTGCCCACTCAGACTGGCAGCAGCTCTCCAGGGTCTCAGGCAGAGGTCTTTCACATCACCTACTTCCAGTCCTTTTGAATCGAAGAGGCCAGGAATTGAACCTGGGACCTTACCAAGTAGATGTTCTGCCACTGAGCCAGGAACAGGTCAAGGTCTTTCCTATCACCTACTGCTTGGTCCTTTTAATTGGAGATGCCAGGGATTGAACCGGGGAACTTCTGCATACCAAGCAGATGCTCTACCACTGAGCCAGGGTCTCAGGTCAAGGTCTCTCTTATCACCAACTGCCTGGTCTTTTTAACTGGAGATGCCAGGGATTGCACCGGGGACCTTCCGCATACCAAGCAAAGGCTCTCTCAGGGAGCCATAGCCCGTACAGGCATAAGAAAACGCAGCAGATTATACAGAAACCCAAAGCTAGCAACTGCAAAGCTATTCAGCAGGTGTCCAAGACCTGTGATGCCCAGGCAGTGAGATCTGGGGCTCGCTTCATGCCTGATCATGACCCTCAAAAACTGGGTGTTCAGGGGAGGAACATGTCCGCCACGAAACGTGCAGCACCCCTCCTTATAAACGTAGGTTTATGATACTCCATTTTTAAACCATACAATATAAACAGTGCCAGTGGTGGAAAAGGCTTGGGGTTACCAACTCTGGGTGAGGCAATTCCTGGAGATTTGGGGGTGGAGCCTGAAGCTGCCATCCATCACTTTCCAGGTTTTCCCTAGAACTGACCTAACGGGGCACATGATCGCATGCCCACTGTGTCCTCAATCCTCCTAGCCAGCTGCTTTCGTAATTTTAACATGTAACAAACACTTACTGAGAGTCTAGGGTTGCCAGCTCCAGCCTGGGAAATTCCTTGAGATTTGGGGGGTGCAGCCTGGGAAGGGGTGCAGTTTGGGGAGGGGAGAAACCTCAGTGGGATATGCTGCCATTTGGAGTCCACCCTTCGAAGCAGCCGGTTTCTCCAGGGGAGCTGATCTCTATAGTCTGAAGATCAGTTGTGATTCCAGGAGATCCCCAGGCCCCACCTGGAGGCTGGCAACCCTGTGCCTAATTTTAGAAACCTCCCCCTTTTCGCCAGTTGATAGTCAACATAGGCAGCATATAATTTTGGGGAAAGGAATCTAGTGGGCTAGAACAAAATTACAACTCTCGGGAAAGTAGCAACACCCACAAGAATTATTCTTCTGTGTATTGCAATTTAGACTCATTAAGAAGAGTTGGAGGCGAGGGGCAAACAGGAGAGCTCTAAGTGTTTTTGGAGGGGGGAGCTCCTCTTGTTAATAACAATGTTATTATAATCGTGGGTTTTTAGGTAAATGAAACCTTTGTTTTCACTCAAAGCTCCATAGCCTCTTGGCAGGGAATAGCTGGGCCATTGATCTTGTGGGCAAAACGATGGCTCCGAAGGATATAATTTCTGCTTTATTACTTTCCCTGAAATGATTCTGCAGAATCCAAAAATAATTTCAGCTGTTGGGTCATGAGCATCACATTTTCGAAAAGCCATTGAGAAATGACTTTCTTCAGATGTTGCGGAGGAGCAGGATGGCTTTGCCACCCCACTGAAATAGCACAAATCCTCTCCTTCCCAACTCTATCCTGCCCTCGAAGAAAGCTCAGATGGCGATAACAAAGTTGCACTTACCTGTAACTGTTGTTCATCAAGTGGTCTTCTGTGCAGGCACACATGGCCTGCGACTGCACAGAAGCCACGACGATGAACCTAAGGTGGCATACTAGAGAGTAAGTCCTGCTGAATGCACTCATACTTATTTCTGAGTAAACCTACTTAGGATTATGTAGTGCATGAGCTCCCTGCATTCTCTGACAGTTGGTCTTACTAGGTGTTAATTGGTGGTGCTGGAAAGTGCCCGTCAAGTTGCCATGGACTTATACCCTGGAGGGCTTTCAAGGCAAGAGCTGTTCAGAGGTGGTTTGCCATTGCCTTCCTCTGTGAAGAGGAGGAGGAGGAGGAGATTGGATTGATACCCCACCCTTCACTCGGAGTCTCAGAGTGGCTTACAATCTCCTTCCTTTCCCCTCTCCATAACAGACACCCTGTGAAGTAGGTGGGGCTAAGAGAGCTGTCCCAAGAACCGCTCTTGAGAGAACACCTCTGAAAGAACTTGTAACTGACCGAAGGTCACACCAGCAGCTGCATGTGGAAGAGTGGGGAATCAAACCTGGTTCTCCCAGATTAGGGTCTGTGTTCTTAACCACTACACCAAACTGGGTCTCTCATCCATGGTTCTTCTCGGTGGTCTCCCATCCAAGTACTAACCAGAGCTGACTGTGTTTAGCTTCCAAGACTGGGCTAACCTGGGCCACCCAGAGGTTGACAACTCTGGGTTGGGAAATGTCTGGAGATTTCAGGGGAGGAGAGGGACCTCCATGGAATATAATGCCATTGAATCTACCTTCCAAAGGAGTCATTTTCTCCAGGGGAACTAATCTCTATAACCTAGAGACCAGTTGTAATTCTAGGAGGCCAGCAACCCTAGCTCAGATTAGGAATTAAAATGAGGGTAGCAGCCACGCAGGAGGACTGAGGGTGGGGACCTAAGAGGGAGGCATAACATGTACTGTTACATCACTTCCAGGGAAAACCTGGAAATGATGGGTGGCAGCTCTAGGAATCAGTGGAAACTCTATGTTCTATGTGGTACATATGGATTCCCAGCATACTCTGACAGCTGGTCTCAATAGATGTTAATTAGGTGTTAAGATCAGATGTTCTAGAGATAGACTCCATAACTAAAAAAACTGCCATATTTAAAACAGAAATACCATGAATTTGGCAACAAGAGTTCCAAGTTATTAGCAAGTAATTTGAGAAAACACAATAATAGAAACAGAATATCAGTGATAGAATACAACAAATTAAAAATACATAATACGGAACAAATAGCTGAGTAATTTGTTAAATATTTTGAAAAAATTTATACCTCAGAAAATCCATCTGAGGAAAAAAATGATAAATATTTACAAAAACTGAATATTCCTGAACTAAAAAGGGAGCACAACAATATTTTAAACAAACCAATTGAAAGCAAAGAAATAGATAAGGTCATTAACAAATTAAGAAATGGAAAATCTCCAGGCATAGATAGTTATGGCCCAGAATTTTATAAACAATTCAGAGTTCTATTACTCCCATTTATGACAAAGTTGTTTAACCAAATAATGACAGACAAACAAGCACCACACTCATGGAAGATGCAAGAATTACAGTGATTTTAAAGCCTGGTAAACAAACAAACCAAATAGATTCCTACCGACCAATAGCATTACTTAACCAAGATGCAAAAATCTTCACTGCTGTCCTTTCATCTAGACTGAGTACTATAACTGAGAATTATTTTTCCCCAGATCAATCGGGCTTTATACCCCAAAGGCAAATAGCAGATCCAATATGTAGAATATTGAATGCCATTTACGTTAGTAAAAAAAAAAAATCAGACACCATTAGCCATAGCATCTCTCGATGCAAAGAAAGCTTTTGATCACTTGGAATGGGACTTTATCATTAGACTACTAAGAAAATTCTGCTAGTTTTCCCCTGACTAGAGGAACTAAACAGGGCTGCCCCCTGTCACCCTTGCTTTTTATCCTTTCATTAGAACCTCTGGCAACTACAATAAGGGCTAAGAAGCAAATTCAAGGTCTAGAGAAAAATGGACTTGTACGTACAGTTAATATGTTTGCAGATGATGTAGCTGTATTGATGGTTAATCCTAAAGAAGCACTACCTGAATTAATGAAGGAGTTTTGTGATTATGGAAAAATTGCAGGATTACGTATTAATTATAAGAAGTCTGGAATACTATACATAAATGTAAATCCAAAAATGCAACTTGAAATTCGAAATGAGTTAGGATTCACAAATCATTCAAATATCTGGGAGTTTCTATCTCAAAAAATTTAAATATATTACAGCAGTTAAATTTCCATCTGGTTATTCTACAAATAAGAAGAGATATTAAAAGATGGTCCCAGTTACAATTGACAATCATGGGTAGAATCAATGCTATCAAAATGATGGCACTCCCAAAATTAAATTACTTTTTTCAAACACTTTCCATATATATCACATCAAGGGATCTAGCTTGCTGACAAAAAATCTTTACCAATTTTATTCATCAAAGTAAAAAACCAAGTCTTATGAAGACTATAAGGTACAAAAGGGTGGATCAAGGAGGATGGGAAGAGCCAAATATAAGCAAATATTATGAGGCAAACCAATTGAGAGCCTTGGTGCCATATTTAAATGGAATCTCTGATAAGTCTTGGGTGAGCATGGAAGCAGATGGGAAACATCTGAATTTAACTGAGAAAATCATTTTTGGAGGGGGGAAAGAAAGAGACATTAAATGGGTAGAGAACCCTTTTCTGTACGCGACATTAAAAACTTGGGTTAAATGGAAAAATAAACTGATCCCAGAGATATCCCCGTTGATTCCTATCATACTAAATCCCAATTTTTCATGTCTAGATAAATCAGAAAGCTATATTAGATGGAAAGAAAAAGAGATCTATAGAATGAGATATCTTTTTGTAGACAGGACTCCCTTTACTGTGATGCAATTAAAAGAAAAATTGCAAGGAAAGTTATACTGGTTTTCACTATATCAACTGTGTTACCTAATTATAAACTCAAAGCAAACCATGACTAGAAAGCTGTTAAAATCTGAACAGATTTTAATACAACATATGACAAGTCTAAAAGGAGTAACCTCTAAAATATATACATATTTAATTGAGAGAGATTTAAGTTCACTAAATGGGTTGAAAATAACATGAGAGAAAGATATCGGAATAAAGATCAAGCACAATATTTGGAATAAGATATGGTTTACCCAAACAAGGAAAACTATATCAATAGCTCTTAGAGAGAACTTGAAATTATTACACACATGGCATTTCACCCCAGTTCGCCATGCAAGAATAACCAACACAAATTTTTAAAAATGCTGGAGAAAGTGTAATCAACAAGGTGATTATATTCATGTGTGGTGGCTGTGCCCAGTAGTGTCACAGTTTGGGGTGACATTTTTTGCAGAAATGGCAAAAATTACATGTCAAACCATCTGTGTTACACCATCTTTGGCCCTATTAACGATATGGGAGAAACAAAATAAAAAGGTGATTTCTAAAGGACTAATAGTGTTTATGTTAAAGGCAGTGCGCAGGACAGTTGCTAAAAGTTGGAAAGCCACAGAATTATTAATATTACATTCATGGTATTCTGAGTTATGGCAGATTGCAATAGCTGAAAAATTAACAAGTCAAATTAGAATAGTCAAAGCCAAAACTGTAGACTTTTTTGAAACGTGGCACTATTTTATTTTATACACAACTCAGAACAATACCCAGAGTATGTTGAAGCCCTTCCTCAGATTACAGGATAAAGGTAAATAAGCCTCTCTATATACTTTAATCATGTTGTAACTATACATTAATTATGTATGTTTATAGGAAAAGAAAAAAGTAGGGGAAAGAATTCCTTCTCTTTGTATTTATGCTGAATGTTGAGCTCTCCACCAATGCCTTAATTTGCTTGCTTTTCCACTTTTCTTTTTACTTTTCTTTTACTTTTTTGCTTTTTTTGGTGATATGTGTACACTGTAGGTTGTTCTTCTATATGGGGAGTGGGGTGTGCACTTGATGTTAATGTCTGGTTTTTTATATTTAAATAAAGGATTGGGGTTGGCGACAGAAGGGGACAAATGTTTAAGCCCTGCAATGTGCCTGCACACGCTCTCTCTCTCTTTGGGGGTGCTATACCACAAGACAGAGGTTACCAATTTTTTTTTTTTTTGTATCTTTGTTTTTCTATTAACTTCGTAAAAAAAAAACTGAAAAGGGAAGGAGTGTCCGAGTTTTAGAAGCAAATAATATTTTTACTTACATAAGAACATAAGAGAAGCCAATGTTGAATCCGGCCAATGGCCCATCAAGTCCAACACTCTGTCACACAGCGGCCAAAATATACCATGTGCCATCAGGAGGTCCAGCAGTGGGGCCAGGATACTAGAAGCCCTCCCACTGCTGCCCCCTCCAGCACCAAGAATAGAGTGCATCACCTGCCCCAGACTGAGAGTTCCCATCTATACCCTGTGGCTAATAGCCACTGATGGACTTCTGCTCCATATGTTTATCTAATTCCCTCTTGAAAATGTCCATGCTTGCAACTGCCACCACCTCCTGTGGCAGTGAATTCCATATGTTAATCACTCTTTGGGTGAAGAAGTGTTTCCTTTTGTCTGTTCTAACCCGACTGCTCAGCAATTTCATGGAGTGCCCACGAGTTCTTATATTGTGAGAAAGGGAGAAAAGTTCTTCTTTCTCAACCTGCTCAGTCCCATTCATAATCTTATAAACCTCGATCATGTCACCCCTCAGCTGTTGTTTCTCCAGGCTGAAGAGCCCCAAACGTTTTAACCTTTCTTCATAGGGAAGGTGTTCCAACCCTTTTATCATTCTAGTTGCCCTTCTCTGCACTTTTTCCAATGCTATAATATCCTTTTTGAGATGTGATGACCAGAACTGTACACACTATTCCAAATGAGGTCGCACCAATGATTTATACAGGGGCATGATGATACTGGCTGATTTGTTTTCAATTCCCTTCCTAATAATCCCCAGCATAGTGTTGCATTCTTGCATCCGAGCAGTTCACCCCCACCCCCGCACCATTCCCCAAGATCTGCAAGTGGAGATTAAGGGTGGCCCATTTTCTCAAACCGAACTAAAGCATGCCAGTAAGGGGAAACCCCCTCCCATCCTCTCTTGCCTTACTTCACTGTTAGGCTTGCCATCCTCCAGTTGGGGCCTGGAGATTCCCTGGAATTACAACTGAACTTCAGATGACAGAGATAAATTCCCCAGGAGAAAATGGCTGCTTTGGAAGGTGGACTGGATGGCATTATGGTCTGCAGAGGTCCCTCCCCTCCCCAAACCCTACCCCCATCTCTCCAGGAATTTCCCAACCTGGAGTTGGCAACCCTGGGCTCAGTCTGTTCCTGCCTTTTCCTGCCAGCCCAGCCTGGGTTTAGGGACTGCCCAGGAGAGAAATACTTGAAGCACCAGAGGAGGGTGAGGGAAAGTGTTCGCTCCCTTTGCCCTGGTGGCCTTTTATGGAGAAGAAGAAGAGACTGGATTTTATACCCCGCCCTTCACTTGGAGTCTCAGAGCCACTTACAAACTCCTTTCCCCTCCCCTCCCCACAACAAACACCCTGTGAGGTAGGTGGGGCTGAGAGAGCTCTTGACAGAACTTCCCTTTTAAGAATAGCTCTTGTCAGAACTATGGCTTGCCCAAAGTCATCCAGCAGCTGCAAGTGGAGGAGTGAGGAATCAAACCTGGTTCTCCCAGATTAGAATCCACACACTTAACCACTACACCACACTGGCTCTCCCACTACACCAAACTGGCTCTCACACCAAACCAAGGCTTGAACAACGATATTGTTGTGGTTGTTTAGGGGAAAAAAGTTGAATGGCTCCTCAAGGTCTGAGAGTGCATTCATTTCTTAAGGCTCCCGGTGTACTATTTGGGGGCTTTGACCTGCCCCACGGCCATTGATCTATTTATTGTACATTTAGATGTTTCTACAAACCTGGAGCTTTTCTTGCCTGTTCATGGACCTAATCTGTAGATTTAAGCATCTAAATCATGGGCCATGTTGAGAGTTTAGACATAACTAGCAGGGGACCCACAAAGGAATTTCGTTTTCCTCTGTATTCCCCTCCCCCAATTTTCTCTTCCCTTCCCTGGAAGACCCCATAGCCCCTCCCTTTCTCCTGCTTTCTTCCCTCCTTCCCACCCACTAGCCCATCTTTATCTGCCCCACCATCTTCAACTTTCCCTCCTTCCCTCTGCCTGGGAAAACTATGGCCCAGTTGCATTTGGGCAGCTGCAAGCGCGATGAGCCAAGACAAGTGATGTAGGTGGGTAGTGGGCCTGTCCCCAGCAAGACCTCCTCCACCAGGGGTCATGACATGGGATGGGACCATTTCTGGGGGCTGCTCTGGCCTCCAAGACCACCCCTGCTTCCATCTCATCACTTTTCTTTACAGAAACCAAGCTTGGAAGGCTCAGCAGTATCGCAGTGGCTGCCAAAATATGGTGGTGTGACACATTCTGCCATGTCGAAGGTTTCAGAGAGTGACCATGTTGATCTACAGTAGAACAGTTAGATTTGAGTCCAGTAGATCCTTAGAGAACGAGATTTTCGAGGTATAGCCTTCAAGAGTCAAAACTCCCTTGGTCAATGTCGAAAGTGGCTGATAATTGTATCAAATTGTACTAAGGATATAATAAAGAGGACCTGGTGCAACGTAATACATATATAATGAATTAAAATAGAACAAGGTGTGCTCGACATACCACAGGACATAGTTCTATTTAAACTTCATCAACTCATAACCAGAAACTCCAATAATGCGGAACTCTATCTCCCAGTTTTAATTGTCCCACGGGAGTTTAAGGATTTGCCGGAGCCTTGTGGATGAACTAACGTGGGTTCCTCCGATACTCTTCTTTACGCGTAACCCAGATGATAACAAGCCGCATTTCGCCAAAGGCTTCTTCACACAGACGGAATCCTTAAGTCTTCTGCTCCACAGGGAAAAGTTCCACCGACGCCATGGTTTCCTTGCCCAAGGCTGCTGCCAATCTCAAGTCAAAGTGCAAAAATAATATGTCGGTGAAGCAGAACACGTAGAGATTGCGTTCCATATTATTGGAGTTTCTGGTGTATGGGCTGATGAAGTTTAAATAGATCTATGTCCCATGCCTTGTTCTATTTAAATTTGTATTACATTGCATGGTGTCCTCTTTATTATATCCTTATTACAATTTGATTACACTTGTTTAAGACTTGTGGGTGTTTATTGTTGAACACGGATTGCTTCCTTTGTTTTTCATCATTAGTAGAGATAGCAGGACAGTTTAAATGTTCTGGGTGACCTCTTCTTTTCTTTCCTGGTCAGGTTGCAGCTGATTTATGGCAACCCCCATGGGGCTTGTATGCTAAGAGAGGTGGTTCGTCATTGCCTGCCTCTGTGTAGAGGCCCTGGTCATAAGAACATAAGAGAAGCCAATGTTGGATCAGGCCAAAGGTCCATCCAGTCCAATACTCTGTCACACAGTGGCTAAAAATACCAGGTGCCATCAGGAGGTCCAGCAGTGGGGCCAGGACACTAGAAGCCCTCCCACTGTTGCCCCCCCCCAGCACCAAGAATGCAGAGCCTCACTTGCCCCAGACCGAGAGTTCCTGTCCATACCTTGTGGCTAATAGCCACTGATGGACCTCTGCTCCATACACTTATCTAATCCCCTCTTGAAGCCGTCCATGCTTGTAGCTGCCACCACCTCCCATCCAAACACTGACCAGGGCTGACCCTGCTTAGCTTCCGAGATCTGACAAGATAGTCTGCGCTATCTACATCCATTGAGACAAAACAGAACACATGGTTCTGTCACCCACATTCCAATACACAGTAAAAAGGAGCAAGACTCCAGGAGACTTAAGTGAAAGCTCACGAAAGCCCCTACCCTGCCACACATTTCATTAGTCTTTCAGGTGCTCCTGGAGTCCTTGGTCCAGTTTGGGGTAGTGGTTAGGAGCATGGATGCCAGTCTGGGAGAACCGGGTTTGATTCCCCACTCCACCACGTGCAGCTGCTGGTGTGACTTTGGGTCAGTTATAAGTTCTTTCAGAGCAGTTCTCTCATGAGAAGAAGGAGAGATTATACCCCCCCCTTCAATACCCGAAGGAGTCTCAGAGTGGCTTACAAACTCCTTTCCCTTCCCCTCCCCGCAACAGACACCCTGTGAGGTGGGTGGGGCTGAGAGAGCTCTGACAGAAACTGCTCTTTTCAAGAACAGCTGTGCCAGAACTATGGCTTGCCCAAGGTCATCCAGCAGCTACAAGTGGAGGAGCGGGGAATCAAACCCGGTTCTCCCAGGTTAGAGTCTGTGTATTTAACCACTACACCAAACTTGAGAGATCCAATCTCTTCCTCCTCCTTTTCTTCTTCTTCTTCCTCTTCCTCTTTTCTGCTGCTACAGACAAACACGGCTACCCATCTCAATCTGTTCCAGTACACAATTACTTCTATCCACCCATTTAAAAAATGTGTAAAATCTATCACGAGTGTATTGTGAGACTGAACCCCTCTAATTAACGGGTGGTCCCAACTGCAAAGGAGCTTCTGAGCTGCACGGTCACCTTTCCCCAACCAAACGGCGGCTCTGAAGTGACTCTTTTCCAGCCCAGAACTGGCCTGAAGTGTGGAGATTTTTCCCCTTCTGCTGCTGACAGTTGGGCCATTCATACAGTACCCCTCGGATCTGCATGTCTCCATTTATTTATTTACTTGCCCAGCAAATAGCAAAGCAGAGGAGTCCGATGCACGTAACTTGTTTTCTCCTCATGTTTGTTTGTTTGTTTAGATTATTTCCACCCTCCTTTTCTCCCCAACAGGGACCTCCAGCATCTTTCAGCATCAGTTCTCCCCTCCCCTGTCCTGTCCTCCCGACATGCTGTCTTGCAGATCCCAGGCTGATGTTCTAACCACTAAAGCACGCACGGGCTCCAGGACAGGCCTATCAGTAGCTACTAGCCATGTTGAGTGAGGGGAAACTCCACATTTAGAGACAGTAAACCTCTTCATCTCAGAGCCAGGAGGCAACATCAGGGGAAGGTCTCAGCCCCTATGCCCTGTTGATGGCCCTCCAGAGGAACGGGTTGGCCACTGTGTGAAACAGGATGCTGGACTAGAGGGACCACGGATCTGGTCCTGCAGGGCTCTAATGAGGAGAATGCCTCAACCTCTATATCCTGTTGTTGGCCCTCCAGAGGAATTGGTTGGCCGCTGCGTGAGCCAGGATGCTGGACCACTGGTCTGGTCCTGCAGGGCTCTAATGAGGAGAATGCCTCAACCTCTATGTTCTGCTGTTGGACCTCCAGAGGAACTGGTTGGCTGCTGTGTGAGTCAGGATGCTGGACTAGAGGGACCACTGGTCTGGTCCTGCAGGGCTCTAATGAGAAGAATGCCTCAACCTCTATGTCCTGTTGTTGGCCCTCCAGAGGAACTGGTTGGCTGCTGTGTGAGCCAGGATGCTGGACTAGAGGGACCACTGGTCTGGTCCTGCAGGGTTCTAATGAGGAGAATGCCTCAACCTCTATGTTCTGTTGCTGGCCCTGCAGAGGAAGTGGCTGGCCACTGTGTGAGACAGGAGGCTGGACTAGATCGACCCTCACTGGTCTGATCCAGCAGGGCTCTTCTGAGGTTCTTAAGAAGGCCTTGGCCTCTATGCCCTGTTGCTGGCCCTGCAGAGGAAGTGGCTGGCCACTGCGTGAGACAGGATCCTGGACTAGATGGACCCTCACTGGTCTGGTCCAGCAGGGCTCTTATATTCTCACATTCCTTCTGTTGAAATGTTGAAAAGGCAGAGGCAGGAGAAAGTAGAATACACATGACTGAGCTCAAGAAAGGAGTGGGAAGAAAAGGGACAGCAAATCAGTCTCCAGCGGACAGCACACATGGGATTAAATTTCAAGAGCCCATGTGGAGAATTGCCAAGTTGTCTGTAGATAAGTGCTTGAAAAATAGAAACTCTTGGCCACTGTCGTCTTCCAGCATCAGCCAAAGATGCTCGTCAGGTGGGTACAAAAGGGATGGCCTTTTTAGTTGTGGCTGCTAATAAATGTTTCAAAATAAAATCAATAAAACGGGGGGGGGGTCTGTCAGAGGCCGAGTCCTTCCTCCAGTGGCAACCCAGATGGACGCACATGAAGAAGGCGGTGGTCTCTTGAAGGGATCGACATCTAGGCTTGCATGCACGCTCTTCAGACAGCTGCCCGCATGACTTCTTAGGCTCCATTTCCCCATCTGTTCCTTGTTACGAGGAAGGAATCGAGAAGGCAAAGGCATTCCTTACGTGTGGCACTTGCTACTTAGTGGCAAAACGGTTGGCAGCAGGCGGGAAGCCCAAGATCTCTCGGTGCTCCCGGGGCCCTTGAAACCCGAGATGCTGTTTGCTTTGCTCTGGTTCTCATGTGGCTTGTGCAGAGAGAGCCGCAGAGACTGGAACGGGGCATTTGCCGAGAGCCGACTGCAGTTTAGTCTGACAGATGACGGGAGCCCCTTCTATTCTGGCCGGGGCCAGGGGAACCGCTGGGGTTGGGAGATGTGGGCTTCAGCAACGACGCCGATTTGGCCTGGCCGCTGCATTTCCTGTCCACAATCCCTGTGCATGGTGGTAGGAGGTTACCGTCCAGTCAGCTTCTTATATCAAAGCCGGGAGGGGGTAATGGAGTGAGTGTGGGCCCTTGGAGAGACAGGGCAACTGGAACACCTGCAAAGACCTTCACACTCACTTCCCAAAGTTGCCGGTGCCAACATCCACGCTGCTTCTCCAGTGTTTCTCCATTTATACCATAGAAGGGGATTGGCTACATTAGGGGTGTGTCACCTAATATGCAAAGGAGTTCCTGCTACAAAAAGAGCCCTGCCGAGGACTGAACCTGGGACCTTCTGCATGCCAAGCAGGTGCTCTGTCACTAAGCCACAACCCTTCTCTTCTGTTGCATCAGGGTTCAGGTCTTGGGGTAAGGTGGGCTCAGTAGTTTTACCGTTCTGCCAGGCAAGGGGAATGCAGACATTGAGGGCACCACGAAGGGGACACCCAGCCGCCCATTCTCAAGGGCCTGCCTGTCAGCTCCTCAGCAGCTGACTTGGGAATGGTGCCCGGAGGGTTCAGGGGCCCCAGGCTCAGAATCCACCAAGGGAGACGCTGGCAAGAATACAGATCTGGTCTTTCAGCCAGCGGCAGGCCAGGCAGCAGAACAGACAGAAGGGTCTGGACTAGAAGTCACAGGTTGGTGAAAGCCGTGTGGCTGATGGGAGGAGCCGTGCTGACAGAGTGTTTTCACCTTTCACCCATGACTGCACCTTCTCAGTCTTCTTTCCCCCCCACCCAATATAACTTATTCAATTTTCAAAATTCCAATAACAAGTAATAACAATCGTTTACAGGATAAGTATCTATAAACTTAACAGCATAAAAGAAAGCATTTTTCATAAGCTTAGTGTTGACATCAACATTTACCACAAATGAAGAGTCTCTATTATCTCTGCTATTGTTCCCTGAGAAACCAGATGGGATAAGATCGGTGGGCAGATCATTGCAAATTCACTATATTCGCCAGTAGCTTTTGTTGGATTCATTATGTCGGATATTTTTTCCATTATGTATAAGTCCCATAACTTTTTGTACCATAAGTTTAGGGATGGTTTAATTTCTGACTTCCATTTCGAAGCTATGGTTCTTTTGGCTGCAAATAATAATAAAGCAGTTCTTTTTCTTTATATAGTGGATAAAGCAGTTTCATTTCTAAGGTTCAAGAGTACAGATTCTAGGTTCTTTTTGCCAGTGTGACCAGATATACGCCTAATTTCCTCTAATATTTCATCCCAAAAAGGGGCTATGATTAATTTTTAGAGTGTGATGACGTCAGAAGGCAGAAAAAACATCCCCTCTCTATTGCCTGCATAAAATTGATTTGGCAACAAGGCAAAGCAGTAAGATACCCACGCTACTTCATAGCCCATTGAAATCCCATTTGAATTTTCTGTGCACATAGGATTGATTTGTGGCTGCATGGCTCATCCTTAAGACATGGATCCCCCACAGTCTGAAAGGTTTTGTCCACTGGGGCAGTGCCTGTCACACTGCAAAGGATTGTCTCAGCTGAGAAGTAGCCGTGGCCGGGGAAAGGCAGAGGCGATGAGTGGCTGTCAGCCGGTTAACCAGCTGGTCCCCACGTCCCCATGCCCCTTGTGCTCTGCAGCTGAGGTCAAACCGGTTTGTCTGGGTCACCAAATCCCTGGGTGCCAGGGTTGCCGGCTCTGGGCTGGGAAATACCTGGAGATTTTTTGGGGGTGGAGCCTTGGGAGGGCAGGGTTTGGGGAGGGACCTCAGCAGGGATTAATGCCACTGAGCCCACCTTCCAAAGTAGCCATTTCCTCCAGGGGAACTGATCTCTGTCATCTGGGAATCCGTAGTAATAGCAGGAGATCTCCAGGCCTCACCTGGAGGATGGCAACCAGATGCCGCCAGCAGGCAGGAAGTCTGTGGAGGGGCAGGCATCACATCCAGGGAAGAGGGACAGATGGAGAGCCCCACCATCTGACAGCTGCAGTCGAACAGTTTCCCTGGAGAGGTGCCCTAATGAGTTTCTTGAACAAAAACCAAAGCAACATCATAGCCTGGCCAGCGAGTGGAAGGGCATGTTTGGTGTAGTGGCTTGGTGTAGTGGTTAAGCACGCAGACTCTAATCTGGGAGGACTGGGTTTGATTCCCCACGTCTCCACTTGCAGCTGCTGGATGACCTTGGGCAAGCCCTAGTTCTGTCAGAGCTGTCCTTGAAAAAGAGTTGTTTCTGTCAGCGCTCTCTCAGCCCCACCTCCCTCCCAGGGTGTCTGTTGTCGGGAGGGGAAGGGAAAGGAGTTTGTAGGCCGCTCTGAGACTCCTTTGGGTAGTGGAGGGCGGGGTACACATCCAATCTCCTTGTCGTCATCTTCTTCATCTTCGAAAAGGTTCTCCCCATATTTCTTGATCCGTGCCCCCCACACACGCACATGATCAGGTATGGGGGTCGAGCTCTCTCCTGTTCCTAGCTGAAAGGAAGCCAGCTTTGATGCCTTCGTTTTGCCCAAGTCATTTCCAAGCTTCCAACTCGATCTGCACCCTCTCCTTCTTCTTCTTCTTCTTCTTCTCTTTGTTAAAAAATAACCAAATAAATTTCTTTGCTTTCACTTGGCATAAGTGGCTACCGCAGGGTTATCACATCCATGAGACCAGCCTTTATTGCATTCTTAATCTAATTCTGTGTTTCGCTTTGAGTCTCAGTGAGAAAGGTGGATGAGAAGTAAGTGAACGTATTGAGCGTGTGCCTTCTGTAAGGCTTTAAGGATTCAGTTTCCATTCCAAGTTTCTGTCGTTCTCCCCTCTCTGGTTACCTTCGGCTCTGACCTGGCTGGTGCAGCCCAGTCCGATCCCACCAGATCTTGGAAGCTCAAGGTCAGCCCTGGCTAGTACTTATACGGGAGACCACTAAGGAAGACGAGGGTCATGACGCAGAGGCAGGCAATGGCAAACCACCCCTGTTCGTCCCTTGCCTTGAAAACCCTATGGATGGAGTCAGCACAAAATTCTCAGTGACTTGAGGGCCCTCTCCAACCACCAGTTAGCTCAAACAGACTGCTGTCCGGGGTCCTGAAAGAGCCAAAAGGGGTGTCCTGTCCTCGGCACTTTTTATTCTCACTAATGGGGGCCCTTCTCCCTCCTGGCATTGTGGGGGCTGCCTGCACCTTTCCCGATACCTGGCCAATGGCAACCACCAAGTCCAAGTCATCACAGGCTACATCTAGGAGGGGGGCAGTGTCCCCTCCCAGCTGAGTTAGTGTGAGCTAGCTCACAGTTTTTTAGCCTCCAGCTCAGGAAGGCTGGCTCCAGAGCAAACTCATTTATGCAGTAGCCAAATCACTGGCTCACAACTTTAATGCTAGTAGCTCACAAAGTAGAATTTTTGCTCACAAGACTCCACAGCTTAGAGGGAGCATTGGAGGGGAATAGCTGAAGCCCCCGATTATATGGCAAAGGTTTTCAAGGCAGGACAGTGATGAAGAGAGATGGTTTGGTTTGCCTCTGCATAGTGACCCTGGACTTTTACCTGGTGGTCTCCCATCCAAATACTAACCTTGGCCGACCCTGCTTAGCTTCTGAGATCTGATAAGATCAGGCTAGCCTGGACCATGCAGGTCAGACAACAAAGACCTCCAAGAAAAAAAAAATTCAGTAGGACCAGGATTACAAAAAACTGGGCAAGCGAGGCTCTCCGGCCATGAAGGGCGTCTGCTTCAGATGACAGAGAGTGAAAGGATCTTCAGTACTGGGTTGCCAGGGAAGAAGAAGAAGAAGAAGAAGAAGAAGAAGAAGAAGAAGAAGAAGAAGAAGAAGAAGAAGAAGAAGAAGAAGAAGAAGAAGAAGAAGAAGAAGAAGAAGAAGAAGAAGAAGAAGAAGAAGAAGAAGAGGAGGAGGAGATAGGATTTATACCCCACCCTTCACTGCCAAAAGGCGTCTCAGAGTGGCTGACAAACTCCTTTCCCTTCCCCTCCCCACAACAGACACCCTGGGAGGTAGGTGGGGCTGAGAGAGCTCTTGACAGGAATGGCTCTTTTTCAAGAACAGCTCTTGGCTTGCCCAAGGTCATCCAGCCAGGTGCAAGTGGAGGAGTGGGGAATCAAACCCAGATCTCCCAGATTAGAGTCCACACACTTAACCACGACACCAAACTGGCTCTCTACACCAAACTGGCTCTCAAGTGGGGCACCCCTATGCTGGAGCAGTCGTAGACCAAACGCAGCAGTCCCAAGGGAGGGGAGGCCAGCTGAACGGCACCCCGGCTTTCACAAAGCAGGCCCAGTATCTCATGGCAGCCTCAATGGTGCAGGGAGTACAGGCATTTTAAAAGGATGCTTGTTTCTCACAGCAGGCAATCGGTGCCTGAGTTGTTCGTTCATTTGTTCATTAGAATCATAGAAGTCAAAGAATCACAGAGTCAGAAGGGGCCATACGGGCCATCTAGTCCAACCCCCAGCTCCATGCAGCCCAGAGCAGGGGTGTCAAACAGAAGGCCCAAGGGCCGGATCAGGCCCGTCAAGGGCTTTTATGCAGCCCGCAAGGATCTAGTGTAAGGGAGAGAACAGGAGACTGCTCGGGGGGGGGCAGGGGCAGAGCCACCCTGATCGTGGCCTCAGCACGGCGGAACAACTTGGTCTGCAGCAGTCAGGCAGCGTGGGACACCCCTGGCCCTCCAGTCCGCCCACGCGGGTTTTCCTTTGCACCTCCCTCCCAATGCACGAGGGCTTGCAGTGAGGAGACGCCAACTCGGAGCTTGCCAGCTGCTGTCCTTACAGTCTATATTTTATTTATTTATTTATTGCTTTGATTTGTATCCCGCCTTGCCGGGCAAGCTGGCTCCTGTACTTGCCACTATGTTTGAGGACACACACAGTTTGCCCCAACAAAGTGACATTTACGTCAGATCCGGCCCTCCTAACAAATGAGTTCGACACCCTTGGCCCAGAGCATCCCTGACACGGGTTTGTCCAGCCGCTGCTTAAAGACTGCCAGGGAGAGGGAGCTCACCGCCTCCTTAGGCAGCTGATTCCACCGCTGCACAACTCTTCCTGTAAAAACATTTCCCCTACTATCCAGCCGGTACCTTCCCGCCCTTAATTTAAGCCCATTGTTGAGAGTCCTCTCCTCTGCTGCCCACAGGAGCAGCTCCCTGCCCTCCTCTAAGTGACACAGCCCTTCAAAGACAGCCCTGTCCATCCCTCGCCTTGAAAACCCTCTGGATGGAGCAGTCGTGTCTCCCCCTCAACCTCCTCTTCTCCGGACTGAACATTCCCAAGAAGTCCTTCAGCCTTTCCCCACAGGGCTTCTTGGTCTTCAGGCCCCCGAGCATCCTCATCTCTCTCCTCTACACCTGCTCCATTCTGCCCACATCCTTTTGGAGGTGAGGCCTCCAGAACTGCACACAAGACTCTGGTGTGCAGCCTGATCAGTGCAGTGTACAGCGGGGCGATGACATCTTGCGATTTGGACCATATGCCTCTGTTCATACACTCCAAGATTGCATTAGCCTTTTCTTTTTTTGTCACTGCATCACACTGGCAGCTCCTATTTAACTTTTGGCCCACCCGTACCCCAAGATCTTGTTCACACACACAGCCACCCAGGAGTGTATCCCCCCCCCCAGTATGCCTGTTCCTCATTTGTGTTCATTCGTTCACTGTATTTATACTCTGTCTTCCTCCCTAATGGGGGCCCAACGTGGCTTATGTCATTCTTCTTTCCTCCATTTTATTCTTACAACAACCTCGTGAGGTAGGTTGGGCTGGGAGAGTATGACTGGCCCGAGGTCACTCACTGAGCTTCCACGGCACGAGTAGATTCCACACACCCCACTCATGTGGGGGGGGCAGTCTTCACACTCACCTGGGGACACAGGAGCGAGACCCTATGCAGGGTAGGCGAATCCCCCGGCAAAGGAACAAAGCCATGGGACTAGGGATACCACATTAAATGACAACATGGGGGCCCATGGTGCCCTATGTCACTCTCCTTTCCGCCATTTTCTCCTCACAACAACCATGAGAGGTAGGCTAGACTGTGAAAGAGGGACAGGCCCAAGGTCACCTGGCAAGCTACCCCTTTCTTGATGACTTACAACTAGGGATGGGGATGAACCACATTTTTGTGGTTTGGTTCAATTCATAGTTGGTGGCTGAGCCACGAACTGAACTCCAAACCTGCATGAATGGATATGCCAGCTCGCGAACCAAGCCCAATCATATAGGTTTGTGAGCCATTTAAAGTTGAAGCCTCCACTTTCTGCTACCGCAAAAGCTGGGAGCCATTTAAACCCTGCTTTCTACTCCCCACAAAAAGCTGTGTGGAGCAGAGAGCAGGGTTTAAATGGCTCCCCGCCATTTAAACCCTGCTTTCTGCTCCACATGGCTTTTTGCAGTGAGAAGGAAGCAGGGCCATTTAAACCCCTGTTTCCTACTCCTCTCAGAAAGCCACAGGGAATAGAAAGCAGTGGTGGTTTAAATGGCTTGGAGACATTTAAACCCTGCTTTTTGCTCCCTGTGAAAAGCCACGGGGAGCTGAAAGCAGAGTTTAAATGGCTTGGAGCCATTCGAACCAAACAGCTGAGTGGCAGGGAGCTTCCTGCTACTCAGCTGTTTCTCCAGAAGAGCCACCACAAATTGCACCAAAATTCATGGAAGTTCATCTCAGTTCTTCAGTTCACGACCTTCAGTTCGGGAACCCTGAACAGGCAGAAATTCGTGACGAACTTTAATTCATCAGCTGGTTCATGCCCTATTTACAACCCAACAGATTTTTTTTTTTTTAAAGCTTGGTTTCATTCCCTGTTTCATTCCCCTTGAAAGGCTTCACCATCAAGGGCTGCAAACTCTGTCAACGAGGAAGGCTCAGGGCCACAGTGACAGCTGCGCCGACTGTTTGTATAAAGCCTCCTCTGAAACAAGAGATGAAAAGGGCCGTCATGGATGTGCCTTTTGGCACAGGGCTGGTGGTTAGCCATGCGTGCCTCGAGAGTCACGTTCCCCAGGCTGTGTTTTGATAGTCTTTGTAAGGGGAGTAGAAAAAACACCTTGGGCAAAGTTTGCTTTTCAGAGACGGAACCAGTTCCGAATGGCATCCAGATCCCAACAGCCCAGGACAGGACAAGTGTTGACACATGGGAGGATGTTCCAGAGGTTGTACTTCTCTCTCCACACATACAAACTCATGCTTCTGTATCCCATGCCTCCACCTTTGCAGTGATTGGTCCCTTCTTTGGACAAGTGACTCCAAGTGCGGTCTAGTGGTTAGAGCGTCCGATGAGGATCTGGGAGTCCCAGATTTGAACATCCACTCTGCCACAAAAGCTTGCTGGGTCACTTTGGCTCAGTCATTCTTGGACCAGCCTACCTCATGGGGTTGTCGTGAGAGAAAAATGAGCTCTTTCGAAGAGAGAACAGCTCTGAAAGGACTTTATGACTGGCCCAAGGTCACACCAGCAGCTGCATGTGGAGGAGGAATGGGGAATCAAACCCGGTTCTCCCAGATTAGAGTCCATGCTCCTCACCACTACACCAAACTGGCTCTCAGAAAAAGCGTGATCTAAATGAAATAGCTGAATTAGATAAAAACATAGACAGAGAGACGCACGGCTCTCTTTCTCCCTAACAGCATGTGATGTTTCTTTACACTGAATCAGACCTCCCCTTGGTCCATCTAGGTCAGTATTGTCTACTCAGACTGGCAGCCGCTCTCCAGGGTCTCAGGCAGAGGCCTTTCGCATCACCTCTTGCCTGATCCTTTTAACAGGAGATGCCAGGGATTGAACCAGGGACCTTCTGCATGCCAAGCAGAGGCTCTGCCACTAAACTATGGCAGCGTCGAGTGTGTCTGGGGAAGACCTGAGCAAATGTGGTTTAGCGGTCAAAGTGTTTGACTTGGACCTGGGACACCCATGTTCGAATCCCCATTCTGCCATGGAAGCTGGCTGGGTGACCTTGGGCTAGTTACTCTCCCTCAGCCTAACCTACTTCACAGGGCTGTTGTGAAGATGAAATTGATGAAGAATGGTGCAAGCTGCTTTGAGTCCCCATTGGGAAGAAAAGGTGAGATACAAATGAAGAAAGGAAGGGAGGATGGTTGAAGGTCAGTAAACTGAAGCTCATCCAGGCAAGACTGAGGTGCTACTGTTGCCAAATGAGAAAGTCTGCCTGCCTTGCAGGGAGGTTGCGCTTTGATGACTGAGGAGAGACATGATTGAGGTTTATAAGATTATGTGTGGGATAGAGCAGGTAGAGAAAGAGGTACTTTCCTCCCTTTCTCACAATACAAGAACTCGTGAACACTCAATGAAATTGCTGAGTGGTCGGGTTAGGATGGATAAAAGGAAGTCCTTCTGCACCCAAAGAGTGATTAACACATGGAACTCACTGCCACAGGAGGTGGTGGCATCCAATGACACTGATGGGCAGTAGGTTCAGGACGCACAAAAAGAAATATCTCTTTACACAGAGAATGGGTAAAATGTGAGACTCTCTGCTCATTTCTTGAGTTACCTTCACAAGGCCGATGGGTTTCCTTTCTGTACGGCTAAATGTGGTACCTTCCATGGAGACAGATCAAGATGGGTAGCCGTGTTAGTCTGCCTGTAGCAGTAGAGAAGAGCCAGAGTCCAGGAGCACCTGGAAGACTAACCAAATTTGTGGCAGGGTGGGAGTTTTCGTGAGTCACTCCTCATTTCTTCAGATGAAATGAGTTGTGACTTCTGAAGACGTGAGCAGTGATTCATGAAAGCCCCTACCTTGCCACAAGTTTGGTTAGTCTTTTAGGTGCTCCTGGACTCTTGCCTCTTTGCTACAGTTTGAATGGGATGCAGGATTAGGCATGTCAGGGAAAGCAGAGTTCTATTCTCTGAGCTACCAGTTATTGTTAAGAGTGGAGAGAGAGGGAGGGAGAGGGAGAGGGAGAGGGAGAGGGAGAGGAAGAAGAAGAAGAAGAAGAAGAAGAAGAAGAAGAAGAAGAAGAAGAAGAAGAAGAAGAAGAAGAAGAAGAAGAAGAAGAAGAAGAAGAAGAAGAAGAAGGAGGAGGAGGAGGAGGAGGAGGAGGAGGAGGAGGAGGAGGAGGAGGAGGAGGAGGAGGAGGAGGAGGAGGAGGAGGAGGAGGAGGAGGAGGAGGAGGAGGAGATTGGATTTATACCCCGCCCTTCACTGCCCAAAGGCATCTCAGAGCAGCTTACGAACTCCTTTCCCTTCCCCTTCCCACAACAGGCACCCCCTGTGAGGTAGGTGGGGCTGAGAGAACTTCTGACAGAAATTGTCCTTGAGAGAACAGCTGTGCCAGAGCTTGTGACTGACCCAAGGTCACATCAGCAGGTGCAAGGGGAGGAGTGGGGAATCAAACCCGGTTCTCCCAGATAAGAGTCCGCACACTTAACCACTACACCAAACTAGCTCACTACACCAAACTGGTGGAGAGAGAGAGAGGGAGGGAGGGAGGAGGGGAGAGAGAGAGAGAGAGAGAGAGAGAGAAAGTTTTGGAAACAAAAATTCATTTGATATACCAAAAAATAAAGAGTATACATAATAGGTACAAGGCAGAATGTCTACCAAAACCATTAAAAAACCTGTGAAATCAAGAACATTTTGCTGCAATTTATATTCTGGGGCCGTGGGTGGGGGCTCCCAGTTCCTACCAATGACCAGTCTGTCTGTGAACAGTAATCATATGTGAAGGTACTGCTTGAAGATTTTTAGGAATGTCAGCTACACAACTTGAACAGTGAGATCTGTCCCTTCAATCAGCCGGTCAGTGTGATGCAGTGGTAAAAGTGTCAGACTGTGATCTGGGAGATCCAGGTTCGAATCCCCACTTGTTCCATGGAAGTTTGCTGGGTGGCCGGGGGCCAGTCCCACACTCTCAGCCTAACTCACCTCACAGGGTTGTTGTGAAGATAAAAGGGAAAAAGGAGAATGATGTCAGTTGTTTTGAGTCCCCCGGGCGGGGGGGAGCTGGGTTATAAAGAAACAAATAACCCAGTTGGTATAATTTCCACCACTCTTTTCCATTAATTGATTTCCCGTTTGCATGTTCACCACACGTAGAACATCTCTGCCTTCTCCACTCCCCCGAACCAGCACTTACTACTCACAGTTCCACAGATCTTTGCTAACCCCCAAGGGGGTTAGAGGCCATTGAGGGATCATTTTCATCAGATTCTTTTCCCTACAAGAGGCAAATCATAAAGGTGCTTCCGTGTGTAAATATGTATCTCCACTTTTTATCATCTCAGTCAATAAGAGAAAGTCTCACAGTTCCAAGGACTGTGTCACATGGATCACAATAACTGCTGGCGATATGCCGCACTAAAGGCTATTCTGGATTGGCTTTTCCCTCCGTTGTTTTACCAAAAGTGCAGCTCAAAACCACATTCAAATACCCTGGGGCAATGCCATACTGACTGTGAAGTCACCCCTGAATGGCCATAAATCTATGCAGAAGGTACCATAAAACCTGATGATCCAAGAAAGTGAAAGCAGCATGCAGCATACAGGTTACCAGAAAACCTGATGATCAAAGAAAGTGAAAGCGGTATGCAGCGTAGAGGGTACCATAAAATCTGGTGATCAAAGAAAGTGAAAGCGGCATGCAGCATGGAAGGTACCATAAAATCTGATGATCAAAAAAAGCGAAAGCAGCATGCAAGTGTAGAGGATTCCATAAAAGCTGGTTATGTTATCCTTGCTTATTGGAGAGACGGTTTTACCTTTAAAACACTCTCTGTGTACCTAAATTTGGTAGATTTCTGCTGCCACCAGGAATTAAAAATTCCAAATCTCTCTCTTTTGGTAGAATAACTTAGGGTGTAGGCACTTCAGAGGACTATGTGGCCCTGAGGAAGGACTATTTTGATTGCTGGGATATGTTTAAACAAAAAAATGATTTATTTAACAAAGAACAAAATAGGTTTATGGTTAATTTGAACTGTTGCTGAAGAAAGAAACTTGTAAATATAACTGGCAAAGCTTGGTGTTACAAACAGTCTCTCAAACTCCCAAACTTCATTCTGACACTCAGTCTAATCTCTCTCTCTCTCATCCATATAGCCACACAGGCTGAACTCTTTGTCTTATTCACACAGAATAGACTCAAAACTCATATTCACACAGACTAAACTGTTTGTCTTATTCACATAGATTAGACTCCAAAACTCCCATAATCACACAGACTATGCTCTCTCTTCAAACCTCACACACAGAATCTCCCTCAAACACATCTCTCCTCCCACACTCTCAGTCATCAGCCAATCACATCACACTTGTGTCTCTCTATCACTCTTTTTACATGACTTCAGTCAAACTAAACATTTAAAGAAACACAAACACCAAAACATGAAATCATTACACCGATGATCAAAGAAAGTGAAAACAGTATGCAATGCAGAGGGGAATTTCTGTTCCAGCGTGGGTTTTGTAAAACAATGGAGAGGAAAGCTAATGCAGAATCACTTTTAGAGGGACACTGGATTTGTGGTGTCCTAGACTTGGCTTTTCAGCGATCAGCTCCCAACCAACTACGGAATCGTGTGCATTCCACATTGGAAATCTCATCTCACCAGGGCTGTGGTTATTGCCAAATGCCTTATCCTTCAACACTAGAAAGCCAGTAATTCCACCACATATGGAAATCTGGACAGAAAAAGTGCTGGATTTAGCAGTGAAGGCAAAAATAGCACTTAATAGACAGGATTTGGGGATGAAATACAAGCTTTATGAAGTATGACATAGTATTTATTTGTCACGTCTAGGATCTATTTCACCCGCGTCCCCCCTCCTCTGTTTTAAGTGTTGTGTTTTTCTTTCTTTCATCTTTCCGTTTCTTCCCTTTCATTTCTAGTTCCCATTTAGGGCTAAGTAATGGTTTTATAAGAAAGAGGAGGTGTTTGGCATTCAGTGTCTGATACTGCATTTTTTAAAAAATAACAATGAACTTTAGTTTTAGAAGATTATTGGCTACAGTTAAGAGGCAGCCTTAATGTCCCTATTTTGAAAAAGGAGAAAAAAAGTCCCATTTTCAGATTTTTGTAAGTCTACGTGGGAGAGAACATCTCTGTTTCAAGGCTCAAAGGATTTGTGTAAGCGCTACAGAGAACACAGCACCAGAGGAAAGTGTAGAACCCCATTGTATTTTGCCACACACTTACCCACAAAAATACATATATGGACCCAAACTTACCAAAAACAAAATGCAATATATAGTTATCAAAGCAAGATGTTACTTTACAAAGCAAAATACTCCCTTAAATGCCCTCCAATATTTTGAGCGATTCACTTCCTTCTTTAAAGGAACTTTCCTGGTTAGTCTAAGAGCACAGTTTCTCAGTTGGGAAAAAAACATAGGGTTGCCAAACTCCAGGTGGAGCTTTGAGATCTCCCGGAATTATAATTGGTCTCCAGACTACAGAGACCAATTTCCCTGGAGAAAATGTCTGCTTCGGAGCAATAATCCCACTAATCCGTAGAGTCTTGTGAGCAAAAATTATATTTTGTGATCTACTGGCATTAAAGTTGTGAGTGATTACTGCATCAATTAGTTTGCTCTGGAGCCATCCCCTTCCTGAGTGAAGGCAAAAATGCGTGAGCCAGAGGCTAAAACTGTGAGCTAGCTCAGACTAACTCAGTTTAGAGGGAACACTGCTTTGGAGTGGTCTATGGCATTATACCCAGCAGAGGTCCCAGTTTGGTGTAGTGGTTAAGTGCACAGACTTTAATCTGGGAGAACCAGGTTTGATTCCCCACTCCTCCACATGCAGCTGCTGGTGTGACCTTGGGTCACTCACAAGTTCTCTCAGAGCAGTTCTTGAAAGGGCAGTTCTTGAAAGAGCTCTCTCAGCCCCACCTTCCTCACAGGGTGTCTGTTGTGGGGAGGGGAAGGGAAAGGAGTTTGTAAGCCACTCTGAGACTCCAAGTAAAGGGTGGGGTATAAATTCAATCTCTTTTCTCTTCTCCCTTCCCCAAACTCTGCCCTGTCCAGGCTCCACCCCCAAATCTCCAGGAATTTCCTGATACAGAGTTGGCAATCCTAGCACTAAAGGTAAAGGTTTCCCTTGCTCGAAAGCCAGTCAAATCTGACTCTAGAGCACAATGCTCATCTCCGTTTTCAAGCTGAAGAGCCAGCGCTGTCCGAAGACATTTCCATGGTCATGTGGCTGGCTTGACTAAATGCTGAGGTGCATGGAATGCTGTTACTTTCCCACCAAAGTAGTACCTATTTATCTCCTTGCAATTTCTTGCTTTCGAACGGCTAGGTTGGCAGGAGCTGGGGCCAGAGACGGGAGCTCATTCCATTACACGGCACCAGGGTGAGTAAAAAACCCTTCCATAAACATGTGAACTGGCACTGGCAGTTTCTCTCTTCAATGTCTGTTTCTTCGAAAGATCCTTGTTTTAATCTTTGGTCTTAGGGGTTCACCAGTGTTCTTATCGAATGGATTGACAGTGTACTCAATGGCCGATATAGCTATCATAGCAATATTTAGTCAGAGTGTGACTAAATCAGAGAAAAGTATTTGAAGCTATTTGCAAAGAAGGTTTACATACCAAACCAAAGAAATGCTGGAATACCTGAAGTGGTCTTCCTGGAGCGCAGTGGTGGGCAAAGATGAAGCCACACAGGAGTGGAACTTTCCTAGAGTTAAAAATACAAGTTTGGTCTTTAGGGGTTTAGCCAGTTAAGAGAGAAGGCTTCTTCCTCACTTTGGGATCTTAGCTTTACCTTTAACTAAGGCCTGTTATGCACGGGTGTTTTGCCTCACTTTCACCATGCATGTCCATTGAGTTTTCTCTTTCATTCTGCATTGATTTCCCTCCCTTAGGCACTCAGTACGGTTTCCAGTCACTGTTTCCCCGGGGTTTCTGAGAGTGCTTTTGTGCCAGTTTTCCCCTTGTTTCACTTCCAAACCAAAGACAATGCAAAAGGATACAGATTCCCTCGGATTTCCCCTGCCCTTTCCCCGAACCCCTTGAAGGCGACTCCATCGCCCACATTGAGGTCATTCCTCTCACTTTGCACCTTCTGCTATCCTCCCCCCTTTATCAGTGTTCAAGCTCCATTTGCACCTCATTTTTAAATTAAAAAAAAAATTACGAGCGACACGAGACTATCACTAGTCTCGGATCACTGAATGAAAAGGAGCTGCATGAGGCTTAGTTCCCTGCTGGTATGGGCTTGAAAGGGGGGCTGGAGAGGAGGGAAACGACAGCATCCCCAGTGCAAAAAAAAAAAAAAAAAGGATTTCAGTGCTGCATGCAAACAAAATAAAGGGGGAGGGGTCATCAGCATGGAATCAAATTGACATGAGATGCTTGAGGGAGGCTGCAAGGTGAGAGGGCAGACAGGTGGACACTGAGAGGAGACGGTGCTCACTCGCTCTCACTCCTTGTTTCTTGCTCTGCTGAATGCGAAGTGGTGGCCCTGGGCAGCTCTAATGCTGAGGAGTGAAGCCATTGCCACTTCCTGGAGCTGTTCTTGGTTGGGTTCTGAGGAACTTTTGGAGAGGAGCTTCCACTGCCTTCCTCCTCAGCTCCCGACGCTGCTGCATCGGTATTCTCAGCCGGTGGTGGTGGGACAAAAGGCAAAGCCAGGCTTGCTGATGAAGCCACCACTGAGGCAAAAGGGGAGGAGGAGGAGGAGGAGGAGATTGTGAAAGAAGCGGAGCCGCTGCTGGCCGAGGAGCAGCAGCAGCCTGAGGAGGAGGTGGTGGAAGTGGAGGAAGAAGGAGGTGGAGGAGGAAGGAGGAGGAGGAGCTGTATTTATATCCCACCCTTCACTATTTGATGGAGTCTCAGAGCGGCTTACAAACTCCCTTCCCTTCCCCTCCCCACAACAGACACCCTGTGAGGGAGGTGGGGCTGAGAGAGCTCTGACAGAAACTGCTCTCTTTCAAGAACAGCTCTTATCAGAACTATGGCTTGCAAGTGGAGGAGTGGGGAAATCAAACTCGATTCTCCCAGATTAGAGTCCGCGTACTTAACCACTACACCAAAATGCCACCACTGCTCCTCAGGAGGGTGAGGACGTGGGGGAAGAATCAAGTGCCAACACCAAGGAAGCCCTGCTGGACCAGATGCCACCAGGACTCCCCCTTCAGCCTTTGCTGCCACCTCTTTCCCAGGCAGCCACCCCTCCGCCGACATCTAAAAAAGCTCTCTACAGCTTCTGGCAGAGGACTCTTCCCCCATACAAATTGCAGCCCTGTGCAAAGTGTGGGTGTAGTTGCAGCCGACGTTGCACAGACATACACACACACACACACACGTTGCCAATGATCACAGCTTGCAATGCCAATGTCAGTGGGTTCTACCATGCATTCTCTACAAGCAACATGTTACCCCCTATTGTGAGACTGTGCAACTCCCATTTTTCACAGTGGCTGATAACATAGCAGAGAATCCCCTAGAGCTCAGAAGTATCAGAAATGGGACTTTGCATCCGCTTGTAACTTTCAGCATCAGGGCTTCCGCCCCTTTGCCTGCCTGCCTTTCTGTTCCCTTTCATTCCATGAACTCAGGCTAAAACGCATGCGCAAAACCTGAACCAGGAGGATTTAAATGGAGAGTGCTTGGTGGATGCTACTGCACAGCTGTGATAGGGTAATTGCATAATTTTTTAAAGAACTTTGGACACCACCCCACACATCGCAAGCGACATTCCACCCAAGTTTAGAAAAGTGCATTTTAAAAAATTGTAGCTGCGGAATAAATACACTGGAGGAAAAAGAATGCTGCATAAGGCAGGCACAGAATCCTAAGTCAAAATTAAAGGCTTACTTTGATAATGACTCACGTAGAGGTTTCGGTTTTGGCGTCGCGAATGGCGGCCGCTTCTCGGGACACTCCCGGAGGCGGTTAGCCCACGCGCAGTTAGGGGGGGTCTTCGCATGTGCGAAAGACCCTAGTGAGCCTTAGGTAAAGGCTCCGAACCGGGGGCGCTTGGGGAGTAGCCTCTTTGCCGGCAGACAGCCGGGAAATTGAGGCTTTCTCCCCGCCCCAATCGGCCCCGCTGCGGCATGCCCGTAATGGGACTTAGCGGCGCCACCAAATTCCAGGAGTGAAGACAGCGCTATGGTTTAAAATAAAAAGAAGTAGCATCGAATCGTGAGTTGAAGATCTATTTTGAAGCGTAAATCGGAGCCCCCCTGCATGCGTATAAGCGTTGGGAAGAGGGAGGAGTTCCCACCCCCTTTGAGAAGCAAGATCTACAAAGGGAGCGCGAAGGGGGCTGAGAGAAGAAAAGGTGTTGGTGAAAGTACCGTTGGGGTTGCATGGAAGATTTTGATCATCTTAGCTTCCTGGGAGATGCGGCACGAACTTTTTAAAAGTAAACAAAAAAACAAAATGTCGATACTGGAAAAAGTCCTGCAGACACCAGAAGAGAAGAGAGGAGGGACTTCCGGTCCAGACAGCCCCCCCCAAGAGCTTGCTGTCAATCAACAGGACAAGGAGATGCTGTGCCCCCTGCTGGAACAATTGCAGAAAATCAACGAAACTCTGTCTAAAATGGATAGTGTTCTCATCAGTCGACAGAAGCAGATATCGGAAACAACTAGAAAGATGATGGAGATTGAACAGAAATCGAATTTGATTCTAGGTTTCCAGGGCGTTAAAGAAGAAGAGAAAGAAGATCTCGGATTTACCTTTACAAATGTCTTGGCACCCCTAACTGGCAGTGAAGCAATAAAATTAAAAGAAGAGGTGGATGAGGCTCCCAAAGCCTATTCCGCTTTTATAAAAGAAAATACTCTGCCAGTAGAAGGGGATGTTGAGCATAGCAAGCGACAAACTGGAGATCTAATTTCATCCGAAGAGTTTATGGAGCCCAGGAAGCTTGAAAGCCAGAAGTTTAAGGAAAAAGAGAAAAGAAAGAAGAAGGATTTCATCTTTAAAATACAGAAACTTCTGAAGAGACATGCCAGCAGGGAGGAAGATGCAGTATTCCAAACTGGGACAAGCGAAGAAGACAGCAGCCCAGGGGAAAGTGGTGATGGAACGGAAGACGTCAAAGTTAAAATGGACTCAATCCATAACTGGAAGAGATTTAAAAAGAAGATATTTTGAGGACTGTTCGTGTAACATCTGGAAGGAGCTGTTTAATTACTAACCCCAATGGACTTTACTAACTGCATTAACAGAGTGACTTTGGACTTCACAATAGTTAAAAAGAAGATCTTCTAACCATGATGGATGCCAAAACTGGTATTGGTTATTAACCTAAACTAACCCTCACTAACAGGAAAAATTTCACTCCATCTTTTTCTTTCTCCATCTGTCTACCCTTCCTGTTTCTTATAAAAAGAATAAAATTCTCTCTTTTTTAAGAGAGTTTTACAAAAAAAAAAATAATGACTCACGTAATGACTCAGCCGTACCCCCACCTTCCAGGGTCGAAATAAACTACCTGCCTACCATTTTTCTGCTCACCTTGACACAGAGAGTACTACACCTTTCTATGTTATACCTCTGAGGATGCCAGTCACAGCTGCTGGCGAAACGTCAGGTCCTACAGTGCCAAGACCACGGCCACACGACCCGGAAAATCTACAGCAACTAATGAACTCTAGCCATGAAAACCTTTGACAACATAAAGGCTTACTGCTTTGAAAATCTGCAGTTAAGATGTGCGTGCATAATGGGCCTGAGCTAAACAAAAAAAGAAAGATCCGAACAAAGTTAAAATGGACACAGGAATGTCAGGTGGCATTTGAATAGCAGGAGAACAGTTAAATTTCCTTACCCATACTGAACGCACCTGGTGGTTGGGGACAGTGATGTCCGGCAAAAGGTGTACTACCTCAAGATCACGAAGGAGGAAGAGACTGAATTTGTTAGTCACTGGTTAATAACTACACATATTGCGCTGTCTGTACATGACCATTTGGGAGGTTTGTTCATTGCAATGCTAATTAAAAGAGAGCTCAATAAAACGTTTCTTTTAAGGAAAACATAGGCTGAGTTCAGACTGGCAGTGTGAAGCGGGAGCCAGTCGTGGCAAAAAAGCCCCGGAACAAACTGTTCTGGGTTTTCCCGGTCACACGGGGCTCACTGATGTGGGACCATACCGGGAGAAGGTGCGCAGGAGCGTTCAGACTGCTGGCCTGGAGGCGCGGCTGTAAACGGCTTTTTCCTGGTAAATCAGCTGGATGTCTATGTGTGTATGAGCGCATGAGCGCATATGCGCTCATGCGCTCATACACACATAGGCATCCAGCCGATTTGGGGAGGATCCCATTGTGCTGGCACCACATTGGGTGGTAGAGCGGAGCACAGCCAATCATATTGCTGCTGCCTTATGCACAACGCAGGTTGCTCCTGGCTTTTCGGCTGAGTGTTCACACTTCCAAGAAACAGAATGCAGCAGGATAAAGGCACTCTCTGGGATTTGCTACCACTTTCAAGAGGTATCTTTTAATCCCAGGAGCGAAGAGGAACAGCACGGGTTGCCTACGGGTGGGGAACGCCAGGCAGATGTGCCTGTGTGAATGCCCCCTTTAATCCGCTTGGGAAATGTGGCTAAAACGTGGCTATAGTGGGGCAAATAGCCAGTCTGAACTCAGCCATAGTGGTATTTATCTACAACTGGGGAAAATATTTATTCCTATAGACTGTCCTAGCCTACTCCCTGAAAATACTGCCTGGCCGCTGTTTCATCTGTTTGTCTTTAGGAGATTTCTTATAGAAAGCATCACCTAGGACGGTCCTTGAGATACTGATGGTGATTTCTGAACTTAAAACCAAAGCTGCTGTCAGAACTGGGATTCCTTCATATTGACTGGATTCTTAGCCACGGAGAAGCCATTTTGTATGGTTGACTCGGAATTATCAGATGTTCTTTCACAAACTTGTTAAAGTTAGACATTGCTATTTGGTATCAAGAAACAGAATTTTATTGGCAAGATGAAACATTAAAAGCAGAATTAACATCCAGATTGCTTTTTCTTGACAAAATGTTGCAACTGGTCTTCATGCCAGTTTTATTCCACTCCTTGGTCCAAATATGCCCTTCGAACCCATTGCCTATTAAATTTTGCGGTTAATACTTCTAATGTGACGTGGGAAAAAGTTTGTAGGATACTTCCATTGGGTTTATCTAGCAAGACTAAATATCTTAACTACTGTAATTTCCGATGAAATAAAAACTGCTGGAATATTTTAAAAATGAAGGAATTAAAAAATCCCGTGGCTTCTCTGCATGGGAAACTGTTGCTTTGAGAAAGAACTATGTCTTAAGACAGGGGTCCCAAACCTTTCTCAGCCTGCAGGCGCCTCAGGCAGTGTTCCCTCTCAGCTGAGATAGTGTGAGCTAGCTCACAGTTTTTTAGCCTCCAGCTCACAGATTCTTGTCTTCGCTCAGGAAGGGGGCTCCAGAGCAAACTAATTTATGCAGCAGCCCAATCGCTTGCTCACCACTTTAATGCCAGGAGCTCACAAAGTAGAATTTCTGCTCCCAGGACTCCACAGCTGAGAGGGAGCATCGGCACCTCTGGAATGCTGAGACAGGGCGGTGGGCACAGGCACAAGATGGCTGCCGAAGGAGGAGGAGCCAACCACAATACGTCCGGCAGTGAGGTCACGCATAACTCTAATAGCAACGCTCCAATGTTTCAAGCAGAAGTTCTGCTTCATGGAAAGACTTTTACAACGAATGCATTGCTTAACCCTATTTTCTTGTGTGCGCACTGCTTTGCTGAATAACTGGCGCGATTACCCTTGCGCTGTGGTGGCAGCTGCTGGCAAAGCAGAGTTCGTAAAAATGTGCACACCCAGTCAGATCTCCAGTGGCCAATCAGAAGCCCCGCCGGGCAAAATCTCTCCCTGGCCCTGCCCTCTTTTTAAAAACACTCAGTGGGTGTTAGCAGGGGCCACTTTGGGTACTTCCGTCTTCGGAACACAAGAGTTCCTAATCTGATCTGTCTAGAGCAGCATCAAGAGCCAATGTGGCGTAGTGGTGAGGGCACACGGACGCTAATCTGGGGGGGATCGGGCTTGACTCCCCACTCCTCCACAGGCAGGCAGCTGGGTGACCTTGGGTCAGTCACTAGTTCTTTCAGAGCTGTTATCTCACGAGCAGTTCTCGAAACAGCTCTCTCAGCCCCACCTACCTCACAGGGTTTCTGTTGTGAGGAGGGGAAGGGAAAGGAGATTTTAAGATGCTCTGAGACTCCTTCAGGTAGCGAAAGGTGAGGTATAAATCCAATCTCCTCCTCCTCCTCCTCCTCCTCCTCCTCCTCCTCCTCCTCTTCCTCTTCTTCTTCTTCTCCTTCTTCTGCTGCTTCTTCTTTCTTTACACAGTGGACAGCCAGTTGCCATAATCTGGTTTCCCTTCACCAAAAATATCTGCCTATTGCAGGATCACTGGATAAATGGAAGCCTGACATTTGAGGTCAGGAATTGGAGCATTTACAGACTGTGTTGTGTTAAAACCTCTCTGCCGCTTCTTCATGGTTCTTGATCATGGGTCACTTTTTCTTTTCTTTTTTTGCCTTTTGGGATCAGAAAGCTCTTTTGGGGGTGTGGTCTAGAATATGGGTTGCCTTTTCCCCACTTTTTCACAGCAGAGATCACCTTTTTGGAGGCCTGTCAATTTTATAACACTTGCTAAAAACAGAGACACCTAGGTGGCTTCCCTGCAAAGAGGAATGCCATCCTCCAGGTGGGACCTGGGGATCCCCTGGAATTACAGCTCATCTCCAGACTTCAGAGATCAGTTTTTCTGGAGAAAGTTGATGTTTTTAAGGGTGGACTCTGTGGCATTGTACTCCACTGAGGTCCCCGTCCTCCCCAGGCTCCATCCCCAAATATCCAGGTGTTTCCCCACCTAGATCTGGGCCTCCTGCTCCCCTATCCCCTGCTGGTGACCGGGGGGGGTACCTGACAACCCGACATCAAAGGTATCTCTCTCTAAAAGGTTTCAGAAGTTGCTGCTCCCCTGATGGAATATGCCTAGGTTTCAGGGGGGTTATCTAAAGCCCTACATAGTACCAGAAAAACATCTACTTCTGCTTCATGGACTACGCTAAAGCCTTTGATTGTGTGGATCATCAAAAAATGTGGCAAGTCCTTAAAGAGATGGGAGTGCCAGACCACCTCACACGTCTCCTGAGCAACCTGTATAAGGGTCAAGAAGTGACAGTTAGAACCGGATATGGAAAAACTCATTGGTTTAGCATAGGAAAAGGAGTATGACAAGGATTTATATTGTCACCCTGCAAAATGCTGGCCTGGATGAATCACAAGCCAGGATTAAGATTGCTGGGGGAAACATCAACAACCTCAGATCTGCAGATGATACAACTCTAATGGCAGAAAGTGAAGAGGAGCTAAAGAGCCTCTTGCTGCTGGTCAAAGAGGAGAGTGCAAAAGTTGGCTTGAAACTCAACATCAAAAAAACTAAGATCATAACACCCGGAGCTCTGTGGAGAAGTGATGGGGGTGAACTTGAGAAGGAATGCACCCAAAATGGAATTTTTATCACATCTAATATGCATGAAGGAAAAACAGATGTAAAACTACTAGACTAGCACCCAGGTTTTATTCCCTCATGGACAGAATCCATGCTAATGCAATTTATTAAGAGCTACCAAAATAACACAACACAGTACGTACGCTTTCAAATTCAATACAAGCTGGATGTTAGGGTGGTCAATTCCAGGTTGGGAAATTCCTGGAGATTTGGGGGTGGACCCTGGGAAGAAACCTTAGCAGGGGTATAATACCATAGAGTTCACCCTTCGATGCTGCTATTTTCTCCAGGGGAACTGATCTCTGTAGTCCAGAGATCAGTGGTAATTCTGGGAGAGCTCCAGGCCTCACCTGGAGGATGGCAACCTTAAGCCAGATGACGAGTTCTGTCTTGCATACTGTGCTATTTTGATTGGTCAAAGGGTAGAGAAATTAACTCCCTCCCAAACTAAGACACAGCAGCGTGGAAATGAAGAGGGAAGGAGACTTCACAGCGGAACAGCATTCAAAGAAGCAAGTCTATGGCAACAACGCCTCCTGCTGGCCATGAGTGAAATAACCACCACTTAAAGTCTGATGGATTATTTGGGAATCCTGCGTCTGATGAAAATTGAATAACCAAACGATAATGGACCAAGTAAGAAATGCCAAGTCCGTACCCATCAGTTCTTTCAGCCCAAGATGCCCCAGAAAGTCTGCACCTGTCTTCCAGTCCCTGGATAATTTCATCCCTCAAAGGAGAAAGTCACTAAAGTGGTAAAAGCTATTCCCCGCCACCGCTACCACCATGGCAGGGACTGTGGCTGAGTGGCAGAACATCAGCTTTTGTTATGTAGAAAGTCACCAGCTCAGTCCCCGGCATCTCCAGTTAAAGGACCAGGCGGTAGGTGATGTGGATTTCTTCCACCAAGGCTTACCAAACTCCAGATGGCACCTGGAGATCTCTGGCAATTATAATTGACCTCCACACAATCACAATCAGGTCCCCTGGAGAAAATTGAAGGGTGGTCTCCGTGGCAATATACCATGCCGAAGTCCCTCCCTTCCACAAACTCCGCCCTCCTCAAGCTCCACTCCCAAAATCTCCAGGTATTTCCCAACCCAAAGCTGGCAACCCTATGCCTGAGACCCTGGAGAGCTCCTGCCTGTCCGAGTAGACAGTACTAACCTTGACGGACCAGGAGCCTGATTCAGTATAAGGTGAGTTCATGTGTGTCTCCCTCTGCCCTACGTTCCATCAGGAGCTCCACGTCATCAAGAACACCTTCCTAGGTGCAACTTCAAGTAAGAATAGTTGGACAGGATCGATACAGCTTAGAGCCCTCTGCCGTGGTGACCAAAGGAAACCACCCCTGGGAGGCAACCTTCTTCTTCCTCTTCTTCTTTTTGGCCCACAGATAGCCCCCTAAGCTTACACAACTTCTCACTTGCAACAATGCCCTTCCTAACGTGGACACGGACTCTGGGACCAAGGCCTGCAACAAACCAAGACCCCACCTCTGTCCCCGTGTCCACCCTGACAACACAGTCACTAGACCTAACCACACCAGCCATGCCATCTCAGGCTCATTCACCAGTTCATCCTCCAGTGTTATACATGCCCATCAAATGTCAGCAGTGCCCTTCTACTTTCTACATCGGACAAACAGGTCAGTCCCTGTGCAAAAGAATAAATGGACACAAATCAGACCTTATCAGCCGAAACACTCAAAAAGCAACAGGGGGGCATTTTAACCTTCCAGGTCATTCCACTGATGACCTAAGAGTGGCAGTCCTCAGAGAAGCTTCAAGGGGAGATTACAATGTGAGATTGCTGAACATGAGTTAATTCATAAATTCAAAACAATGGACCCCCCAGGGCTGAATTGGGACCTAGGATTCTTTTCTCACTACAGATGATAATTTTCTGCCCTCCAAGCATTTTCCCTCTGCTCTAATGAAGCTGAGTACAATACACGTTGTACCTCTCCATCCTGAGTTCCTTCTCTGTAACACCTCTCCCACCTTGTGACTGGGATATAAAGAATCAGAGATTTTCATTCCAGCTTGTATCTAACAAAGGAAACTTTGACTCTCCAAAGATTATACCCTGAAAAATTGTTGGTCTCTAACATGCTATTCTCAAATCTTAACTATTCAGTGGCAGTGAATCTCTGAATCCCAGAGCCAGGAGGCAACTTCAGGGGAAGGCCTCGGCCTCTGTGCCGTTGTTGGACCTCCAGAAGAACCGGTTGGCCACTGTGTGAGACGGGATGCTGGACGAGATGGACCCCTGGTCTGATCCAGGAAGGCTCTTCTGATGTCCTTTTGAGATATATCACTCTTATCCTCTGCTCTCAGCGACAGACTGTCCTCAGAATCATCCATAGCACAATCTGGGCATTGCACAATTGGCCCACATTCAAAGGATTGCAAATGCTGTGGTTATTAGAAAACTATAATTTGTGAGGGTGCTCAAGCACCCGTCCTCTGTGCTCCTGGGGACGGATTGTGATGTGGTGCTGGAAACTGGAACAAGCTTGAAAGCTGTTGCCAATTCCAATGCCTTGAAAGGCTGTGGTGTGTTTATACACGTCGAGGAATGCTTACGAGTGGTGAGGCATTTTCACAAATCATTAGGCATGCTTAGCTACAGTTGTTTGTTTTGCTTTCAGTGAAAACCATTATTTTTATTTTAAGAAGCATAATTGTCATGGCGTGCCATAAAACAAAAATCCAGAGGCACCTGAAAGACTAACAACATTTATGAGTTTTCTTGGGTCAGGGCCCACTTTGACAGATAGATCAGTGATGGAATTTTTATGGGGCAATGCTAACACACACCACCAACCACCATCATTGATGTGGGTGTGCCTGCACGTATGCATTCAATCATGGCCAAGAAGAGACTGTGTTATTTTCAAGCTCTAGGCAAGAACTAATTTCTGGGGAAAGATCATCGATCAAGCCAGTATAGTCATATGCTTAGATTTGTTCAGCTATAAAGAACAGTCACTACAGGGTTCCCTGTAGCACTGAATTTATCCAGGGAAAGGGGAGATGGGAAACTGTCAAGAGATGGTAATATTGGTTCTTACTGTTGTTCTTACCTTAACACAAACCTGTAGGAGAACACTTCAGCCTTCCAGGACATTCAGTGGGTGACCTCAAGGTAGCTGTTTTATTACAAAGGAACTTCAGGAACAGAATGGAAAGGGAAACTGCTGAATTACAAGTTATTACAACACTTGGAACAAAAACCTCCCCAGGACTCAACAGGGATATTGGCTTCTTATCTCATTACATATGCTAACGCATTCAGTCCTCAAATATGTATTCTCATACAGAGGGATTTTAGTGTATTTCTTTGTCAGAATAGTATATTAGAATACTGAATGTAATACAAAGAATATTGGAATGTTTGGCTGACGTAACATTGCACCCACCTCAAAAAAGGGGGAAAAATGCTGCTAGGTGACCTCCATGCCTGAGAGGAGTGAATGGAGAGTCTCAGTCTTATTTTGACATATTTATTGCTGTACAACTGTTGGCCTTATAATCTTGTTATTTAGTTTTCTCTTCGCATATCTTAAAACATCTTCATCATGTTACATGTTAATTTGCCGTTCAGCCCGTCTATAAGTTTGAACCTTACCTTCCATTCCAATGTATTTGAAAAAACGTGCGTGAACCCGAAAGCTCATTCCTTGAATAAAACTTTGTTGGTCTTAAAGGTGCCCCACTGGACTCTAAATTTGTTCTGCTGCTTCATTTGCCTTAATGAAGGACTTGATGAAATGGTCTCCAGAGAGAGGGTGTGAGGGGGTCTTAACCAGTGTTCCCTCTAAGCTGAGTAAGTGTGAGCTAGCTCACAGTTTTTTAGCCTCCAGCTCACAGATTTTTGTCTTCGCTCAGGAAAGATGGCTCCAGCGAGCAAACTAATTTATGCAGTAGCCAAATTGCTCGCTCGCAACTTTAAGGCCAGTAGCTCACAAAGTAGATTTTTTTGCTCACAAGACTCCACAGCTTAGAGGGGGCATTGGTCTTAACCTTGATTCCAGCCAAGGAAACCTGCCAAGTTTTATTTCACTTTACGGTGATATATGGATATGTTGGCTGAGTGCCAAGGACCATGGCTTGGGTTGAAGTCAGGTCACTTTAAAGAAAAGATGGACTCCAAAGTTGTTCATTGTACTATTCTAAAGTAAAAGGACGCTCTGTTGGAGACAAGAGGACGATCTGCGGACATTTGGATTCTTGTTCCCCTGGGCCGTTCTTCTGCTGTCAAAGCTCCGTTCGTTCTTGTCCAATACCTTGCGAGCCTTCATATTCAGAGGTCCTGGGCAGTGTTCCCTCTAAGCTGAGTTAGTGTGAGCTAGCTCGCAGTTTTTCAGCCTCCCGCTCACACATTTTTGTCTCA
The DNA here is from genome assembly GCA_029375565.1 of Gekko gecko. Classification (NCBI taxonomy): domain Eukaryota; kingdom Metazoa; phylum Chordata; class Lepidosauria; order Squamata; family Gekkonidae; genus Gekko; species Gekko gecko. The sequence continues at coordinate 3,212,328 of JAPDNY010000008.1, forward strand.
GCTCAGGAAGGGATGGCTCCAGAGCAAACTAATTTATGCAGTAGCCAAATTGCTCACTCACAACTTTAATGCCAGTAGCTCACAAAGTAGAATTTTTCTTCACAGGACTCCGCAGCTTAGAGGGAGCATTGGTCCTGGGTGAAACCCCACCATTTCTCTGAGCCCCCCTTCCCCCCTCATTGCCATTCCACCTCCTCCTGAGCTAGGGCCGCCAGCATCTGCCCCCAATCTCCAGGAGTTTCCCAGTCTTGACTTGGCAACCCTAGGAGGTCCCCGTGTAGCTAGAACCTTGAATGTGCAGCTCGGAGGTGTGACGATGTGGTGGGCCGTAGTTGTGAGAAGCCTGATAAAGGGCCAGTGTTAAAAATCTAGAGTTAACTTATTATATCCAAAAATACACGTATGTATTAGAAAGACAGTTAAAAAACATATTCAGGCCCAAGGAAAGCCTGATTGCAAAGTGCAAGTGACCTGAACACAAGGGCCAATACCAGTGACCTGACGCATCTCCGCCCCTTGAGGGCCTTCTTCAGAGGTCAAACAGTTTGAGGTACAGACAGACACACGTGACAACATCCCATATTACAATGAAATAACCAGGAAGTTAATACTGGCACAAAAAAAGGAAAGTTAAGCAGCAAGATTAACAGACGAAAGACAGGGATGTTGATGAGGCCTCTTGAGATGAGAGTCGTTTGTCTAGTGCCAAATGCACAGCTGTTGAATTAGAACACCTTCCAGTTCTGGTCCAGAAAATACCTCCGTGACTGTCTTAGTCAGAGCTGGGGTGCCCTCAACAAATAGCAGTTATTTCATTGTAATATGGAACACTGTAACGTGTGTCTATCGGGACCTCAAATTATCAGACTTCCTTCTCAGCCTTGTGGTTCTGGATTCCAGGTATTGGGTCAAGTTTGTTTTCCCCTCCCTGTGTCTTACGGGCCAGTAGTTGTGAACCTGAGACACACACCCCTTCCCCCATTTGTACCCTGCAAGATGGCTCTGCTTCTTGTCTCCTGGGCTTTCCCTTTCCGTTCAGTTCTTCTGTGTCAGTTTACTGCAGACTCTCTTACCGTTCTTTAGCTGCTGGGTGTCAGACTCCTGGTCAAGGGACTCCCAACAACACTTTCTTTGGCAGTGATTTGTTTATTGAGATATCAGCATGATCCAGGCTAAAACAATACTGTGTCAGAACTGAGGTTCTTGGCGGTGACCTCTACAGATATAGACAATTCGAATATATGGTCCCCTCCTGGGTTCATCCAATCATTCCATCCAGCCATAAGTTTCCAGTCGTGTTATCTAAGACTGTGAGGCTAGCACAGAGTTTGCTTCAAGGTCATCTCTGTGGAGCGGCATGTCTTGGGAAAAGTTAGGATAGCCACTACAAAGGTGCCACTCTCATACCCACGCACATTCTCACACACACACACATACACCCTCAAGAATTCCCCCCTCCCCCATAGGTATGGCAAACGATGCAGAGTCTGACACTGGGTAACCTAGACCTAGCGAGTGCCTCCCTGTTGAGCCAGTTTGGTGTAGTGGTTAAGTGCGCGGACTCTAATCTGGGAGAACCAGGTTTGATTCCCCACTCCTTCACTTGCACCTGGCTGGATGACCTTGGGCAAGCTGTAGTTCTGATAAGAGCTATTCTTGAAAAAGAGCCGTTTCTGTCAGAGCTCTCTCAGCCCCACCTACCTCACAGGGTGTCTGTTGTGGGGAGGGGAAGGGAAGGGAGTTTGTAAGCCACTGTCGGGCTCCCCCTGGGTCCCGGGGACCTTCCCCCCAGTAGCCGTGGTGTCAGGGGTCCAAAGGGGGGGGCGCGGTACTGGGAGGCAGGCGGAGTCCCCGGGATAAGGAGACAGAGAGGCCTCAGAATGACAGGGGCGGGGTTAACGTCACCCCTGTTGCCCCGCTGCCCCGTGCCTGGGAAGCTGCCAGTTCGCTGGGTTCTCTCTCTCACTCAAGCTCGGCTCTCTTCTCCTTGACACGCGTCTCCTCCCCGGCCCCTCCGGCCGTCCTCCCTTATATCCTTCTCCCGCTGCCCCAGTACCGCCCGTGCTCCTCCCCGGTTCCACCTCCCCAGGCCCCACCCCCTTGATAAGGTAGGACGCCCTCCTCGCGTCAGGGGCGTGTGCTCTTGTGCCGGCAGTGGCCTTGCCGGCCTGAGGGCCGCGCCACCGGTGCCGCCGACCGTCTGGGGAGGGTTGCTCGTCTCTGCCGCTTCCCAGGGCTCGCGCCGACGGGGCCTCGCTCGTCCTGACGTCCTCTCCGCGTCGCTCTCCGCCAGAGGGGGCTGGGGCCTGTCCCGGGTGCCCCGCGTTGGCCTGGTTTCTCGGGTGAGTGCTCGGGGTGCGTCACGGTGGGGTGGGGCGCAGCCCGGCCTGGGCCGCCAGGTCCGGGACAGCCACTCTGAGACTCCTTTGGGTAGTGAAGGGCAGGGTATAAATCCAATCTCCTCTCATCTCCTCCTCCTCCTGGTGGCTTTCACTACCATCCACCTTGACGTTCTACTAGAAAGGCTGTTTGGGGAACTGGGGTGGGGGGGTGCTGCACTCTCCTGAAAGAGCAGATTTATAGCTTGGGGAAGTTACTAGATCCTGACCTACAGTTGGAGGTTCTGCTCTCTGCAGCATGTGGCATAGGATTGCCAACTTCCAGGAGGCAGCTGGAGATCTCCATGGATTACAACTGATCTCCAGGCAAGAGAGATCAGTTCACCTGGAGAAAATGGCTGCTAGGGAGGGGGGATTCTGTGGCATTATACCCAGGGCTTTTTTTATTGCAGGAACTCCTTTGCATATTAGGCGACACACCCGTAATGTAGCCAATCCTGCAAGAGCTTACAGTAGCCCTTGTAAGCTCTTGGAGGATTGGCTGCAGGGGGGGGGTGTCACCTAAAATGCAAAGGAGTTCCTGCTACAAAAAGAGCCCTGATTATACCTCACTGAAGCCCCTCCCCAAATCCCACCCTCCTCAGGCTCCACCCCAACCCCCCATTCTCCAGGTATTTCCCAACCCGGAGCTGTCAGCCTTAACGCAGCACCTTCTATACACCAGCTACAGCTTTTCCTCAAAAAGTGTGATCCGGCCCCGGAGACCTGTGCTCTGATGCCATCCAGGTTAGATGAACTGTGCTGTGATTAACGCGGGGCTGCCGTTGAAAACTTGCTAGTTCAAAACACGCCAGCCAGGCTAATGTCCAGATCTGGATGCAGAGTTGGCATCACCCATGTTGAAAGATCCGAACCGGCTCCCCATTTGTTTCAGGACACACACTATGCAAAAAGCTGGCCCTTCCCTTTAAGGCCCTTTGTGGTTTGGGGCCAGGGCTCTTGAAGGACTGCCTCCCCGGGGCCAAGGATTTCCCCACCCGCGGCCTCTGCTCCCTGTGTCCCTGCCTGAAGAGGCATTGCAGGTGGCGAGCAAAGGAAGGAAGGAAGGGCCTTTGCAGGGGTGGCCCCTCACCCTTAAAATGCTCTCCCCTGTAAAGTTCAGCTGTCCTTTAGGCACTGGGCCAAAACATCGTCTTTACCCAAGTCTTTTAACTTTAGCTGTTTCAATGGGCTACTTTGAGCCTAAGGCCTTCTTTTATGGCTTGTTTTAATACTGATCATTTCTGCTTGTTGTTTTTGTGATTTTATTGGGGTTTTGGACAAGTCGGCTATAAATATTCTAAAATATAACCTGTCTGTACCTGGTCTGAAATTTCAGGGTTTAGAGGAGAAAGCCACTGGGTTGCTTCTGAAGGGTGGGTCAGATGAGAGTGTGTAGTCTAGGGCAGGCGTGTCAAACATGCGGCCCGGGGGGCCGGATCAGGCCCCCGGAGGGCTTCTCTCAGGCCCGCAGCGGAACTGGCTGTCTTCTGCTTCTTCTTCCAGTTCTGCTGCTGCTGCTGAGTCATCGTAGGTTTGCAGCTTACAGATACACACCTGAACAGCACGCTCAAGATTGCAACAGCACAGACATTTTGCGGCAATAATTCAGAGCGAGAAGGGCCAGTTTTCAGACACTGTTAAATAAACAAAATATTGTAAGAGTGCTCATGTTTTAAGCATGTTTTTATTTTAAGTAAAAAAAAAAAACCCAACTTTGTGTTTCTGTCTTTTATAAAGTTTATCTCTCCGCTACCTGGCATTACATTTTATGACACACGTGGCCCGGCCCAACAAGGTCGCATTTACATCCGATCCGGCCTTCATAACAAAAGAGTAAGCCCCCCTGATCTAGGGCATTCCAGACTTTGTTTTTTTTTTGAAATAACTCTCCTAAAAAGGAGAGAATTTTATTTTTTATAAGAAAACGGTAAGGTAGACAGATGGGAAGAGAAAAAAGAGCGGAGTGAGTTTTTTTCTTTTAGTAAAGGTTAGTTTTATTTCTTCCAGTTGTCGGCATCCATCACGGTTGAAAGATCTTCTTTTCAGCTTTACAAAGTCCAAATCAATTCTGTTAGTAAAGTTAGTAAAGTCCACTGGGGTTAAATCAAATCCTTTCAGATGTTACATGAACAAATTCTTTTTTAAGTCTCTCCAAATTATCATTAAGTCCTTTGAACTTTAATGCCTCCCGTTCCGTCACTTCCTTCCCCGGGCCGCCGTCTTCTTCAAAAATCCAAATTTTGAGTACTGCTTCCTCCTCTGTGCTGGCATGTCTCTTCAGAAATTTTTTAATCCATCTTCTTTCGCTTCTTTTTTCTTGTTGTTTCTGGCAGTCATTGCTCGTTGGCTCCATTAACACTCGAGTTGAAATTAGATCTCCATTACTTGCTAAGCTCAACACCCCTTTCTACTGGCAGAGTATATCCTTTTTTAAAAGGCGGAGTAGGCTTTGGGAGCCTTGTCCGCCTCTTCTTTTTATTTATTCGCTCCACTGCCAGATAGAGGTGTCAAGACTTTCGTCAAAATAAATCTGAGATCTTCTTTCCCTTCTTCATCCATAGCTTGGAGCTTTAGCATCAAATTAATTTTCTATACATTTTCTGCCATCAACCTTGTTAATTCTAAATATTTGTTTTTGTAGTCTGATGAGAACAATTTCCATTTTAAAAGCGTTTCATTGATATTTTAAATTTACTCCAGCAGGTGGCGCAGTATCTCAGTCTCTTGTTGATTGACAGCTAGTTCTGGGGGGGTTGACTGGAGCGGAAGTCCCTCCTCTCTTCTCTTCCGTTCTAAGCAGGATTTTCCCCAGCATCGACATTTTGTTTTTTATTTACTTTTTCAAAGTTCGTGCCACATCCCCCAGAAAGCAACTAAAGCCGCAATCTTCTGTAGAACCCCAACGGTACTTTCACCAACATTTTTTCTTGTTACCCCCCTTCGCGTTTCCTTTAAAAATCCGCTTCTTCGAAGAGGGTGGAAGCTCCTCCGTCCTCCCATACGCTTATCCGCTTGTGGGGGGTTTTAATTTTCGCTTCAAAATAGATCTTCAACTCACGATTAGATGCCATATCCTCTTTTCATGGTAATTCATCTGCTTTTCCTCACTCCTGGAAGTCGGCAGGGCTGCTAAGTTCCATTCGGGACACACTACGCGGCGGGGCCGATTGGGGCGGGGAGAAAGCCTCAATTTCCCGGCAGTTTGCCGGCAAAGAGGCTACTCCCCATGCGCCCCCGGTTCGGAGCCTTTGACTAAGGCTCACTAGGGTCTTTCGCAAACGCGAAGACCCCCCATTCCGCGTGTGGGCTAACCGCCTCCGGGAACGTCCCAAGAAGCGGCCGCCATTCGCAGCACCGAAACCGAAACCCGGGCATTCCAGACTTTGACTAGGGAGACCCAAGTTCAAATCCTACTCACTTGGGGCACCAAGAGAGCCAAACTGGATGTGGTGGTGTTCCCAGGTTGGACCCTGTCCCTTTCCCAGTGCTGAAACAGCCGCTGGAGGGGTACATTTTGACACTTGAAAAGGTCTGAGGGGAAAACAGGAGGGTTTCATCCTGCCCACCACTGCAGGCCTGATCAGAATCAGGTCCTCACCGCATTTTTGAAAAATGAACTAACTGAGCTTTAAAATGGCGGCGGCGGCCCTGAGTGAATTGTGGGTTAGCGTCACGTCTCGGGTGGCTCTGGCCCAGCCGTCATCTCCTGCTCTCAGTTACCTCAGGGTTGCTCTCATGGCCTGTCCTGAGGTCTTGTAGGAAGATATAAAGATGAGAAATAGAGATAATATAAATATTAACAAAGAATGGCGCGGCAGGCATTTGTGCTGCTTCAAAGATATCCCCAGCTCCAGCGCTGTGGTTCCCCTCGACCCTCCCCTCACAAAATCAGCTCCGTTCCATGAGCGGCCATCAGTGCAGATCGGTCAGAGGAGCTGCTTGGAATCTGTAGCTGATTGTGGATTAGTTTTATCATCCGTTTAGTGAGGTCTTTAAGCATGAACTGTAGACGTTTCGTAATAGCACTACCAAATGGCTACTTATTCAAACTGGGGTGCCTATTTCAAGTCATAACAGCGGTATAAATTACCTGAACCAAAGCATAAGTCATTCAGGACATTTCAGGCTTTTCCATCTTTGGAAATTGCTCTTTCCGTCCCTCCTTTTCCCCATTTTTACCTGCAGCATCCATTCCTGTATGAGGTTTAAATACCCCACAAATCCTTCAAAGCACGCCTTTCAGAATCTGTATTAAATTAAAGGTGTAATCCTGGGCATAATTCCAACAAATCTGGTTGCATTTTGAAGGGGATAAAAAATGTCTTAACGTTCCTGTTCTTGCTTATCGTGCCGATGTGAAAGACATTCAGTTAACCGTGATCCAAGGGGCAGAGATAAGATATTCTGCCCGCCCTTTCAACTTTCCATCTTACGTCCACGTGACACACTTCCCCAATTCTACTTTTGCCCGGCATTCCAGAAAACGACCACCTGTTTTGAGGGTTTTCTGCCCTCTTTGCAGACTAAAGGAGGCAGGGCTGTTACGTGTGCAGGATTAACCAGGACCTGAAGAGCTGCTGTTCCTCTGGCCCCACAAAGATTCTGTTCGCTTCAAAGCAGGGAGAAGTTATTGAAGTTTAGCTCATCCTGAACTGGGCACAGGTTTGAAGGAGACGGGGAGAAAACCCTCCTGCCTCCGTACCATCATAGGCCACTCAGGGCTTCAGCAGATCCATTTCCTTGCCTTTTTACTGACGCTCCACTCCACGCCACGTTCCAAAGAGCAACAAGCCTATTTTGTCAGCGCTCCTGCAGCTGCTTTTCCTCTTGTACAAAGGGTATACAAAGTTTTTATAGCAGCACTTCTCAACCTGCGGGCCGTCAGGCCTCTAAAAGTGGGTTGGCAGGACAGCCCTCCCTAATGGTCACTCCCAACTTTTGCAGTTTGGTGTGGTGGTTAAGAGCGCATGGGTTTGATTCCCCACTCTTCCACATGCAGCTGCTGGTGTGACCTTGGGTCAGCCATAAGGTCTTTCAGAGCTGTTCTCTCAAGGGCAGTTCCTGTCAGAGCTCTCTCAGCCCCACCTACTTCACAGGTGTGGGGAGGAGAAAGGAGTCTGTAAACCACTCTGAGACTCCTTTGGGCAGTGAAGGGCAGGGTATCCAATCTCTTCTTCTCCATCACTCTTTCTCTCCTAGCCAACTTCTCATATTCTTGCTTTCCACCTTGCCTTCCTTTACGACAATCATAGGGAAATGGAAACCTGCCTGGCAACTAGTAACTTTACGGTAGCCGCTGAAAGAAGCAAGGGGGAAAGGCTCGAGAGATCGGTAGGAGCTGTTCAGGGCATGGAAAAGCAAGAGGAGGAGAGAAAGAGATGTGAGCTGTAAGTCGGAAGACATTGGCCTAGGGTGCCAAAAAAAATCTTTGGTTCGGCCCTGGATGGGTCACCCTATTGAGAAAACTTGAACTTGTGGGTCACTGAAACAAAATTTTGGGGCCTGCTGATATATAGGAATACCTTTCAGCATATAGGGGGACTCCCCCTCTGTAACCAGAAACTCTTCCAGCGGCCCCATTTCACTGGTCTGGGGGAGCCAAGCAGATGGATTGGAAGAATAGGTGGATCCCTCCTGCAGCAAATAGCTGGGAGGGAAATGGTGCGCTGCAAAGCAGAGACCTCCCCCCACTTTCTGCTTTTTAAAGAATTCCGCATGGCCTGGTCCCATTACAGGAGGAAGAGGGTTGGGGAAACTGGCAGAGAGGCAGATACCGGCTCTGGGAGGAGTGCAGCCAGGAATATTCCCTTTTGTGCATTTAATCTACTTCAGTGCCCTGATCCGAATGGCTCAGACTAGCCCAGTCGCATCAGGCGCCGGAAGCTAAGCAAGGTCAGCCCTGGTTAGTACTTGGAAGGGAGGCCAGCAAGGAGATCCATGGCCATGACGCAGAGGCAGTCAAGGGCAAGCCACCATGAGGGGGGGCCATCAGTCGGCTGCAAATCTACTTCAATACACTGATTTGGCCCCCGTTACGTCAAACCAGGGCCGATTTCGCACATGTTACTTACCCCTGCTTACCGGCGAGTGTCAGGTAGCCCTGCCATGATGGATGGAGAAGGGAGGGAGGATGGACTTTGTTTTGTGAAAGGAGGGTAGATGGGACTGTGTGGTGTTGATTTATGCACCTGGACTGTTTGAATGGAATGTGGGGAGCTGCCTCGACTGCCTGGGCGTACAGGCCGTATCTTACCCAGACCTAACACACTGACCTTGGAGGAGACAGGCTGTTAGCTTCCTATCGCTTTCAAAAGCAACAGCTAGGTTGGGAAAATGGGGGCGGCGGGAACTACATTAATTATTATTGTCTCCAGTTCCCGCGCACGCGCTAAGCTTCTATTGGCGGAGGGGGGGTCCCCATTCCCCCCTTAGGGTATAACTGTTTGCTTCATGTAACCAAGGTATTCTTAACAATGCTTCTGTTCCAGTAACCTATTATTGCAGCTTAAAATAAATACTATTCTTGCTTCAATGAACAAGGCCTGGTATTTTGCTGACTAAGTTAAGGACTCTGACAGTGGGGCACTTTGCCCCGGACAGTTTAAACTGATTTCGCATCAGAGTTCTTGGCACGTGGCTGTTTTCAGTCTGCTCCTGGAGTTTGATTTCCTTGGCGAGGTTTCCTGTGGCTTCCTGCATCCTCCCTCCTCCCACTCTCCTCTGTCTTCGCCCTCTGAATCCCTCCCCTTCCCCCTCCCACTTTTTCTCCACACGGCAACAGGAGACTTCTGGCAGATCAAGGATCCAGCTGAGCCGGAGCAAAACGGGGGAAGCTGCGGGTCAAAAGGCGGCCGCGGGACACATGGTGTGAAATTGACCAGGAGAAGCGGAGGGAAAGGAGGAGCGAGCCCAGGACAAAGGCTAGTGTGAAATCAGTCCAGCTGTATTTCGGCTCTGCTGCGAGGAAAACGGAAATCTTGAGCCACTGCAAATCTGACGCTTGTGGTCTGCCACACAAGGTCCCTCCCATACAGGCTCTTTAACTCACTGTGGCTTTGGAAGGCAAACAGCAGGGATCAGGCAATTAATAAAATCAATGTACAGATAAAATAAATAAAAGCAGATTTCCTTTAAAGGTTTCAGACACATTGGGGATAGAACCTTCTTTGGCTTCCGCAGACAAAGGGATTTTTAAAGGTTCCTCGTGCCTTCAGGATAAAACGCCACCCTCCCAAAATTACTGATGCCTCAATAAGGGTTTTCCAAACCCTATTTTGATCCGGGTTACTGTTGCTGAGCGTGAAATCTTTTTTACAAAACTTGTTTGTATTCAGAAGTCAAAGCGAGTTTAAAAGAAGAAGAAGAAGAGGCTGGATTTATACCCTGCCCTTCACTACCCAAGGGAGTCTCAGAACAGCTTACAAACTCCTTTCCCTTCCCCTCCCCACAAAAGGCACCCTGTGAGGTAGGTGGGACCGAGAGAGCTCTGACAGAAACTGCTCTTTTTCAAGAACAGCTGTCCCAGATCTATGGCTTGGCCAAGGTCATCCAGCAGCTGCAAGTGGAGGAGTGGGGAATCAAACCCGGTTCTCCCAGATTAGCGTCCACGTATCCCAACCACTAAACCAAACTGGCTCTATATGAAAGGGACGTGATATCTCCTTTTCTGCACATCTGTGATAAAGTATAAATGCCAGAACAATTGGGGGGGGAACCAATCAGCTGACAGTGAATGAGAAGTACTCATTGTACTGATGAGAAATTAGGATCTGCACAAGTATCTCCTTAAAATTAAAAAAAAACCCACATGTTCAAAGGATGCTACGAAGACTCAGTGTTAATGTTCACTGTGCAGATGGGCCTGCCCCTCACCAGGCATCTACACTGGTGTCCCCAACCTTTTTAAGCCTGCAGGCACTTTTAGAATCCTGACACACGCCGGGTGATCGGTGCAACCAGAAAATGGCTCCCTCAGGCAGTGGAGCCAACCACAAAATGGCTGCCCCTGGAGGCAGAGCGAACCCCCTAAAAATGTCAGGGAGTCAGGCTACGCAAAACTCTTATCATTAACACTTCGGTTAATATTTCCGGCAGAAGCTCCGATTGGCAGGAAGCCTTTTAAAGTGAACGTATCATTGAAAAATAGTTTTTCGCACATGCACCGTTCAGTCACACCACGGAGAGCCTTGTGCTGTAGGGGCAGCTGGTGCTGAAGTAATTTCTTAAAATGTGCAAGCTAATCAGAAGCCCTGTTGGCCAAAAGCCCTCCTGGCCACCACCCACTTTCCTACAACAGTCTGCAAGCCCCAGGAAAAGTGTCAGCGGCTGCCACGGAGCCCCCCAGCACCATACCAGGGATCCCTGCGCTACACAGAATCATAGAGCTGGAAGGGACCTCCAGGGTCATCTAGTCCAACCCCCTGCACAAGGCAGGAAATTCACAAATACCTTCTCCCTGCCCACCCCCAGTGACCCCTGCTCCACACCCAGAAGATGACGAAAATCCTCCAGGATCTCCGGCCAAACTGACCTGGAGAACAATGGCTTCCTGACCCCAGAGTGGCGATCGGCATCTCCTTGGGTGTGCAAGAAAGGGTCACAAGAACTAAGCACTGAGGCAACCCTTCCTGCCCTCCCCTCTCATGAACTGCCTAAGTTCACAGATTCAGCATGGCTTTCAGATGGCCATCTAGCCCCTGCCTGAAAACCTCCAAAGAAGGAGAGCCCCCCACCTCCCAAGGAAGCCTGTTCCACTGAGGAACTGCTCTGTCAGGAATTTCTTCCTCATGTTTAGCCAAAAACGCTTCTGATTTAATTTCATGATACCCACCGAAAAACCTGCAGTACCCCCTATCATCTTTGCACTGGGCCAGAGCCCAGCCAACCGATAGTTTAACTTGGCAGCATGGTTTTTTTTTTAAGCTTGCCCCTTCTCTGCCAGCAACCTGTGAAACTGTATCGGCTTCTTTTAAAAATGGTGTGAAAATGGGATTATGTATTAGCTTTCCACACACACCCCCTCGTAACAGCAGTCAACACTTCTAACAAACCAGGTTGTCAAGCCTTTCAAAAAATAGGCTTAGAAAAGGGGGGAGTGAGTGGCGTCTTCTATTTGATGAGATCGAGGGAAGGTTGTTTGTTAAAAAAAGATCTGCTGCATAAGAAAGGGTAGGACGGGATAATTGTAGTTATTGCTAGACTGGACACAGCAATACAGGGCTGCCGGGACACACGGAACCCAATGCAGCAGACACAAGACTCCCTAAGCCCTGAAAGGCAGACTCGACAGAAAGAGGAACTTCTTGCTGAGATAATTTAAAATACCACCCAGTGGCCAAAAAGCACGGAAGAACACAGAAGGCCTGATGTCCTCACTTACAGACCCTCCGCATGTCTGGATATAAAATATATATTAAAATGTCCATTAAAGTGCATCTTTAAAAGACTTGTCTCATGAAAGAGCTTTTTTCAAATATAAAACACTTTAGACGAGACATACATAACACGGTTAAATCAGAATGTGCATTTGTAAAAACTACTTTTAAAACTTTCGATTCATTCGGGAATAAAGATGCCGGCGACGGTCATGTTTGCATTATTCCTCAGTCGCAGGTAGCCTGGCGGCATCTGGGTCCCTTGGCAAGTCATATATTGAAAGCTGCTGCCACTTCTCTCCATGCCGCAGGGTTCTGGAGACGTGCCATGCAACCTGGCTTAGATTTTGGGAAGTTTGGGAGCGCTGACCACAGGATTCGACTCCTGCAAGTACCGCCGCCCTGCGTTCTTGTAGTCGTAGGTACAGGAGTGAGTCTCCGCATAGCGGTGAGTTGCACAGAAGTTGTTTCCACATCTGAAGGCAGAAAGGGAAGGCGTTAGCAGTCTTCCCCCAAAAAACATCCTGGGCCCTGTGATGGATGAGACACAATGCCTTGGCAGCGAGATCCGCGAAAGGTCCGCGGCGTTTCTCCAGTCCTCGTTTTGGGCTCTCCTCTCCCCCCCATGCAAAAGGATCCCTGTTATCTCAGGGAAAAGGAGCAAGAGGGGGACACCAAGTTTAACCATCGGCTTGCCAGGATGAGACATACAGCCATTCCGCACTAGCAGATTTCCCCAAGCTTAGCGGCTATGCCTGAAGACAGCGAAAAAGAGACAGAACCCCCGTGCCTCTAGCTGCAGGCAAGAACTTCTCCGAGTCGCAAATGTGGTCTTACGGGAGAAGTTCCAGCAGGTGGCCTCCTCAATCCCTGACTGGCCAGCCCAGTCTGGTCGAAATGAAGTTCACTGGCCCTCCTCCAGCCCATTACCACCTCCAGATGTTCACCCAAGACACTCCAGATGTTCACTCAGGCACATCTGGTGGCAGTTCACTCCAAAGCTCTGGACAACCTCCCTGGCCGTTTCAGCTGGATGGTAAACAGCCGGGGGGGCAGGGGCGGGCAAGACGGGAAAGCACACAAGCACCGGGCAGCTGTCCCCTGGCACCGTCACCGGATCCGAAGCAGGAAGGCAGGACCAGGACCGGTGCTCCCTCTAAGCTGCGGAGCCTTATTGAGCAAAAATTCTCCTTTGTGAGCTGCTGGCATTAAAGTTGTGAGCGAGCAATCCGTCTCCTGCATAAATTAGTTTGCTCTGCTCCTTCCTGAGCTAAGACAAGAAAATGTGTGAGCCGGAGGCTAAGAAACTGTGAGCTAGCTCACACTAACTCAGCTTAGAGGGAACACTGGCCAGAACCGTCAGACCCGATACCAATCCTGCCCAGCCAGTCCAGCTGATAAAACTGAAAATCACGGCTGGGTACAGGAGTATTAAGAGGATGCACTGTGTCTGTCTCCGAAAGAGGTGCTGGTGGTAAGCTATTCGATGGCCCGGTAAGAGGGAAAATGTTCTCACTGAAGTTAGGGTGACTGACAAGCATCTGGCCTTTTTCAGAAATTTAATTGTTTAATATGTGTAAAATAACATTACTTGAGAAGAGTCGCTGCTACATGGTGTTTTATGCCACCCGACCAGTCTACACCAGGGGGGTCCCCAATCTTTTTTAAGCCTGCGGTGCGGTGGGCAGAGTCACAAAATGGCTCCCGCAGGAAGTAGACCCGGCTGTCTACCACGGCTTACCTTTGGCAAAGGCCCTTCTGCTTGTATGGGCGGCTTCTGCTGAAGAAACGTTTTTTAAAAATCCGCAAAGCCAAACAAACCTCCAATGGCCAATCAGAAGCCTTGCTGGGCAAAAACCTACTTAGCCCTGCCCACTTTCTAAAGGGGCGGGTGCTGGAAAAGGAGTCGGCAGGGGCCATGCCACTCACAACAACCACGCTGGGGACCCATGGTGTACACCCACTCCACATGCTATGCCCTGAGCCTAAGAGGACTGAAAGGCTGCCATGTGGACAGGAAGAAGAAGAGGCACAAGAAGAAGAGGAGGAGGAGATTGGGTTTAAACCTCGCCCTTCACTCAGAGTGACTTACAATCTCCTTCCCTTCCCCTCCCCACAACAGACACCCTGTGAGGTAGGTGGGGCTGAGAGAGCTCTTTTGAGGACTGCTCTTGAGAGAACAGCTCTGAGAGAACTTGTGACTGACACAAGGTCACACCAGCAGCTGCAAGTGGAGGAGTGGGGAATCAAACCCGGTTCTCCCAGATTAGTCTGCGCACTTAACCACTACACCAAACTGGCTCTATATGAAAGGGATGTGATATCTCCCTTTCTGCATGTCTGTGATAAAGTATAAATGCCAGAACAATTGGGGGGGGGAACCAATCAGCTGACAGTGAATGACACCTGATTATTCAGGAGTTTCCACGAAAGTATATATTTGTTCTCTCATTCTTTGTTTCAAGAAATCAACAAAGCTTGACATTTGGTTAAAAACTTTGGGGATCACGGTGTTTGTGACGATGCCCATTCTCCAATGGACGTGCTCCAGACAAACGTGGTCAAAAGTTGAAAAAAGTAAACTGTAAGACAATTACCTTTTATACTGAGATTTAAACTTAGATGAACATGAAGAGAAGCAGTGGTGGATGCCAAACGACAATGACAGGATGGCTGCAGTTCACACTAACTCCTTCAACGCTCACCAGCCAGCCCAACGGCATCGCTTCCAGCCAACCAACATTTTTTAAAATTAAATTATTGTCTCTTGATACAGAGAGACCAATGATGTTGGCCAGAAATGTATTTGCTGAACTGTGTACCAAGCAGTGTTCCCTCTAAGCTGAGTTAGGGTGAGCTAGCTCACAGTATTTTAGCCTCCAGCTCACACATTTTTGTCTCCGCTCGGGAAAGAGGGCTCCAGAGCACACTGATTTATGCAGTAGCCAAATGGCTGGCTCACAACTTTAATGCCAGGAGCTCGCAAAGTAGGATTTTTGCTCACAAGACTCCACAGCTTAGAGGGAACATTGGTACCAAGAAATCACTTTGTACACGATACTTGACGCTAGACTAACCTCTGCTAGGGTGTGGAAACAAAAGAAAATCCCAACAAGAAGAGCATTTGCGGATAAAGTTAAAAGCCTTTTTATTGGTATGTCATGTTGTCAGCTCTGCACAGAAATGAGGATGAGAATGAACGGGATTTAATTTGGCGTATTATGTTAACACAGACGGAACAAGTCTTGTAAGGTACAGTAGGGTTTAATATAATTTCGGAGAGTAGCCAGATGTTGGTCTGGCGTAGAACAGCTCGATTCAAGTCCAGGAGCACCTTAGAAACCAGCAAGTTTTTCGGGGTAGAACCTTTCGAGAGTCAGAGATCCCTTGATCAAATACCTTATATCTGTGTAGTGTCTTTGCAGCTGGTACCAGATATTTCATGTATACTGAGGGGGGGAAACTGGTCACGATGCCCTCCCCAAGGGATATGTCAAAATGTATGTCATTGAATCTGTAAAGTACTATGTATGAGTCTGCAATCATCTCAGTGGGATTTGTGTATTAGTTGGACAATGCTGGTTGACAAAACTAATAAAATTAATTCCACCTTCTATCTGACGAAGGGAACTCTGACTGTTGAAACCTTGTTCCCTGCAAATCTGGTTGGTCTCTAAGGTGCTACTGGATTCAACATGTTATTGATCTTGTAAATTTGGGTTATGAACAAGACATTTTAGAAATAAAAAAATTAAATTATTGTCTCGCATGAGGCAGCTGTGATTCTGTTCATTTCAGTGGTAGCCGTCCCTGCTAGTTTCACTGTGCTTCAGGTAGGTCACCCGCCAGACATACTTCTTGGATTAAAAGAGGGCTCTTTTTTATGCCCCATATTCCCCATATTCTCTGATTTCAGTTCAGATCCTAACTTTACGTTTGATATTCAGATCTGGGAAAAAGGTGAGCAGGGAAAGATCTGGTCCTGGGTTCCAATTATTTGAAACAGGAATGCAGCAAACTTTACAAAAGGCGTTTCCCAGACTCTATGCTGATGATAAACTCGGTGTTGACTCCATCGCCTACCTGGGCCAGAAATGTTACTTCGCTTCTTCCTCCCACCTCGTTGCTGTTGAGGAACCCCTTTTCATTACTTGGAATATATTTCTGTTTGATGAAATGCACATTTTAACAGACAGTCTCAACATACCTACATTCATAGCTGGTTGCTAATCCTGTTTTCTTTCCGCAGAAGCAGCAGTGCTTGGCTATTTTCTTTTTAGTCTGAACTGGACCGTTCACAGGTGGGAGATGAGCCGCATCGCCTGCTTTCCAAAAAGCAAATCAAGAACAGAATCAGAGAAATGATGCAAGAAGAAGAAGAAGAGGAGGAGGAGGAGGAGGAGACAACTGGATTTATATAATGATGCAAGAACAGCAGAGGTCTGCATGGGGGGAAGGCTATTTTCTCAGTAAGAAACAGTGTCCTAAACTGATTTTAAATGGAACACGTGGCTAGAATATTACTACCTAGAAACCCTGAAACAATGTTGTTGGGACTCTTACAGAAGGTAAATTCTAAATTTCAGTTCCATTTCTCTACTTAGTACATTCACTCATAAGAACATAAGAGAAGCCAATGTTGAATCAGGCCAATGGCCCATCTAGTCCAACACTCTGTCACACAGCGGCCAAAATATACCAGGTGCCATCAGGAGGTCCGGCAGTGGGGCCAGGACACTAGAAGCCCTCCCACTGCTGCCCCCTCCAGCACCAAGAATAGAGTGCATCACCTGCCCCAGACTGAGAGTTCCCATCTATACCCTGTGGCCAATAGCCACTGATGGACTTCTGCTCCATATGTTTATCTAATTCCCTCTTGAAACTGTCCATGCTTGTAGCTGCCACCACCTCCTGTGGCAGTGAATTCCATATGTTAATCACTCTTTGGGTGAAGTAGTACTGCCTTTTATCTGTTCTAACCCGACTGCTCAGCAATTTCATGGAGAGCCCATGAGTTCTTGTATTGTGAGAAAGGGAGAAAAGTATTTCTTTCTCAACCTGCTCAATCCCATTCATAATCTTATAAACCTCGATCATGTCACCCCTCAGCCGTCGTTTCTCCAAGCTAAAGGGCCCCAAGTGTTTTAACCTTTCTTCATAGGGAAGGTGTTCCAACCCTTTTATCATTCTAGTTGCCCTTCTCAGCACTTTTTCCAGTGCTATAATACCCTTTCTGAGATGTTGCGACCAGAACTGTACACAGTATTCCAAAAGAGGTTGCACCAGTGATTTATACAGAGGCATTATGATACTGGCTGATTTGTTTTCAATTCCCTTTCTAATAATCCCTAGCATAGCGTTGGCTTTCTTTATTGCAGCTACACACTGTCTAGACATTTTCATTGAGTTATCTACTACGACTCCAAGATCTCTCTCTTGGTCAGTCTCTACCAGTTCAGACCCCATCCACGTGTATTTATATTTAGGATTTTGGGCTACAATGTGCATCACTTTGCACTTGGCCACATTGAACCCCATTTGCTACGTTGACGCCCACTCACCCATCCTCGACAGATTCCTTTGGAGTGCCTCACAATCCTCCCTGGTTTTCACCACCCTGAACAACTTCGTGTCATCTGCAAATTTAGCCACTGCTTACTCCCAATTCCAAATAATTAATAAACAAGTTAAAAAGCATCAGACTGAGTACTGATCCCTGTAGTACCCCACTGCTTACCACCCTCCACTGAGAAAGTTTCCCATTTATACTCACTCTCTGTTTCCTATTTATAAGCTAGTTTTTGATCCACAAGAGGACTTGTCCTTTTATCCCATGACTATTGAGCTTACTTAGAAGCCTTTGATGAGGAACTGTATCAAAAGCTTTCTGGAAGTCAAGGTAAATAATATCTATTGGGTTCCCCTTGTCCACATGTTTGTTCACATGATCTTCCCTTACAGAACCCATGCTGAGTCTGCCTCAATAGTTTTTGTTCATCAATGTGCCTACTCATTCTTTCCTTAATAACAGTTTCCACCAACTTACCTGGTATCGATGTCAGACTGACTGGCCTGTAATTTCCCGTATCTCCTCTGGAGCCCTTTTTAAAGATGGGAGGGACATTAGCTACCTTCCAGTCCTCAGGAATGGAGGCAGATTTTAAAGAAAGATTACATATTTTTGTAAGGAGATCCAAAAGTTCACATCTGAGTTCTTTCAGAACTCTCAGATGGCATTCAAGAGCAACTCTCAAGAGCAACGGCAATTGATACTGCAATAAACTCATACCCTAATCACCAGACATACAGCCAGGGGTCATTTCCAGCTGGAACAAGCCGGAACAGCATTCTGGAAGTAAGAAGCCCAGGAACAGGCACATATTATGGCGGTGGCAGCAAGCCCCGCCCCCAGCTGGCAAATTGTGAAACCAGCTAAATTCACAGAAAGTATCTATCGAGAAGATGGAAGGCGGTCCAAGCTGCTGTTCAATTCTATTAGGAAACCATTCAATTTGACCTGAAAAGCCCAGTCAGGCTTTAATCTACATACATATGTTTATTATTGCTTTTCTTTTTTCCTGATATTCTAATTTTTTATCTTACTTTCTTCAATGTAAATTGTAACTAGTCAGCCCGATCAGCCAAATCAACCCAAATGGGGTGACAGAAGTCACAGCCAGATTGCTCTCACATCCATGATTTTTAAACAGGAGGCAGGATGCCAGGGCTTTGAATGGCAGGATCCCTTTTCAGGGGTGGAGGTTTGCTATTTTATGTTGGTTTTAGCTGGATTTTTTTTAAAAAAAACTATTCTTGCAAGCCTCCATGAGCCACCAGTTCAAGTATTTGTTAGTTCTGGGGCATAAAATTAACATGAAGTATTTAAGGAACTTTGTTCATTGAACTATAAACATGCTAAATCCAGTCCAATTCTATTTCAGGCATTGGAAAACTTTTCAAACCAGAATTTTCCAGCATTTTAGGCTATCATAAATTAATGTGTTTTATCCATTTATATTAAGTTGAATTCCACAGGCCCCTGGTGGTGTTTGACTCTAGTGCAAGAAACATTCCCCTGATACCTTTAATAATTGTTTTAATTTTATTGTGGACGATTTTTTAGACTGGGACCCAAATTTTATTTTTTTTAAATTGAAGGCAGGATACTCAATGGTTTCATTGCTGTCTACATTTTTGATGCTGAAATACAATGCTGTACATTTTTTGGTTTCCAGCAATATGCCATCTGTTGCTTTTCCAGCAAATCTACCACCGTATAACAGTGGAACTGAGGTATCTCCAAGATCCCTTGGGTTAGGAGATTTCTTCTTCTGTGACCAACACTTATGCATGGAAAAATTTTGATAAAGAAGGTAATTTATTTCTTGATGAAATTAAGATTGAAATCCCAGGGCTGGTACACATTATGACTTCAGTATTTTCAGGTTAAGATTTTTTTGCTTTTTAAAACAAAAACTAGGACTAAGAATTAGGGAGTTCCTGAAATTTGGGACATAAAGGAGTGTGGGGAGTTTGCTTATTTGTCCACGCAGAATTTATGTGGTATTCAACCGAGTCGCAAACTCGGGTGGAAATTTGTTGGACCATTTGAGATTGTGAGGGTTATTAACAATGTGACTGTGGAACTTGCCTTGCCTAAATCTCTAAAGTCTGTTCATCCTGTTTTCCATGTAAGGCTTCTACGCCGGGCGCCTGAGGAGAACAAATGGAGACCGAAGCAACCCGCCCCGCCTCCGCTGTTGGTGGGGGGGGAACCTCACTACGAAGTTTCACAGATTTTGGACTCTAAAATTTCTCGCAATCGCTTGTTTTATCTGGTGGAGTGGGTGGACTTCGGGCCTGAACAGAGGGAGTGGGTGCGGGCGGAAAATGTTCTGGCCCCCCGGATGATCCGGGCTTTTCATAAGCTGTACCCCCACAAACCAAAGGGGTAGATTTATTTTCGAGAGGGCTGCATGTCAGGTAGTCCTGCCATGATGGATGGAGTAAGGGGGGAGGACGGGCTATGGGCGCCATTGCGGCGCGTAGGGCAGGAGGTTGGGATCGTGGGGGTGTAGATTTATGCACCTGGTGGAATGTGAGTCTGGGAGGCTCTATCTCGAATAGACTTAACATTCTGACCTTGGAGGAGACAGGCTGTAAGCTTCCTATCGCTTTCAAAGCTGCAGCTTGGCTGAGAACAATGGGGGCGGTGGGAACTTCATTAGTATAGTAACTTTCGATTCCCATTCGCATGTTAGTCTCTGATTGGTGGAAGAGGGGGGGTCCCCATTCACCCCCTTCCCAGTATAACCGCTTGCTTTGTGTAACCAAGTTATTCTGAACAATGTATCTGCTCCAGTAACCTTTCCATTGCAGCTTATCAATAAACACTATTCTTGCTTAAACAACAAGACCTGGTGTTTGGCTGACTAAGTTAGGGCTTCTGACAGAAACCCTCAAAATGCAACTGTTAACATCATGACTATACGTATTATTAAAATGTATGTTACAAGAATTATACTGTAATGGGCAAGAGATCTGGGACAAGTTGGTGAGGAAAATGCACAATTAACTTAAGCACTAATTTTTAGGAGAAATACCAAGGAAAACTCTGTATACACTACATGACTAGTAACCTTCTTTTGGTAAAATTTTGTAAAATGCTAAGGTTTAGTTACTGAAACAACAACAAAAACAGACATGAATTGGGTTACCATAGGCTCACAAATAAATTATAGTAATTCCCTTCATTTATACCCCACTCTTTTATGCAAGGGGATCCAAAGTGGCTTACAATAGTCTCCTCTTTCTCCATTTTATCCTCACAACGGTCCTATGAAATAAGTTAGGCTGAGAGAGAGAGTGATTATGCCCAGGTCACCCAGCCAACTGCCATGGCAGAGAGTTTTAATGGTATTTAACTATACCCGGTTCAGTCGATATTAACTTATGCGTCCACTGTGGCTCTTCTGATCAGTGGGCCCACTGACCAGAAGAGCCACAGAAAGTCATGTCTGAGGAAGGAAGGAAATCCTTGTTAACTCCTCTGAATCAAATGACACCTTCCTTACAGTTAGCACAAACTTGCCCAAAGAAAAACAGCTTGCTTACCTGTAACTGATGATCTCGAGTGGTCATCTCTGCATTCACACCTCTGGGATACAGTGCACCTGCGCCGACCCCGATCAGTACTGTAGAAAGCTAAAGGGATTTTTGCGCCCATTCCCCGGTCACGTGCTGGGCTCCAGTGCGCCTGACCAGGGGAGGGGCACGACTATCCCGCCAGTTCCTTCTGACCGCTGTCCTCAGTCACAAAGTAAAAGGAAAGGACCAACAGCAGAAGGGAAGGAAGGCGGGTGGTGTGAATGCACAGATGACCACTCGAAGATCATCAGTTACAGCTAAGCAACCTGTTTATCTTCTTCGTGGTCTCTGTGCATCACAACTCTGGGAGACTAAAAAGCAATAACCACCTACCTGGAGGAGGGAGCTGAAGGTCCTAAACATGTGTTGCCTGCAACACAGCCCATCCCACTGCCATATGCTGATGAAGATGAACGTCCAGGGCATAGTGCTTCACAATCGTGTGAAGAGTAGCCCAGGTCGCTGCATTGCAGTTGTCACCAAGCGACGCACCTCGCAGGAAAGCCGTGGATGTCACAATCGCCCGGGTAGAGTGTGCTCATAGTGGACCCGGGAGTGGTTTCTTGGCGAGCAAGAAGCCGAGCTTGATCGTCTCCACGATCCATTTGGATAGATGCTGAGAGGACAGCTTCTTTCCCTGCGTGGGCAACACATGAGAAACAAAAAGGGCTGGAGTCTTCCTGAAGGGCCGGGTTCTGTCCATGTAGAAGAGCAAAGCTCTTTTTACGTCTAAGGTGTGCAGACAACACTCCTCATCATTCCAAGGTGTTGGAGTCATGGGAACCTTCTGGGTCTTGGGTCTAGACTGTGGAGCTGATGGAAATCTGCCCTTGGACCCAAAGGGGCATGAGGAGGTATTTGAAGATCTCTGCCACTGTCTTTTGGGAGACAACTTGAAAGCCAACCTGCGAGACCCAGATTTATTCCAGGATTTTCTCTAGATTGTCTGGCAGTTGCAGTAACTCCCAAATTGCGAGACGTCTTAAGACTTTTGTCCAGGTCCTGCAGGACAGAATCTGTGGTGGAACTGAAAAGACCATCACCTTCGAAAGGAAGATCTTCAATGAGCAGTTTAGTGTCCTGCTGGAGGGAGGTGACACACAACCAGGCGTGGTGCCATAAAGCTACCGCCGACGTGAGGGTCTTAGAGGCCACATCTAAGTTATGCTTGGCGGCATTGAGCTGATGCTTAGCCAGGAGCATGCCCTCTTTCGGAAGGCATCTGGCCGGCTGGTTAAATTTCTCAGGAAGTGCTGTAAGGAACTCCGACATGGGCTCCCACAAAGTGTATTGATATCTGCCCATGCAGGCAGCGTAATTTGACGCTTTGATGCCCAGGGCTCCCGCAGAATAAAATTTCCTACCAAAGGAGTCTAACTTTGTTCCTTCTTTGTCAGATGGGGTGGAGTGACTACGCTTGCCCTTAGATGTGGAGGTGACAATCACAGAATTACGTTTGGGATGGACAAACAGAAATTCAGCTCCTGCTTCCTGCACTTTGTACATATGATCCATCCTCCTGTTAGGGATGGGGAGACAGGGTGAACCCAAGAGGCTTTAGCCGTCTGCGAGAGTACCGAAGGGGGAGGGCAATCGCAGTCAACATGTCCATTTGAACAATGTCAAAAACGGAGTCGGTAACGACGGGCGGTGGCTGAATCGTGGGAAGGGCCGAAGTATTGGCCATTCGTTTAACAAAGTCACCATAAGATTTCACATCCTCCAACGGGGAAATTGGGAGATTGTCTTCCACTTGCTGTGGTGGAGACAGCTGAAGTGGGGTGGAAGCATCCTCATCCCCAGAACCGGAAGCACTGGAGGAGCCTGAGTGTTCCGAAGGGTCGGAGAACGACAGGGGGCGAACTGGTTTCGATTGTATTGGGTCCAATAGGTCTCTGAAGTGCATCGATGTCGACTCTTGAATCTGATGAAGGTTGCTTGTTGGTGCCAACGGTTGCGGTCTCGTGAACTCTGGCAGTGGATGAGGATCCCGATACCGAGAGATCCGAGATGATGCAGACTGCCGATCCCATTCCACGGGAGGCCGCGGAGTGAACCAGGGCATGCCACCTGGAAACGGGTACGCCCCATACATGCATTGCCACTGGCGTTGGTCCCAGGGCGGTTGAAAAGGTGCGGGTGATCGATCCCGACCATCATGGCCCTGTTGGGACAGGTGAGCTACGTTCGCTCCATGCTCCAAATGAAGGCTCTCCACGCTGGGAGACCGGGGAACCTGTGTCAGGTCCATGTCTTGCTCAGAGTCTATGAGCTGAATTGAGCGTGAAGAAGGTGAGGACTGCACACCTTGTAACTGCCCACGGCCTGAGGAGTCAAGCGAAGAGGCTCCATCCGAGGTAATCCCTGTCAATATCAGGATTTTAGTGGAGGAGCTCTTTTTGTGCTTCGTGCGCTTGACAGGCCGCTCGTCCTTGCCCACCCGGTTTTTCTTAGTGGGTGTAAGGGCTACGGACTGAGACGCCAGGATTGAGTGTTTCAGCACCAATCTGTCGGCATTGGATTGGCTCGGTGTCAGAGACTGTTGAGTCATCGACCCCGATGCGGGGTTTGACATAGAGGCATGTCCCAAAGAGTCCTGTGATGACGCCATGGAAGAGAGAGCTGACTCAAGTAGCATCACCCCCAGTCTCGCCGCTCAGTTCTTCCTCGTCTGACGGGAGAATTTGGCACAGTGGGCACAAGAGTCAACACGGTGCGCTTCCCCCAGGCACAATAAACAAAGGGGGTGCAATTTTACTGCTGCACTTCCAGCACCATTTGAAGAAGCCCCACCATTTGGCCATAAGCTGTAGGCAGGTAGAAAAAGTTTGCCAATGCAGACAGAAGGAAAAACCTAACTAACTAAACTGAAAGCTAACCTTAGCTAACTACAGAACAGAAAAGAAAGAGGCCTAAGCCAAAGTTTTTTACCAACCAAGGCGTAGAGAGTCCTACCAGTGCAGCGGTCAGAAGAGAACTGGCGGGATAGTCGTGCCCCTCCCCTGGTCATGCGCACTATATCCCAGGGGTGTGATGCACAGAGACCACGAAGAAGACTGAGATTTTAAATCATTACCCTATCTTTGGGTATAAGTACTGATCTCATTTCTTCGATGTTCAAAGTAATTACACATTAGACCAAGTCTTGAAAACAAATATACTCTCAAATACAATCACAGAAGAAGAGGAGGAGGAGGAGATTGGATTTATACCCCGCTCTTCACTACCTGAAGGAGTCTCAGAGTGGCTTACCATCTCCTTTCTCGTCTCCTCCCCACCAACAGACACCCTGTGAGGTAGGCGGGGCTGAGAGAGCTCTCTTGAGAACTGCCCTTGAGAGAACAGCTCTGAAAGAGCTTATGACTAACTCAAGGTCACACCAGCTGCGAGTGGAGGAGTGGGGAATCAAACCTGGTTCTCTCAGATTACAGTCCGCACTCTTAACCACGACACCAAACTGGCTACTCGCTCTTGTTTCATTAAAGCATCATATATGCAATGCATTTATCCTGACCCCCTACTGCCACTTTGATTAGACAGGAAATTATCATTGCACCAGAAGAATTCTGATGGTATTACTCACCTATTCTTTTCCCTGTAGCCATAATATTTCCATTCAATCCATGCCCAGGAGTCTAAAAAAAAGTAAAAAATGGCATATGTTGTAAACACAGGTTAAGAGGAAAAATGGAGATAAAGCATTTTGGTATCAGCATGTTTCAAACTTTAGCATTTTACAAAATTTTGCCCCCCAAAATGCTGTTTTATGTTAAAGCAAATATTGGAGCAAAATAATTATTTAAGCATATTATTTTTAAAAAAATTGTAAACTTCTCTGATCCTTGTAAACAGAGGTGAACAGAAACACAAAAACAGTATAATCATGGATGTTGTTTTGAGATATCAGGTGAAGAACATTAAAACAAAGTTTACTAGCTGTTCAAGCCACGTTAACCATCTGGGAGATGTTTTAAGAGTATTTTTGGCCCAGGTTTTTCCCGATTATTGGTTTATAATCAGATTATATTGATACCAGCAAGTGAAAACACCAAGTAGGAAGAGAATTCCTAATTACAGTCAATGGCTGGTTAGAAGGAGAGAAGGTGATAAGACACGATGAACAGTTAGCCACCTTTTCTTAAATACTTTTAAGTGAGAAACACAGTGCTGTTAGTAAGGAACAAGGGCTTAACTATGGAACAACATGACAGAGTTGTAAAGGCTGGTTTGGATGGTGAAAATTTATTGATTTTGGATTAAAGCACAGATTAAAGGTCAAGCCTACAGATTTAAGTGGGAAAGAACCATTGGCTGCACCATTATTACCACAGAATGGGAATGGATAGGGAAATATATCTCAAGAAATATCATAAAGGTAAATATGATGAAAGCTTTTTTTCAAGATTCAGCTGAGGTTGGTACTTAACACTACTAAAGATTAAAGGCATATGTATCATTTCCGTCGGTGTTCCGATGCAGGTTTTTGAAATGTCCATAAATTTTGGAATAAAATCTTTTTTTGAAAGAAAATCTTTGTGTTGATAAAGAACATTGTGGAGATATGAAATACAGATGGCTTTAGCTACGCCCCTAACATAAGAACATAAGAGAAGCCAATGTTGAATCAGGCCAATGGCCCATCTAGTCCAACACTCTGTCACACAGTGGCCAAAAATACCAGGTGCCATCAGGAGGTCCACCAGTGGGGCCAGGACACTAGAAGCCCTCCCACTGCTGCCCCCTCCAGCACCAAGAATAGAGTGCATCACCTGCCCCAGACTGAGAGTTCCCATCTATACCCTGTGGCTAATAGCCACTGATGGACTTCTGCTCCATATGTTTATCTAATTCCCTCTTGAAGCCGTCCATGCTTGTAGCTGCCACCACCTCCTGTGGCAGTGAATTCCATATGCTAATCACTCTTTGGGTGAAGAAGTACCTCCTTTTATCCGTTCTAACCCGACTGCTCAGCAATTTCATGGCGTGCCCACGAGTTCTTGTATTGTGAGAAAGGGAGAAAAGTACTTCTTTCTCAAGCTGCTCAATCCCATTCATAATCTTAATCTAACTCTGTTAATAATCAGCCAGTTGTCTCAGCAGTATGAAGCTACTGAACCTTATAATTACTTTAAATTGAGATTAAAATTATTCTTCATGAGAAGCATGCCGCTTCTAGTGAAAAGTCATTCCTCCGCAGATGACTGGAGTTCTAGCCTCCTCGGCAATGACACCATATCTCTAGAAGTCTCTCCCCCCCTTGAAGCTCACGTGGCACTTTCTCCACTGGCACATTGGTGCCAAATATGAGCTTACCGTTATATCTCGCAGTTGACCAAGTTATGTGTTTTGAATGCGTCCTCTTTTGCCGGAGAATTACGCAGTTTCTCGCTCTCTTTTTCTTTTATCATTGTCCATATGGGTCCTATCTTTCAGCTTTAATGCTGCCAGATAAGGGCACCGCAATGTAATGATTGTTTAATTGTAATGTTTTGGGGATACTAATATGTCCAAACTGCTTTGAACGCTAGGAAAAGAGAACTATAATTTTTTAAAAATAGGCAACTATTTTTAGAACTATTAATACAACCTTTTAGAACTAGTAATACATGGGATATAGTCAGTACATTCAGATTAAAAATCACATCCAGGATTATTTGTCTGTCTTTTTAGACCCAAGCTGGTTCGATATCATCAGATCTCAGAAATTCAGCTGGGTCAGCCCTGGCTAGTATTTGGATGGGAGACCACCGAGGAAATCCTGAATGCTTCTTGCCTTGAAAACCCTATGGGGCCCTTTCGTCGACTGCAACTTGATAGCAAAATTGGGGGGGGGGGTTTGAATTGACATCCTTCAAAAGCAGCCTCACATACTGCTCTAGGAATGGTGGGCAATGCCCCCTCTAAGCTGTGGAGTCTTGTGAGCAAAAAATCTACTTTGTGAGCTGCTGGCATTAAAGTAGTGAGCCAGCGATTTCGCTTCTGCATAAATTAGCTTGCTCTGGAGCCATCCTTCCTGAGCTGAGACAAAAAATGTGTGAGCCGGAGGCTAAAAAACTGTGAGCTGGCTCACACGAACTCAGCTTAGAGGGAACACTGACAGTGGGGGAGACTAGGGTTTGGGGGATGCATGCCCAACCTCAGACCCTCCAGTGGTCCTGTACAGCACATCTCTCCTGTGCTGCACCACTATCATATCTGAGGGTTAGATGGGCAGATGCCTGGCTCAGCAACCAGCACCGTAAGCCACCTAACCCGCAATGCTGGAAATCTAAAACTGAGGGCCCGATGACCAGGATGCTTATCTGCTAGCCACCCAGCTCAGCAGACTCCAAGACGGAGTTTCCCAGTTGAGCCAGCCTTTCCAGTTTCCCCGACACTGGTGATTCCTTGTAGACCTCCCCCTCCCCAAGCTTATTTCCTCTAACCACAAAGTGGCCGATCTCATGCTGATCTCGAAGGCGGCAAATGGAACCACCTACAAACACGAGGAGTCTTTGGTATATTGGGGGAAAGCCAGCGTGCAGGGAAATAACCAGTTTGGCTTTCAGCTCCCAAATGGGCACCCCCTATCAATGCTCCCTCTAAGCAGTGGAGTCTAGTGAGCAAAAATTCTACTTGGTGAGTTACTGGCGTTAAAATTGTGAGCGAGCGATATGGCTGCTGCATGAATTAGTTTGCTCTGGAGCCCTCCTTCCTGAGCTAAGGCAAAAATGTGTGAGCCGGAGGCTAAAAAACTGTGAGCTAGCTCACACTAGCTCAGCTTAGAGGGAACACTGCCCCCTACCTCACACAAGGGTCTGGAAACTTGCACGTGTGCTGCCTTTGAACACTGACAACATAACAACAGAAGCCCCCTCACTGCCTGGGAGCTATTAAATTACAGGCCCTTCATCCATCCCTAAACCTGAGCATCTTAGCTCTCAACAAGAGGGAAAAATTTCTCCAATGCCTCTCCTCCCAACTCCTTGCTAGGTCCCCCAATTCTTTACAACATCTTTTTAAAAAATATTTAATCCAGTAATTCTTTAAAACTTCATCCTTGCTCTCTACTCCAAGTGGCTCAAGAAGTGAATTAAACCAGCACTGGAGCATTCCAGGGAGAATAAATTTTGTCACTGTACAAGCCAAGTTCCGCTTTCCAATGCCCCAGGGAGATGGTTTTGCAGCGCCTGCTCCGCTATTCCTAATCCCCATGAAAATGGCCACAACGTGTGAGGCAGGGGTTCCGAGTTGTAAGACCACAAGGTGACCAACAACATCGGGAGGAGGAGGAGTCTCAAAGCAGCTTACAACTGCCTTCCCTTCCTCTCTCCACAACAGGAACCTTGTGGGGTAGGTGGGGCTGAGTGTGTTCTGAGAGAACTGGGACCAGCCCAAGGCCACCCAAGCAGGGTTCATGTGGAAATTAGAGTCCGCCGCAACTACAACAGCTACACAATACTGGTGTATCCCCTACAAGAACCTTTACTGGTATCTGAACATGTGCGTTTTAAGTTGAGCCAAATGCTCATGATTTATAGACATCTTAGGTAAGAGAAGTTCTCTCATCTTTGTATGGAGAATTTTATCCAGGCCAGTTAATTATTTGACTTCTGTTGGAAATTTGATATGGTTGAGGATAAGAGGATACGGCAAAGAGCTTCTGGAAATAACCACATGCTAACAGAACCAGCAGCTAGTTCAATGCTGTCTGCATCAAAGCAGTGGTGCGTGCATACCAACGTTCATTTCAGTCTGTCTTCAAGACTGAAATTAAATTATACCTTCTTTTATACAGTTCCTCCTCCTTTTGCTAGACATTTGAGTTAATGGGGAGTGTTTTCAACTCCAAATGCAGAATTACATCAAATGTACATGCTAAGCTTCAGTGTCACCTTTATGTTGAAGGGACATCCTAGATTACAACAAAAAATCCCAAACAGGAACACAGAGAAGGCCAAATAGCGGGAAACCAAATGCCTCTCCTTCAGTTGGCCAGATGTTTGCTAAATCATCAAGAATAACTATGCATCCCAGTGTTAAAAACATATTAAGCAATTATCATTCCACTGAATTTCAACAGCACCTAGGCTTGGAATGGAAACGGCCTTGAACATCCTGAGTGTTGATCATGGCCAGGAGTGTGATAAGGGGGAGGGTATCCCAGTATGGTCTCCTGGAAACCTCCCTGTGGCTTCAGTACCAATTACCATGGTATCCTTCTGGAGCAGATACTTCCTCGGGAGGTGGTGGGTTCTCCTTCTTTGGACGTTTTCAAACAGCGGCTAGATGGCCATCTGGCAGCAATGTGGATTCTGTGAACTTAGGCAGATCATGAGAGGGAGGGCAGGAAGGGTTGCCACAGTGGGGATGCCTCTTGGGATACTGCTGGGATCTGGCCTACATTTGGCAGCTCAGGCATACTGTCACATGCCGTGCCTCCACTCAGACTCGGATGATCTGCTGCCTGTGGCCTGTTCCTTGAAAACTTATCTGTCCACGTTGATCTAGACTCTGACCAAGCCCAAAACTTCAACTAGTCCAAAATGCAGTTGCCAGACCACTGTCTACAGTGGCACAGAGGGAGTGCATCTCCCCTGTGCTGAAAGATCTGCACTGACTGCTTATCCATTACTTGAAACTATTCAGAGTGCCGGTACTTTAATTTTAAGGCTCTAAATAGTTTCAGACCAGGGTACCTGAAAGACCCCATGTAATGATTTCATGTTTTGGTGTGTGTGTTTCTTTAAATGTTTAGTTTTGTCTGCAGTACTGTAAGAGGAGGGTGATGTGATTGGCTGATGACTGAGAGTGTGGGAGGAGGGGTGTCTAGAAGAGAGATTCTGTGTGTGAAGTTTGAAGAGAGAGCTTAGTCTGTGTGACTGTGGGAGATTTTGAGTCTATTCTGTGTGAATAAGACAAACAGTTTAGTCTGTGTGGCTATATAGATGAGAGAGAGAGAGAGAGTAGACTGAGTGTCTATGCCCGTCAAGGTGGAGTTTAGGGAGTCTGAGAGACTGTTTGTGACACCAAGCCTTGCCAGTTATATTTACAAGTTCCTTTCATCAGCAACAGTTCAAAATAACCAGAAACCTATTTTGTTCTTTGTTAAATAAATCATTTTTTTATTTAAACTTATCCCAGGAATCAGAATAGTCCTTCCTCAAGGCCACATAGTCCTCTGAAGTGCCCAGACCCTGGGTCATTCTACCAAAAGAGAGAGATTTGGAATTTTTAATTCCTGGTGGCAGCAGAAATCTACCAAGTTTAGGTACACAGAGAGTGTTTTAAAAGAGAAACCATCTCCCCAATAAGCAAGCACACCACAGAATGGTTGAAGCCGCACAGTGGTCTAACCCTCAAGGGGCTTACATCTCAGAGCCTTAAGGGTGCTGGCCCCTGAATAGCCAGAGAAATAGATGGTTATGATAAAGTGAAGGAATTTTATCTTAGGTGAGTCACGAACAGCATTTTCACTCCAGCACCTATTGACAGGACCCCAGATGCTGGTGGACAAACTTGAGGAAGCCGCTTTCCACTGGCTGAAGCTATCCGCTGAGAGATTAAGGGAAAATGTAATGGAAAAGGCCTTACGGAGAGCTGAATCAGGGCCAGGGCTCTCGCGTCCGACACAGAGAGAGATTTGGAATGTTTAGTTCCTGGTGGCAGCAAAAATCTACCAAGTTTAGGTACACAGAGAGTTTTTTAAAGATAAAAACCGTCTCCCCAGTAAGCAAGGACACCACATAAAGGTGTCCTTTACA
Source organism: Gekko gecko (assembly GCA_029375565.1). NCBI lineage: Eukaryota > Metazoa > Chordata > Lepidosauria > Squamata > Gekkonidae > Gekko > Gekko gecko. Next base: position 3,242,973 of record JAPDNY010000008.1, read on the forward strand.
GCATAGAATTTATTTGTATTAAACGTAAAACATTTGTACTTTTTAATCTGGTGTGTAATCTGGGATCAGTTTGCTGATTACTCCAATGTTTAACTGCATTTATTCTGTTGATGGTATTAATTTTAATTGATTTGGTGAAAGGGAGGGGGCACAAACTAACCAACCTCACAGGAAGGGAGAAACACAGACCAAACTTTCCTGGCAGTACAGAAAGGGTTCCTTCGATTTCGAGAGCATTCGTACTTACTAAAAAATATCCAGGCACGTCATTGTGGGGAGAGGCCATTCTGAAGCTGTCATCCTGAAAATGCTGGAAGAGTGTAGTCAGTGCAATCCCAGAAGTCCGAAAGCGGCTTGTGCCACAGGAATTCTGCAAACTGTCCCTGTTTGTGCTCCGCGCCAGTGACGTCAGAAATCCCACATTATTTACAGAAACAACGGGTTCTTTGGATGCTTTGACAGCCACTCCCGCCATTTCCCTGGCCTCCGTTTTAGAATGGATATCAGGTCTTTTGCCAGGTGACTCTATTCTGACACCGTGGTACCTAGGACTCCTGGCGGAAGAGGAGCCTGTCGAACCGTGCACCTCCAGCGATCGCAATACATGCGGAGGAGCAGCAGACCTGAAGTTACCGGCCTCAAAGGACCGGGATGGGAGTGGAGGTTTCTGAGGACCGCAGGTTGTCCCTTGGGCTGAGCCCTGAAGAGGTGACAGGCATGTGTTCTTCTGAGAACTTAATTCGTGAAAGTTTGGAATACATGCCTCTGCTGCGCCAAAGGTCAACAGTTCCGTATTGGGCTTGCCAGGAAGTTCCACAGCATTACAGTCTTCATCCCCACCAAACATCCCCGTCAGCTCTGGGTGCCCCTTTCCTGCAAACAGTTCACTGCACAGTTCAGCAGCATTGGAGTCTGTCAGTGTCACAGCATCCCTGTTTGGGATCAAGTTTGGCTTTTCTTCTGTGGCGTGTAAATCTGTGTTGCTGAGATCTGGGCAAAAAACACGACCCCTCTCATTTTCTGTCCTGCCACTCCCCGTGCCTTTTTCAGCACCTGGAAGCGGAGCCCGGATTAACACCGTGTCGTCTGTAGGAAATTTAGCGGCTTCTTTTCCCGAACGCGAAGTTTTGGGTGCCGGCCTCAGGGTCCCGACTGACGGGGGCTGGGAGCTGGCTTCCCATCGGTCATTTCCCGCGAAGAAGTCGCTGGGGATGGCGGGCACCCTCCTACCAGCCGTGCCCAAAACGGAAAGTGCTTTCGGAGGCGATTCTGAGGCAAACGAATTGCCGGGGGGCGGAAAGCGAGACTGTCCGATCTGAGGGAGCGCCTGGAAGAAACGGTGGCGAGCGGCCGCCACTGATCCGCTGGCCGGACGAGGAGCCGCTGGAGGATGGGGAAACACTTTCATGAGCTTCTTCGGCTGAGAGAAAGGAAACAGAGGGACGGTTATGGTCACCTGGATGACAGCACCACCTCCAGAGCTTCATGGCCATCAGATCCAAAACTGCTACAAAGAAATGCTAGGTTTCTTGAGCTGAGAGAGTACTCTTTATCTCAGAAACACAGAGCCTGAGAAGAAGGATGTTGTCTTAAAGCCCACTTTCCGTACTTAGAAGTAACGCCAGTATCCAGTTAGAAGAAGAAGAGATTGGATTTATACCTTGCCCTTCACTACCCAAAGGAGTCTCAGGGCGGCTTACAAACTCCTTTCCCTTCCCCTCCCCACAACAGACACCCTGTGAGGTAGGTGGGGCTGAAGGAGCTCTGACAGAAACTGCTCTTTTTCAAGGACAGCTCTGACAGAACTATGGCTTGCCCCAAGGTCATCCAGCAGGTGCAAGTGGAGGATTGGGGAATCAAACCCGGTTCTCCCAGGTTAGAGTCCACACACTTAACCACTACACCAAACTGGTTACCCAACAACGCCCTCCCCGCTCTCAGGCCTAACTTGGATGCCCCTTCTAATGAGGTCTGAGGTTAAAGCCCTGGCTAACAAATGTTGGCCAACATTATTGCTAAAGTAGTTCAGACTTTAATTTTAGTAAGCAAATTCTATTCCAGGGGTCCCCAACCTTTTTGAGCCTGCGGGCACTTTTGGAATTCTGACATAGTGTGGTGGGCATAGACACAAAATGGCTGCCGCTGAAGGCGGAGCCAGCCCCAAAATGGTTGCTGCAGCCAACCTCCAGTCACACTGTGCCAAGCCTTATGCAGTGATAGCAGCTGCTGCCAAAGCAACATTTTTAAAAATCTGCACAGCCAATCAGATCTCCAACAGCCAATCATAAGCCATGCTGGACAAAGGACCCGCCCCCCAGCCCCCCCCCATTTCCTGAAAACGCAGAGTGGGCCCTAAGGCACCCACAGGGACATTGCAGAACCCCGTCCTACTCTAATAATGACCTAAGAATAGGGTTGAGTGACGCAATCAAAGGAGAACGATTATCACAGAGCCATCAGGACTTCTGCTTGCCATTTACCTTCTCTTATGGGTCTCCGACTTTCTACAGCCAGCAAGGCCATCACTCCCTTTAACGGAGCAGTGAGGAAAGCGGGGGGGCCAAGCGAGAAAGGCGGGCAGCCCACTCTCTAGAAGGAGCTGGAATGCGGCGGCACGGGTGGTGCGGGAGGGGGCAGAGCAGGAGAGGGCACAGCTTCACCTTTTTGCTGAGATTCATGCTCTCCATCTTGGCCTTGAGCAGTTTCATTTTATTCATGGTAATAGAGTTCTCAATAATCTGCTGGCCAGAGGGAGACGCCTCTGCATCTTCGTCATCGTCAGGGTACAAATTATAAACTGAACCACCGCTAGGAAGAAGAAAGTGCAACCACAGTTTCCGCATTAGAGGTTTAAGAACACATCATCGGCGCTCACAAGAAGAGGAGGAGGAGACTGGATTTATACCCTGCCCTTTACTACCCAAAGGAGTCTCAGAGTGACTTACAATCCCTTTCCCTTCCACTCCCCACAATGGACACCCTTGTAAGGTAGGTGGGGCTGAGAGAGCTCTCTCGAGAACTGTCCTTCAGAGAACAGCTCTGAGAGAACTTGTGACTGACCCAAGGTCACACCAGCAGCTGCATGTGGAGGCGTGGGGAATCAAACCCGGTTCTCCCAGATTAGAGTCCGCACTCCTAACCACTACACCAAACCAAGCTATGAAACAAAGAGGTCACATAAGCAATCGAAATGTATGAACACTGAGTCCGTACTGCACGCCCCAAGAGCGTTTGTTAAAGTTCCGCCAAAGGTTCCGGAGAAAACTTAGCACAAGGGAGCCAGTGTGTTACGGTGGTTAAAGTCAGAACACACTGGCATGTAGGATTGTTCTCGCTGAAGGATGCGAGAAATAAAGGAAAACACAAGTCAATTTAACGACAAGGGGCTCGAGCCAATCCCCCTGTGGCATTGTATTGTTCTAGTCATCTTCAGATTCAAGGGAAACTCTAACAGTAATCAATATCCTTAGAATGAGAAAACAGAGCAGGGATCGCCAGGGGGGAGGAGTTGTGAATTTCCTGCACTGTACAGGGGGTTGGACTGGATGACCTTTGGGATGCCTTCCAGCTCTGTGTTTCTACGTAATATCCAAAAGACCCCACGAGGAAGAAATAAAGGACAATATACCTTAAAGATTCAGATAATGGGGTTATCGTTCCATCTCCCCTGTCTGTAACACGGAAGAAATTCACCTGGTCTCCCTCTCGCAATATCAAGAAGGCAATCTGTTTACTGCATGGACCCTTCTCCCAGCCTTCGTCGTGACTGGGATCCATGTAGTCTGTTATTTCCCTGATTGGGTCTTCCACAGGAACTACAAAGAAGAGAAACAGTGAGAAATAGTTTCCGGTTTAAAGGTTTCTACCACAGAAGTTGGCTGAAAGACACCCATTTACGAAGACCATCATAAAGGGTTTTTGTTTTGGCGGGCAAATGAAGAGATAACCGCATCACTGGATGGATTAGAATTATTCTGAATAACAGCCAGCTGATTATCATGGTTTGCAATGTCCCAGCATACATTCTTATACCAGGGAACTTCTGCAAAGGTAACTAGAAAGCCTCCCCTCAAAAGAAAAAAGGTCACTAAAGCCAATTCAGATCCTGGACATCCCTGGTCCATGAGGTCTCTGCAAAGAGGGTCCACCCTCCGGGCCACTTCCAAGGCCATCAGAGCAGAGGCTGCTACGGAGGGGCCCATAACACTGCATTCGTCCTTGTCAACGGGTGCACAGCAACCTGTCAACACACACTTATTGGGCCTCCCCAATCTGCTCCCCCCATCCTCCAGCTGCAGCCACACAGAAAAAAATTCATCTGAGAGTGTGGCTTTCTCACAGGACACGGAGTTTCCCCCATCCATAAATGAATCTTTTTGGCACACAGGAACTCAAATTTGGACACAAATGTCATAACGTGGAACTAGAGAGCAAGCATTATCAAGCCTAAAGAGTCCATCTTCAGAATCACTGGCATTTATTTCCTTTGTCGATAGTCCACCTTTCATATGTGCATGTGAAGTGCTGTCAAGTTTTGCTTCCGACGTATGGAGACCCAGTGAATTAATGTCCTCCAAACGTCCTGTCGTTAACAGCCTGGCTCGGGGGCTTGCAAACTGAGGGCCTTCGTGGCTTCCTTGATGGACTCAACTCATCTCGTCGGGTCTTCCCTCTTTTCCTGGTGCCTTCAAATGTTCCTAGCATCGCTGCCTTTTTTAGTGACTCTCTTCTTCTCTTAATGTGATCCAAGTATGATAGTCTCAGTTTAGTGATTTTCGCTTCTAGGGAGAGTTCAGGCTCGACTGGATCTAGAACCCAACTGAGGTCTTTCTGGTGGTCCACAGTATCTATCAAACTCTCAAAGGGCAACTAGAATGATCAAAGAGTTGGAACACTTTCCCTATGAAGAAAGGTTAAAACGATTGGGGCTCTTTAGTTTGGAGAAACGACGGCTGAGGGGTGACATGATTGAGGTTTATAAGATTATGCATGGGATAGAGCAGGTTCCTTTCCCACAATACAAGAACTCGTGGGCACTCAATGAAGTTGCTGAGCGGTCAGGTCAGAACGGATAAAAGGAAGTCCTTCTTCACCCAAAGACTGATTAACACATGGAATTCACTGCCACAAGAGGTGGTGGCAGCTACAAGCATGGACAGCTTCAAGAGGGAATTAGATAAACATATGGAGCAGAGGTCCATCAGTGGCTATTAGCCACAAGGTAGAGATAGGAACTCTGGGGCAAGTGAGGCTCTGTATTCTTGGTGCTTGGGGTGGTCAACAGTGGAAGGCCTACTAGTGTCCTGGTCCCACTGGTGGACCTCCTGATGGCCCCTGGTATTTTTGGCAACTGCCTGACACAGTGTTGGATCCAACACTGGCTTCTCTTATGTTCTTATGTTCTCTTATGTTCTCTCCTCCAACACCGCATTTTAAATGAACCCACTTTCTAACTATCAGCTTTCTTCACTGTCCAGCTTTCGTGCCCATACATAGTAACGGGAAATACCATGGCATGAATTAACTTCCCCCTGGTCGCTAGAGATGCATCCTTACTCTTAAGAATCTTCTCTGGCTCCTTCCTGGCTGCCCTTTGCAGGACTGGAATTAGAGAACCATGTGAACAACAAACTACCTGAAGCAAGGTATACTCTAAATAATATAGAGAGTGGATCGAAGGTATGAAGACAATGCCACTAAGGCAGGTGGCGCTGGCAATGATTGCTGCAATGGATTCCAATCCTGCTGCAGATGCCTTCCTCAGCTGCCCCGTTCTTGACTACGGTTCTGATCTCCATTTTAAAGAGCCCTCTGGAACACAACCGTTTTGCACACTCTGTGGAACGACAGGTGTGTGGATGCCTTCCTGACCTCCTCGGCCCGACCTCTGCACAGGGTGGGGCCACCACGGAGAAAGCACGTGAAAAGGGCAGCGACCGATCTTACTCATCTGCAGGGTGGCGCCTTTAAAAGGCTTTGCTTGGATGAGTGAAGCCGCGACAGCTGTCTGCAGGCTGGGCGTGACGCACACGTTCTGCCCGGTGCCTCACAGGGACTGGGCTGTGGTGTTCCGCACCAGCTGGAGTTTCTGAGTTGTCTTGCAGGGCAGATCCACGTAGAGTTCGTTACAGCAGTCAAGTCACAAGGTCACCATGGTATGGATTCAAGGGGCCAAATGCCCTTTATTCACAGCTGTGTTAACCTGCTTCTCCAGTGGGAATGCTGGACCTGGGATGACCCCCAAAGGCTCTTAAATAAGTCCACACGTTTCAGCTGGACTCTGTCAAAAGTGGGAAGTGCAAAGTCCCTCCAAACCTTAGCTTTCCCAACCAGCAACACCTCCGTCTTGTCAGGATTCAATTTCAACTTGTTCTCCCTGAAACATTTAAACTTAACAGTCAGGTACTGGTTCTATGGCATGACAGGGCAACGGAGACCAAGAAATGCAGACCTGGATGTCATCAGCATATTGACGACTGCCTACCCCAAATCCACAGTCTCCTAAGAGACTGAACAGCAAGGGGGCATAAGACTGAGCCTTGAGGAACCACATGAGGAAAGCCCCCCCCCCATGACAACTGATCCCCAACAGCAACCGTCTGGGTCCTGCCCCAAAGGAACAAGTCAAACCAGCCCAGGGTGGAACATTTAATCCCTCTCTCTCCCTTGGTACCTTGCCAAGTTCACGTCACCATCCGTTTTGCAAAACCAGCAGCTAGGATGGGAAAACCAGGGAGAACTGCAGGAAGCCCATGAACTCCTTTTTTGGGGGGTATTGTATTAAATACTGGGGGAAAGCTACATTCTACAATACAAAACCTTAGAACAAATCAAGATTACAAAGAACCTCAAATATCTAGAAATGTCAGAAATGGAGAATACCATCCCACCCCATCTACAGAAAATCTTACTCTCCAAGTCAAAATTGAGCCAATGCATTTGGCTATATGCACTCATCCGGTTCCACCACTTAAGGGGCTCCCACCATATGCATTAGCTATGTCAGGATCATTAACTTTTTGTCTTATATGGTATTACAAGGCTTAAGCAACTTCTTGTTTCTTAAATATCCATTCAAACATTTGTTTTATTTATCCATTTGCATTTTTAGTAGTCCACCTTTCTTCCAAGGACACATGGTGGATTACGCACAGTGAGTCAATACAATCAAGAAAAGGGGATATTCAGTAAATGATCCATTCGGGATTGTAGGAGTCTGGAACCGCCAGAGAGAACCAAAGCACAGAATAAGTATTAATATAGCACATTAAGCAGTACAGAAGTTACACAATAAGATTTTACTTACAATAAGCTATACACAGCAGTATAGACCACAGTCCTAAGTCATTTTGTGAATCATTTTGTGTGGCATATATAGCCAGGATTCTAGGTGTGAACTGGATAATTTGAGGTTTCTTTTAGCAGGGGTGGATTTTAATATTACACTGGCATTTGCCAGGTTCATTTCTCAGCTGATTAAGATTAAAAATCACTAAATTTCTATATTATATAGACACAGGTATTAAAATAAAGTTCCTTCTTTTTTAAGTCTTAGTATGACTCTTTAGAGCCGAACTGGCTGTAAGAGCAGTATCACAGGAGGAGGAGGAGGAAGAAGAAGAGATTGGATTTATACCCCGCCCTTCACTCAGAGTCTCAGAGCAGCTAACAAACACCTTCCCCTTCCCCTCCCCACAACAGACAACCTGTGAGGGAGGTGGGGCTGAGAGAGCCCTCTTGAGGACTGCCCTTGAGAGAACAGCTCTGAAAAAACTTATGACTGACCCAAAGTTATCCAGCAGCTGCATGTGGAGGAATGGGGAATCAAACCCAGTTCTCCCAGATTAGAGTCTGTGCACTTAATCACTACACCAAACTAATAAAATATGGTGTAACCCTATCACCTTTGCAGAAAAGCCCTCTTGAATAGTTCAGTTTTGCATCATTTGCGGAAAGCTGGGGAGGCAGAGCTTTCCTGACCTCAGGCAGGCCATTCCGCAAAGTGGGAGTGGCAACCAATGCTCCCTCTAAGCTTGTGTGCAAAAATTCTACTCGGTGAGCTCCTGGCATTAAAGTTGTGAGCAAGCGATCTGGCTGCTGCATAAATTAGTTCGCTCTGGAGCCATCCTTCCTGAGCTAAGACAAAAATGTGTGAGCCGGAGACTAAAAGACTGTGAGCTGGCTCACACTAACTCAGCTTAGAGGGAACATCGGTGACAACATGAGACACGGATAAGACTCAGAGTCATATCAATTAATTACATTTGATGAAAATCCTCTTCAAGAGAGCTGTGGGGGGACACGCTTCTCCAAGCAGGGGTTTTATTCTCATCTGTGAGATGGTACAACCCCAAATACGCAGTCTAAGCTACAAGACAACAGCTGCAATCCTACACGCACACGCTAGCGAGTAAGCCCCGCTGAGCTCAACAGGTCTTACTTATGGGTAAACATACACTGCAAAAGGGAATGCTTCCATTCTTATCGGGATTACTGGAAACCGGGAGCGGGGCAATAACTGAGTGCTCCTTTCTTGGGGAAAGCTCCAGGGCGTCACGCACAAGATTCTTCCGCAGCCCATTCCAATCGTACCCAGGCACCGCGTGAAGACAGGATTAGTAATGCTATCTTTGCAGTAATCCCTAAGCAAAATCCATCAGTGTCTCTCATACTGACTTTGAATCAACTGAACCGTTCACTAAGGACTGGAGATACACAGCGCACCATTGGCCTCTTGTGGATCTTTTATAATAACAATACTTTGCCATAGTGTAATAGGAAGTATGCCCCTACTTTCGACACAGAAGTCACCTTGAACAAGGCATGGTGTACATTCAAACACAGCATCACATATATGACGTCTCTCCTTCAGCATTAAGATTCGTGTATGAAACTATCTGAAATGACTAGCAGCGTTCTGCCACTAAGTTGCTCCGAACAACCATTCCCTTTAATGCTTCCCCTTTTGTAGAAAAAAAATATATATATAAACACCTGATCAATCCAACTTTTTTTTGTAGCATTACAATCAGACTGTCCAACTGCAGTGCATTAGGTAAGGGGAGAGTTTCTCACTGCAACCTCCCCATCAGGCAAACTGACATTTGTTTCAGATATTCCAACGCACAGAACTCGATTCACGATTCACATTCCTTCACATCAGTGTCATGCACAACCTTGGAGACTTGTGGATCCAATTGGTTTCCAGAAGGCCCTGGGAGTTTTCATATCCCAACAGATAGCTCCCCTCTGGATGCTGGTTGTAAGACAGTGGTGCGACTTGAAACAGACCCAATATATCATCTTTCCAAATGCAAAACATGGGTTTGAATACCAAGCACGCATTAAGGAGGATGGGGGAAGGGGGAAGAAACTCAACAGGAGGAAGAAAAACTTTTTTATTGTTTCCCTATCTTAACTCCTGAAAAGATTGCATGGAAGCTAGATCTTTGTTATCCCTTAGCTAAATCGAAGATAAGAGCTAGCACTATAACAGCTGTGGAAGCATCTAACAAGTGGGACGTAGATACACCACTGTGAAAGTTGTTTTCAGCAATCTCTGGTAGTATAGCTCTGAGCACTGCTAAACAGAGGAGAGAGAGAGACAAGGGCCTGGCTTCCCTCTTCAACATTTGCCAGTGTTGATCCAAGAATATAATATATGTACACACAAAGGATAACAGCATGAATATACAAGATGAGGATGATCAATCAAAGGCTGACAAATAATGCTAAATTTCCATTTACAAAAATGAAACAGCTTGAATACATCTGTTGGGTTTGCCCATTTTGAATACATCATGTAGAGATATTTATATCTTTGAAATCCTGGAAGAAATTAAGGTTAAATTAATGCAAGTGATGAGGAATAAAGAACAGGACTCAACATTGTATGTTTATATGGTCCCGTTCAGAGGAAGTATCCACAAAACGATACATCAATCTGGAGAACTTGGTTAACTGTTTTGGACCTCTTATACATTTGGAAATTGTCCTTATACCTTTATGTATATTATATATGAGTAAATATACTGTTTCAGGGGAGCTGCGGTGGCTCAAGTGGTTAAGATGCTGAACTGCAGGCTGGTGAAGGTCAGTAGTTCAGCAGTTCGAGACCCGGGTGCCGCAAGATGGGGTGAGCTCCTGTCTCTAGTTCCAGCTCCTGCCAACCTAGCAGTTTGAAAGCAAGAAATTGCAAGTAGATAAATAGGTACCACTTTGGTGGGAAGGTAACAGCGTTCCGTGCACCTTGGTGTTTAGTCATACCAGCCACATGACCACGGAAACGTCTTCAGACAGCGCTGGCTCTTCGGCTTTGAAACGGAGATGAGCACCGCAACCCTAGAGTCGGATTCGACTGGCTTTCGAGCAAGGGAACCTTTACCTTTACCTATACTGTTTCATCTTTGTCAATGGGAATTTAGCGTTATTTGTCAGCTTTTGATTGATCATCCTCTTCTAGTATTGATCCAAGGGCAGATCTCAGGGAGAGGCCAGGCTCCAACCTCTCCTCTTAACCCTCTCCTTACTGCCAAGTACTATATGCCACTGCAGTGGTGTGGAACACAGCTTTTAAAAAGCAGGGAGTCAAGGTCACAAAGATGTACTCAAAAGATAGAGAGTGGTTACCACATAACTGTCTAAGGGTACAGCCCTAGAGATGGGAAGGCCTGGGGAGAAAACTGGAAAACGGGGGGAACCATTTTTTTCCAGGTTTTTCCCCAGAAAAAATGGATTATGGAATGTTTTCTTTTACAATGATAAATAACATGTTTATGACCCAGTGTTCGTATAATTAATCCGCCAATATTATTTCTAAGAACCATGTAATATGAAGACTTTTATTTGAGACTATGTCACCGTTTGGTGTGAGAGCCAGTTTGGTGTAGTGGTTAAATGTGCAGACTCTAATCTGGGAGAACTGGGTTTGATTCCCCACTCCTCCACTTGCAGCTGCTGGATGACCTTGGGCAAGCCATAGTTCTGACAGCTCTCTCAGCCCCACCTACCTCACGGGGTGTCTGTTGTGGGGAGGGGAAGGGAAAGGAGTTTGTAAGCCGCTCTGAGGCTCCCTTGGGTAGTGATGGGCGGGGTATACATCCAATCTCTTCCTCTTCTTCTATGTAAAGTATCAAATCATTGCAATTTCTGTACACTGAAGAGACGCAAAAGCTGTAAAATAATACTGGGGATACAATTTGATTGTTATGCCTGGTCTCATAAACTGGCAAAAGAGGTTCCTTATAGTTCAGGTGTTCTTTGCATTTCAGGACCTTGCAGAATAATAATAATAATAATAATAACAACAACAACAACAACAACAACAACAACAACAACAACAACAACAACAATAATAATAATAGATTGGATTTATACCCCGCCCTTCACTACCCAAAGGACTCTCAGAGCGGCTTACAATCTCCTTCCCTTCCCCTCCCCACAACAGACACCCTGTGAGGGAGGTGGGGCTGAGAGAGCTTTCGAAAACTGCTCATGAGAGAACAGCTTCAAGGGAACCTGTGACTGACCGAAGGTCACGCCAACAGCTGCATGTGAAGGAGTGGGAAACCAACCCTGTTTTTTCCAGGTTAGAGTCCGTGCATCTAAACAATACACCAAACTGGCTCTCTAGTTCGATTTGTAACAAAGAAAAAAATTAAAAAGTAAATTTCATTTTCTTAATACACTATATTTTTAATAGATCGGACATGATACTTTTATGCCAAGCCAATTTATGCACACTGCATTTTACGTTCCTGAAGTAACAAAGTAACAATATCCCTAAGATATGATGAATCTGTAAAGAGTACTAATATTGCATTTTTTCAATTTTTCCAAAAATTTCAGTTCTTTTCTGGGGAGGGCAGTCTATAAATCTAATAAAATAAATAAATAAATATTTTTTTAAAAAAAAACCAACCAGTTTTCCCCCACTCATGGCTTCAAAATTTCCAGAAATTTTACATCTCTACACAACCCAGACCAAAATTAAGTGCTACTAGATCCCACTGATCTCGAATTAAACAATTGAGGATGTAACTTTCTTTAGGAAAGTCAATCATGGGCTCAGCTCTCTCCTGCAGAAATCACAAGAATCCAAGAGTGCTTCATTGGTTGCTTAGACTGTGCTTTACCTTTGCAGAGATACCAAAAAACAGGCACCCACCTCTTCTAGTATTAATAGGTCCCCCTCGCATCGCCAAGATCAACTTCAAAGTGCAACCTTCTGCAATGCTGCAAATAAACAAGCAAAAAGATTTCACAGTCTCTTTTCCCCTCAACAGAACGGCTACTCAGAAATATGCTGTGCAATGGCGTTCAAGCACTTACTTGTAGTCATTCAAGCAACAGTCATCCTCCAGCTCTACGTTATTCCAGATTAAGTGCTGCTGAGACACCGGAATACCTTAGAAATGACATCGTTAAGATTTCATTGCTTATTAACAGAGTAAAATTGTCACGGGCTCACTCAGATGGCTGCCCCCGATTCATTCAGGGCACACACACAGCTCTGCGTGGGCCACATCCCACCTGGTAGAGGAATCGGAGCCAGAAATAAAAACAACAGCTGAGCTGATGGGATACCCTTGACTAGATTTCAAGCGAGTTTTTGATTCTTCCGTTGTAGCCACAGGGGATGGGGAAGCGGGCTCGAGATCAGAGGGGAAAAACTACAGGGAGAGGGCTGATTCCCCCCCCCAAACACACAGGATTGGGAACTCCCCAGGGAAATGCTGATCGCCACTTTGGGGTCAGGAAGCAATTTTTCTCCAGGCCAGTTTGGCCAGGGATCCTGGGGGGGGGGTCATCTTTGGGCGTGAAGCAGGGGTCACTGGGGGCGTGGGGGGGAGGTGTTTGTGAATTTCCTGCATTGTGCAGGGGTTGGACTAGATGACCCTGGAGGTCCCTTCCACCTCCACGATTCTGTATTTCTATATATTTAGCAATATGAAACATACTGAGAAATCCAACCGCAGTTCTTCCAGTATTTTTTTCCTAGTCTGACCCTAAGCCCTAGCTGACTTAAATAATAAATAGACTGGAGTCCCGTCGCACCTTAGAGACCAACAAGATTTTCAGGGGATGAGCTTTCGAGAGCCCAAGCTCCCTTCGTCAGATACGAGTAGGAACGGAGATCTCAGAGTCTTTTTTATATCCCAGTCAGACGGTGGGAGGGGCGTTATAAGGAAGGCACTCAGGATGCAGAGGTAAAATATCAGCTTTATCAGAGCAGAAGGGAAATGCTTGGGGGCAGAATATTTGCAACTGCGGTGAGATAAGAATCTATGTCCCTATTCAGCCCTGGGGGCACCATTATGCTGAACTTGTGAGTAAACAATGAATCATTTGAGTGAACAATGAAGAAAGTGGACAGATCAGTTTTCAGGAACTTCCTCCTGTTACCACTGAACAAGGATCAGGTTATTCACGCTTCCCGAAAGTTTAGTCAGCAAGCACATGTGGCTGGAACTGCAGTTCAATATCCTAATTCAATATTCTGTTCCTAACAAGGGTCAAGCAGATACCAACGGAAGTTCAGGAGTTGGACGTGAAGTGAACGACATCATCCCCTTTACTTCCGGCACCTTGTACACTTGCCTTCTTTGCCAAACGTTTTTTAAATTTGGCGAATGTTATTTAACCTTGAACTGGAAAATTTTCCAATTACCATTAAGTACCAAAGCAGTGAGGTGGAAAACCCACACGGCTACTTTGGTGCTTATCCAATTAACGCTCCCTTCTCAAAGATGGGTGGGAGTCCAAACAAAGCTGAAAGAAAGCTAACAAATGAGATTTCAAAAATGCACAGTCACAAGACTCTGTGCCCGTTCACCAGGTCCAGAGATCGTGTCAGTGTTGAGCAAGTTGAGAATACCCCCCTCTTCAACTGCCCCATACGTCACAGGCAGTGTTCCCTCTAAGCTGAGTTAGTGTGAGCTAGCTCACAGTTTGTAAGCCTCCGGCTCACCCGTTTTTGTCTCAGCTCGGGAAGGTCGGCTCCAGTGCAAACTAATTCATGCAGCAGCCAAATCACTTGCTCACAACTTTCATGCCAGGAGCTTACAAAGTAGAATTTTTGCTCACAAACAACTTAGAGGGAGCACTGGTCACATGGTTCAGTTGTCTAACTACTTTGGAGAATAAGGCCAAAGAGAAGTATCCAAATGACTATTTCTGGCACCGTGTATCGTTGGCAGCATAAGAAGTCCGGCCATCGTTATTAACTGAGGAATATCCATAATGAGACCACATGATCTGTATGATCTGTCATTCTACTGAAATGTTCAATGGAAGGCAAGGACGGGACAGCTCAACTTCTGCACACCGCTAACACCCTTCCCTTGCCATCCAGGCAACAAGGAGCATGAAGGTGTTACCCGGCCTCCTTGACAGGACCATCTCAACTAGCGTATGATATTCACGGTGCAGTATGGTCAACGACAACAACAACAACAAATAGTCAACTGCACCACGCATCACTGGAAGATTGCCAGCACAGAGGATTTCCCAACATGGCTGACTCAACATCTGATCTCCTGTCCTTCAGCTTTTGGTGTTGCTTCTCAAGAATCCTGCAACAAAAAATGCTACTGCAGCAAAGGAAACCAAACAAGGGGGAAGTTACTAGTCCTGTTTGAAGCACTCCATGGGAGTTGTCAATTAAAAAAAAACAAAAACTAAACCAAGTATTTCACATTGCTTTGTAAGCAAATCTACACAGGTCATGATGACCTGCTGACCCTGTTTCCGGCACCCACTGAGGGTTTTTAGAAAGTAGGAGGGGGCAGGCCGGGCTTCAGCAGCTTCTGTCTGCAAGGTCTGATTGGCTCTGCAGATTTTCAAAAAATGTTGCTTTGGCAGTGGCTGCCACCACAGCACAAGCAGGGCTCTTTTTGTAGCAGGAACTCCTTTGCATATTAGGTGACACACCCCTAATGTAGCCAGTCTTCTGTAAGACTGTAAGAAAAGCTCTGTAAGCTCTTGGAGGATTGGCTACATTAGGGGCATGTCGCCTAATATGCAGAGAAGTTCCTGCTACACAAAGAGCCCTGAACAAGTATGTTCACTGTGTGACTGAAGGTCTGCTGCAGGCAGTTGTTTTGTGGCTGTGCCCACTGCACCGTATCAGGATCCCAAAGGTGCCCACAGGTTAAGGCTGGAGGCTCCTGCTATAGATCGTCACATCCTCTCCACAGAACAATTCGATTTCCAGAGTTAAACACTTCTCTACGAGATTTCTGAACGTTAAAAAAAAAGGACGGATACCTTCCAGTCGCTGGATTTTAGCTTTCACAGAAACAACCGATTCCAAAGGAGATACCTGCAGCTCAAAGCACGTCCCTGCGAGGGTTTCGATGAAGAGCTCCATAGTCTCACAGTACAGGAGTTTGCGATAAAACGGCCCCACGTTGTCCTCATTGAAGAAAGGAGGCTCTTTCTTGCTGGCCATTCTCGGCGCCTTAGAAATTATTTGGGGGACGACTGGCCCCGAAGCGATGAGCTCTGCAGAGTCCCACCTCAAGCCACATTAGCATTGAGCCCAGGATGCGTGTGCCACTGCGCATGGTTCAGGGCTTGCACCTAAAGCAGACACAAGACCAACAACCGCAACACTTGAGGAGCCAACGTCATTAAGGCACCTGAAGAGGAGAGCTGTCATATATTTTTTAAAAGTCTGCAGACAACTTCTGAGCTTCAATTGTGACAAGGCGTTTACCCAACAATACAACCTGCATCAAAAGTAACAGGAGAGATTATTCACACAAGGTAGATTCAGGCGGGTAGCTGTGTCAGTCAGTCAGTCATTTATTACGGCAACAAGCCACAGAACACACATGCTTAAATATAACATTCATAACATTCATGTAACTGGATTTAGGACAGTAAAATAAAACTCTATAAAAATACAGTTGAGCATAATAAAGTAAAAGAAAAACATAAAACAGCTGTTATTATATATTTGATCGTGTATTTCGGATGCAGTAGCATGCTGCCCAAAATTTTGCCGCAGTTTCGGTAATTGTTCGGTTCACATCACTTAACAGTCGGTTACACTGCTCAGGAGGACCTGATTGTCCCATCATATCTGTTATAAGGGGGTGATATATTCGTCACGGATCTTGTTATACCAGTGACATCTGAGCATCATGTGCTCAATAGTTTCTATCTCTCCTGAGCCGCATCGACAAAGTCTATACAGGTAGCTGTGTTGGTCTGAAGCAACAGAAGGAAGTCTGAGTCCAGGGGCACCTTGAAGACCAACACTGTTTAATCCGGGGGGTGAGCTTTCAGGTGCACGCAGAATTAAACTTTGCTGGTCTTCAAGGTGCCACTGGACTCCAACGCTGTTCTGTCTGCACAAGGGTCTTCTTGTAGAACACTGCAAAAATGTCAGCCGGCTTGTGCCGCTGCTTGCCCAAGTAGAAACACCTGCCTAAACTTGGTGGAAACTGCTGTCGTCACAGCCGACTTATGAGACCCCATCGGGTTTTCAAGAGATGAGCTGAGGTGTTTTACCACTGCCTGCCTCCATGCAGTGACCCTGGGCTTCCTTGGTGGTCTCCCATCCAAGTACAAACCAGGGCCAACTTGCTTAGCTTCTGAGATCAGGCTATCCTGGGCCATCCAGGTCAAGGCAAGAGAAACAGAGGTGGTCTGCCATTGCCTGTCTCTGCACAGCAACCCTGGACTTGCTTGGGGGTCTCCCATCCAAATATTAACCTGGGGGCCAACCCTGATTAGCTTTTGAGGAGGGAGAGAAGGAGGAGAAGAAGAGGAATTTAGATTTATACCCCACCCTTCACTTGGCGTCTCAGGGCAGCTTACTATCTCCTTTCCCTTCCTCTTCCCAGAACAGACACCCTGTGAGGTAGATGGGGCTGAGAGAGCTCTGAGAGAGCTGGTGACTGACCCAAGGTCACACCAGCAGCTGCGTGTGGAGGAGTGGGGAATCACGCCCAGTTTTCCCAGATTAGCGTCCGCGCTCTTAACCACTACACCACACTGACTCAACTGTAGGAACGATTCAAGTGCCAAAAGCTCATTTTTATACTAAAATAGTTGGGCTATATGTTATACCAGACTACTCAAGCAGCAAGGAACACAACAGTTAAAGGAGCCGGTTAGGGGTCTGAGCACTTCTTGCAGAGAAATGCACCACTCCACTCTATCGGTAGGCGAGAGAAGCTGAGATAAATTCACTAAAGTTGCTGCATGAACATGAAACATCAATATCCTTGAGATAGCTCTTCAGGAGGAAACTCAGAGTATGAACTGATTTGCCAGTAGCTACAATTAATCTTTTCCTTGCAAGACTTATAAGCACAGAAGCAGGTAAAATCTGTATGCCGCTGCGCATGAGGCTCATCCAGTTAAGAGAAAAGGCGGGCTTTGCAACACGGACCCCGGACCTCGCTTCTTCTCAAGAGCCACGTGATCCATAGCAAAGTCCCACTTTGGAAAACAGCAAGTTTGATTCCTTGTCACTGTTGTAAGAGACCTTTTTACTTTTCTATTACACGAAAGGACACCTGGTAAGTTAGTGAGATGTTTGCCAAGAAAGAAAACTGAGAAGAGACACAGCCAAGTGATTGGTACATAGATCCCTCACCATTTAAAGGTAAGCATCAAAAACTATAGCTATGGCCAACTGTGCTTAATAAACCAGCCAGTGGCTGAACATAGCCTAACTCAAACAGGACACTATCTTATTCCAAGACACTGAAAGGCTGGACAACACATCCGATTACCATGTCAGATTACACAGGGAAGCCATTGAAACTCATAAACATAAATTTCAACAGGAAAGAAGAGAGTTTAAAAATAAATAGGGCATGGTTTCCAGTCCTGAAAAACACAAAATGCTTTACATCTCACAACAGCACTACAGATAAGATTAGAATTTCAACAGCCAATCCATATGAAAAAGAACCTCCTCAGGAAAGCTCCTCCATTAGGATACCACAGCCTGGGAAACTCCTACAAGATAATGACTCAGCCCCTACCCCACCTTCCTGAGTAGATGTAAATTATCTGCCTACCATTTTTCTTCTCACATTGACACAGAGAGTACTCCATCTTTCTGTGTTACACCTCTGAGGATGCCAGTCACAGCTGCTGGTGAAATATCAGGTACCGCAATGCCAAGACCAAGGCTGTACAGCCCAGAAAATCTACAACAACTAATAAACCAGCCAGGATTTCAGATCCTAGTTTGATGGAGGCTACGGCCCAGGCTAATCTGATCCCAACAGATCTCAGAAGCTAAGCAGGGTCGGACCTGCTTCGTACTTGGATGGGAGACCACGAGGAAGAAGTCCAGGGGTGCTATGCAGAGGCATGGCAGACCACCTCTGAATGTCTCTTACCTTGAAAACCCACATGGTCAGGTCGCCACAAGTTGGCTGCAACCTGATGGCACATTCCACCACCACCGGGATCCACAATTGGCAGAGTGTCCTCTGGAACTAATTACAGTCAATTTTATTGAACCATGATTTTGTGTGGCATCTAAACTGAGCCACTGACTGGTTTTCAGAGGAAAGCCTTGGGGGGGGGGGGGTTGCACTGTTCAGGATCAGGACGAAATGTTACCATTTAAATAAGCGTGGGAGGCAGTGCCCAATCCAGTTCCAGCTTTCAGAAACCGACTTTTAGCCCGACAGCCACAGGCTCATTTGGAGATTTCACTGCCCTTAATTAAGGCCTAGTTTAGAGCCAACAACATGATCCACCACAGGCAGAACTCGATAACTGCTATGTGTACCTATCCCATCGCAAAAGAAAGCAGTTCTGTGACAGTTCTATGTGCTGGATTTGCAGAACGATCCTTTAAAGTTTCACAAAGTCCCATTTGTGGTGCTGCGCACAAAGATGCGATCTACAGAGTTCTGCGTATGAGTAACAATGACATTACCACCTCAGCTCGAGACCAATGTTCCCTCTAAGCTGTGGAGTCTTGTGAGCAAAAATTCTGCTTCGTGAGCTTCTGGCATTAAAGTGGTGAGTGAGCGATTTGGCTACTGCATAAATTAGTTTGCTCTGGAGCCATTTTCCCTGAGCGAAGACAAAAATGAGGAAGCTGGAGGCTAAAAAACTGTGAGCTAGCTCACACTAACTCAGCTTAGAGGGAACACTGCTCGTGATACCAATGCACAAGCAAAGCCCTTAGCCATGCCAAAGATTGTTGTACATGTCCTATTAGATTTGGTTTACACAAAGTGCTTTTTTAGCTATGATCCGGCTCTTTAGGAACAAAGAGGCAAACCAAAGAGGCTTTCGTAAATCTGGTTAAACATCCCTTCCCACAACCTGCAGTCCAGAGAAACTGCAAATAAGTTTTATAATTTTTTATCCACTGATATTCAGTGGAACGATTATGCTGTGGTCTTGATTGGCTGGGCACGGTTCAGTAAATTACTGACAATGTACCCACAGTTTTGATAATTTTAAACCTATGCATTGTTTTTATCGTCCAAAATTTTGCAAAGAGGCTACTGCCAAAGACAATACATTGAAGGGTGACTGGCCATTCTGGCTTACAGTAAAGTTCTGCACATGATAGATGCGTTGCTCATTTATGAGAAGACGTTTAACTTGTTAAGGCTGTGTTGGTTTCAAAGAGTGGATTGGATTTTTAATCTATCTTCACTTCCCAGCCTGTTTTGGTTTGGCTCAGTCAGTCCTTCTAACACTAAAGCGTCTGAGCTGTGCCTCATGAACGCATAATTTTGGGACTTTCCAAAAGATGCCTTTGCACATAAGGAAAACAACACAGAAACCCAAATTAGATCACCTAAAACATCTGGCTTATGAAGGCTCAAAAATGTCTGACGCTGAGTAGACATGAAGCTGCCTTGTACTGAATCTGACCCTTGGTCTGTCGAGGGCAGCATCCTCTACTCAGACCGGCAGCGTCTCTCCGGGGCCTCGGGCAGGGGTCTTTCACATCACCAACTACCTGGTCCTTTACACTGGAGACGTCAGGGATTGAACCAAGCAGATGCTCTACCACTGAGTTTCAGCCCCGTCTTTAAGAAGGCACAGAATGAGAAGGTCCTAGAAGCTTTCAGCATTCTGCACAAGGTTTTGGAGGTGGGGGGAGGGAGAAGTTCTGAGAAGTTCCCGTGGCCCCTTCCGCCGCCCCCAAGCACATCCGCAGCACACTTCTGCCCTTCCAATAAAGCCAAGCCTGCACAAGTGCCCCGCTGGCATTGCTGGACCAGAGGAGGCCTCGGCCTCAGCCTCCACCAGCGCTACCAATTCCAGGTGGGGGGAATTTGGCGGCAGAGCCTGGACAGGGGACAGATCTCTGCAGGGTCTAATGCCATAGACCTAGGGTTGCCAGCAGTGTTCCCTCTAAGCTGAGTTAGTATGAGCTAGCTCACAGTTTTTTAGCCTCCGGCTCCCATAGCTCAGGAGCAAACTAATTTATGCAGCAACCAGATTGCTCACTCACAACTTTAATGCCAGTAGCTCACAAAGTACAATTTTTGCTCACAAGACTCCACAGCTTAGAGGGAGCATTGGTTGCCAGATCCAGGTTGGGAAACTCCTGGAGATTTGGGGATGGAGCCTGAGGAGGGCAGGGACCTCAGTGGGGTGCAATGCCACAACCCCCCCCCTGCAAAGCATTCATTTTCTCCAGGGGGACTGGTCTCTGTAGTCAGGAGGTGAGCTGTAATCCCAGGGGATCCCCAGGTCCCACCTGGAGGCTGGCAACCTTGAGACTCCACACTCCAGAGCTGCCATCTTCTTCAGGGGAACTGATCTCTACCAAAAATTTGTTTCTTTCTCCAATTTCTATTCCACCTTCCTCGTGAATGGGCTCAGGGTGGATCACAACAAATACTTGGGCCATTTGGCAGTGTAAAGACACAATGATAAAGAGTTAATTAAAACACACAAAAAAATTGCACCAGTTATTGCACAGTCTAAAATACCGGCACTCGGGGACTCTGCGTTTGTTTAATCCCGGCCGCATGAAAATGATGTCTCCATCACAGGGATGCCAACTTCCAGGTGGGGACCAGGGGATCCCCCGGAATTATAGCTCATCTCCTGACTACAGACATCAGTTCCCCTGGAGAAGATGGGTGCCTTGGAGGGAGGACTTGCCCGCCATCCAAGGTCCCTGTCCTCCTCAGGCTCCCTCCCCAAATCTCCAGGAGTTTCCCGACCTGGATCTGCCCACCCTACTTCAGCATGACAGTGATGCCTTTCTCCTCGCCAGGCAGAACCTCAGGCCGGGATCTGGGCGAGACCCGAGTTCGAATCCACCCCCTCCTCTTGCCGGGGAAGCTCGCTGGGCGGCCACCCTCTTCCGCCCCGGCCTACCTCACGGGGCCGTTGTGAGGCTAAAGCGGGGGGGGGGGGCAAAGGCGAATGCAATGCGGGCCGGCTCCTCTTTCCTCACCTACGGCGCGCCCTCACGTGCTCCGCCGCCTCCGCCGGCCCCCCCCACCGCCCGCCCGCGGCCTGGCGGCGACGCGGAGCCCCAACCAGCCGCTGCGCTGCGCTCCGCCCCCGCGGCGACCACGACCCGGCCCGGCCCGGCCTTCCCCGCCGCCGGCGCGCCCCCCCCGGCCTTTGTGACGTTGAGAGGCACCCGCGCGAACCACTCGGAGGAGCCTCTGGCCCGGCCCCGCGGCCAATCAGCGGCGCCTCCAAGGGGGCAAAGGGGCGGGGCGCTCCCGTCGGCGCTTCGGTTTTGTTGTCGGGGCGTTACTGGGAGAGGGCCCGGGGAGCCCGGATGTTGTCCCTCGCCGTCGCCAGGGGCAACCCGCGCCACGTGATTCGGCGGCCAGGCCGGACCGCGTCACCCCGGGAGGGCCCGTTGCCAACCTCCAGGCGGAGCCCGGCAACATCCCAGAGTTGCGCTTGGCCGCCAGACTACACAGTGATCGTTCCGTGGGAGAAAAGGGGTGAACGCTGTGGCATTACGCCGGGTAGAGGTCCCCCCACCGCAAGCACAAACCTCCCCAGGCTCCACACCCCCTCCAGGAATTTCTTAACCCAGAGCTGGCAACCCTATGGTGGAGAGATTACTAGAGATTTAGGGGTGAAGCCTGGGGACAGAAGAGTTTGCGGAGGGGAGAGACCTCAGTGTGGGGTATAATGCCACGGAGACCGCCCTCCAAAGCATCCATTTTCTCCAGGGGGACTGACCCCTGTAGTTGTGATTCTGGGAGGTCTCCAGGCCTCATCTGGAGATTGGCAACCCCAGTTCTTCTGAATTCTTTCCTCTTTGCCAGGCACAGCCACTGGCTTCTTGCCAAGCTAGCATTTTACCCGAGGAGACATTTGTGGTTTTTTAAACTCCATAAGGCCTGCGGAGGAGCAGTGTTCCCTCTAAGCTGAGTTAGTGTGAGCTAGCTCAGAATTTTTCAGCCTCCGGCGCACACGTTTTTGCCTTAGCTCAGGAAGGAGGGCTCCAGAGCAAATGAATTTATGCAGTAGCCAAATCGCCTGCTCACAACTTGCATGCCAGGAGCTCACAAAGTACCATTTTTGCTCACAAGGCTCCACAGCTCAGAGGGAGCATTGCGGAAGAGTCGCCTGCTGCTTGTCCAGGGCAGCTCTCCCTTCTGTAACCAAAACTGTCCCAGGCAGACACTAATTCAGGATGAAAGCATCATTTGCTAAGTATGACTGGGGGGGGGGTGGAGGTGGTGATGACTGCCAGTTCCAGGTTGGGAAACTCCTGTTAATTTGAGGATGAGCAGAGACCTCAGTGGGCTACAATGCCATAG
Organism: Gekko gecko; assembly: GCA_029375565.1. Classification (NCBI taxonomy): domain Eukaryota; kingdom Metazoa; phylum Chordata; class Lepidosauria; order Squamata; family Gekkonidae; genus Gekko; species Gekko gecko. The sequence continues at coordinate 3,265,724 of JAPDNY010000008.1, forward strand.
AGTCCAGCCTCCAAAGCATCCATTTTCTCAACTTTCCCTGTAGTCTGGAGATGAGCTGTAATTCCAGGGGGTCCCCAGGTCCCACCTGGAGGCTGCCATCCCTACTGCCATCAAGTCACTGGTGACCCCATAGGGTTTTTCAAGGCAGGAGACCTTCAGAGGTGGTTGGCCATTCCCTGCCCCTACAATAGCAACTCTGGACTTCTTTGGTGGTCTCCCATCCAAGTAATGACCAGGGCTGACCCTGCGTAGCTTCCCCAAACTGATGAGATCAGGCTAGCCAGGGCCATCCAGACCAGGTGGTCTTTAGGATGGGGGGGACGAGTTGCCAATTCTCAGCTTGTTCTTGTACTTCTCCACTTTGGGGGGGAACTGTGGCATTTAACAAGTCCCTGAACATGACAGGTAACTTGGCATTGTCAGGGAGTTCAAATAGTTTGCAATACTTGGGCTCCTTTCCCTTGCTTAGCTTCGTGTCGATTGTGTTCTTCAAGGTGCAAAGGCCTGCCTGCAGTGAGGACAGTCTCACCTCTCTGTCATTGCACTAAAGGGGCTGTTTCCTTGAATCACGCTCCTTTCGCACTGCCACCCAACCAGTTGCACGTTAACATTTCTGTGTCTCGAGAGCTGGACTGCGGCTAAACTATCAGTTTTCTTACTCTCAGAATACAGTTGTATCGGACTTCACGAGCCCTCCAATCACCTGTCGTGGGAATCACAGCAGTCTCCAATTTGCTTGCCCCGTTCTCAGATGATGGATCTGTGACTGTTCAGTCTCTCCTTTGTCCTCCATCAAAAGCAACTAAAAGCAGTTCAGGACCCAACTCAGCAAATAGGCTCTTTATTATAAAGTATAGGTCGACACTTTGGCCTTTGTAATCACAACTCCTTTTGTGGCTGTATTCTAACTATCTGAAGAAGAGAGCGGTGATTCACAAGAGCTCCTGCCCTGCCACATATTTTCTTAAGTCTTTCAGGTGCTCCCGGAACCTTGCTCTTTTCTGCTGCGCCAGACAGACTTACCACAGCTCCCCGTCTCGATCGGCTCTTTTTGTAGGGAGGTGGTTCAATGGCCAATACCTTGGGAAGGGAAGGGGAAAAAGCCGCCACTGCCCTTCTAAGAAGGAAAAAGCCCCCAGAGGGTCAGACACCACCCCCATTCGCAGGTGCCAAGGACTGTGCATGTATCTCGTACCACCAGCAAATCGTGCCAGCAGGGAGCAGCAGAGGGGGAGACCAACACCTTTCCTGGCACCGCTTAAGGAAGTGGGCAGGGCCAGCTGGGGCTTTTGCCCAGCATGGCTTCTAATTGGCCACTGGAGATCTGAATGGCTGCCACCAACGTTCCCTCTCAAGCCAGGCTTTCAAGTAGGGTGCCGCCTTGGCATTGTGACCCTGGCCCTGATATTAACATCACCACCAACCTGGACGCAACATCAACATCGTCTAGCAGAAACCTGGAGGTGGCCACTCAAACGACAACAGAACGACGCCATCTTGACATACGATTATGTGTTTTATACTGTAATTTAATTGAATGTTATTTTAGTATATATATTGGAATTTCAATGGATATATTTATAAATACGTCGTTAGCCGCCCTGAGTCCGCTACAGCAGGGAGGTGCAGGATATAAATGCCAATATAAACAAAAAATAAATACTGAGCAGAGCAGTTCACAGCCTGAGCAGAAGACCACCGCTGTCTTCTTAAGCTGGGCCAGGGGCAGTGCCAGACCCTGCGTGGCTCCGGCTGCTGAGCGGGGCTTCCTGTGTTAAGGAGCATCCACTCACGCACACAGCTTAGAGGGGACACAAGGATCTTCATGGTGCGACTGGCGGCAAAGCGGAGGCAGCTGTTCTGTGGCTAGCTCCAAATCCTGTGGCCGGCACCCATCGCATAACGGCTATTTTGGGGGCGGTGCCAACCACGCTCTACCAAAATCCCAAAGGCAACCGCAGGCTCAAAATGGTGGGGGACCCCTGTGAGAGTGAGTCCTTGATAGTGAGTCCCTGGCCTGAAATACACAGTGCTGCAAGCACAGATTTCGGGGGTGTCCTGACGGAGGCAGGGAAAGCTGCTCCCCCCAGAGAGGAAAGGGCCGAGTGCCACGGACTCGACTCAACACGTGCCAAGAGGGCAGGCAGCATGACACCACAGGGGATAATATAAACAGGCAGGGGACACCCCGTCTTTTGCAGCAAAGGCAAGACTCCCTTGTGACTGCCGGTAATGGGGGGGGAGGGGGAGAGACAAGGTGACCCAATCAGAAAATACAAAGCAATGAAACCCAAGATGTGCTTCTCCATTTGGAACTGTAGGATGAAGAAGAAGAGGAAGAGATTGGATTCATACCCTGCCCTTCACTTGGAGTCTCAGAGCAGCTTACAATCTCCTTTCCCTTCCCCTCCCCACAACAGATGCCCTGTGAGGTAGGAGGGGCTGAGAGAGCTCTGACAGAAACTGCTCTTTTTCAAGGACAGTTCTTATCAGAACTATGGCTTGCCCAAGATCATCCAGCAAGGTGCAAGTGGAGGAGTGGGGAATCAAACCCAGTTCTCCCAGGTTAGAGTCCGCGCACTTAACCACTACACCAAACTGGCTAGATAGAACAGAGCGGGAAATAAAACCAAGGCAACACAGAATCGCTTTCACATATGCTATTTACCAGTACCAGAGATTGGTTTGGTAGCTTTGAACAATAGAATCTTTACTCTGTACAACAGATTACACCAGCACAGGACTGGACAAGCTAATGAATTCAAACTGCCTGGCTAAATGGTATTGCTGGAGATTGGTTTTGTAATGCTCATCGTGTTATCTCTGATTTGGGTTGCCAGGAGAGGAGACAGGCTAGGAATGTTCACGGTCCCATCACATAGCGGTTGATTAAAAAGCAAAAGGCATTACTGCCGGGCAGGATCAGTATATTTGCAGAAGAGAGATTAACCCCATCTTCATTGGCCTTCGAACGCATTCAGCGGGTCCTCAAAAGTACTTGAAGCTCTGGGCTCGGATTTAGCTCCTGAAGGCATCTGAACTGGTTGGGTCTTTTTGGTCTGTGACTTGGACTGGCTATTAGGCATGAAGATGTCGTCTAGAAAAGGGGAGGGAGACAGAGCAAAATCAAAGGAAGCACCAGCAAAGGGCGAGAAAAATGTATCGCACATAAACTTTGCCCCAAGTGTGATGATCTTGATTTATCTTGCCCATGATTTCTAAGGCTGGGCAACCTTGACATACGAAGAACATCAGAAGAGCCCTGCTGGGTCAGACCAGTGACCCACTCCAGCCCTGTCTCACACGGTGGCCAACTATTTACTATGGAGGGCCAACAACAGGGCGTACAGACCGAGGCTTCTTTTTTACAAGGGCAGATCTCTGTTTTGGGAGACACCCAGTTCTAAGGCTCATTTGCATTCCCTTGTCTTTCACCATGAAGAGAAAAAAGATTAGCTCTTCTCCCCCTTTCCGGCTGCAGTTCAACTGTCCTTATAAATCTGGTAGGAAGATTTCCCAGTTCTGAGTTTGTCTATCCCAGAGAGATGGAAGGTAAATCTTTCCCTTGCACCCATTCCCAGGAATTAGTATAAACAATGGGAAAAGCTCTCTGCCTCCCCGTCACACCCTGCCCATGTTTCGCCCATCACGGAGGCAGAAAGGTACACTGAATACCATCAGTGATTATACTCTAATGCTGTTATCTGTAATGGCTTAATTGACTAATGTTTAACTAACATTGTATGTTTTAACTTGATGTACACTGTCCTGAGTCCTTCGGGGGAAGGCGATTTATAAATCAAATAAATAAATAACTCTTCTGGGCTCTCATTTTCTCTATGGAAAAATATCAGCTACGGTCAGGGTCTCAAAACCGTCTGGCCCTCCTGAGTCCTAAAGATGCCAGGCTAGCAGCAGTCTTTTTAGCGGCTGCTCCACACTGGTGGAACGAGCTCCCAGTGGGACCTTTTACATTTCTGCGGGGCCTGTAAAACGGAGCTCTTCCACTGGTCCTTTAGTTCAGGAGCCGCATCCAACAACTAAGACTCTGTTGCCCAGTGCCACCATCCATAGCCTACGCTTCACCAAACTGTAATAACAACCACTGACGGTATTTTTTCGTATGCCTGCTGGTATTACTACCTCGCCATCGCCATATAAACTGATACCAGCACTTTAAGTCTTGTTTTTAGAGCTGTATTTATAATTGTTTTACTTGTCAAGTTTTATGTAAGCCACCCTGAGCCTGCCTTGGCGGGGAGGGCAGGATATAAATCAAATCAATCAATCAATAAAATATGACCAGTGTGGTCTACTCCCTTCTCCCACGGGCCTTTGCAGTGGAAGGCTGTGGAGAGTCTGTGGCTACGGGGGGAAATGCCTGTTCTTCTTCGTGTTCTTCATGCCAAAGCATGCTGGGGGTGGGGGGGGAGAGAAGAGGCAAAAGATATGCCAGCAGGCAAGCCCTGCTGGTGCCACAATGGCGCAGAAGTGGGCAGCACCAAAGGCATGCATCACAATAGAACAGGGCTCAGCCAGCCTCCCCAGCCTTGAGTGTGCCCTCCAATGCCAGCAAAGTGTCATACCTTCCAAAATGCTGGACTCTCTCTTAAATATGCCACAGAGGCCTGTGTAAGGGAAACCCAAAGAGGGCCAGGCCAACTGACACCCCCCGTCCTCGCCTCCCCCCCCCAGCACTGGCACAGCTTAGGATACGAAGTCTCTAGCCAAGCCAAGCTCTCCAAAGCACTGTATAAACTTCAGCTAGGACTCCCAGAGCACCGCTGAAAAGGCATGAGGCTACAGCTCTAGCTTTGGGTCATGCATACTTGGAAGTAACACTTAGGAGGAGGATCTTAGGAAGCGGATTCTGCACAGTAAAGGGGCACTGAGCATAAGCAGACAAGATGCTGGCTGTGAAGAGCTCCAAGAGGACCCCCCACAAACTGGGCAGGTGGGCGACACGTGGCAAATGAAGTTCAGTGTCGGTAAGTGTCAGGTGATGCAAACTGGGACAAAAACGTTCCCAGCTTCAAGTACAGGCTAAGCGGGGTCTGAACTTGCTGAGTCTGGGAGGGAAAAGATCTTGGGGTCGCAACAGGTGGCTCAGTGGAGGTGTCCACCCCGGTGTGCTGCAGCTGGGAGAAAGGCAAGCTCTCTCTGTTAGGGATTATTAGGAAAGCGACTGAGAATAAAATGGCCAATAATGTAATACCCCTGTATAGATCTCTGGTGCAGCGTCATCATCATCATCATCATCATCGTTGTTGTTGTTGTTGGTATTTACATTTTTATCCCGCCCTTCCCGCCATGGCAGGCTCAGGGCAGCTTACAATACATACAATAGATATATACATTAAAACACCGACATATACTAAAAACAGAAGTTAAAATCATTTGGAGTACTGTGTACGGTTCTGGTCATTGTATCTCAAAAAGGACACTGCAGAGCTGGAAGAAGTGCAGAGGAGGGTGACTCAGATGATGAGGGGATTGGAGTGCCTTCCCTCGGAGGAATGGCTGAAGAGCCTGGGACTTGTCAGCTTAGAAAAAAGATAACCCCCGGGGGGGGGGGGACGGACAGACGGACATGAGAGAGGTTTACAAAATTATGCATGGAGCGGAGAGCGCTGACAAAGGGAAATTTTCCTCCCTCTCCCAAAAGACTAGAACTTGAGGGCATCCAACGAAGCTGATGGGCAGTAGATTCAGGACGGACAAACGGAAATTCTTCTTTACACCGAGAGTGGTTAAAATGTGGAATTCGCTGCCAGAGGATGGAGTGATGGCCACAGGAATAAACAGCTTCCAAAGGGGATTAGATGGCTTCATGGAAGAGAAGTCTAGTAATGACTACTAGCCATGGTGGCTGAGGGGAACCTCCACATTCAGAGGCACTAAGGCTCTGGATCCCAGAGCCAGGAGGCAACATCAGGGGAAGGCCTCAACCTCTATGTCCTGTTGTTGGCCATCCAGAGGAAAACGAAGCAGTACATGTAACTACTGTCCATCGAGTATCTCCTGTGCAGGCACACGTGGGACCTGCACACAAACAGGCATGCCCCTGAATAGCTCTTTACAGCTAAAAGCCTCCAGGGGGCACTGTGCCCCAGGGACCACACGCTCCTGCAGGGCAGTGCCCTCACCCTTAGTACCCCTAGTGCTGCTGAAGCCAGAGCATGCAGCAGGGCAGGAGGGAGGGTATGTGTGCCCGCACAGAAGATACTCGATGAACAATCGTTACACATGCCTGCCGACAACCAGATGGAAGCTCTGTAGGTCTCTGTCAAAGGCTAGGCAGGAAAGCTGCTGAAGAAGCCATTGCCCTAGTGGAATGGGCATGAATGTTCAGAAGAAGACGACGAAGTAGACATAGACGAAGAAGACAGACGAAGAAGAAGAAGAGGAGGAGGAGGATATTGGATTTTATACCCCACCTTTCACTTGGAGTCTCAGAGCAGCTTACAATCTCCTTTCCCTTCCCCTCCCCATAACAAACACCCTGTGAGGTAGGTGGGGCTGAGAGAGAGCTCTGGGAGAATTGTCCTTGAGAGAACAGCTCATGTTCAGAAGCTCTGAAGGAAATCCCCCTGGGATGAATTATCCATAGAACACCAGCACCATAAAGAACATATGACAGGTATGGGACTAGAGAATCTGTGCCATAAGACGTGAACCCCAGCTCTATAACAAGAGAGAAACCAGAGCTGCAGAGGGTCACATCTGGAAGAAGAGATTGGATTTATATCCCACGCTTCACTATTTGATGGCGTCTCAGAGCGGCTTACAAACTCCTTTTCCTTCCCCTCCCCACAACAGACACCCTGTGAGGTAGACAGGGCTGAGAGAGCTCTGACAGAAACTGCTCTTTTTCAAGGACAGCTGTGCCAGAACTATGGCTTGCCCAAGGTCACACCAGCAGGTGCAAGTGAAGGAGTGGGGAATCAATCCCGGTTCCCCCAGATTAGAGTCCACGCACTTAACCACTACACCAAACTGTAACCTAGCCACGGGCAAGACTGCAGTACTAGAAGCTGTATATCCCAAAAGGTGCAGAATTTTTCAAACGGATTGGAACTGGTAAAGGCCTGAACTGTCTCACCAAGGCAAAGATGGCCTGTACCCTTCCAGGAGGCAGAAAAACCTTTTCCACCAGGGAATCTAGCATAGCCCTGATAAACCGTACTCCCCGGGAGGGATGAACTACATCTCTTGTATGTCTGTCCACTAAATTCATTCCTATGAAACCCCAAAAACATCCACAGCTTTCCTGATGGCAAACTCTGGGCCAGGGTCCTCAACTTGGTGTCCACTGATGCCTTTCCTGGTGCCCATCAAGTATTTTTAGAAGGTGAGCAAGGCCAGGTGGGGCTTTTCTCCAACAAGGCTCCTGATTGGCTGTGCAGATTTTAAAAAATGTTGCTTTGGCAGCACTGCCATCACAGCACTAGTATCTTCACTGTATGACTGGAGGTAAGCTGCGGCAGCCATTTTGCAGCTAGCTCCGCCTACTGCAGCAGCCATTTTGTGACAGCCGTTTTCTGGCTGCAACCCAGCATGCTGCATCGGAATTCCAGTGGTGCCCACAGGCTGAAAAATGTTGGGGACCCTGCCAGTGAGTTAGTGTGAGCCAGCTCACAGTTTTTTAGCCTGCGGCTCACACATTTTTATCTTAGCTCAAGAAGGATGGCTCCGGAGAGCAAACTAGTTTATGCAGTAGCCAAATCGCTGGCTCACAACTTCAGTGCCAGTAGCTTACAAAGTAGAGTTTTTGCTCACAAGATTCCACAGCTTAGAGGGAGCGTTGGACCCTGCTCCAGACATCTGGGGCCCTCAAAGCTTTCTAGACAAATTTAGGGATTCGATCTCCCCATCTGTGACCCATACAGCTCGTTCTTCATCATGTGCAAAACGACCGCCTGGACTGCAATATGCGGAAATGCGACGCAACAGAATTGCAGACCTCTTTTGAGAAACGAACACCTTACCCATGTCCTCATCAAATATGGATTTCGCTTCCACCTTCTTCTTGGCGCTCCTCTCTTTCGGTTTTACTGCAAGATCGGCAAATATGTCGACATCGTCGTCAAACAAGTTTGCTTCCAACTCTTTCGCTTTGACAGGTGGTAGCTTAACAGCTTCAGAGGAAAAGATATCATCCTGGAACAAAGGAAGATGAAACTGGATACATGGCAGCTCTTAATATCCTCATACAAAGGGAAGGGGCTGTGGCAAAGGGGTAGAGCATTGGTTTGGCATGCTGTAGGTACCAGGTTCAATCCCTAACATCTCAGCTAAAAGGACCAGGCGGTCAGTGATGTCATAGACATCTGCCTGAGACCCTGGAGAGCTGCTGCCAGTCAGAGTAGACAATACTATACGAAGAAGAGGAGGAGAAGGAAACTGGATTTATACCCCGCCCTTCACTCAGAGTCCCAGAGCGGCTTACCATCTCCTCTCCCTTCCCTTCCCCTCCCCACAACAGACACCCTGTGAGGTAGGCGGGGCTGAGAGAGCTCTTTCAAGAAATGTCCCTTCAAGGACAGCTCTTGTCAGAACTATGGCTTGCCCAAGGTCATCCAGCAAGTGCAAGTGGAGGAGTGGGGAATCAAACCCAGTTCTCCCAGGTTAGAGTCCGTGCACTTAACCGCTACGCCAAACTGGCCCACGGTCTGATTCAGTAGCAGTGAGTGTAGACCCCATCAGTAACCAGGATAGGAGCCCATGGGACTTCCATGGATGGGCAGAATATGTTCCTCCAGGACATTTTGTAAAGCAGTGGTGCTTGGGGGAAGAGGGAGCATAAACTTGCTGAATCTGACTTTGGTAGAAAGCATCAGCCCATTTCCAAGCTGAACTTGCATCATCCCATCTTGCAAGCTTGGCCGCGGGAGGAAGTCCAGCCTCTCAGCTGAGCTAAGCACCCTGCCAGCAAGGAAGGGGTTAAGCACATCTTTGCCTCCTGCATTCTTCTCCTAAATCTATATATCTGTTTCTCAAGTGCGGGCAGATCTGTGGATGCTTAAATCTGCGGATCAGGCCCACACTGAGAGAAATTCGATGTTTCTCCAAACTTGGGGAAACCCCATGGTCTGCTGAATGACTGGACATCCATATAAAATTATACCAATGCCTGCACATGCTCAGACAATGGACTTGCCTCATTCTGAGGTGGCGGCCTCCAGGGGCCACTCTGGGCCCGCCCTTGCTGGTGACAGCCTAAGAAAGCCACTCTAGGCCCACCCTCGTTGGTGGCAGCAACCGCCCAGATCCACGTCAAGGCCAGCCTCGGCAGCCTGCGAGAGCCACGGTGGGGCCAGACGCAGCAGCCCGCGAGAGTTGCGCTGGGCCCGGCAGCCTGCTAGAGCCACGCCAGCAGCAGCATGAGAGATCTACGCCGAGGCCGAACGCGCCACAGCAGCCTGCGAGAGCTTTGCCGGGCCCCAGACATACCCACAGAGGGGTCCGGGGGCTCTGCGGCACACCCTGCCACAGTACTAGGAGGAGGGCAGAGGAACAGAGGAACTGTCGCTACCACCATCCCCAGTTACCTCAAAAATATCTTTCACTGCAGGAGCCGCATCTGACGGAGGAGCTGGTTTGGCAGCTTTCCTTTTCAGAGGTTTCTTACTACTGAAGAGATCATCTTGGTTGTCCAGGAAAGACACAGGGCTGGATTTCTTTGACGGCTTTGCAGGCTTGAAGAGGTCTTCGCAATTTGAATCACCGGGCGGCGACAGAGTGGGCAGCCTCTCCCCCTCTTTAGGGGCTTGGCTAGCCGGATTCTCTGTCTCCAACTTGACCTTCAGCTTTGAGGTCACCTTAGATTCTCCAACACCATCAAAGAGGTCGCCAGACTCGAAGAGATCGTCTGCATCAGGAAGGGCTGTTGACTTTGAGACAGGGCCCTTGCCTGTCTTACGTGGCTGGTCACTGCCGCTGGTTGACCGAGGCAGTTGCACCTTCTCATTGGCTCCCGTGGTACCCAGAGTGACTGCTGGCACAGAGGGTGAGAGGACCGGCGGGGCATCTTCGGCATCACTCCCTTCATTCTCGCAGGACTTCTGAGCGGCTAATCGCCTGGCGGTTCTGGTGGGCGGCCGACGTTTCTTCGTCATTTTGATTCTGCTCTAGAATTACGCCAGGAGACGAGAAACGAGTGTTTTGTTTATTTTCTTTACTTGCCTCTCTTCCTTATGGAGTTTAAGGCAGCTCACAACACAGATAGAAACACATAAAATAATACACATCAAAAACCTTAACACCAAAAATTTAAAATCAGCTTTCAGGATTGCTAGTCAACTTAACCACATGAGGTCCTAAAGAAAACCATCTTCAACTGCCTCCTGAAGATCAATGCACTTCCGGGGGGGGGGGGAGTTCTTCCATAATCGTGGAGCTGCCATTGAAGAGGCCACCTCTCTTGTGTACCCACCAGATGAGCTTCTTTGACGGATGGGACAGTCAGGAGGACCTCTCCCTGAGATCTTAATTTCCAGTTAGGAACAAATGGGAGAAGATGGTCCTTCAGACACCCTCGTCCCTTAAAGCCATGAAAGGGCTTTAAAGCATATTTACATTTCGATTGGTATTAACGGCCAAGGCAGGATATATTACTTTCTTTCTTTTCTCGACCTCGATTTGGAAAGCTACAGTCAACTACAAATATAGGTTGCCGGCTGCTGAAAATTTTCCGACCTTGACTTCCTTATCAGTACAAGATCGACACTGGCAAGGATGGAGTAATGCTGGGGACACAACATTCAAACAACCAGGCATACATAAAACTGGGAACTTAACATCTAAAATTAGAACGGTGCTCAGCCAAAAATCAATGGAGCACGACTGGAATGCCGTTAAAAAGGATGCCACATGGAAATGCTCACCACTATATAGGTTTAGGTTTCAGTTTATTGCCTTTTGTGATAGGCCGTTACAATGACAGAACAATATAACAATAACATCTGTATAAACTTCTAAAGCCAGAAGAATTAAAAACTATGTTAGGACACAATAAAACATTACAATAATTCCATCTTTCCCATCCATATTTCCATTGGTAATCAAGCTATGGTACTGCTACTGTTTTCTTTCGAGTTTTCTCTGCAACAAGAGCAAAGGAGGGCCACCTTGTATAAAATCTTGGCCTCCACATCTGCTAGTAGAACTAGAATTTTTTTCCCGTTTCTGTTCTAGTACCTAAGGAGGCCAAGACTGGGTCTAGAAATTCCTTCCTAGGGGATTGTCAGAGTGGACAGAATAACAGGCCTTCGCACAGATCTTCCGGCACTGGATCTCCACACGGGCAGAGACGCTGGGCAACAGGCATGTTGGTATAGCGGCCTTCAAACAAAAGAGTTTAGCCGATTTGGCTACATATATGAGAAAGAGAGAGAATCCTGTCAGAGGGGAATTCTGGTGTCTGAGAGACTGGTGTGACACCAAGCTTGCTAGTTATATTTTACAAGTCCCTTTTTCCAGAAACCTATTTTGTTCTTACTTCAGTAAATCCATTTTTGTTTAAATATCCAGAATTCAGTATGGTACTTCCTCAGGGCCACATAGTCCTCTGAAGCACCCAGACCCTGGGTTACACTATCAAAGGAGAGAGATCTGGAATTTTAAACTCCTGGTGGCAGCAGAAACTACCAAGTTTATATATACAAGGAGTGAATTAAAGGTAAAACCGTTTCCCCTAAAAGCAAGCATGTCACAGAGTATGATTTAAAGGAGAAACAGTCCCCCCAATAAGCGAGCACGCCACAGGGGGAGCATACAGAAGAAGGCTCATAAGCAAAAAAAAATAGCCTTAAAGTACTCCGGACTTGCTTCACTGCCTGAAGTCAAGACTATCAGCTTTAACTGCACCAGCAGAACAGCTGGGAGAGGGAAGGTCTAGAATGAACTGGCATGTTCTTTTTCTGATTTCTCAAGCTATTCCATCAATATCTGCATGATTAAACTTACCTTGTTTGCGTTATGCAAAGTGTCCGCTTGCACAGGATGATCGAAGCTGACTCCCGTCTCTTCGCTGTTACCCGGAGCAGGGGCTGTCTGAGCGTGCTGCACCCTGGGAGGCTCTGGGTGTAGCAGGGGAGGCTTCCGGGTCTCACTGGGCAGAAAAGCTGCTGGGTTAATATCCAGACTTGCCTTAGGAAGTGATGGAGAGAAGGTGGCATTTGTCAATAGTGGGTCAGGCCAGTAACAAAGACAAACGAGAAGGAAAGGGCCTGAAAGCAGCAGAGCTCATGAAAGCACGATTAATCAATAAACAGTGCAGACAGACAGACAGACGTGCACAGACCTGCTCCCCTTTGGTCCTGCCCATAAATCAGTCCCCCTCCTCTGCCCCAGAAGGGAATAAGGCATGTCCTATTACACATGCAATTTACAGAAATCCAAAGCTGTATCTGCTAAGCTGAAGCTGTAAGTAAAAAAAGATTTATGGAGAACCACAATTAATGCAGCAAGAGAAGTGCGCTGAAAGTTAGGGCACAGGTAAAATAAGTTACTTGTAACTTTCCAATCCGAGGCGAGGGTTCTTTTGGTCTACTTGCAGCAGGGCCAGTGGATTTCTGTATAAAGTTACATTACACTGCAGTAAATCATGATGAATGAGACCTAAAACACTTCGACTGTAATGGGGAGATACGGGAGGCATAAAACGTGATCTTATCAAAAAAGCCCTGATCGACCGGGGTGGGGTGGGGGAGGGATGCTAGACCGCAGCAGCGGGTGGACTTTCATGCAATGTCAAGAAGAATTTGTGAAAACTCTTTGGGGAGGGGATCTAGAACTTCATGCTAAGTGGGTTCCAGCAGTTTTCATCTGGGGGGTGGAAAATACCCAATTCTCCGTGTGGCGAAATGAACTGATTGAGCAAGTTGAGAAAGAAGTACTTTTCTCCCTTTCTCACAATACAAGAACTCGTGGGCACTCCATGAAATTGCTGAGCAGTCAGGTTAGAACAGATAAAAGGAAATACTTCTTCACCCAAAGAGTGATTAACATATGGAATTCACTGCCACAGGAGGTGGTGGCAGCTACAAGCATGGACAGTTTCAAGAGGGAATTAGATAAACATATGGAGCAGAAGTCCATCAGTGGCTATTAGCCACAGGGTATAGATGGGAATTCTCAGTCTGGGGCAGGTGATGCACTCTATTCTTGGTGCTGGAGGGGGCAGCAGTGGGAGGGCTGCTAGTGTCCTGGCCCCACTGCTGGACCTCCTGATAGCACCTGGTATTTTTGGCTGCTGTGTGACAGAGTGTTGGACTGGATGGGCCATTGGCCTGATTCAACATTGGCTTCTCTTATGTTCTTATGTTCTAACTGTTGTTAATAACAATGCTTGTGTGATTTGAATGAGGCACCCCTTCCCTGCCTCCACACCATGTCTCTTTCAAATTATTTAGACAAAAACAGTCAGTACCAGTGGTTTCGTTGGAGCGGGGCTGAAGAGACCATCCTCGCTGTCGTCGTCTCCGAATAAATCTCCTCCAGACGGAAGCTTCCCCCGGGGCTTTGGGACCTGAAATGGGCCACAGGAAAACCCTGGTACGGCGGCCACTTGTGGTCAGCACACAAGAGTTCCATGGCAAAGATGGTGCCGGCCCAAGCACACACCTGCTGATAAATCCTCTCGACTGACGGAGTTAGTGGCTGAGTACTTGGCTACAGCATATTGCACAAAGGTTATCCTTTTCCAGGTAAAGCCAAGGAATAACTGCCTGGTTTTGCTTTCAGACATTGTTTTCTCAATATTACTCTAGTTGTACCTTTTAATCTGATTTTATTCATCTTAGACCCTTGTCTGTATCTAATTCTGATTTACCATCATGTGCCATTAAAGGTTTTGAATTTGAATATGCATGGCCTTGATGGACCGATGGTCTCATGCAGTAGAAGGCAGCTTCACGCGGGTCTGTGTACAAACCATGGCCTCAGGGCAAGTCCTGTGGCTCAGTGGTAGAGCATTTACTTTTGGCGTGCAGAAGGTCCCAGGCTCAATTGAAAGGACCAGGCTGTAGGTGATGGGAAAGACCTCCGCCTGAGACCTTGGAGAGATGCTGCCAGTCTGAATGGGCAATACTGACCTTGACGGACCCAGGGTCTGATTCAGAACCAGGTAGCTTCATACATGGACTTATTTCAGTGCTAAAAGCTCTGCAAAGAAGCCATTCCCTGAAATAACCACATATGTCGTTTCGACTCATACGGGATGGTATATTCTTTGGTGGGTGCTATCTTTACCCCTGTAGCCGAGGCCTGCTTCTGAAGTAGTCTCCGTCAACTGGCTACCTCTGCCTGACTGAAAAGACACCGATCTGACCAGGGAAAAAGACATAACCCTTAGAGGACACCTTTAGACCCACATTCTAAGATGCATGAGAACAAAAATGTCAAAATGTTAGACACAATTCTTGGCTAGTTTATCCTCTCAGAAACTGGCATGCTATTGCAACAAGAAAAAGTGTTCCTTTCACTTTCATCACCCAACACAGGAATCCATTTTTGTGCAACTTTTCCTTGAGCATTTCTAATCGTATGTTACTCACAAAGAATGCCCCGGAAACAAAAATAGGATTTTCCATATCTTGGATGCAATACTTTCAGATTTCACATCTAAGATCTTCTATTAAGCATCCACACATAATGCAACAACCTCTGACAGATTTTGAACACCTTATTAAAATATCGTTTCAGTCCCCAAAAAACCTAGTTTCAAACATTTATGGAATTCTTTTATTGCAAGATTCAAAGAAACCTCTAACGTACCAAGCCATTTGGAATAAAGAGGGTAGCCGTGAATGACCGGATGGTATTTGGTCCTCCATGTGGGCCACCTCTCCTTTCCGCTCCAAAATTATAGATGTGCCAATGAACTCATTTAAATTAATTTCATGCTGGTATCTCACCCCTAAAAATTGGCCCACACTTCCAAAAACACTGAACCCCAAATGTTGGAAAAACCGTGGGGATATAGGAAGTTACCTTCACATAATGTTCTTCATGTTTTACAAAGTGATTACACAGCTATACTTTCAATACAGGTCAGATAGACTGATTTTTTTCAATTACCCAGTGAACAGTTACGTTAACATGTTTTTGTTTTGTTTTACTCATTGTATGTATACTATTCTATTTGAACATACTGTACTTACAGTGTTATTTGTCTGTTCATTATGAATAAATGTTAATTTAAAAAAAATAACCGACTGACCCCTTTCCTGTTGCTCGCAAAAAGGTCAACGTCCGGATCGTTGTC
Organism: Gekko gecko; assembly: GCA_029375565.1. Lineage (NCBI taxonomy): Eukaryota > Metazoa > Chordata > Lepidosauria > Squamata > Gekkonidae > Gekko > Gekko gecko. The sequence goes on from JAPDNY010000008.1 coordinate 3,280,992, forward strand.
TTTCTGCATCTTCTGGCTGAACAGGAGCTCTTCGTCCTGGAAGACGCCGGTGCTCTTGGGACGAGCGCTCTTCTCCGGGGGCTGGAAAGGACAATAAATCCAGGGCGGTTGATGCCTCCAGTGAGGAAGACACAAGAGAGCTGCCTGTTCCATCCTTTGGGCTGGGAGAGCATTCAAGCGCTTTGCGGCCGCTGCCCGCGGGAGCAGCCTTCTCACCACATGCAAGGCACTCTGGGCGTTCTGCAGGCCCTCCAAACACACTGCACAGCCTGACGGAACTGAGGAGAAAGGCTCCAGGTCGGCCAAGGGACTTGGTGCCTCCCCCACCCACCCACCCCAGCAGCATTCTGCCCTCCTCCCTTAGGAGCAGCCGGCCCACACGGAATCGGTTGTCAGGCACAGCATTTCTACACGCATTCAGTGCCGTCAAGTCGCTTCTGACCCAAAATGTCCTCTCATTAAGAGCCTTGCTGAGGTCTTGCAAACGGAGGGCCTTTGTGACTTCCTCGACTGAGTCCATCCATCTCATGATGGGTCTCCCTCTTTTCCAGTTTGGTGCAGTGGTTAGGAGCGCGGACTCTCATCTGGGAGAACCAGGTTTGATTCCCCTCTCCTCCACATGCAGCTGCTGGTGTGACCTCGGGTCAGTTACAAGTTCTTTCAGAGCTCTTCTCTCATGGGCAGGCCTCAAAAGAGCTCTCTCAGCCCCGCCCGCCTCACAGGGTGTCTGTTGTGGGGAGGGGAAGGGAAAGGAGATTGTAAGCTGCTCTGAGACTCCTTCGGGTAGTGAAGGGCGGGGTATAAATCCAGTCTCCTCCTCTTCTTCTTCCCGCTGCCTTCAGCTTTTCCTAGCATCACTGCCTTTGCCAGGGAGCCTCGTCATCTCATAATGTGACCAAAGTACAAGAGGCACAGGGCTTAGATTCTAATAATCTCTACTTTAATTGGCCTGAAATGGTGGGGAAAATGTGCAAAGTGTGTAGACAGCATCTGCCAAAGGTTCCACTGTGGAAAGAGCCCTGCCTACCAGCCCTCTCCCGTCTCTCCTGTGGCAGCCACAGCACTGATTCCGAAACACACACAGAGCCAGTGTGGCGTTGGGGTCAGGGGGTGCCGGGCTAGGATCCGGGAGATCCATGATCAGATCCCCCTTTGTGCCACAAACCCTCGCTGGGGGACCTTGGGGGCCTGTCCCACTCTCTCAGCCTAACCAACCTTGCAGGGTTGTTGTGAGGATGAAATGGAGGAGGGGAGGAGGACGGAAGCGGCTTTGGGCCTCCCACAGAGGAGAGAGGCAGGGTATGAATGAGATAAAAAAACATGCCAAAACAATGTCAAACCGAACTTGTAATTAAGTCCATGAATGCTGGACGTTCTCTTGGCAGGCAATTAAACAACCCTGCTTCACAGCTCAGCTGCAAGAGTTTAGAAGCAGTGTCAGGAGATCAGAAGTCAATGCTCCTGTGCTTTCTGCAAACTCAGAAGGCATCCGAAGGCCATCTGTCTTAAGAGCATGCTAGGTCTGGGCAGAAGGCTACTGTGAGTGAACAAGCGACCCACTTCCTGTCCCGCAAACCACGATGCCAAAGAGCACCGGAGGGAAACCCGCTGCTCGGCAGACCTCCCCGCCAGATCTCACCTTTTCGATGTCCTTCTGGATGCTTTTGCCAGCATCCACCTCGTCAACTTTCTCTTCATCTTCAAACAAGCTGAATACGCTTTTCGTCTTTTTCCTGGCGTCTTTCTCTGCGGGGGACTGTGGAGAAACACACACATTTAAATTATCCATTTCACCAGCAGTCAAGCAGCCAGGATGGAAACAGAATCTAACTCAATTCTGATTTTTTACACTGGTGGCTGAGAGGAAGGAAAGGTGTTGGTTACCTCACAGAATTCATGACGCTGCTTCCGGTTTTCCTGTTCTGACTTGCATAAAACATGCTCAGAATAAGTAGAACCTGGCCGCTAAGAGGCGACATGCCTCCGAGACATGAGCAACTTCCCAGATGACTCCCTGGATTACAATGGACCGTTCACACAGGACAAAGGCAATCATACCCAGCAGCACGGACGGAAGGCGAGGCTCTACACCAGTGTTCCCCAACATGGCGCTGTGGGCGCCACAGCCCCTGCAACTCCTTCGCTCAGCGCCCGCCCAGCTCTTCAGGAAAAGGGTGGAGCTATTGTTATGGCAGGGACTGTTACAGGCTGCCTCATTCAAACGAAAGGGTATCCTACTGAAGGGCCAGGAGGACTGGTCTGCGCCCGGGCTTTCCTTAGCCCAGGGGTGTCGAACTCGTTTGTTACGAGGGCCAGATCTGACATAAATGAGACCTTGTTGGGCCGGGTAATGTAATGCCAGGTAGGGGAGATGTAAACTATATAAAAGGACACAAACACTTAAAATAAAAACATGCTTAAAACAGTAGCACTCTTACAATATTTTGTTTATTTAGCAGTCTCTGATAACTGACACCTCTTGCTCTGAATTACTGCATCAAAATGTCTGTGCTGTTGCAATCTCGAGTCTGCTGTTCAGGTGTTTATCTCTAAGTTGCAAACCTGCTTTTGATTTATTGACACTCACCACAGAAATCTCCTGCTCAGAGTTCTGAGTCTAGGACCCGGGTTAGAACATGCAATGGCTGAGCGATTGAGAGAGTCTGGCGAAGCAAGCTAGGATGCAGCAGCAGCAGCAGAACTGGAAGCAGGAGACGGCCAGTTCCACTGCGGGCCTGATGGAAGCCCTCTGGGGGCCTGATCCAGCCCCCGGGCCACATGTTTGACACCCCTGCCTTAGTCAGCCTGTGGTTCCTTTTCCCCTTCAGTCTGTCCTTCACAGGACGCCTGAGGAGGGAGACATTCCGGTTGGGCCCAGCCGCCTGTGGCAGACATGCCAAAGGAGTCTCCAGGCTCAAACTAGTTGGGGACCCCGGCTCTACATAGGCTACGTTTTAGAACCATGCGTGTTTGCCAGTGTTGACAGACAGAGCCATCTCTCTGCATGAACACACTAGGACACAATGGTCTTCCTCTGGTGACTGGAGGGCTGCCCAGCACCCAAGGTTAATTCCTTACTAATGCTTCTATTTGTGCCATCGTCTGGGGGCACCACCGCCCCCCTTCCAAAAGTGGACACTTGGGTTAGGGCTGGTCTGCATTTATTCATTTATTTTTTACTTCAATTATAACCTGCCTTATTCCCCAAGAGGAATCCAAAGCGACTTACATCAAAATTCCTCTCCTGCGTTGTAGCCTCACAAAAACTCCTGGGGGGGTAGGTCAGGCTGCGAGCGTGTGATTGGCCCAAGGCCTCCCAACCCAGCTCCCGTAACAGTGTGGGGATTTGAACCTGGGTCACTCCAGGTTCTAGTCTGACACTCTTAACCATTACACCACGATGGCTCCGAGTTAACCCGGTCTTATATTCTAATAGCAAAGCTGGCCAATCTTTAGATGCTTAAATCCGGCAACCGGAGCTCTGAACGGGCAAGACAGATCTTTCGACAGACCAGAAAAGGGCACCAGTTTTGCAGAAAATCCGTCACTTTAAAAAACAAATGGGGGATTTTAAAAATCTGAAAACGATAAAAGGAGTGCCTGTAGCTTTAAAAAACAGATTCCCTCAGTGGCTGTTGCTAGGCAACCACAGAATTTCAGGCTGGGTTTTTGTGAGTAAAAAGGCAGTAGGAGGGTGCTTTCTAGGCTTCTTCTGGACTTTGAAGGAGGACTTCTCTGGGCCAGTCCTGACTCAGGTTACTAGGTCCAGTCTGGGAAATCCCTGGAGATTTTGTGGAGGAGATTTTGTCAGGGGAGTTCAGGGGGTTTCGGGAGGGGAGAGGCCACAGCATGGTATAACCCCACAGAGCCCACCCTCCGAAATAGCCATTTTCTCCAGGGGAACTGATCTCTGTTGTCTGGAGTTCACTTGTAATTCTGGGCGGTCTCCAGGTCCCACCTGGAGGCTGGCAACCCTAGGACTGACAGCAGCCCTGGAGTGACTTGATATCACCTGACGTGCATGTCTCAAGTAGATCTGACTGCTTGCTGTTGTTCAACAGCCACCCTATGAAAGCCAGCATGGTTTAGCAATAAGAACTTCAAAGTAGGGCCTGCAAGACCCAAGGTGCAGATCCCCACCTTGCTATGGAAGCTCACTGGGCAATTCTGGACCAATTTCATACGTTCAGCCTACCCTACCTCACAGGGTTGTTGTGCCAACAAAAAGGAGGAGAGGAGAATCTACTTTGATCTCCTCTGTGGAGAAAGACTGTACTTTTCCTTGGTAGAGGCTGCAGGGTGGGAGGAGATGGAAAGATGAAGACAGAGGGGCAGATAAAGGTAGGTTGGCTGTTGGGTGGGAAGGAGATAGTGTTGCCAACTCCAGGTTGGGAAATTCCTGGAGATCTGAAGGGTGGAGCCTGGAGAGGGTGGGGTTTGAGGAGGGGAGGGACTTCAGAAGGGCATAATGTCATAGACTCCACACTCCAAAGCAGCCATTTCCTCCAGGGGAACTATAGTTGCCAACCTCCAGGTGAGGACTGGAGATCACTTGGAATTATAACTGATCTCCAGATGACAATCAGTTCTCCCAGAGAAGATGGCTGCTTTGGAGGGTGGGCTCTCTGGCACTATACCCTGCTGAGGTCGATTCCCTGCCCAAGCCTCATGTTCCCAAGGCCCTACCCCCAAATCTCCAGGAATTTCCCAAACTGGAGCTGGCAACCCTAAAGAGAACTGATCTCCATAGTTGGGGGATCATTGTGATTCCTGGTGAGCCACCACGACTGCTGCTGCTGTGGGGGAGAGGGCAGCAACGCCGCTGCAGCTGCTGCCGCTGTAAGGAAAGAGCAAGCAGGAGGCCAGGAGAAGGGGAGGGGGAGGGCAGAAAGACCAGAACCAAAAAGAGCAGGTTATTCCCACAGAAACATCCTACAGGAACTTATTTCAAACAGGCTGCCCTCACCTTCTCCTTCTTTTGCTGCTCTCCTAGATCTTCTCCAGGACCGAGAGGAGGGATTGCCCCAGGCTCATCCAAAGGCCTCGTCTTCTCCTTCACCAGGTTTTTCTGAGATGTTTCCAGCAAATCCACCTGCCCACCAGGAGGTGAAGGGTCAGGAACATGCCCTTTTCCCTGTGAAATTAACAAAGCATGCTTATTTTTTAAAAAAGCTTTCCATGTGTGGTGTGTGCACCAATTGATTTGTTATGCTTATAACTACAAGAGAACGCTGATCTTAATTTATCAAAATTCTCAGAAATAGAGTGCTATGAATAGAGTGCTAACGAAAAGTAGGGTGGGTGTAAGCCCAGAAACAATCAGGTATCTGCGGTGTTAATAATCAACAAGAGAAAATGTTAGATTAGAAGATTATTAATAATAAAGCCTTAAGTTTTGCTTTGAGGAGATACAGTGGTTAAAGAACTGTTTACTTCAATAAGCAATATAGATCAATTAAAGGGTGACTTAAGAATAAAACGTGTATATACATATGTACGTAAATCAGTCGTGATAAGCTTTAAATATGTTCTCGTGTAGTATTAAGTTGATTCCAGTAAGTATTAATTAATTTACTAATGTTAAGAGAAAATGCTAATCAATTTTGGAAAAAAAAACGCTAAAAAAAATCCCCACCCCAATTAATTAAGTTCCCCAACAATTCATCCATGTTAAATAAAAACAGAAATACAATCAGTTTTTCAGTTAATCAAATAATAAAACTGTAATATTAAAAACAGTCCAGGCTAATGATGGTACCCAGATTTTATATATAGTCATATCACAGAAGTAATGCACGAGGTGGAGGCCGACCACAGCCACGGAGGGCCAGCTGGAGTTCAGGTTCAGCCCGCAGTGGCACAGCAGAGACTTTCACAAATCCACCTAAGAAGGATTTGACTAAGTGTGGAATTCAGACTCTGTGCCAGAGGATTTAAAACCCTGTTCCCCTACAACAAATCAAGAGTGTCAGGATTTCTCTCCTGGATCTTTCGTTCCAAAATGAGGAAATGCATTTACCGGATTAGGTTTTGTTCAGGATTTTCCGATGCAAGGAAGCTACACGCCCTTCCCAGTTCATAAATTCCCACCCATCATTCACTGAACATATATGGATGAAACAGGCAGGCAGCGTGGCATTACACCAGCTCCTTCTTCAACAGGGCATGTGATCAGCAGAGTAGATTACCCCATTCCTTGACTGGCAGAAGAAGGGGACCTGCCCGATGGATGGGGCAGCTAAGCTCCTGGAGAAGGACTGCCTTGATCCTGAGTGTTAAATATTTGAGTTCTAAGTACCGTCACTGCTTGAACGCTGGATGGGGGCAAGGATGGCTGGAAGTCAAAGAGAGAGTCTCCATTTATAGCGTCTTCTTCAAACAGGAGAGCAGCTTTCTGATTTTTCCTTTGACTGCAGCAAAAAAAGAGAAATACTTCACATAATGAAGGTGTCAAATATTAGCAACCTTTAGATCCAGATATAAGTCAACTGCCTGGCTGTACATTACTTACCCCTCTACCACCAGCAGCTTTAATAAGGATTTTTTAGACAATCCATTATTGTTGTTGTTGTTGTTCAGCCACACAGTCGAGTCCGACTCTTCGCAACCCCATGGACCACAACATGCCAGGCCTTCCTGTCTTCTGCTGTCCTCTGAAGTTTGCTCAATTTCATGTTCGTTGCATCGATGACACTGTCTAACTATCTCAGCCTTTGTTGTCCCCTTCTTCTTTGACCTTCAATCCTTCCCAGCATCAGGGTCTTCTCCAGTGAGGGCTCCCGTCTCATTTGGTGGCCAAAGTATTTCAGCTTCAACTTCAGGATCTGGCCTTCCAGGGAACAGCCAGGGTTGATTTCTTTTAGGATTGAATGATTTGATCTCCTTGCAGTCCAAGGGACTCTCAAGAGTCTTCTCCAGCACCACAGTTCAAAAGAATCTATTCTTCGGCACTCAGCCTTCCTTATAGTCCAACTCTCACAGCCATACATTACTACTGGGAATACCATTGCTTTGACCATGCAGACTTTTGTTGGCAGGGTGATGTCTCTGCTTTTTATCATGCTGTTTAGGTTTGCCATTGCTTTCCTCCCACAGAGCAGGCGTCTTTTAATTTCATGGCTGCAGTCACCATCTGCAGTGATCTGGGATCCCAGGAACGTGAAGTCTGTCACTACTTCTACGACTTGCACAAACCGCATTTTTGAGATTCCGTTCAAGGTTCATGGCCAAACCACGAACTGAATCATGAACCAATATGAAGCGGAAAGTTGGTTTGTGAACTGAACTGATTTGTGACCCCTGCTTTCTGCTTCCCATCATTTTTCGCGGGGAGCAGAAAGCAGGGGTTTCCCCATCACTCAGCCATTTTTCCTGAAGAGCAGAAAGCAGAAGTTGAATGACCCAGAGCCATTTAAAATATGCTTTCTGCTCTTCATGAACCACCACGAACTGCCTTAAAATTCACTGAATGCCCACGAGTTCTGGTATTGTGAGAAAGGGAGAAAAGTACTTCTTTCTCTACCTGCTCTATCCCATGCATAATCTTATAAACCTCGATCGTGTCACCCCTCAGCCATCGTTTCTCCAAGCTAAAGAGCCCCAAAGCGCTTTAACCTTTCTTCAAAGGGAAGGTCTCCCAACCCTTTTATCATTCTAGTTGCCCTTTTCTGCACTTTTCCCAATGCTATAATATCCTTTTTGCGGTGTGGTGACCAGAACTGTACACAGTATTCCAGATGAGGTTGCACCATTGATTTATACAAGGGCATTATGATACTGGCTGATTTGTTGTCAATTCCCTTCCTAATAATCCCCAGCATAGCGTTGGCCTTCTGTATTGCAGTTGCACACTGTCTAGACATTTTCATTGAGTTATCTACTACGACTCCAGGATATCTCTCTCTCTTGGTCAGTCTCTGCCAGTTTGGACCCCATCAACGTGTATTTATAGTTAGGATTTTTGGCCCCAATGTGCATCACTTTGCACTTGGCCACATTCAACCACATTTGCCACATTGACACCCACTCGCCCATCCTCGAGAGATCCCTTTGGAGTGCCTCCCAATCCTCCCTGGTTCTCACCACCCTGAACAACTTCGTGTCATCCGCAAACTTAGCCACTATGTTGTAGTTAATACCCGAATTGACACAAAATTTTATGCCATCTTAGCAAAGATCCTTTGTCCACCCACAGCCAGCCCAAGTCAGGGAGGCCTGACCACTGGTTTGCAAAGAACATTTAAAGGGAAAAAAATATGTGGTGTCAAACTATCACCCCATCGGATGCTGCTGAAACAGACCCAGCCAGCCACCCCAAGAGACTTCAGATCCCAAATGTGTCACCTGTCTTTAGTGATAGCAAACAAATCCTCCTCTTCCTCTTCCTCAAAAAGGCTCTTCTTGGTTACAGCGACAGCAGCCTTCGTAGATTCCTTTTTCTGGCTGCCGTCAGAAGCAGATTTGACTGTGGCAGCAGGATTCCAGTGGTCCTGAAAACAAAGAAATAAGTCCTACCATTACTGCATATCACTTTCCTCAGATTCACAAGGCAAGGGATGTCATATCGCTATATGCACATGTTCATTAAAAGACTCCTAGGATTCCCTCCCTAGGAAGAGGCAGGAAAAGGAAAGAAGCCTGCCTGATCCAAGGCTGAACTGCTTCCTGCCACACTGTCAGAGAGGGGAACATAAGAACATCAGAAGACTCCTGCTGGGTCAGACCAGTGGTCCATCTAGTCCAGCATCCTGTCTCACACAGTGGTCACACAAAACATTGATTTCTGAATGTAATTATAACAGAAATTAATACAACAGAAACGAAAAGGCGGGACACGGTGGTCTCCGGATTGGTGCTGCCGTTTCGACAATGTGTCTTCTTCTGACCAAAAATAGTACAATCAGTGCGAAATATGGAGTCCCTCAAGCAACAAAAAGCTGCATACCCATGATTTGACTTCAGCCCTTCTGGGAGAACCTGTTCTAGTATAAGCCATGTTGCTTTTCAAGCTATAAGAGTTAGAAAAATCATGGGTATGCAGCTTTGTGTTGCTTGAGGAACTCCATATTTCGCACTGATTGTACTATTTTTGGTCAGAAGAAGACACATTGTCGAAACGGCAGCACCAATCCGGAGACCACCGTCCCGCCTTTTCGTTTCTATTGTATTAATTTTTGTTATAATTTTGTATAATACACTTGAGATAAATAATTGTGGATGCTTCTTTATCACAGTTGTATGATTTATACATTGTAAGTTCTTCTGACTGCGACCATCTCATTGTTTGTCACACAGTGGTCAGCCAGTTCCTTTGGAGGGCAGCTGGATCAGACCAGAAGTCCATCTAGACCAGCATCTCATCTCACAAAGGGGCCAGCCAGTTCCTCTGAAGGGCCAATGGCAGGGCATAGAGGTCTTCAGAAGAACATAAGAAGAGCTCTGCTGGATCAGACTAGAGGTCTCTCTAGTCCAGCTTCCCGTCTCACACAGCGGCCAGCCAGTTCCTCTGGAGGGCCAACAGGGCATAGGAGCCAAGGCCTTCAGAACATCAGAAGAGCTCTGCTGGATCAGAACAGTGGTCCATCTAGTCCACCATCCTGTCTCATACAGCAGCCCAACAGATGTGGACAATCACAACCTTGTCTAGAAACAAAAACTGAAAAAGAAAAAGTCATGAGCATCTGACCCACAAATCCAGATAGTCAACAAGACTTATAAAGAAAATATTTCCTATATATTGTTGCCAATTAACACTACATAACAATGAACAAGTTCCATCCAATCATAAGGAAATCCTTGTATAACAGTGCATCATCGTCATCTCTGGATTTTATAATGTTTCAAAAAGCGGATCTTCCTGAGAAAACATTCTATAAAGTAATCAAGAGCTTTCAAGCTCATAAAGTGCTATAGACAGGATCAGGAAAAATAATGCATTTAGTGGTAGGATGCTGATCTCAAAAATATTCAGGCTGCAAACGTGCTACTCAGTTTCTGATGGATCCCAGGCGTCTCGCATTATTTTTCCTGATTCTGTGTATGAGCATGAAAGCTCTTGCACTACTTTATAGAATGTTTTCTGCAGAAGTTTGGGTTTTTTTGAAACGTTATAAAATCCAGAGATGACAACGATGTATTCTTATACAAGGATTTTCTTATGATTTGATGGTACTTGTTCATTGTTATGAAGTGTTTATTGGCAACAATATATAGAAAATATTTTCTTCGTAAGTCTTGTTGACCATCCGGATTTGACTCTCATGACTGTTTTTTTCAGTACCTGCCTCATACAGCAGCCAACCAACTCCTCTGGAGGGCCAACAGCAAGGCATAGAGGCCGATGCCTTCAGAAGAACATCTAAAGAGCTCTGCTAGATCAGACCAGTGGTCCATCTAGTCCTGTCTCACACAGTGGCACACCAGTTCTTCTGGATGGCCAACAACAGGGCATAGAGGCTGAGGCCTTCTCCTGATGTTACCTCCTGGTGCTGGGATTCAGAGGCTTAGTGTCTTTGAATGTGGGGGCTCCCTGTGGCACATGCATGACAAGAAAACAAGAGGAAACGAATGGTACCCTTTGAGCAGGGCATTTGGCTGCTTCTTTCACAGAAAGGTTACCCATCTCCCCCCAAAAGTCTCAGAACTAAGAAAGGGCAAAGGATGAAGCAATGGCCATAAAAAGACTCCTTGGGCAAGCTCAACTGCCAGCAGGGCAGATATGGGAAGCCAGGTAGCCCCACCACCACTAGCACACTGTCCTAAACAGTGACCTCTGTCCATAGCAAAGCAGTGTTGCTGACCCAGACATGACCACTGCACTCCCCGGCACCACAGGAGAAAAATTTCTGAAAGAAACACCATCCCAGCATCTCGGAAGCACAGCAAACTGAAACGTGCATCTGGCACACGCCAGCTCCAACAACAAATGACTCTAAGCGGAGAGAGCAAAAACCAGGCATGGAACGACTTCAGCTAGCTGAGAACAGCAAAGCCAGCCATTCATCCGTTTGTGACTTTTGGGCTTTGTACCTCTTCATCGCTGCTGAAGAGCAGACGGGGCCCTTTCTCCGGGGGCGGTTTGGACGCTTGCGCCTTCACAGGCAAAGACCCAAAGAGTTCCTAAAAGGCACAGAGAGGAGAAGAGTTCATTTTGCCTTGACACTCGGCAATGTGGGTTTTGTGGGAAAATGCGCATTGGAATATTTTCCAAATTAAATAGCATCAACAAAAACAGGCCAAAGCACACCATGTACGACCCTGGGCAATGTACAAGCACCCAGGTTTGCCCATGCTTCGGATCCTGCGCTTAGCCCGTCCTAACATGATGACTGGCGTCATAAGAACATAAGAGAACATAAGAGAAGCCAATGTTGAATCAGGCCAATGGCCCATCTAGTCCAACACTCTGTCACACAGCGGCCAAAACATACCAGGGGCCCTCAGGAGGTCCAGCAGTGGGGCCAGGACACCAGAAGCCCTCCCACTGCTGCCCCCTCCAGCACCAAGAATAGAGTGCATCACCTGCCCCAGACTGAGAGTTCCTATCTATATCCTGTGGCTAATAGCCACTGGTGGACTTCTGCTCCATATGTTTATCTAATTCCCTCTTGAAACTGTCCACGCTTGTAGCTGCCACCACCTCCTGTGGCAGTGAATTCCATATGTTAATCACTCTTTGGGTGAAGAAGTATTTCCTTTTATCTGTTCTAACCCGACTGCTCAGTAATTTCATGGAGTGCCCAAGAGTTCTTGTATTGTGAGAAAGGGAGAAAAGTACTTCTTTCTCAACCTGCTCAATCTCATTCATAATCTTATAAACCTCGATCATGTCACCCCTCAGCCATTGTTTCTCCAAGCTGAAGAGCCCCAAGCGTTTTAACCTTTCTTCAAAGGGAAGGTGTTCCAACCCTTTTATCATTCTAGTTGCCCTTCTCTGCACTTTTTCCCAATGCAATAATATCATTTTTGAGATGTGGTGACCAGAACTGTACACAGTATTCCAAATAAGGCCGCACCAATGATTTATACAGGAGCATGATGATACTGGCTGATTTGTTTTCAATTCCCTTCCTAATAATCCCCAGCATAGCGTTGGCCTTCTTTATTGCAGCTACACACTGTCTAGACATTTTCATTGAGTTATCCACTACGACTCCAAGATCTTTCTCTTGGTCTGTCACAACAGCTCTGACAACCAGACAGAGACTATACACAGGGTGGAAAATTTCCCAATGAAAAATACTGCATAGAAGAATCTTCTGGGAAATTTTCTGTCCCACATCACTGACAAAGCAATGACAAATACTAGCTTCTTTGTCACCCCCACACACACAAACGCACACCCAAGTTGAATGACACAGGAGGCAACCGTAGAAGCAAGATGAACTCAGTTTGAGGCCGGTGGCACCTTTAAGACCAACCAAATTTTATTCAAGGTATCAGCTTTTGTGTGCACGGCACACTTCTTCAGATACAGCACTTGCACACAGAAGCTTATTACCCTGAATTAAAGTGTGGTTGGTCTTAAAGGTGCCGCTGGACTCAGACTTTGTTCTGCTCTATATTGCTCTGCCTTTAAAGAAGGATCACAAACTCCAAAAGGCAGCAGCTGGGGGACAGATGAGAGACCCCTGGAACAAACACATTCAACCAGCTTCATATCGAAAGCGCTGGCACCCGGCTTGCTTCCAGGTCCAACTCAGCATGCATGTTTTTGACCTTCTAAGAACATAAGAGAAGCCAATGTTGAATCAGGCCGGTGGCCCATCCAGTCCAACACTCTGCCACACAGTGGCCAAAAACACCAGGTGCCATCAGGAGGTCCACTAGTGGGGCCCAGACACTGGAAGCCCTCCCATTGTTGACCCCCCCAAGCACCAAGAATACAGAGCCTCAATTGCCCCAGAGTCCCTATCTATACCTTGTGGCGAATAGCCACTGATGGACCTCTGCTCCAGATGTTTATCTAATTTCCTCTTGAAACTGTCCATGCTTGCAGCTGCCACGACCTCCTGTGGCAGTGAATTCCATATGTTAATCACTCTTTGGGTGAAGAAGTATTTCCTTTTATCTGTTCTAACCCGACTGCTCAGCAATTTCATAGAGTGCCCACGAGTTCTTGTATTGTGAGAAAGGGAGAAAAGTACTTCTTTCTCAACCTCTTGAAGCCGTCAGTGCTTGTAGCTGCCACCACCTCCTGTGGCAGTGAGTTCCATGTGTTAATCACTTGGGAGCTTTAAGTGTACCAAACTGGGTCCGAAGTACCTGAAGGACCACCCCCAGCCACATCGACTTCCTTGAGTCCTCAGATCGCGCCAGGGGGCCCAGCTGCGGAAACCTATCCTGGCACAAGTATGGCTAGCAAACAGTCAAGGGAGAACATTCTTGAGGCATGCTTGTCTGCAGACTCTGGGCTTCCCTGCCTCGGGGGGGGGGGATTTGTCATCACCAGCCTTCAGACGTCTGTTGGAAACAAATATTTTTCGAAGGCTTTTATATCTATCTTTTATTTGAAGACATAAAGTTGCCTTGTACTCAATCAGACCCTTAGTCTGTCAAGGCCAATATTGTCTACTCAGACTGGTGGTGGCTCTCCAAGGTCTCAGGCAGAGGTCTTACACCTTTTAACAGGAGATGCCTAGGACTGGACCTGGGACCGCCTGCATGACAAGCAGCTGCTCTGCCACTGAGCCGTGCCCCCTCCCCTCCTGGCTGATCCAGTTCTGGTGACGCTGCCCAAGGTTTTTACCCTTGGAGAAATTCTTTCTGACGAAAAGTCTCCTGGAGGTGAGGAGGCCAGTCGGCAGACCTGGCACTCAGTCCATCCAAGTGAGCCAAAGTTCTCCCACCGCTCTGGCCTGGCAAGTCAACGGGGCCCCACAGAAGCTCCCAGCGAAGGGGGGGAGGACACGGCTCAGCCACAAACCACTTTCCTTTGCAACTCTTCAAGGGGGCACGCAAACGCTTGCATGGAAGGGAAACCCCCCCTCTTACGGTATACCCCCCCACCCACCCCCAAAAAAAGTGCTGCCGGACTCAGATTCTAGAGCTGGCTGCTTTTGGGCATCCCTCACCTCTTCATCTTCATCCTCGAACAGAGAGAGCGGCGCTTTGGTTGTGCCTTTGCTGGGTAGGCCCGAGCTTCTTGAAGACTGGCTGGAAGAAAACAGGTCCTGCAGCATGCAAAGAAATCTGTTACTATATGTTGTCAAAGGCTTTCATGGCCGGAGTTCATTAGCTGCTGTAGATTTTCCAGGTTTTCTGGCAGTGGTCTCGGCATTGTAGGACCTGATGTTTTGCCCATAACTGTGACTGGCATCCTCAGAGGTATAACACAGAAAGATGGAGTACTCTCTGTGTCAAGGTGAGAAGAAAAATGGTGGGCAGGTAATTTATATCTACTCCGGAAGGTGGGGCAGGGCTGAGGCATTATCTTGTAGGTGTTCCCCAGGCTATGGACATGCTAACGGGGGAGCTTTCCTGAGGAGGTTCTTTTGTCTATGGATTGTTTCCTGAGGAGGAAAAGAATCTCCTCAGGAAACAATCCATAGACAAAAGAACCTCCACAGGAAAGCTCCTCCATTAGCATGTTCATAGCCTGGGAAAAGAACCTCCTCAGGAAACAGGAAACCTCCTCAAGAAACAATCCATAGCCTGGCGAAATCCTACAAGATAATGACTCAGCCCTACTCCACCTTCCGGAGCAGATATAAATTACCTGCCCACCATTTTTCTTCTCACCTTGACACAGAGAGTACTCCATCTTTCTCTGCTATACCTCTGAGAATGCCAGTCACAGTTATGGGCGAAACGTCAGGTCCTACAATGCCAAGACCATGACCGCACAACCTGGAAAATCTACAGCAACTAATAAAAATCTGTTACTAATTTCCAAGGAGCACTTCCCCTTATTTAGGAGACTATTCATTCATTCACTCATTCAATTAATACTCCACCCTCCCCACCGAGGACAAATTGCTGGAGGCTTGGGGGGGCGGGGGATTGACAAATCCAATAATATCAGGCCAATCAAGTCCTGTCACAATAAAAAGTTGACTTTCAATAACCAAACAACCCTTTTAGGACTTTAAAACGTTCAGGCACAGACTCAGTCATGGCTGCTGACTAAAAAACTGAGCAGCTTAATTGTACACGGGACTTGACGGCGAAGGCAGTCTGGCAGAGACAACTGGTCACAAACTCACTTCAGAATCCTCCTCATCGGAGAACAGGCTTTTGTGGTCTTTGGGAATAGTCGGCGTTGACGGCTTAAAGCTCTGAGCAGAAGGCAGCTGACTCTGAAAGGCAAGTGAAGGAGAAATTAGAGGCCCACTGCTAAGGCAAGACATGCGGGGCAGGCTCTTGTGGAGTTACTATCGCCCTCTGCAAAGCCCCTTTTTGCCAAACAAAGGCGGTAGTGAAAGGCCAAGACTAACACTACCCATGACTCGTGGGTTCTGCATCTAACAGGAGACTGCAATGTGAGGGGTAAAGAGAGGTTCCGGTGAGTAGCCCCGTTGGACTGAAGCAACAGAACAAAGTCGGAGTCCAGTCGGGCCCCTTTAAGACCAACAAGGGCTTCATTCTGGGTGTGAGCTCCCGTGTGCAAAGGCTGGATCAGATCAGTGGTTCATCTAACACAACATCCTGTTTCCCACATACGGTTGCCAGCTCTGGGTTGGAAAATTCCTGGAGATTTGTGGGTGAAGCCTGGGGGCGGGTGCAGGGTTTGGGGGGGGGGGCAGGATGGTATAAATTGCCCTGAAACACAAGGAAAGGCAGGGTATAAATATTCTAGTGACAGTAATAAAATAAATATAGAAAGCAGCCATTTTCTCCAGGGGAACCAACGTTGGACGTCTGGAGCTCTCCAAGCCCCACGTGGAGGCTGGCATCTCCATATTCCCAAAGGAACCAGCAAGTTGCCCTGCAGGGCCAATGGACAGGATATAAAGGCCGATCTCTTCCTGATGTTACCTCCCAGATCTGGTATTCAGAGGTGGGCTGCCCCTGACTATGGAGGCTCCCTTTAGTCGCCACCGCTAACAATGTTGCATGAATCTCTATAATCCCCTTTTAAAACCATCTCTTCCAGTGGCCATCACTATCTCCACTAGAAGAAGAAGAGAAGAAGAGATTGGATTTATACCCGGCCCTTCAATACCCAAGGGAGTCTCAGAGCGGCTTACAAACTCCTTTCCCTCCCCACAACGGACATCCAGTGAGGTAGGCGGGGCTGAGAGAGCTTGGACAGAAACTGCTCTTTTTTCAAGAACAGCTGTGCCAGAGCTTGTGACTGATCCAAGGTCGCATCAGCAGGTGCAAGCGAAGGAGTGAGGAATCAAAGCCGGTTCTCCCAGATTAGAGTCTGTGCACTTAACCATGACACCAAACTGGCTCTAGAAGTGAATGCCACAATTACTTTCTGGCCTGCATCTAACGCTCATCGACTCCGTTGAGTGCAATGTTCCCTCTAAGCTGAGTTAGTGTGAGCTAGCTCACAGTTTTTTGGCCTCCACGTTGTTTTCGAAGGACCACACTGAAAAGACGTTTGAAAATACCTGGGCAAGATTTTATAAATGGTACGAGAACTATATTCTTAACAAGACAAGACGAGGTTAATAAGCGTTGATTCTTCTACAAATGGTTGCAAAAGAATTTATAAAAATTTGTTTCTTTTGTAAGGTTGAAGCCTAAAGTGACATACTAATGGCATCAAAAGTTACTCTTATCTATAATGCACCCCCGTTTTATGTGTTTTATGCATGTTTGCTTTCTCTGTGTGTTATAGGAAATAAAGAAAAATTAACAGTAAATAAAAAAGTCAATAATAATTTTTACCTGAAATAGCCAATGCTCCCACTAAGCTGTGGAGTCTTTTGAGCAAAAATTCCACTTTGTGAGCTACAGGCATTAAAGTTGGAGGCAAGCAATTTGGCTACTGCATTAAATTAGTTTGCTCTGGAGCCCCCCTTCCTGAGCTAAGACAAAAATGAGTGAGCCGGAGGCTAAAAAACTGTGAGCTAGCTCACACTAACTCAGCTTAGAGGGAACGCTGCTAATAACAGGTAGACTGCCAAAAAAGACAAAGAAGTAGGTTCTACATCAAATCAAGCCTGAAGCCCCCCCAAAACCTGAAATGACCAAACTGCAGCTATCGTACTTTGGTCACATCACGAGTAGACAATCATGCCCTGAAAAAGACAATCATGCCCGGAAAACTGGAAGGCAGCAGGGGAAGAGGAAGACCCGACACGAGATGGATCGACTTAACAGCAGAAGCCACCAAGGCCCTCCGTTTGCATGACCTGGGAGTGGCTGCTAGCGACGGGACATTTCAGAGAACACGAATTCAGAGGGTCGGCATAGGTCAGAAGGGACTTGGCAACACTTAAACAACACACTCACAATTACAATAAGTGTTCTATTTGGGCCTCAATTAGTGTGATTATAAGTAGCTTCCTAGACATTCTGGAGGGACCCGTAGCCCCTTGGAGACTAACGCGATGGTCAGGGCACACGCATTTGGGTCCCTCTATCAGCTCTGCCTCTCAAAAGCTCCTACCCCGACTACTGTGTTCGTCTCTAAAGGTGCTGCTGGACTTGAATCTACCTGCTCTAATGCAGACCAGCACGGCCGCCCTCTGGAACTATTTCGATTTCCTGGTTTTTGTGAAGTTCCCTCTTCTGATATCAAATGTGACTGTTTTGAACTTCTGGGGTCTCGTTCCCCTGGGCATGAAGGCTGAACTCCACCGTGCCGTGATCCATGAGGCCAGGCCTTCCAAATCTGTCCCACTCACCACCAACTGCTCCAGACAGCAGCAGCCCGCCCCCCCGCCGCCAAGGCACCCCACGCATTGCCGAAGCTTCCCAGCTTCCCTCCAGTATTTGGAAGCCCAGCCTGACAGCCGCCGCCTCCCACCCACTCAGCGTCATCCAGCACAGGTACTGAGGCTGGATGCTCCGCCTCTTTGTGTCCACCCGAATCAGAAGTTAAACAGGGATCGAGTGGCCCCTGCAAGTTCGTTCCGGCATAAGCTTTTGGGAGTCAGGGCTGACTTCACGACATGCATTAAGGGTAAGAAGTCATTTCTCTGCGACAAACCGAGAGGTGTCTTTTGAAAGATCTTGAGACACACCCTTGCAAGATGGGGCAAACTGGAATGCCAAAGCAGAAACCAGCTTCATCAAAGCAGGAGGCTGAGGGCCTTCTCTGTTCTAAAGGAGGGAATTACCTTGTCTCTTGGTACAGATCCTTTACTTCCTTCGGCTTCTTTAGGGGCATCCTTTGCCGCCCTGGCAGCGTCCAGCTTTGCCTTGAACAGGTCCTCTTCGATGTCACCAAAGAGGTCAGGAGCAGATTTGGCTGTTTCAGGGGGAAGGCACAGAGGTTCGCTTGAGGACCAAGGCAGCAGCCACGCAAGTCGGGGGGGGGGGGGCAAGAGGGGAAGCCTTCAGACCTTGCTTTGGTGCTTCGTGTATTATGTTTCTACCCCTAAAAATGTAAGAATGTAAGAAGAGCCCCACTGGATCAGCGTCCCATCTCACACACTGACCAGCCAGTTCCTCTGGAAGGACAATAACAAGGCATAGAGGTTGAGCCCTGCTGGATCGGAACAATAGTCCATCTAGTCCAGGATCACGTCTCACACAGAGGACAACCAGTTCCTCTGGAGGTACAACAAACAGGGCAGAGAGGGCAAGGACTTCTCCTGATAAGAAGAACGTTGCTGGATCAGATCAATGGTCCATTGAGTCCAGCATCCTGTCTCACGTGGAGGCCAACCACTTCCCCTGGAGGTCCAGCAACAGGACACAGAAGCTGAGGCCTTTATAAGAACATCAGAAGAGCCCAGCTGGATCAGACCAAGGGTCCACCTAATCCACTATCCTATCTCACAGAGAGGATAACCAGTTCCTCTGGAGGGCGAACAACAGGGCACAGAGGCCAAGGCCTTCCCGATGTTGCCTCCTGGCTCTGGGATTCAGGGGACTAGTGCCTCGGAATGTGGAGGTTTCCGCCAGCCACCATGGCTAGTGGCCACTGATAGACCTATCCTCCATGAATCTATCTAATCCCCATTTGAAGCTATCTATTCCTGTGGCCATCACTCCTTCCTTTGGCAGCAAATTCCACATTTTGATCACTCTTTGTGTAAAGGAGTACCTACTTTGCAAGGCTGTAAAAGATACATTTAGAAGATATATTTAGAAAAACTTATGATCCTTTGAAAGTTAAGAAGGAGGTCGCTCCTAGACAAGCGTACACGGTCATATATCCGGATTTGCAGCCAGGTGACCCTGCCCCAGTTTCTCCTCCAGACCAAGGAAACTCTCACCTGCTACATTTCTTCAGGTGGGCAGCCGTGTTGGTTTGAAGCTGCAGATCAACGTTTGAGTCCGGCGGCGTCTTTAAGACCAGCATGCACACAAAATGCCCAGAATAAAACTTTGTTGGTCTTAAAAGTGCCACTGGACCCAGCAAAGCAGTTCCAAAAAGCAGCAGTCTAACAGCAAACGGGGCAACTGGGGGCTACAGCAGGTTACACGCCTACTGCCGCTTTCCTCTCTCCCCCCAGCGCTCTGGCGCCAAGCTAGGTGGAGCCACACGGGACCAGAAAAGGAGACTTCTCCAAAAGAAGAGGGGGAGGGCAAAGGATGAAGACCGGAGCAGCTTACTTGAAACAGGGTCACTCCTTCTGACCTGGAAGTCATCGTCATCAAACAGGCTGACCCCGGGTTGCTGTTTGGGGGGTTTCCCTGCGACTGGTTCCATCATCTTCTTCTCTCCTTTCTCTGGGAGAAGCGAGGAGGGGCTGAAGACATCGGTCCCACCTGCAAAGAAAGAGGAACGCAGACTCCCAACTTTGCACTGGTGCGCCTACAGCTGACCATAAGACCTGGATTTCATGATCAGTACCAATCAGCAAGCCCAGAACGACCAATTGCCTTGCCTTGGTGAATCCCAGGGTAACTGCCGGAAGTCTGCTGCTTATCCATTTCCCTCCCATCCCTTAGAGCAGGGGTGGGTCGAACTCATTTGTTACGAGGGCCGGATCTGACATAAATGAGATCTTGTTGGGCCGGGCCATGTGTGTCATAAAATGTAATGCCCGGTAGCGGAGATACAAACTTTATAAAGGACACAAACACACAAAAAAAGTTTTTACTGTTTCACTCTTGAATATGCTGTTCAAGGGTGTAGCTGTCAGCTGCAAACCTACTTTTGATGTATTGGCATTCACCACAGAAATCTCCTGCTCAGAGTTCTGAGTCTAGGACCCAGGTTAGAACATGCAATGGCTGAGTGATTAAGAGAGTCTGATGAAGCAAGCTATGATGCAGCAGCAGCAGCAGAACTGAGAGCAGGAGACAGCCAGTTCCACCGCGGGCCTGATGGAAGCTCTCCGGGGGCCTCATCCAGCCCCCGGGCCGCATGTTTGACTTCCCTGCCTTAGAGTCATGTACTTGACCACCAATTTCCTTGTCAAGGGCCCAAATACACGGGTCTTAAACAGGGCCACCTTCTGAGGGGGGCTGTAATAATAATTAAGTGTTGTCAAGACACAACCGACTTATGGCGCCCCCTCGTGGGGCTTTCCAGGCCAAGGGCATTTAGAGGTGGTTTGCCATTTATCTGTCTCTGTGTACAACCTTAAGGGCCACGGTGGCTCAGAGGTTAAAGCGCTGAGCTGCACACCAGGATTTACGCGATAGTCAAATACAGACTCACTCACAACTTTAATGCCACTAGCTTTTTGCTCACAAGGAAGAATTTTTGCTCACAACACGCTGGAGCTTAGAGGGAACATTGGTCCAAGCCCCAACTAGGGGTCGTCAGAAGTCACCGTGACTTCTGTCACGCGTGCGCAGGCACACACACACAAAATACAAAAGAAAAATAGAAACAGCAGCAGCAAACTTAGTCAACACTTGGACTGCCGGCTCTGGCTGGGGAAACTCTTGGGAGACTTGGGGGAGGGGGCCGGTGGAGCTTGGGGCACGCAGGGTTCGGAGACAGAAGGGACCCCAGTGGGGTATCGTGCCACATGGCCCGCCCACCTAAGCAGCCGTTTTCTCCAGGGGAACCAATCTCCCTCATTCGAAGCTGTAATTCTGGGAGCCTGCTCCCAATATAAACAGTTACAATGGAACCAGAAGTAAGTTTTGGAACCAGGAGAAAGTTTTCTAAAAATTAAATAAGTATAAGTTTAAAATAACTATTTGCCATTCCCCTTCATGTGGATTTTCACTGACCACGGTTTATTCCAGGACACTATGAAGGAAATGAAGAAATTGCAGTACTGAGCTGGATTAAGCAGCTGACCACCCCCTTACAATATAGGGTTACTCCTGAGGAAGACTGCAGAGTTGAAATGAGTTTTATAACCAGGTGCTCCCTGAGAACATTGGACATTTTTACAACGTTGTATAATTGAGAATGTTGGACAATCTTTTGTAATCTTATAAAGTTCTAAAAAGCAATATAAACCTTACCAACGTTATTCATATCGCAGGGTTTGCTTGTGTGTTGTCTCACCTGGAGACCGGCAGCCCCAGCAGATATGAAAGAACTTTACCTAAGAAGCTTCTCTCGCTACAGAGAACCTCGAGGGGACGGTTTCGGTGTGCTACCCATTACAGCAGGACCGCCATTCACACCAAAGTGGTTTGTGACCTCGACTGAGCACCAGGCCTCCGTCTCTGGCCTTTGGCGGGGGGATCCCATTCCCTAAGCCCTGCAAGGCACTGCTCCCGAGAGCCAGAGCCCGAGCACCCATCCTTGGCCTAGTTTCTCCTCATCTCCCGGCTTTCCTGAAGCCTCTGTCCCTGCCCCCAGGTAGGCCGGCTTGCTAGTCTCTCTCCTCAGTGCGGCACACGGAGTCCACGCCAAAGTAAACACAGGGTGTGTAACTGTAACTGCCATTATGCGGCTGGTTGTCTGTGCATCATGCAACCCACCCGCCCACCTCCCTGGCAGCGGGGGCCTTTAACACGCTGTCTAGACAGATTGTGAGAGAAGAAGAAGAGATTGGATTCATACCCTTCACTACAGAAAGGAGCCTCAGAGCGGTTTACAATCCCCTTTCCTTCCCCTCCCCACAACAGACACCTTGAGAGCAGTGTTCCCTCTAAGCTGAGTGTGAGCTAGCTCACTGTTTTTTAGCCTCCGGCTCACACATTTTTGTCTCCGCTCAGGAAGGATGGCTCCAGAGCAAATGAATTTATGCAGCAGCCAAATCGCTCGCTCACAACTTTAATGCCAGGAGCTCCCAAAGTAGAATTTTTGCTCACAAGACTCCACAGCTTAGAGGGAGCATTGCTTGTGAGGCAGGTGGGCCTGAGAGGATTCTCTCAAGAACTGTCCTTGAGAGAACAGCTCTGAAAGAACTTGTGACTGACCCAAGGTCACACCAGCAGATGCAAGTGGAGGGGTGGGGAATCAAACCCGGTTCTCCCAGATTAGAGTCTGCGCTCCTAACCAGTACACCAAACTGGAGGGCGGAAAGGGATGGGCCAGTGCTCCGTCCTTGTGGCCCCTTCTGATATGGCCAGGGTCGCACCAACCACCACTTTGGGGTCAGGAAGGAATTCTCCTCCAGGCCAGATTGACCCAGGGATCCTAAGAGGGGTTTTTTGCCTTCTTCTGAGCATTGGTCACTGGGGGAGGGGGAGGGAGCTGTGAATGTCCCATGTTGTGCAGTGGGCTGGACTAGATTGATTGATTGATTTGGCTTACATTCCGCCCTATCCCAACATGGGCCCAGGGCAGCTCACAGCAATTAGAATATAAATAAAGTAGCAACAACATACCTAAAACCAAGTTAAAACAGTCAAACAATCAAGTAAAATGGCAGCAAAGGTCCAGAACAGTCCACAGGGCCTCCTGCAAGATGATTAGTCTGACAATGTCTTTCTGCAAGCAGGGGAGGCCAAGATGGACTGAACGCCCGCCCTCTCAGCCAAAGGCCTGGTGGAACAGCTCCGTCTCACGTGCCCTGTGGGATTGTAACAAGTCCTGCAAGGCCCTGGTCTCACACGGGAGCCTGGTCCACCAGGCCAGGGCCAGGGCAGAGAAAGCCCTGGCCCTGGCTGAGGCTAAGCAGACGTCTTTCGGGCCAGGGACTACCAGTTGTCCCTTGGGATCCCCTTCCAGCTCTCTGTTTTTAGGCAGTGGCATAACCAGGGTAGGTTAATGGAGGACCTGAGAGGGAAGGCACAACCCCTTTGCTCGTGGGCCCACAAAGTCTTAGTTGGAACTGAAGGGGTTTCAGTGTCTCCTGTGCCTAAAGTCTGACTCTAGGAGTTTCTGAACAGAGACTCCACGCAGGCACAAAGCCCACTGGGGTGAATGCATAGAAGATACCTCTACTGGGTATCCGATGAAGGGAGCTTTGAGTCGCAAAAGCCTGTGCCCGGAAGTTCTCCTTGGTCTCTAACGTTGTACTGGAGTTAAATCCAGCTCTTCCACTGCAAACCGACATGGCCAACCCCTGAAACTATCTTCATGCAAGGGGGAAAAGGGTTGCCAACTCCCAACTGGAACAGACATTCTGAGGCACGCCGACACAGATAATAAATCCCTCTGACTAAACACATCACATGAGTATTAGCATAGGTCTGTTGGCAATATGATGTTACTCTTTTACTTCATTTCAATTATTTATGTAGGTCCTTTATTCCAATATCTGGGGCCTTTTCAGGGAAAGTCAAACCTGTTTCAACTGAGCAAGACATGAAGAAAACACTTCCTGCTGCCTCTAGTATCACTTTCAACTGCTCTTCTAAGCGCTCTGTCTAAAAGACGGGGTTTGCCCTTTTCAGTCCATGGAAAGGAGGCGTAATGAAGCCCCCCCCTTCCCACACGACCTTCTAGCAGAATCAAAGCCGTGGCAAGTACATGTCCCTTTGCCACTGCAACATCTTTTTCTCTCTTTTTTTGGTAGTTTGTCTGTGTGCGTGCACGTGCGCCTGGAAGTCCTGGTTGACTTCTGCCGACCCCTAGTGGAGCTTGGACGTTTCAGAGAAGTGGCTTGCTATTACCCGCCTCTGCGTCCCAGCCCTGGTATTCCTTGGAGGTCTCCCATCCAAGTGCTTGCCAGGGTCGGCCCGGCTTAGCTTCCGAGATCTGTCTGCTCCTGAGACATTTAGAGAGCCAGGTTACGCAGACCACTGCCAAAAGCGGTGTGGCTCCAGCTTCCAGGAAATGAGATGCTGGCCTGAGAAAGACCTCCACCATGGGCTCTCTCTCCCCATGGCCCTAGTTCTCCGACATTACAGGGCAGTTCAGGAGAAGCATACGACGCAGTAGCTGCGAGGCCGCTGGAGGCAAGAAGACTGCCTTAAATGCATGGATATCGCCCCAAGAAGGCCCCTGAACTCCATCAGAGCCACTCAAAATCAAGCACAAGAGTCCTAAATTCAGTGGTATCAGCCGCTGCAAGTGACATCATCTTGTTAGCAACAACAGTCCCCCCGCTTAAGGAAACCAGCTTCTGTCACATTGATCAGGCACCTTCTTGACCCAGAACTCTGTTCTAATAAGTGTTAATTTAGGAAGGGGCCACAGTGGCTGAGAGGCTAATAATGCTGAGCTGCAGACTAGAAGGTCTGTAGTTTGACAGTTCGAGACCCTAGTGCCACGTGACAGAGTGAGCTCCCGTCTCTGGCCCCAGCTCCTGCCAACCTAGCAGTTCGAGAGAAAGAAATTGCAAGTAGATAAATAGATGCCACTTTGGTGGGAAGGTAACAGCATTCCATGCGCCTCGGTATTTAGTCATGCCAACCACATGACCGCGGAAACGTCTTCGGACAGCGCTGGCTCTTCGGCTTGAAAACAGAGATGAGCACCGCCCCCTAGAGTCAGATTCGACTGGCTTTTGAGAAAGGGAAACCTTTACCTGTACATTTATGATTTAGGAAAGGATGAAGGTAACTTCAGGCCAGAGACAGCCCCAAACTGCTGGACAATAACTCAGCTACGAGTCTAACGAATAAATCCCGCAGTGTGCCATTTAATAAAGTGAGCTTGGGGGTCCACATATGGACAGACCAACAAAATCCTACACAAAGAGATCGTGCTAAATCACAGTGCGTGCTAACTGCAGTTTAGAACCCAAGCCCTGCTTTGAGTTTTTAAAAATGGACGTTTATCAGAGAGGTTCAATCATGACATGGATGCCTGTTCTACGGCACGCTCTCCATGAATGGAGAGGAACAAGGAGGCAACGGCCTACCCAAAGATGGCGTGCCCCTGTCCAGACCAGGCGACAAAACCCACTGCAGGAGGCAGCAAATAGCTTAAAAACCCCTATTTTAAGCCACCTGTGCCTTCTGAGGACGGGGATTTCGCCCTAGGTGAGGCCCACTAGGTTAAGCATACCTGGAAGGAGAAACACTGCACCAGCGGGAACTTTCCTCACGGCTTTTGACGACGGTTCTAAAAATCATAACATAAATTAAGCCAATGGAGCACACGGAACGTTTATTTCACACAGCTGAACATGCATGAAGCTGCCTTCTACTCAACCAGACCACGGGTCCCTCAGAGTCAGTCTTCTCTACTCAGACCGGCAGCGGATCTCTCCAGGGTCTCAGGCAGAGGTCTTTCACATCACCTACTGCCTGGTCCTTTTAACTGGAGATGTCGGGGATTGAACTTGGGACCTTCTGCAGGCCAAGCAGATGCTTTGCCAGTGGGCTACAGTTCAACCAGCTATCAACCAGAATGTATTTCCTACTATAATGTTAAAAATGGAACATTGTGCAGGTGTAAGAACATAAGAACATAAGAGAAGCCAATGTTGAATCAGGCCAATGGCCCATCTAGTCCAACACTCTGTCACACAGTGGCCAAAAATACCAGGTGCCATCAGGAGGTCCACCAGTGGGGCCAGGACACTAGAAGCCCTCCCACTGCTGCCCACCCCCCAGCACCAAGAATAGAGGGCATCACCTGCCCCAGGCTGAGAGTTCCTATCTATACCTTGTGGCTAATAGCCACTGATGGACTTCTGCTCCATATGTTCATCTAATTGCCTCTTGAAACTGCCCATGCTTGTAGCTGCCACCACCTCCTGTGGCAGTGAATTCCATGTGTTAATCACTCTTTGGATGAAGAAGTACTTCCTTTTATCCGTTCTAACCCGACCGCTCAGCAATTTCATGGAGTGCCCAGGAGTTCTTGTATTGTGAGAAAGGGAGAAAAGTACCTCTTTCTCAACCTGCTCTATCCCATGCATAATCTTATAAACCTCGATCAAGGTGTCTTGATGATCAAGTCGGGGGGAGGGGCTCATGGTCGCTGCCTCTCCCCAACTCAATGAGTCAATGCACGGACGGGTCATCTGCACAGAGCTACGCAGTGTCCAACTGCTGGTCTATCATGGTCAGTATGGCCTCCTCTGGCTGGCAATGGCTCCCCAAGGTCGCATCACCTACAAGCCGATCCTTTTACAGGAGCTGTTGCTGGGGAACTGAGCCTGGGGTTTTCTGCAACCAACGCAGGTAAATAGAATGTATAAAATAAGCAAATAAATGTTCAACCAATGAGGCACGGACCCATCCCAAATGAAAAGGAGGGGAAATGGCTTTGTAAACTGGATGAAACAAAAGATCTACTAAAAATGTTGCAAGTGACAAAAGGCAATTTAACCTGCTAAAAGGGTTAAACACAGGCAGGCTGATGCAGCTAGGAAGATTCCAACGAAGCTGATGGGCAGTAGGTTCAGGATGGGGAAAAGGAAATACTACTTTACACAGAGTGTGATGAAAAAGTGGGATTTGCTGCTAGAGGATGTCGTGGTGGCCACAGGAATAAACAGCTTTAAAAGGGGATTATTTGTGGAGGAGAGGTCTATCAGTGTCTACTAGCCATGGTGACTGATGGGAACCTCTATGCCCAGAGGCAGTCAACTTCTGAATACTGGTGCCAGGAGACAACATCAGGGGAAGGCCTCGGCCACAATTCCCTGTTGCTGGCTGTCCAGAGGAACAGGCTGGCCATCCTGTGAGACAGGATGCTGGACTGGATGGACCACTGGTCTGATCCAGCAGGGCTCTGCTGATGTTCTTAAGATATAAGACCTGCACTAAGCAGGCATCTGGGCAAGTATTGCTCACTGGCTCCGCGACAGCAGATGCAAAGCACACCCAAGCGCGTTTAAGAGCGGCTGCAGAGGAACCGTGCTACGTGGCTTTCCAACCCCTGTGCCCGGCCTTCCCAAACGGCCTCCACCAGGCACGCAAAACTTTCCCGCTCCTGTATGGACCTCCAACTCCGCGGTTCTAAAAATTCTCACCATCATTTATGGGGACTCGTTCATCTTTCTCTGCCACGTCCCCCCCTCTCGGCAATTCAGCGAAGAGGTCGCTCTGGTGAGGAAGAGAAAAGACATTGTTGTAGGTGAGAGCCAGCCGTTAATGGCGTCTGCTGGGATCAAGTGCTGAGATACTGAGAATGGTACAAATCAGCATGTGGTTAATTAATGTATTCATTTGCAACATTTGTTATCCGGCCTTTCTGCCCTCACAAAGGGCCACCAAGGCAGTTAACAATTTAAAACATACCCGGGGGGGGGGAATCACATTTGAAAACCATTTTATTTATTTATTTATTTATTATATTTCCATCCCGCCCTCCCCGCAAGACAGGCTCATGGCGGCTTACATTTATCGGCAACATCTGCCAGTCCACAATAAAACTCAATAAAAACAGTTAAAACAACCAAACAATGGGCAATTCATACTCTAAAATGCTCGCAGTAATGATTGTCCTTCAGTGAATTAAGATGGCGTATTGTCAGATGTGGTTCTAGATCCCGATTCAGCGGCAACCCGGCCTCCTGTACAGGAAGGGCTCATTCTCCATACAGAGAACCTTTGTCATAGATGCTGGTAAGGACCATTGGTTGACGGTGGAATGATGGTGGGCGGCTCCTAGTTGAAGGCCTGGTGGAAGAGCTCCGTCTTGCAGGCCCTGCGGAACTGTACAAGGTCCCGCAGGGCCCGGATCTCCTCCGGGAGCTCATTCCACCAGTGAGGAGCCACCACTGAAAAGGCCCAGGCTCTATTAGGTTGTAAAAATACACAAATAAACTTTATAAAAAGAAAAAAGAAATTCTTCTGGTCAACAGGCTTGTGGGGGGGGGGGGTGTGAGGCAGCCACACAATCCCGCACCTGCCTCTGCCAAAGTCCCAAATTCAGCAACAAGCCTGAACCACAAGGGTGACAACAACACTCCCCAGCACCCCCAAGCAACCTTCAAGCGCTGCCTGAAAGTGGGGAGCCGCTCGACTGGACGGGGTGGGTGGGGCCAAAGAGATCCTGCCTGCCTCGCATGAGTGGCCTGCCGTCTTCCCCGCAGCCCAGGGGGCACAGGCAGGAGCCCAACATGCTCTGGCTAGAGGAGACGGTGGTGGCAGGCAGCGCATCACAGACTGGTGCCTTGGCCAAGGGCAGCAGGCAGGCAGAGCTCAGGGCCAAACCAGCCCTCCTCACCCCCTCATGGTGGCCAACTCCAGGCTGGGGAATTCCTGGAGATCTGGGGGAAGACCCTGGGGAGGGCCTGCGTTTGGGGAAGGACAGAACCTCAGCAGGGGGCATAATACCCTCCATCTAGGCCCTTCCCATCCACACTGGGACTGGTTTCTCCCCAGTTGCTCGCGGGCCAGATAAGAGCCCTGGGGGGAACAGTTTCAGCCCCCCCGGCCTTATGTTTTACACATCTGCCATAAACTATTATTTTTTATTGAATTTATACCCAGCCTTTCTCTCCTCTCCTCCATTTTATCCTCACAACAACCTTGTAAGTTTTGGTTAGGCTGAGGGGGTGTGACTGGCCCAAGGTCGCCCAGCGAGCCTCCATGGAACGGGTGGGGATTCGAACCTGGGACCCCAGATATTAGTCCGAAACTCTAACCACTACACCACACTGGCTCTTAAGTAGGTTAGGCTGGGAGAGTGTGAGGGGCCACGGTCACCCCATGAACTGGTGTGGCCAAGTGGGGATTCAAACTGGGTTCTCCCAGAGGTCGGTGACAGCCCTCATTTCCTGCTGCAACTCGTTTTGCAAACAGAGGAAAAAAATAGTTCAAAAATCACCATCCTATCAGTGGCATGACATCATTTCCGCGGCAAACCAGGAAGTGACACCGCATCAATCTAGGATTCAACAGAAATTCGTAGAGTCTCTGCTGTATCCTAGATCGCTGCGATGTCACTTCTGGGGTTGCCCCCGAAATGATGTCACACGATTGCTGTGACAGTGCCCCCCCCCCACGTTCCCCCGGTCTCCCGTTGGGTGCCAGCCACCAGCAGGCAACCCAAACTCCAGTGCTCTAACCATCACACAATGCCAGGTATGGGCAGCATTAATGTTCTCTTGCAACTGAGACGCAACAGTCGGCAAAATCCTCCAGAGCAGAAGAGTGCCACCTCCGTTTCAGCCAGGACTGAGGCAGGGGCCTGAAAGTCTGTTACCCACCTCTTCCTCCTCCTCAAAGAGCCCCATCCCGCCACTGAAGAGGCCTCCTGTGGAAGCGAACGGTGAGAAGTCTTCGTCCGTCAGCTTGGGGGGCCGGAAGATGTCATCGTCGTCTGAGGAGAGATCACGCGGGTGTCAGCATTCTACTGCAGGAGTCAGGAAGGGCGCCACTAAAAAGAGATTCGGTCACCTGCCCCTGACAGAAACCAAAGGCAAGGCCCACGGTAACCCTTCCCTCGCAAATCCCCTGCCCTCGGATAGTCCATAGCGGAGCAAGACAACAGAACTGTGGCTGTTCAGTTCAGAGTAACGGAGCAGAAATCGCGGCTCACCTGCCATGACACAGGGCCGGCCTCAGCGTACACCACGGTGAGGCAGCTGCCAGGGCCCAGGGGCTCTAGGCAGGGCCTACTATCGTCTCTTTCACTCTCTTGCCCGTGCTCTGCCATCATGCTCCCAGATGCCGGAGTTGCTAGTGCCACTGGGGGAAAGGAGGCTGTGAGAGTTGGCGGTGGGAGGGCTCACAAGCGGGCAGGGAATGGCACACAGGCAAGAGAGCTGACCAAGAGAAACTTTTCTCCCTCTCCTTGAATACTAAGAACTCGAGGGCATCCAGTGAAGCTTATGGGCAGTAGGTTCAGGATGGACAAAAGGAAATACTACTTTACACAGAGAATGTTTAAAATGTGGAATTCGCTGCCAGAGGATGTGGTGATGGCCACAGGAATAGACATCTATAAAAGGGGATTAAATAGATTCATGGAGGATAAATCTATCAGTGGCTACTAGTCATGGTGGCTAAAGGGAACCTCCACATTCAGAGACACTAATCCTCTGAATCCCAGTGCCAGGAGGCAACCACAGGGGAAGGCCTCGGCCTCTGTGCCCTGTTGTTGGCCCTCCAGAGGAACTGACTGGTCACTGTGTGAGACAGGAGACTGGACTAGATGGACCACTGGACTGATCCAGCAGGGATGTTCTGATGTTCTTATGAAGGTCTCAGCCTCTGTGCCCGGTCGTTGGCCCTTCAGAGGAACTGATGGGCCACTGTGTGAGACAGGATGCTGGACCAGATGGACCACTGGTCTGATCCAGCAGGGCTGATGTTCTTATGAAGGCCTCAGTCTCTATACCCTGTTGTTGGCCCTCCAGAGGAACTGGTCGACCACTGTGTGAGACAGGAGGCTGGGCTAGATGGAGTACTGGTCTGATCCAGCAGGGCGCTTCCGATGTTCTTATGACTCACAGCCAAGAGGGAGGCGTGCAGATGGATGGGAAAGGAGCAGGGCATGAGAGAATGGCGTGGGGGGGCCAGGGGAAGGGAGGGGCGCCCTGGGAGCAGTGTTCCCTCTAAGCTGAGTTAGTGTGAGCTAGCTCACAGTTTTTTAGCCTCTGGCTCACACATTTTTGTCTTCACTCAGGGAGAACGGCTCCAGAACAAACTAATTTATGCAGTAGCCATACAGTCGCCCGCTCACAACTTGAATGCCAGGAGCTCACAAAGGAGAATCTTGGCTCACAAGACTCCACAGCTTAGAGGGAACACTGGCTGGGAACTGTCAGCCTAGGGCCCCCCAAAATCCGGAAGAGGCACAGCCACTTTTGATCCACTGGGAGTTCCTTCGCGGGCTCTCACTTTGGCAATGGGAGCCAGATGGTCCACTAACCACAAAACAGAAGTCACGTTTCCTCGGAGGAAACCACTCAAACCTAAAAAAAGGAGCAAGGGAGACTCTGACCATGATAACAGCAGCAAGCTTTGTTCAGCAGTAGAAAGGTGAAGAGGCGGAAGCTCCGAAACCGTTGAAAGATTCACCACGACAAGGGCAGGAATCTTTCAGAAGACTCGGCTCTCCTCCCTCTTATTCCCGGCCCCCAAATGCTCCCAAGAAAAACAATGCCAAAAGAGACTGACCGTCCGATGGAACGCCAGCGCCTTCCTTCTCTTTCTCCGTCTTCTTGCTTTTTATATCTGCAGATGCTGAAAGTGGAAAGTTTGATATCTGATCAGCCTCTCCTCTTGGAAAGTCCATTACCTGAGAAGGGATCTTATGCACAGCCATCGGAACAACATAGAAGGGCTACTTGGTTTTTAAAAGAGAGTTTCACGTGGGTAGCTGTGTGGGCCCGCGGAGGAAGAGCCAGGCTCAAGTTCACTAGCACCTCAGAGGCCAACAAGTCTCCCAGGGTGTAAGCTTTAAAGAGTCACATGTCCCTTCATCAGGTAGTTTCCGGTGGGTAGCCATGCTGGTGGCCAACAAGATTCCCGGGGTACAAGATATGCAGGGTCAGCGCTTCCGACCTGACAAAGGGAGCTTTGCTGATATTTTCCCCTCTCGATAGCTGATATCCTGGAAACCTCATTGGTCTTAAGGTGCTACTGGACTCAGATCCTTTTTTTTAAAGAGCACTTAAGGAGCAAATGATAAAATGGGCAATTAAAATGGACAAGGAAATACCAATGTCATTTTGGGAATTTCTATGGAAAAGTGCATTGAAAATATCTACCTGTACCAATCTTAAAGAAAACTGTTATAAAATGATGTATAGGTGGTACATGACACCAAAAAAGATAGCCAAGATAGGTAAAAATTTATCTAACAAATGTTGGAAATGTAAACATGCTGAAGGTTCCTTTTACCATATGTGGTGGACTTGTGAAAAAGCAAAAATATTCTGGACTGTGATACATACAGAGATGGAAAAAAAATTGAAATGTACTTTTAAGAAAGAGCCTGAACTGTTTCTTTTAGGTCTCAAGTTAGAAGAAATAAGTATGAGTAAAAGAACATTGATATGGTATATGGTAACGACTGCTAGAATGATTTATGCTCAAAATTGGAAAAATGAGAAGATTCCTGACTTATGGGATTGGCTGAGAAAATTGCTATTTATGGCAGAAATGGACAAATGGACAAGAAAACTTAATAACATAGATGAAGAAACCTTTTTGGCAGACTGGAGCGATTTCAGAGAATATATACAGAAGTACTGGGAAATGAAGGACAGTGTTTTCAGTTTGGGTAACTACTAATGGTGCAACAATTGTTACAGTTAATGGGTGTTTATAGTAGTTACTAATATGTGGGTGTTACCTGTAGACTTAGTATGTTAACAAGGATTTAACTGGCATTATATGATGTTTGAATGGTGGAAGCAATGCTGGGAGCCATTAGGGGGGAAGAGGAGCTTTTGAGAAAAAGGATATGAGATTTATGATGTGGACCAAGTTGTGAAACATTGTGTATCCTAATAAAAGTTGTTAAAAAAAAAAAAAAGAGCACTTTTTCCTTGTGGAGGAGGGTTCACCCCGTCAGCTGTGGCTCTCCTCCAGGCAGCCCGGAAGCACTCCCCCGGCCCACCCCACGTCAGACGACAGAGCCCTCTCCTGGGGCCCTTCCTGAGAAGCCGCTACTGCTTCGGGGCTCTTGCCGCGATCCTCAGAGAACCGCGTTCCCAGGCGTCTGTCACCAGGGGGGGTCACCTGGAGTCCAGCTACCGTTCAGCTGCTAAATCACGTTTCTTCCCACAGAAGCCGAGGGGTAACGCACACATAGACACACTCAGGCCGAAGGCCATTTACTTTGAGTGCTTGTGTTTAGGGCCGTTACTGTCTCTTTCAACAAAAACAATTTATAGAAGCATCGGGGGGGGGGGAGGATGTGATTTTTTTTCAACGTCTCTGTAGAAAACCACGTTCTTCATGCTTGCACGGATCAATCGGGAAAAGAGCCATTTCCATAATGGAGCATTTCTCCCTCTCCCGCTCTGTGATCTGATAGCAGGGACAAACAGAGCTCATAATTTCGTCTCTGGGAGTAGCTCTCCACCTTTCTTGAAATTTGCAGAAAGCTCAAGTAAAAAAAGGCCGTTTTATACTATTTTGTTATAAGCACGGTTTTTGAAGTATTTCGATATAAGGGGCCATAGGTAACACACACACACACACCCCGATGGGAAAAGGACCCATAAAGCAGCTTACACAACTGGTCCTCGTTCCTCTTATATGGCAGGTCTGCTTTGATCCGAGCTGTCAGCTGATCCGTGAAGGACGTGGGCCTTTTCTTTTTCTAAAGAAGTCATAAAGAGAGACAAAGGCACATCAAGGTGCAGTTAAAGCACTTTGGACAGGTTCAAGGAGGAGAACTTCACAATCAGTCACTCGAAAGAGCAGCTCAGTAATGGAAGGAAGAGGCCGCTGGCGGAGACCAGAAGGGGGAGCCACAGTTGCCGTCAGGCCCAGCTCTCATTGGCTTCCCAGAACCATGTGACCACCACTGTGGGAGTCATCAGCCCGTGTTCTCGTTAAGACAGCACTGATAGGAGAGAAGCCAAATGGTGGGTCTTTTCTCCACGTGTGGTAGGAATGCAGTATTATAAAAGATTATTGGAACGTGATAATGAAAGGGTAAAAGAGAGCATAGGGGGAAAGGTACATCTTTCGCCACCAATGTGTCTTTTCAACTCTAATGCTGAACAGCTACCTAAGAACTTGTGGTATCCAGTCTCATGCTTATTGTCAGCAGCTAGAATGTTAATTGCTAGGAGCTGGAAACAGCGTTACGTTGCCGAAAACAAGTCTAGCTCACCACCTAGTGGTGCACAATGCTAAAAGAGCTAGAACTTCTGGCTGTCAGACAATCTTTGGATCTCCAGGCTACACGACACAATGCCATGCGATAATCAATAAGTTTTAAAAACTTTCCATTGGTTGGCACAACAAATCAGGATCCAGCACATCTTGCTCAGTACACCTGCGGCAGCCGTAACATTTTGCTGAGGCCAGCTGCAGACGTGCTAAAATTGGGGCTGCTGGGAGCCAACCAAAAGGCACCAGAAAGCCCCCATTCCAAGGACTCTGGGAAGTGCTGCTCTATCCATCTTGGCCCGGAAGAACTGAAACAGCAACAGAACTTTGCTTTGGTTTCCTCGCATGGAGCCATCAGTCGTGCCAAGCCACCATTCCCTACCAGATAAAAGGAAGTCCTTTCAAAGAGTAATTAACACATGAAATTCACTGTTGCAGGAAGTGGTGGTGGCTAGAAGCATAGACAGCTTCAAGAGGGGATTGGATGAACATCTGGAGCAGAAGTCCATCAGTGGCTATTAGCCACAAGGTGTAGATAGGAACCCTCCGGCTGGGGCAAGTGATGCTCTGTATTCTTGGTGCTTTGGGGGCAACTGTGGGAGGGCTTCTGGAGTTCTGTCCCCACTGGTGGACCTCCTGATGGCACCTGAGTTGTGGCCACTGTGTGACACAGAGTGCTGGACTGGATGGGCCACTGGCCCCTTATGTTCTTACCAGCCTTGAGTTTTCTTCCATGTCATCTTCATCATCTTCCCCCTTTTCAGAATCACCACCAAAGAGATCATCATCATCTTCGTCGCTCATCAGCACTGTTCTCTAGGGGGAAAAGGCCGACAGTTTGTACAGGGAGACTCAAGAGGTAAGGCTGGGCTCACACTGTCTTTAACCAGAGGCAGGCCCCCTCGCTACCCAGTACCATCCTCCTCGCCCCGCCCCAGCAGTGTCCAACTTGGCTGTAAAGTCACAAAAGACAGAGTATTCTCCCCTTTCCTCATTTAAAAATGCAATGTTGATTCAGTGAACTAGGAATAATGTTATACATGACCTAAGTGCCTTGGAAAGTATATGATTACTGGCATGACCTTGAATTTTGGATGATATTTAGAAGTTACTACTAAATATCTTGGTTCCTTAGGATCATTATTTCAGGAAAATGAATCTGTATGAAATCTGAAACATGCAGCCAAATAGAGGACTGTCTACAGAAAAATGCTCAAAGAGGGTCTGGGAGATTACGACAATGGCCAAACAAGAACAGCAGAAGAGCCCTGCTGGATCAGACCAGTGAGGGTCCATCTAGTCCAGCATCCCATCTCACACAGTGGCCAAGCAGTTCCTCTGGAGGGCCTGCAACAGGGCAGAGAGGCCGAGGCCTTCTCCTGATGTTGCCTCCTGGTTTTGGGATCCAGAGGATTAAGGCCTCTGAATGCGGAGGTTCCCCTCAGTCACCATGGCTGGTAGCCATTGCTACACTTATCCTCCATCAATCTGTCTAATCCCCTTTGAAAGCTGCTTATTCCTGTGGCTCTTACTACACCCTCTGGCAGCGAATTCCACATCTTAATAACACTCTGTGTAAAGTAATCTTTTGTCCGTCCTGAACTTACTGCCCATCAGCTTCATTTGGATGCCCTCGAGTTCTAGTATTTTGGGAGAGGGAGAAAAAGTTCTCTTTGTCAACTCTCTCTACCCCCCACATGCATAATTTTATAAACCTCTATCATGCCCCCCCCTTAGTTGTCTCTTCTCTAAACTCAAAAGTCCCAGGCTCTCCAGCCTTGGGGAAGGTGCTCCAATCCCCTAATCATCCTGGTTGCCCTCCTCATTTGCATAACTCATTTGCATATGCCACACCCCCTGACGAAGGGCAGGCATGTTTAAAATGAGTTAAGGCGTATGCAAATGAGTTTAAATCCCCCCCTTCCCTGAGTCTCTCCGCAAAAGCGGAGAGGCTTAGGGAGAAAGGGGCCATGTCTGCCTGCCCCCCTTCCCCTCTCCGGCCAACCCGCCACAGCTGTACAATGTACAAAATATACGTGCAATGCCAACTTTAACCTAGGACTTATAGCAGTTTTGAACTGAATTATCTTGACGGTCAAAAGACAGAAGGAGGCAGGTTTTAAAGAAAATAAGGAGATTATTAGGTCCTCTGGGCCTGGGGAGAGACTGTGGCTCAGGGATAAGAGCCTTTGCTTGGCATGCAGAAGGCCCCAGGTTCAATCCCCAGCAACTCCATTTAGCAAACACCCATCTGTTAAAGCTGCCAGTCCAAGCAGACAATACTGCCCGTGATGGACTGATTCCGTACAAGGCCCAGAAGACCTGTGCTGAAACCCCATGCAAAGGAGATATACAGTCAAAACCCATGCCCAGTAATCCCAGGCTAAGCCTAGTTCACAGAATTGCATGGAGAAGTAGCCAGTTCTAGATAGGCTAAAACAGACGGAATATCACTCTTACCGGTTTCCGGTCATCCTCGCTTACATTTCCAAATTCTTCTTCCAATTCCTGAAAGACAAGAAGCAGCTTCCAGAAAAAGAACCTGCAGCCGGAGGTCTTAAGGAGGACAACCTTTGGCTCTGTCTTTGGCAACCGGAGACCCCCACCCAGATGGAGTCCACACCCTCCAAACTTCCATAGCCTCCCCAGAGACTCTACGGGGGACAGGGGACGGGGACGTAAGCAAGAACCAATGAGTAAAGCCGCTCCTTACCTCTTCGTCTTTCCCTTCGCTGTCAACCATGCTCCCACGGTCGCTATCTACCGAACCTTTTGATTCAAAATGGAAAGGGGAGGCAGGGAAAGATCCATTCAAACAAGCCTTATGCATGTTTACTACGCAAACTCTACAAGCGTCCAGAGGCTGTCTTTAGCGTGGTGTGCCAAGTGCCCCTTTCCCAAACCACAGTTACACACAGGCACGACAAACGTTTTTGTTGCTAGAAATTCTATGTCCACGGTATTTTGACAGACGTTCCAGCAACTGTACAGCTCCCAGCACCCAGGGAATGGATCGCTCCCGTGCTTGTTGTCGTTTAAGCACAAACTCCACACACGGCATATACAGTAGTATGTTGTTTCCCATGTGCAAGACTGAAGCGATGAGAAAATTAAAGCATTTTCAGTGGGAAAAAGGTTACGTTAAGCAGTGGCGTGGGCTTCCGTACAAAGTCCTGGAGTCTTCAGTTCAGTCCCTATCTGTGCTCCCTCTAAGCTGTGGGGTCTTGTGAGCAGAAATTCTACTTTGTGAGCTACTGGCATTAAAGTTGTGAGCCAGCGATTGGGCTGCTGCATCAGTTAGTTTGCTCTAGAGCCATCCTTCCTGAGCCGAGACCAAAAATCTGTGAGCTGGAGGCTAAAGAACTGTGAGCAAGCTCACACGAACTCAGCTTAGAGGGAACACTGGTCCCTATATGAGCCTCTATGGAGCAGAGCGGTTTTCTGTTGCCCCAGAAGGTCGGACCAGAACCCACGGATTGAAATTAAATCAAAAGAGTTTTCAGCTAAACATCAGGAAGAACTTCCTGAGAGTTTTCTTAACTATAGACTTTGGTTTTCCATTTTTCAACTTGTCCCTGCCACCAATGAAAAAGCTAAGGTGCACATGCTAAGGTAGCACGGGAGACAGAAGTTTGCCATGCTCTCTGACTTCAACACTGGGTAAATCAGCAGTTTTGTTTGCAGTACACAAACAGCATTTATATTTTTAAATTTCATAACTATGAAAAACAGTACAGTTATAAATGATGCATCTTACATTGTTAAAATAGATATATTTAGGCATCAGAAAAAAGTACTGCATGTTTCAATTCCCCCCCCCCAAAAAAAATGGTCATTTTCCTCCCTCAAATAGATTTTTATTCCCTATAGCTTCAAAATGTCTGGAAGCTTTATACTTCTCGCTCTCCCAAAAGACTAGAACTCGAGGGCATCTAATGAAGCTGATGGGCAGCAGGTTCAGGACAGACTAAAAGGAAACACAGAGACTGATTAAGATGTGGAATTCGCTCCCAGAGGATGTAGTGATGGCCACGGGAACAAACAGCTTTCAAAGGGGATGAGATAGGTTCATGGAGGAGAGGTCTCTCAGTGGCTACTAGCCATAGTGGCTGAAGGGAACCTCCACATTCAGAGGCACTAATCCTCTGGATCCCAGAGCCAGGAGGCAACATCAGGGGAAGGGCCTCGGCCTCTAAGCCCTGTTGTTGGCCCTCCAGAGGAACTGGCTGGCCACTGTGTGAGACAGGAGGCTGGACTAAATGGACCCTCACTGGTCTGATCCAGCAGGGCTCTTCTGAGGTTCTTAAGAAGGCCTCGGCCTCTATGCCCTGTTGCTGGCGCTGCAGAGGAACTGGCTGGTCACTTTGTGAGCCAGGAGGCTGGACTAGATGGACCCTCACTGGTCTGATCCAGCAGGGCTCTTCTGAGGTTCTTAAGAAGGCCTCGGCCTCTAAGCCCTGTTGTTGGCCCTCCAGAGGAACTGGCTGGCCACTGTGTGAGACAGGAGGCTGGACTAGATGGACCCTCACTGGTCTGATCCAGCAGGGCTCTTCTGATGTTCCAACACCAGTTTAACCGTAACCCCGCACAACACCTAACCAACGTACCTGACTGGAGTGCACGAAACACAACTTTCACAAGCGATGGTTTTACAACAAGCTTTAGGCGCCCTTTGCACATGATCTCACGCAATCTGGACAGCAGTATGTTTTTGAAAGCACCCCAAACTCTCCAGAGGCTACAAGTTTCTGCCCAACAAGCCTTTGACGGTACACTCCAGTGGATACCAGGCTCACCCTGAGCTATAACACTCCACTTCTAGTCCCTTGTTATGAGTTCCAATCACGCACCTTCACTGGAAAGGTCACCAAGGCCAACATCATCCTGTTCCATGAAAAGCTGGGAGCCAATCAAGTACGGCAGAGGCCTATCGATGTAGAGATCCTGCAATAAGGCAAAACGAGCGTCTTTCCAACTTCACATTTCAAAGTCAAGCCTCTGAAACGTTTCACAGTTCACATGTTGCTGTATTTTCTCTTGTAGACAGACTCACTGGAAAAGACAGTAACGCTGGCCCCACTGCTGGGGGACCTCCTGATGGCCCCTGGTATTTGTGGCCATTGTGTGATGGAGTGGTGGACTAGACGGGCCACTGGCCTGATCCAACATTGGCTTCTCTTAAGTTCTTATGTTATGTTCTTTTTTTAAAAGATTTTATTTATATACATTTTCAATATACAGAAAAGAAAAGAAAAAGAAAAAAGAATTATATAAGTTCCTGGTAACATACATAAATTAGTTTGAGGTCAAAATAGGTAGTTGCTATTTTTTTCAATCCACTTATAGATTTTTTTTCCATCCATTTTGATGTATTGACTCGTCCCTTCCTAGGAGTAACAGATTTAACTTGTCTGATTCAGCTACTTCCATCAATTTGTCTATTATTTCTTCTTTATTGGGGGTAGTATCTTTTTTCCAACATTTCCAACATTTAGCAATTGCGATCCTTGACATCGTGATTGTATAAAGTATAATTCTTACGTCATCTTTTTTGATTCCTACCGGTAGGATGTTAAGTAGGAAGACTTCGGGCTTAAATTCTAGATCGACATTAATAGTTTCTTCTATAATTTTGTTAATCATTTGCCAAAAATTTTTAATTTTTTCACATTCCCACCATATATGCAGATAGGTTCCTACACTCTTCCTACACCTCCAGCATACGTCTGAAGCTTTTTTATAACGTTTTGCTATTTTATCCGGTGTCCAATGCCACCTATAGAACATCTTATATATATTTTCTTTATAGTTTGTTGCTCTTAAAAATTTCAAAGATTTCCACAATCTAGCCCATTGCTCAAGAGTAATGTTATGTTCTTATGGAAAAGTTGAAGGCAGCAGGGAAAGCTGAAGACCCACCACGAGATGGATTGACTCCATCAAGGAAGCCACAGAGGCCCTCAGTTTGCAAAGACCTGCGCAAGGCGACTAATGAGAGGACATTTTGGAGGTCATTAATTCATAGGGTCACCCTAAGTCGAAAGTGACTTGATGACATTTGACACACACACACAGAGATCAAATCAAACTTGAACTCTCCCTAGGAGCTCAAATGACTCAACTGAGGCTACTGTACTTTAGTCATATTATGAGAAGACAAGAGTCACTGGGAAAGACCATAATGCTAGGAGAAGCTGAAGGCAGTAGGGGAAGAGGAGGTCCCCAAAATGCGATGGATGGACTCCATCAAGGAAGCCACTAAAGCCCTTAGTCTACAAGACCTGAGCCAGGCTGTTAATGATAGGGTGTTGGGGGGGGGTCATTAATTCGTAGAGTCCCCATAATTCAGAAGTGACTTGACAGAACAGAACACACACAGGTATTCTTGAGATGGTGGCCTGCAGTGAAAAGAATCACCTCTAGTTATAAGAACCTAAAAGAAGCCAATGTTGGGTCAGGCCAATGGCCCATCCAGTCCAACATGCTGTCACACAGTGGCCAAAAATACCAGGTGCCATCAGGAGGTCCAGCAGCGGGGCCCGGACACTGGAAGCTCCCACACACACTGTTGCCCCCCCCCCAAGCACCAAGTTGCTTCTCACCTGGTACTATCCCATGGAGAACATCTCAGTCTTACCTGAAAGTGCCTCTGGCCCAGCACACAACCGTGTTTGCACAGCCCTGTGTAACACAGGCTCTCCTGCTCGTTTCCAGTAGGGCTCACTCCAACAGTTAAGGGATGCAGAGCACCACACCGTCTCCAAACACTGTTCAACAGGAGCCCCCCGCGCCCCTCTTTGCGGTCAGAGTGCTGCTCGGACAACCCATGAGGTCTTCAAGCACAGGGGAGGCAGACTAGAATGGCTCAGTCCCCCCCCCAATCCCGATGCTCACCAGTTACCCCATTTGATTTGGGGGATCTTATGTGTTTGGCATGCCTGGTGATGAAGGTTGAGGATACGGAATGAAACTAGGTTCTGTTTTGGTGCTTGGTCCTCCTAAACTGCTGGCAGCTCAAGCGCTATGACGAGCAGGGACAGCCTGAGGGTTTTTTGTGCCCTAGGTGGGGCTACCTTCTGGTGCCCCCCCCGCCACCACCAGGGCTCCCCAGGGTGAGGGAGGGCTCCCCTCCTCCTCCTCCTTCCCCCTCTCACCCGCCCCTGGGGCACACCAGCAAGCCAGGGAAGGGGCAGGGGTTTAAACCCCCGTCCCTTCCGTCGGAGCGCCGGCTTGCCGGCACGTCCTGCAGCTGCGGGGCACGCCGGCAAGCCAGAGGAAGGGGGGGTTGGCGGGGCTTTTGGCGGGGGGGCAGGGGCCTTTTGGCACCCCTAAGGGCCAGCGCGCTCTTGGCGAATGCCTAGTACACCTAGTGAGCGAGCCGGCCCTGATGACGAGGGATTCCCTGCCCCACGAGCCCAGGAAGCAGAGGCTGAACAGAGAAGACAAACAACTAAAGAGCCATGCATTTGGGCAAGCCGGGCCTGACTCTTATTACGGAACCAGGGCTCAATCAGCAATGGAGACAAGATCAAGCTCTGACCAGTTTTCACTGATCCAGCAGTTTTCACTGATCCATCTCCTTAACTCTGCCTTGTCTCTTTCAGCCCTTTGCCTGAAGCGTTTCCTCTTCCTGGCAGCCAGAACGCCAGGCTGTGGCATGGGCAAAAGGAAATTCATTCTTTTCCCACCTGACTGAACAGCAGGGATCATGTACTGATGTGTTTTACTCACAGCCAACTTCCTTCAGAATAGGTGAGAGGGCAGGTCTGCTCTGTGGGAGGTGAGCCGTCATTACCTTCGGTTCCAGGATTAATTCCATTTTTTCGTTTGTTTCTTCTTCAGAGTCCGAGTTCCCTGCTTTGATGTCCAGCTGTTCAAAGGCGCTGTCCAGCACTTGCAGCCCGTAATTCACAGCTTCTTGGATTTTGGGAATCAAATCCGCTTCCTTCTGTTCACGTGTTTTCTCCTTTCGGAATCAGAAACACCACATTACATAGTTAACTTTAAAGTACACTCTGACATCTTAAATGCAATAGAAAACAAATGGGCTTTGGGTTAGGTTCTTGTTGCCGCTCAACAGAAGTGCTTTGCAAAATGTGAAAGCAGCGTCTCCCTGAAACTTCGCTAAAAGTAGTTTATTTTTTAAAACACATCCTTGTATTCAAAGAGCCAACATTCATACTAAAACAGCAACTATAATTTTAAAAAATACCACAGAACTAAACCATTAATACTGAGTTATAATCCAATAGTAGGGATAAGAATCAGAAACAAAACCATGGGTGCGAACATACATACTGGAAGCAACGGCAGCCATGCGATTCCCCTGAGGATTAAAGGGACACGATCAGACAGACAAATCTGTCTGGTGTCCCGGAGACGTCGGCGGGGCGTCGTTGCGCGCGGCAGTAGCATGGGAAAAAAGCTACTGCCGATAACTCAGTAGTATGGGGAACTGCGGGTGCGCGGCGGGAAGTTTGATCGCACAAACGCGCGTCATTGCAGGCGGGGCAAACAGCCTCGCTTTCTGCCCACCTCTTCCCCCCTCCATATGACTGCAGCCCATGAATAGTAATAATATGAATAGCAATTCTAAACTAAATGTGTTTTCTACATATCAAATATTGTACCCTGGTTTATGAGAAAACAAGCCTCACTGGAAAAGACGACAAAGCTAGGAAGAAGAAGAGATTGGATTTATACCCCGCCCTTCACTACCCAAGGGAGTCTCAGAGCGGCTTACAAACTCCTTTCCCCTCCCCTCCCTACAACAGACACCCTGGGAGGTGGGTGGGGCTGAGAGAGCTCTGAAAGAAACGGCTCTTTTTCAAGAACAGCTCTGACAGAACTATGGCTTGCCCAAGGTCATCCAGTAGCTGCAAGTGGAGGAGTGGGGAATCAAACCCAGTTCTCCCAGATTAGAGTCTGCGCACTTAACCACGACACCAAACTGGCTATTAAATAATAGGCTGTTCTTGTGCTCAACTTTCAGCTTGGTTCAC
Organism: Gekko gecko; assembly: GCA_029375565.1. Taxonomy (NCBI): domain Eukaryota; kingdom Metazoa; phylum Chordata; class Lepidosauria; order Squamata; family Gekkonidae; genus Gekko; species Gekko gecko. The sequence continues at coordinate 3,324,068 of JAPDNY010000008.1, forward strand.
ACATTTCATTGGGCCACAGAATCTCGGTATGATGGAGAGGCAACACCCACCCACCCACCCACCCACCATCAAGCAGGTGGCCCATGCCAAGATGCTTCCCCCTTGGTGGAAAAGGGGGTGCACAAATCGAGTGCCCAGACAGTTTATATGAAACGTGTTTCGGACAGGAAGTGCTCACCGGAAACAAGAGAAGTGAGGCGGCTGGAAAGAGAGGTGCCACAGACAGAATCACAGACTCAGAGATCCCAGCCACATAAAGCCTCGATTTTCAGGATTCCTTTTGGACTAATTTGTCACACACCGATGTCCCCGGAAAACCTGGCCATGCGATATGTGCGCGTGCATGTGTGTGTGTGTGTGTAGAGTGCTCTCACGTCACAGCCGGCCTATGGCCGCCCCACATGGGGTTTTCAAGGCAGGAGATGGTTTGCCCTTGCCTGCCTGTGCACAGGAGCCCTGGGCTTCCGTGGCTGGTCTCCCATCCAACTACTAATCTCGGCCGACCCTGCTTAGCGCCTGAGGTCTGATGAGACCGGGTTAGCCTGGGCGATCCAGGCTGGGGCACGCGTAACATACACCCTAAGTATTACTTTTGCAAGTGGGGGGAGGGGAGCAAATGGAGCGGGAAGAACCAGAGCCCATCGCCTCCCCCTTTGGAAAGTCTCTTCTTCAAGCTGCCCCCCCCTCCGCTCCCCCCCGCCTCTGTTAGAACTGGGCTGGAAAAGGGAAGGAGCCGGGCATTCTCCTCACATTCCTTGGACGGCCAGGTTTTCCGTCACTTGGAGTGTGTGTGGGGGGGGTGTAGACCTCATATCACTGGGGGGGACCTGATCTTGCTGCAAAGCTATCAAGGGGGCTTGTGCAACTGTTGTAGGAAGGGTGTTGGAGCTGGTAGATGAGAGCCAACGCGGGTCTCAGCCAGGAGCCCAAGGTTAGCATCTGATCTCCACCTGGAAGGGGCAGAGATCCCCCAACATCTCGAAGAAAGGATAAATGTGGAACCGCAGCATGGGGTGGAGACGTGTGGGGTCACCCCAACCCCCTCATCAGTGGAGACGTGTGGGGTCACCCCAACCCCCTCATCAACCTCTTTCCTACCCTGCCCAACCCTCCCAGAGCCAGTTTGGCGTCGTGGTTAGGAGCACGGACTCTAATCTGGGAGAACTGGGTTTGATTCCCCACTCCTCCATGTGCAGCTGCTGGTGTGATCTTGGGTCAGTCACAAGTTCTTTCAGAGCTGTTCTCTCAAGGGCAGCTCTTGAGAGAGCTCTCTCAGCCCCACCTGCCTCATGGGGTGTCTGTTGTGGGGAGGGGCAGGGAAGGAAATTGCAAGTTGCTCTGGGACTCCTTCGGGTAGTGAAGGGAGAGGGCATAAATCCAGACTCTTCTTCTTCGTCCATTTTGTAGCATCCACATGCTCCCACCTCCCAGATAACCCTTTAAATCCACTTGCCTGTTCTGGCTTGTCTCCCACTTCAGTTCTGGGTGCAGATTCTTCCACTTCTTCATCGTATACTCTCTATAAAACATCGAGGACATCCTGTTTGTGCAAGACGCACACAGTGCAAATGCAAAGCACCCTCATACGCTAAAGACATTTCCAACAAAGCCGTCACACACATGAAAACACATAAAGCTGATTTATACTGAATCAGACCATCAGTTCATTGAGGTCAGTCTTGCCTATCCAGGCCCTTTCCGCACTCAGACCTCAGCCCAGGTTTTCTCTGTGTTCAACTCGTGGCCATTTACCTTGCTGATATCTCTGTTTTTCTGAACTAATTTTGCCCTACTCCAATTTGCTTGCCTACCCCGCATGATAAACTCTGCACTGCAAACGGTAAACCCAGGTTTAATGTCCTAGGAATGGTAGGAAAGGGGTGGGGAGGATTGGAACTGAGATGAAAATTCTACACTTCAATCTGCACCGGGGCCACGCCAGATAGAGGGGAAGCCTGCGACAAAACAGGATCCATATACCCCAGGGCGATGGTGGTCTGAACCTGGGGGGACCACAATGTGATGCAGAAGTGACCAAAAAACCTGGGATAAAAAGAAGGGTGAACTCGAGCGCAGTGCAGAATAGCTAGTCGGAGACAGCGTTGAGCCAGGATTAAAGGTCACGGGCAGAAAGGGGCTCAGACTGGCAGCCGCTGTCCAGGATCTCAGGCAGAGAAAGGTCTTTCCCATCACCTGCTCCCTGATCCTTTCGGCTAAAGACTGGACCTGGGACCTTCTGCATGTGAAGCAGGGGCTCTTCCACTGAGTCACCGCCCCTCCTTTCTAACGCTCAAAAACTATATGCTGAAACCCAGATCCTTGGCAATCATGTAGAAAGTTTCTCATTGAAGGAGAAAGGGGGCATGCAGTCGAAGGAAATGGGACCCTCCCCCCCTCCTAAAGCATAGAACAGAGGGGCTTAAATTTGCGAATGCTTCCCTGTATTAAATATATATTTCTGCAAATCGAGAAAGTAAGGGATTGACTGAGTCAAGACTCCTCTGTCAGTCCCTCTGTGAAATTTACAGCTCACCTGCCATGGAGAGAGGGGTTTCCCTCTCTTTGATGTAGTCAGGGCTTGACACTGTAGTGCAGCCAAATGTCCCAGCGTCTTGCTTGCTTGTTAATCTGTTTCCTTGTTATATAGAGGCTACGTGTCTAAGGGGGGGGGGTAGGCAACTGTTAGTTTTGGTGGTAGGGCTGCTCCAAGAGGGATACCTGTTTAGTTTAGTTGACTGTTAGTTCTGGAGGGTTAATACTGGGGGATGATTGGTTCTGATCTTTATTGCTTCTGCTTGAAAGCACTATATCTGTAACCGCTGTATGCTCCTCCTTAGTTCTAACAAAGGACATGTCCAGAATGGTATCTATCAATGATCTCAATAAAGTTAGCTTCCTACAGACTGGCTGTTGTTGAGAACTGATTTAACCTGGTTTCTGACATCCTCCTAATATTAGTACAGAGTAATAAAAGATGGTTTTATGCAGCACAGACCCCCCCTTGCAATCTGAAGTTCACTTTACCACTTTATTCACTTACACAGGTAGATCAGGCCTGAGGCCCCCACCCACCCCCCAATCTCCTTGCACTCTCCAAGAATGTAAAGTTATCTGGTGCCATTTTACCTATCTAGCAGGTTTTTCAGAAACATCGAAAGAGCAGCTTTCCTATTAATTTTGGTTACTTGAGAACCAGCTTGGTGTGGGGGTTCAGGGTGCCAGACTGGGACCTGGGACCAGACTGGGACCAATGTTCCCCCTAAGCTGAGTTAGTGTGAGCTAGCTCACAGTTTTTTAGCCCCCGTCTCACACATTTTTGCCTTAGCTCAGGAAGGAGGGCTCCAGAGCAAACTAATTGATGCAGTAGCCAAATCGCTCGCTCACAACTTTAATGCCAGGAGCTCACAAAGTAGAATTTTTGCTCACATAGTCTACACAGCGTAGAGGGAGCATTGTCTAGAACCCCTACTCTGCCACAGAAGTTCTGGGGCATCCTTTGGGCCAATCCCACTCTCTCAGCCTAACCTACTTCACAAGGTTGTTGTGAGGATAAACTAACAGAAGACAGAACCGCATTGTAAGCTACTCAGGATTCCCACTGGGACGAAAAGTGCCCTAAAGAATACATAAATAAAAACTCTGACATTTTAGCAGTTCACTCACAAGGAATTTCCCAGCAATGGGGGGGAGGCGAAAATGCCATCTCCATGCTGAGAAAGAGACCGTGCCCTGAGACCACCCCAGCCCAGGAAACTTCTACTGTGTCCCTTCTTTGGGACATGACCAGAGAACAGGTGGCCCTCAGACCCTCTGCCCCCGAGACAGTCATGGGGTGGTACTAGTCATCATGAGCGGTGGTCCACTTAGAGAGGGGCCACTGTGGGCCACACCATCATAACGCTGGTGCCTGTTAAGTAACGCTCCTTTCAAGCAACAGCCTCAGACCGCAGCTGGGATCCCGCATCAAGTCCTATCAGTTCCCAGGACGGTCCACTCACGTTTTCGATGAACTGCGTGTTGGACAGCATGAGGAACCCATTGAAGACGTTGTGCAGGCGGCAGTCGGTGTTCTTGGTCTCCTGGACCAGCCCATCCACTTGCTTTTTGATCTCATGAGTCCTGGAGATCGTCTGCTGCGAGAACTCTTGCAGGAAACGCAGGAGCTAGAACAAAAAAGAGGGACACTACAGCTCAAAATTGTGACGCCACAGCAGGTCAGCCACACTGTATTGACTCAAAGAAAGACGGAGATTGTAAAATACAAGAAATCACCACTAACAACTAATCAAAATGCTTTCGATGCAATGCATGTACTTCTGCCATTTTATTTACATGGCCCAAAGCAATGGGATGGAAGTGAAGCTGGAAGACAGCCCCTTCCATCTCTTGCCATTAGCAGCTCAATTAATGCAAAATAACTTAACAGAAACGGATTAGAACCAGTGTCTCCCACTGCAGAAGAACCCCATGCCTGAGGAAGTTCAGACACATGAATCTACGGCTGGTCAGGCAACTGGTTCCCTCTCTCACCCCCAGGGCTTAGCTACTGCGACCCATGCAGTGGTCACTTCCAGACTGGATTCTTGCAACTCACTCGATGCAGAGCTACCCTTGAGCTTGGCCTGAGAACTGCAGCTAGTGCAGAACACGGCGGCACGTATGCTGACGGTGACACCTGTAGGGGCTCACATTCAGTCGGTGCTACACCAACTCCACTGGCTGCCGACAGAGTACCAGATCCAGTTCGAAGTTCTGGTGTTAATCTTCAAAGCCCTATATGGCCAGGGACCTGCATATCTTCAAGATCGCCTCTCCCCAGATGTGCTCTGCAGAGGATTGCGCTCAATCAGCCAACATTTGCTAGTTGTCCCCGGCCCCAAGGAAGCCTGTCTTCCCCCAACCAGGGCCAGGGCCTTTTTGCCCTGGCCCCAGCCTGGTGGAACAAGCTCCCACTCGAGATAAGGGGAGTGGTGTCACAGAGGATTTATCCTCTGGTTACAGTAACATCTGAACTGAACAGAATGTCTGTCAGTTCTAACCCGTGCTGGTATGAGCTACCAGCCTTGTCCCCAGCTCGCTGTCCACCCAGTGGTTCGAAAGCTTCAGCGAGTAGATAAATGGGTACCACTCCTTAGAGAGGGTGGGCACACTAACCCCCTCCCCCGGTGGGGGAGGTGTTAGCCAGCGAATCGGAATGTCCAGCTCGTCAGCTCGAAAGCCTAGAGAAATCTCTGCAGCGTTAGAAGCCTGTGATGGGTCGATCCGGCCAGGCAGTGGAAATGCGGCACCACGACTTGAAGCAGTCCTGGAAGAACAACTGACGTCATCCAGCCGAGCCAAGCTAAATGCCTCTGAAATGTCTCTGGAACATGCCTGAGTCTTCAGCTGAACATATCCCCGTCAGCTGCAAACGTGTGTGATTTAAAGATTTATATATTGTTGTCCTCCCTTACCCTGATGAATCATTGTTAGTCCCTTGTCTCATATGAGTAACTGTAATATCGCTCAGAGCCAGCAGCTCTGCTGGATTGGGCGATTAAATAAATCGAAAGATAAAGAGATCAGGACCCTGTGGGATTTATTACAATTCCGCAGGGTCTGTAAATGGAGCTGTTCCGCTAGGCTTTCGGTGGAGGCAGCAGACATTCAAAATCCATCTTTGGCCTCCCCGACTGAAATCACTGACCTTACGATCAGCTTAAACTGAGCACAGCAACATGAACCTTGACTGCGGTTCCTACTACTGTTTCTAAATTGTTGTTTTATTTGAGCTATTATTATTGAGGTTTTGTGACTTGTAACCCACCGTGAGCCCGTTCGCGGGGAGGGCGGGATAAAAACCAAATTGAATAAATAAATATAAATAAATAAATAAATCCTATTATTGATTTTTTTTTTAGTCACAGGGGATTGGGGCAGATCCATTACCCCAGAGCATTTAATCAGCACGAGCAGACTGAGCACCTTCAGGACAAAGAGGGAGGCCACACTCTGGTGAGCCTAAATTCCTACCTCCCCCTGCCAAAAGAGGACAGGCAGGCTAGTCCACTGCCTCCCAAAAGCAGGACCCTGTGCCCCTGGCCGATGCTCCCTCCTCTCAGAGCAGGGGGGTCCCCAACCTTTTTGAGTCTGCGGGCACCTCCGGGATTCTGACAGGGTAATGGGTGCAAAGACAAAATGGCCATTGTGGGAGGTGAAGCGCACTCCCCCCCCCATGCACACACACAGGGAAGGACCAAGTAGAGGGGCCAACAGGACTAATTGTGGGGGGGGGGGAATCCACCGGAAAAGAGCACAAGAGAGAGAATAAAACCACCACTGTGGTGGCAGCTGCCGCCAAAATAACCTTATTTTAATCTGTGCAACCCATCAGATCTCCACTGGCCAGTCAGAAGCCCTGCCAGGCAAGAGGCCTACCTGGAGCTACCCACTTTATATAAACACTGGGTGGACGCCAACAAAAGTGTTGGCAAGCACTACGGTGCCCATGTTGGAGACCCCTGGGTTAGAGCAATAGAATCTCGGGGGGGGGGGAATGCGTATGTAACCCTTAGAGTCGGTGATCTGTCCTTGGGAGGCTATCGCCGAGGCTTCTCCTATCTCTTGCTTAAGATTTCTATGCCACGTTACTGGCCCTGGAGCACGAAAATTCCATTTTGGAAACAATCAGGAACACAATAAAACCTCTCTATAAAACATCTTAGCATTCCAACCTAAAACAGGCAAAAGCAAAGCTAAACAAAGCTAAGTAAACAAAGGTCTACTTATGAGATGAAAAAGTTAGAAGACAACCTTACATTTCAAAAAAAAAAAAAGAAGCACCAATGTTTTCTGGAAAATGCACTTTCAAAGGCACAGTGTATGCAGAGACCAGCTAAAGCACATTGGCCACCCCTTCACATACATGCAACCGCCCAAACACTGGCATAACACCCCGTACATGGCTGCTGGCATGTAGGCGGCAGTACACACATTCAGGTGAGTGCGTAGAAGGGGGTGCAGCTAACACATGCAGTCACAAGCTCAGCATGTCATTCTACATACATTGGATTGCATCTGCATGTGTTGTGAGTCCTTTGGGACTTGTGTTGCGTGGAACAGAGGACAGAATTCTCCCCAGTCTTCGTAGTCTGACAAGTTGCAACTGTCTCTCTAGCATTTAAAGGGAAAGGGGGAAGCAGAACTGAAAAGGGTTGGGGGGATTGCCATCAAGTCACAGCTCACTTAGGACAATCATAGAATCATAGAATGTTAGAGTTGGAAGGGACCTTGCAGGTCATCTAGTCCAACCCCCTGCACTCTGCAAGAGCACAGCCGAAAGATAGCCCGACATACCTACAACATACCCAAAAGATGGTCGTCCAGCCTCCACTTGAAAACATCCAGCGAAGGAGCACCCGCCACCTCCCGAGTCAGACTGCTCCACTGCTCAACCACTCTTAAAGTTAGGAAGTTTCTCCTGATATCTAGCCAGTAACAACTCCCTCATAATTTCCACCCATTAGATCTAGTCTTGCAATCCGGAGCAAGAGAAAATAGATCTGCCTCATCTTTTACATGACAGCCCTTCAAATACTTGAAAACTGCAATCATGTCCCCTCTAAGTCTTCTCTTTCCCATAAGTTTTTCAAGGCAACAGACACCCAAAGATACTTTGCCATTGCCTGCCCCTGTGTAGTGACTCTGGCATTCCTTGGTGGTCTCCCATCCAAATACTAACCAAGGCTGACCCTGCTTAGCTTCCAAGATGTGGTGAGATCGGCCTAGCCAGGTCAGGACAATAGAAAAGAATACATACTATATAAAGTCATTCAGAAGTCTGGGAAGAGCACTTCAACTGGGAAAAAATATGGATATCTTTGAGTGCACCTTTGCAAATCCACTCTGCATGTGTGTGTGTGCGCGCATGCGCACATATATATGCCACATTACATTTCGGTACAGCACAAAAATATGCATAAACTCAAAATCGCATTACTGCAACCAAAGGAGAAGGGGTAATCCTTCACAATGGACAGTACAGACCAACACAGTTCATGTGCAAAGTTCTGTCACTGTTTTTAGTTGGATGATAATGGGAACATGATAATAATCTAGATGATGGAAACAGTGACTGATGAGGAAAGCGACAAGGTAAACGTAAACGGCCAAGCAACAAGGTAAACAGCCAGGTAACGCTAGTGACCAAGAACACTCATAAATGAGGCAATCTCATCCGCAGCCGTCTGCATTAGCCTTTGACTGCAGTCCTTGGGAGGACAGAGAATCACTCCGCCTGCTGTCACTCTGAACCCCACTGCTGTGTTCTGGAGCAGCAGCCTTTCCCAGACATTTTTCCCAAAGGCAGACCCCACCAAATAAGCAACCTATAAATTCACTCACACACAAACTAACACACACAATCTTTATTGCATCTGCAAACAAGGCATCACAACAATGCAAGGATTCCACCAAAAGATAAACAAGAAGCTTCCATATTTTTGCACAGAAAGAAATTAAAATACAAAATAATCATTTAAAATACATCCAGATAAAACCATCATACTACAGCTTAACATAAGAGAAGCCAAAGTTGGATCAGGCCAACGGCCCATCCAGTCCAACACTCTGTCACACAGTGGCCAAAAATACCAGGTGCCATCAGGAGGTCCACCAGTGGGGCCAGGACACTAGAAGCCCTCCCACTGTTGCTTCCCCCCCAAATCACCAAGAATACAAGCATCACTTGCCCCAGACTGAGAGTTCATATAAGAACATAAGAGAACATAAGAGAAGCCAATGTTGGATCAGGCCAACAGCCCATCTAGTCCAACACTCTGTCACACAGGGGCCAAAAATACCAGGTGCCATCAGGAGGTCCACCAGTGGGGCCAGGACACTAGAAGCCCTCCCAGTGTTGACCCCCCCCGCAAGCTTGCCTATCTATAAAGAAGGGGGCTGCTTGTCTGCCATCAAGTCACATCCAACTTATGGTGACCCCCGTAGGAGTTTTGGGGGCAAAAGAGGTGGTTTGCCACTGCCTGCCTCTGCATAGCAACTCTGGACTTTCTCAGTGGTCTCCCAGCCAAGTACTGACCAGGGCTGACCCTGCTTAGCTTCTGAGATTTGACAAGACTGGGCTAGCCTAGACCATCCAGATCAGGGCAAATTTTTAAGTAACACATTAGAAATCTAAAGATGCACACCATATGTACACCAGTGGTCAGACTCATCCAGAAAGGCAAGAGAACCAGCCTAGCAAGTCAAGCCGAAAAGGCAACCGATGCCCCCGGCCAGTGGCAAAGCTCCTCTTTTGACCCTCCCCCCACTGCAGTAACATCCGAATGCCTAACTCTAGGAACACTCGGGCCATCCACAACAAACTCCCCCCACCTTGCTCTAGGTCTAGGTCCGGCTTCAAGTTTCTAGCCCTCAAGCTTGCCAGCTCCTTCTTTGGAGGTTTTCAAACAGAGGCTAGATGGCCATCTGACAGCAAGGCTGACTCTGTGAACTTAGGTGGATCAGAGAGGGAAGGCAGGAAGGGTTGCCTCAGTGCTTAGTTCTCCTGGCCGGTGTGGCCAGGGATCCTGGAGGTTTTTCTGTCATCTTCTGGGCATGGAACAGCCACTGTGGGTATTTGGGGGGAGGGGGAGAGACAGTGTTCCCTCTAAGCTGAGTTAGTGGGAGCTGGCTCACAGTTTTTTAGCCTCCGGCTCACACACTTTTCTCTTAGCTCAGGAAGGATGGCTCCGGAGCAGACTACTTCATGCAGCAGCCAAATCGCTTGCTCGCAACTTTAATGCCGGGAGCTCACAAAGTAGACTTTTTGCTCACAAGACTCCACAGCTTGGAGGGAGCACTGGGGGGTATTTGTGGATTTCCCGCATGGCGCAGGGGGTTGGACTAGATGGCCCCGGAGGTCCCTCCCAACTCTCTATGATTCTAAGCTTCCAATCTGCCAAAGGGAGGCGGGGGGGACCCCCTGCCCGCCCCTCGACCTCCCTCGCAACGCCCGGCAAGGCAGGGGCAGGGGCCGGGGCGCCCTCTCTCGCTCACCCCGGCGTCGGCGGCCAACGACCAGGCCTGGCTCCCGCCGCGGACCTCCTCCAGGGACCAGGCCCGCTCCCACAGCAGCGCCGCGGCCTTGGGGTCCCCCGGAGCCCCCCCGGAGGCGGGCGAGGCCATCCCGGGCGACCGCAGAGCTCCGTCCCGGCTGCGCCAGTCAGCTGACTCCCGGCCCAGGGTCATGTGACGGGAGAGCGGGGAGGGGGCGGGGCCATCGCAGCAGCTTCCGGCGGGTCCATGTCCGGCGCAGGGCCTCGCGGGGGGGGAGAAGGGGCGCTTCTTTCTTTGGCGTTGCCAACCTCCAGGTGCGGTCTGGAGATCTCCCGGAATGGTTACTGTCCTCCAAGCTGCAGGAGTCCGTTCCCCTAGAAGAGCTAGGTTTGCGCCTCAGAGACAAACAAGATCTCCAGAGTATGCAAGCTGTTGGGAGTCAAAGTTCCCTTCCTCGGAGCTGCTTTGAGTCTGGAAAGCTCAGACCCTGAAAATCGTGTGACGCTGCGATCACACGCACTGAATAATCCACTTTCGGTGCACTTTCCAGCTGGATTTTGTCAGTTCACACAGTGAAATCTGGTTGGGAAGTGCATTAAAAGTGGATTATTTAGTGTGTGTGATCACAGCCTTGGACGGCGATTCTGCATTGGCTTTTCTCTCCGTCGTTTTAGCAAAGCCACCTTGGAACAGAAATTCCCCTCTGCATTGCATGCTGCTTTCACTTCCTCTGATCATTGGATTTTATGGTAGCCTCCACATGCATGCCGGGTTCACTTCCTTTGCTCTCTTGTTTTTATGGTACCTTCTGCATAGATTTATGGCCGTTTTATGGCCGTTCAGGGGTGACTTTGCAGTCAGTACGGCGTTGGCCCGGAGTATTTCAGTGTGGTTTTGAGCTGCACCTTTTCCTCAGTGCTGAGAATATGTGGAGCGAATGCCGGATGCAGAACCAGCCTTGTCTCTAAGGCACTACTGGACTCAAATATAACTAGGCTTGCCAACCTCCATGTCAGCCTGGAGTAGGGTTGCCACAGCTCCAGGTTCAGAAATACCTGGAGATTTTGGGGGTGGAGCCTGAGTAGGGTGGAGTTTGGGGAGGGGAGGGACGCCAGTGGGATATAAGGCCATCGAGTCCACTTTCCAGAGCAGCCATTTTCTCCAGGTGAACTGATCTCTGTTGCCTGGAGATCAGCTTTAATCCCAGGAGATCTCCAGCTGCTGCCTGGAAGTTGGCAACCTTAGCCTGGATGTCTCCTGCTATTACGATTGGTCTCTGGATGACCAAGATTTGTTTCCCCTATAGAGAAAATGGTTGCTTTGGTGTGTGGACTGTGTGGCATTGTGGTGTTCCCCCTCCCCAGGCTCTGCCCCCAAGCCGCCTGGAATTTCCCAAACTGGAGTTGGCAATTGTAGGTTTCCCTGGTCAGGAGAAGAGAATTTTCAGAGCCTTGGACAAACTTGCGACATCATCCTCACCACAGGCTTAGGCAGTGAGAGAGAAAGTGGCCTACAACCAATGTTCCCTCTAAGCTATGGAGTCTTGTGAGCAAAAATTCTACTTTGTGAGCTACTTTCATTAAAGTTGTGGCAAGGGGCTTCAGCTACTGCATAAATTAGTTTGCTCTGGAGCCCTCCTTCCTGAGCCAAGACAAAAATGTGTGAGTCAGAGGCTAAAAAACTGTGAGCTAGCTCACTCTAACTCAGCTTAGAGGGAACACTGCCTACAACAGCCCTGCAATGTAGCCTAATGATTCTCTTCGAGTGGAAGGGGTTTACTCTGGGCCTGAATACGTACTTGGAAAACTCACAGTGAGGGTTAGAAACTTTGGTATGATCTAACCCCCTCCCGCCCCCAATCTTCACCCATAAGCAGCAACTGCCATGAAGTGGATGAAAGAAACTGAAATAATGCTAGGGCCACCCTTACCTGTGTGTGTGTGTGTGTGTGTGTGAGAAGTAATAGGGGTGCCAACCATTGGGTGGGGCCTGGAGATCTCTGAGAATTTCAACCTATCCCTAGAATATAGAGATCAGTTCCTTTGGAGAAAATGTAGGCTTTGGTGGGTCAAATCTATGACATCATACCCAGGTGAGGTCCCTCCCTGCCCCCAAACCCACCCTCCCCAAATCTCCAGGAATTTCCCAGCCTAGAGTTGGCAACTCCCTGAGAGGTAGCCCAGTTGCCGAAGCTACAAGGCACTGGATTGAGCCCCCGTGACACCCACCGAGCCACTGTCTTGACCCACTGGGTTTTTTTGAGTTTGTGAAATGAAAGCTTTCATGACTGAAGCTTATGAGGGGGAGGATAATAAAATATTTGACAAATTCAACAGCAAATTGCAATGGCTGGCCCACCCATCCCCTGGGTAGATTACCCAAAGCAAACATCAGGTTGTTCACATTTGCATGAATCTGAAAATCCCGTCAGCTACTCTGACTGAGCCTGGCTGGGCACCCGGGACGGGCGCAGGGAAGAGATGTTGAAGTTCCTGTTTCTGTAGGGAAGGTGTTCACGAGGACTGCACCCAGGGCTATTTTGGGGCAGGAACGTGCAGGAACGGAGTTGGCCACGCCCAGCAGGAACTCATTAGCATAACAGGCCACACCCAACAGCAGAAGCTCATTAGGATTGGCTACATTTGGGGTGTGTGGCCTAATATGCAAAGGAGTTCCTGCTACAAAAAAGCCCTTGATTTTGACAACAAACAAGGTAAACAGAACAAGAAGCAAAAGGTGGGTGTGGCTGGATGATGACACTTCTGGCAACATGGGGTGTGGCCTAATATGCTAATGAGCTGTGCTGTCGGGGTGTGGCCTGTTATGCTAATATCCCTGCTGGGCTTTTTCTACAAAAAAGCCCTGACTGCACCCACACCTTTGTGGTGGGGCCATAGATGGGGGCCACCTGGAAAAGTTGCAGGACTGCTGTGCCCAGCCCGGGCCCCTGTAGCCTTTGGGGGTTACCTATGGGGGAGACCTCAGAAAGCAGTTAGCATTTCTACATACAAAGTCAAAATCTTTCATTGCAGTCCGTGACCAGAATAATAAAATTAACTATAAAAACAACCGAAATATGAGATATAACAAATCTTGTTACAACTTGGCAACAAGGACGAACCCTAACTTACATTAACAAAGTAGAACCTCCCAGTCCAGTAAATTACAAGAGGCACATCTGTAGAAAATAGAACTCGGGATGGTGATGGTGGAAAGTGCTGTCAAGTCATAGTAGGGTTTTCAAGGCAAGAGATGAGCAGAGGTTGTTAAGGACATCAGAACCTCAGAAGAGCCCTGCTGGGTCAGACTAGTGAGGGTCCAATTAATCCAGCGTCCTGTCCCACACAGGGGCCCGCCAGTTCCTCTGGAGGGCCAACAACAGAGCATAGAGACCGAGGCCTTCCCCCGATGAGAGCCCTGCTGGATCAGAGCAGTGGTCCATCTAGTCCAGCTTCCCGTCTCACACGGAGGCCAACCAGTCTCTCTGGAGGGCCAAAAACAGGGCAGAGAGGCCGAGGCCTTCCCCTGATGTTGCCTCCTGGGATATAGAGGCTGACTGCCTCTAAACATGGAGGTTCCCTTTTGGCACTTTGGTGAGTATCCACTGATGCACCTCTCCTCCATGAATCTTTTAAAGCTGTCTCTACACCCTCTGGCAGCGAATTCCACATTTTAATCACTTTCTGCGTAAAGAAGTCTTTTCTTTCATCCCTCCTGAACCTACTGCCCATCAGCTTCATTTGGATTCCCTCAAGTTCTAGTATTTTGGGAGGAGGAGAAAAAGTTCTCTCTGTCCACTTTCTCTGCCCCAGGCATAATTTTATAAACTTCTGTCATGTCCCCCCCTTAGTTGTCTCTTTCCTAAACTGAAAAGTCCCAGGCTCTTCAGCCGTTCCACCTAGGGAAGGTGCTCCAAGCCCCTCATCACCTGGGTTGCCTTCCTCTGTCCTTTTCCCAGCTCTGTCATGTCCTTTTGGAGATACAGTGGCCAGAACTATTTGCCAGCATCCGCCTCTGCACAGCCACCCTGGACTTCCTTGGTGGTCTCCCATCCAGGTACTAACCGGGGCCAATCCTGTTGAGCTTCCGAGATCGAACAATGATGCTTTGCCATTTCCTGCCTCTGCATAGCGACTTTGGACTTCACGGATGGTCTCCCGTCCAAGTACTAATTAGAGCGGACCCTGCTTTGCTTCCGAGATCTGCCTGGCAGAGAATTCAGTGCCAAAACATCGCACCCAGAGATGCACTCCCCTCCCTGGACAAATCCTGCATCGGCCTCGCCACCACCACTAGGCAAAGACCCTGCCAGGAAGCCCAGCTAGCAAGCTTATACCTCGGGGGTAAGTTCGTGCAGAGATTGCCGTGCAAAGTGCAAGGATGTGGATGGCTCAGCAGAGAAGGAGAAAGAGATGAGCATGGGAATTGTACGCGAGCGGGCCCACCCCCATTGCCAAAGCCACCCCCGGACTTACCCAGGAGTCAGAGTATGCCCAGCAACCGAGAAGCCCCCCAAGACAGTGGCAACAGGGAGAAATGCTGCAATGGCCACAACACAGGGCGATTCTGCACTGGCTTTTCCCTCCGTTGCTTTATGAAACCCAGGTTGGAACAGAAATCCCCCTCTGCATTGCATGCTGCTTTCACTTTCTTTGAGCATCGGATTTTATGGTACCCTCCACACCGCATGCCGCTTTCGCTTCCTTTGATCATCAGGTTTGATGGTACCTTCTGCATAGATGTATGGCCATTCGGGGGTGGCTTCGTAGTCAGTACAGCGTTGCCCCGAGGTTCTGAGCTGCACTTTTCCCTCCCAGTTGAGAAAATGTGGAGCAAATGCTCGATGCAGAATCGCCCACAGCCTGGGCCCCTTAAGGCCCCAACTCAACCACACCCACCAGCTGCCAAGCCGGCCTGGACAGCAGGAGCGAGGAGGCGGTGGCGGCCGGGCACTCACTCCAGGCTGCACAAGAGAGACCCAGGGGAGAGGACGAGAAACCGGGGGCTGCAGTTCGGAGGCTCCGCAAACTCGAGTAGGACACAGAAAGGGGGAGACAGATGCAGGAGCTGCCGAGGGGAGGGGCACGGAGGCTGCACAGGAATACCAAACGGCTCTCCAACCTCCCGGAACACGACTCCGGAGCTTTGCCGCCGCTTTCAGCTCTGCAGGCAACCAAGTCAACAATGGTCTGCCCTCAGGTGGAACATGGTGTTCCAGACGAAAGCGATTGTCCTCTGAATGAGTGAGAACGGGCAAGGGCCTTTCCGGTGCCGATCCGAGACAAAGGCGAGCCGCAGAATCCCACCATTGTCCCAGGCGTCCGTTTTAAATATTTGTCTCGATTTGAATCCAAGTGGGTGAGGTCAAGTCACGGCTATCGCAGGCTGAGCCCGGAGTGAGGCTTTCGTTCAACAGCTGCTTTGCTAGAGCTTCCGTAGGACACCCCTGGCCCAGCGGCCTGGCATTTCGCCGTCAGGCTCCCAAATCTTTTAAAACACGGAGGAAAGTGTCTTTGGTGTTCCCCTCCGTCTCAGCTTCTGGCTGCGCTTTGGATGCCTGTGCAAGTTCTCCTTGGTTCTGTCTCCACTAGCACATCGGTGTGTGCACGTGGATTATTTGGGAGAGACTTTTCTCAGACCCCCCCCAAACCACGGCTTGCAAAGCCCCTGCCGCATACTCTGGGCTTCACCTGCCCTATTCCTGAGCTGCCCTGACCTGATTGGCCCAGGCCGGCCCAATCTCATCAGATCTTGGTTAGAAGGGATGGGCACAAACTGGGAAAATGCGGTTTGTGACCATTCATGGTTCGTACCATGCCCAGTTCACAAACCATGAACCATGACGAACTCTTAGAGGCTAAACAAGCCAGTTTGGTTTGTGAAGTCTGTGACTGCCCCAGCATGCTAGAGATACCAGATTCACAGTGGTTCTCTGGCTGAGTCTCCTCTACCTGCCCTCCAAGTTTGGTGAGGATTGGATTTGCAGCGTCCGAGTTAAGACAAAAAGTAATGGTTTCCCTTGCTCGAAACCTAGTTGAATCCGACTTTAGGGGGCGGGGCTCATCTCTGTTTCCAAGCTGAAGAGCCAGTGCTGTCCGAAGACTTCTCCATGGTCATGTGGCTGGCATGACTAAGCACTGAGGCGCACTGAATGCTGTTACCTTCCCACCAAAGCTGTACCTATTTATTGACTTTGCAATTTCTTGCTTTCAAACTGCTAGGTTGGCGGGAACTGGGGCCAGAGATGGGAGCTCACTCTGTCACACAGCATTCGGGTCTCGAACTGCTGAACTATTTATTTATTTATTTATTTGTATTTATAGTCTGCCCATCCCACAAGTGGGCTCAGGGTGGGTAACATAATAAAAACAGTACATTAAATATGATTAAAATTAAACAAGTTAGAAAAATTAAACAATAATAAACATTAAAGTTCAGTCACACTTCTGACTGTCACTGGTTGTATAGTTCTTTAGCACATTATTTGGATTAATAGATGGATAGGTGACAATCACCTCAGGGAGGCCATATAAAGACGTCCGCTGCCAAAGGCCTGGCGGAACAGCTCCATCTTACAGGTCCTGCGGAATTGAAGAAGATACCACAGGACCCTAATCTCGACTGGGAGCATGTTCCACCAGGCACGGTCCAGGGCAGAAAAGGCCCTGGCCCTGGCCGAGGCAAGACAGATGTCCGTTGGGCCAGGGACAATCAAGAGATGTTGGTCTATAAAGCTTAACGCTCTTCGGAGCATATATGGGAAGAGGCGGTCACTCAGATATGTGGGTTCCAGGCCATATAAGGCTTTGAAGGTAATTACCAGCACCTTGAAGCGAATCCAGAAGTCAACTGTCAAGCAATGCAGTTGGCAGAGCACCTGCCAGATGTGAGCACACATAGGCGTCGATGTCAGCAGGCACACCGCCGCATTTTGCACCAGCTGTAATTTCTGGGTCAGCCTCAAAGGTAAGCCTACACAGAGCGAGTTGCAGTAATCAAGCCTGGAAGTGACCATTGCATGGATCACTGTAGGGAAGAGATGAAGAAGAGAAGAGATTGGAATTATACCCTGCCCTTCACTACCCAACAACAGACACCCTGGGAGGTGGGTGGGGTTGAGAGAGCTCTTGACAGAAACTGCTCTTTTTCAAGAACAGCTGTGCCAGAACTTGTGACTGACCCAAGGTCACATCAGCAGGTGCAAGTGGAGGAGTGGGGAATCAAACCTGGTTCTCCCAGATTAGAGTCCACGCACTTAACCACTACACCACTTAGCCTTACTTGCCTAAGATGGAAAAATGCAGATCTGGCAACTGCAGTAACCCGGGCCTCCATACAGAGAGAGGCATCCAGTGTTACTCCCAGGCTCCTCACTTTCTGGGCCGGCACCAAAGGCACCCCTTCCAGTGAGGGGAGTCTGATACCCACATCTACACCACCCCCAGCCCAGGTACAGGACCTCCGTCTTCAATGGATTAAGCTTCAGCCGGCTCTGCCACAACCATCCAGCCACAGCCTCCAGAGCCTCGGCCAGAATATCAGGGGCAGAAGACGGATGGCCGTCCATTAACAGATAGAGCTGGGTGTCATCCACATATTGATGGCAACCCAGCCCGTAACTCCAGGCTAACTGGGCAAGGGGGAGCATGTAGATGTTAAATAACATTGACGAGAGGATCACCCCTTGCGGCACTCCACATTCAAGTGGGTATCACGAGAACACCTCTCCACCAAGTGCCACCTTCTGTCCCCGACCATGGAGAAAGGAGGAGAACCATTGTAAGGCAGTCCCCTGAACTCCCACGTCGGCAAGGCGGTGGGGTCAAAAGATCATAGTCAACTGTGTCGAATGCTGCCCTTAGATCTAATAACAACAGTAGCGCCGCCCCGATCCAGCTGCCTACAGAGACCATCTGTAAGGGTGACCAGAGCCGTCTCTGTCCCATGGCCAGGGCCGAAGCCAAACTGGTACGGATCAAGGATGGAAGCATCCTCCAGGAAAACTTGGAGTTGTTCGGCCACTGCTCTCTCAATTATCTTACCCAGGAACACGGCCGGATCGCCCATTGGGCGAACTAGGCGCTCACCTAGGGCATGCCAGCCTCAGGGGCACCAAATGGCGCCCCACTCCCCCCCCGAAAAGCGCCCCCGCCACCCTAACCGGGCTCCCGCCGTCACCGCTAGACCCCCCACCCCCTTCCCGGCTTTCCCGGGGACCCCGTAGCCGCAGAGCCCCCAGGAAAGCCGGCTCTGGGAGGGAGGGGGCGGCGGCTAGATCCCGCCCCCTTCCCAGCTTTCCTGGGGACCCCGCAGCCGTGGAGCCTCCAGGAATGCCAGTGCTCCGCCACTGCTCCCCAGTCTCCAGGTCCCACCGGGAGGTTTGCATCCCCAGTGGGGGCGCCCCAGGCTGTCCTGCCTAGGGCGCCCAGACACCTGGAGCCGGCCCTGCCCAGGAACGGCAAATTTGATACTGGGAGGTAGCTGGCCAGGACTGCAGGGTCCAATTATGGCTTTTTCAAGAGCAAACTACTGCTTTCTTCAGAGCCTCTGGGAAAGTTCCAGAAGAGAGGGATAGGTTGACAATTTCCCCCAAGGGAACCCGAATGCTCTCCCTGCAGGCTTCCACCAACCAGGTAGGGCAGGGGTCAAGAAGGCAGGTAGTAGGCCTCACTGCTGCCAAGATCCTGTCAACTTCCTCCTGGGAGAGCTGGTCAAAGTGGTCCAGTACTGGACCTGAAGACGGACAAGGGGCTTCCAGTTCCTTTACTGTCTCAATTGCGGTCAGGAGGTCCTGGCAGAGTGTTACAATCTTATCTGCAAAATAGCTCGCAAATGCCTCTCAGCCAATAGCCAGTTCCCTACTATTTGGTCTGCCCTGTGGCAGAATCATGACTGACCAAATAGTTCTAAATAATTGGGCTGGGTGCAAGCTCGCAGATGCAATGGAGGCCGCATAGAAATCCTTCTTAGCGGCCTTTGCTGCCACCTCATAGGCTTTCATAAGCGTCCGATAAAATATCCGTGTCCCTTTGTCACGAGCATGCCGCCACCTTTGCTCTAGCCGTCTCAGTTCCCGCTTCATCCTCCGCAGCTCCGCCGCCGCCTGGTCCAAGTTACAGCTCCCCAAAGAAGGTGCCACCATCCTCCATTGTTTCCAGTGGAGGAGAAAAAACAGCAAAAAAAAAAAAAAAGCAAGGGCAATTGAAGGCCAGCAGAACAGAATCAAAGTCCCAGAGAATCTCTGCAGTAGAAATTGCAGGGGGTGGGGGGGATTTTTGCAAGCCCAGCAGAACTGGTGCCACTGCCTGAGGGCCTCTTTGCTTTGAGCTGACAGTCAGAGATCGGGCATGATTCTGGATTTCGTAAAATGTCTGTGTCTTTTGGATGTACAACATGGCTTTCTATATTTAATTTCCTCACATTATTTGAATTGCATTGGACTGTGTCCTCTATACTACATTTCGATACAATTGTTTACGATTTGAGGTGTTTTTGTTGTTGAGCACAGTGTTTTGTTCTTTGGCATACTTCCCCTGTGCTGCTTTTTGGTTTTTTGACTGTGAAAAGGGCAGCACCGCTGGGGAGACGGCTGGGAGGCCAATCAGGGCATACGCGTCCAGGAACAGCACGTCCAAAGTGCAATGGAATCATCACAATTATGGCGATTAACAATAAGGTGTTTACGATGTTTGTTTTGTTCCAGCCTGGAAAGCACATTGGCAGTGATGCAGTTTCGTCCATCAATCACGTCCTATTAACTCCACAGGTGCTTGAATCCACGGCCCTGGAAGGGGCCACCGTCATTGATGGATTCCCAGTAGCTGCAGAAATCACATTTGATTCGTGACACAACGAAACGGCTTCAAGGGCCCGCTCCGGTGGGTGCCGCACAGCCTGTTCCAGCTTTGAAAGGGTTACTTGTGGCCGGTCAGTGGAACAATCGCACATGGGCCTCTGTGCTTAACAGGTACCTCTTCTTTTGGGAATTATCTTTGGTGGCTTGCAAGCACATAGACCCCCAAATTGAAATCTCTCTAGAAATCCCTGGGGTGGCTCTGGCAGCTGTCCAAAGTATTTTGAAGTTCACACGAGCAATCAGCACTCCCGATCTTTCGCTTCCCTATTCGGGTCCAGAAATAATACCGAAAGCCTCACCTTCTAGGCAATAAGGGACAAATGAGATTGGCTACCTATTGTCAGAATCTGCTCCCCGTCACTCGGTCTATTGTTTGCACCTGCTATATAAATCCACAGAGCAGTTTTTGCAGAACGTCAGAGGCTTGTACGAGACCGGAATGCTTCCGAGATGGTGAGTGTCTATATGACCTCTCTGGGTATTTCGTGCAGCGATTTGTGTTGGCTTCTCTTAAGAGCTTCTCTTAAGACCCCGTGCTTCCTTAGAAGGCGCACTGATTTCAGGGTGGCACTTTTCCAAGTAAGGTCGCAGTCCTATAAAGAACTGCACACGTGTAAAGTGTTGTCAACTCACAGGGGACCATGTAGCATTTTCAAAGCAAGAGACGTTCAGGGGAGGTGGTTTGCCATTGCCTGCCTCTGCGTCACGACCCTGAACTTCCTTGGTGGCGCCTCCCTTCCAAGTACTAACCAGCAATGCTCCCTCTAAGCTGTGGAGTCTTGTGAGCAAAAATTCTTCTTTGTGAGCTACTGGCATTAGAGCTGTGAGCCAGCGATTTGGCTACTGCATAAGTTCGTTTGCTCTGGAGCCCTCCTTCCTGAGCTAAGCCAAAAATGTGTGAGCCGGAGGCTAAAAACTGTTGAGCTAGCTCACACTAACTCAGCTTAGAGGGAACATCGCTAACCAGGGCTGACCCTGCTTAGCTTCCAAGATCCGGTGAGATCAGACTAGCCTGGTCTATCCTGGTCAGTGCAAGTGACTGACTCTTGGAGAATCCATGAAGTTCCAGCTCATGAGGTTTTCAAGGCAAGAGATGAGCAGGGGTGGTTTGCCATTGCGCGCCTCTGCACAGCGACCCTAGACTTCCGTGGTGGTTTTCAGGACAAGAGACAGACGGAGGTGGTTTGCCATGGCCTTCCTCTGCACACATCCCCCATCTTCCTCAAGAATCCCCCGTCTGAGTGCCGACCCTGCTTAGCTTCTGAGTTCTGATGAGACTGGGCTCGTCTGTGCTATTAAAGTAAAGGTCAAGGTTCCCTTGCTTGAAAGCCAGTCGAATCCGACTCTAGGGTTGCAGTGCTCATCTCCGTTTCCAAGCCGAAGAGCCAGCGCTGTCCGAAGACGTTTCCGTGGTCATGTGGCCAGCATGACTAAACGCCAAGGCACATGGAACGCTGTTACCTTCCCACCGAAGTGGTGCCTATTTATCTACTTGCAATTTCTTGCTTTCGAACTGCTAGGTTGGCAGGAGCTGGAACTATTAGGGTGTGTGTCTGTGCTATTAGGGTTGCAGAATTAGGTATCTTTAAATGCATTTCAGTAGCTTTAGAGAAGCCTCGTTCTACACAGGACTGGGAAGGGGCCTGTGTTTAGGATCTCAGCACACGTATTCACAAGCCAGAGTTAATAATTTATTGGAAATGGAGAACCGCCCGAAATAATGTCCCACTGAGGTTCCCCCTTTCTTTTTGGCAGAGCCACTTGCTGCTCTCCCTCCTGGTCCTGGCCCTCCCGTGGACCTCCTGTGATGCTCAGTGCTCAAGAACACCTGTAAGTGAAAACGGTAAGAATTCCCATTCCGTGTTTGAGTGACGCCTTGCCTAGAAAGGCCAGTCTGCACCAAAGAACAGTCCATAATAGGGTTGCCAGGCAGGTGGCTCCAGGCTCTTCTCTGGGGTCTTCTGGTCACCATTGAGTTTCTGACCGAACACTAGAGTGTCCCCCCGCCGTGAAGTGCCCAGCACAGTGATGTCACTTCTGGGTGACGTCATTGCACCAGGCATGTCGGGCACTCTGGACCTCTTTGGGGGTGGGGCTCCCCCACCGGCAGCTGTCCAGCGGGGCAAAACCCGCCCCCACCGAGGGGATGGCAACCCTAGTCCCTGAAGATCATCTGGCTTTGGGAGAGAGTCCGCACTGGTCGCTTTGTCTGATTATCTCCATTTACATTGCTGGCTCTGTTTATCCTTCCGGATCTATCAGCGGCCTTCGATACAGTTGACCATTTGGTCCTGGCCAACCAGCATGTCTCCCTGGGGGCAAGGGGCACTGCCCTTCGTTGGTTCTTGTCATTCCTCGAGAGACGCTCTCAGAGGGTTGCTATCGGGGAGGAGAGGTCGTCCCAACAAGACCTGAATTGCGGGGTCCAACAGGGTTCAATCCTCTCTCCGATGTTATCAAACATAAATGTGCGCCCTCTTGCTGAAATCATCAGAAGGTTTGGAGTTGGGTGACATCAATAAGGGGATGATGCTCAGCTCTCCCTCCTGCTGGGTAAGCAGCTGGCAGCAGGACTCTCAGCATTATCCCAGTGCCTGGATGTGGAAATCCAGTGGTTAAGGGGGAGCTGTCTGAAGCTGAATCCATCTCAGATGGGGAGCACGTGGCTGGGAAAGACTGAGATGCTCGCTGGAGGGTCACCCCCAAGGAGGGTTGTCAGGTCCAATGACTGCACCAACAGGGGAGGGACTTCCCGGGAGTAGGGACAGAGTGCCTCGACATGCTGATTTCCCGTGGAAGTGACGTCATCACGTCGGCGACATTGTACGGCAACGCTCTGGTTTAGGGGCAAAACTCTATGGTAAAATCGCCCTCGGAAAACCAGAGAATCGCTGCATGATGCCACTGACATGATGACATCACTCCTGCATGACGTCAGCACTTCACATTTGGGGGTGGGATTTCCCACCGTCAGCCAGGAGCCCCCAAAAAGGGGGATTCCCCCGCCCCCAACTGGGGAATGGCCTCCTTACTCCCAAGACTCAGTAGTGTCCAGCTGACAGTCGTGGACTCTGCAAAGAACCTCAGGGTCCGGTTAGATTCTGCGCTAGGTTGGGTTGCTCCATGCCTCTTCCTCATCTGAGGAGAAGTCAGTCTCAGCAGAGACAGTACCCATAACACCATCCAACGGGCTCCCTATTTGTCTGGGCCAGACCTTGCCACATTGATCCATGCAACGGTCACCTCCATATTGGACTACTGCAATTCACTCTGCCTAGGGCTACCCTTGAAAATGCTTCGGAAATGGCAGGTGGTCCAGAATGCAGGTTCCCGGTTGTTGACTGGAACATCATGGCCAGTTCATATTACTCCAATTCTGCAGCAGCTGCACTGACTACCACTGAGTCTCTGGATCCTATTTGAGGGGTTTGGGGTTTTTTATATATGATTTTTATTATTTTTCAACACATAACAGCAACAAAACATACACACAAGACAAACAAAACATTAATCAGGAGCACCTTCCATTAATCACGCTTAAAATTGTCTTTTTATAGTACAATAATTTCTTTTTGCACCTATTCTATTACTTTATGCATGCATATGTAATATTTACAGTTTATATTTCTATTTGTAGTTTCTGGTGGTTATAGTGTATATAACTTAAGATAGTTCTCAATCCGTTTATAAAATCTTGACCATGTTTTCTCAAAAGTATCTTCTCTTTTGCCTTGTAATAACAGAGTTAATTTGTCCATCTCAGCTGTTTTTAATAGTTTGTAAATTATTTCTTCTTTTGGTGGCGTTTCTTCTTTTCTCCAATATTTGGCATACAAAATTCTAGCAGTATATATGTATGTGTGTGTGTGTATGTGTATACACATACACACACACATATACATAGGATCCAATTTGAGGTATTGGTGTTAACCTTCAAAGCTCTTAATGGTCTGGGACCCTCATACCCACGGGACTGCTTCTCCCATTACAACCCCCCACGCTCCATCTCAGTAGGTGCCCAATCCATACCATAGCAACCAATCTGTGTGCTGTCTTGGCTGGTTGCCACAGAGACTACACACTGGAAGCTGGAAACACAGTCTGGCATCAAGGTAAGTAACAAAGCCAAAGGTTGGATAACCAGGAAGTCAATTCAAGGTTGCAGGTTTCAAGGACAAGGAGTGGCTGCTACACACACACACACGGAAGCAGGTCTGAGTATGCAGAGTTGTTGCCACACTGAAGCAGATGCATGGAGTGTTTTTGAGCAGGTCCTCCCTTCCCTGGGAGTTGAGTCTGCCAAGGCTTACAGCTCCTCCCGTTGCCTTTGCAGGAGCTGCAGTCTGGCACTCCTTCTTTGCTCCTGCATAGTCAGCCTCTGGCGTGTCCTATGTCTGGAGCACTCGGGAGGACTAGGCAGGGAGTCTGGCCTCGGGGTGTCTGCAACTGGGGGTGCTGGGCCAGGCTCAGGATCGGTCTCTCCTTCTGGCTGCACCTCCTATGCAGCTGCTGGGGACTCTTCCTCCTCAGGTACTATTGAGGGTTCTTCTTCTGGGCTGACTCCAGATGAGGCTGGGTTGCTCCCTGCCTCTTCCTCATCTGAGGAGGAGTCAGCCACGACAGGGAGTGGGGGGTCTCTTGAGCACAGAGAAGGGGACTCAGCTTATCAGGTAAGGGCTGTTATCAAATGGATATGAACTAGGTAAGAGAGAAACTTGCTGGGGCAGGGGTCCCCAGCACAGGGCTGGTGGGCACCATGGTGCCACCAATATCTTGGCACCCCCCACATGGTTTTAGAAAGTGGGTATGGCAGGAGGAGCTCCTACGCAGCTGGGGTTTTGACTGGAGATCTGAATGGCTGAGTACATTAAAATAGCTTAGATCTGTGGGACCTGGCATCACAACGTTGGTTTTATTCTTTCTCTCATTCCTCTTTCCCAGCTGTTAAAAAATTACTCCTCTTGGTCCCTGCACTTGGGCTTTGTGTGTGTGTGTGTGTGTGTGTGTGTGTCCACCTCCCACAATGGCCATTTTGTGGTTGCGCCCACCACCCTGTGTCAGAATTCCAAAGATGTCCTCAGGTTTAAAAAGGATCCACACATTCCCTGTTTTATCAAGGAAAGGAAAGGAAAGGAAAGGAAAGGAAAAGGAAAGGAAAGGAAAGGAAAGGAAAGGAAAGGAAAGGAAAGGAAAGGAAAGGAAAGGAAAGGAAAGGAAAGGAAAGGAAAGTACCAGATTGGTCATCGAAGTCCCTTCCAAATTGGTCGTTGAAGTCCCAAGTAACCAGACTACAGCTTTTTGAGAGCCAATTTGGTGTGGTGGTTAAGAGTAGTGGACTCTCATCTGGAGAACCAGGTTTGATTCCCCCACTCCTTCACACGCAACTGCTGGTGTGACCTTGGGTCAGCCATGGCTGTCTCAGAGCTCACTCAGCCCCAACTACCTCACAGGGTGTCTGTTGTGGGGAGAGGCTGTGAGCTGCTCTGAGACTCCTTCGGGTAGTGAAAGGCGGGGTATAAAGGCAACTCTTCTTCTTCCAGCCCGATCTCCCTCATGACAAAAGAAATACTTATTTGTACAACAAGTGATTAAAATGTGGGATTTGCTCTCAGAGGATATAGTAATGGACACAGGCATAGACTGATGAAGAATAGGTCTCTCAGTAGCTACTAGCCATGGTGACTAAAGAAACCTCCACATTCAGAGACAGTTAGCATGAGGAGAAGGAAGGCCTTGGCATCTGTGCCCTGCTGTTGGACCTCCAGAGGAACTGGCTGGCCACTGTGTAAGACAGGATGCTGGACTAGACGGACCACTGATCTGATCCAGCAGGGCTCGTCTTCTGTTCTTACGAAGGCCTTGGCCTCAATGCCCTGTTGCTGGCCCTGCAGAGGAACTGGCTGGCCACTGTGTAAGACAGGGTGCTGGAGTGGATGGACCACTGGTCTGGTCCAGCAGGGCTCATCTTCTGTTCTTACGAAGGCCTTGGCCTCAATGCCCTGTTGCTGGCCCTGCAGAGGAACTGGCTGGCCACTGTGTAAGACAGGGTGCTGGAGTGGATGGACCACTGGTCTGGTCCAGCAGGGCTCATCTTCTGTTCTTACGAAGGCCTTGGCCTCAATGCCCTGTTGCTGGCCCTGCAGAGGAACTGGCTGGCCACTGTGTAAGACAGGGTGCTGGAGTGGATGAACCACTGGTCTGGTCCAGCAGGGCTCATCTTCTGTTCTTACGAAGGCCTTGGCCTCAATGCCCTGTTGCTGGCCCTGCAGAGGAACTGGCTGGCCACTGTGTAAGACAGGGTGCTGGAGTGGATGGACCACTGGTCTGGTCCAGCAGGGCTCATCTTCTGTTCTTACGAAGGCCTTGGCCTCAATGCCCTGTTGCTGGCCCTGCAGAGGAACTGGCTGGCCACTGTGTAAGACAGGGTGCTGGAGTGGATGGACCACTGGTCTGGTCCAGCAGGGCTCATCTTCTGTTCTTACGAAGGCCTTGGCCTCAATGTCCTGTTGCTGGCCTTGCAGAGGAACTGGCTGGCCACTGTGTAAGACAGGGTGCTGGAGTGGATGGACCACTGGTCTGGTCCAGCAGGGCTCATCTTCTGTTCTTACGAAGGCCTTGGCCTCAATGCCCTGTTGCTGGCCCTGCAGAGGAACTGGCTGGCCACTGTGTAAGACAGGGTGCTGGAGTGGATGGACCACTGGTCTGGTCCAGCAGGGCTCATCTTCTGTTCTTACGAAGGCCTTGGCCTCAATGCCCTGTTGTTGGCCCTCCAGAGGAACTGTTGGCCATTGTGTAAGACAGGATGCTGGAGTGGATGGACCATTGGTCTGGTCCAGCAGGGCTCTTAACTGCATTTTCTTCTGCTACCACCAGAGGTCAGATGGAAGCTACTGCAGGTGAAGCTTTAGAATTTATAGTGCAGATCCCCGGAGGAACTGTGTGTAGGATTGATCTATAAATCACTGTCCTCTTTTCCCTTTCTGGCCTGCCTGGTCCCCACCCTTGCCTCTGGCACAGAGCAAATCCCTTGGAGTCAGCTTGCCTTGGCATTTTGGATGGGGTTCCTTCTCCTGTCCGTAATCCCTTGGCGTGTGCGGATTAAGAGGGGCGATTACTGGTGCATCACTACACAAACTGAATAAGAAAGATAGAAATTCAGCTTCCATTGAGGCTTGGTCAAAATGATAACCTCACTGTGTTCCTGATTGGTGATGCAATATCTGATGAGCAATTCTTCACAGGCATTGCTGCGTGGTGCAAAGAATTTCTTAGGAAAACTTTTCCATTGCAATCTATGTGTCCCCCCTCCCCACGTCTTGGCGTTCTAAAAGTTTCACATCCCATAAATCATGGCTGACTTTCGAAGGGAAGCTGTAGAAGTCCATACTTTGAAGGAGAACCATAAACACACAAAAAGCTAGACATTTGTAATGCTTTTGTACAGTTTGGAATCAAAACTGAGTGACCAGCTGAGGCAAGAGACGAATGGACGTGGTTCTCCTTGGTAGTTTCCAGTCCAAGGCGCTTTTTGTAGCAGGAACTCCTTTGCATATTAGGCCACACACCCCTAATGCAGCCAATCCTCCAAGAGCTTACAGAGCTCTTCTTACAGGGGCTACTGTATGCTCTAGGAGGATTCGCTACATTGGGGGGGGTGTCGCCTAATATGCAAAGGAGTTCCTGTCCAGTCCAAGTACTAATCAGTTCTGACCCGTCTTAGTTTCTGAGATCTGACAAGATGGGGCTAGCCTGGGCTATTCAGGACACCACACTGTGTCTACATAGAAGTTTTTCTCCCCCTTGACTTCCAAATTGCAGTATTGGGGGGGGGGGTTATCCACATGTCACTGCCTTCTCATCATCCACACTACAGGCTTTCCTTGAGAGCCATTTTGGTGTAGCGGTTAGGAGCACAGACTCTAATCTGGGCGAACTGAGTCTGAGTCCCCACTTCTCCACCTGCAGCTGCTGGTGTGACCTTGGGTCGGTCACAAGTTCTCTCTGAGCTGTTCTCTCATGAGCAGCTCTCAAAAGAGCACTCTCAGCCCCACCTACCTAACCGGGTGTCTGTTGTGGGCAGGGGAAAGGAAAAGGATTGTAAGCAGCTCTGAGATGCTGTGTGGGGGTATAAATCCAATCTCCTCCTCCTCCTCTCAGTATGTTCTTTTTCTAATCTGTTTTCTGCTCTGATTGAATACTTGCCGCAAACCAACTCGATTGCAAAGTAAGGTCGGGGGACTCTACAAAGGTATATTGGATATTTCAGTATGGTGGTATTATGAAAGGTTAGGGGAGGGGCTGTGGCTCAGTAGGGGAGGCTCTGCTTGGCATGCAGAAGGTCCCAGGTTCAATCACCGGCATCTCCAGTTAAAAAGGACCAGGCAGTAGGTGATGGGAAAGACCCTCTGCCTGAGAAGATGGAGAGCTGCTGCCAGTCTGAGTAGACAATTCGGAACCTGATGGGCCGAAGGTCTGATTCAGCGTAAGGCAGCTTCATGTATGTTCACTGCTGCATTTGCAAAGGAAACTGAATCCTTGCTGCACGGACGCATCTTCAGGTGGGTTTTGAGTCCCAGTGTTCCCTCTAAGCTGAGTGAGTGTGAGCTAGCTCACAGCTTTTTAGCCTCCGGCTCACACATTTTTGTCTTGGCTCAGGACGGAGGGCTCCAGAGCCAACTAATTGATGCAGTAGCCAAATCACTGGCTCACAACTTTAATGCCAGGAGCACACAAAGTAGAATCTTTGCTCACAAGACTCCACGGCTTAGAGGGAGCATTGGTTTTGACTCAACGGACAGCCCTGCGGGAAGGCTGCTTGTTCGCCGTTTTCCTCTGCGCATGGCACCTGCATTCTGCATGATCTGCTTATTGGGAGATTTGGTTAATATAGCAGAGTTTTGCCCAGTCCTCGAAACATGATACCGAGTGCAGTAAATAAGTCTCCCAAGAAGTATATTGCAAAAAAGGTAGACTTACATTGGTTCAAGTAGATCCAGTTCACATTCAGGTTGCAGTAAAAAGGAGGGAGAGAGAGAAGCCTAATCTAAAGAGTATAGAATCATAGAATGTTAGAGTTGGAAGGGACCTTGCAGGCCATCTAGTCCAACCCCCTGCACTCTGCAGGAACACAGCCGAAACCCCTACATACCTACAACATACCCAAAAGATGGTTGTCCAGTCCCCGCTTCAAAACGTCCAGCGAAGGAGCATCCACCACCTCCCGAGGCAGTCTGTTCCACTGCTCAACCACTCTTACAGTCAGGAAGTTTCTCCTGATATTAAGCCGGTAACGACTCCCTTGTAATTTCCACCCATTAGATCTAGTCTTGCAATCTGGAGCAAGAGAGAAGAGATCCACTCCATCTTCTACATGACAGCCCTTCAAATACTTGAAGACTGCAATCATGTCCCCTCTAAACCTTCTCTTTCCCAGGCTAAACATACCCAACTCCCTCAGCCTTTCCTCATACGACTTGGATTCCAACCCTCTCACCATCCTGGTCGCCCTCCTCTGGACCCGCTCGAGTTTCTACGTTTCCCTCTCACAAATGGCCAGCTTGTCCGGCATCACGTGTGTGGGAGTGTGAGGGCACTGTCTCTACTGGAGAGACCTGCAGAGACACGTGTCTCCATGGAAGGCCATGTGATGAGAGGGAGAGGACAAAAGGAGAGAGGGAGGAGGGATCAGAGGTTAAGACAAAGAGAGGCATCCCATTCAAGGAGCTAACACCTACCCACCCTTATAGTGACGTAGCGCCCCCCTCCCAATGTCCAGGCATGCTAAGACACTCACTCCAACACTGCTTTGGTAGCCCTGCGTTCATCATTGTGCAGAAAACCCTCAAGGAATCCCTTCCCAGCGCAGTAATATGGCCATGCCAGAAGGTTTGCCCCTCCTTTCTGGATGAGACAGGCCAGATGGGAGCAACTCTAGGAATTTTGCCCATTCTTCTTCTTTACTTTTTGCTGAACGAGTGTGTGTGTGTGTGTGTGTGTGTGTGTGTGTGTGTATGCGTGCATGCACACATGCTCCTATGCTCTTCCCTTTCTTATGGAAGTTGCACCATTGAGTAGGGTTGCTGTTCTCCAGGTGGGAGCTAGAGAGCTCTGGAATTACAACGGTTCTCCGGACTACATGTCACTTCTTTATTATTTATTTAAAACGTTTGTCCCCCTTCTCCTAGGGAAAATGGCTGCTTTAGAAAGTAGGCTGCATGGGAGGAGGAAGAGGAGGAGGAGGAGGAAGAGGAGGAGGAGGATAAATGTTAAAGAAGAAACCATTTTGCCTTGGAAGCCCAGAAACTTTATGCAGTGCCCCTGATCCCCCACATTTCCCAGTTAAGGGAAAATGCTGTTCAGACAAATTACAGTGATCTGATTCCAATGGTAACAAGAGAAAGAAATTTTACTCGCATCTTATATGGCACGTAAGATGTAGGTACACTGGCCCATAGCTACGGTGGGGCTATTGGATGCTCCGCCCCCTTCCTTAGAGGGCCAGCCCCACAAGATTCCCTTCTGAAAATGGTAAGGGCAGGGCCCTTGTTGTAGCAGGAACTCCTTTGCATATTAGGCGACACACCCCTGATGTAGCCAATCCTCCAAGAGCTTACAGTAGCCCCCGTAAGAAGAGCTCTGTAAGCTCTCGGAGGATTGGCTACATTAGGGGTGTGTGGCCTAATATGCAAAGGAGTTCCTGCTACAAAAAGAGCCCTGGGCAGGGGAAGGGGTAAGCGGGTGCTCTGGGGAAGTGCCAGGGTGAAGGAAGGCAGAGCCCGCCCATCTCATCAGGCAGGGGCCACGGCTCCGTGGAAGAGCCTCTGCTTGGCACGCAGGTTCAATTCCCAGCAGCTCCCTCTGAAAGAACAAAGCAGGAGTTGATGGGAAAGACCTCCACCTGAGACCCTGAAGAGCTGCTTGCCAGTCTGGGAACAGACAGTATCAACCTTAAGGGACCAAAGGGCCTGATTCAGCAGAAAGACGCTTCACACGTCCATCTTTCCTCCCGTCTCCAAGCCCCACGATTGGACTCTCTGGGCTTCCAAGCAGCAGCCACGAGCTGCAAGTGTCTTTCCTGCCTGGCTCTGTCTGCCCTCGGTCAGCCCTTCCCCTTTCCTTCTCACAGTCTTCTGATCTGTGATTATGAGGGCCTCACAGCCACAGCTGAGGTTGCCAACTGGACGGGGGAAAACAAAGTTGCCAGTCTCCAGGTGCTGCCTGGAGATCTCCTGCTAGTGCAACTCATCCCCAGGTGAAAGAGATCAGTTTACCTGGAGCAAACAGCCACTTTGGAAGTTGGTCTCTATAGTATTATGCCCCAAACCCTGCCCTCCTTAGGCTCCACCCCCAAAATCTCCAGGTATTTCCCAGACCGGAGCTGGCAGCCCTACGGGAAAACAATGTCCTGTCCCTTTAACGCCTTCCTAACATGTGGAAGTGGAAAGTTTGAGCTTTTCATGGCAGGAAGCCCAACAAGCATTCTCTGATAATAGCTGCAGGTTACACGGATATTAAAGGGACGGCTAGCGGGACCGGTTTAGAAGTTAGCCCCGCTGGCGACACCTGGCACCTTTCTCCCACCTGCCTTAAAGTAGGAGCCCTGGAAGCTGTTGAATCTCAGCAGGAGGGTCCCTGGGGTGGAAGGGAGGACTCAGCTCCTTTTCCTTCCTCCCAGTCCTGTGGGTGTGGAATTTCAGGACTGAAACCTTCCTTGCAACGAACAAATGTCGAGACGAGGAAATGAGAGCAGAAATCATTCGTTACTTTCATTTTATTTAAGTTATCTATGGTCCACCTTTCTCACAGAGATCTAAAGCGGATTATGTAGTGTCAGTGAATGAAAGCAACAGGACGGGATGTTCATTAAGCAATGCCACAGGGTCAGGATTGCAGGAATCTGAAAACAGAGCCGAAACAAAGCATAAGTTAACATCGTTAACAGCATAAGAACATAAGAGAAGCCATGTTGGCAGGAGCTGGAACCAGAGACGGGAGCTCACTCTGTCATGTGGCACTCGGGTCTCAAACTGCTGAACTACCAACCTTCCAGCCTGCAGTTCAGCGTCCCATGCATAATTTTATAAACCTCTAACATGTCATCCCTCAATAGGATCAATACTGACCCTATTGCATTATTGGACATGTTAACAATCCAGATGTTACAGAGTCACATAATACATGCAACAACACATAAGGCACAGTCTATGCAGTGGCAATGTGGTTTTTGGAGGGAAAAAATTGCCAGGACTTCTTCATATGTAAGGCTGTGCCAATTTCCACCAATTGCTTCTTCCGTCTGCAGATCCCCACAGGGCTGTCCCTGAAGGTCTACTCTCACTTTCTTAAGCTGAGGTTGCGGTCACATGCAACAGATAAAGTGGGGGGAAGCAAGGCTATTTCCTCTGGAGGAATCTGACCCGCAGTTGCACAATCACACCTCTTTTTGAAGCTGCGGCTGCAGCCCGTCAGTGTGTGATCAGATGCAACTGTGGGTGAGTTGGGGGGGTGGTTTGTGCCGTTTGTTTCCCATGCACTTAAACGAGGAATCGATGAATCGCAACTGCACACTGAGGGCTCCCTATGACGTATGCAATGATGCGCATACTGCGAGGGGGGGGAAACAATGGCACAGAGTCAGGATGGCCTGATCAAACCATCCCGACGCCCTGAGAGCATGATGGAGCGATCAGACAGGGAAAAGTCCATCCGTGGCCCATCGCAACCCATTTACTACTGGGTTTTCCCCAGTGTCTTTTAACTCCACTTCTGTAGCAGTGCAGAACGGGTTGCTGACAGCTGCGGGGCACTTCCCAGATGTTGTTGTCTGATCGCGCCCTTTAAATCCACCCAGCATTTGTGCCTATGTCGGGTCTAATGGTGCGTGTGATCGCAGCCTGAGACTT
This sequence comes from Gekko gecko, assembly GCA_029375565.1. Lineage (NCBI taxonomy): Eukaryota > Metazoa > Chordata > Lepidosauria > Squamata > Gekkonidae > Gekko > Gekko gecko. Next base: position 3,356,861 of record JAPDNY010000008.1, read on the forward strand.
ACACTATGTGATCTGCCTTAAGTCTCAGAGTTGGGCTATAAATAAAGTAATAATAAATTTGTGAAGTTAGAGCCTGGTTGTGCTCCCCCTCCCCTTTCCTAGTGCTGGCTGCAGGCAGAGCATGCACACGAATGCTTCGCCCACACAGCCACTCTGCAGTTTCCTGGGTGAGGTGAGCTGAATTTAAGGAGGTTTTCTTCAGATCCAACCCACTGGGGGAAAATATGGGACTCACCACAAGTTCGGCCTGTTGGCTGGGAAATTCGTGGAGATTAGGGAGAGCAGCCTGGAGTCTGGGAGGGACCTCAGGGGGGTATAATGTCGCAGCCATTTTCTTCAGGGGAAAGGATCGCTGTGGTCCAGGGATCAGTTGAAATTCCAGGAGATCTCCAGGCCTGACCTGGGGGTTGGCCACCATACTTGGCCAGGACATTGTGTGGTGGCTCCTAGAGACAGCAGGGGCTTCCTGATGTCCACACATGGAAAAATCTCTGTGCAGATGCAGCCGTCAGCAGAAGGGCTGGGGAATTGGCCGTAGTACTGTGAATAGTAGAGGAACTCCAAGATTTGCATCTGGTTCTTGTTGTTGCTGCTGTTTATTGGTAGATTCGGTCCAGCTGTTTGTCGTTCTCTGTTTCAGGTTGCGTTAAACATGGAAAGCTACACCACGTTCACACAGTATGGAGAACCAACGATTGTGAAAGGTGTGAATGTAAACCAGAAGAAATGGTTTGCTGCAGCCGGTAAGTTCACGTCTTCAAAACTAGTTCCCGTTTTTCCGAATGTTGGCCCTTCCTTCCGATAAAGGTGGCCACTCCGGGTGGAAAAGGTGCTGGGGATTTGGAGCTGGAGCCTGGCTAGGGCAAAGTTAGGGGAAGGGGGGGGGAGCGTAATGGGGTACAGTGTCAGAGTCCCTCTTGCAAAGCAGCCATTTTCTCCAGGGGAACTGATCTCTGTGATCCGTAGATCAGCGGTAATTCTGGGGGATCTCCATGTATCACCTGGAGGATTGCCGCCCTACCTTCCAAATATATTCTGATCTCCTTCAATATAGAGATGGGGTTATACATTTGCCAGTTCTCGTTTCTCCAGAAGAAGCTTGTGTATATCCCAAAAGTAAAAAATAATTTCCCCACTGCCAATGGCACCCAGCAGAGGGGTCCCCAACCCGGTGCCTGTGAGTGCCACGGAAGTAGGTGGGGCCAGGTAGGGCTTTTTCCCTGCAAGGCTTCTGATTGGCCATGGAAGATCTTGTTCTGTTTCTGAATCATATTTAGGGTTGCCAAGTCCCTACCTTTTGCCGGTGAAGGGCTCGAGGCTGCTCTCCCGGATGACCCAGAAGTGACATCATCACACTAGGCATGTCGCAGGCGCTCTAGCATTTGGCCAAAAAAATCTATGGTCACCATAAAGTTTTTAGTGAAATGCTAGAGCATTCCCCCCCCCCACGAGCCTCCAGATGATGTCATCAGATGACATCATTTTCAGGGGTGGGGCTCTGCCACCAGCCAATCGGCTGGTGTCAAATTCGGGGGCCCAAAATCATGGGAACCCCCCATTGGGGGATGGCAACCCCCGACTGAAGTAAAAACTTTATTGAAGTAAAAGTTTATAAATTTGCCCTAATAAATGATCCTTTCATTGAGTGATAAGCTTTTCAAATTTGGTCGAGTCTCTTATTCGATCTCTGAATTCAACCTACTTCCTAAAAACAATTGGAAAGCCCCAGAAAAGGTGTCATCATGGAAGATCAGATTGGATGCACAGATTTTTTTAAAATGTTGCTTTGGCAGCAGCTGCCACCGCAGCACAAGGATCTGCACCGTGTGACTGGAAGTAAGCTGTGGCAGCCATTTTGTGGCTGGCTCCACCTCCCGTGACAGCCATTTTGTGGCAGCCATTTTGTTGCTGCACCCACCATGCCATACCAGAACTCCAAACATGCCCACAGGCTCAGGAAGGTCAGGTACCCCTGACCTAGCACTTACCTGCTTGTTATATCTCATGTATAGCCACAAATAACACCCACCAAGGGAAGACCATCAACAATTCACAACTATATATGATCTATTGTCTATTGCATCTCAAGGCATGTCACGTACACTGCTGTAGTGTCACAGGTAGAGATACCAGTCAGGGCCAGTGAGAGAAAAGGATGAAGGGACATGATTCAGGGGCTCACGGAGCCAGGCAAGTCTTGGGATTGTTTTTCAACTTACATTTCGAATAGACCTAGATGGTGTGAGAGAACCTTTGACTCATCAGTCTTTGACTGTTGTTTGTCACAGTGTAAGAGAACTTAAGAAAGAAGCCAGTGTTGGCTCAGGCCAAAGGCCCATCCAGTCCAACACTCTGTCACACAGGGGCCAAAAATGCCAGGTGCCATCAGGAGGTCCACCAGTGGGGCCCGTGTGTGAGACTCTGAGATGCCCTGCCTCTGAACAGGGACTTCCCCTTTAGTTGTCCTGGCCAATAGGTGTTGACCATCCTCTGAGATTTTCTCCACTTCAGAGTCATGGCTATTTTAATTGGTCAGTCAGACAGACAGCCTTCAGGTGGGGTCTGGAGATCACCCAGTATAACAACTGATCTCCAGTCTACAGAGATGAGTTCCCCTGGAGGAACTCTGTGGCGTTTAGGACTGCCAGCTCCTGGTTGGGAAATGTCTGGAGATTTTGGGGGTGGAGCCTGAGGAGGGCGGGGTTAGCAGGGGGAGGGACCTCAGCAGGGTGTAAAGTGCCAGAGAGCAGGGGTGTCGAACTCATTTGTTAGGAGGGCCGGATGTGACATAAATGAGACCTTGTTGGGCCGGGCCAGGTGTGTCATGAAACGTAATGCCAGGTAGCGGAGAGATAAACTTTGTAAAGGACACAAACGTGGGGTTTTTTTTACTTAAGATAAAAACATGCTTAAAGCATGAGCACTCTTGCAATATTTTGTTTATTTAACAGTGTCTGATAACTGACACCTCCTACTCTGAGTTATTGCATCAAAATGCCTGTGCTGTTGCAATCCTGAGTATGCTGTCTTGAGTGTGTATCTGTCAGCTGTAAACCTACGATGACACAGCAGCAGCAGAACTGGAAGCAGAAGCAGGAGACAGCCAGTTCCACTGCGGGCCTGAGAGAAGCCCTCTGGGGGCCTTATCCAGCCCCCGGACTGCATGTTTGACTCCCCTGCTATAGAGTCCACCTTCCACAGCACCCCTTTTCTCCGGGTGAACTGATCTCTATTGCCCGGAAATCAGTTGTAATCCCAGGAGATCCCCAGCCACCCTTAAAGGCACTGTACTCTGCTGAGGTCCTCCACTCCTCAAACCCCACCCTGCCCAAGTTTCACCCCCCCCCCAAATCTCCAGGAAATTCACAGCCCAGAGCTGGCAACCCTTGTGGCTGGTCAGTGCGTCTTCTGCCTTTGCGCTCCATTAGCTGATTGTGCATTGTGTGATTCAGGGCTTTGCAGTTGGAAAAGGTAAACCGCAAGTTTTTAATATTAGTTATAAAGATCCGTCAGGATAAGGTACAGCGATGATTCGTTGTTATATTTAAATTTTAACTATGTAAGTCTTTTCTTTCATTCCTCTTGTTTTGACAGTGCTGTCATCTGTCCTAGTTTATTCTGCATGCCATTAAAGGTTTGATTTGATTCGACGAATACTAGTTTAGCAGTTAGTCCTCATCTCTGTCACACGGCCTGACTGTCCGTCTCGATTTCATAGCGTGCTGACCCCTACCAGCTACGACAGGGAGAAATGCATCCCCATGTTCCACAAGCCCACCTGCTCGATCCGTGTAGTGAAGAAAAACAACCCTTCGGAATTCTGCAAGGTCTTTGCCAAGGTCGGATAGTACCCAGCAGTGGGGCTCTGTGTCATGGCGAGGACATGAAGATGGCCCTCGAGGGAAGTGGTTCTTCAGCGCTAATAGCGGGATCACAGGTTGATGAGCTCCTCCCTCAGCTGGCTGGATGAGTCATGTCCCCCAACCTCCTTCCCTCTTACTGCCTCTATTAGTCTGTATGACCAAGGATGGGCTTGTCCCATTTGCCAAATGATTGTTGCAGTTATCATTTGATGGCTTTCTCCCCTGAAGGGGTGGAACTGCCATCACAGGTCACTTCCCCTTTTCACCTCAGCCAATTCCCAAGCTGTGGAAAACAGTAATTTGGATGCCTGCTGCTGCTGCTCCCCTGAAATCACTAGGATCAGGGCTTTTTTTCTGGGGGAACGCACCAGAACGGAGTTCCAGAACCTTTCTGGCAAAATTATTTTAAAAATGTTTTTAGTCAGTATACAGCTTGAAAACTGCATTTCCCTCCTGAAAGTTCCAGCACTTCTTTTTCCAAAAAACAAAAAATCCTGATTAGAATGTTTAATTGCAACTTGTACATATGCCTTATAACAGTATTTCAGGTGATGCAAACTAATAAACTCTGAAACACTGTTATATACTAGACGTTTGCTTCCCTTTAAGTAGGGTCACCATATTTTGAAAAGCAAAAAAAAAGAGGGAAATTTCCCGACTGACTACTGCAAACAAGTGATCACTCTGACAAATCTCATTTTAAACATCCCTCCGAATGGAGCTGTGAGAATTGCTATTAACGAGGAATATGTCATGCCTGCCCCCGATCCGGCGCCTGAAAGCTTGGCCGTGAACTCAGAAACACCCCCTGACCCGACACCAGAGAGCTCTACCCCCGATCTGGCACCTGACAGCTCATCCATGACCTCCTCGGACCCGGCGCCAGGAATCAGGGACGCGGCACCATTAAGTCCCTCCAATGTGCCAGAGTCTTCAAAGGATCTAAGTGCTGGGAGGGATGAGCTCCCAGCTACGAGTCAGCAAGCACCTGGGGTGGATGCTTCCCCACCCAACTCACCCCCACGTGCCGATCGTCTGCGAGCTCGCAGGCGCAGAGACTTGGTGGCTCGACGAAAGGAGGCACGTGCATGGGGGCGACGGTCAATGAGCCCTGAGTATAAACCGGAGCAGGGACGTGGCAATGACCGGTTAATTAGTTAACAAGCCAGCACGGTATTTAGGAACATCCCCACCCGGGAGCAAACCCTGCTGGCAAACTCATCGAAAGACCGCTCGCCTTGCACCCATCCTCATTCCCTCGTCTCGTCGTGACTCTCTGGCTCCCGACCTCGGCACATCTCTGAACGCTCTTCTGGCTCCTGATCTCAGCTCGGCTTCTGGACTTCGCTTTGACTTCTGGCTAACGGTATACCTGACAACGGCTTTGCTCTCTGCTTTGAAACTCGTTTGCTTGGACTGGACTGATACCTTTGGCTGATCTCTGGAACTCGCTCTGACTACGGCACCGGACTGACCCCTGCACCCGGGCCCCGTCATGACAGAATATTCCTAACCTTCCAAACAAAAAAGAGGACATTTTCATCAGTTTTTTAAAAACAGCCCCCAAAAAGAGATCTGGTGACCCTACTTTAATTGCTTAATGAATGATTTTCATAAGGGGAAAAAGATGAAGTCTGCCAAGTTCCTGGAATAACAGGTGCATGCATATCCTGAGGGGGTACCATCTACCAAGACTCACAGGGGGTGGGAAATCCCATTTCTCCCCCTCTTCCAGCTTCCTTTCTGCTCCTTTAGGCCCCCAGTGGGAAAGACCCTCCCTCCTCATCTCCTTCTGCTAATTGCCACCTGTGTTTGCATGACATCGGGGGTTGCTTTGCCTGTGTGTGATGGAGGGAGGGAACCATGGCTCAGTGGTAGAACATCTGCTTTTGGCATGCAGAAGGTCCCAGGTTCAATCTCTGTCATCTCCAGTTAAAGAATCGGGCAGGAGGTGATGTGAAAGACCTCAGCCTGAGACCCTGTAGAGGTGTTGCTAGTCTAAGGTCCCAATCAGATGGCTCTTTAGATCCGAGCCAGGAATGAGTGCCTGGCGGATTTAAAGGTAATTCCAGACATCGACATCTGGGAAACGTCCCTCTTCCGTGAGCATCCCATTTTGCCTCCCTTCAGAGCCGTCCTAATTAGATACTCGTTTAAATCTGGAGTTTTTGGTTCCTGATGGGCCAATGGCGGACTTTCCCCCATCTGATCGGACCAGCGTGCAATCCTCCCGTCGGGCGCCATTTTTAAAAAAAAACACGACATTCAATTCCGCACATGCGCGGATAAACAAGGACACGATTTCATGATTATGCGCATGCGCAAACATTTTAAAAACACACACACCGTGTTCGCCTCCTTCCATGGATGCCGTCTAGACAGTCCACAGCGGAGGCAGCACGCGATAAGACGATTCACTGGGGGGGCTGTCTGGTCATGCAATGACAGATTAAAAATATTGGGATCAAATTACAGCCGGGCTAATGCCTGTCTGATCAGGACCTAAGTAGACAATACTGTAATCTGAAAGGCAAAATAGGCAATCTGTCTAGCCTTCTAACGAGAGGATGGAGAGGGATTGTGGTTGCCAGTTCTGGGTTGGGAAATAGCTGGAGATTTGGGGAATGGAGCCTGGGGAGGGCGGGGTCTGTGTAGGGGAGGGGCCTCAGCAGGATACAGTGCCACAGAGTCCGCCTTCTGAAGCCTCCATTTTCTCCAGGGGAACTGGTCTCAGTCTTCTGGAGATCAATGGTAATAGCGAGAGATCTCCAGGTGCCACCAGGAGGTTGGCAACCCTGAGAGGGATTCAGAGATGGGGCTGCCAAATAATACAAAATAAAAATACAACAAATGGCCACTAGGCTGACAGTGTGACATGGCTTCCAGGGAAAACCGGGACGTGACCTAGCATTGCCAATGAATTCACCTCAAAGACTTCAGAGAGACGTCAGTTGGAAGCAATTCGGGATGTGCATCGGTTCACACAGCAGAGCTGCAGCGTCATAGAAGCCTGGTCCTCACATACAGTAAATAAACTCCAAGCTGATATATTGCAAAAAGGGAAAACTTACACGGGCTGAGGTCGATTCAGCGTTGCCACTGAAAGGAGAGAGAGAGAAAAGCGTAATCGAGGGAATAGTACTCCCTGTCACAAGTGGCTGGCTGATGTGGCATCATGCGGGTACAAGTAGGATGGCATAGCTTCTGCAGGAGAGACCCATAGAAAGAGAGAACACAAAGGGCACCAGAAGAGAAAGAGGAGTCAGAGAGAAGGTCCCAAATTAGAAAAAGAGAGCACCTCATTAATTAAGAAGATACACACACACATCCATACAGTGCCGCCCGCTGTCCAGGAGTCCTGGAGTCACCTTCCTGTAACAGAAACAACAACCATGTACAGTTGCCAACTCCAAGCTAGGGAAGTCCTGGGAATTTGGGAGTAGGGTCTGGGGAGAACACGGTTTGTGGAGGGACCTCAATGGGAAATAATGCCATAGAGCCCACCTTCCAAAGAAGCCATGTACATCACCCAAAGAGCGTCACGCTCAGGCAAGAAGAACTTGCTGGTGATCCCTGGCCCCAAAAGTATCCGGTAGACCTCAGCCAGAGCCAGGGCTTTGTGTCAGCCCTGCCACCAACCTGGTGGAACTCTCTGCAGAAAGACATCTGTGCCCTGTGGGTTCCGCGGGGCCTGCAAGACAGAGATGTTCCACCAGGCCTATGGTTAAGGACAGCCATGGTTTCCATCTAGCCTGGCTTCCCTGCCCTGAGCCCTGTTGCACAGGGGAGGGCAGGTTATAAATCAAATAAATAATAGTAATAATTTCCTTCAGGGGAGCTAATATCTCTAGTCTGGAGTTCAGTTGTAATCCTGGGAGATCGCCAGGCCCTCCTTGTGATGGATTAAGTCATATGCAAAATTCCTCTGATGTAAACTGGATGCCATTATCAGAGACAAAAGCATCTGGCAGTCCATGCGTTGCAAATAGTTGACGTAGGGCTTTAATAACAGCATGGGGTGTCATCAATGAAACAGGAATAATTTCCAACCAATTGGAATATGTCAACCATTATCAAAAAACTCTGGACCAGCAAAACTACCATGAAGCCGTGACCATGGAGTTTTTGTTGACTCCCGCAGATGCACTGGGGCTTGTGGTGGAGCTGGCCTTGAGGCCTGACACTCATCGCACTTCTTGACCCAACCTTCCACTTCAGTATCCACTTGCGCATACAAGAGCCTTCATCCACACTATGCCAGGGTGCCCAATGTATAGCACCTCCAGTAGAAGAAGAAGAGGAGGAGATTGGATTTATACCCCACCTTTCACTACGCAAAGGAGTCTCAGAGTGGCTTATAATCCCTTTCCCTTCCCCTCCCCACAACAGACACCCTGTGAGGAAGGTGGGGCTGAGAGAAATCTTTAGAGAACTGCCCTTACGAGAACAGCTCTGAGAGAACTTGTGACTGACTCAAGGTCACTCCAGCAGCTGCATGTAGAGGAGTGGGGAATCAAACCCGGTTCTCCCAGATTAGAGTCTGTGCTCCTAAACCACTACACGATGCCTCAAGACTCTAGGGATGACAACTCTGTTCCCCCAAAGGAGGCAGTCCTTCTGAAGTGATAATTTGTGTTGTCCCAACATGAATGGTGCAAATTTCTCCTCAAGTTTCCTTGCTGGCTGCCCCCTCCACATCCCAGCTGAGAACACGAGTAAGAACTGGGCCCTCAGATGACATGGCCACAACACCAGTCACATGACGGGGTGGCGCAGGTAAGGACTCTAATGACAAAACCTCCAAAGGAGGGAGAGGGTCTATTGGAATATTTGGTTAATATGGCAGAGTTTTGCTCAGTCATAGAAACATGATACTGAGTGCAAGAAGTTATATTGAAAAAAAGGTAAACTTACATTGATTCAAGTAGATCCGGTTCACATTCAGATTGCAGTCAAAAGGAGAGAAAGAAGCCTAATCTAAAGAGGACTTTCCCATCACAAATGGCCAGCTTGTCTGGCATCACGTCTATGTGGGAGTATGAGAGCATCTACAGGAGATAGGGTTGCCAAGTACTTACCATAATTCGGCGGGGGGGACACAATCCCCCGTCCGGAACATCCCTTCTTGGAACACCCACGCTGCACGATGCCATTGCCAGGAAGTGACGACAGGCGACGCTCTGGCAATGGCTTCTTGTGCCGCATCTCCCCCCCCTCGGGAATGGTCCTGCCAAGAAGTATGTGTCCCCCGCCGAATTACAGTAAGGTCTTGGGAAGCCTGACAGGAGAGACCTGCAGAGACGTGTGTCTCCATGGAAGGCCATGAGAAAGAAGAAAGGACAAAGGGAGAGAGAGGAGGGGTCAGAGGGCAGTTCCCAGGTTAAGACAACAAGAGGCATCCCACTCAACAACATAACAACTATGCACCCTTAGAGTGATGTAGCGCCCCCCTGCCCGCAGTGTCCAGGCATGCGGAGTCATTCACCCCAACAGGATCCACCTCAACTGATGGAAGAGGAAGACCACTCAAAGCATCAGCAGCAGAAGATGAAGTGTAATAGCAGGAGATCTGCAGGGCCCACCTGGAGGTTGGCAGCCCCTGTTCTACACTAAGGGCGGACCTAAGCATGGTGGTATCATGGCCCTTCGGGTGTTTTGTGGTTGCTGCTTTGCCTTTTGGAAGCACCACAGAAAGGGAACCAAGGAAAGAAACCTCTCTCCCTTCCCAGGGCAGTTCTGTTGATCTGCTCCAAGCCAGCAGATGGGTGAACACCAAACAGATTTGCAAAACGCTGGGGAGGAACGAGTCCGCCACTAAAGTCATTCCTCGGGTCAGCGCTGCCTACCGTGCCTTTTAATTTGGCATTGTCATAATTGGAGGATCATTAAATGATTCTATTCATTAGAAGGGGAGGCAGGTGATGAATGGGCAGCATTCCACACTAATGCCTTTAATCAGATCTCTGCACTGCAGCCAGGAAACAGATGGTGGGAAAGTTGTAAATAGGGAAGTCGGAACAGAGAGATGTTGCTGTAGAACTTTTCCCAGAAGCGGACTGTTGGTTTATGGAGGCAAGTGAAGGAGGGGGGGCCTTGTTTGTTTTTTCATTTAATATGATATCTCCCACTGGTCCCAGGGTTGCCAACCTCCAGGTCAGGCCTAGAGGTCTCCTGGAATCACAACTGATCTCGAAACTACAGAGAGATGTTCCCCTGGTGTTGTATATTAACCAAGGACTGCACACACGGTCAGGGTCCGCACATGGTCATGCGAATGGGTGAAGCTTTGCCTCTGAGAACAATGCAGAGCACATAGAAGGGACCAAAAGGGCAGCTAGGATCCAGGAAAGGACCTATGGGGTACGGGTGCAAAGTAGTAAACCTATCACGGGGAGTGGGGTGTGGTTTTGTTGGGTGATTTAAGCTGGACTTTGGGCCGGCTATTTTGTCTTAGTTTCGTGTTCTTCAATAAACTATGAGCTGATTCACTAACAACGCATCTAGAACCCAGTACTTTATACCTGAAGAAAATGGCTGCTTTGGCGGGCAGTCTCTATGGCATTATACCAGGGTTGCAAGGTAGTTACTTGCTGGGGGGGATTGGGGGGCGTTCCAGGGGGGGGGACGTCATCAATGCTGACATCATTTCCGGAAAGTGACATCATCGCATCAGCGATGTCGGGCGACACTCTACTTTTGGGGCAAGACTCTATGGTAAGAATGGCTACAAACCATAAAGTTTTGCCCCCAAAAGCGGAGTGTCACCTTTGATGTTGCCGACACAACGATGCCACTTCCATAAGTGACGTCATCGTGTCAACAACATTGATGAGGGTCATCTTTTTTGGGGTGGGGTGTCTCCCAATGGCCAGCTGGCCAGCGGCGAGCCCAAGCCCACAAAAGCAGGGGATCCCCTGCCCCCACCTGGGGGCTGGCAAGCCTATCTTTATACCCTCCCTCAGGGCTTTTTTAATAGAAAAAGCCCAGCAGGAACTTATCAGCATAATAGGCCACACCCAACAGCAGAAACTCATTAGCATATTAGGCCACCGCCCTGGCAGCACAGCACATTAGCATATTAGGCCACACCCCCATGTTACCAGAAGTGTGGTAGTCATCCAGCCACACCCGCCTTTTGCTTCTTATTCTGTTTACCTTGCTTGTTGTCAAAACCCAGGGCATTTTTTTGGAGCAGGAACTCCTTTGCATGTTAGGCCACACACCCCTAATGTAGCCAATCCTAATGAGTTTCAGCTGTTGGGTGTGGCCTGTTATGCTAATGAGTTCCTGCTGGGCGTGGCCATCTCGGGAGCCAGCCGGAACTCCGTTCCTGTGCGTTCCTGCCCAAAAATAGCCCTGCCCTCCCTAAATCCAGCCCTCCCCCAGCTCCACTCTTACATCCCTTGGATCTACATGTTTCCAAATGAAGGCGCGCTGGCTACTGTTCAGGAACTTGTAAAATGAGGACTTTTCAGTCTGCTTTGCACACTTCACCGCTCCGTCAGGCCGTCTCAAAGAGCAAACATTCCAGGAGCAGACACCAAAACCGTCCTAAGAACAACTACCTCAAGATTTTGTATTGTTTTGTATTGTACTCATATTATTATTTACTGGCTTTGCTTATATCCATGGAATGTACTTCATACAAGAATAAATGTTATTTAATACGGGATTTGTTATAGAAATACAACTAAGTGTGTTAAAGTTGTAGAAGAGTGATTTCCTTTGGTGAGCCCAATTCTTCCTGTTGTATTCACACCAAAGCCTGTCTTGTTTTCGATACCACATGAAGGTTGGCAACCCTGTCTGGAGATCAGTTGTCCTTCCAGAAGATCTCTGGGTTGCACCTGGAGGTTGGCAACCTCAACTCTCTGGCATTATACACCACTGAGGCCCCTGCCCCCCACCTGCTCTCCCCAGGCTCCACCCCTACATCTCCAGGATTTCCAAACCAGAGTTGGCAACCCTACACGACTCATCATTACTAGAAGTTTTGTACTAACATAAGAAGCAGTTAAGGCCAGGTATTGTTGGTGTTGAGAGCAGAGTTGCCAGCGCTGGGTTGCGAAATGCCTAGAGATTTGGGGGGGTGAAACCTGGGGAGGGCAGGGTTTGGGGGCAGGAAGGACTTCAGTGGGGATAAAGCAACAAAGTCCACCTTCCAAAACAGCTGTTTTCTCCAGGGGAACTGAGCTCTGTCACCTGGAGACCAGTTGTAACACTAGAACACCAGCCATCACCTGGAGAATGGCAACCCTAGCTGAGAGGATGGATCCTACCAGGGCTATTTTTAGGCAGGAATGCACAGGAACGGAGTTCTGGCTGGCTCCCGACTTGGCCATACCCAGCAGGAACTCATTAGCATAATAGGTCACACCCAACAGCAGAAACTCATTAGGATTGGCCACATTAGGGGTGTGTGGCCTAACATGCAAAGGAGTTCCTGCTACAAAAAGAGCCCTGGCTACAAACAAGGTAAACAGAAGCAAAAGGTGAGTGTGGCTGGATGACCACACTTCTGGTAACATGGGTGTGTGGCCTAATATGCTAATGAGCTGTGCTGTCAGGGGTTTGACCTAATATGCTAATGAGTTTCTGCTGGGCTTTTTCTACAAAAAAAGCCCTGGATCCTACTTTAGGCTGGAAGAAGTACCAGGAGGTTACTTTTAACTGTCTAGAGATGCATATACAGGCAAATATAAGCAGGGTTGCCGATTGGATTAAACATGAATAACAATATCTCTCATTGGCTGCTTTATTTATAATGATATTACAAGTAAGGCAAGTAAAAGAAAAATGAATTGGATCTTGTCAGCGCTGGAAAGAAGCATTTATGAAACATAATTGCTTAAGGGAGCATTACCATCACTGTAGGGGTTTTAAAATTAGAAACAAGACGTAGCAGGAAATATTTTTTAAAAAAAAAAATAAGTGAACAAAACTGACAGGGAGATCAATCTCGGAGAATATCTAGCCATTTTTAAAAGAAATGCATTTGTATTACTCCCTGGTCCTATTTTAGAAAAGGAATATTCCCCTCTCCTGTCTGTTTTATTGTATAACGGTGGTGGCAAGTGTCGACAAGCCATGGCCGGCTTATTGCAACCCAGGAGGGTTTTCAAGGCAAGAGACCTTCAGAAGTGGTTTGCCATGAGAGAGAGAGAGAGAGAGAGAGAGAGAGAGAGATTGGATTTATATCTTGCCCTTCACTCAGAGTCTCAGAGCAGCTTACGAACTCCTTTCCCTTCCCCTCCCCACAACAGACAGTCTGTGAGGTAGGTGGGACTGAGAGAGCTCTTTCCAGGACTGTCCCTGAGATAACAGCTCTAACAGAAGTATGGCTGCCTGTGCATAGCAATCCTGGACTTCCTCGGTGGTCTCCCATCCTCGGTGGTCTCCCATCCAAGTCCTGTTGAGATCAGCCTGGCCGGGGCCCTCCAGATCTTACGTGTCCCCTGCAATACCCCACCCTGCCCAGAGTTCCTGAAGCGGAACATTTTAACAAACTGGTGGGAAATGGTGGAAGAGAACCGCTTGAGGAACCCTCTTGCAGCTGTACATAGCTGGGAACCACAAGTGGTCTCTGGACCTTATTTTGGTGCCAGGCCAGTTGCCAAGGCAACTGAAGGAAAAACAAAGGATGGGTCAAGAAACAGTCAGGTCAACTAGCAGATGGCCGTCGCAGTGGCCAGGCCAGGGGATAAAGTAGACTCACTTCCCTTCCAGACTTCTGGCACTGTGACCATCACCCCACAAATGGATAAGATGCCAGTCGGTTGAGTGGGCAGCTAATTGCCCCAAAATTCCTAGATGCCAGTTTTATAAATGTTGAGGTTTTGACATTTTCAGGTGTGCTTTCTGAACTAGATGTTTAACTGTGAAACCAGAACGGTCTACAAGGAGGAGGAGGAGGAGGGATTGATACCCCGCCCTTCACTACTCGAAGGAGTCTCAATCACCTTTCCCTTCCCCTCCCCACAACAGGCACCCGGTGAAGCAGGTGGGGCTGAGAGAGAGATTTCAAGGACTGCTCGTGAGAGAACAGCTCTGAGAGAGAACTTGTAACTGACCCAAGGTCACACCAGCAGCTGCATGTGGAGGAGTGGGGACTCAAACCCGGTTCTCCCAGATGAGAGTCCGCGCTCCTAACCCCTGCACCAAACTGGCTTTCTATTGAAGGGTTCTTCAGAAGAAAACTGATGAGCTACTGGGAGCCTGCTGGTTATTGCCTAGTAGCTCAGGCATCCCCTAACACAGGGGTGTTGAACCCATTTGTTACGAGGGCCGGATCTGACATAAATGAGACCTTGCTGGGCCGGGCCGTGTGTGTGTCATAAAAGGTAATGCCAAGTAGCGGAGATATAAACTTTATAAAGGACACAGAGGTTTTTTTTACTTAAAATAAAAACATGCTTAAAAACTACTTTTGATTTATTGACATTCACCACAGAAGTCTCGTGCTCAGAGTTCTGAGTCCAGGACCCAGGTTAGAACATGCAGTGGCAGAGTGATTGAGAGAGTCTGGCGAACCAAGCTAGATGCAGCAGCAGCAGCAGAACTGGGAGCAGGAGATGGCCAGTTCCACCACAGGCCTGATGGAAGCCCTCCGGGGGCCTGATCCGCCCCCCCCCCCAGGCCGCATGTGTGGCATCCCTGCCCTAGAAGACCCAGGAAAAGACCACAAAAAGATTTGTTCTCACCTTTAAAGAAAAAATTATTTTATAGGATTTTTCTCAGTGATGCTTAGTTGACAGTTTCATTTCTGGGGCTTTCCCCAGTCCGTGTTGTGTTTCTAGCACAGCACAAAGCTCGGTACCATGCCACTGAGAAGAAAGTAGCTTGGAACGTTTTCCTTACTCAGAAGTAGCTTCCAGTAAAGAAAGATGGGCAACCCCCAGTCTAGTTGTAGGTCTTACACAAAAATGCAGAACCAAAGCTGTCCATGTACAAGGTCTATTCAAAAACATGCGACACCGAAATGACGCCAGCCTGAATAAGATCACATGGTCACAAAACGGAACACACTGGCCAGTCTTATCTTTCCAGAGCGCCGTAATTGCATCAGTGTGCTAATTGACAGTGTTTGGTTAGCATCACTTCCAGGCATTTTCAGGAAGGGACTGTCGTTTGCAATGACCCCAAATGGATTGTGTACGAAACAACTATGGCTCGTTGCTAGGCACATTCATTAAAGTGAATTTTAAAGTCATTATCGTGTTCGCAGAAGTCAACACAAGCTCCACGACCCGTCTCCTGCCGATGGGACTGCACAGCGCTCAGAATCTCTGAGCAGTCAGGGACTGGAATGATGCTGGCCCATCCCTTGGCTACCTCATCTTGATGTGTTGGGGGAGGTCTATGCGCATTCATCCACCACAGGTAACCAGAGTTAGGGCCAAACTACATACGACGACATCCTTGTGCCTGTCATGAGGACACCACCATCATTTGAAAATGCTGTGCCCTCCCCCCACAACCTTTTCAAGTGCCAAAACAGCCATGAGGAGTGGAGCTGCGAAATCCCAGGTGGGGGATTCCTGCCCCTGGGCCCTGTTGCCCACTTGGAGACACAGCAGGAGAAAAATTAAGGGGGGAAAGGCAGCCTCATGTACTTACCAGAAGTTGATACAGGAAATGACAAAGGCAGGTCTAGGGATCACTGGAAATTCTACGGTTTTGCCATAGAGTTCCCGGTGATTCCTAGAACTACCTTTTGTCACTTCCTGTATCAACTCTTGGGCCCCGTTCACACGGAGCATTTGCCCCACTGAAGGCACGGTAACCCTGTGGACTTTCCGTGCGCGATCATACCAGCACATCTGGGAGGCGCAGCACTCCCATGGCCAACCCACGGCTTCCCGTGGAAAACATGGAGTAAAAAACTACTAGGGTCGAAGTACTAGTTTCCGGAAACCCCGGGGCAAAGGCCGGCGTCTGATCGTGGGAGCGCCAGTATCCCGCGGCTTCTGACGCCGGCCCATTTCCCGGGGTTTCCGGATGTTGTGAGTTTCCATGGGATGCGCACCAACGCTGAATGAGGCATGCGCACACGCAAGACACCTACAGTGGCCCGCCCCCACCCCCCACGGCACATGCGCACTTCGCAACAGCACAGCTTGCGTGGTCTGCTGCGCCGCTTTTTTGCTGCGCTGCAGCAGCATGGTGTGATTGGCACTTGAGGCTGGAGCGTGGCAACCCGGTGACCCATGTGATCAGGCTACCGCGCCTTATTTTGCTCCGGGGTGAACTGCCACACCTCCCCCCCACGTTTTCTGGACCGTATGACCGGGGCCTTGGTAAGTACATGAGGCTATATTTAAAAAACAAACAAACAAACTCAAGTGACACTATGTCACCCCTCCACAACCCTGTTATTAGCCAAATTGCTCTATTATTTAATAATGGTGGGGAATTATAATAATTATTAATACGCAGTTGGCTTAACTATAGGATCAGACCTGTGTATACCAGAGTTAGAATTCCCAAGAACCCAAGAACAGACACAGAAACTGGGTGGCTAAAATAATGATTTCTTTACTAAATATTCTCAAGTGTACAAACAATATTCAAACATTCACACACACAATATAGAACTAAGGAAGCAGAGGTGATTGACGGCTGATAGAGGGGTGATACAACCTGTCCAGATGTGCAGGGGTCCATGAAAATGATCACAGCACACTCTGGCACTAGAGCAGTCACAAAAGTTACTAAACAGGGACAACAATGACCCTGACCGCAGAAAGCAGGCCAAACGCACAAGGAAACAGCTGGCTATTTTTGTTGCTTTTCAGACTTGCTCTTCTTCCCATGGGCTGAGAGAAGCAGACATGGTTTTATTCTTTTCAAGCCACAACCCCCCTGTGGAGTAATTTTTAGGCTGCTGGAAAATTGCTGGTCCAAGGTCAGGTGGCCAACCTGGGATTACCACTGATCTCCAATCGACAAGAGATCCTTTCCCCTGAAGAAAACTGCTGCTTTGGAGGGTGGACTCTATGCTGAAGTCCCTCCCGTCACCAGCCCTGCCTTCCCAGGCTCCACACACACACACACACACACACACACACACACACACACAAACACACCCCGAATCTCCAGAAATTTCCCAGCTTGCAGTTGGCAACCCTACTTCCCAGCAATGTTCCCTCTAAGCTGAGTCTGTGTGAGCTAGCTCACAGTTTTTTAGCCTCCGGCTCACACATTTTTGTCTTCACTTCGGAAGGATGGTTCCAGAGCAAACTAATTTATGCAGCAGCCAAATTGCCAGTAGTTCACAAAGTGGAATTTTTGCTCACAAGAATCAC
Organism: Gekko gecko; assembly: GCA_029375565.1. Classification (NCBI taxonomy): domain Eukaryota; kingdom Metazoa; phylum Chordata; class Lepidosauria; order Squamata; family Gekkonidae; genus Gekko; species Gekko gecko. The sequence goes on from JAPDNY010000008.1 coordinate 3,374,028, forward strand.
AAGAGGGAGCTTTGCCTCCCAGCGAAGGAGAATTTGTGCTCAGGTCACTCCAGTATATCTTCAAATACTGTCTGCTGTGCAGGCCACCTTTAGAAGTGAGGCTGCTCTTTTTAAGCATCCCCACTTTTTGTAAATGTGACCAAGGACGTGGACTTCTTAGTGGTGATGCCCAGGTTATGGGACTTTGGCAACACTGGCATTTACCCGCTCCTGGGTCTTTTCAGCTTCTAGCCCCAGGTCAAGGCTACCCTTTTTTTCCCACAGTTTTTCTCGATTTGCTGTTGGTTCTGTGTGTACTTCCCCCCTGATGTTTGCCTCATGATAATTTATTCAAGTATAACGATATTCTTATTGTACTGTTCTAAATGCCCTGTTGGAAATGTCCTTATCGGATATATACGCTATGGAGCATGTAGGATGTTGGGAAATCTGCTAGTGGTTTTCTAAGATCTTCTGTTGGTCCATTTAGTATGGTGGTTCTCTACAGCTGTTTTGTACTTGGCTTTTAACATTTCTTTTATTCTTTGCAGCTTTGAAAAGCAAGTGTTGACTAGGGGTTAGAATAAAAAAAATGATTAAAATAAGTAATGGCTAATAAAATACACCACAATGCATATATTTTCCAGTATTATTTCCAATCACATCCTTAATTTAAAGGGTCATATTGCATCGTTAATAACAAACCGCTGTAACCAGCACAAGTACACTCGGAGAATTCATAGCAACAGCCACAATTAATTCCCCACCCCCAAGTCTAAAAGACTAATCTCTGCCATTCACCTTTCGTGAGTCGCCTAGATACACAGCCAAACCAAACGAGGGATCTTGAATACATTTCGTACCATTTATTAATCATGAAAGAGAATTAAGGAAAAGGTTTAACGTTTTCCTTTGCGCCTGATGCTTTTGTTCGGGCTCTGGTTTAGAAAAGAGTGTTGACTTTTGATAGCAGTAATCCATAAGCAAATTCTCTCCTCCCATACCAAAGAAAATGTTGATTAACCAGAAAAAAAGCCCCATCACTTTGTTAAACAAATAAATCTTAAAAACTCAGATAAAGAGAGGGATGGGGCGTGTGTATAAGAAATCACACAGTACCTGTATGTTTTCATTTCAGATGGACACAGGCAAAGCATCCAGTTTTTCTACTGGCCTGGGGTTGCCAGCCAAAGGACAAAACAGAGGGAAGACAAACTCAACCCAAAATATACCAACAATGTTAAAAAGGGTCAAGCTAACCCTCAAAATAAATATTATCAATATATATATTTAATTTATGGTGTTCATGATGTCAAAGATTAAAAGATTAAAAACAAACAGTCCGAAGATCAGGCTACACAGAACATCAACATGAGCTTTATATAAGCTGTAGTCATTTGGTGTACTAAATAATGCCCCTTTCAGTCCACTTTCCATGCAGTTTGCAACTGGATTTTGTTGTGTGGAATGGAAAAATCCACTTGCAAACCGTCACTGAAGGGGAGTGAAACTGCACTGATGATTTCACATACGCAGCTGATGAATATATCAAATGACCAAGAGGACCATACACGTTTCGGCCTCTAGGGCCTTCCTCAGTTGCCAGTAATACTATTATAAAGAGAACCACACCCAGAAGTTAATATATAGAGACTGAAGCCTGGTTTTGCTTCCTCATATGTTGTGTGGGTTGCTGAATACTTATGAAGTAGGCTGTGGATAATGTCTCATGGTGGCTGCACACACAACAACAACAAAAAATCTTCAATGATATAATAATCCGGTATGAAATTTCCCAGGTCTCTGGTTGTGTGTGTCGTCAACCAAAAGTTGCAATAAATAAAGCCAACAAGGAGCAAGGCGGGAGTTTTGTCCGCAAGATGAATTTCCATCTGCTTTACTACAAAAAGCACTCAGTTTGTCATCCAAGCTGCAGACTAGGGTTGCCAGGTCTGGGTTGGAAAATACCTGGAGACTTTGGGGATGGATCCGGGAGAGGGCAGGATTTAGGAAGGGGAGGGGCCTCAGCATGGCGCAAGGCCACAGAGTCTCCCCTTCAGAGCAGCCATTTTCTCCAAGGGAGCTGATCTCTGTCAGCTGGAGATCAGTTGTAAAAGCAGGAGGTCTCCAAGGCCCCACCTGGAGTCCGGCAACCCTACTGCAGATGGCTGCCTGGAAGCTGTGTTGGACATCTTGTTGCTTTTAATCAATTCCTCCTGAAGTACTTATCTGTGAGGACCTTCTATCTGTTGCCCATAGAGAAGGGTTTCTTTCTCCCCGCAGGGCTACCAGATCCAGGTTGAGACACTCTTGAAGATCCAGGGGTGCAGCCCGGAGAGGAAAGAGACCTCAGTGGCATACAGTGCCATAGAAGCCACCCTCCAAAGCATCCATTTCCTCCAGGGGAACTGATCTCTGTAGTCTGGAGACGAGCTGTAATACCGAGATCCCCAGGTCCTACCTGGAAGCTGGCAGCCCTATGAGAGCAAGCTGAGAACATGGAAGTCTCCGCACGACTCCACTTTGTGATGCTCTGAGAGGAGAGAAAGGGCAGAGTGTACATCTGTGCAGAAAGAGTACGTGAAAAGTGGGAGGCACGCCTTCCTGAGTAAACCTGCAGATGTATTTAGTGCTGTTTACAGTACTTGGCCTAATGTCACTTTTGGAAGAAAATCCCGGCCAACGCGGGCTGTTGTGAGTTTGTGGTAGACTCTTGTGACTGAGCTGCTTAGTGCACAACTCCCTGGCAATTTCTCTGCAATGATTAGGGGTTGCCAGCCTCCGGGTGGTTATTATATCCAAAAGAGAGCTCAAGGGAGGAGGTTGTTTCAAAACACAAACACTCGGTGAATAACGTAGAAGTAGAAAGAATATATATCATCCAAGACAATTTTAACAATTCTTAACAGTTCAAATATTTCTCCAACGCAAACACTCTTAATAATTTCTTAAAGGGTTAGGATCTAGCAGTACTTAATACAAAAGACAAAATCCAAGTAAAGTTCACTAATCTTCCGGATACGATGCTTCAGGAGAGCAGACGCTTCAAGAAAGGGAAAGTTCCACAGGAAAACAAAGGTTCCACATTAGGGGAGTAGCCGCTATACACGGCCGTCTTCAGTGCCGCGTTCGCTTCCTGCTTCCTCAGATAGCTGATACTCTTTTAGCTGTGAAATCAAAAGATAATTTAACAATTCTCCTTAGACCAGTTTTCCAAATCCAGTCACCTCATTAACATGTTGTTCTTTCTGTCGACAATGCTTCTTCTACAATATATTCTTCCTACTTCTGTTCGTAAGTTATTCACGGAGTGTTTGTGTTTTGATACAGCCTCCGGGTGTTTGCTGGAGATCTCCTGCTGTTACAGTTTACCCCCAGGTGGTAGAGATCAATTCACCTGGAGAAAATGGCCGTTGTGGAAGATGAACTCTATGAAACTATATCCCACTGAAGTCCCACCCCTCCCCAAACTCCACCCTCCTCAGGCTCTGCCCCCTAAATCTCCTGGTATTTTCCAACCTGGAGCTGGCAGCCCTAGTGAGGGACACAGGCTTGCCAATTTCCAGGTGGGAGCTGGGGATTTGCCAGAGTTACAGTTCATCTCCAGACAAGAGAGATCAGTTCCCCTGGAGAAAATGGATGCTTTGGAGAGTGGACTCTATGCCGTTATACCCCACCGAGGTCTCTTCCTTCCCAAACCCCGCCACCGCCAGGCTCCAACTCCAAATCCCCAGGAACTTCCCAACCCAAAGTTGGCAGCCCAAGAGGGACACACTACTTTGCTGCCAGAAAAACAGGACAGGTTCCTTCCCGTCTGGTTCTCGGTCAAGTGACAGATTCCGTATTTGGTGGAAGCACCACCTTGAACTTCCCGCTTGCCTCCAGAACTGTCAGGCCCTCCTAAAAGAGCTGAGGGGCACGCCATTTCCGTAGCCCGACCAAGTGTTTCTCAGCCACCTGTCTTGCAGTGGGAGACAATCTTGAAAGGGAATCCAGGTGTGAACAATCAACCAACGGAGCCTCGTTGCAGATTTAACCAGGGAACTAGATGGGAGCCTGCTGACCGCTCAGCTTCAGGGAAGCCCTCGAGGCCTCTGTCTGCACGGTCGGCAGCGGTAGATGCTCGTATTCTTGCTCCGAAGAGCGGCGGCGGCAACTGAGAATCAGGGCCTTCACTTCCTTCTTGAAGTTTTTGTTCAGAAAGCCATAAATGATGGGGTTGACGCAGGCCGAAGCCATGCCTGTCAGGTGGCACAGCGAGAAGATCAAGTCGTGGAGGCAGGGTGGGATGAGCTTGTAGTCCCAGTCGCTGATGCCGTTGAAAACATGCAGCGGCAGCCAGCAGATGGCAAAGGCAGCCACCATGACGGCCAGCAAGAGATTGATGCGCGTCAAGCGGATCGTCTGGCGGCTGGGCTCGCTCTTCTCAAACATGCTCTTTCTCTTCCGGAGGCGGAGGTAGATGCGCAGGTAGCACACCAGGATAACGGCAAGGGGGATGCAATACTGTAGCAGCATCAGGACTGTAGCGTAGGTGAGCCTGTACTCCTTGGAAGGCCAGGGGCAAGTGCAGATGGCCTTATCCACGTACGTGTCCACGATGCCGGCGTACCACTTGAAGGCGCCATCTCTCAGGGTCGAATTGGTCACGAACGGCAGGGACAAGAGAGAAGCAAAGATCCAAGTGGCCGCAATGCCCTGGTAGGCTTGGGAGAAGTTGGGCCTCCAGCCCGTTGGGTGGAGGATGAGCTGGTGCCTTTCTACAGCGATGAGGATGAGAGACAGGATGGACACCGTCACGGACGTGCACTGGATAAAGTTGGTCATCTTGCACATGGCCGCCCCAAACACCCAGTAGTTCAACAAGACGGTGACGACGGTGAAGGGCAGGCAGAAGATGCACATGAGCATCTCTGAAGCAATCAGATTGGTGATCAGAACGTTGGTGGCCGTGGCCTTCTCCTTCTGCCTGGCGAGGATCCCAATCAAGCACGTGTTTCCTAGGATTCCCAAGACAGTCTCCAAACTATACGAGGTGGCCAGAAAGATGGTCAGGTCCGTAGTGTTCTGACAGTGTAGGAGATGATACGGGAGACTCCGGTTTCTTTGGAGTAGGCTCACTGTGCTGAAAGCCACGGTCCTATTCATCCTGAAACCAGCAGGACGTTGGGTGAGGACTGAGGAACTTCTCTTACTGCAAGCGGAGTTACATCAGAATGATCTGCAAAGGAAAAAGAGAGAGTTCAATTTGATGTTGATACAGTGCAGGCCCGTAGCTAGGATTTTGGGGCTTGTGGGCAATTTGTTTCCTGGTGGGGCTGAAGTTCTCAGTGCAGGAAGAAAAGCCAGAATTCTGAGGATTGTGAAGAGGAGGAGGAGGAGGAGGAGGAGGAGGAGGAGGAGGAGGAGGAGGAGGAGGAGGAGGAGGAGGAGGAGGAGGAGGAGGAGGAGGAGGAGGAGGAGGAGAAGAAGAAGAAGAAGAAGAAGAAGAAGAAGAAGAAGAAGAAGAAGAAGAAGAAGAAGAAGAAGAAGAAGAAGAAGAAGAAGAAGAAGAAGAAGAAGAAGAAGAAGAAGAAGAAGAAGAAGAAGAAGAAGAAGAAATTGGATTTAAACCCTGCCCTTTACTCGGAGTCTCAGAGCACCTTACAAACTACTTTCCCTCCCCCTCCCCACAACAGACACCCTGTGAGGTAGATGGGGCTGAGAGAGCTCTTTCCAGAGTTGTTCTTGAAAGAACAGCTCTGACCAGAACTATGGCTTTTGCCCAGGGTCATCCAGCAGCTGCAAGTGGAGGAGTGGAGGACTCAAACCCGGTTCTCCCGGAATAGAGTCCACACACTTAACCACTACACCAGACTAACTCAGCTACTGTGGAACTGAGCCTTTTGAATCCAAAGTAAATCCAAAGCAAATCTTAGCCCCAGAGTGTGACAATAGCAGGCTTCAAAGAGGGATGGGGAGAATAAATTTTCTGGTAGATGGTAGGCATGGCACTGGAAATACTTATCTGGGTTTGGCCAGTAAACTCACTCCAGTTTGTACAAAAACACATAAAACTTTATTTACAAAAGCAAAGGACAAACACATAGGGGGAAGAATGTATACAGTTCAGAAAGGAATGCAAACCAAAACAAAAAACCCAGCTGGCTATTCTACACACTACTTTTCATATCAGGCACATAGCTCTGGCATCTCAAGTGGCATTCCTAGGAGCAGAGTCTCTGAAAGCATAGCAGCAGGGTAGTTGAAGAGAGCTTTGAGGCAGTCTCTTCTCTCTCTGAGTCTTCTCAAGCTGTCTATTCTACATAGGTGTTCTTAACCTCTTAGCCAACAGAAAGCTGTTACCAGGATAGATTGCAAACTGTCGACCACTTTAGATGACAGTTCTCAGCTGCTACAAGTTAATCACTTCTGCCAGCCTAAGCAACAATTCTGAGAACAAGCTGGCAGGTGGGGGTTATGACTTCTATAGTCAAGAAAGCTAACACTTAGGCAGGAAAACTCTCTTAAAGGAGACCAGTTTCTTGACACAGAGTTAGAAGGGATCCTAGAGGTCACCTATTCCAACCCCCTTGCTCAGTGCAGGAATTAGTCAATTACAGCACCCCGCTCTGCTTAAAGGAGCTCACATCATTAAAAAAAAAAGGTTTCAAAATGATTGGGGGAAAAATTTACAGGAGAAATTATTGTGGGGCTGTGCCTTTAAGAAAGGGGGCGGAGCCCTCAAAAGCCCCATCATAGCTATGGGTCTGATACCGTATTGACAACACTCAGGGAAACTATACAAGAGAAGCAAGAAATGGAGATAGAGGCCAGAATGGGCCCGATCCACAGCACCACGCCAAACCGCCAGCTGGAACTACCACACCACCTACGATGACAGGGTGCATTCGGCTGTTTTGCCGGGGGGGGGGCGGTCACCAGCTCTCTCGTTCTGGCTCGGCTCCTGCCCATTGAGTGGGGAGACAACACAAACCAAAAAGGGATCACGGGTAAAATAACAGGAAGAACAGCACACAAGCAAACCCTGCGATACGAATGCCATTTAGTAAGAATTATGTTGCTTTTTAAAACTTTATAAGATTACAAAAATTGTCCAACATTCTCATCTATACAACATTACAAAAAAGCCCAACATTCTCAACGAGCACCCGGTTCTGAGCTCATTTCACCTTTGCAGTCTTCCTCGGGAGTAACCCTGTATTGTACGGAGGTGTCAGCTTCTTAATCCAGCTCAGTGTTATAATAGGAACAAACTACTTTATTTCTTTCATAGCATCCTAGAAAAAAACATGGTCAATGAAAAACAACACGAAGCTGAATGGAACATAGTTATTTTACACTTTTAATTTATTTAATTTTTAAAAACTTACTTCTGGTTCCATTATAAGTGTTTATATTGGGAGCAAGCCAACCCTCTCTAGCTGCAAAAAGCCTCCTAAATTTTGCTGGCCGATGCTCTCCATAAGCACTATATGTTTTAGCAGTAGTTGCTTGTGTGTTGTTTTCCCACTGAGTGTGGAAGGCACAATCAAGGTGCAGCTGCCTTATGGTGACTTCTGTAGGGTTTTCAAGGAAAGAGGCGGGCAGGGGTGGTTCTCCATTGCCCACCTCTGTGCCGTGACCCTGGACGTCCTTGGCAGTCTCCCATCCAAGTACTAACCAGGACCCTGCTTAGCACCTGGTCATAGAATCATAGAATGTTAGAGTTGGAAGGGACCTTGCAGGTCATCTAGTCCAACCCCCTGCACTCTGCAGGAGCGAAGCCGAAAGATAGCCCTACAACATACCCAAAAGATGGTCATCCAGCCTCCACTTAAAAACGTCCAGTGAAGGGGCATCCACCACCTCCCGAGGCAGGCTGTTCTACTGCTCAACCACTCTTACAGTTAGGAAGTCAAAAATGGTCAGCCCAGAAGGGAGGCTTGGCTCATTTCAAACCTCCCCGGAGGGAAAGGGGCATTTCTTCACAGTCACCGTAAGTCAGCTGTCACCGGACAGCACTTTTGACTACCAGCAGAATACTGGCTTGAGGTGCCAGTAATTCATTGGGGAGGGCCTGTTCCTGGTTCTGATGGGCCCTGGACAGAGTGTAAAAACATAAGAACATAAGAGAAGCCATGCTGGATCAGGCCAGTGGCCCATCCGGTCACACAGTGGCCAAAACCCAGGGGCTATCAGGAGATCCACCAGTGGGGCCAGAAGTCCAGAAGCCCTCCGTTGACCCGAAGGAACATGAATACAGAGCATCACTACCCCAGACAGAGTGTTCCATCTATACCCTGCGGCTAATAGGCACTGATGGACTTCTGCTCCAGATGTTTTTCCAATCCCCTCCTAAAGCTGCCTGTGCTTGTAGCTGCCACCACCTCCTGTGGCAGTGAGTTCTACATGTTAATCATTCTCTGGGCAAAGAAGTACTTCTTTTTTATCTGTTCTAAGCCTGTTGCTCATTAATTTCATTGAGTTCCCAAGAGTCCTTGTCTTGTGAGAAAGGTTCTTATTTCTCTACCTTCTCTATGTCAGGCATAATTTGTGAACCTCTATTCTTTTACCCCTCAGTCATCATTCCTCCAGGCTAAAGACCCCTAACCTCTTTAACCTTTCTTCATAGGGAAGCTGTTCCATCCCCTTAATCGTTTTAGTTGCTGTTTTATGCACTTTTTCCAGTGCTATAATATCTTTTTTTCAGGTGCAGTGACCTCTGTTTGCCAGCTGTGCCCTGAGGAATTCTAAATCTTTATATGAGGGGTGAGGATACACTTAAAAATGTAAAAATCAACAAAAAGAAGAAGAGTTAGATTTATACCCCACCCTTCATTCAGTGTCTCAGAGCGGCTTACAATCTCCTTTCCCTTCCTCTCCCCATAACAGACACCCTGTGAGGTAGGTGGGGCTGAGAGAGCTCTGAGAGAACTGCTCCTGAGAGAACAGCTCTGAAAGAACTTGTGACTGACCCAAGGTCTCCCAGCTGGCTGCATGTGGAAGAGTGGGGAATCAAACCCGGTTCTCCAGATTAGAGTCCACCGTTCTTAACCATTGCACAAAACTAGCTCTCAGAAAAGAAAAGAAATGGCATAACTTATGATCTGTATTTTGACACACACACAAAACCTTTATTGGCATCGAAAGCACAAGACATCATGGAAATACAGCAAAATACTAAGACGCATCAGTCACTTACACTTGGCTGTTCAAGCCTCATCTTCTGATTGCATAATATAAAAAAATTGCAACAGCCTCCATTATTTTGCAATCAGAATTAAACAGAAGAAAGTGAACAATTGGGTCATCAGAGTGCCAGCTCTTGCCCTCTTTGTTGTTGTTCAGTCGCACAGTTGAGTCCGACTCTTCGCGACCCCATGGACCAGATTACGCCAGGCCCTCCTGTCTTCCGCTGTCTGCTGAAGTTTGCTCAATTTCATGTTCATTGCATCGACACTGTCTAACCATCTCATCCTTTGCCGTCCCCTTCTTTGACCTTCAATCTTTCCCAGCATCAGGGTCTTCTCCAGTGAATGCTCCCTTCTCATTTGGTGGCCAAAGTATTTGAGCTTCAGCTTCAGGATCTGGCCTTCCAAGGAACAATCAGGGTTGATTTCTTTTAGGATTGACTGATTTGATCTCCTTGCAGTCCAAGAAATGCCCTCTAGAAATGGAGTAATAAAACGAGATAGAATATCCCTATAAAGGGGGCCATGAAGTATGGTGTGTGTCGTGGATTCTATATCTTTTAGAGAACAAGGACAAAATCTGCCTACAGATGGTATCTGGTGGTACCTCCCTAAAAGCACCTCTGATGGCAGAACTATTTTGGCACACTGTTTAAAAGTCCATTCCAGCCTGAGGACTCTTACTGGTTGACTGGGGAGGCATCGTGAGGGCAAAGCTCTGAGCTCCCGTCTCCTTGGCCCTCAGGGTCCCTTTGGAAAACCGGCTTGCAATCAGGTTCCTAGAAAACGGGCAATGGATCCCCACAAAGCGACCTGTGCCCCTCCATCTGCTGCACACACAGCCTGCGCCAGCCGACTCCACCTTTGCCTCTGCCTCCCAATAGTATTGCCCCCCCCCACGTACACACATATGCCCCTGTGAGGGCTAGAGTGGCCAGCCTCCAGGTGCGGTCAAGCGGTCTCCTGGAATTACAATGGATCTGTCCCCCTGGAGTGGGGGGTAGACTCTGCCGAGGCCTCTCCCCTCCCCCAACCACTGTCCTCCCCAAGCTCCACCCCCAAATCTCCAGGAATTTCCTGTCCTGGAGTTGGCAACCCAATGTGGGGGCTAGCCAGCCATGATCAGATCTGCTGATGGGTAAGCAGGGTTGGTATTCGAAAGGGACACCCCGAAGGAAGACTCTGCAGCAGAAGGCCCGGCCAACCACCTCGGCCTCTCCCTGGCCTCGGAAGCCCCTCGCTGGGGTCGCCATGAGTCGGCTGCGACTCAGTGGCACTTATTTCGTACATCCAGGGCTCTTTTTGTAGCAGGAACTCCTTTGCATATTAGGCGACACACCCCTAATGTAGCCAGTCCTCCAAGAGCTTACAGTAGCCCCCGTAAGAAGAGCTCTGTAAGCTCTGGGAGGATTGGCTACATTAAGGGTGTGTCGCCTAATATGCAAAGGAGTTCCTGCTGCAAAAAGAGCCCTGCGTATATCAAATCAACCCAATTCAGAGTGGCACCCGTTCTCCCATCGGGCAGGAGAGACTTCTCTCTTCCACTCTGCACTTTGCTCAGCAGGTTCGGAACGTGGGGAACCTTCTTTCCAGGCTGAAGGAAGGCAGTCCTACAGGCAGGGCTGTTGCTGCGAGGGAAATTTTTATTTTGTTTTCCACAGTCCTTCTAAGTCCCCCTTTCTCCCCGGGACCAAAAGTGGATGGCGTGGCACGGGGGAAGTGAACCCCTCCGGCCCATCATCATGGCCCCAATCCAAATGTCACACAAACACCCAGGCGCATCAGACAGAACTGATTTCGGAACTTAAATTACACTGTGGCAGGGTTGCCAAGTCCAGGTTGGGAAATACTAGAGATTTGAGGGTGGAACCCAGGGAAGACGAGGTTTGGGGAGAGGAGGGAGACTTCAGCGGGGCCTAAGGCCACGGAGTCCCCCCTCCAAAGTAGCCATTTTCTCCAGCTGTGCTAATCTCTGTCATCTGAAGATGAACCGGTTGATCTCTGGGCCCCACCTGGAGTTTGGCAGTCCTACAAATTAGGACCTCAGCTCTTGACAGAAGATAGGCCAGAACTGAGACTGAGCAGAGGTCCTGTGCCTCAAGAGACTTTGAGCCCCTCTCCTGCCCTTGGTCACAGGCAGGGTTGCCCGCTCTGGGATGGAAAATTCCAGAGATTTTGGGGGTGGAGCCTGGGGAGGGCCGGGTGCAACGCCATCGGGTCCCCGTTCCAAAGCAGCCATTTTCTCCCGGGGAACTGAACTCTGTGGCCTGGAGATCAGTTGTCATACCAAGAGGTCTCTAGCCCGGAGGTTGGCAACCCTGTTTCCAGGCTGGTGTTCTAAATGCGCACACATCCTGTTTCTATAGGGGCCAACTCTGGCCACACAGGCAGGCTGGCTTCTCTGGCTGGCCTCCAGAATCACAACTGATCTTCAGCCCTCAGAGTTCGGTCCCCCTGCAGAAAACTGATGCCTTGGAGGCTGTGGCACTATACCCGCTGAAGCCCTTCCCTTCCCTTCCCCTCCCCTCCCCAAACCCCCACCCTCCCCAGGCTCCACCCCTCAAATCTCCAAGAATTCGCTGTCCTGGAGTTGGCAACCTGTGATGGGTGGGTGCTCTGAGGAAACGCGAGGACAACGGCTGGTGGTGGAGACAGGCAGGGACCCTCCCCCTATCATTACCCTGCCTGTCTCCACCACCAGCCCTGCGGTTTCCCAAACCCGCGTCCCAGGGGGAGGGTTGTCCCTGCCTTTCTTTCTTTCTCCCTCCGCAGTCCTCCAGGTGTAGAACCGCAGGGACCGAGAGGTCCCATAAAGAGAAACGATCAAATATTGACCCGACAAAGAGGAAACGAGACCAGGAAGCGATAACTCGGTTTATAGTGCAATTACTCAGAAGTGAACTGTTTTGCAGCAGTTGCCCTCTGACTTGCTCGAGAGGAGGCAAGATGCAGTAAGTCCTGCTTTATCATTCTGAACAAAGGGCGTGTAACTGTGTGGTTCTAATGATCGGCGACGGAGCTGATCCAGGGAATGATGAGGGGGCACGCGAGAAGTTGTGTCCCCCTCACTCTTTTAGGAGAAACCAGTGTGGTGTAATGGTGAAGACCGTTGGACTTGTATCCAGTGCAAGTCCATGTTTCCACGAATTTTCCCTAAGAATGCAGTTCTGTCATCTACCTTAAAAAGGAATTCTAAATAGTGCGGGAAAGGAAGGTGGCATCATCTTGTCAGGTCTCGGAAGCAAAGCCGGGTCAGTCCTTGGAAGGGAGACCACCAAGGAGGACTCTGGAGCAGAAGGCCATGGCCAAACCACCTCTGCTTCTCCCTTGCCTCGGAAGCCCCTCGCTGGGGTCGGCATAAATTGGCTGTGACTTCACAGCACTTATGTCCGTATGTGCAAAGCCACATTCTCCTTGCAAGACACCCATATGCTAGGCCATTAGAATGCGCTTACGGGAAACTGAGCATTTCTGTGTCAGGCTCGTTAGTCAGGTCACGCAACACAGGGCTCCATCAGAAGGAAACTGTTTATTGGTGATTCAGAACTAAAGGCACGTGTACTGCTTGTGTCAGGAATGCCTGGGAACAGGAGGGCCTCCTGAGTTATACTAAAATCAAACACCCCCCTTACAAGCTGACGCCAATGAGTATAATTTGCGCGCGCGGGCAAAACGAGCAAGCTAAACTAAAAGCCTTTGGTTCCCGAAGGGCACCACTCGATATTCAAACTGACCCACCATTTTGTATTAATCCCCCTCCTTTATCTGGACCCGGAAACAGGCATCACAGAGGTCAAATTTGGAAAAGATTTTCCCCTTGGCCAACGGGGCTTTATAAGGGGGAGGGGGTATGCCTTAGTAGTGGACACCGCATTCAAGCCCCTATAGTCTGTGCACAGTCTCAAACCCCCATCCTTCTTTTTTTGGAACAACACAGGGGCGGCAAACAGGGAGGAGGCGGGTCGAATGAAACCTCTAGCTAGCTTTTTATCAATGAACTTTTGCAACTCCCCCTTCTCACTCGGGCTCATCGCATACAGTTTCCCCTTAGGCAACTTCTGCCCGGGTAGCAGTTCAAGGGCACAGTCTGAGTGTCTGTGAGGTGGCAACTCATCCGCCTCGTCTTCCCCAAACACCCATGCAAGGTCCCAGTGCTCCGGGGGAACAGCATCCAGCTCTTCTTCGGCTAGGCACGCTCACACTGGTTCGGCGGGAGGGGGGGGTTCCCCACGCCCCCTCCCATTCGTGTGCACAACACCCAGGTGAGATAAACTGGACTAAACCCTCATCCCATAAAATATGAGGGTCATGGCCGTGTAGCCACGGGCTGCCCAGGACCAACGGGAAATGAGCTGCTGCGGTGATGATAAAGGGATGGTGTTCCCAATGCTTTCCCACCCCCATCCGTAAAGGCACCGTCTCGTACTTGCAAGGGTCTTTCATGGCCGACCCATCCATCTGGGTAAACACTATGGGGTCCAGGAGTTTAACAACCTTGGCCCCCAGTCCCGTAACCAGTGAAGGGTTGATCAGAGCCCGGCCACACCCCGAATCAATCAGACCTGCACATGTATGTGGGTCCCCAATTCGGGGTTCATGATAGTTACAGTCACAAAGAAGAGGGGGGCGTAGCTGCTCACTGTTTTTTGCACCTCTGGGGTTGGGACCTGCTGCTCAGCGCCACTCCCAGCAGGTCCTGTCCTTTTCCCGCCAGCTGGTTCTCCTCCTCGTTGGATGACTCCGTGTCCGCCTTGGGGAGGCTTGCTTGGAGGGCACGCTGGGTCTTGGGGCGCGAGGTCGACTTCTTCGCTGGGGTGTCAGCTCGCTTCTTCTCCTCCCTTGGTGCACCCGAGGGCCCTGACTCAGGACGTGTAGCAGCAAAGTGGCCCACTTCTCCACATTTCGGGCAAAGCCCTTGTTTCATCTGTTGCTCCCGCACCCCCTTCTTCTGCTTCGGCAGAACTTTGGGTTTTGGCGTTGACAGAACCACCTTGCTCAGGGTGGCAGCGATGTCGATCTCCGGATGGTTCTCAGGCGGCTCTTGGCGTCAGCGGCCTCTCTCATCCACGCATTCGGGGACACGGGTCAGATGCTGCGCAGGACCATGTCTCAGATCTCGGGATGCAGACCCAGCCGGTACTGCTCTGCCATCACCCCGTCAGGCCATCCCTGGATCTTCGCAGCCTGGCTCCCGAATTCCTCCAAGTACTCTCGCACCCATTTCTTCCCTTGCTTGAAGGTACGTAGGTAAGTGTGGGCGTGTTCACTGGCATTCGTCCTCATATTGAGCTTGGAGGGCCCACATGAACGCATCCACTGGCCGGAGTTCCGGACCGTCAGCATTATGAAGTCTTATGTACCAATCGGCAGCCCCCTCCTGCAGTCGGGAGGCAATGTAATCCACAATGCACCCCTTGTCAAGGAACAGGTAGCCCCTAATTCAGGACGAACTTCTCCGCTCGCACCACGAAAAACGCCAACTTTTCGGGTGTCCCATCGAACGTGGCATCCAGCAGTTCCGTCGGCCAGTGCACCTCACGAGGCGGTTGCCCTGGCACCTGATCACCTGGAGGTGCCAGGGGTGGGTTGGCTGGTTGCCGCAGGGGTGGAGGCGCTGGCAGGGCCGGCTGCTGGGGCTGGAGTTCACACGGCACCGTGTCCGCCACAATTCCCGGCAGATTCCGGAACAACTCTTCGACCATTTGCATGAGTCGATCTTGGCCGTGTTCGAGCAGCTCCAAGCGGGTCTCCACAGTCTCCCAGAGGACTACCCCGGCCTCTGGCTCTTAGCCCAGTCCTCAAAAGGGCTGGTCGTGATGGCTTTCCCGACGCAGCCCCGGGGTGAGTGTCCAGGTCTCCTGGGTATCAGTGTGAAACTTTCCCCACCGTGGCTCCTTCAGCCATGTAGTCACCCTTGCTTTCGCCCCACCGAAGGGTTCCAGGAAAGGGTCTCAGACTGTGGAGGTCACTTGACATCATTTAGAAAGTAAAAATCTTCATCCTGTTACATGTTGATTTGCTGTTCAGCCCATCTATAAGGGCTTACCTCCCATTCCACTGTATTTGGAAAAGGTTTGCATGCACATGAAAGCTCATACCTTGGATAAACCTCCATTGGTTTTAAAGGTGCCTGACTAGACTCTAAATGTGTGATTCCTTTCTGTTCATTGTTCCTCAGCCTCCAAAGTTTAAAGGGACGAGAGACAAAAGAGCTTGTGCAATACGCTAATTTTACATCATCCACAACAACAGTAATCAAAGCACTTTTGCTATCATATCTCTCTCTTTTACAGAAATATCAGTTTTAATAAAGGTATATATAAAGTCCAATGTAACATCTGTGTTTTACAAAGTACAAAATTCAAAGAAGGTCCCATGTCTGTATTCTAATGAAGTTTCCGGGTAACGTGTTCGTTTCTGAGCTCTTCCTCAGAGAAGGACCATAATAACTGCACAACTGTTTCTTCTGGAACTCTTCAGACTAGTCAGGTAAAATTTATCGATCAATACTCCGTGTGTTAGCTTCCGGTCTGGGATTCATGGCGTCCTGACGTGTTCTGGCTTTGCTCTTTGAGCTCCCAGAGCATACGGAGGGTCTTGACGACAGGGAGGGCTTCTCATAACCCTCTGCAGATCCCCCCAGGCAGGAGGGTGACTGGCAGCGAGCTTTTGGCCCGAGAGGGAGTTGAGATCGGCTGATAGCGGGGCTTTAAAGAGCGTCGCGACCAGCCTTGATCCCCTCCCCCAGAGAAGGCACTTCGGAAATTCTCTACAAGACCCCACCGAGTCGAATTCTCAACATAAGAACGCATGACCCAGACCTCCAAGACATTCTATGCAAGCTGATATTAAGGAAATACTCCGTGTGTTATATAACCTGTTTGGTTATGCAGGGCATATCGAGAAATAAATGTCGGGCGACCATTTTCCACATGAGTGTTTCACTATAGCTCCAAGATGCAGTGCGGCTGATTCCCACTTGCGTTCCCGGGCACGCACACCGGTCCCCTTCCCTCGGACAATATTAAAGAAAGGGCTGTTGCTAAGCCGAGCTGAATGCACCGGACTCTATTTCTACAGCCCATAACTCACCTCATCTGCCAGCATCCATTTGTGTGCTGAGTTGGGCATTCTTTGAGGGCTGTCCCTGTTGTCTGTATCCCGTACACTAGCTGGACTTCCAGAATGAGGAGAAGGGCTGTGGGTCAGTGGAAGAGCCTCTGCTTTGCATGCGGAAGGTCCCAGGTTCAGTTCCTGGCAGTGTTCCCTCTAAGCTGAGTTAGTGTGAGCTAGCTCAGTTTTTTAGCCTCCGGCTCACACATTTTTGTCTCAGCTCCGGAAAGGATGGCTCCAGAGAAAACTAATTTATGCATTGGCCAAATCGCTCGCTCACAACTCTAATGCCAGTAGCTCCCAAAGTAGAATTTCTGCTCACAAGACTTCACAGCTTAGAGGGAGCACTGGCTGGCATCCCCAGTTTAAAAGGACCAGGCAGCAGGCAGTGTGAGGGACTTCTCCCTGGGATCCCGGAGGGCTGCTGCCAGTCTGAGTAGACAATACTGACTCTGACGGACCGAACATTCAGTACAAGGCAGCTTCAGTTCTCACATTTCCTGCCACAGAGTTCAGGGTGCGGATTAGATATTCATCACCCTGGTGGGTGACTTGATAGCTAAAGCGCCGTCTGAAGAACTCATCTGGGTCAGTGGAGAATTGAGTTCCCTGGTCCATCTCCCCAAACCCACAAGGGCTGATTTCAAAGAGACCACAGGAGCAGGCAAGACCAACTACGGGAAAGGGGATCTCGGTCTGTTGTCTCAAACACTCTTGAATGATGATGTTGAAGCAGAGAATTTAAAGGCGACTTACCTTTTGACACCGCACGACACCGTTTGCACAGATGGGCGAGGCGCCTTTGCCGGTCACCTTGCTGGGCCTGAATTGTGTTCCCCTGGTTCTGTCCTTGCAGAAGATCTGCTCCCCACCGGCTCAGGGCACCCAGCCAACAAGTCCTGCCGGGAGAGCAAACCTCTCCCTCGCTCTTCTGGTCTGTGGCCTCTCCTCCGCAGCAAAATAAACTGGAGCGACGGGCGGGAGGGAGCAAGAATTATGTGCAGCAGACAGACTCCCGTGGGGGACGGGCTCATGCAAGCCAACCCGAATGGACTTCATCCAGGGGTTTCCCACAGCAGGGGCGGGCTCGAGTGGCTTCCCTGTCCCTAGGGTGGCTGCAGATACAGCAGAGCGGCAACAGGGCCTTCTAGGGTTGCCAACCTCCAGGTGGGGCCTGAAGATCTCCTGGGGTTACACCTGAATGCCAGACGATTGAGATCAGTTCCCCTGGAAGAAACAACAGACCGGGGAATGCCATAAAGGCGAATGCCTGCAGTTGATCCCTAAAGCGGGGCGGTTTGAAATGTTTTCTTGAACCTCTTGCTTCTGTTGTTAGTGTCTTCCATACGCTACTTACACTCTTCAGATGGCCTTCTCGGTGTGGTGCCCTTTGCTAGGATTGTCTGTCTGGCAGAGTGTGAGCAGAGTTAGATCTCTGTGGCAGCTCTTTTCCCCTGGAGCCCTCTACCCGAGCGGGCGCAGAGGGCAATTCCCTTCCCTGCATTCAAAACGGCATATAAGTCTCCGCCATTTTGCCAGACTGGGCTTTATTTTAATCTGTGTCATGTTTTGATCTTGTCACTGGACACTTAGGATGTTCTGCAGTCCTTTCCTGACAGCCAGTTTGGTGTAGTGGTTAAGAGTGCGGACTCTAATCTGGGAGGACCGGATTTGATTCCCCGCTCCTCCACCTGCAGCTGCTGGTGTGACCTTGGGTCAGGCACAAGTTCTTTCACAGCTGTTCTCTCAAGGGCAGTTCTCAAGAGAGCTCTCCCAGCCTCACCCACCTCCCAGGGTGTCTGTTGTGGGGAGGGGAAGGGAAAGGGAGATTGTAAACCGCTCTGAGACTCCTTCAGGTAGGGAAGGGTGGATTAGAAATCCAATCTCTTCTCTCTCTGCAGGTCCTGCGGGTTTGCTAGCCCCCCCCCCGACTGAGTCCGAGGAGAGGAATCAGGATGCAAATACCGCAAATAAATTCATTCTTGATTTTTACAAACAGACCTCTCCCTTCTTCATGTTGTCACCCAAGAATAACAGGCTTATGGATAAAGTCTGCGTCCAGCGGCACCTTTGAGAGCAACAAAGTTTTATTCCAGGTATCAGCTTTCCAGGGGTACCTGCTTGCACACGAGAGCTCATTCCGTGAATAAAACTTTGTGGGTCTTCTTAAAGGTGCCGCTGGACTCCGGTGCTGTTCTTCTGCTTCAGACCAACAGGGCGACCCCACCGGAGGCTTCGGGGCGTGCAGCTGTCCAGCATCTTTGAGAAGCTTCCCGGAAAAGGGAGTTGTGTGTCCTTGCAGTTCAATACAAGGATTTCTAGATTCCCTATTAGTTCCGCAGTGCTCTCTGTCAAGGGGCAGGCGATGCGTTCCCCCCTGAACCAATGCTGTGCCCGACAGGGTCCCTGGTCTGAATACCCGCAGCTATAAGTTTGGGTTGCCAGCAATGCTCCCTCTAAGCAGTGGAGTCTTGTGAGCAAAAATTCCGCATTGTGAGCGACTGGCATTAGAGTTGTGAGCAAGCGATCTGGCTGCTGCATCAATTCGTTTGCTCTGGGGCCCTCCTTCCTGAGCTGAGACAGAAATGTGTGAGCTGGAGGGTAAAAAACTGTGAGCTAGCTCACACCAACTCAGCTTAAGAGGGAACACTGGTTGCCAGCCTCCAGTTGGGGCCAGGACTGCTCCAGGAATTACAACTGATCTTTGGATAACAGAGATCAGTTCCCCTGGAGAAAATGGCTGCTTTGGCGGCTGGACTCCGTGGTGTCACACCTCACCGAGAACTCTCTCTTCCCCAAAACCTGCCTTCCCCAGGCTGCACCCGTAAATCTCCAGGAATTTCCCAATCTGGAGTTGGCAGCTCTACATGAAAATGTGTCTCCTCCTCTTGTGCTCCATCAGGGTCGCTGCCCCCGCCCCCACCCATATGAGTGCACTTTTGCCAGATTATGGGCAAATACAGTTTAGTGTAGTGGTTAAATGCGCAGACTCTAATCTGGGAGAACCAGGTTTGATTCCCCACTCCTCCACTTGCACCTGCTGGATGACCTTGGACAAGCCATAGTTCTGGCACAGCTGCTCTTGAAAAAGAGCAGTCCTCTCAGAGCTCTCTCAGCCCCACCTACCTCACAGGGTGTCTGTTGTGGGAAGGGGAAGGGAAAGGAGTTTGTAAACCGCTCTGAGACTCCCTTGGGTAGTGAAGGGCGGGGTATAAATCAAACCTCCTCCTCCTCTTCTTCTTCTTCTTCTTCTTCTTCTTCTTCTTCTTCTTCTTCTGGTAGAAATAAATGTCTGTTGTTGTTTTGCCACCGCTTATGGTGACCCCGTAGGGTTTTCAAGGCAGGAGACGTTCAGAAGCGGTTTGCCATTGCCTGCCTCTGCATCATGACCCTGGTATTCCTTGGTAGTCTCCCATCTAAATATGGGTAGCAAAGCCGAAATATGACAATCAGCAGCAGAACAAAGCGGCTTTGGGCTCATAAGAGACCAATTCACCGAGAAGCTTAACGTTGCCCTCCGGTCCAGTTTACTGGGGAGATATAAAGTGAAGTGCTGCCCTCTAGTGGCTAATATCAGCACAGCAAAAGCTCACCTGTTAAAGGGATTAAATCGCAGGTAAAAAGTTAACCATTTAGTGGCTTATTCCGGCTGTGGGATCATAGATGTTAAACGGCATAGTTCTGATTCTCAAGCAGAGTCAGAACTAGCAATTGTCTAATTTTTACACCAGTAAAACTGCACAATGTTTTAATTTGTCGAATCCTTTCCAGCTTGGGCTTCATAGTATTATTTTATTGTTATTATTTATTACTTTCAATTTATATCCCGCCTTGCCAGGCAAACTGGCTCAAGGCGGTTTACAAACAGATTAAAATACAATAAAATGCAATAAAATCCACATAAACAATAATGACATAAAGTGCTAGTCCATCTAGATGGTGGTTCCTATGATGTAATCCAATAAAAGAAGGCAGGATCCAGTGTGTTGCAACCTATAAAGTGGTCCGAAGGCAGGATCCAGCGTTGTGGTGTAAGGGCCATTCCACATTCAGTTCCGATGACTCACTTAGCAGTGGCAGCTTCTAATCGAAAGCCTGGTGGAAGAGCTCCATTTTACAGGCCCTGTGAAACTGTAAAAGGTCCCGCAGGGCCCTGATGTCTTCCGGGAGCTCATTCCACCAGAGTGGAGCCGCCACTGAAAAGGCCCTGGCTCTAGTGATGGCCAATCTGACGTCTTTCGGACCAGGGAGAGTCAGGTGATATAACAAGATTATCCTGTCTTTTGTTGTGCCGTGGATACAATTGTTACTGTGACACATGAAGCTGCCTTATACTGAATCAGACCCCCCTCAGTCCGTCATAGTCAGCACTGTCTACTCCAGTGTTTTTCAACCTTTTTGTGCAAAGGCACACTTTTTTCATGAAAAAAATCACGAGGCACACCACCATTAGAAAATGTTAAAAAAAATTAACTCTGTGCCTATATTGACTATATATAAAGTAATTCTCTTGAATAGGAATCAAATAAACACAAAGAAATTATTTTATAATTACTTTATTATGAAATAATAATACTTTATTTTATAATTGTTCATATGTTACGGATGAAATTGGAATTTTTCCCATGGCACACCAGACAATATCTCACGGCACACTAGTGTGCCACGGCACAGTGGTTGAAAAACACTGGTCTACTCAGACCGGCCGGAGCTCTCTGGGGTCTGCAGCAGAAGTCTTTCAGGTCAGACACCCCTGAGAAACAGAGGGCTGCAGTGGGGAATTCTCCATTCTTTCTTCTCAGTCTCCTTGTCTTGACCATTCCCAATGCACATCATGCCAGCAGAGGGCTTCTTCATGGATTTTTTTTTAAATAGTAGTGGACCTATTGCTAGAATGTTAGAGAGATGTACCTACAACCATTTTTTTTACCATAGTTTCCAGCGATTCCCAGAGTGACACATTGTCCCTTCTGGGTTGTACATGGAAATGATGTAGTGATAAGTCACTGAGGTCAACCCCCCCCCCCCCGGTGTCCCTCCCCCCAACCAGGGCTGGCTCCAGGTGTCTGGGCGCCCTAGGCAGGAAGCCTGGGGCGCCCCCCACTGGGGATGCCAACCTCCTGGTGGGGCCTGGAGATCGGGGGCGGCGGCGGAGCGCTGGCTTTCCTGGAGGCTCCCAGTTGCGGGGCCCCCAGGAAAGCCAGGGAAGGGGGCGGGGGTCTAGCCGCCGCCCCCTCCCTCCTAGCGCCGGCTGTCCTGGGGCTCCGCAGCTGCGGGATCCCCAGGAAAGCTGGGAAGGGGGCGGGGGGTCTAGCCACCGCCCCCTCCCTCCCAGAGCCAGCTGTCCTGGGGGCTCCACGGCTGCGGGGCCCCCAGGAAAGCCGGGAAGGGGTCGGGGGTCTAGCGGCAGCGGCAGCGGCGGGCACCTGGTTAGGGCGGCGGGGTGCGCTTTTCGGGGGGAGAGGGGCGCCCTAGGCGAGTGCCTAGTTTGCCCAATGGGTGATCCGGCCCTTCCCCCAACCCTTGGCTGGTTGCCAGGATTGGCCTGGAGCCCCTCAGGAATTCCATTGCAGGCTACTCCAGAGGGGACAGGAAAGCTAGGAAGGTGGACCAGGCAGATCCCAGTCTGCACCTGGCCGCTTGTTATCTCTGCCGCTGTCTCTTCGTTTACTCTGAGTGCTGATCTCAGGGACTTCCTTCCTTCTCCTTCCTCTCCTGGTGTGCATGCTTCCTCTCTCTCTCTTTCTCTCTTTCTTTCTCTGACTTCCATGCAAGCTATTTCCTGAATCTCCCTCCGTACTAGCTTACATTGACAGCTAGAATGCCTCCCTCTCCTTTTCTATCCTAGAAAAGTAATTGACTCGTGGAATTCACTGTCACAGGAAGTGGCAGCGGCTACAAGCACGGACAGCTTCAAGAGGGGATTGGAGAAACTTATGGAGCAGAGGTCCTAAAGTGGCTATCAGCCACAAGGTGTAGATGGAACACTCTGTCTGGGGCAGGGATGCTCTACCTTCTTGGTGCTTTGGGGGGGCCAACAGTGGGAAGGCTTCTGAAGTTCTAGCCCCGCTGTGGACCTCCTGATGACACCTGGGTTTTGGCCACTGTGTGACACAGAGTGTTGGACTGGATGGGCCATTGGCCTGATCCAACATGGCTTCTCTTATGTTCTTATATGAAGCAGATGACCATCAGTGGCTCTTAGCCACAATGTATAGATGGAACACTCTGTTTGGGGCAGTGATGCTCTATATTCTTGGTGCTTGGGGGGCAACAGTGGGAGGGCTTCTGAAGTTAAACTGGCCCCACTGGTGGACCTCCTGGTGGCACCTGGGTTTTGACCACTGTGTGACATGGAGTGTTGGACTGGATGGGCCATTGGCCTGATCCAGTGTGGCTGCTCTTATGTTCTTATGTCCAGGGCAGTGATGCTCTGTATTCTTGGTGTTTGGGGGGCCACAGTCGGAGAGCTTCTGGAGTTCTGGCCCTGCTAATGGACCTCCTGATGACACCTGGGTTTTGGTCACTGTGTGACACAGAGTGTTGGACTGGATGGGCCATTGGCCTGATCCAATGTGGCTTCTTTTATGTTCTTATATGAAGCAGATGACCATCAGTGGCTCTTAGCCTCAAGGTATAGATGGAACACTCTGTCTGGGACAGTGATGCTCTGTATTCTTGGTGCTTAGGGGGCAACAGTGAGAGGGCTTCTGGAGTTAAACTGGCCCCACTGG
Organism: Gekko gecko; assembly: GCA_029375565.1. NCBI lineage: Eukaryota > Metazoa > Chordata > Lepidosauria > Squamata > Gekkonidae > Gekko > Gekko gecko. Next base: position 3,397,027 of record JAPDNY010000008.1, read on the forward strand.
TGGACCTTCTGATGACACCTGGGCTTTGGCCACTGTGTGACACTGCGTGACACTGGCCTGATCGAACATGGCTTCTCTTATGTTCTTAGCCTGGAGTTCCTAAACTATAAAGAACATCCATTTAAGAACATAAGAACATAAGAGAAGCCAAAGTTGGATCAGGCCAATGGCCCATCCAGTCCAACAGTCCATGTCACACAGTGGCCAAAAATACCAGGTGCCATCAGGAGGTCCACCAGTGGGGCCAGTTTAACTCCAGAAGCCCTCCCACTGTTGGCCCACCCCAAGCACCAAGAAGACAGAGCATCCCTGCCCCAGACAGAGTGTTCCATCTACACCTTGTGGCTAATAGCCACTGATGGTCCTCTGCTTCATTTCTTCCCTAAAGCAGCAAGCATTGTGGTGGACTTTATTCTTTAAACTACCACCTACCCTAAAGTGTTCCAAATGACATCACAATGCAGAAAAAGACAGGTCAGGACTCCCCTAACTCACCCCCCTTGCTGTTCCTTCTCTTCTTCCTCATCGTTAGTCCTTTCTCCACTGAGATGCGCATGGCACAGTGTGGGTATATACAGAGAAGAGGCCGAGCAGTGCGCTGGTTAGAGCATTAGGCTAGGATCTGGGAAATGCAGGTTCTGCCCTGGACGCTCACTGGGGGACCAAACCCTGTGAGGAAAGGCTGAGGGTCTTGGGAATGTTTATTCTGGAAAAGAGGAAGTTGAAGGGGGACATGACGGCTCTCTTGAAGAATCTGAAGGGCCGTGTCCCTTAGAGGAGGGCAGGGAGCTGTTCCCATTGGCAGCAGAGGTCAGGACTCACAAGAATGGGTTTAAATTCAGGGCAGGAAGGTACCGGCTGGATATCAGGGAAAACTTTTTGACAGCAAGAGTTGTGCAGCAGTGGAATCAGCTGCCTCGGGAGGTGGTGAGCTCCCCGTCGCTGGCAGTCTTTGAGCAGCGGCTGGACAAGCACCTGTCAGGGATGCTCAAGGCTGATCCTGCATGGAGCAGGGGGTTGGACTGGCCTGGATGGCCCCTTCCAGCTCTGCGGTTCTGTGATTCTAAGCGACAATGTCCTGAAAGGGGGAAGTGGCTCATTTTGTACAACGACTTCTCTCTGAATTCTGCCCCAGACGAGTGCAGCTGGGCGAGGAATTTAACCCCCATATTGCTGACTGGTGATTCTGCCTTCCACAGAGGTTTAACTGAACCAGGTGGGAGGTTAGCTGGTCTGTCGTTTCCTGGGCCCCTTTTCCAAAAAGACCGTTCCGGAAGCTCCCTCTGGGGAAAGTGCTGATTTTAGCGACAAGCAGCGTCTGCTTTGGATAGGACTGTGACCTCCAGGTTGGAAAGTTCCTGGAGATTTGGGGGCTGGGGGGGCTGGGGGGGGCAGAGTTCGGGGAGGGGAGGGACCTGCGCAGGGCATACGGCCATAGAGCCCGCCCTCCAAAGCAGCCATTTTCTCGAAGGGAACTGACCTCTGGAGTCTGGACGGCGATTGTCATTCTGGGAGGTCTCCGGGACCTGCATGGGGATCAACAAGCCTGATTTAGGAGGTGCGCTTTGACATTTGCCTTCTTTCCGAATTCTTGGCGAGATACTGTGTCCGGTGATCTGTCCCTTTCTGATTTTTAAAAAAGACTTTAGGATTACTAGAGTTCCCAGCGAGAGGAAAGGGGCAGGAAGGGGGGAATGGCATCATACCAAGGGCAGGACATCACTTCTGCCGAATAACTGTTGGTGTGATGAGCTTTGTGTGGAACATGGAGCTTTGCACGGTGTGGTGATGTCACTTCTGGGTATCTGCCAGAAATGTCACGGTGCCATTCTCTCATACCTGTTTCTGCTCTAACAAGTGCAGGAGGCAGCATCGGAGGAGGGGGAGTCCCAGTCTAGCAGAATGCCTGATTGGGTAAAAACAGGTGCTTTTCACATCCTCAAGGACGTGTGCCAGCCGCCAGGTGGGGCCTGGGGGGTCTCACAGAATTGCAACTGATCTCCAAGCTACAGAGATCACTTCCTGCAGAGGACAGGGCTGCCTCAGAGGGTGGGCTCGAGGGCATCCCTCCCCAGGTACCAACACCACATCTCCAGGAATGGTACCCTGCTGAGGTCCCGCCCCTTCCCAAACCCCGCCCTCTCCAGGCTCCATCTCCAAAATCACCAGGAATTTCCCGACTGGGAGTTGGCAACCCTAGCCAGGAGACTGGAAGCCTCTGAAGGGCTCAGCAAAACAGCAGCTCCAGGCCACGGAGAGATAACGGAAGAACAGGGAGAAGACAGCGGCAGGGAAAAGCGGTGTAATGTCTTAACTGTAACTAAGCCTATCCTTTGCCATGAAAAGCTTGATTCCATGCAGAGGATCGTAAGCTGTAACATTCCTATTGGTTGTTCCTATGGAATGGATTTGAAGCAACCAATCACAATTGTAACTATGTTTATGGAGGGAAGAGACCTGATTGGCCTTTATCTCTGTTATGCCACTGGATGTTAACTTATCTGTGGGCGTGGCTTAGACAGCCCGGATTATTTAAAAAGGGAGCTGTGCTCCACTTGTTGTTGTGTGTTGTCTGACCTTCGAGTTGCTGTTAAATAAAGCTGAAATCATTTTGCTGAAATCACGGCCTCTTGCTGAGTTGCATACTTAACAAGCGGGGTGGCAAAGCACAAGAACACAGCCTACACGTTCCAGCACCTTATGAGAAACCTCGTGGCGGTGTTAACCGACAAAGGGTCTGATTCGGTATAAGGCAGCTGTCTGCGTCTGTGTATTCCTTCCAGCTGCTGGGTTTCAGGACACCACAGTGCAGAGTGACGGACCCTGACCTAGAGAGCTGGGTTTGATTCCCCACTCCTCCTCCCCAGGAAGCCTGCTGGGTGACCTTGGGCCAGTCCCAGTTCTCTCAGAGCTCTCTCAGCCCCACCTGCCTCACAAGGTGCCTGTAGTGGGGAGGGGAATCGAAAGGCGACTGTGAGCCGCTTTGAGACTCCTTCGGGTCGAGAAAAGCAGGCGTCATGAGCCTGGGCCTGTGTAGGGAGGCCTAGTGGCTCCGGGGAAGCCTGTACTAGAGTGGCCACGGGGCCTACATTTCCTAGGCCCCCTTTGGACCCTGTGATTGGTTAGCAGGGAATTCGGAGGGAAAATAGAGGAGAAGGGACGAGATAGGGAACACAGAACAATGGACTCAACCTTTGTCTTTTTTCGACAAATAGGTCGGCCCCGCCGGGCTGTAGATTGGGAGAGTGTACGATGCTCCCACGGTGCTGATCAACGGAGAGGTGGCTGGTCCGGCCGCACAGTACGGAACCAACGCTGTCGTTACTGGAGTTGTAGTCACTGGTGCGACTGTAGCCGGCACGGTCGTTACCGGAACCGTGGTCACTGGGATCGCCACAGTGGTAGTAGGAACCGTCGTGACAGGAGTAGTAGTCACTGGGACCGTGGCCAGTGTTCCTCCAACACTGCTCATCTTGGTGGAAGGCAGGGGCTGGAGGTGGTGGAGTAATGATGATTCCTGACAATTTCTGTCAGGTTCAAAAGCAAATAGATCCAAGCATTCTTTGGTTAAGAAAGGCTTTATTGGAATACAGTGCTAAAACCCACAGTGGAGGGTCATTGTCAGGAATGGCGGGAGAAGTGGCTCAAGCAAGGTTATAGTGTGATGCAAAAGTGCGACTAGCAAATGAACTTTAAGCACGCACGCGGGAAACTCCCGGCGGGAGAGTTACTTAATGGGCGGGAGACGGCTCCCTCCTCCCCTCGTCTTCACCGGACTGGAAAATTCTCATACGCTTCAGAATAGCCCGAAGCCCACATTCAAGGCCACTGTGATAAGACTGAGCGGCAGAGAAGAAGCTCCCACGTTACTGCCAGCATACCTACGCAAGCGCAATGCAGGGATGAGATAGGGAACACAGAACAATGGACTCAGTGTAAAATAGCAAACAGACATTTCTGACAGGGTGGTGCCCGGGGAGAATGGCTAAAAGGCCTTGCCCTACGTGGGAGGGGGTTCACTCCCAGGGAGCAGAGCTGCGGAGGGGCTGCTGCAGGCGGAGGGACGCCCTCATCCGGGGAGGGGTGAGTCAGTCTGAAGCCAATCTCCAAGAGACATAGGGTGGCCAGGCCTTGGTTGGAAAATACCTGGAGACTTTGGGGATGGATCTGGGTGAGGGCGGGGTTTGGGGAGGGGAGGGGAGGGGAGGGGAGGGGAGGGCTCTCAGCATGGTCCAATGCCACAGAGTCCACCCTTCCAAGCAGCCATTTTCTCCAGGGGAGCTGATCCCTGTCAGCTGGAGACCAGTGGTAAAAGCGGGAGATCTCCAGGCCCCACCTGGAGGCTGGCAACTCTAAAGAGACATCTAGGGACAGCCTAGATAGACGCGTTAGGGTTCTTTTATTCGTTTGCTTACCTACCTTTACTGTTCTCATTATTCTACACATTATTTGAAAACCAGTTGTTACTAGGCCTCTATAATAAAATTGTTTATTATTCTGCCTGGGACCTCATGCCTCATTTGGTCGCATATAAAGTATACCCTACTGGGAAAGAGTGGAGTAGGAGGAAGAGGAGGAGATTGGATTTATACCCCTCCCTTCACTACCCAAAGGAGTCTCAGAGCAGCTTACAATCTCCTTTCCCTTCCCCTCCCACAACAGACACCCTGTGAGGTAGGTGGGGCTGAGAGAGCTCTTTTGAGGACTGCTCTTGAGAGCACAACTCTGAAAGGACTTGTGACTGACCCAAGGTCACACCAGCAGCTGCATGTGGCAGAGTGGGGAATCAAACCCGGTTCTCCCACATTTTGCGCTCCCAGCCACTAAAGGGTGGGGTGGGTGCTCTGGGCCCTCTGAAGGAGACCCGTATCAGAGTGGTGGCAGCCTGTGGAGAGCCTCCCTAGTCACTGCCTGTGACAGCAGGGTATAAAAATCTCCTGTCCTTCTTTCAGGGCACGCCTCCAGAAAATGGCAGCGGATGCCCTGGCTGGAGCCCTTCCCTCCAGTGGGATTTGGTGCCTGCGCCTGCCCTGGCCAAGTGGTGGAGACACAGAACCCTGTCCCGTCCTGAGATGCTGGTGAGAAAGGAAAGGAAACGATTCCCTGCTTATCCAGAGTCATCTCCCAAGGCAGCCGGAAGGGCAGTGGCTTGCATTTTGGAGAGGAATTGCTTGAGTCAGCACTAGGAAGGGACAGGTTTTGGCAAGGCCTCGGTCAGAGATGATTTACAGGCTCAGCTAATTCTTCCCCCTGTGGTCTGCAGTTGTCTAGCCGGTTCTTTTTTAAAGAAGGGACTGAAAATGCAGAGCAGAAATCAGGAGTGCAATTCCTAACTGAATCCAGTAGGGGGAAGCAGAAATTCTGCCAGCAATCTCTGCTCTCTGCTTTGGGTAACATTTCGACTAATTCAGGTGGGGTCGTCAGCATTGGTCTGAAGGAACAGAGCAAAGTTTGCAGCCGGTGGCACTTTTAACACCAACGCTTTTTAATCCTGGGTAGCTGCGTTGGTCTGGAGCAACAGAGCAAAATCTGAGTCCAGTGGCACCTTTAAGACTGACTAAAGTTAGATAAGATAAGAAGATAAGAAGGGCTTTTACTGCCCTAAGATTCCATGCCATACCTTCAATGGTTTGCATTGGCCGCTTTTTGAGTACCTCTGCCGCCTCTAGAATATGCCAATGTGGTGTGGGTGAGGTAGACGATGTCAAGCATTACATTTTGAGATGCGTATGGCACGAATCACTTAGGCAAAGATTTATTTATCCTATTGTACCTCTGCATAATGGAACCTCAGATCAGGATCTGGTGGTTTTTTTGCTCTCTTGATACAGATGCACATGTTACCAGCAGAATGGCCTTGTTTGCACTGGCGGCAAAAAAGATAAGAATGAGTTTAGGACTTATTGCAAGTTATTGAAGGGTCTTCCCCACTTTGATGTACAATGTTTGTTGTATTTTGTTTTATTTTGCGTTGTTATGGCCAATGGCTAAGACAATAAACTTGGAACCTTGAACCTTGGACTAAAGTTTAATTCTGGGTATAAGCTTTTGTGCATGCAGAATTGAACTTTGTTGGTCTTAAAGGTGCCACTGGACCCAGCCTTTGTCTTATTTCGACAAATGGTTAAACTATTAAATCCCAGAGGCAGTTTCTGATGGGCAATGAAATCACATTCCTTCAAATAAGACATTAGACCTCGTGTTGGTCTGTGTTTTCTGTATGCAGAGACGGGCATTCCGTCAGCACTCACAGGGCAATGCTGCTGAGGGAGGCAGGAATTCACAGAAGTCAGCTTGGGTTGCCAGCTCCAGGGTGGGAGACTGGGGTGGAGCCATTGGGGAGGGTGGGGTTTGAGGAGGGGAGGGACCTTGCTGGGGTATAAGGCCCGGGAGTTCACCCTCCAAAGCAGCCCTTTTCTCCAGGGGAACTGAACTCTGTCACCTGGAGACCCGTCGTCATGTCGGCAGGCCTCCAGACCCCACCTGGAGGCTGAAAAAACCAAGAAGGGGTCACAGGTATAGGGAATGCAACAAATAAGAAAACACTGTGATATAGATGACAACACATGTTAAGTAAAAATCATGTTATATTGTAAAACATTGGCAATATTACGGGTCCAATCATTCTCAAACTCATTTCGTCCCAACCTTCTTCAGGAGTAATCCTATAGAAATGAAGGTGTCAGCCTCTTGCTACAGTTCAATGCTCTGTTTAAGAGCAACCCAGTGTTTAATTTCTTCTTTATATTTTTCAAATAGTCTTCTGGTTCCTCAAAAAACAGGATCATGAAACTGCGGGGGAAATCGGGCGAAGCCGCGGGTCAAAATGCAGCCCCGCGGCTTCGGGTGTGAAATTGACCAATAGTGTCAGGGCAAACGGCGGCGCAACACCGAGGCAGCTGTAGTGGGAAATCAGCCCAAGTGTTTATAAAGGAGCAAGCCAGTCTTGTCTTCTTTTACGTAGGTGCAAAAGCCTCCTGTATTATGCTGGCTTAAGAGCTCTCCATGAACACTGTACATGTTTATGGTCGCAGCAACCAGTCCTCTTCTCTCCCCAGCTAGAAGCCTTCAATTTTAAATTGGCTGGCAAAATTGGGACGAAATGAGTTTGAGAATGATGGACCTGTAATATTGCCAATGTTTTGCAATAGAACATGATTCTTACTTAACATGCGTTGTCATCTACATCACAGTGTTTCCTTGTTTGTTGTATTCCCACCTGGAGGCTGGCAGCCCTGGGCCGGATGAGTGTTTGTTTTGGGCTGTATAATTTGATATGAGCTTATATGATTTGGCTGTGTGATTTTAGAAACCCTTATCGCGTCCCACTTTAGTCAGCTTTCCTCTGAACCACAACAGCCCCCAGCCCCTTGGCTTTCTTCACAGGAATAACATTCCCACCCCCGTGATCATTTTGCTGAGCGCACATTTTGCATTGACTTTCCAAAGTGGCCACTTTTACATTCCAAAGCTGTGGTTTCTGTGACCTGTGTTGAAGCAGCCATTTCACCACACACTCCAGAACACAGTCTGGAAACCACTGGCCCAGAGGAAAGAAGAATGTTGTAGGGATATCTGGACAGGGTTCGGCTGTGCTGAACAGTCTCATAAAGCAGGTTAGAAGGGGAATCGCTCATCCCGTTTACTGGCAGGGCAGGAAGTAAGCAGTTTGTAATCCCCAGGGACTGATTTAGCTTAAACGCGCCTAAATGTAAGAGCAGTTGCAACCGGCAACCAGGAGCCCAAGGAAGCAAGCCGTGTGTAGGCTCTCATCACTTGGAGGTTAATGTAAGTTTGGACAAACTCCATGATTTCAATTTCTGCAATTGCCATTTAAACTTAGGGTTGCCAAACTCTGGCTTGGGAAATTCCTGGAAATTTGGAGCCATGCCAGGTAGGGTGCTATTTGGAGGAGGGGAGGGAATTCAGTGGAGATACAGTGTAGGACTTCCGTTTCTTCCAGACTCTATGGTATACCACGGAGTCCACCCTCCAAAGCTGCAATTTCTCCAGTGTAACTGATCTCTGTGATACGGAGACTGGAACTCCAGGCCCCAGTTGGAAGCTGGTAACCTTGTTTAGACTATTCTCGATGATGGCAGCTATGAACACTTCTGACAGGGCTGCCATCCTCCAGGTGGTGGCTGGAGATCTCCCAGAATTCCCATGTAGAAAATGGCCGCTTTGGAGGGTGAACTCCAAGGCCTTGCACCCTGCTGTAGTCCTTTCCCTCCCCAAACACCACCACCCCCAGGCTCCCACCCCCCAAATCTACAGGAGTGTCCAAACCCAGAGTGGGCAGCCCCAGCTGCTGACACAACGCTGTTTCGGTTATGCTTCCAAACAGACCAGGGCAGCTGAATGCAATCTGGAGTGCTGGACGTGGAGGCTGATGGCCCCTGCCATGGTGCTGCTGAGGGCCACCCCTGGCCCAGTTCTTCAACTCTAGGAGGGACCAGATGAAAGCTTTGGGCTGGACTGGCCTTGACCGAGGATGGAGAGCAGGCCGGCCTTTGGGAACGTCATCCACCTCCGGGACTGCGAGATTACGAGCTGCCCTGACTTCCTCACGGCAATGCCTGTTTTAAGCCACTTTAGCCTGGCTTATGGGCTATTGTTAGGCCCGGCAGATCAGCTAAGCTCCACAGGGCAGGATCCCAGCGCCGGTACTCAGAGCAGATTTGTGGGGATCCTGAGGCTGGTGAGACTTCGTCACAGTTTCTCAGCCACAAGAGGCAAGGTCTTCATCCTGTGGCCTTTGCCACCGTTACCTTTAAAGCCCCATGCGGCCAGGGGCCTGCATATCTGTGAGACTGCCTCTCCCTCTATGAGCCCCAAAGGGCTTTACGGTCTGGGTCTGCCAACCCACATATTCTGGTGGTCCCCGGCTGCAGGGACATCCGTCTCACCTCAGCTAGGGCCAGGGCCTTTTCAGCCCTGGCCCCTACCTGGCGGAATGAGCTCCCATACAAGTTCAGGGCCCTGGAGGACCTTTTACAGTTCCACAGGACCTGCAAGACAAGAGCTCTTCCGCCGGGCTTTTAATTCAGGGTGGCGGGCGCCCCCCCTCTCTACTGGGCCTCCCCTCCGTGGGTCAGATCTGCATTACCATCTAGGGACCCAAACTTGAAATAGATGGCTTCTGAGAGGCTTTAACTATAACTTGTACCAGAGGAATGTTGCTGTATTTTATTGGGGTTTTAACTGTTCTTCTTTGTATATTGTACATTGATTATTATGTCTGATGGAACCCACCCTGAGCCTGCTACGCGGAGGGGGGGGAGGAGATAAATCCAATAAAATTCTCCATGTGGAACAGCAAAGTCATGGAAATAACTCCTTCTCCTCCCATGTGGTTTCACACAGCTTGAAGGGACGGACACAGGAACCCTTCTCCCCCCCCATGGTGCTATTCCCAGCCCATTAGGGCTCTTTTTTAAAAAAGAACCTGGGTCCCGACCCTTTAAAAGCGATGTCTGGTTTGGCCCGGAGTCACGTTCTTCAGGGCGACAAAAGCCCAGCCCTGTCAAGGACAAACAGCTTTCGAGGGGCCCTTCCTAGTACACTCCCAACTGGTCTGGAAGACGCTCCCATCTGTCAGCCTGCCCTGTGTTCAGGTTTCACCTCAGAGAATCCATGGCTTCTCATGGACTGGCTCAGCAAACTGATGACCCTGGGCTGCCAAATGATGAGCGGATTGACACAAAGAGGGAGAAAAGTGGGGAACATAAAGAGAACCCGCAGTCCCCAGCTCTCCGAGAGGGAGAGCCGATCTTTGGCTCCATCCCAGCAGATGGCAAAATGGCACCCCCGGTTGGACAGAACCCGTCTCGAATGGGAGCGCCATAGTTTTGGGAGAGTAGCTGTGTCGGTCTGCAGTAGAAAAGCAAGATTCGAGTCCAGTAGCACCTTAAAAGAGCCCTGAACCGGATAACCCAGGCTGGTCCGATCTTGTCAGATCTCTGAAGCTAAGCAAAGTCCAGCCCTGATGAGTACTGGGATGGGAGACCACCAAGGAAGTCCAGGCTTGCCATGCAGAAGCCGGCAATGGCAAACCAACTCTGAACGTCTCTTGCCTTGAAAACCCTACGGGGTCACCATAAGTCGGCACCTCAAAGACCCACAAGATTTCAAGAGGATAAGATTTCCACGGGAACTTTGCTTCTTGAATGCTCATACCCTGGAAATCATGTTGTCTTTAAGGTACTATTAGGTGCTTCATTGTGTCGAGTCCTACAGAGAGGCCCAGAAGAATGGCTAGTGGTACAGTCCTAGATGAGGAGACCCGACCAGGACAACTGGGTCCCAATCCTGCCCTCAACCCAGCCAGTCTGACCAATGCCCCAGTGACCGTCTGTGCTTCAGTCTTGATCTGGAGGCCGACAGCCCTTTCAAAGCAGAAAATAATTTCCCAAGGCAGCCTGTAATGTAAGAAGCAGTTTTATTTCTGAGTGCACAATCCATTAGGACTACATGAAGTTGGATTACGAGATCGTTGCTACAAAGCCCTCCTTGGTAAAACTGCTGCAGTCGTTTTCAGTGATGCAGAGATTCCTGCAACACGCAAGTGTTATTTTAAAAAGTGTTATAATGGAAGCTGCATGTTAAGTACAGAAAGCTGCAGAGAAAATGGGGTCTGTGAACAGCATTCTGTTCCACTGTAAATTCCACTGGAGTATCCCCGTCAACGCCCATCCCAGCTCATACCACCTTTCCAGTTTTTCCCACCTATTCTTCAAGCCTCCAGCGAGGCCTTTCCGGAAACCATCTGTACCATACTCTTTTTTTTTTTTAACCACAACTGAAAATAAACGCGAGACAATCTCTTCCCCAGTTTCGCTGCCTATTCAAAACTCCCTTTCAGCGAGATACACGTCGATATGGTTTAATAGAACAAATCTCCTAAACACGGGGGCGAAAGTACCAAAATGTTTTTCCCCAACTCAACACGAAGGCAGAGAATCATTTTGTAATAGGACACACAACACCATCAGACCTGCATAGATAGCGTGCGGGGGGTCTTCTGCATAAAGACGACATTCAATAAGTTATTCTGACTGTCCAGCAGTGAAGCAGAAGAATACCGTCTTTTCCCAAGGTCACTCTCTTTTCTCTATTTACAAAGTAGGACCGCTTTCTCAGTGAATTAAGAAAAGAACTCATCTCCATAATCATGTTGTCATTAAATGTTTGTTAAAAGACTGAGCTCCCCTTCACACACATAACCCAGCCACTAAGGATGTAATCCTGCACACTGTAAGTCCACCAGGAGTCAGGGGTGTACAAGGACCCTAATGGAATCATAGCCCAAACGAAGCCCGTTACATCCATGAACAGCTACATGGGAACTAGTACCCCGGCAGGGCCGGCTCGCTCACTAGGCGAACTAGGCATTCGCCTAGAGCACGCCAGCCCTCAGGGGCGCCAACCCCCCCGCCCTTCCCTGGGTTGCCGGCATGCGCCCACAGCTGCAGGGCGTTCAGGCAAGCCGGCGCTGGGTTCCCTGGCTTGCAGCTCGCTGGCTCTCCCCCCTGGGGGGGAGAGGAGGCAGGGGCAGCATGGCGGGTCTCCAGGCCCCACCAGGAGGTTGGCATCTGCACCCTGCCTAGGGCGCAGAAACACCTCCAGCCAGCCCTGTACCCCGGTACCCCATGATGCAGTCGCAATGCTTGGGAGAACAGGTTTAGATATCAAAACGACACAGACAAAGCCAGTCACCCATATTTCGCGTTAGGAGGGCACCAAAAGGGGAAGACTCTTTGGCTAAAATCCGTCAGGAACAAATGAGGCCTGTTTTTTTTCGCCTAAGGAGGTGTGCATGTTACGAAGTATCTGCAAGCTGTGACTGCCGATTAGCTCGGACTGCCCACGTTACCTGGACAGGATGCACTGCCCTCACTCTAAACGACCGTCTCCCCTTAGCAGTGTCAGAATACAGTCAGTTCTGAGGGGTTACGTACTACCTCAGTACCCGTAAGATCACGTTTACCTGATTGATGGTGATTACTTGAGGATGAAAGGGGCTAGATAGCCCTTGAAGCAATAACCAAGGCTGTGAACAGTAACAAAAAGCCACAAACCCAGGCCGGATTCATATTTTTTCGGAGGTTGTTTTGCCCCTCATACATCACTGCCTTCGAACCAAAGCTCTAAAACAAACACATTTCAAGGGGAAATGACAACAGGAGACTGCTGGACTTGAGTTCATTCACAAGTTAAGAAAAATGGACCCCACAGGGCAGGGACACGGGATTCCCATCTCACTGCGTCCGTGTCCAGGGCTTCCAAATCACCACATCTGACCACAGATGCTCACTTTCTGCCCCCCAGCATTTCCCCTCTGCTGGGGTCCAGTTGATTACTATATGTATGGTACTTTTGCATCTGTTACAAGTATTCTTTACAACACCCCTCCCACCTTCTGACTGGGATATAAAGATTTGGAGATCTCCCATTTCTCCTCGCGTCTGATGAAGGCAGCGAAAGCACTAACCCTGAAACACTTGTTGGCCTGGAAGTTGCTTCTGGACTAGAATCTAACTGTTCTTTGATCCAAACCGTGGACCGAGGGGACATTCAGCACTGCCGTATTTCCACACAGTGGGAGGGGCAGGAATAGGGTAGAAAACATTACTACGATTGTCTGGGTCACGTCACGGGACTGCAAGATGGGGCATGTCTCCCTTAGCCGGGTGGTGACGTGCCACAAAGAGGTTGCAATTTGAGTTCTACTTCTGCCAACAGTCCAGCCGCCGGTGTCCCTTTGTCTTAAACAGCCTACCTGGTTTGCTAGGTTGCTTCCTTCATCTTTGGTCCAAGACCGATAAAAAAAATAAACTCGTCGCAACGGGGAGGCTCGCAAGCAAGCTCCGGATGAACCGACTGAACAAAGCCATCACAATATCGTCCCCTGCCAGGCTGTCACTTGAAGGTTCAGTCAGAGGAGGAATCGGAGCGCTGATGGGCCCTGAAATGCTGACAAGGCTCCGAGAGTCCGGACTGCGCTTTATGCTGCCTGTGTGTGCACAGCTGTCTCTTTGCTGCGCATGGGGCGCTGGAAATGCAGCTTCATGTGACAGCTCCCCTTATCGTTTTGCAGCCAGTAGACGTCACTAGGCGGATGTCTGAGGAACGCTCGCCAAAAGAGCTTCTGGAGATTTGCTGATTTGTACCTGCCTCCCTCTCGGTGTGCTAACCTGACTTCTAAAATGGCCGGTGAATTGCTAGCCTCAATCTGGAAAGCAGCACCGGAACTCTTCTAGAATTTGCGTGTGAATTTCTGCTTTGCTGTCTGCTTATGATCCTCTTCCCGCTGCCAATTAAAATCTTGAGGGGGTCAGTTTCTGCAGCATTCGTCTGAGGAGACCGCTTTGGAGCAAACCTTTCTATACGATAAATCTGAGAAAGGAGTTGGAACTTATACTGCAACAAACGCAGCCCCTTCATCTGCCTTCTTTAGTTTGTTTTCGTCAAACTTTTTTTTGGGGGGTGGGGGGGTGGGGGAGATCAAGTTGCAGCCCACTCATGGTGACCCAGTCGGGTTTTTCAAGGCAAGAGATATTCAGAGGTGATTTGCTGTTCTCCATCTCCATGTAGGAACCCTGGACTAACCTGGTGGTCTCACATCCAAATACTAACCAGGGCAGACCCTGCTTAGCTTCTGAGGTTATGAGACTGGGCTAGCCCGGACTACCCAGCTGAGGGCTAAGCAGGGTTGGCCTGGTTAGTGCTTGGATGGGAGACCACCAAGGAAATCCAGGGTTGCTACGCAGAGGCAGGCCATGGCAAACCACCTCTGTTAGTCTCTCGCCTTGAAAAACCCTACAGGGTCGTCATAAGTCGGCTGCGACTTGATAACACTTCCCGCCAGAGTATTCTGAAAGCAACGCACCCATGGCAATGCAGTTCTGGGCTCTGGCCCACCCCACCCCCCAGTTAACATCATGGCAGATCAAGAAGATCAAGAAGCAAAAGCATTTTGTACAAGCTGCACTGCGATATCCCCTCTGGGGAGCTACAAGGTTCATTTGGGTTCTGCAAAATCCCAAGGGCTGCGCAGCCCATACAGAGAGACTTCTGGAGCCCCATACGAGTCAACAACAATGAAGGGAAATCCATTCTCATGGTCACACCACATAACACAGACCCTAGGGGTGTGTGGCATAGCCTAGTAAACTGGGGAGGGGGATCTTGATGTACGTGCTTGGCCTTGTTCTAGAGGCATACCAAGTAGGTACACTGAGATCTGTAGCACAGGTTGTGAATTGTGATGCATGCAGCACCTCCAGGGGGATATCTGCCCCACTGGCCTCCTCCCTGGTTCTTTTATTAGTAAAATTGGAGGGGGGCAAGACTGGATGACCCTGAGCTGGATGGCCCCAGCTAGCCTGATCTCGTCAGATCTTGGAAGCTAAGCAGGGTTGGCCCTGGTTAGTATTTGGATGGGAGACCACCAAGGAAGTCCAGGGTCAGGCCTGTACCTACAGTTGGGCTTTTGGGGGGCTCTGCCCCCTTTCTTAAAGGCACAGCCCCACAAGAATTTCTCCTGCAAATGCTTTTTTTCCAATTATTTTAAACATTTTTAAAGGCGTGTGCTCCTTTAAGCAGAGTGGGGTGCTGTAGTTGACTAATTTCCACACTGAGCCAAGGGGGTTGGAGTAGGTGACCTCTAGGATCCCTTCCAACTCTGTGCCAAGAAACTGGTCTCCTTTAAGAGAGTTTTTCTGCCTAAGGGTTAGCTTTCTTGACTATAAAACTCATCACCGCCACCTGCTGGCTTGTTATCAGAATTGTTGCTTAGGCTGGCAGGAGTGATTAACTTGCAGCAGCTGCGAACTGTCATCTAAAGTGGTTGACAGCTTGCAGTTTAGACATCTATCTGGGTAACAGCTGTCTATTGGCTACATGGTTTTTCTTTCTGCTCTGAGAACTTCAGCCCCACCAAAAAATAATTTGCCTCACAAGCCACAGAATCCTGGCTAGGGGCCTGTCCAGGGTTGCTGTGCAGGAGTGAGTGATGGCAAACCACCTCTGAACGCCCCTTGCTTTGAAAACCCTGTAGGATAGCCATAAATCAGCTGCGACTTGGTGGCAGAAAGGAAAAAGAGAGAGGATGAGAACAAAGGTCCCCCGAGGAAAGGGAGCCATTGGCTGGGTGGATGCGCCATGAGCCAGTTCCTTGTGCAAAGAAGCAGCAGCTGAAGCATGTCATTCCTCCAAATTAAGAACGGCATCTGGTTTCTCAGCCTTCCTCTGCAATGGGCCACGGATCTCCCAGGGTCTTTAAGGCCACAGTTGGCACAGAATTGGGTTTCTTGTTTTTCTAATCCTGTGGTTGCCCAGTGTCTCCACCAGCATCGGTTGCTTCCCTCGCCTGACCTCCTGAGGCAGAGAACCCACCCAGGGTGGCCTCCTCTTTAGATGAGCCAAAGCCAACATTCCTATTAGGGATGCTTCAGGAAATCCCTGCCCCCCAGTCCCTCAGCTCATTGGCAGGGAGCCGTTTCCAACTGACAGGCAAAACGCTGTGAGGTCACCGTGTGTGAGTCGCTTCATGCATATTGCAACTATGAAGGCCGTCGCTACTGTCCATGCGTTCCTCTTCTTCGGTCAGAGCCAGCAGTCCCAAAATCATCAGAGCAGTTTTCAGCCGTATAAATATATCGTCGTACAAACTGACACCCAGCAATCGGTTGTGTGTTTTCGTTTTGCTGACCAGCAACAAATCCTGACGGTACATCGAGGCGGAAATAAATAGGCTCCCCTCTGCAAAGCCCTGGGCTTCACATGCTCGGGGCCTGAAGCTGGGGCGGAGGGCGGGATGGAGGAGGCCCGGGGGGCTGTCTTGAAGGGGGAGGCCCCGGGGGGAGCTCCCTGCAGGGGGGAGGCTGCGTTGGTCCTGGAGGGCAGTCTGGGGCTGCTGTGTAGATGGGGCGAGGCTTTGACGGCTTCTGGGGAGGACTGTATGAAACAGCGGCCCCATCTGATTTCACCCGAGTGAAATTCATGCAGCGTCCCTGGGAAGGCAAATAGACACAAGATGTTACGGTCCAGTTCTCTCTGACACTCATCTTTAGCTGTTGTCATTGCTGTTTTTATTTACGCAATGCTATATATACCCAGGTAAACTACCAGCCTCTCTGAAATAAGGGAGGACAACATTAGCAAAACATCATCATCATTAATAAAAAATTTTCAGCTGCCTTCCCACCCAACGCGATAGTTATTTATTCACTTCATTTGTACTCCGCTTTTCTCCAAAGTGAGGTTCCAAGTTGGCTTATGATTTCCCTCTCCTCCATTTTAGCCTCAGAACAACAACCCTGTCAGGGAAGACAGGCAGGCCCGAGGTCTCCCAGTGGGTTTCTGTGGCAGCGTGGGAACGTGGAACCTGGGTTTCGATATTCTTGACCACTACACCCCAGTGGAAGGTGGTGAACGTTAAAAGCATTAAAACATTTGAACAGTTCGAAATACAGTGAAAACTGTAGAATAATTCAATTAAACACACATAAACCAACAACACAAGGCAGAGGGCCAGTCAGAAGCTGTTACTGGAGGTACGCCAGACAAAACAATAATGGCTGCTGGCGAAAGACACCGAGAGAGAGAGAGAGAGAGAGAGAGAGAGAGAGAGAGAGAGAGGCAAATTAATCTCCTTGGGGCATTGCTTATATTACCTTTTAGGAGTGCGAATCTTTCAGCATTCCAAATGGGAAAGAGCCCTTGGATGCCTGCAGCACCCAGACCCAGGGACTGGGGAGGGTTCCATTTCCTAGCCCATCACTTCTTGTCCTCTCTGCCTGACTCACTTCTTCGGATGCACTGGCTGAGCAGAGCAGCAGTGGCGTGAGCAACCACCCTCTATCTTCCACGGTGAAGACAGCCCCAAAGAATTCGCTCCGCTTTTCTGCAATCTCTTCCTCTCAGCGACGTTCCTGCCTTTGTATTGGCTCCACTGCCTCCCTAGCTGATCTCCTGCTTCTGATGCGTCTAAAGGGACCCTTC
This sequence comes from Gekko gecko, assembly GCA_029375565.1. Classification (NCBI taxonomy): domain Eukaryota; kingdom Metazoa; phylum Chordata; class Lepidosauria; order Squamata; family Gekkonidae; genus Gekko; species Gekko gecko. The sequence continues at coordinate 3,414,034 of JAPDNY010000008.1, forward strand.
TCATTTTATCTTATTACTTTTTTAGCAATACGCTCTCTGGATGCTCTTTTCACTTCTGTCAGTTGACACTTGTTTTGCCCAAGTTATCCTCTTCTTTTGTCGCAAATCCGGAAGCTGCAGCTAGTGCAGAATGCTGCAGCCAGGCTGCTGATGGGTCTCTCTAGGAGGGATCATATTCAGCCTGTGTTCAAAGTGCTGCACTGGCTGCCAATAGCATACCGGATTCGCTTCAAAGTGCTGGTGATCACCTTTAAAGCCCTGTATGGCCAGGGTCCGGCTTACCTGAGGGACCGCCTTTCCCTACATGTTCCCCCAAGGGCACTTCGGTCTGGGGGCCGACATCTCCAGGAAATTCCGGGCCCCAGAGATGTGAGGCTGGCTGCCACAAGAGCCAGGGCTTTTTCGGTGGCGGCTCCTACCTGGTGGAAGGAGCTCCCAGAGGAGATCCGGGCCCTGCGGGACCTTGTCCAGTTCCGCAGGGCCTGTAAGACGGAGCTCTTCCGCCAGGCTTTTGAGTAGGAGCCGCCACTGCCGCTATTCCACCTTCGATATCCCACCTCGATAACCCGTGCCATCGCACTCCCGTCATCTTGGTTTTAAATGTTGTGTTGATGTTGTATTGTCTGATTTTATAATTTTATCTGTTGATATTGTTTTATGTTGTTTAAATTGGCATTCATGCCCACTGTTAGCCGCCCTGAGCCTTCGGGGAGGGCGGGATACAAATCAAAACAAATAAAATAAAAAAATTCTTCCTTGTTTTCCTCACACGAACCCTTTTAAAAGGAAGCCTTCTGATCACTGATCATTCATTTGTGATCCAAGCAGAACCCTCTTAATTTTGATGGAACCCTTCCTGCCCTGTGGATGGGGTTGCCAGCTCCAGGTTGGGAAATTCCTGGAGATTTGGGGGTAGAGCTTGAGAAGGGCAGGGTTTGGGGAGGGGAGGGACCTCAGGGGTGCATAAGGCCATAAATCCACCCTCCAAAGCAGCCACTTTCTCCAGGGGAACTGATCTCTGTCGACTGGACATCACTTGTAATTCTGGGAGATCTCCCAGGCCCCACCTGGAGATTAATAGTCAAAGAGAAGTTCATGGAAAGAGGCTAAATACAAGAAAGAAACCATGAACAAATTACAAGAAATATATTATAAATATTCAACACTTATTAAAGATACTAATATCCATGTACTCTACTCATATAGCAGTTCCAAAGTCTAATCAATATGTGTTCAGTCCATAATCATTTCGATTCTCCTCCGATATGTTTAAAGGAATAAAATGCCTGTGTCAAAAAACATTGTCAATGGAGTCTGCCGGCCTTTGCACATCCATATCCAACAAGTTTTTTCAAAGAGGGGATAGGACTCCAATATGAATATCCCAAATTCTCATAAGCACAGATTGTAAATCTGTGAACTGAACACGTATGTATTAGACTTTGGAATTGTTGTATGAATAGAGTATGTGGGTATTAGTATCTTTAATAAATATTGAGCATTTATAATACATTGGCTGCAAGAGGTGGACCATAAGGAAGGCTGAGCACCAAAAAATAGATGCTTTCTAATTATGGTGCTGGAGAAGACTCTTGAGAGTCCCTTGGATTGCAAGGAGATCAAATCAGTCAGTCCTAAAAGAAATCAACCCGGACTGCTCCCTGGAAGGCCAGATCCTGAAGCGGAAGCTCAAATACTTTGGCCACCAAATGAGATGGGAACTCTCCCTGGAGAAGACCCTGATGCTGGGAAAAACTGAAGGTCGAAGAAGGGGACGGCAAAGGATGAGATGGTTAGGCAGTATTATCGAGGCAATGAACATGGAATTAAGCAAACTACGGAGGACGACGGAAGACAGGCGGGCCTGGCGTGATGTGGTCCATGGGGTCACGAAGAGTCGGACTTGACTGTGCGACTGAATAACAAAAATATATTTCTTGTCATTTGTTCATGGTTTTTTTCTTGTATTTAACCCACCTGGAAGATGGCAATCCTACCTGTGGCATACAGTACTACGAGCAGTTCCATTACTGTGGATTTAAATAAACATCTACACATCCTGAAGAGATTTGCCTCTTTTTTACTCTCCCTTTCAGTGTCCTTTTGACTAACCCACTCATTTTGTTAAAAAGAGCAGGAGGGGTCTTCCAGCTTCCTGGAAGGCAGAGGCAGAGATACGGCTGCCACCTCTCTGACAGCTCGGCTAGTAAGAATTTGCATCCTGACCTCTGCAACGGCTCAAGGATTAAAATAAAACAAGGATCTTCCTTGCTGTAATTTCCCAGCGACTAACGTGTGCAAAGGCTTTTCCTTACTTAAAGGCATTTACAGCTGAACACCGCAGCTCTTGCGTTTTGCCTTTTCCCCAAAGCATAGAGAATATTCATAGTCTATAATAAAAGGGGATCCTATAGATCACTCTGCATTACTTCCGTGCCAACGAAAGTGATGGGCAACGTCAAACTATAGCCATGTTTTTGCCACAACACTTGATTTGTCAGACAGATGGATAATTGAAAGGCCAAGCGCTTGTCCGCTAAGGAAAACGGCAGCAGGGTCAGAATGGCTGACATACCAAACCAGACTGCTGATCGGCATATCCCGAGTGACGTTTCTGCAGTCAGGATTCTCGGAGAGAGCCGGAATGTTGTCTGATTTGTACTGGGGCGCTCACAGCAGATGAGACATCAAGACATCAGAGCAAGTGGGGGACAAAGAGACCATTACTAAGGGGGAAATGCTTTTGATCTTGGCACCATCCTGCATTTACCAAAACAGAGGGCAAACTGTAAGGGATTTAGCTGCAAAACAGAACTATGATTCAGCACTGTCAGTTTTTTATACAATTGGCGGTGTAATTAATTGAAACCTCATGTGTAAGATCCTAAGGGTAGAAGAATTCCTTTGTCCCACGCTAGCTAGACCTTGGCAGTTGTGCATGAACATTTCAGTGCTGAGTTTGCACGGCAAAGAGTAAGTAACGCAACTTATTTTAAAAAATTCTAAATAACAGTTCTCGAAATGAGTGGGGGCAGGAGTCTAGCAAGATTCTACTAAAAAAGGAGCCCCAGAACCCAGCACCAGATGTGGTTCCAGGCTACTTGAAAGTACAATCTGACTGCAGTCCTATCAAATCCAACATAACTGTAGGTGGTAAAATGGCCCAGAAAGACCAACAGTGTCATATTTAATTTTCAAAAACAATGAAATAGAGAGGATTAGATACAGAAGAAGAAGAGATTAGATTTACACACTGCCCTTCACTTAGAAATTACAGCAAGGCGTTCCATGCGCCTTGGTGTTTAGTCATGCTGGCCACATGACCACGGAAACGGCTTTGGACAGCGCTGGCTCTTTGGCTTTGAAACGGAGATGAGCACCGCAACCCTAGAGTCGGATTTGACTGGCTTTCGAGCAAGGGAACCTTTAACTTTACCTTTACCTTCACTTGGAGTTCTTACTGCCTCCTTCCCTTCCTCTCCCCACAACAGACAACCTGTGAGGTAGGTGGGGCTGAGAGACTTCTGAGATAACTGGAAATAGCCCAAGGTCACCCAGCTGGCTGCATATGGCAGAGTGGGGAATCAAACCCGGTTCTCCAGATTAGAGTCTGCTGCTCTTAACAACTACACCAAAAAGCCGGGGGAAAGGACGTTCAAGGAATTCAGAATCCTTCAGGAAACTTTAAAGCCATTTCAGATGCTACAGAGTAGAAAGAGCACCGGGAAGTCCAAAAGGAACGACACGGTTAAATAGCAGAATGAAGTTCATTTTACAGTGTAGGTGTGTCGGTCTGCAGCAGCACACCTAGATTTGAGTCCAGGAGCACCTTTGAGAACAACTAGAATTCAGGGGTGTCAGCTCTCAACAGTCCAAGCTCCCTTTGTCAGACAGGAGAGTCAAAGCTTGCTTTGTTTGGTGTGGAAGCCAGTTTGGGGTAGTGGTTAAGTGCATGGATTCTAATCTGGGAGAACCGGGTTTGATTCCTCACTCCTCCACTCGCAGCTGCTGGACGACCTTGGGCAAGCCATAGTTCTATCAGAGGTGTTCTTAAAAAAGAACAGTTTCTCTCAGAGCTCTCTCAGCCCCACCTACCTCACAGGGTGTCTGTTGTGGGGAGGGGAAGGGAAAGGAGTTTGTAAGCTGCTCTGAGATTCCAAGTGAAGGGCAGGGTATTAATCCAATCTCTCCTTCTTTTGTCAGAGATCTGCTGCAGGGAGTCTTGACTCTTGAAAGCTGACACCCCAAAAATCTTGTTGGTCTCTAAGGTACCTGAATCTAGCAGGACCGAGAGGCAACAAAGCAGGGGTTCCCAACCTTTCAGGGCCTCTGGGCACCTTTGGAATTTTGAGAGGGTGCTGAGAGCCACCCCAAAATGGCTGCCGCAAGAGACACAGCCAAACGGAATAGGGGGTGGGCCGTGGCTCAGTGGCAAAGCCTCTGCTTGGCATGCAGAAGGTCCCAGGTTCAATCCCCGACGCCTCCAGTTAAATGGACAAGGCAGACGGTGATGATGATATGAAAGACCACCGCCTGAGACCCTGGAGAGCCGCTACTAGCCTGAGTAGACAAGACTGGCCTTGATGGACCAGTGGCCTGATTCCAGAGAATCGATCTTGTTTGAAGAGGTGGAAATATTGCCCAAATCAGGAATGAAAATAAAAATACAGACAGAGAAACCAAAAGTGTACCAAAGGATTCCCAAAAGAGGACACAGACTTTGCATTCCCTGCACAAGTCTTCCCAGCAGAAGTGGCAGCACACAGATGCTGACGTTCAAACACCTGCGCGCAAGGAGGGAACCTGAAGCACTACGTCAAGCAGAAGCGAAGAACAGAAGAATGAACAGAACCGGGAGCTTGAGTACAAACTGAAGTGAAAATTTAACAAGATAATATTCGGCCTAGCATTCTTGAACAAATATAAAAATGTTGTTTTTTTCAATTTTTTTAAAAATTAGCTTCTCTCTCAAGCCAGCCACCTGACCAGAGGACTGGAAGGCAGCATACCACCAATGTTTGAAAAAAAAATTGCAAGTAGGGGTCCTGGAAAAAACAGGCTCGTTCCGTGTAACCCAGTCAGCCTACGTCCATTCGTGGCAGGCGGCATATGAGCACTGGAACGGCTACGGTGTTTAGAGCGGTTAAGAACATAAGAGAAGCCAATGTTGAATCAGGCCAATGGCCCATCTAGTCCAACACTCTGTCACACAGCGGCCAAAATATACCAGTTGCCATCAGGAGGTCCAGCAGTGGGGCCAGGACACTAGCAGCCCTCCCACTGCTGCCCCCCCCCAGCACCAAGAATAGAGTGCATCACCTGCCCCAGACTGAGAGTTCCCATCTATACCCTGTGGCTAATAGCCACTGATGGACTTCTGCTCCATGTTTATCTAATTCCCTCTTGAAACTGTCCATGCTCGTAGCTGCCACCACCTCCTGTGGCAGGGAATTCCATATGTTAATCAGTCTTTGGGTGAAGAAGTACCTCCTTTTATCCGTTCTAACCCGACTGCTCAGCAATTTCATGGAGTGCCCACGAGTTCTTGTATTGGGAGAAAGGGAGAAAAGTATTTCTTTCTCAACCTGCTCAATCCCGGAGAAAAGGCATCCACAAAAAAAGAACGATTGTTCCACCAGCCTTTGGGAGCATCAACAAGCACGAAGAACGAGGCAGTCTGGGAGCCGCACGCCTGGGCTTCCAGAACCCTTTTGAAGCAGCCCCTTTTGCCTTAGCTGACATCTGTCATGTCGATTCCCAGCGGAGGCAGCGCGATTAACATTATGCAACTTGTGTCTCATCAGACGGGGTCCGCGGCTGACAGACAGCATCTCTGCATGGAATATCTGACCTGTCACACCAAAAAAATTGCCAACTGGAGGTAAAATAGTTGTTCCAGTCAAAACTGATTAGACTGACCCTGCCAGGCTAGTCTCGCAAAGAAAGATCTGAAAAGAGGATATCCCCAAGGCTTTTTCCCCATGGGGACACATGAAGCTGCCTCAGAGTCAGTGTTGTCTACTCAGACTGGTGGCAGCTCTCTGGGGTCTCAGGCGGAGGTCTATCCCAGCACCTATTTCATGGGCCTTTTAAATGGAGATGCCGGGGATTGAACCTGGGACCAATGCTCCCTCTAAGCTGTGGAGTCTTGCGAGCAAGAATTCTACTTTGAGAGCTACTGGCATTGATTCGGCTACTGCATAAATTAGTTTGCTCTGGAGCCTTCCTTCCTAAGACAAAAATGTGTGAGCTGGAGGCTAAAAACTGTGAGCTAGCTCACGCTAGCTCAGCTTAGAGGGAACACTGCCTGGGACGTTCTGCACGATAAGCAGATGTTCTGCTACTGAGCCCGAGACCCTCCCCAAACATACATGAAGCTGTCTTATACTGAATCAAACCACTGATTCATCAAGGTTGGTGTTGTCTACTTACTGGCTCTCCCAGGTTTCAGAGGAGTTCTCTCAAATCCCCCAGTACATGGTCCTTTCAACTGGAAATGCTGGGGATTGAACCTGGGACCTTCTGCATGCCAAGCAGATGCTCTATCATTCAGCCACAGTCCCTTCTAAACCCCAATGGACAAAAAAAACCAAAAATAAATCGAAGTGCTGTCTGACAAAGAATTTATCAGACAAAGAATTGGGATTCCTTTCTATCATTCCTAGGAGGGCACTGTGTTTTGTATTTCTACTTGTCAGCAGCTCCCCACTGTTTTGAGTAGACCGGGACAGGAAATCAGCTGGTTGCACAACTGGACAACACCTGTCAGAAAACAATCTGAAGTGGCTAGCCATTCTCAGAAAGATCTGGACAGAACGGAAGATGTCCAGAGGGCGGCGGAAGGGATTCTAACGGGAAGATCAGGTAGCCCCAAAGTGAAACAGTCGTGAAAAAGGGCATAGTTGAACAAATTACTGCCATGGCTTGTGAACTCCCCTATCAAAGATGACTCCCCAGTGCACACTAACTTAGCACACTTCCATTTTTAATAGAGGAATGCTGATCCTCAAAATATGAGCAGGCCCAGAAGTATTAATGTAAAATGGGTTGGTATAATAAAACCTGATTCTACAGGGGGTTGACCTCAATTCAGTGCTGTCCACAGCGACAGTTTGGAGGACACTAATCTTCAGTGTATCGATCAGTCACGGTCCTTCAGGTGTGAGCTGATAACTGTTTTGCCTTATTTTTTATTATTATTATTATTATTTAAAACATTTCTTAACTGCCTTTATTCTGCATGGAACTCAAGGCGAAGATAAGACACACAGAGTAAAATACATTAAAAATGTAAGAAACGAGATTTTAAAAAATCACAACTCAGAACTGAGAGTAAACTTCACCAAATGCGGTCCTAATACGCCCGTCTTCCAACCGCCTCCTAAAAACGGAAAGTGAGGGGGGGGCGGCAGGAACACGTTCCCAGGAAGGTGGTTCCATAATCATGGGGCCACCGCTGAAAAGACCACCAGATGGGGCCCTTTGTTTGGTGGGATAGTCAGGAGGGACTCTACCCACAACCTGACTTCCCGGGTAGGAACATACGGAAGACTGTCCTTCAGATCACCCAGTCAGTCCCAAGCCACGTAGGGATTTAAAAGTGAAACAAAACGGCTCTAATTGAGTTCGGGAGTCGATCTGTAGCCAGTGTAAATTGCTGTAATATCAGGGTCACATGCTCCTGATAGCTGTCCCCAAACCGCAGCGTTCTGGTAATAGCTAATTCCAGGGGTCTTTTCATAGAAAAACAGCTGCAGGAGCTCATTAGCATATGGTATGCTAATGAGCTATTAGGCTATTAGCATATGCCATGCCCCCTGACATCACCGGAAGTGATGTCAGAAGGGAAGCAAAAGGGGGAGGCATCTTCAAAAGCCTCCCTTTCCCTTCCCCAGCTGGTCTGGGTGGGGGAGCTAAGAGAGAAGGGGTTTAAAGTTTAAACTCCTTCTCATGAGAGTTGGGCCACAGAAGGAGGAAAGAGGGAAGGAAAGAGAGAGAGTAGAGAGAAAGGAAAGAAGGAAGGAAAGAGGGAAAGAAAGAGAAGGAAAGGGGAGGGAAAGAAGGAAAGAGAGGGAAGAAGGAGGGAAACAGGGAAAGGAGGAAAAAAGAGAAGAGAAGAAGGTGGGAAAGAAAGAGAGAAGAGAAGAAGGAGGGAAAGAGGAAAAAGGGAGAAGGAAAGGAGGGAATGAAAGAAATTTGGCGGCAATCGGCCCCATTATATCCTATGGGCCATTGAAGTCAATGGTGAAAACATAGGGTATATTCTGGGGGCTGGAGGGGAGGGGGTTTGAGGGAAAGGCTCCAAACTCACCGGGTAGCTGATGGAGCCTCTCCCCAAAATACCCACCAAGTTTCAAGAACATTGGACCAGGGGGTCCAATTCTGTGGGCCCCAAAACAGATTGCCCCTATTCCCTCCATTTTTCTCTATGGTGGGAAAAAGTTACTCTGTTTCCAAGCCGAAGAGCCAGCGCTGTCCGAAGATGTTTCTGTGGTCATGTGGTCATGTGGCCAGCATGACTGAATGCCAGGGCGCACAGAACGCTGTTACCTTCCCACCGAAGTAGTACCTGTTTATCTACTTGCAATTTCTTGCTTTTGAACTGGTAGGTTGGCAGGAGCTGGAACCAGAGACGGGCAGTCAAGGAAATATGAGCCAGAGCTGTGTCTAAAGGCTGGACTATTTTACCCGTATACCGTGAAGGCATTCACAAGTTTCTAATTGTGTTTTTAAGAGCTTTCAACATTATTATGTTCTTGGTTTTGCTACAGTTGTCTATGTCCCTCTATGTGTCCTAATGGTAATATCCTTTGGCCTTATACACTAAATGTTTGCTTGCTTATGGTATAAGTGTGTTCATAAGAGAACGTAAGAGAAGCCATGTTGGATCAGGCCAATGGCCCATCCAGTCCAACACTCCTTGTCACACAGTGGCCAAAAACCAGGGGCCATCAGGGGAGATCTACCAGCAGGGCCAGAACTCCAGAAGCCCTCCTACTGTTGCCCCCCAAGCACCAAGAATACAGAGCATCACTGCCCCAGACATAAGAACATAAGGGAAGCCATGTTGAATCAGGCCAATGGCCCATCCACTCCAGCACTCTGTCACACCGTGGCTAAAAACCAGGTGCCATCAGGAGGTCCACCAGGACGCCAGAACTCCAGAAACCCTCCCACTGTGGCCCCCCAAGCACCAAGAATACAGAGAATCACTGCCCCAGACATGAGAACATAAGAAAAGCCATGTTGGATCAGGCCAATGGCGCATCCATTCCAGCACTCTGTCACACCATGGCTAAAAACCAAGTGCCATCAGGAGGTCCACCAGGAGGGCCAGAACTCCAGAAACCCTCCCACTGTGGCCCCCCAAGCACCAAGAATACAGAGAATCACTGCCCCAGACATAGTGTTCCATCTATATCTTGTGGTTAATAGCCACTGATGGACCTCTGCTCCACATGTTTCTCCAGTCCCCTCTTGAAGCTGTCTGTGCTTGTAGCGACCACCAGTTCCTGTGGCAGTGAATTCCATGTGTTTGTTACTCTTAGGGTGAAGAAGCACTTCCTTTATCTATTCTAAGCCTACTGCTCATGAATTTCTTGGAGTGCCCACAAGTTCTTATATTGTGAGAAAGGGAGAAAAAGACGTCTTCCTCTACCTTCTGTATCCCCTGCATAATTTGTAGACCTCTTTCATGTCACCCCTCAGTCGTCATCTCTCCAAACTAAAGAGCCCTGACCCCTTTAACCTTTCTCCATAGGGAAGGTGTTCCATCGCCTTAATAATTTTAGCTGCCCTTTTTCCAATGCTATCATATCTTTTTTGAGGTGTGGTGACCAGAACTGTACACAGCATTCCAAATGAGGCCGCACCATAGATTTATACAGGGGCATTCTGATACTGGCTGATTTATTTTCAGTTCCCTTCCTAATAATCTCCAGCACAGCATAGCATTCGCCTTTTTTTTGTTTTGCAGACATCTTCGGTGAGTTATTTACCACCACTCCAAGATCTCTCTCCTGGTCAGTTATCACCAGTTCGGACTCCATCAACGTATATTTATATTTAGGATTTTTGGCTACCATGTGCATTACTTTGCATTTGCCCATGTTGAACCTCATTTGCCGTGCTGACGCCCACCCGCCCAGCCTTGACAGACCCTTCTGGAGTCCTCCCTGGTTCTCGCCTCCCTGAAAGTGCCGCCATTTTCCTTTTGCTGCACCAGACTAACCTGGCTGTCCATCTAGAATTAGTCTGGGATCAAGTTTGAAATCAGAATGAGACACCCGACCTCTTGCTTCTTGCCTGTAATGTGCCTCTGGCCAGTCTCCAGATATGGTTTTGATTGCCAGCACGTTGCTGCCTCCTCCTCCTCCTCTAGAAACAAGCAACATCTGGGCCCCGCAGCATTTGAAGAAAATCCATTTCTGCCTCCCCTCCTCCTACATATTGACGCTGCTCACCCAGGAGGGCAGGCAGGCAGGCAGCTTTTCAGGGGCCAATGACGGGCTTTTCCGACTAAGTAAACAAGATCTTGGAAAAGAGACTGCTGACTCGGTCTGCTGAGGTTTTTTGGTCAACCCGGCTTCTGGGAATTTCCTGTGCTGAACTGCAGAGGAGCAGATTTGCTGCAGACAGCAAGAAAGCACTCTGGGGAAGGACCAGCAGGAGGAGGGGCAAAGAAGGCCACCATCTTCAAGATACTGGCCCGGATTTCATTCGCCTGTCAATATTCTTTTGGCCTCTGCCAGATCACACAGCTACAAACACACACTGTGCCTGAGGATGGGCGGGGAGGGCAAGTCCATTTCTGCTGCGGCAAAAAGGCCTTCGGTTTGCTTTTTTTGTGGGCAAGCGTTTGGCTGTTTTCCGAGAGCCACCAGCAATGAATCCAGCCTCGTCCTCCAGTGGAATTAGCTAAGTCAGGGCTTCTTTACCCCGAGGGGAAGGCTGGCTTCAGTCTTCTGTGGTCTCCTTTTTTGCGACAACTATAATCCCCAGACAGCCCAGGCTAGCCTGATCTCATCAGATCTCGGAAGCTAGGCATGGTCAGCATTTGGAAGGGAGACCACCGAGGAAGTCCAGGGTTGCTACCCAGAGGCAGGCCCTGGCAAAACCACCTCTGAACATGCCTTGCCTTGAAAACCCCACAGGGCCACCGTAAATCAGCTGCAACTTGAGGGCACTGTCCGCCTCCACCACAATCCCCATCGCCCGACAAAATATTTTCATCTACATGCGAGTCCAGTAGCATCTCGGAGACCAACAAGATTTTTGGGGTATAAGCTTTCCAGAGTCGAAGTTTTTGTATCTGATGAAGGGAGCTTTGACTCTTGAAATCTTCTACCCTCAAAATCTCATTGGATAAGGAGCCACTGGACTCAAATCCAGCTGTTCAATGACAGACCAATATGGCTGTCCTTGGAAACCAACGCATTTTCAGTTTGAACAGCCAAAGTTCCTGTTCAGGATCTTTCGGTGGTTGAGGTATAGACTGTCGGTGTTCGCTGACCCTGAGTGAGCGCCCTTGCTTAGGAACGTAAGAAATGCCGGTTTGCTGAATCAGACTGAGGTCTGCCAGCAACCGCCAGCAATGGCCCAGAAAACGGGCCAGCGTCTTAACTTCGGCTAACCCCTGCTTCGCACAGAGACAGTTCCGAGATTCATTTCTTCGGGCGACTAATAACATTTGTTCAAATGAATCAAGAATTCCGTGAGGTTTACAACCACATCCTTCTGTGGATTTAGTTCATCCACAGGGCACTGTGTGAAACTGAGCTAAGATAACAATCCTGGCACTGTCTGCACGGCTGGCTAGGACTGAACTGCAGGATATACACGCAAACTTGTGTAATAAGAGCAGGGAAAAAAGCCCCAGGGTTTTTTTCCCACTAGGTGAGGATACCTTCTGGCACCCCTGCCCCCCCAGGCCGGGGGATGCCGCCAAAGTCTGAAAGTAAGCCACTAGGGGCTGTGTGATCGTAGAAGGCCGCTGCAAGCTGGACCAGGAACAGGGGAGCCGGAGAAGAGGCGGCAAAGACGAGGGGTCCTGAGCGGTGGTGGCCGCCCCTGCGCCAGGTCTGGCTGCCTTGGGCACAGCCAACAGCCCGGCCGTGGGGCAGCAAGAGCCCAGCAGTACGGACAGGCTCGCTCCTCCTCGGCTCCTGCGTGGCTCACAGGGCAGGAGGGGCGGAGCCCCGCGCTGCCGCCCACTCCCCGTGCACGACTCACATCCTGCTGCAAGCCTGAGCGTGGGGCGGCAGCAAGGCCTGGGCAGGGCTTGTTGGCGAGGGCGCGGGGGCCCACTGGGCGGGGGCAGGCAGGTGGCAGCATGTGCGGCGAGGGGCTGCAGGTGCTTTCGTTCGTGCCTTCAGCTGGCCCCAATGCCGGGCCTGATCTCTGCTGAATCTTTCACCCGTGACTCTTTTGGCGAGGCGCAGGGAGGGAGAGGGGGCGGGGCGGCAGGCCAGGGCAGTGCCCTTCCATGAGGTGGTGCTGCCGCGCCCCTAGGCAAATGTCTAAATTTTTTGTATGGGTGGGCCGGCCTTGAATAAGAGAGCTGAGGTCCCTTCTTCTAGGTTTAGCATCTGCGGAAGGGGTAATTGGCAGGAGAGAGAAAGGGCGCGGGGGGAGGGAGTTGTTTACATTTTCTTCTGCCCGCCCTACTGTTTGTGTTCCCCCTTAGGCACCAGGGGGTTCCAAACCCAAGCTTGTGCAGTAAATGCGTTTTCGTAAGTGCAGCAAAGAATATCATGAGCCACAGCCCCTCTCCAGTAGAAGCTGACTTGTACTGACTCAGACTTTTCTTCTATTGAGATCAGCATTGTCTACCGAGACTGACGGCGGCTCTCCAGGGTCTCAGGCAGAGGTCTTCCCCATCACCCACTGCCTGGTCCTTTCAGCTGGAGATGCCGGGGACTGAACCTGGGACCTTCTCCATGCCAGGCAGGTGCTCTGCCACTGAGCCATGGTCTTATCCCTCCGGCTTCCGTGCACTGCTCTGCTACCAATTTTTCTGCCCACGGCTGGGAGGCAAGGAGGATGAGAAATAGTGAGCTGGTGGGTGCTGGTCGGGACGGAGCGAAGGGCCTGCCCCGGAACAAACAGGGCTGTCTTGCAGCTGCCCCGCGCCGAGGTGTCCCTGTGTTCTGCCGGCTCCTGTGGTGCGTCTTCACATGCCGCTCGACGCGTGTGGGCCACGTACAATGGCACCCTCTATCCATAGAAACTGGAGCGGTGTCCCGGCCCCGCTGGTTCTGGCAACGCATCCCAGGGCAGGAAGCCAACCTCCCCAGGGGCTTTCATTTAGGAAAGACAGAACCGGTTTGTTTTTGCTGTTGCTCCCCTTACAATATCCTTCTCATTCCTCGTTTCTCTCCCAGACCTGGGAACAGAAGAGGCCCTTTCCCTTCCTCTGAATGCAGTTCTCTCTTTCTCTCTGTCTCTCTCGTTTTGCTATTTCTTAGATGTGCATTAGAGCCTGCTAAATACCCGCCCCCCCCAAACACACACATATATACACACACACAACAATTCTCTGGCTTATTCTACCTTAAAAGAGTCTCTGTTTGGTGTTCTTTCGCCCCACCTCACGGTGAGTAAGAGCCCACTGCGCTTTCTCAGCCCCCTCCTGAGACAGGAGAGGGATTGTGCCCCGATCGCCAGCCACATCCAAGAAAGGGAGGCGTCAGGGTCCGCCCTGCAATGTTAGCCATGCAGCCGGACACAAACGCACTATTCAGCAGCCCGGGGGGGCATGCTTGAAAAGTAGCGTGTGTTTGGTCCACACTCCGTAAGTGAATGCAAGCAATAAAAAGTGCTGCTGCTAAAGCAATACAGGAGAGCCGAATTGAGCCGCTCCGATTTGGAAATGGCCAAATGTCCTCCAGCTGCGCCTCCTCTCTCTCCACTGGTGATCCTTACAGATGGTTGACTTTCATGTGCTGGGCAGGATCATAATGCACAGGAGAGAGAAAAGCACAGAGGGTCTTTAACGGAGCAAACGGTGACAAATGCTGATGAAAAGCCTCTAGTCCGTTTTGTCCAATGCAGCTAGCTGCCTTCATGTAAGAAACAGGGATGGAAGTAAGAAACACCGAGTGGCAGAACTGGCTGATACCCATGACCCCCCAGGAACACCTGCGCCGCTTGATGTTGGCTCAGGCCATCGGTCCATCAAGGACCATCTGCAGAGCAATCGTAGCAGACTGACACCCTTTAATAGACTTGGAAAGGTGTAACTTGGCTGCAGAGGGCATCATCAAGCACAATAAACTCTTGCACAGACTCACAATGGGTGGAAGGACACAGCATTATACAACGGAGCACACGTCTGACGGCGATGTTGAGACACAGAAAAACAAATAGTGCCCTGACCTGGCAAGCCAGATCTCGGAAGCTAAGCAGGGTCGACTCTCCCAAGTACTTGGAAGGGAGACCTCCTTGGAATACCAGAGGCGGGAGGTGGGGGAAAGCTTTATTCAGCCACATCTCTGAATATTCTCCAGGCCCCCAGTAAGGGGTCAGTCACCAGAGGCTGCCATGACTTCCAGGTGCACACACACATGTATGCGCTCACACACACGCGCATGCACAGATGAATACTCTAATATGGGAGAACCAGGTTTGAGTCCCCACTCCTCCACATGCAGCTGCTGGTGTGACCTTGGGTTAGTCACAAGTTCTCTCAGAGCCGTTCTCTCAAGAGCAGTCCTCAAAAGAGCTCTCTCAGCCCCACCTACCTCACAGGGTGTCTCTTGTGGGGAGGGGGAAGGGAAAGGAGATTGTACGCTGCTCTGAGACTCTGAGTGAAGGGCGCGGTATAAATCCAATATCTTTTCTTCTTAATTAACAAATTTACAAATCAACTATTACAATGTCACGGGTCTGAACAGCACATGTCTTTGAGATCTTTAAAATCAAGCTCAGAAGGCAAATTTGGCCGGGGGGGGGCAGTCCTCTGTGACAGAAATATAACACTTGTCCTTAAAAATGAGCTCCTCAGTGGAGGACTGGGAGGCGGAGTCAACAGGGGAGAGGAGCCAGGATATTACGGGCCTATCAGCTTAAGATCTT
The DNA here is from genome assembly GCA_029375565.1 of Gekko gecko. NCBI lineage: Eukaryota > Metazoa > Chordata > Lepidosauria > Squamata > Gekkonidae > Gekko > Gekko gecko. Next base: position 3,429,109 of record JAPDNY010000008.1, read on the forward strand.
TTTCACAAAACGGTTTGAAAAGCATGATGAAAGCTGTAATTATCAGCAAGGAAGAACCGCTGGCTTTGTGGTGGACGAACTGGCCAGGGAAATGCTGCCTCTCCAGCCCTTCAGGATCCTCTGAGAACATCAAACAGAGCTACGACCCAGTAGATGCTATAGACTTACCCACTGTACGCAAATCACTATCACAGATCACTATTATCTAGTAAAAAAGCGGCCACCTCCAACCTGTCTCCATTCCAAAAGAACCAAAGCCAGTCTGTTCTCAGCCTGAGAAGGGGGCTCTACGTGTGAGGAGGATTTTGAAAATTAATCACAAGAAGCTGCCTTCTCTCCTCCGCCCTCCCGCCGGAGCAGTCTCGTAAGATTCAAACCCGCACCGGGAAGCACAGAAAGTTGAAATCAAAGAGAGGGAGATTTGAGGTCGGGTATCTGTGTTTCCAGGGCTAATGTGGTGGCTCAAGTGGTTAAGACGCTGAACTGCAAACCAGAAGGTCGGTAGTGCAGCAGTTCGAGACCCAAGTGCCGCATGATGGAGTGAGCTCCCGTCTCTGGTCCCAGCTCCTGCCAGCCTAGCAGTTCGAAAGCAAGAAACTGCAAGTAGATAAATAGGTACCACTTCGGTGGGAAGGTAACAGTGTTCCATGCGTCTTGGCATCTAGTCATGCTGGCCACATGACCACGGAAATGTCTTTGGACAGCGCTGGCTCTTCGGTTTGGAAACGGAGATGAGCACCACATCCCTACAGTTGGAGTCGACTGGCTTTCGAGCAAGAGAAACCTTTACCTATCTGTGTTTCCAACTGATCCTCCCCCATGATTCCTCTTGAATCTCCAGCTCATTTACTTAAAATGGAAACGTTTTCTAAGAAATAGTACTAAATAATGCACACCCTTCCACAGATGAAAGCAAGACATTTAACTTGTAAAGCCAAATTACCAGTTGTCTGTCTTTTGAGCTACATGTGTGTATTTTGTTACCTGTCTTTTTGGACAACAACATTATTAAAATGTGCACTAAAAACACCAGACGGGGTTTCCCTGCCTAAGTTCTGAAACACGTAAGACCTCCAGATTAGACCCTCAGAGTCACTAGATTCTGGGAGGGGACGCCAACTGGAAGAAAAAAGGAGAAAGACAGAGCGGCTGGCTTGTGACCCAGAAGTGCCATGAAGGGGGAACCTGTGCGATGCCTTACCTTATCTCCAGGTTGAGGTCTCATGAGAGAAACTTGATCGTAGCCCCGCCGCACCAGAGCCCACAAGGCGTCCAGCTTGCCCTGAAAAGACAAAACATGTGACAGGAACTGAACTCCCAAGAGAGAGGCAACCTACACAGGGACTGAATTCGGCCTCAGAGTTCTTGATCTGGGGTTGCCATCCCACTGATGGGGGTGGGGTTCCCCCACTTTTGGGGAGTCCTGGCCCCAAGCAGCCCCGTCCATGCCCAGTGTGTTTGGTGTGATGGCGTCACCTGGAGGTGATGTCCTCATGCAGGGCATGTCGTGCGGGAGATGCTCTAGCGTTGCGGGAGGGGAACTCTATGGTAACCTGACAGCTTCCTGACAGACTCCAGGAAGAAGTCCAGAGCCCCTGGTTTGGTAAGGACCTGGCATCCCTACCTTGATCGGCCATCTTGTAGCCATGACCAATGCTCCCTCTAAGCTGTGGAGTCTTGTGGGCCAAAATTCTGCTTTGTGAGCCACCGGCATCAAAGTTGTAAGTGAGCAATTTGGCTATTGCATAAATCAGTTTGCTCTGGAGCCCTCCTTCCTGAGCAAAGGCAAAAATGTGTGAGCCGGAGGCTAAAAAACCTGTGAGCTACCTCACACTAACTCAGCTTAGAAGGAACATTGGCCATGACTGGCACATAGGCAGCTTGGCCTCTGACATCTAGTGCCCATTATGTGACCCTGGCAAGCTGGCCACTGCCGACTGTTCAAGCTTGGAAAAACAATTTCATACATGTGGCTGCTTTTGACAGGACCCAACATTGTTTGTGTGTCTGTGTGTTTGCACTACACCCCCCCCCCAGTGTGAGCACCTTCAGCCTGAAGGACGCACGTGACCGAACAGCGTCGATACTGTGGCTACTTCCAAACGTCTTCAAATAGCCAAGGCAGCCAAAAAAAACCTGCTTTCAAACATGAAAGCCCACTAAAATCCTTGTGAGTACAGATTTGGTATTACATGTCAGATACCATGAAAAATAGTGTGTACATCCAAACAGCCCATGATCAACCAAATGAATTCTGACATTCTCAGTACAGTAGAGAAGCAATTCTATGAGGTCCTTTGCCTGCAGGAGACAAGATTTTAACAGGCCCAGAGGGAACACCAACTCACTGACTCAGCCGGAGGTGCCCAAGCCGGGGGGGGGGCACTTCACCTTTGCCCCTTTATGCCCATTACCTATCAATGACCTACAAATGATCAGCTCTGCCTTGCGTTCTCTGACAGACTTAAAATATTCCAGAAGCTCTATACAAATAAAAAAAACCAACCAAGCCAAGATCTAAGAGTGGCAGTCCTCAAACAGAGAAGCGCCAAGAGATTACAAAATGAGTGTGCTGATTTCATTCGCAGACAGAGAAGCTTCAAGGGGAGATTACAACGTGAGACTGCTGAACTTGGGTTCATCCATAAATTCAGAACAATGGAACCACCCCCACCACCACCCAGGCCTCAACAGGAATACAGGAGTCTTGTCTCACTACAGAGGCTAATTTTCTTCCCCCGAGCATTTCTCCCCTGTACATTTTGCACTGTACACCTCCATGTCCTGACTCCCTTCTTCGGAAGACTCCTCCCTCTTTCTGACTGATCTAAGGGCTCAGGGATTGCCATTCCAACTTGTATCTGACGGGGGGTACAATTACTTTTTTCAGTATTAAAACGGCTATCATCTGGAGGAGGGGAGGGGGCTGTTGCCAGTGGGGGGACAGAACTTGCAATAATGGGTTTAAATTGCGGGTGGCAAGACATTAGGAAAAACTTTTTAACAATAAGGGCAGTTCAGTGGTAGACTCAGTTGCCCAGGGATGTGTTGGGTTCACCCTCCTTGGAGGTATTTAGGTGGAAATCGGATCGTTATTTGTCAGGGGTGCTTCAGCTTATCCTGCGTGGTGCGGGGGGCTGGACTGGATGGTGTTTTTTAATTCTACGGTCCTATGAAGGGGCCTTTGACCCTTGAAAGCTTGGAAACCTTGTTGATCTTTAAGCTGCCACTGGACTCAACCCCAGCTCAATGCACAATGCTTATCGATGCCTATTCCAACCCGTTCTGCTTCAAAGTCCACGATGGGCACGGCCTTTCACACGCCACACACTCACCGTGAAGAAAGGCCACGGCACAGCCACGGTTCAGTTCTAGAAATGGAGGTCTCCTTTTCCCCTCCACTTGGCCAACTTGAACACAAAAACTATCAATCAGCTTTTGTCAAAAAAAAAACACCCATAAGTTACATGGCACAGAATGGAATTGTTCTTGCGTACTTAGTTTCATCTGAAGTGTTTATTCTATAAACCACAGACTTAGAGTATGTTTTAATTTTTGTTAGTAAATACTAGCTAGTTGAACTCAGATTCTTTCATTTATATAAGATGGCTGCTAACCCAACTGTATTATTAGAAAACATGTTATGAGTTTTAAGTAGTTAAGTTTTAGATAGATTTACTGAATAGTATATCAAGAATATTATTACTGTTACTTAGTTTGTATTGTTTGGGATTCTCTTGTTTGTATCAATTGTTTTATATTCATTTAATAATAATAACAAAATATTACATTTCTAAAACAAAAAGACGTTACCTTAATGGGGGTGTACCATCTCCTCTGGGAGGGAGACTTCCGCACATGAGGTCTCTTTGGCTTGGGCTCCCACGGCTCATATTCTTGTTCCGGCAACTTGATGACGGCGTTTTTGGGCTTCTCCAGCTTTGCCCCTTCCTCTGTTGACCCTCTGTCCCCCCATCTCACCTAAACGTATCCAAACACACAAGTCAGGTTCCCTCTGCCCAACCGTGCAGTCTAACATTACTACTACGAAGACTTCCTGAACCTCCCCCTGTGTCAAACCTTGCTTCACTTCGCTTCACATAGTTTGCCATAGACCCTGGGGGGAGGGGAATTCCTTGGGGGGGGCGGGGAGTGAGTGCAGGGTGTGTGAGTGCTCTATCTTAGACGGCGGAACTTTTTCCTGAAGATGCGCCTCTCCCCAGTTCAAAGGGAGACGTCCTTGAAGCTTCCAGTGCCAGCTTGTGGAGTAGATAATGGGATCGTACATTCCCATGAGAAGGGGGAATAGAGATGCGTGACATATGTGTGGGCCTTAGGAGGGGTTACAGTTTGAACCTTCTATATCTATGCCTGTACCCACCAAGAAGCTTCAGAACTGACAAAGTACTCTTCATGCCTGGAACTTGTTTAACTCAATAAAGCTTTTCGCTGCCAAAGACAGTGTGCTTGAGAGTAGCTCAGCCAGGAAGTCTGACACCTTGCTCTTTAAAATATGTCTGGTAACGGCTTACACGCCCTGGCCCAGGCAAGCCCGATCTCGTCAGATCTCAGAAGCTAAGCAGGGTCAGCCCTGGTTAGTGCTTAGATGGGAGACCACCAAGGAAGTCCAGGGTTGCTACGCAGAGGCAGGCAAAGGCAAACCATCTCTACTCATCTCTGGCCTCAGAAACCTTACAACAGTGGTGTCAAACTCATTTGTTGCGAGGGCCGGATCTGACATAAGTGTTACTTTGTCGGTCCCAGCCATGTCTCCCATAAAATGTAATGTCAGGTACTGGAGATCCAAGCTTTATAAATGACACAGTCAAACCCAGTTAACGATATTATTTTTTACTCAAGATACAAACAAAAGCAATTGATTCCTAGGAGTAAAAACAACTGTTTTGCTGAGGAGTCCACAAAAGCCCCCATAAATGTATTTAATCATATGCAAGACTTGTTTCCCTCCCCAAGGGATACCATACCTGCCCCCCAGTCATTTCTTGACAGCTTCGATCACACACACACCTCACCGTGTGCGTCCGTGTGCCCCCGAGAAGCCTCCTGCCCTCCCTCGCACCAGTCACTCGCGGGCCGGATAAGAGCCGTGGGCAGCCTGGTTCTGGCCACCGGGGTCACACATTTGACACCCCTGCCCTACTGGGTCGCCACAAGTCAGCTGTGACTTGACACCCTTTCCCACTGTCGGTAGAGCAGCCCCCCCCCCAGAATGCGGGTCATGGCTAGTGACTTCATCTTGACTAGCATCAGTCCTGGCAGCTGCAGGTGTGTTAATTTTGATTTACCCAAAGTGTCTGTAAGCAGCGCCAATGTTTGCCAGAGCCCATGTCCTAAAGTGTAAAGGTAGATCCCTGGATGAACCACATGCCAGACAACTGACCTCCATCCTCTTGATGCCCCCAACGCCTCTGCCTCCATAGTAAGATGCGTCCACTGTTGGCCATTTTTTCTTCGGAAACCCTTCTTCGTCGTCTGACTCCTGTGGGGCAGATATGGGGGGGGGGAGATGTTTTCTAGGGCAAACAATTTGGGGCTTGGTCAACAAGCAGACGTCTGAAATCTTTCTCCTCGGCTTTGCCCATCGGCCTTGCTCATCTGGCAGCCCACAGAAGCCTCTTGTCCACCCAGCTGGGGAGAGAAAGAGGCAGCCCCCCGTGCCTATTCAGTGACGGCTGTGTCTCTGCGGTCGAATGCATAGAAAGCGACAGTATTCCCTCTAGCTGCTGAGGAGCGAAACGGAGATGCGCTGCACATTATACCACCAGATGTCTGGCTGCATTGCTAGAATGCAAAGCAATCAATGCTCAAATTGAACCGCTTTTTCTACACGCTGTCTCTGTGCTTCATGCCCTGACCTGGATTGCCCCGGCTGGCCCGGTCTCACCAGATCTTGGAAGCTAAGCAGGGGTGGTGTTTGGGTGGGAGTCCAGGGTGGGCTACGCAGCGGCAGGCAAGGGCAAACCACCTCTGAATGCCTGGAAAGAGGGAGCATAACGGGACTACCCAGTAGACTCCCCCATGTCCCGCTCTGCTCTCCAGGATCGTGGTTCTACCCCGTAGCCAATGCTCCCTCTAAGCTGTGGAGTCTTTTGAGCAAAAGTTCTACTTTGTGAGCTACTGGCATTAAAGCTGTGAGCGAGCGATTTGGTGCTGCACAAATTAGTTTGTTCTGGAGCCCTCCTTCCTGAGCTAAGACAAAAATGTGTGAGCCGGAGGTTAAAAAAACTGAGCTAGCTCACACTAACTCAGCTTAGAGGGAACACTGCCTGTAGCCCAAAGCAAGCCAGCCGAAGGGGAACCAAACAAACACTGCCGAATCCATGCTGCTGGTGGGAACATGCTCCGCAGGTGCCCCGGAGGCAGGTCACCACCAAGTCCCTCCCATAACCAGGTTCCTTGAAGGACTGCAGGGCACATCTTATGATGCGGCAAGAAAAGGAGGGCCGCACAAGCACAGAACAAAAAAGGAAGAGGCAACTGGTGCAGTGGGAGAATTCATCTTAATGAGCAACACATTCCACGGATGCTTCATCAGGGAGTTTCAGGGTTGAACTGAAGTCAGTCCTCCCACGGCACCTCTTGTCTCTCGTTTATAATGGTGCTCCAGAAATCGTACGTGCATCTTCAGAGTGTGCACTCCAGTCATGCGGGAGTCTAACTCTTCTGCTCATCGAGGACCCTTTGGTAATGCACTGATACTTGCTCCCCTGTTGGACTGCGCTTTCCGTCAGGAACCATCACAGGGAGCCCTCCCAGACAGGGAAAAGCCACTCTCTTTATTTCGCAGATGTTTCTGCCTTTCATCACGTTAGCACTGCATGGAGGGAAGAATTATCTGCAGAAGCAAACATGCCATGCTCTCAGTGCAGACGGGAATCCCTGTGGCACCCTGGAAGTACACAGGCTGAGCGACAGATGCCTAGGTCACCGAGAAAACTTGGGCCGGCCCCGATACTCAGGGAGAAGCAACACTGTGCAGTAGTCTTTCTGTTTTCATCATAAATATGTACAAAGGGACCTACGCAATACCAAAAATGCATACTAATTGCTTGACGGTTAATATAAGCCACGAACATAGGATATGGACTCCATCTGGGATGCAAACAGTTCTTGGGAGGCCAAAGAGAAACAAAGAACCCAGCTGGATCCTAAAGTGAGGAAATCTATTTGTGTAGCTAAGAAAAATCGCGGGTAACTGTGCTGGTATACTGGGGGGTGGGGAATCCCATAGCTGTAGTGGTCTAGCATCTCTTATTAGGACCAAATTGGCTGAAATATGAAAACTTTTTCAGATGAAGCATGCAAGGGGAGAGCAAGTTCGGGGGAAAAACAGCCTCCTAATGGAGCTTTCCTTCAAGATGGAAACTGCTCCTCCCCTGCCCCAATTCAGCATCCAATTGACCCTCTTCCTCCCCAGACTGCACCACACACGCACTCCAAAGGACTTACCGGCTCCGGGGGTGGGGGAGGCGGGGGCTCCTTGATGACCTGAAAGACACGCACAGCCGTCACTGCTTGCCTGCTTCCCCCACCTTCAGTCGAGTGGGACTTTGCAATAATAAAGGCCACAGAACTGGCTTCTTGTGCATAGGTGGGGGGGGGGCCCTCTTAGCAAACTCGTCACATTCTGGGCCTTGTTCCACTCAGTGGCAGTTAATGCAACATGGGAAGTGAACTGAACTCCACCTAGGTAGAGCTTGATGTGAGAGAGAATACCTTGCCCTAGTGGTGCTTTCATGCACTCGTTGAATAATTCACTGCCAATGCACTTTGCAACTGGATATTACTGTGGGAGACGGCAAAATCCACTTGCAAGCCATCACTAAAGTGCCTTGACAGTGGACTAAAAGTGCATTATTCAGCATTCGTGAAAGTGCGAGACACAAAAGCCCAAGTGAGATCTGAACCGGGGATTTCCCAGTCTGCAATTCACACTGCCTTTTTCGTGAGTGGCCCAAACAGGTACGTGTGGCTGGTGCTGGTGACAGTTGTAGGCACCCATGCCAGACTGCAACTCAGACCCCTGAACACGGGAAGCTGCTGTTATGTATGCGGACTGCCACCAGGGGTCTGCAGCTAAAGTAAGGAGCTTGGGTTTGCAGAAGGAAGAGGCGATGCTGGGGGAGGGGTGTGTGTGTGTGTGTGTTGTGTGACTGACAAGCGGCCTGGCCAATGCCTGGAGTGGAGGGAGAAGGAAGAAGTACAGGCAAGGGAGCCCCACCTCCAGCCTGAGCCACTAATGGAAGGGAGGTGGGATCACCTGGAGGAGGGCCGGGCACCTTCCTCAGGGCGCCTTCCTAAGCAGCCGCCTGGAGTGGGCACCAGCAGGGGAACCCGAGAAAGGTGGACTATGTGTCATGGGCGTGGATGAGGATGAGCTGACAGAGCCTGCAGAAACCACAGCCGGCCCCTCTGACGCAGCAGGGGAGGAGAGCTGGCAAGTGCCTGCAACAGCAGTCTTCGCACCTGGCCCAGATGGGAAGGAAGAACTACAAGCCGAAAGTCCTCCTGACCCACCCCCACGTGTGACTCATTTAAGGGAGCGACTGCAGCAAAACTTAGCAACCAGGCGAAGAGAGGCGAGGCTACAAGAGAGACGGTCAGCCAGCCCAGAGTTCTAACAGGAGCCTGGCCAATCGTGCAGCTGGCTAATTGGTAGCAGCATTTAACTCCACACTCTGGGCAGTACTCTTTGTGGAAGCAGTGACTCAGCTTTATGCTGCCTGCAGCCACTCTGGCTCGGCTCTTGCACCTAGACCTTCGGACCCCCTGGCTTTGGGCTTGGCTCTGTGTTTCTGGCTCCTGACCCCAGCTTGGCTTTGGACTTTGCACTGTCTTCTAGGCTCCTGACCTTGGCCTGTTTTAGACTACCCTTTGACTGGCACCCCAGCCCATGACACTATGATTTGAGTATGTAAACAAATTGTAAGTGCATACCTAGAAAGAGTATGGCCATCACGAACATTCTGTTTCTGTACTGATTCACCTCCTTGCTCAAAGCAGTTTACAAGAAAGCAAGGACATTCCATTTACCTGCACTCATCCAGGAGCTGCGGTTGGTCACTGTAACTCTTTGTCCACTGCACAATATGGGACGAACAACTCGCTTTTCAATGCGTGCCCGCCGAAGTCCCACCCGGCATATTTTTCAAACCCAGCCCTGAGCACAGAAGGGTCTCCTCCTCTGAACTCATGGGCAAAAGTAAGTCCTGGGGGGTTGGCTCCCAGCTCAGAGACCCACTTTCCACCCCTGCTGGTTCTAAGTAGGGTCATGTATCAGCCTCCACAAAGACACGAGCCAAAGCCCCTGCCAAGGAGCTCATGGAGAAACCCATTGGAAGAATCCTCCTGCTGCTGAATAGGAACTGGGACATCGTTTCTCTGCCAGTCCCTATTGATGCTGCCCCTGCAAAGGCCTGGCAACCACATGTCCTTGTTTTTGCAACTTCTATGAAGAAGGCTGGTGCCCCCCCCCATTTTAGAAATGAGAGATCAGCTGACAGTGACAGCCCCCTCCCCGAGTTTATTCATAGATGATCTAAATCACAGCTGAGTTTCAACTCAGGTCGCTAACTCTTTCACCCACCCGTCTCCTGGATCTCACACTGAAGTCGTCAACAGAGTAAGAAACTAACAGCCTGTCCTATAACGGTGCCTTCAACGGCCTTTTTATAGGCTGGAATCAGCAGGGTGGGCATGAAATATCGTGGCTTCTATTTCTGAATGCCTTTGACTAATTTAGTTTTTATTTAGTGGCCATCCTATCCAGAGACTTTAAATTGTGACATTTTAGGTGTTTTTAGTGATTGCTGTTTTACTGACACAGGCTTGAGTTCTGCAAGGTAGGAAGGCAGCCCATAAAATGTTTTAAATATATGGATAAATATTGCTTGCTCCAAACCAGTCCAAACCTAGCGGGCTTTCCCATCAGCAGGCTCACGGGCAGAAATCAGACCTTTGCTCTTCTGTGCCAGGCTGCTACGACAGGCAACCAGCTGATCAGAAAGGTGGGGATTCAGGCTTTCTTGCCCCCCCCCCGTTTGCCGGCCCGTGCTGTTTTTCTCTGCCCTCCTCCTGTGTTTTAACCTTCCCCACCAGCCAAATGGAATCCCACACTTACCAAGGTACAGCAGAGAGGCCAGAACCACCAGAGAAGAGCAAAGGCCACAAGCAGGAAGAGAATTAAAAGTACGATGAAGAGGATCGTCCCGCTGAACTGCAAGCAAAACAGACAGATTTCTGAGTTAGCAATGTAGAGTTGCAAGCTCTGGGTTAGAAAATCCCTGGAGATTGGAAGGTGGAGCACAGGGAGGGCAAGGACCTCAGAAGGTGATAACGCTATACCGTCCGCCCTCCTAAGCAGCCGTTTCCTCCAGGGGAAGTGATCTCTGTTGCCTGGAGATGGTCAGCTGCAATCTGGGAGATTTCCAGGCCGTACCCAGAGCTCGGCAATGAAGTCAATATTGCCACGAGTCATCTCAGAGGCCTCTCCACCAGGGCTCTCCTGCAGTGTGGTGAAGCCAGGAAAACCCAGGGCACAGTAGGCAGGCGCTCTGCCAGAGCAGGCAGACCCAAAAATGAACTTTCCCAGGCGGAGTGGGACTTCCAAGCTCCAGCGAGGACTGAAAAAGCAGCCAAGAGGATGCATGTATCTGGCCAGCCACACCAGGGGGACGATGGCCAGGAAACGGATGTTCCTGCATCTGTGTATGTTCACATGATCAGAGATCTCAAGGGCTGCATCCTCAGTTAAAAGTTACAAGTAGGAGTGTGCAAAAAAAAACACACCCTGGTATTTTTGGAGGTTGGCTCTGGAAGAACCTGAAAATATATCCCCAAATCCCAATACCGGTATGGTATTTGGATTCGGTAACTATTTGGCATTGCCAATTTTTTCTGGCTTCATTATACCCTATGGGGATCATTATAAGTCAATGGTCTCCATAGGCTATAATGGAGAATCAATCTGGAGGGCTCTGGGGAGGCTTTTTTTAAGGTAGAGGCTTCAGATTTTCAGCATAGCTGCTGGTGCCTCCCCCCCAAATTTCAAAAAGATTGGATCAAGGGGTCCAGTTTTATGGGCCCTCAAAGAAGGTGCCCCCATCCTCCATTGTTCCTAATGGAGGTGGGGAAGGCATTTAAAGGGACTGTAGACCCTTTAAATGCCTTCTCCAAAATGAGAGATATTTAAGGCATTTAAAGGGACTGAGAGGACTTTAACTGTGGCTATCTTGAGGTCCCAAAAAATCCCAAATATTTTCAGGATTTTTTGAGTCAGCCATTTTCGGAGAGCCGGATAAGTAACCCACTTGCTAACCAGCTGAAAAAATATCCAGAAAATACTGATAAAGTATTTTTGGGATATTTTTTGGCTCTGTTTATGCCACGTGCACACCCCTGGTTCCAAGGTCTTGGCTCTTCTGGGGTTCTCTAAAGACTGCTTGAGTTGGAGCTGCAGGAAAGGAATACAACAGTTCCAAGGCTCTTAGTTGAGTCCCAGCCCAGACGTGTGCTGCCTTTGCATGTTAGCTGTGTTAGCAGCCACATGGCAGTGAGGAGGGGCAGTGGCTCAGTGGCAGAGCATCTGCTTTGCATGCTGAAGGTCCCAGGTTCAATCCCTGACATTTCCAGCTGAAAGGATCAGGCAGTAGGTGATGGGAAAGACCTTTGCCTGAGACCTTGAAGAGCCACTGCTAGTCTGCTTAGACAAGACTGACCTCGATAGACGGATATGACTCCGTATAAGGCACATTCAAGTGTACAATGTGAATAGCAGCTTTGTATGCAGAAGGTCCCAGGTTCCATCCCCAGCATCTCCAGTTAAAAAGGACTAGGCAGTAGATTATGTGAAAGACCTCTGCCTCAGACCTGGAGAGCTGCTGCCAGTCTGAGCAGACAATACCGACGTTGATGGACCAAGGGTCTGATTCAGTAGAAGTCAGCTTCGTGAGCTCATATATGTTCTCACACACACACATACACACTAGCACAGAGACAGCAATGCACAGAGCGCGTCTCTGGGGAGTTTGCCTGCCAATATGGGTGACCGCTGCACAGCCCCCCTCTCATTTGGGTGGCCCTTTCAATGCCCAAAGTGCCAAAGCATCTAGCCGTCTTCAAGAGAAGCCCCAGGAAAGGGCCCCAAGACTGAGAGGATCCCAAAGCAGGAGGAGGAAGAAGAAGAAGAAGAAGAAGAAGAAGAAGAAGAAGAAGAAGAAGAAGAAGAAGAAGAAGAAGAAGAAGAAGAAGAAGAAGAAGAAGAAGAAGAAGAAGAAGAAGAAGAAGAAGAAGAGGAGATTGGATTTATACCCCGCCCTTCACTACCCAGAGGAGTCTCAGAGCAGCTTGCAAACTCCTTTCCCTTCCCCTCCCCACAACAGACACCCTGGGAGGTAGGTGGGGCTGAGAGAGCTCGGACAGAAACTGCTCTTTTTCGAGAGCAGCTGTGCCAGAACTATGGCTTGCCCAAGGTCATCCAGCAGCTGCAAGTGGAGGAGTGGGGAATCAAACCCGGTTCTCCCAGATCAGGGTCCGCGCACTTAACCACTACACCAAACTGGCTCTCCACAACAGAACAGAGCAAAGCGGCACACTTACTGTGTCCGAGGCAAGAGCAAGGCCAGCAGAGGAAAACAGCGAAAGGAGGCTATTCCCAGGCAAGAAGGGAGGGGAAAGGCAACAGGAGGATGCTGCTGCCAAAAGAAAGGGAAAGAATGAGAGCTCATGAGAGTCACTGGATAAGGCAACACCTATATTTGCAAACAGGTTTGATATGATTTGGGGAACTCTTTGGTGTGAACTCCCAGAACATCTGCATGCGGGATCCACCACCAGATCTTCCAGAGCCCAGAAAGGAACACCTGGGCCAAGGGACCCTGGACCCCCTACCAATAGCTGGCCAGACTTTCGGCAGGAGGGGAGGGAGGCTGTCCTATGAGATCTTTCTACTGTGGTTCTGTCCTCCCTCTCTTCCAGCCTGCCCTCAAAGTAGCCACATGGCGGTTTCCTCCCACTGCAGCAGGTGCATACTTACGCAGCGCGTGCTGGTGATGCTGACGGAGCTGCTGACAAACGTCAGGCCGCTGTTCATGCTGACTTGCAGGTAAACCACCCTGGAGCAGGAGCAGGAAGAGAAACATGGCGTCAGGACTGCTGTCCCCCTCTGCCCGCGGGTCACCATTGCTCTGGGTGCCCCACTCCCGAGGAAGCTGCCCTCTAAGCTTTGGAAGTTATAGGATGCATTCAGATGGGCAGCTAATCCTGCCATTATGGCAGTTCGAATTTGATCCCGATCTTTTTTAATCCATCGTTGCATGACCAGACATCCCCCGGGGGAATCACCTTACCGCGCGCTGCCTCCGTTGTGGATTGTCTAGACGGCATCCACTAAAGAAGGCTTGTCCTTGTTGAAGGCGGTGCGCGGTGGCTTTTTAAAAAAACCCTTTTTGCGCATGTGCATAGACGTGACAGCGCTTCCTTGTTGATCCACGCATGTGTAGAGATTTTTTAAAATGGCGCCTGCTCGGGATGGTCTGACGTCAGACCACCCCGATGGGAGGATTGCGCGCTGGTGGAACGATCAGACGGGTGAAAGTCCGCAGTTGTCCCACAGGTAACTGAAAACCCCAGATTTAAAGTGGTATCTTTTAAGTACAGCTCCGAAGTGTGGCAAAACGGGCTGCCCACGGAAGAGGAACATTTCCCAGATGTTTATATCTGGACATTAATTTTAGATCCGTGAGGCAATCGTGCCTTGCGCAGATCTAAAGAGCTGTCTGATCGGACTCATAGGCTTAGGAATCTGTGTTGTGGTCCATTCAGGCTGGCCAAGCAGAGCAGGGTTGTCTCTTGAAACTCTGGAGGTGAGGTCCTGCCAATACCAACCCGCTCCCTCCCCCCCAAAGGACTACTGCTGTGCCAATCCTCTGAGTCCTGATGGGAACTCAACAGGCTCTTGGCTGAGGGTTGAGCTAGATGCTACAGCAGCCATGGACCCAACCCTCTTCTAAGTTTGTGTTGCTCTCTAAAAAGATCAGAACATTCAGATTTCAACATTCTGGGGAGAAACCCGGATTGTGGAAATTATGCACGAATTGTCCGTGGGGGGAGCATGTGGAAGAACACGCCTGTTGCTTCTGCAGTAAAAAGGGCTGTCGACTGTTTCCCCCCACAGGGCGTGAACAGGTTCTACGTTAGCTGCGCTATCTGTGGGAAAGTCCTGAGCACCACTCTCAGCTTGGACCCTAAATGTGGAAACATGGTCTACTCACTGCCCGACATCTTCCAGTACAGGAGCAGGGCACAGCAAGTATGTGTCTTGAACAACAGTTGGCTTTTCATCTGATGGAAAGAAACCAAGAATCTGTCATTACGTTGTATACACTGTACAGAACTGGAGACCCCGGGGAAACAGCACAAAGGCCAATCTAGAGGAGACGGTGAAGACCGGTGACTGGCTCTCCCACGTCTTTCAACATTGCTTAAGTGGCACTGGGGGGTGCTGTATGGATGAGGAGCTTGAACCTTTCCACTGGTGCGTTTTTCCCAGTGTTCCCTCTAAGCTGAGTTATTGTGAGCTGGCTTACAGTTTTTTAGCCTCCGGCTCACACATTTTGGTCTTAGCTCAGGAAGGATGGCTCCACCACAAACTAATTTATGCAGTAGCCAAATCGCTCACTCACAACTTGAATGCCAGTAGCTCACAAAGTAGAATTTTTGCTCACAAGACTCCACAGTTTAGCATTGTATCCCAACACCAATCAGCCACCTAGAAATACCAAAATGAGATAGGGAAGAGATCGAGCATCTGCTTGGCATACAGGAGGTCCCAGGTTCAGTCCCAGGCATCTCCTGTTAAAACAGACCAGGCAGCAGGAGATGTGAAATACTTCAGCCTGAGACTCCGGAGAGGCACTGCCCGTCTGCGCAGACCAAGGGTTTGATTCACTGTAAGGCAGTTTCATGTGTTGACATGGAGGGAAAGGATTCAACCCTCCCCCCGCCCTGGCCACCAGTGTTCCCTCTAAGCCAAGTCAGTGTGAGCTAGCTCACAGTTTTTTAGCCTCCGGCTCACACATTTTTGTCTTAGCTCAGGAAGGAGGGCTCCAGAGCAAACTGATTTATGCAGTAGCCAAATCATCTGTTCACAACTTTAATGCCAGGAGCTCACAGCTTAGAGGGAGCATTGCCGGGCACTGCCTTGACTCCAACCAGACTCTCCCCTGCACCCCCACAGCTGCTGTTTAGCAAAGACTTAAAAAGACCAGAGACCCAATTGTGACTCCTCAATGTCTCTTTTAGACTGGCCCTCCCAGACCTTGTGGGAGACCTTCCTCTAGAGACCAGGGAACCTGAGGGGCAAAAATACTCTCAGAACTGTACTCCCAGAATGCCAGATAAGAAAAGGGGAGCTGAGAGGCTGTCCTGTTCAGACATAAAGCAGGCAAACAACCACAGCCAGAGTAGCCAATTTTTGCAACCCTTCCACCCGTGCCTTTACCATCCATCTGTCACACAGATATTTAGGCAGCAGACCCTTTCCCCCAGTCCACAAGAAACTTCATAAGCTCAGTGTCTGGGGATTGCAAAGATGGCAACCGTAAATGCAGTCCAATTTCCTAAATCATTACAGGGGGTTGTACTAAACACAGTCTTTTGAAAATAAGATTGCCTCAGTTCTTCCGGCCAAGCACAGCAGGGGCTCCTGGACTCCCTGCCCGCGGCAGAACAGCAACATCCGCCAACCAGCCAACTTACTGAGTGTCACTGTGCTGTTGATCTTGAAGCTGCAGAGAACTTGTTCGGGATTTCTTGCGTGATAAAAGCCATTGCCTTTCACCACCACTTGGTAGGATTCTGCAAATAACAAAAAGTCCTGAGATCAGAAGGAAGCAGGGGCTCTGTGGAAGGGCTACGGGATGCCTTGGGGAGGGGCGGTGTGGCTCAGTGGAAGAGCGGAAGAGCGTCTGCTCGGCACACAGAAGGCCCCAGGTTCAGTCCCTGGCGTCTCCAGCTGAAAAGAGGATTTATTAAAACGCTTCTTTAGCCGCCTTTGCAGAACTCAAGATGGTTTAAAAATAGAAATAAAACAAGTTATTAAAAAAATGTAAAATACCACAAGTTCAAATCTGCAGTTAGGATTTGGTTGCTAGCCTCTGGTGGGAGCGGGGGAGCCCCTGCTTCCACTGGCCAGCAGGGGAAAATCCTGCCCCCAACTGACCTTTTGGGGCCTACTTATGGTTTCAGGCCTACTTCCACTTGGAGGTGACGCTCTGGTTTTTAGGCAAAACTCTATGGTTCGAAGCCAAATTTACCACAGAGTTTTGCCCCAAAACCAGAGTGCCATCCCTGACCGGAACAGGACTGCCAGGTCAACTTCCCTGGCCAGCAGGGTTCTCCCCACATCCTTCTGGGAGACCAGAAGTGCTGTTGGGCATTTTCAGGCCTACTTCCGGTTTCAGGCCTACTTCCTGCCTTTTCATAACCAAAGCACTTCTTTACGAGAAGGGGCTGTGGCTTAGTGATAGTATATCCACTCTGCATGCAGGAGATCCCGGGTTCAATGCCCAGCATCTCCAGTTAGAAGGAGCAGGCAGGAGGTGATGGGAAAGACCTCTGCCTGAGACCCTGGGGAGCTGCTGCCAGTCTGAGTAGGCAATACTGACCTTGATGGACTGAGGGTCTGACTCAGTTTAAGGCAGCAACATGGGTTCAAGTTTGCCAGGGCTTTTGAGAGGGGATGAATTAGCAGACATCTTTTAAGGGGCGGTGGGGGGCAATGCTCCCTCTAAGCTGTGGAGTCTTGTGAGCAAAAATTCTACTTTGTGAGCAACCGGCATGAAAGCTGTGAGCAGGTGATTTGGCTGCTGCATAAATTAGCTTGCTCTGGAGCCACCCTTCCTGAATTCAGACAAAAATCTGTGCACTGGAGGCTAAAAAACTGTGACCTAGCTCACACTGACCCAGCTTAGAGGGAACACTGGTGGTGGGGGGGTTAATTGAAAATGCTTTTCAATTGTTATTTTAAGCTGCCTTGTGCACTGCGGAAAGGTGGGGTATAAATATTTTAAATAAATGAAATAAATATTTTTCCCCCGGGATCCCAGAAGTGGCCACTGTGTAGTCTTAAAGACAGGCAGTACCCTAATGGTTCACATGGTAATACCTATTCTTATGGGCTCTGATCTTTTAACCAGATGGGGCTCTCTTTCAACAGCCACAGGGAATTTCCTTCACAGGGAATTTTACTGTTGTTGCCATGAAGATAAAATGGAAGAAGAGTTGGTTTTATACCCCACTCTTCACTACCCGTAGAAGTCCCGGAGTGGCCTACAATCTCCTTTGCCTCCTCTCCCCTCAAAAGACACCCTGTAAGGTAGGTAGGGCTGAGAGAGCTCTTTTGAGGACTGCCCTTGAGAGAACAGCTCTGAGAGAACTGTGACTGACCCAAGGTCACCCAGCTGGCTTTATGTGGAAGAGAAGTAGGGAATCAAATCCAATTCTCCAGATTAGAGTCTGCTGCTCTTAACCACTCTGCGTGTGTGTGTGTGTGTGTACCTCACCTTTGTCCCCAATGGGGACTCCGAGGTGGCTTACATAATTCTTCTCTCCTCCATTTTATCCTCACAGCAACAACTCTGCGAGTTAGATTAGGCTGAAAGTATGTGACTGGGCCAAGGTTACCAGGCAAGCTTCCCTGGCAGAGCAGGGATTCGAACCTGGTTCTCCAGTACTGAGTAGCAGCACCTTTTGGAGGGGTTCTCCCAAGCCCTTAAGGGATAACTGGTGGAAATCAGCGCAACCTTATATATGAGTACTTGCACTCCTCCCCCAAAAAAAGCCCTGTGGGTGTGTGTCTCCGCATGGATCTGTTTACACAAATAGACAAATATAGATATATAGATATGATACATCTATATACAATATACCACCCTTCCTCCTACAATAAGGGGAAGGTAAATTGTAACACACACACCAGGTATGTGGTTGTATAAGGAAAGCGGTTCAAACACAACTTTGGTTCTCCCTTAAGCAAATTGCTGAACAGTCAATGAAAAGTGGAGTTTAGTTGTTCCATTTGCCATTTAGTTGTTCCATTCAGATGCTTTTCTTTATTCCAAACAGACTGAGTGAATTCATGACTTATCTCGATTTGTAATGGGACGTTGTCTGGAAACATGGAGACGGGCAGAATCATCTTGTCAGTAGCTCATTTCTCCTGGGTTCCCTCCAAACTCCGTGCCCTATTTCATTCTCTTGCTACGGCTGCCCATGTCTAAAGCTCTGAATCTCCCCCACCCACCCACCCACCCCCGATCAAAGGTGTATGAGTGAAAGGGACAACAATTCTTTTCGACTGCTGACCAAACAGCCACTTCGGTTCTTGGTCTGTGCCCCCCCCACCCCCGGGAGGGGGCGAGCTTCTAATGTTACGCAGTTCAGCTCCATTCGGGGAGATGCCAGCCTGCCGAAATGGCTAATTCCATTTAATTTGGGGCCATGGCTCTGCTGGCGTCCTTTTCTTCCTTAGTTACTGTCAGATTCAAAGATTCTGATTTTGACAAGACAGCGGGAGGGGAAAAGGTCAGCCCGGGCCTAAGCTGGTGTGCGCTGGCTGGGCTGTCGGCTTTGCTTCCACGACTCTGACGAGGAGCTGACGGTTTGCATCCACACCTGGGAGTTGACGGGCCCGGCTGGGTGCCACATCCAGCGCTGCCTTTCCATCAAGTCAGCCAACGGGGAGTGTCAGCGGAAGCGGCTGGGAACCAGGACTCCAAACGGAGTGCCTCGGTGCAGGTATTCTTAGAAAAATACACTTAAGCAGAGATTAAATCAGCAGAGCGATGAGTGAGAGCCTGAGACCACGTGTACTTTGAAAAACTTTACTAGAAACTTTACTAGAAACTAACATGGGGAAAAGGTAAACAGGATGCAAAATAAGAAACGCTAGGTTCCTACAAGTTTACTGCAAAAGGTACTACGGAAAAGGAATGGTGTCTCCTTCCTCAAGAAAAGGAAGAAAAAAAGACCCCAGTATGCTAAATAGTATGAATATGAACACAGGACTACCAGTCGGCCGGGCCACAAAATAAGAAGTACCAGAGCAGCAGCATCAACAAAAACGACTTAGTGTCCAGAGACAAGACAGTATCCCTGTACAGTGCCCTGTTCAGACCCCATTTGGAATACTGGGTCCAGTTCTGGAGGCCTTTAATAGAAAGGACATCGAATCTTTAAAGCAGGTACCAGGGCTATTTTTGGGCAGGAACGCACAGGAACTCCGTTCCGGCTGGCTCCCGAGTTGGCCACGCCCAGCAGGAACTCATTAGCATAATAGGCCACACCCAACAGCAGAAGCTCATTAGGATTGGCTATGTTAGGGGTGTGTGGCCTAACATGCAGAGGAGTTCCTGCTACAAAAAAAGCCCTGGGGTTTTGACAACAAACAAGGTAAACAGAATAAGAAACAAAAGGTGGGTGTGGCTGGATGACCACACTTCTGGTAACATGGGGGTGTGGCCTAATATGTTAATGAGTTTCTGCTTTTGGGTGTGGCCTATTATGGGTTTGGACGATTAGGGTTTGGAGACTAAGATCCCTTTCAGACAGCCTTGGTAATCTGTTTTGGTAGCCGGTTGCTGTGGGATTTCTTTCTATCATTTCAGACACAACCGTTTTAGTAACCAGCTGCTAGCGGATTTTATTTACCTTTTCATACAAAGCCACTTGCGTCTGGTTAACAAAGCGTGCTTGAGCCATTCTTGAGGTAAACAGCTTTCTTCTGTTTTCACCTCTTCTTTGTGCTTCTAAATCACTGTAGTGAGCTGTTTAAAATGTCTACAGTGCTTCCAGTAGCGCCATGCTTCCCCCCCCCCAGCCTTTTTTGCCAGGTGATTTTCCTCAACTTTTTTTTAATGTTCTAAGTTGAGCGCTATAAGTGCTAGACCAAGATAGCACTTCAGCGCTACAGCGGCACCACTGAGATGCATTGAGAAGTGCTGTATCAGTCTAGCGCTATAGTGCGCAACTTAGAATGCTCAAGAAAAAGCTTGATCACGTGGTGAAAAAGCATGGCACTGCTTGATCACGTGGCGAAAAAGCATGGCACTGTTTAAAATCACCAGATTGCTTCAGAGATAACTCACTAATGGAATAAAATTTGCTGTATGAAACCTCCATCCCTGTATTGCTTTATTCAGATCCAGGCCAACAATGGATAACATCTGGTTTAGAACATTAATGTGAAACCGGCTTCAGCTTTATGAAGAAAGGTGCTGGGAATTAGAAATGTTTAGCCTGTAGGAGGTTGGAGAGGGGATATGATTGCTCTTTTTAAATATTTGAAGGGCTGTCATTTTAAAGGAGGGCAGGACACTGTTTCAGCTGGTAGCGACGGCTGTGTGTGTACCAAGTGCCGTCGAGTTGCTTCTGACTTATAGCGAACCTCTGAATGAATGTCCCCCGAAACCTCCTATCATCAACAGCCTTGCTCAGGTCACTGCAAGCAATGCTCCCTCTAAGCTGTGGAGTCTTGTGAGCAGAAATTCTACTTTGTAAGCTACTGGCATTAAAGCTGTGAGTGAACAATTTGGCTACTGCATAAATCAGTCTGCTCTGGGGCCATCCTTCCCGAGCTAAGACAAAAATCTATGAGCTGGAGGCTAAAAAACTGGGAGCTAGCTCACACTAACTCAGCTTAGAGGGAACACTGTTTGCAAGCTGGCGGCCGTGGCTTCCTTGACGGAGTCCGTCCACCTCCTGTTCGGACTTCCTCCTTTCCTGCTGCCTTCAACTTTGCCCGGCATTACGGTATTTTCCAGTGACTCTTATCCTCTCTTAATGTGACCAATTCTAAGATAGCCTTGTAATGATGGGTTTAAATCACGCCTGGGGAGATATTAGAAAAAAATATTTTTAGCAATAAGTGGTAGAATTGGTTGTGTGGGGATGTTGTGGGTTCTCCCTTCTTGGAAGTGCTTAAGCGGAGGCTGGACAATTATTTGTCCCGGGTACTTCTGGCCAGCCTTCAGAGTGCAGGGGGCTCGACCGGGTAGCCTTTAGGACTCTTCCAACTTTTTAATCCGATCATTCTAATCGAGCTCTCCCTGGCTGCGCCAACAAACATCTTCTGCACGAACTAAACCCCAGGCCAGGTGCCTTCTTTATTTGCTAGCCCCTCCACCCATGGAAACATTCAGGTTATTAAGAAGGCTGGAAAAAGCCATGCCAGGGACGGAGGCCATTCTTACACACAAGTAACACCAAGTTTCAGTAGGTGAAACCAAAGGCTCCTTATTCTTTCTCCAGAATAAAATATCACTGCCCCAGGGGTTCGAAAGACGAGGTCCTGCAATACCTCACTGGAAGAAGATGAAATGACATCCCCTTAGTTAGTTAATTAATTAATTAATTAATTTATACCCCGCCCTCCCCAGGCTCAAGGGCAGCTTACAAGAACAACATAAAAACAGTAATAACATAAATAAAACCATCTCAAAACAATTCAACACATAAAATGCTAGCAAGTTGTAATTATACATTAAGGATGGCGGCGATGGTTACTTTGTTCATCAGTTCTTGATCTTTAACACATATATACCACTGGCACACAATTTCCTATGTTTATAGTATTTTTCTCTGTTGGTATTTTTGGATTGTAATGGCCCATGGCTAAATACAATAAAACCTTTCATTCATATACCACTGGCATAGGTTGTAATGGCAGAGTCGGGCGCCCCTTTAGTAATGATGTTGGTGACAGCAATGCTAAGGGTGGCGGCTCCTTAATCGAGGGCCTGGGGGAAGAGCTCCGTCTTGCAGGCCCTGCGGAACTGCAAAAGATCTCACGGGGCCCTGATCTCTTCCGGGAGCTCATTCCACCAGTACGGAGCCGCCACTGAGAAAGCCCTGGCCCTGGTTGTTGCCAGTCTGACTTCTTTGGGGCCTGGGAGGGTCAAAAGGTTCTGTGCTCGCCAGGGCCGGCCCCAAGTGTCTGGGCGCCCTAGGCAAGACAGCCTGGGGCACCCATCCCACGGGGATGCCAATCTCCCGGTGGGGCCTGGAGACCGGGGGTGGGGTGGAGCGCCGGCTTTCCTGAGCACGCCACACTAGCGGCGTGCTCAGGAAAGCTAGGGAACGGGCGGCCGTTTGAACGGCTGCCCCTCTGCCTTCCCAGCCCCAGCATCGGCTGAAGACGGGGGGAGCAGTAGCGGCGTGCTCAGGAAAGCCAGGAAACGGGCGCCCCTTCCCTCCCAGCGCCCCTTCCCAGCCCCAGCACCGGCTGAAGACGGGGGGAGCGCCGGCTTTCCTGAGCACGCGGCAGTAGCGGCGTGCTCAGGAAAGCCAGGGAAGGGGCGCCCGTTCAAACGGGCGCCCCTTCCCTCCCAGCGCCGGCTGGAGACGGGGGGGGGGAGCGCCGGCTTTCCTGAGCACGCCGCAGTAGCGGCGTGCTCAGGAAAGCCAGGAAACGGGCGCCCCTTCCCTCCCAGCGCCCCTTCCCTCCCAGCGCCGGCTTCACGGGGGCGGGGGCGCTTTGGCGCCCCTGTGGACCCCAGCGCCCTAGGCGAGCGCCTAGCTCGCCTAGTGGGCGAGCCGGCAGTGGTGCTCGCTGGGGTACATATGGGGAAAGGCGGTCCCTCAGGTATGCTGGCCCCTGACCATTTACAGGCACCAAACAGTTCAGGCACTGGAGACAGTGGCTCTCTGCAGGCATCTGCTTGTATATTTATTTATTCATTCATTCAATGTATATATAGGCTACCCTCCCCTACAGATAGGGCTCCAGGCGGTGGACCACCATCAGAATAAATAAAGAGTTAAAATTATTTATAAATCCCAATAGCTATTTCAAGATGGCCCTTAAGACCAAGTCCTACCCTCAGCCCAGAAGGGAGGGCAAAAGGAGGAGAGAAAAAGGGGGCATTTTCTCCCTCTCTCCCCAGTGGGCACCCAAAGTGACTTACATTCCCCCTTCCTCTCCTCCATTTTATCTTCCCAACAACCTTGCAAGGTAGGTTAGGCTGAGAGTGCGCGACTGGCCCAACATCACCCAGCGAGCTTCCAGGGCAGAATAGGGATTCGAATGCTTTAACCACCATGCCACGCTGGCCGGCTGTACACGTGTGCATGTTTGTGTACACATAAACACTCATGTACACACTAGTGCTTCTAAAAGGAAGGGCATCTGTTTTTTTTAAAGCAATTTTGAAAGCATCATCTGAAAAAAGTCACATAACCATACCGTGTGAAAAATCGAAACAGAAAATTCGAAGAGCACAGATATTATCCACACATAAACATGATCCAATGTGTTTTGCTTCACTTTGGTAATACCTTGTTCTTCTATCAACTTAGAAGGAGGAGGAGGAGATTGGATTTATACCCTGCCCTTCGCTATCCAAAGGAGTCTCAGAGCGGCTTACGATCTCCTTCCCTTCCCCTCCCCACACCAGACACCCTGTGAGGTAGGTGGAGCTGAGAGAGCTCTCTCGAGAACTGCCCCTGAGGAACCGCTCTAAAAGAATTTGTGATTGACCCAAGGTCACACCAGCAGCTGCGTGTGGAGGAGTGGGGAATCAAACCCAGTTCTCCCAGCTCAGAGTCCATGCTCGTAACCTCTACACCAAACTTACCTCCTGCACAGATGCTTGAGGGTTCAGCAGCCAGAATCTCAATGCAAGATTTCTTCAGAATCTGTGGATGTGAAAGAAGGGAATTGTCTGTCATCGAGGCTGCTTCACATTGGCTGAGCTGACCGAGAAAGGGGCGGGGGGGCTATTTACCGGGCCTCTGGAATATCCACTTACAGAATCAATGGTTCCTCTGAGGGCATAAAAACCTCCCATGACAGGGAAGACGTGATCGATGCTGTCTGCAATGGTTGAGAGCTGAAAAGACAGAGCGTCGTAAATGGGAGGGGCGAAAAGAAGGTCTAGTAAAGAAAAGTGAGGGGAGGGTGGAGCAAGGAGCCCCATCAAACAAGAAACCTGAGTTGTAATTTTTTTAATACTTTCATAGATACCTTTACTTATGGGTCCCCAACCTTTCTGCGCGAGCAGGTACCTTTGGAATTCTGGTACCATGTGGTGGGTGCCGCCACAAAATGGCTGCCACAGAAGGCTGAAGAGGGTGGCCAGCCCCTAGTTGGGAAATTCCTGGAGATCTGCGGGGGTGGAGCCTGGACAGTGCCGGGTTTCAGGAAAGAAGGGACCTCTGCAAGGTATAATGCCACAGAACCCGCCCTCCAGAGCAGCCGTTTTCTCCAGGGGAACTGATCTCCGTCCTCTGGAGACCAGCTGTGATTCCGGGAGATCGCCTGGCCTCACCTGGAAGTTGGCAATCCTGCAGCAGAGCCAGTCACAAAAGGGCTGCCACAGCTGCGCTTCAGCCACACAGTGAAGTTCCTTGTGCCGTGGAAGCAACTGCTGCCAGAGGCACTTTTTAAAAAAATCCGCACAGCCAAGCCAATCCCCAACGGTGAGTCGGAAGCTATGCTAGGTGGAAGCTGTGACCTGGCCCCCACCCACTTTCTCAAAACACTTGGCCGGCACCAGGAGAGGTGTCGGCGGGCACCGTGGCACTAGGACTGCCAGCCCCCCAGGTCCGTCAAGCAACAAATAAATATACACTGCAAGAAACTTTTGGAAATTAACGTGTTCTGTTTATAACTATCATTCCATAAAGTGCATAGTTTGCAATGCAGCCTTGGGAATGACAGGAGCACTCCATCCATGAATCTTAGCTGTACGATGTGTCATTTGTAGGACCGGCAATAAGCATCAACACAACTATAAATGAGAGCTTCCCCCTCTTTTTGGAAGACTTTGTGCAAGTAGAAGTGGACTTGTAATTCTGGAAACTCCCACTGGGGCTTGACTTCTAAAACACTGATGCAAAATTGACTGGTAGTTGTTAAACTGAATGAACTGAATGCTATTGTTAAACTGAATGCACTGAATATATGTACCTGACGGGGATGTTATAATAGCACACTATGCACTTTATAGAATGATAGTTATAAACAGAACACGTTAATTTACAAAAGTTTCTTGCAGTGTATATTTATTCGTTACTTGACTCTCCTAACACTGCAGCTCGGGTTGCTACAGCCCCCAAGTCCGAGCAGGGGACCCCCCCCGGTTTCAGGGGCTTCTCTCCACCGTGGGCCAACTGTCAAGTGGGTGAAACTCCACCCCTAAACAGGGATGTCACTGCACAACATCCCCTGGAAGTGACGTCATTGAGTTGGGGATATCGTGCGGGGACGCTCTGGTATTTGGGCAAACTCTATGGTCTGAGGGCAAAAACCCCATAGAGTTTCTCCCAAATAGCAGAGTGTCCCCCGCAGAATGCCCCCCAAATCCCCCCACCAGAATGACAAGGGGACCTCGCAACCCTTTACTTATGGCACCCTTTACTTATGGCAACGTGGCTAAAGTGGTGGACTAAGATCTAGGTTCGAATCCCCACTCGTGCCATGAAAGCTTGCTAGGTGACCTTGGCCAGTCGCATACTCGCAGCCTAACCTCCCTCACAGGGTTGTTGTGAGGATAAAACGGAAGATAGGAGAATGATGTGAGCCCCTCTGGAGAGAAAGGAAAGTGTAAATAAGTGAGTAAATAAATAATACTCTTGAAAGAGGTGCAGATCTTTTCAATGATAACACAGCCTCTACGTAGCACTTCTGAAATGCTCACAACATTGCCTAGATATTAATCTCAGAAAGCCTCACAGTAGTCACGATTCTACCCTATACTGCAGCATAATGGGCACCCGGCGAGGATAAAGCCAGAAGCAGAATCTGATTCAGAGACTTCCCACTTTACGGTCCGCACTCCCTGACTCACCGCGTTGTAGCAATCTGTGAAGCGCTTTCATTTATTGTTCATTTATTGCACTTAAAAAGCCCTCCAGAGCAGCTCACAGTGCATAGAATGCCTACAGCTTCTGGGAAATAGCCAGGTCACAAAAGCCTTTCCAAAAAAAGAAAGATCTTGAAATGCAGGGAGGGAAGGAACCCATTGAGCCCCCAAGGCATTCCAAAGAGGACGTGCATCAACCGAACAGTCCAAAGCGGGGCACTGCTCTGCACGCTAAATACAGCCCTGACCTTTGGCGTGGGCTTGCCTCCAGTCTACAGAACCAGGAAGCGGAAGAAGGCAGAACAGGCAGGCAGGAGCACAGGACAGACTCCGTGCAATATCTCTGTCCCTGAAGGACTTTTCTAAAAGAACCAGTAAACCCGTTGCATTCCTTCCTGGTTTTCTTGCTGTCCCACCTACTGAATGGCTAAGACCATCCTGGGTCCCAGCTTTGGCCTTTTCAGCTGCGGCCCCGATCATGCAGAGGAAGTCAGGAAGGCTACGTTTAGGAAAAAGTGTAGAGCAGTCTTGGTTTGAGAGGTCTCTTCATTGCTAATTTGGAACCCTCAACAAGGGAATAATTGATTGGCGTTCTGAATGGTTACTATCGATGTCCATTGCACATTTTTCCTAGCTGCCTCAGGTTCTTTTGTGAGTAGGGACAGGCAGGCGAAAACAATATTTTAAATAAAAGAATGAATGTGCAAGAAAAGAGAAAAGGCAGGCAAGTCTACTGCTTCTCTCTTAATGGATCTCAGGCTCCATCACGGCTGCTGCCAACCGCAGCACCGGCTCAGCTGGCCGTCTGAAGGAGATCTAACCTTTTGGTTAGACAGAACTGAGTCCCTGCCAAAGGAATGAACAAATAAAAGGAACTGAAGGCTGCCCAGTTGGTAGCTGGGGAATGCCACCGGTCTCTATGAAACTGGAGACTTGCAGAGGAAAAGCTTAGGAGACATTAGCAGAGGGCAGCTTAATTCAAGTCCAGAAAAAATTGACTTTTGAAAGCTTATACCCTGAAAATCTCATTGGTCTCTAAGAGGGATGGGCACGAACATCATCACAAACCTAAATTCATGACGAAAATCACTGAGTTGAGGTTCGCAAACTGAGGTTCGTGCCCATCCCAATTCATGACCCTCTATGTGTTTTTTCGGAGGTTCATGGGGCTCAGGGTGGAAAGTGAGGGGAACAAGAGGTGTAGCTGAAATGGCTTGCATCTATTTCGGCCTAACAGCAGGGCTGGTGCACTCATCACCTGTTATGCTGAAATAGATGCAAGCCATTTCAGTGATCCCTTTCACTCCCCCCCCTTGGAATAGACCTCCCCGCTGCACACAGATCCTGGGGGCAGCTTCATGAACCTCACAAAACAAACAGGTCTGGCAAAAGGGGAGGCTCGTGAAGATTTGTGCGGCCCTATGAACCACGAACCCAGACGAACCTCCATTTTCCTGGATCATGCCCATCCCTAGTCTCTAAGGTCCTACTGGACTAGAATCTGTTACAGTGCAGACCAACATGGTTAGCAGAAGGCTGGAGCCGAGAACCGGAGGATGCTAGTGCCATCTGGAAACAAATTTGACCAAATAACTGAGGGTCATCATGAGTGGCGAATCTGACCGACCCTCAGCTAGTGGCACAGGATGCGCCCAGGATGAATTACAAAACAGAGGAACTCAAGGCTTCTTGGCCGGTTATGTTTCCAGGATACTGAGATCATGTGCACAAATCTCTCTCTCTTTCTCTCTCTCTTGTATTTTTGTCCCTTTTCTTTTCCCTTTTTCTTGCTAATGTCAGGCACACACACTGCTAATTTCCCAGCCTGTAAATAGTGTGAAAAGGGTGTGTGGAAGAGACTAACTATGAGCATTCCTTCTTCAGATTTCCTCCCTGCCACGCAAGAAGCAATCCCATTGGGCTGTGCAGAAGAGGGCAAAGGTCAACCTTTACCTGAGTCTCGTTGAAGTCCTTCACGCCGACGCAGTAGACGATCGCTCCAAGGGCCCTGGCTCTGTCAGCCTAAATCAGAGGTAGCAGCGCATGAAACCAGACCTCGAGGAGAAGCCATGCAGGGACAGTGGCACATTCCCCCCAGGGCAAAATGCAAACTGGCCAAATGCCCTGCCCAAACGCCAGTGGCAAGACACAGCCAAGACTTACCTCTTTCTCAGCGTAATAAAACTGGGCCTCTTGCAGTTCCCCGTCCGTCAGGGCAATGATCACGCTTGCCGTTCGGAGCCCTGCAATATTAGCAGTTACAGTTCCTTGGGTCAGAGGCAGCTAAGAGGGCAGCAGCAAAGAGAGGCCTGAACTCGTCCCGCTCAGTTCATCCTGGTAAAGTCATGTTACGTAGCACGCAAACAAGGCAGGGAACTAAGCTGCCCAACTGAGAACTGGGCAGGCACTCCTCCTTACGGGGGCAGAGATCAAGGCCCTTTCTGCACTCTCCTTTTAATACACGTTCACTAAAGTCGTAGTCCTTTTCATCCAGGAATTCCCCCCATTCTGCACTAAAATGGAGTTCAACCTTCTTTTTATTCCAGTTTTTTCCCCCATTACGCATTACATCACCTCCCTTCAGTGGTCAGCCCGGTTTCAGACTGCTGTTGCCCCAGGTTATTTGGATGCTGTTCTGTCATGGACTTAAATTGCCTCGACTCGAACACTGAGAAATCTGGAGTGGCAGGCCAATGCAGAAAGGACCCAAGATGGGTAGCCGTGTTAGTCTGTCTGTAGCGGTAGAAAAGAGCAAGAGACCAGTAATACCTTAAAGTCTAACAAAATCTGTGGCAGGGGAGGAGCATTCTAGCTGTACCTGAAGAAGTAAGCAGTGACTGTCAGGTTCAGACCTTTTCCCTGTGAGATGATGCTTGTATCTGTACCATCATCAATCCCCAATATCTATAACCCAATGCCTTATGCTGCCACTGCTGCTAACGCTGTTAGTTTCGCTTTTGGAATCCTGCTTGCTTCGCCCATCTGCCTTGCGCCTTATCAGTCCTCCCTGACATTCCTAAGGGGAGGGAAGCATGTGAATGAATGAGAGGAGTGTTGTAGTGGCTTTGCTGGGAACTGTTCCTAAGCAGCCCCCACGTAGCCCATGAGCCCAGCTGGGTCCATGGCCGTGGGAGACAAAGTCTTAAGATAGCTGGTCATATATTCTCTCATGACCTATAGTGGCCTAGGTGTTTATGTGTGACGTATGCTTGAGGGTGGACCCTAATCCCTTTTCCTTTGTCCCATGTTATTGATTGTTAGTTCTGGCAAAGGTGTTCACCTGTGCAGAAGCCATACTTTGCCAATAAACCTGCTAAAGGACTATTGTGTACTGCGTGGTTACTACAGGACCTGACAGTGGCTCACAAAAGCTCCTAACCTGACAAAAATTTTGTTAGTCTTCAGGGTGCTACTGGACTCTTGTTCTTTCCATGGACAGGACGAGAATGCTGCTGCTTTTATGGAATGTCCATTCTGGACACTGTCCAGAGGGAAGGGAGAAGACGGGAAAGTTACCGTTTAACCAGGAAAAATGGGAGCAGTTCTGGGTGGTCGAGAGCAGGCATCCCATTCCACCTCCAGGAAGAAAGTGCAGGTCTTGGTACCTGACAGGGTGGCTCACACAGTCACATGACAGGATTTTGCGCTCTTGACAATGCGAAGAGGTTAGACCTCTGTCAGTCTCCCCAAATGTATGAAGCTGAGTTCGGGTTGTCAGGTCCCCCCCGACCACCAGTGGGGCACAGGGTTGCCAGCTCCAGGTTGGGAAACACCTGGCGATTTGGGGGCGGAGCCTGGAGAGGACAGGGACCTCAATGGGGTGCAATGCCATAGAGACCACCCTCCAAAGCATCCATTTTCTCCAGAGGAACAGATCTCTAGTCTGGAGATGAGCTGTAATTCCAGGGGATCCCCAGGTCCCACCTGGAGGGTGGCATCCCTAGAGTCAGCCACGTGAGGGGTTGCCTTCCTCTCTCCAGTGCCCAGATTCACGAAATCTACACCGTCACAACTTCAGCCACGCACACATTGTGGTTTACCAGATACTGAGTGTATTTTTCAAAATGCCTTGTGCACAGGTCTTCATACACCTTGTGGCTACTGAGAAATAAGTGAAGGCACTCTGGGGACAGTAGGCCAGAGAAAGGTGACACCCCATGCCCCCCACAGGCATGCCCACACCTTAGCCCCGTGGTGGTGACAGCAACTTACGTGGCCGGAAGCCAGCACACGGGCAAGGGAAGAAATTGCCTCTGTTCCCTCCTGGCTGTTGTGTTGGGGAGTGGGGGGAGAGAAAGGCCTCCCTCATAGTGGCAGAAACACCACAGCAGACACAGCCAGTGGGCACGGTCATGGCTCATCTGCTTGGGGTTCTTTCTGCCTCAGGAAGAACAAGAAACTCCGGGAGCTGCCTGTCTCTCTGTGAAGGGAGAGAAAGGCAAGGCCACGAGGCCCTGTCGTGCGGCTTCCCCTCAGAACTGACACACCTTCGGGGTATCTGCGGAGGGCCTGACATTTTAAGGGCCTCAATTCCGTGAGAGAAAAAGAGCTCCCTGTGTGCCCAACACCTCCTCTCTTCGCAAAGAAGTGCTTGCTAACAACTGGTGGTTTTTGGTTTTTTGAAAAAGGCCTGGCAACATCGATTTCCACCAGTTGTCCCCTCAGGATTCAGAACAGCCCCCTCAAAAGGAGCCGGCACTCAGTATCGTCCAGCTCCACCACACACACACAAAAAAAGCCCCACTAACAACAGTAGAGATGGACCCTTGCAGGCGAACCAGAACTGCTATTTCTCTTTTTACTGCCTCGCTGAGTATAAAAGTGTAGACCGTATTTCAAATTGCGCATGGACTCGCTGCACGTTCTATACTGGGCCATCAAGTCACAGGTGACCTATCTGTAGCCCCACATGGGGTTTTCAAGACAAGAGACAAACAGGGGTGGCTTGCCACTGCCTTCCTCTCCGTAGCAGCCCTGGGCTTCCTGAGCGGTCTCTCATCCTGAGTGGTTGACCCTGCTTAGCTTCTGAGTTCGGATAAGACTGAGCTAGCCTGGGCTATCCAGGTGAAGGCACTCTCCACTGCAGCCGATCTTTCCCCCCACTCATTTCCCCTCAGCTGAGTCATCCTCGACTACTCCTTGGCAACAGCAGTTCCATGCCAGCTTCCAAGAGGTCCTGGTGCCCAGAGGACTGCGCTATAAATCTCTCTGTTTTGTATCCAGGAAACTGGCAGTACTTTGGCTGGATCATGCCCCGTGGTCTATTCTATGGTCTGATGAGGATTTGGGGACTATTTTCATAAAACGTGAACAAATTTTCCTTGTGCATCAAGCGCTCAGGCATGCGAAAAGTTTGGCAGCTGGGCCGTAAATGCCAGGTAACCTGATAAAGGATGCTAACAAAATATCTACCAAGAAATAAAGATCCATTGTTACGTCAACTTGAGAGTACTCCGAGCCCAGCGATTAAGAATATTGTTGCATTACAGGATGTGTTTTTAATCTAATCCATCATCGTTCCAGATGTCTCTCTCGATGTAGCCTGAAATTAAAGACACTGATCACAGCTGACAGGTTTCTTATGCCAGACCGTCTTTTCTCGCTCATGTCACAGAAAGACAAGCGCTTCAAGGTGACCTTGGAAAGGGGGGAAGGGGAGGGTATTTGTGCTGCTTCTTTCGAGAAGGTTGGACAAGAAGAGGGGTATTGGTTTCAAATGTTTTCTTTCATTTTTACCTGAAATATACAAATCACCTTCTGGAAAATGAGATCGAACCCCTTTTTGGATTAAGAGTTCACATAACGCAAATGTCAGAGAATCCACAATAGCTTACTATCCAGTATCCAGTAACTGGGCATGAAAATAAGTGAACTACCCTTTTTCATTGTCTGATAAAGTGTGCGTGCACATGAAAGCTCACACCTTGAATAAAACTCTGTTGGTCTCAAAGGTGCCACTGGACTCTAACTCTGTTCTACCAAGGTAGCAATTGTACATTTTAGGGCTCTCAAGTGATACCTGTCCTGACCCGGATGGCTGAGGCTGGCCTGATCTCGGTAGCTCTTGGAAGCTAAGCAGGGTCGGCCCCGGTTACGAGTTGGATGGGAGACCACCAAGGATGTCCAGGGTCCCAATGGAGAGGCAGGCAACGGCAAACCACCTCTGAATGTCTCTTGCCTTGAAAACCCTACAAGGTCTGCATCAGTTGGCTGGGATTTGACCTCCAAGTGATACCAGCAACTATTATCGAAAACTATTAACAGCCTGAGCCATTTCACAACTTTCTGTAAGAGGTCTAATGAAAATATTCTGGATACATTGGGGGGGGGAATAAAAACGAGTAGTGCTAACCTTCTTAACAAAAGAAGCAAAAAAAAAAAGGCAGTTTTAAAACCACAAATCAGGGGGTTTTTTGGTAGCAGGAACTCCTTTGCATATTAGGCGACACACCCCTATTGTGGCCAATCCTCCAAGGGCTTACAGTAGCCCCTGTGAGAAGAGCTCCGTAAGCTCTTGGAGGATTGGCTACATTAGGGGTGTACCGCCTAATATGCAGAGGAGTTCCTGCTACAAAAAGAGCCCTGCCACAAATAATTCTCAGGTTAGCATTGAAATCAGGCGGGGTTCCACAGCCAAACGCTCTCAGGAGAGGCGGCTATAGACCTTTCATGTATAAGGGGAACATACGCAACACCGCCTCTTAAGATGGCGTGCATTGCCTCTTAGCAAATCGGCCGTCTCTACTGTCTTGCCAAGTCATAAGAAGAATTATACCCCCTTGAAAAAATGTTGGGAGCAGGGAAATACAATACAAAGTCTGCTCATCCCCGTGGCAGGAGAGCACAGGCACCCAGCTTAAGAAGCACTTTACATGCAAGGCACCAACATAATGTGCAAGCCCGAGGGCTCAAAAACACAGGAACAAGAGGAGGCCCAAATACTTCAGTGTTCCAGCTCGGCTAGGACGCTTCACACAGGGCAAATGGCTGGTGTGTCTTGACCCGAGGGATTCCATACACACTTCCGATCTTAACAATTACTATCTTTAAAGGGGGGAGCGGGAAGATAATATAGAACGGGACAAATAACGACACGGGAGGAGTTTTCAAGCCCTGCACCCTCTTTTCTCCTACCACATCTCTATTTTAAAAAGTCATACTGCAGAGTCCTCCTCCTCCTCAAAGAAACCTGCAGTGGAAAGAGAAAACAGCCGGCAACGGAAGCGTCCCGGTCCTACCTCCATGGTTTTCCTGGTAAATCTGTTCATTTGCCTGCAACAAAAGAAACACGAATATTGTTGCTGTTTTCCAGGCTGAGAGGCAGCAGGGAAAGCGGGCGTGTCAATCACAGCGCGGAGGGAGCACCTACCCTTTTCAAGCCTTCATGCATGAATGTGTCACCTCCGGGCATTTCTCGCCGCAGAATGGCAAGGCCCCGTCGGATGGCTTCCCTTGGAAGAGAAGAGAAGCCTTTTTAGTTTGCTTTTGCTGCCGTGTGGGTGAGAGAGCAAGCCCCCCCAAAGTCCCAAGAGAACCTTCCGGAATTACAGCAAAGGGAGGGCCCTCACGAGAGCAACTCTGGAGCCCACAGAACTGGCTCAGTCAGAACAGCAGGCTGCGGGAAGCCTCCCATCTGTGCTGCTTTCCAGAGGAGAGGCCTCTCGGCCCCACACGGCTGCTTGACCCACAGCAGGAAAAACACAATTTCCTCTTTTCCAGCAGCTGGAGAGAGGTGGAGACGGGGGAAATGAAATGTGACCCTGGGGTTCTTGGTTTCGGCCTTCCTCACCCAGGTCCTCTGCTTTCCACACTACTTTCCCACACTCCGTACCCACGCATTGTCCTGTCTTCCAAACTACACACAGTGCCCCACCCAGATCACGTGTGGGGTTCCCGTCCCCAAATCCTCCAGTTCTGTCAGAGTTCCCAATATTCCACAGATTATTTTATTCTATGTTAAGCGAAACTGGCAGAAACTCCAATCAGGTGTTTCAACAATGCTCAGAGAGTTGTACTGATTGATAGATTCGGATGGGTAGCCGTGTTGGTCTACAGCAGTGTGCCTGCACAGGAAAGCTTATACCCAGAATTAAATTTTGTTGGTTTTAAAAGATGCCACTGGAGAGAGCCAATTTGGTGTAGTGGTTAGGCGTGCGGACTCTAATCTGGGAGAACCAAGTTTGATTCCCCACTCCTCCACACACAGCTGCCGGTGTGACTTTGGGTCAGTTACAAGTTCTCTCAGAGCTGTTCTCTAAAGGACAGTTCTGTCAGAGCTCTCTCAGCCCCACCTGCCTCACAGGGTGTCTGTTGTGGGGAGGGGAAGGGAAAGGAGTTTGTAAGCCGCTCTGAGACTCCGAGTGAAGGGCGGGGTGTAAATCCAATCTCTTCTTCTCTCAAACTTTGTCTTAATGATTGAGGGTCCGTCCGTCCCCGCAGAAAAAGGGGGAAAGCTAGTTAAGCACTATCCCTGTCCACTTTTTGACCAGCTTTTCTCTGGGGAACTGCCAACCGAGTGAAGTAACACAAAGTTCAACACATCTCTTCAACTCTACCCTCCGTGTTCTTCATAAAAAAAGCAAAAAACATTTACCTGTCTTCTGTCAACTTCATCACTGTGACCCCCCGTGAAGAAAAGACGATGAAAGACATCCGTAACATTGGGCTGCAAGACAGAAAGGGGACGCAGCAGGGTGAGGCTCGTGGGACCCCCAACAGAATCTGGGGCTTACACAGGGGGAGGGAGGTCGAAATGCCGAAGTCCACGGCCGCCAGCTCTCACTGGGGTCATACTTCACCTCAGGAACTTTTCCGCCAGGCTTTCCACAAAGGAATAGATTTCTATCCAGTGGTGTTTGACGCTTCCGGACCTAAAAATGAAGGACGACAAAAGCATCAGTCCGCTGGCAGCCCTTTCGCATTTGGTGCTTGTGTCTCCCGTAGGGTTAGAATCATAGAGCTGGAAGGGACCTCCAGGGTCATCTAGTCCAACCCCCTGCACCATGCAGGAAATTCACAAAAACCTACCCCCACACACACACACACCCAGTGACTGCTGTTCCATGCCCATGGCAAAAGCCTCCAGGATCTCCAGCCAAACTGGCCTGGAGACAAATTGCTTCCTGACCCCAAAAACTCCATGTTGGGAAATTTTGGGGGAGGAGCCTGAGGACAGTGTGTTTGGGGAAGGGCAAGGATTTCAATGGGGTATAACGCCAAAGAGTCCACCTTCCAAAGCTGCCCTGTTGCCTGGAGATCAACTGTTATCTCCAACCAGCACCTGGGGGCTGGCAGCCCGTCTCCCAGGGACAAGGTGAGCACAGGTCTACACATGCAGCAGCAAGTGGTAGATGGGAACAAGTGGAACAGAACATGTACAGGCAGGTGGGGGAAACGGCCTGGACAAACATACACTCTAGAGAGAAAAACCATGTTGCATGAAGAAGGCCAAACGGAGGATAGGTCTACCAGCCGCTACTGGCCATGGTGACTAGAGAGAACCTCCAGATTCAGAGGCAGTATATCTCTTGGTTTTCAAACCACCTCGGGATGGGGGGCCAGGACCCAAATATCCTAAACAGATAGGCAACCTTGGTGCCCCGTCCTGGATAGCCCAGGTTAGCCTAAGCTCATCAGATCTTGGAAGCTAAGCAGGCTGGAGCATAGATGGGATTATAACGATTTATTTTTCCTTCTGATTATTCATATTTTTCTGGTTTTATAGATTTTTCTCCTAAGCAAGATTTTCTTAGGATGCAATGAAGGCCTTTTAAATAGTAGGCCTTCCTCTTGTAGGTTGGATCAATTTTCTAGCTGACGTTAGCGGACGAGACAATAACATTCTTTTAGAAGATAGATATAAAGTTCATGGTTCTTAATTGTTTAGGGTAACACTTTGCAGTGTCTGGGTCAAAAAGGATTTTAGCTCCGTATCAGAAAAAAAACACCTTTGTTTGGGTATAGAGAATCCTTGGCCAACATTATTCAGGTTAGGTTAAATAAACACTTGTAAGTAAACACTTGTAAGTAAACACTTGTAAGTAAACACCTTTCATTACATTTGATCAATAAGGGAATTTTTATTCAAATGATATTTAATTCTTTGTAACCAATTATGCTTCTTGAATGTTATTGTCAGGATGATGTCATTTCAAGTATAAAACTTCATGAATTTCCTGGTTGTGCTCAGAAAGCAGTCAATTTTTGATAGGCTTGTTAGCCTACCTGTTCTCAGGTGTCATGACTGCAATTAAAACACTAATATCTTCCTCCTCATTCTGACTCCAATTTTTACGGGGAATTCATTTGTACAACAGAGTCAGCCTCAGCTAGTATTTGGATGGGAGACAGAGGCCGGCCATGGCAAACCACCTCTGAATGTCCCTTTGACCTGAAAACCCGATGGCATCGCCATTAGTCAGCTGTGACTTGGCGGCACTTTCCACCACCACAGCCACGGTGCAGCCAGGAGCCCTTACTGAGTGCAAGAATCCATGTTGAAGATGGCTACCGTGCTGTTTCACCCCGTGCATGTTCACTCAGAAGTCAGTAATCCAGAGTTCAGCAGAGCGTATTCCCAAGTACAAAGGTAATCCATTCCACAGTATGAAATCATTTCAAAAAGAACTTGCCTCTCATTGTTCACCGGAAAGAGAAAGAAATCCATCTTTCTCCTTGTTAAATACCGAGTTCCATGGATGGTCCGACCCCAAGCATAGTGATCGGCTCTGCTTCATTGGTGATTCAGCAAGAACAAGACAAAGACAAAAGACAAACTGCCAGGGCAATGGCCCCAGGCTTCCCAAGAATTTACCGTAATTCAGCGGGGGATGCATACTTCTTGGCAGGACCATTCCCGGGGGGGGAGACGTGGCGCACGATGCAGTCGCCAGGAAGTGATGCTGGGCAACGCTCTGGCAATGAGGCTGGAAACTCGATGATACCATCGAGTTTCCAGCGCCATTGCCAGAGCATTGCTCAGCGTCACTTCCTGGCAACAGCATCGTGGGCATGGGTGTTCCAAGGAGGAATGTTCTGGCTGGGGACTGTGTGTCCCTCACCGAATTACGGTAAGTACTTGGCAACCCTAAATGGCCCTGTTAAATAGCATGCAACTTCACCCACTTCCCAAACAACTACCAACGATAGGCCATTATCAGAACCATTAATTCCCCATTGGCCACTTCTAGAGTCCTGGTGGGCTTTTGTTCTAAAGCTCCAAACTCAGCCAGTCTCTGGTAGAAACAGTCCTGGAATGTTCCAGTCCCAATACAGAACACTCTTTTTTGTCAAATGTGCAACAGCCAAATCTCTCATTTTTGTGAGGTTAAGGGTTCCGCTACAGCTGACGGGGTCGATGCCGAAGTTCATGATCGGCTTATAATGTGCCACAGCCACAAAAGGCACTGCACCCTAAGCAAAGGATTCTCTCAATTTACTCCGTGTTTTAGTGAAGCAAAGTGTTACTTTAAAAAAAATCTCAGTTTACTACTCTTAACAATGAAGAACATAATTGAATATGTAATTTGGAATGGTAGATTTATATGCAATTCTCTGTTCTGGGGACAAGAAACAATGCTTTAAAGTTTCCACGCCAGAAAGGAGATGGGTGGGCTCTAAGGACGGGATTCTCACAATTTCAGGTACATCAGTCTCCAGTTCTGACATATTTATTACCTGTGTTGTTCTTCTCCCCCAGTCGAACCCAAACAGATGATAACCAGAAACCAAGCTTGTCATTCATTTTACCTGTTAAAAAACATCTTCACTATCTTGAATGCTACTTTAACAAGCCACCCTTGTATATATACAACTATGATCCGTAATTCCATTTCAATGTATCTGAGGAAGTGGGCATGCCCATGAAAGCTCACACCTTGAATAAAACTTGGTTGGTCTTAAAGAGGGCCCCACTGGGCTCAAACTTCTGTTCTGTTGCTTCAGACCAACACCGCTGCCCACCTGCATCTACAAAAGGCAGCGGCAGGGATGTCACAACTCTGAGTGCCCTCAAAAGCAAAAAGGGAACCAGCCCCCCTACCTTCCTACATCTAGGGGGAAAGACCACTCTAACACCAGCACTGAAACCAAAAGACTTGGATGTTCAGGATTCAGACCCACCTTCATAGGTGAGGATTCATTTGACCAACCCTGATACTGTCCCATTCAAGCATCGGGAGGAATTATTCTCAACAGAAAAGTCATTCAAGGGTGGAGAAGCCATCAAAGGGCCATTCAAGCCAAGGGCAAAGACTTTCCAATTTCCAGGGGTGGGTGCTGGGGCTGGGCCAGAGGCATTGCTATGCTAGGTCCTTAAAAGAACTGAGGCCCAATGACATCATAGGGTGGAGCCAGTGACATCACAGGCCATTGTCATTATTTATGGAGGTGGAGCAATGTGGGATTAAGGAAGGGGCTCTCCAGAAATTTAGGGTGGCCTGGGGACCCTTGAGAACCCTCCTAGCCAGACCCCAATGGCTCAGAAACAGAGCACGGCATGGGCAAAATCCTCTACATAAAACCCTGGAGAACCACTGCCAATCTGTGTCAGAGTCCCAATTAAATCAGTTCTCAGCGCCAGCCAATTTGAGAGAAACTAACTTTATTGAGATCATTGACAGATACCCTCCGGACAACTCCTTTGTTAGAACTAAGGATGAACGTGGGAAGGTTACAGATATATCAGTTTCAAATAGGAGTAATAAAACCCAAGACCCAATCACCCCCTTGTATTTCCCCGCTACATTTAACAGTCGAGCAACTCTCCCCTAACCTAGCCATTGCCTACGCCCTCCCTAGCACGTAGTCCCTGTATACAAAATGCAGAATAATAAACAAAGCAGATGCTGGACATTTGGCTCTACCATTTGGCAAGTCGCGGGTACATCAAAGAGAAGGGAAACCCCCCCCCCTCCATGTCAGGTGCCCAGTAAAATGCACAGCAGCCTGACAGTCTGAGTAGACAATGATGACACTGATGGACTGACGGTAGAGAGACCATGCTTTGTGTGCCAAAGGATAAAGGTTTAAACTGAGGAATTCTAAGAGAACAGGTGTTGGAAAGGATCTTTCTCTGTCTGAGTCTCTAGAGATCACCTGCATCAGATGGACCAATGGCATGAAGACCAGTGTGGATTGAGGAGACCCATGTTCAGATCTACATTTTGCATGATGCTTACTCGGTGAGACTGGGACAGTTAGATTCGAGCCCAGTAGCAGATTAGAGACCAACAAAGGTTTCAGGGAATAAGCTTCCAAGAGTCAAAGCCCCCTTCATCAGGCTGGGTGATATTGCCATTGTTGTGAGGTCAATATAAGGGAAGGGAGACTGGAGGAAGAGTGGGATAAAGAGGGGCCTGACAGACAACATGTGAGCGGCAGAGTCCGTTAGGATGGAAGAGGAGTTTACAGGGGGAAAACAGCACCAACTGATGTGACCAAGAAAACAGATCTTCCCAAACTAAAACATCATAAATCATAGCCTGAACATGAACCTATATTGTAATGCATTAAGTGATGTAGCAGTGGTGACAAAACCTCTAGTGGCATTTAGTGGCATTAGTTGAACTTCCTGGACAGGCGGATGTATTTTGGCTTGCCACTGGCCAAACTGGTCTGACTTTAGAGAGTTGGGACAAGCAGCAAGGCTTGAGGAAGGGGATGTAGATCCATAGTTACAGAAAAGAAGGGTGCTAGGAACTGAGAAAGCAAAGCAGTCCAAATGAAGCACAATACAGAAGGCTGTACATAGCTGAGGTGGAGCTGCGGTGGCTCAAGTGGTTAAGACGCTGAACTGCAGGCTATGGAAGTTCAGCAGTTCAAGACCCGGGTGCCGCATGACAGGGTGAGCTCCTGTTTCTAGTTCCAGCTCCTGCCAACCTAGCAGTTCAAAAGCAAGAAATTGCAAGTAGATAAATAGGTACCACTTCAGTGGGAAGGTAACAGCGTTCCGTGCACCTTGGTGTTTAGTCATGCCGGCCACATGACCACGGAAATGTCTTCGGACAGCACTGGCTCTTCGGCTTTGAAACAGAGATGAGCACTGCAACCCTAGAGTCGGATTCGACTGGCTTTCGAGCAAGGGAACCTTTACCTTTACCTACATAGTTGAGAGGAATTAGAAAGGAATGGAGATGCACAGTTGGTGTGAAGTAAATTTTAGAAATTATAGAAACAGCATGGAAGTTTCTTAGATGGGGCTAGCTACAATGCTACTGCAAGGCCTGTGTGATATAATAGGGAGGCAGTCCATAGAAATCTGTAATACATTTTCAGACATCTCTCTCTCTCTCTCTCTCTCTCTCTCTCTCTCTCTCTCTCTCTCTCTCTCTCTCTCTCTCTCTCTCTCTCTCTCTCTCTCTCTCTCTCTCTCTCTCTCTCATACTTTAATTGATTATCCCCTTCCTATAACATCCTACTGAGGTCTATCCAAGGGAGCTGAGGTCTATCCAAGGGAAGTGCCCTCAGGATTGGACTATAAAGAGCTCTATTCAAATCCTTAACCACTGAGCTTGCTAATACTTTCTCTTCTTTCAGTTCCTTAGATCAATTTCCCCAGTCCCCCATCAGACTCAAATCTTATTGGCTCTTGCAAATATGAGTAAATTATTATTACACTTCTATCACATGGCTCTTTCCTAATGATTGTGGCTCCCAAGAATAGGTTGAAGATGATTGCCTGGGAAGCACCCACACAGCACTGTGCCATGGACTCAGATGGCTCAGGTTAGCCTGATCTCATTAGATTTTGGAAGCTAAGCAGGGTCAGCTCTGACTAGTATTTGGATGGGAGACCTCCAAGGAATACCAGGGACATGATGCAGAGTCAGGCAATGGCAAATCATGCTTGAATGTCTCTTGCCTTGAAAACCCTACAGGGTTCCCATGCTATGACTTGCTAGCATTTTCCATCACCACTGGGCAAGTGCGCTTTAATGTCCAGAACCATTTGGGCAAGGCCTAATGTATAACTACTGTCAGTAGCATTAGATGAACCCACAGCTCAATTGGCTTTCATATCACTGTCATAACATACAAAATAGTAAAAAGCTCAGTAGCACCTTTAAGACTAACAAACTGTATTGTAGCATAATTATTGCTGTAGCACAAGGGTTTTCAGAAAGCCACACACTCTTTTCCAATCTCACCCCAGTGCCAGTTCCTGTCCTCAGATTCACAGAGAAACCCAAACACTCTCATTTTTGGTGGAATTCCTGAGCTGAGAAAAAGCCTAAATTAAAAATCTCAAACATAGGGTGGGACAGTCAAGTCTTTTATGACAAGGAATTGAAGATTTGACAAGGAAAATCTGCTAGACAGTTAGGGAGATACAGGGGTTCGTCATAACAGGTTAATACAAATCACAGTCATAGAATCATGGAGTAGGAAGGGACCTCCAGGGTCATCTAGTCCAACCCCCTGCACAATGCAGGAAATACACAAATACCTCCCCCTCCACACCCACAGTGACTGCTGTTCCATACAACAGATCCACCCCATAGATCTCTACAGGGGCATTACAATCTCAGCTGTTTCATTCTCAGTCCCTTTCCTAATCATCCCTACCTTAAAGAGTTTAACTTTTGTTCAATGCTGCAGCACACTGCGTTAGAACATAAGAGAAGCCATGTTGGGTCAGGCCAGTGGCCAATCCAGTCCAAGACTCTGTGTTACACAGTGGCCCAAACCCAGGTGCCATCAGGAGGTCCACCAGCAGAACCAGGACTCCAGAAGCCCTCCCAGTGTTGCCCCCCA
Source organism: Gekko gecko (assembly GCA_029375565.1). Classification (NCBI taxonomy): domain Eukaryota; kingdom Metazoa; phylum Chordata; class Lepidosauria; order Squamata; family Gekkonidae; genus Gekko; species Gekko gecko. Next base: position 3,470,742 of record JAPDNY010000008.1, read on the forward strand.
AGCACCAAGAATACAGAGCATCACCCTGGAGGAAATGACTACTTTGGAGAGCAGACCCCCTTGCATTAGACCTCCCCCCCTATCTCTGCACCTGACTGGGCTCCGAAACATGGAGGAGGAGGAGGAAATGGGCTGGGGGGGGGAAGAAAAAGGAGGGAAAGAAAGAAAGGAGGAGAGAGAGAACGAAAGAAGGAGGGGGCTCTGGAGTCCTTCTCCCAGTCCCCGTGGTTTGGTGCGGGGCGAGGAAGGGGCGGGGCGGGCGGCCAGGCCTCTCTCCGGGCCCCGCAGCTGGGTGCCGGCCCAGGAGGCCAAGAGGCGGGCAGGGAGGCCTCTCTCCAGGCCCCGCGGCTGGGCACTGGCCTGGGAAGGTGAGGAGTGGGCAGCAGGGAGGCTTCTCTCCGGGCCTGCAGAGGACGAGCCCAGCGAAGGGTCAGCATGGCCCTCAAGGCACTCCTGCCGGCCCTGGGATATGAAGGAGAAGGGCCCCAACCAGTGGCACTTAAGAGACTGGAGGAACCGGTTGCCCCCAGGGGAGGCTTAGAAACTTCTGGGAAATTTCAGGGCAGGCTCGCGCTTTGCAGTCCCCACGAACTTTACACCTATGATTCAAGCCATGCAATTACTCTCAACGGAGAAGACATTCAAGGTATTACAATTGTCCATGAAGATTTTATTTCTCCAGCTATATTTCTCCTGGGCTGCGGTGGCTCAGTGATTAAGATACTGAGCTGCAGACGGGAAGGTCTGTAGTTCAGCAGTTCAAGACCCAAGTGCTGCATGATGGAGGGAGCTCTTGTCTCTGGCCCCAGCTCCTGCCAAAGTAGCAGTTCGAAAGCAAGAAACTGCAAGTAGATAAACAGCTACCACTCTGGTGGGGAGGTAACAGCATTTCCTGCACCTCGGCATCTAATCATGCCAGCCACATGACCACGGAAACGTCTTTGGACAGCACTGGCTCTTTGGCTTGGAAACGGAGATGAGCACCACATCCTAGAGTTGGATTCGACTGGCTTTTGAGCAAGGGAACCTTTACCTTTACCTTTATATGAGTACCAGGAGAAACCTGGCCTGTTGCACGCCATATGAGAGCACCCCCATTCATATTCCCATTGGAGGAGAAGGAGATTGGATTTATACCCCACTCTTCACTTGGAGTCTCAGAGTGGCTTACAATCTCCTTTCCCTTCCCCTCCCAACAACAGACATACTGTGAGATAGGTGGTGCTGAGAAAGCTCTGAGAGAACCACTCTTGATAGAACAGCTCTGAGAGAACTTGTGACTGACCCGAGGTCACCCAACTGGCTGCATGTGGAGAAGTGGGGAATCAATGCTGTCACACATAGGGCTGCTAGCTTAGATAGGACTAGGCAAATTTGTGGAGGACAACTCCTTGCCGTGACAGCTCAAAGGCACCTTCATGTCCAGAGGCAATGCACTTCTGAATGGCCACGGCTGGAGGGGGCAACAGTGGGGAGGGTCTCTGTCCTTGTCGGGGCCTCTAGCAGGCCCCTGTGTGCCTGCCCGTCAGCTGCCGCCTTTCACCCATGGTTTTAAATGTTCCCCTTTGAGACCGTGACATGCGCAGAGCTGGGTCCCGATAGCAGCAGGACAGAGCCCCTTTCAGAAGGCGTGGATGGGCCGCTGTCGTATACAGAGGCAGCTTTGTTAGAGCTCTGTGTGCCGGTACTTGAGCCAAGACACTGGTTACGGTGCCACGAGGCTCGGGACTTGGGTTGTCCGTAGGTGACAGAGGCAGGGTTCTTCAGCATTACCCAGACCCGGAGCCCTTGGCTACAGTGAGCCCGCTTTCTTCTTCTGAAATGCAGCTGTTGACCTGGCAATCTCTTCAGCAGAGAGGCCGGAGAGAGGACTGGTTTCACTTTGCCAGCCTGCAAACAAGATTCCTCCAAATTGCAGTTTTACTCTCAGAAAGGGGGGGGTGGAATCTGGATATATGAATTTTCCCTTCACGGGGTTAACAGAAGCGGGGGGTGGGGGTGTTTGACTGGGAAAATGGTACGGGGAAAGGGTTAAACTGGCAACATCATGGCTACATCCTTATTTTTTAAATATGTAAACACTATTAAAGGTGTCCAGCCCAACAGACAGTTTGGTTCCCAAACTATTTCGAAGCCCCACCTCGCACAAAAAATTATTTTAAAAAAATTGTTTAAACTTATTGTGAAAACTTATTTAAAAATGTATTTAAACTTATTTTTTAACTTTATTCAAATTTATTTTAAAAATTGCACCCAGGAGACAGCGATGTGTTCTGCAGCGGAATACGTGGAAACTATTGCACAGCGGTGACGCGAGCAGCCGGTTTCTGCATGCAGAAATCTGTGCACCGGGGAACAAGGCCAGACAGCACAGAGTAGTGGTTAGAGCATACATCATCAATGTGGGCAAGTACATTTAGAAAGTTAGGGGGGCAAGTGGTCCTTTTGCCCAGCAAGGCTTCTGATTGGCTACTGGAGATTTGATGGGCTGTGCAGGTTACTAAAAACCTTGCTTGGGGAACAGCTGATCCCTGGGTTAGAGTGTCGGACTAGGGCACGGGAGACCCAAGTTTGGATCCCCAGTCTGCCAGGGAAGCTTGCTGGGTGACCCTGAGCCAGTCGCACGTTCTTAACCTAACCTACCTCGCAGGGTTGTTAAGTGGACAAAATGGAGGAGAGTGATGTAAACTGCTTTGGGTCCCCATTGAGGAGGAAAAGGGAATATAAATGTGGTAAATAAATAATCTCATCATGGTCCTGGAGTAACAATCCAACCGGTCATCTCCGACCAGGGAAGCAGCCAGGAATTTCTGGGCGGTGGGACGGGAGCCAGGGAGCCGGGGCAGGAGAGCGGCAGTGGCCAGCCACCTTGACCCCTTCACCTCCGCCCAGGACTGCAGCCGTGGGGGAGCAGGTGTGGCCGGCCAGCAGACAGGGAAGCACCTCTCCTCCCTACCTGCCTCTGGCCTGCTGGCTGCCCTTTGGATGGCACGCCTCCAGCCATGTTGGAGCAGGTGCAGCCGGCCAGACAACAGACAGGCTCCTCTCCTCCCTCCCTCCGGCCTGCCAGATGGGCAGGTAGGCAGCGAGGGATGGGTGAGGTGGGGTCTGTGAGGCACTGGAGCTGCTGGCGGTGGTGGGGCGTGCCTAACAAGTGAGGGGCGTGGCCCTCAATTGCCCCACCAGAGCGATGCGTCTGACCCCCTCCTAAAATCAGACATGGAGAAGCTCCAACCAAGCAAGGACCTCCTGACCTCCTTCCTATCCCCAACCAAACTGGGGCAAGCGACAGTGGGGGGGGTTCTCCCACAGGGACTTCCCCACAAAAACTCTGCCCCAGTTACGAGCACCAGAGAGGGGTCTTTGGATGACCTCCAAAGAGTTGCCCAGCCGGGAGCCTGAACTGCAGAGCATTACAACCCTCTTTCCAAAGAGCCTGCCTCTTAGGGCTGATTTGCACAGCGGTGCCCTGTCCTGCCCGGCATCCGAAGCTTGCAGGAACTTCCAGCCGCTGATATCCGGACGTTGCCCCCTCTGCCTTTAACGGTACCCAGAGAAGAAGTCCTCTAGGCCAAGAGTCAAGATCTAGCCAAAATGGCGCAGAACACCCACACTTGGGGAAGCAGTGCAAGATCTAGTGATTTGGCTGCTGCATAAATTAGTTTACTCTGGAGCCCTCCTTCCTGAGCTAAGACAAAAATGTGTGAGCCAGAGGCTAAACCACTGTGAGCTAGCTCACACTAACTCAGCTTAGAGGAAACACTGGTCTCCCCCAGATCAACCAGCTTTCTACACAATACTCAAGACAGTTTCAGGCGGGTAGCTGTGCCACCTGCAGTAGACAGGCAAGTCCAGGAGCATCTTAAAGGCCAACACAGTTTCCAGGACTTAAGAGTTTGAAAGTCAAAGCTCTGACAAGGGTATCTGAAGGAAAATAGTGCTCCTGGACTTGAATTTTGCTCGACTGCAGACCACGCCTCTTTTCTCCTGCTTTCTCCGGGCACCACTCGGCGGCTGGCTGCCTTCCCTCGGAAGGGAGGGCCCATTTCGCCTCCCAGACCCCGTTGCCCGCCAACCGTCTCGGGAGCACAGCAGGGTAAGCTCTCTCTGAGCTCATTTTCTGCCCGGGAGCCAGCCGGAGCATGCTGGTGCGCAGGCAGCCGCCTCCTCCGCTCGGAAGGGCAGGAAACCCACAGCGGCAGCGGCCCTCTGTCATTAACTCCGGCCTCATCCGCAGCGACTTCCAGCCAAAGGTCCCAACTCTCTGGCAAGGGCGCACACGGCCGAGCCGCACTGAGCCGAGCGGTCTGCAGTCAGCCCTCCGGAGCCTCGACGCAGATTCTGCCTTCCAGACACACAAATGCAACCCGTCGCCTCTGCCTGGGCCGCAGCCCCTCTTCCCACGGGCTCCAGAGACCAAACAGCCAGAGGGGGCCAGAAGGCTGCTTGTTTCTTGGGAGTCATTTATGCACGGGCCCTGGGAGACAATCTTGCCCCCTCCTCAGGCACATGGTTGCCAACCTCCAGGTGGGCCCCAGAGGTTGGAGATCTCCCGGAATTACAACTCATCCCAGACTACATTTCCCCTAGAGAACACAACTGCCTTGAAGGGCTGACTCCAAGGCATCGTACTCCTACGAGGTCCCTCCCCTCCCCAAACCTAGCCCTTCTCAGGCTCCAGTCTACGGTGGCCAACCTCCAGGTGGAAATAACAGGCAAAAGAAACTGTGCAAAACCTAGAACAACAAATAGCAAATAAACCTTCTTGATGCAAGAAGATTTATTTAATATTTATCGTTACGGGTTTTGAGCAGATACTTTTGCCTGTTATTTCCAGACTGTGCCTCTCGCTCTGTTTTTGAACCTCCAGGTGGAGCCTGGAGACCTTCCAGAATTGCATCTCTTTCAGAGATCGGCTCCCCTGGAGAAAAGGGCAGTGCCTGCTGGTGGACTCCCGAGCATTATACTCTCCCGAGCACCACCCCGCTCCCCAGTCTCCACCTCCGCAGATCTCCAGGAATTTCCCAGCCCGGGGTTGGCAACCCAGGCAGGCGGATGCCGGTTCAGCCGCCCAGGCGAGGGCAGGCGGAGACTGCGGCGTGCGCTCCCCGAAGGCGCCCGGAGGAAAAGGGGACCTCCGCTCTCTCCGGGGACAAACTCGGCATACTTTTCGCAGGGGGGAGAGAGGGAGGGAGAAGGAGCCGCTTCGGAAAGAGGCGAGGGAGGCCCCGCGCCGAGGGCAGGGCTCTGGGGTGCCACGCTTGCCCGCGGCCCTCGCCAACCGCGCCGCGCCGGGGGGGCTGCTCTCCGGAGCCGCCTGGGCAGGGTGAGGACGCCGCCCGCCCGCAGGCCGACTTACTTGTCCAGCACGAAGTAGAGGTCGAAGGCGCCGTAGCAGGAGGAGCGCCGCTCCGGAGACCCCGCGCCGCCGCCCGCCGCCTCCTCCTCCTCCTCCGCCCGGGCGCCGGCGGTGGCCCAGAAGAGGCAGGCGGCGCAGAGGAGAACCGCCGCCGCGGCCTCGCCCCGCGCCATGCTCCCCGCTCGCCTCCGCAGACGGCGCGGCAGCAGCAGCCCGCAGACGGCGCCTACATGCCCTCTCCGCCGCCGAGACGAGCCGCTTCAGGAGGAGGAGGAGGTGGTGGAGGAGGAGGAGGAGGCCGCTGCCCGCCCGCCGCTCGGCCCCCGTTTCCTGCCGGCCCGCCTTGCTCGGCGGGGCGGGGAAGGGAAAGGGAAGGCCGGGCAGCTGGCCGGGCGGCTGCGGGGAAAGGGATGCGCGCCCGGGGCGGGGGGGGAACCGGGCTGCGGCGAGTGCGCCCCGGGGAGAGAGCCTGGGAAACGCCGCCCAGCCGCAGCCGAAGGGTTTGCGAGGCCAGAGCCGAGCGGAGGCGGCCGCGTCCTCCCCTCCGAGCCTGCTTCGCTTCCCCGGGTCTACGCAGGGCGGGCTCGTCTGGGCCGCCCTCCAGGCCCGGGCCAAGAACATCTGTTCGGAACACAAACCGACAAACGCGCCCTTTCCACGGATTTGTTTTTGCTCCCATGATAGTCGAAAGAAAGTCACACACGTACAAAACTGTATTTAATATTACAGAAACCCCTCATGTGGAAATCTGCCCTATGCCGGGTTTAGCCAGTTGGGTGTCGTAGTTAGGAGCTCAGACGCTAATGTGGGAGAACCGGGTTTGATTCCCCACCAGTGCTCCCTCTAAGCTGAATTACTGCTCACAGTTTTTTAGCCTTTGGCTCACACTTTTTTGTCTTTGCTCTGGAAGGAGGGCTCCAGAGCAGACTAATTTATGCAGCAGCCAAATTGTTCACTCACAACTTGAATGCCAGGAGCTCACAAAGGAGAATTTTTGCTCACAAGACTCCACAGCTTAGAAGGAGCATTGTTCCCCACTCCTCCGCTTGCAGCTGCTGGAGCAACCTTGGGTCAGTCACAGTTCTCTCAGAGCTGTTCTCTCAAGGTAAAGGTTTCCCTCGCTCGAAAGCTAGTCGAATCTGACTGTAGGGGGTGGTGCTCATCTCTGTTTCCAAGCCAAAGAGCCAGCGCTGTACAAAGACGTCTCCAGATCATGTGATAGCATGACTAAGAAGAAGAAGAAGAGATTGGATTTATACCCCGCCCTTCGCTTGGAGTCTCAGAGCGGCTTACAAACTCCTTTCCCTTCCCCTCCCCACAACAGACACCCTGTTTGGTAAGTGGGGCTGAGAGAACTCTAACTGAGAACTGCTCTTTCAGGAACAGCTGTTCCAGAGCTTGTGACTGACCCAAGGTCATATCAGCAGGTGCAAGTGGAGGAGTGGGGAATCAAACCTGGTTCTCCCAGATTAGGGTCCACACACTTAACCACTACACCAAACGGACTAAAAGCCGAGGCCCATGGAACGGTGTTACCTTCCCACCGAAGTGGTACCTGTTAATCTACTTGCAATTTCTTGCTTTCGAATTGCTAGGTTGGCAGGAGCTGGGGCCAGAGATGCAGCACTAGGGTCTTCAACTCCCAAACTACAGACCTTGTGGTCTGCAGCTCAGCATCTTAACCTCTGAGCCACCACTGCTCCTGGTCTCTCACCAGCAGTCCTCTTAGAGCTCTCTCAGCCCCACCTACCTCACAGGGTGTCTATTGTGGGGAGGGGCAGGGAAAGGAGATTGTAAGCTGCTCTGAGACTCCTCTAGGTAGTGAAGGATGAAATATAAATCCAATCTCCTCCTCCCCCTCCCCTTCTTCTTCTTCTTCTACCATCCAGTGTGATGTAGTGGTTACTGTCAGTCTGGGATCTGAGAGAACCAGATTTGAATCCCCAGGTGCCAGGGAAACTCAATTCGGGACCTCGGGCCAGTCACTCTTTCTCAGTCTAGCCTACCTCACAGGATTGTTGTGAGGACAATATGTTGGAGAGGAGAACTGTGCAAGCTGCCTTTGCATCCCCACTGATGCGGTAAGGTGGGGCATAAACTAAGCAAATAAATAAGATTAATGTTTCGAGGGCGCGTGCGGTTAATCATTGTGCAAAGAGCGTTGCTGCCCTTGCCTTTTTGCAAGAGGGTCACCCGTCCTCCAGAAGTTATCGCCCTAATTATGACTGACTCTCCGCCATCGTCTGCTCCCAGACCCACCCCACCCCCTCCTTCGTCCCAGCTCTTGAGAAGAAGGCATTGGCCTGACTGACCTAATTAATCGCTGGAGCCACAGGGAAGACGGGCAAGGAAAGGAACTGGCAGAGTTGGATGTTTTCCTTCCCGCAGGGCACGTTCAGGCCTCAGCTCCTTGTTAAGACAGCGCATGTTGATGCTTCATCCTTGCCTCATGGCCGTCGGAAGGGCCTCCCCCCAAGCCTGGGCGCCTCTCTGCTTTTCCCAGGGATGCATAAATCCTGGCGCACTGCTCAGGTGGACGTAAGTCTCAATTTAAAGAACAACAGGTCATGGGAGCAGAACAAAGTTTAAGTCCAACCAAGACCAAGTTTTATTCAAGGTGTGAGCTCTCGCACATTTCGTCAGACAATGAAATGGAATTACGGATCATAGTCATATATATAGAGAGAGGGTGGCTTGTTCAGGTAGCATGCAAAACAGTATATTTTTGTTTTTATTTTTTTCCATACATTTTTATTCGGTTTTAACACATAATAGGGCAGGAAGGGTACAAGGAATAGGATAAGACATAAAGGGAAGTTCCATCAAGTTTATATAATAGCTGTTACGTATTTTCCATCTCAGTTCTTTATTTCCAGATCTCTTTCGTTTATATGTTTACTAAAGGTAGTGACGCTTAATCAGATCGCTAAAATCTTCTGTAATGATTCCTGAAAAAAGTCCAGTTCTGTACAGTTCGAGTTCCTCCAGGTTTATAATAGGTATATTCATTGCTTGTGGTCTTCAAAGTTTCTTTCCACCCAGTCATAAAATAGTATCCAATTGTCTCTTGCTTTTCTTTACTTCAGTCTTTTAACAAGTCCGACAATATATCCATTTCTGCTGTTTCAAATTTTTTGTCAAAAGTTCAGTTTCCGTTGGTATCTCTGATTTCTTCCAGTACTTAGCATAGAGAATTCTTGCTGCTGTAACTAGATGTATAATTAAGTGCTTAACTTTCTTATCTTTTACATCAGGCATAATATTAAGCAAAAACATTTCAGGTTTGAATGACAGCGGTATCAAACATATTTTTTTAACATTTCATGCACCCTTCTCCAATATAACATCACCTCTTTGCACTTCCACCAAACAGGATGTTTTTAAACAGATAAGAAGAATGACAAACTCAGTTTCTGGTTATCTGTTTGAGTTCAACTTGGGGGGGGGACAACATAGGTAATAAATATGTCACAACTGGAGATTGGTGTGCCCTAAATTGTGAGAATCCCGTCCTTAGACCCCCATCCATCTCCTTTCTAGCATGGAGGCCAACTTTAAAGCAACTTGGCTGTGTAGAGTATTTTCCTTGTCCCAGAACAGAGAATTACATTTAAATCTATCATTCCAAATTACATTACATATCTCTCCTTATATAATAATTCTGTTTTGGAGTGGCAACATTCCATGCGCTCCCAAATCAGTTGGCTCAGTGCTCTGTCACTCAGCATGTCTCCCTATCCACTGGCCATGTTCCCCGAGTCCCACCCACAGAAGCTGCGCCGGCCAAAAATTCCCTCACAACACAATTGCTTTCCCTCCCCGAAGGGCCTCGTGTTTGCTTGTCGCGTCAGCAGCAACAGCGCCCTGCTTTCCCCACGCCTGGCCCTGGTGTGGTCTCTCCAAGCCAACCCCGCTCGGCCCAGAGAGACAAAGGCTCCAACCGCGCAGGCCGGTATGAGCAGGCCTCGCCAGAGCGGCAGAACCCTGGCGGCCACCGACGCACACCTGGGAATGTGTGGCCAGAAAGCAAGAGGTGGCAGCGGCGCTCTCAACGACGGAGGAGCGCCAGAATATGCTGCTTGCCTCTTTGCTACAGCTCACTTGAAGGAGGCCGAGACTGCCTGGAGGCGGAGGCGGCTCCGCATGCCTGCTGTGGCCCCCCCTCTTTCTAGAGCTCGTTGTATTGCTTTTATACAATGGGCTTTGCTCCTAGTTCAATTATATTCTTTATTGTTAAGAATAGTAAACTGAGATTTTTTTTCTTAAGTAACATTTTGCTTCACTAAAACATGGAGTTAACTGACAATCCTTTCCCTGGGCTGCAGTGTTATGCAGTGGGAGTGGGGGTGAAGAGCAAAGAAGCACGAAGTAGCCTAATCAGATGGCTCCCTGGACACAGCCCAGCACCACCTGTCAGGACCAGTGGGCATTCCTGCACCATGTGTCCCTCGTTCACCTGTCCCTCGTTCTGGGCTGCCCGGCCCAAAGCCACACTTCCATGACCATGACAGACGCTGCAACAGAAACCCCACCAACTCCACCCATCCTTCGACACTCTGATGTCACCGCTATGTTGTGATGCCAACACTAGTAAGCAGAAAGCAACGTCAAGGCCTTGGGCTAGTGACGTCTAATCCTTACTTCCTCTGACAGCGCCCGGATAGTTGAAAAGGGGAAGAAACGAGAGGGCGTGATTTTGAATTATGAACTAGGGGAGAAGCGGTTCTGAATGATGGCACAGGGGAAGCAGTGTTTGGTGTAGTGCACGGGTTCCCAAAGTGGGCAATACCACCCCCTGGGGGACACTGGAACAATCCAGGGGGGCGGTCGGAGCCTTGGGTGTAATGGTGGGCCTTGAATAAAAATATGGGGGCAGCGGAAGTATAAAGAAAGAAGAGTCCAGAACGTATCTAAAGCAGCCTTTTCCTGCCTTCTCCTGGTCTTCCCTGGGATCGGGAGGGAGGGGAGGTGGAGAGCGGTCCACACCAATGTTCCCTCTAAGCTGTGGAGTCTTGTGAGCAAAAATTCCGCTTTGTGAGCTACCGGCATTAAAGTTGGGAACGAGCAGTTTGGCTACGGCATAAATTAGCTTGCTCTGGAGCCCTCCTTCCTGACCTGAGACAAAAATGTGTGCACCGGAGGCTAAAAAAACTGTGAGCTAGCTCACACTAACTCAGCTTAGAGGGAACACTGGTCCCCGCAGTCAATCTCAGCCATGCATTTGCAAATGCGGGTGCACCCTTGTAAGAGTGGTGTTGCTACTGGGCTATTCTGTGGTGGTTGCTGCTGGCCTCTGGCTTCAGGCCAACAACATCTTTCTTTACTTATATCAACATCTTTCTTTACTATGAGCAAGTTTGTCATTGCGTCTGTTTGTCCACTTCTTGAAGGTATATTTCCAGGGGGCACTGAGTAATTTTTTTTCTGAAAAGGGGGCGGTAGGCCAAATAAGTCTGGGGACCTCTGTTGTAGTGGTTAAGAGCATGGACTCTAATCTGGGAGAACCAGGTTTGATTCACCCACCTCCTCCACATGCAGCTGCTGGTGTGACCTTGGGTCAGTCACAAGTTCCCTCAGAGCTGTTCTCTCAAGGGCAGTTCTCGAGAGAGCTCTCTCAGCCCCACCTGCCTCATAGGGTGTCTGTTGTGTTATGGGGAGGGGAAGGGGAAGGAGGTCGTAAGCTGCTCTGAGACTGAGTGAAGGGGGGGGTGTAAATCCAATCTCTTCTCTCTTCTTAAAGTGTTGGACTATGACCTGGGAGACCCAGGTTCGAACCTCCCCCTCTGTCCTGGATGCTTGCTGGGTGACCCTGGGCCTGTCACACACCCTCTCAACCTAACCTACCCCACAGGCTCGTTGTGGGGATAAAATGGGAGACAAGAGAGCAAGGCAAGTCACTCTGGTGTCCCCTAAGGAGAAAGGCAGGATATAAATAGATAAATAAAATAAGTATCTGTGCTGTTGGAAATGCTTTAAGGCCGGTACAACATTGCCTCTGGCTGTTCTGGTCATTTTTTTTTCTTGTTTAATTGTTTTAATAATTCATTCTCTTGTAAGCCACCTTGACCTTGATAAGGGGAGATATGGTCTATATACCCCAGAGAGCACTACGATCAGGGGCGCAACATCAACTGGTTATTCCAGGCCCCAGGGAGGCCAGGCTCACGGCTACCGGAGCCAGGGCCTTTTCAGTGGCGGCTCCTTACTGGTGGAATGAGCTCCCAGAAGAGATCAGGGCCCTGCGGGATCTTGTGCAGTTCTGCAGGGCCTGTAAGACGGAGCTCTTCCACCAGGCCTTCCATTAGGAGCCGCCCACCACTACCATCAACGGCCACGAGTAATAGCGGTGGCATAGGCCGGCCGTAGGTGAGACCGAGCCAGATTACCTTGAAGAACTGGAGACCGCTGAGGGGGGTGCTTGAGTCCTACATTTAAAGCACGCCATCTTGTTTTAATAACTACTGCTGCACTTTCTTTGCAATTTGTTGATTGTTAAAATGGTTTTAAATGTTTTAATTGTTTTAAATGTTTTAATTGTTATATGAATCCTGGCATGCTGGGGCCAAGTAATGTGAGCCGCCCTGAGCCCGCTTGCAGGGCGGGTGGGCTATAAATGCAATAAATAAATAAATAAATAAAATACATCTATGTGCATTAAAGGGGAGAAGCTAAAGGAAACGTTTCCAGACTTGTCCAAACCCGCACAATGAAAGCAAATAGTCACCATTTTTTATTTTCCCCTAAAGTAACCAGACAATTATCAGAGCTGGCTGCCCCCTCACTCCAAACCGTCTCAACAGGTGTGTGTGTGTGTGTGCGCGGGGAGGGTGCTGATAAATAATTTTATGCAACAGATCATTGATCTTAGAAGGCCATGATCTATGCATGGGATGGCTGCGTATGTGTGGTACGGGAAAGATAGAATATATTCAAGCTTCCAGCAACACAAGATTAGAGGTGCATTAATAAAAGTTGGGAAAAGGATAAAAGATTGCTATTATACTAAAATCCCAAAATGGGTATCCCCACTTGAAGCCTTTATAAAACCTACCTTAGTCACTAAGGAAAAGAAAGAAAGTTAGACAAAAATAATAAATTAAAATCAGATGACGCCTTACTTGCAAAAAATCTAAAATTAACCCGGTGGGGAAACTTTCAACTTAAAACCAGATATAATAAAGATAGTAGAGTGGGTTTTTATGGAGCAAACAATGAACTTGATAAAATCTGGCTGTCTACAAATGACAAAATGATTCAGAAATTATATAGTTTTCTATTAGACGATTACATGCAAGACGGGACAGTTAAAACAACGATGATTACATGGATGCAGGATATAGGGCATAATATAGATCTAGACCATTGGTCCAAAATATGGAAGGTAACAAAATCTATGAGAGCAACATCATACAAAGAAAATATTTATAAAATGTTTCACAGATGGCATTGGTCCCCTGATAAAATAGCCAAATGTTATTCAACTGTTAGTAATAAGTGTTGGAAATGTAAAGCCAATGTGGGAACATTTTACCATATATGGTGGAGATGTGGGAAAATTCAAAAAATTTGGCTTAAAATACATAAGATTATACAGGAAATGCTGAATATTAATTTAGCCTTAACACCAGAAATGTTTTTATCAAACATGATCCCAGATGGTTATAAACAAAATGATTTGTACATGGTGACTTATATTTTACCATCAGCTAGAATACTACTGGCTAAATGTTGGAAAATGGGCAAAAACTCCTTCAAGAGAGGAGATAGTTCAAAGATTGTTGGAATTAGCAGAAGTGGAAAGATTGAATGTTGTTTTATTAGGAAAAGATGAAGAAATTCACTTAAAATGATGGATGAGTTTACAAATGGATAGAAAATAAGCCTGATGAATAGACTCGAAAAAAATTACTATGACCAAATTGTACTGTTTATGTCATGAAAAAACTATAAATAAATATATATATATATATAAAAGAATTTTATGCAACACTTGAACTGATGGTTTAGACTGCTACATCATCTTTGCAAGATCAGAAATCTCACTGAAGCAAAACCATTGCTTGGTTAACCATCCAACATTTATATATGCCATTAAATGCCAGCAATGCCCATCTGCTCGCTACATTGGACCACCTGACAGTGCCTACGCAAAAGAATAAGTGGACATCAATCCGACATCAAAAACCACAACACTCAAAAACCAGTGGGAGAACATTTGAATCTTCCAGGTCATTCCATTGCTGACCCAAGAGTGGTAGTTCTCAAATGGCGAAGCTTCAAGGGGAGATTACAACGTGAGACTGCTGAACTTGAGTTAATTCACAAGTTCAGAACAATGGATTCTCCCCCACGGGCTGAACAGGGACACAGGGTTCTTATCTCACTACAGAGGCTAATTTCCTCACTCTGCTCTAATCTATCTGACTAAATTTTGCATTGTACCTCTGCATCCTTTACAAGTATTCTTTACAATGCCTCTCCTACCTTTGGACTAGGATAAAAGGACTCAGAGATCTCTATTGCTGCTCACATCTGACAAAGAGAACTTTGACTCTCAAAAGCTTATACTCCTGTTGGTCTCTTATGGTGTGACCGGACTCGGCTCTTAACTGTTCTAACTGCAGACTAACCGGCTACCCCCAAAACTATCTCCAGTTCCTTGTAACAGCTTTCCTTGGCGTTGGATTTCTCTTTGTTGCAAACACCACGTCTTCAGACCCATTAAAAACGTTCACTTCCCCGCCCCCTCAATCCAAGCCAATATTCACTGGACTCGGACATTAATCAAAGAGCCCCGGTGATTTCCTTTGTCAACAGGCTCATAAGAATTTTCCACCAGGCGTTAAAGGCATTTATACGGAACGACATCTTTCAAAAGCAATGTAGCAAGTCCCGAATCCGGGGCCTATTGGATTGTGACAAGACAGTTGATGGGTATATTTTACATACCAGCTGCGCCAGAAATAATTTACTGTGCAGAAAAAGTGAGGGGGGAGAGGATGAGAGTTCTTTTTATGAAGCAATTAGAAGCGAATGAGGGCCAGGCAGTGCTTGCCCACCTGCTATGTGACACTCATTACAAACATGAGAACAGGGTTAGACATCAAAAGGGATCAGGGAGCCCCATACCCTGAGAGTGGTTGTACTGGTGATTGAGAAGATTTGGAGTAAGGGGGGAGGATGAAATCTCTGCTAGGCTGTAAGGGGCCTGTCTGAATGCGGAAGAACTCATGCGGCGTGTGAGTTTAGTATTCAAGAAAGCCCCCCACCCCCTTCACCCGCCCTCCCACCGCCGCTGGCCTTCCGGAGACGGCTATTAAGGTTCCGCTCTGTGTTATGGTCCCAAGACAAGCCCCATGGCTAGACCTCCCAAGCATTTCTGTTAGCAAAAGTGAACACCAAAAAGGCTATGCGGAAGCTGTGTGCACAAACGTCAGGTGGGACAGGGGCTGCCATGAAGAGGAGAAGGGGCGCCACACACATTGTGGCAGACAGGTGAGGATGTGCTGGTGAGAGCAAGTGGGGAACTGAGGCTCGGGGAACTGAGGAACTGAGGCTCAGGGAATTGAGGAATTGAGGCCTGGGGAACTGAGGCTCAGGGAACTGAGGCTCAGGGAACTGAGGAACTGAGGCTCAGGGAACTGAGGAACTGTGGCTCAGGGAACTGAGGAACTGAGGCTCAGGGAACTGAGGAACTGAGGCTCAGGGAACTGAGGCTCATCATCATCTATCTATCTTCTATCATCTATCTATCTATGTCATCTGCCTATCATCTATCTGCCATCTAGCCATATATCATCTATATGACTATCTATCAACTGTCTATCAACTGTCTGTCTCTTTCCCACCTTTCTGTAATGACTGGTGTGTGGGGGGGTTTGCTCCAAATTCTTCTGCATCTGTTGTTCCCTGCACTGGGTTCCAGGTCTGTAGTGGACTACTCAATCAGACCACTGGTCCATCAAGGTCAGCATTGTCTACTCAGGCTGGCAGCAGCTCTCCAAGGTCTCAGGTGGAGGTCTTTCACATCACCAGATCCTTTTAAGCGGAGATGTTGCGGATTGAACTGGGGAAAACGGCTAAGCAGCCCCTTCCTCTGCTTAAACTCTGCCTTGGCAGGTAACACTTACTCTAGAGGTCAGGTTCCAAAGGCCTCCAATAAACTGAAAACTAGGGAAAGGTTGTTGCTGTCAGATCTGGGGGCCATCACAAGAAGACCGTGCAGGCTCCTCCCGCCCTACTCTAGGTGATATGTAAGCACTGGATGGATACAAATGAATGCTTACCACAGAAACCTTGCGAACCTCTCCATAATCATTGGGTACCCACATAAAGTAAGAGGGACCAGATCAAAACACTCTGAAAGGTTTCAGATTGCCCCCTCACTGGAAGTGGGCTCTGCCTCCTAGACCAATTAGGTACCCCCCCATTCCATGATCTCAAAGCCTGACCATCAAATAGGATTGCCAACCTCCAGGCAGGGCCTGGAGATCTCCAGGGATGGCAACTGATTGTCTGACTATAAAAATCAGCTCTCTCTGAGAAAATGGCTGCTTTGGACGGTGGACTCTATAGCATCATACCTCACTGAGGTCCCTCCCCAAGTCCCGCCCTCTGCAGGCTCCACCCTAAATCTCCCGGAATTTCCCACCTGCAGCTGGCAACCCTCTTGGATTGGGGGCAGGGCACGGCTGCCCAGGCTTTGAAGACAAAATCGGGATCCCACAGGTAGGCGTAACATTCCACAAGCGAAAAAAGAGAGGAGGAGGAGGAAGAAGAAGAGATTGGATTTATACCCCGCCCGTCACTGGGAGTCTCAGAGAGGCTTACAAACTCCTTTCCCCTCCCCACAACAGACACCCTGGGAGGTGGGCGGGGCTGAGAGCGCTCTTTCCAGGACTGCCCTTGAGAGAACCGCTCTGACAGAACTGTGGCTTGCCCCAAGGTCATCCAGCAGATGCAAGTGGAGGGCGTGGGGAATCAAACCCGGTTCTCCCAGATCAGAGTCCGCGGCACTTAACCACTACTACGCCACACACAACGGATTCGAACGGACACCGAACGTGCCTTGGACGGGCCCTCCGGAGCGGGCAGCAGAGACCGGCGGCTCGACGTGATCGTCCGGGAGGGCGCCCCACAGTCCCAGCCGCAGGACCCTCCGGAGCTGACGTCGTCCGGCCGGCTGCCCCCGCTCCCCCGGCAGGGGCTGGCACCAGGCGACCTCAGCCCCCCCCCCTCCCGAGACTCCCGGGCGGGCAGCGGGGAGGCGGGGCGGAGGCGCCCGGGGGGGGGCGGGGAGGCAGACCAGGGCACTCCGCCCCCGCGGGGGCATTGCGCCTCGCCCGCTGCGAGGGGAGCGGCGGCGGCGGCCGAGGAGGAGCCCGGCCGCGCCAGCCTCCCGCCCCGTCGGGCGAGACGCAGGCGGCACGGCAGGCAGGCGGCGCGGTAGGTAAGGCGGGGAAGGAGCGGCGGCGCCGTCGAGGTCTCTCCTCGGCAAGCCTCCCGGCGGGCGCGGGCGGGGAGGGGGCAGGCTTCGCTGGGCCGGGGGGCGGGAGGGAGGCCCCCCCGGCGATCGATCCTCGATGATTGCCTTGGGTCGGAACGGCGTCGTGTTTCGCCGGCCCCAGACCTCCGCCAGCCCCGATCTCACTTTTCACCCAAAACAGAGCCGGCTCCCAGCGCGCACATTCAAGGATGCCCCTGCCGCCCGCTTTCCCTGCCCCTGGCGTCTGGATTGTACCGTGTGTGTGTGAAAGGGCGAGATCCGCTTGCAAACGAGTGCAAAGTTGACTGATCTGAGATTGGGTGGATGGAGGTGCCCTGCTTGAAGAAGTAAGATTACCTATATTGTGGGTGGATTTAAAATTCTTTCTTTCTTTCTTTCTTTCTTTCTTTCTTTCTTTCTTTCTTTCTTTCTTTCTTTCTTTCTTTCTTTCTTTCTTTCTTTCTTTCTTTCTTTCTTTCTTTCTTTCCTTCCCTTCCCTTCCCTTCCCTTCCCTTCCCTTCCCTTCCCTTCCCTTCCCTTCCCTTCCCTTCCCTTTTTCTTTCCCTTCCCTTCCTTCCCTCCCTCCCTCCCTTCCTCCGTTCCTTCCTTCCTTTCTTTCTGCCATTAAGTTGCAGCCGACTAATGGCGACCCCTTGGGCTGTTCAAGGCAGGAGGCATTCAGAGCTCTGTCCAGCAACCCTTGGGCTTCCTTGGTGGTCTCCCATCCAGATACCCAACAGGGCTGGCCTTGCTTAATTTCCGAGGTCGGATGGCCCATCCAAGTCAGGGCAAAATACAGTGATAGGTTACTTTAACTTTTGTATTGACTCAGTGTATAAGATGGCTTTAAATCGTAATGTAATTATACATGGGAATTTAGAAGAAATAGTTATAAAATTCAGATAACGAAGATTTACCTCTTCAAGCTTGTTTAGAACCTGGCCTCACTTTGTATTTTAGAACTGAGGAAGTTGTGCCGATATATATATATATATATTTTCGTAAGCTTATGAGGTGCAGTTAATGTAATTAAATCCACTTTTCTTCCAAGATATGTCTTTTTTAAAAAAAACCCCACAAAACCAGCTTTTATAGTATGTATACATCAAGCTGGTATTTACATAGGTAGATGCTTCTTCTTGTGACTACCAAGCAACTGGGTAGGTTTTAAACATTTGAATTAAATCTTCCATACACCACAGGGTACAGCTGCATATTGAGCGACCGGATAGAAATGCAGGTCCTTGGCTTTGAAAAGGTTTTCTCTCCCCTGTCCGTGTTGTTTAGTTTTTGGTTGCAAATGGGTAATTAAAATTGCCTCTCTCCTGGCAGTGTTTATGTTTTTTAAATTATATATTTTTTTTACTTGGCCAAATATCTAATAAAGATATTTGGGGGGAAATGTCTCAAGTTAGAAAGTGATATATATAAATATGCTTTGCTGAGCAGGTGACAAATCAGGAGAATAAAATCAAGTGTGCCATTTTGGTGATTTTTTAAATCTAGAAAACATTAATGGGGGGAGGGGGAGACCCCTGCATCTGTATGGTTATTTCTTTGTTCTTTTTCTTCTAACTGAAAAGCGCCTTATTGGTTTATTTTAACTCCAGTTTAGCAGAGCTCTGATTAGACATAAAAGAGAGCTTAATTTTAACAAATGCATTCCGATATGTCATAATTAGATTATGGTGCTATTTCCGTTAAATGAACATCGTGAATATAGGAAAATATCCTTGCCTAAAAAGCTTTTGTATGATGTTTACAGTGCAAATCTGTGCAGAGTTACTCCAGCCTAAGCCCATTGGTTTCTGAGCAATTAGACCAGAGTCACTGTACAGAGGGTCGCTCTGTTGAGGACTCTGCAATATAGCAGGGGACGAGACAGCCTGTCGGAATTCCCCCCCCCCGAAAAGCCCCTGAAGCATGTCTGTGTGCTGAAGAACAGGCATCGTGGGTGATGGCAGAGGGACTTGGGGGCAACACTCCCTCTAAGCTGTGGAGTCTTGTGAGCAAAAATTCTGCTGCTGTGAGCTACCGACCTTAAAGCTGTGAGTGAGTGATTTGGCTGCTGCATAAATTAGTTTGCTCTGGAGCCATCCTTCCCGAGCTAAGACAAAAATGTGTGAGCCAGAGGCTAAAAAATTGTGAGCTGGCTCACACTAACTCAGCTTAGAGGGAACACCGCTGGGGGGGCACTCAGTCCTTCCTCCGTGGGTCACTCCTCCCACAGAGCTTTCCTCCCCCTGGCCGTTCTGTCCCCTACGAGGGTTCATTTACAGTCTTGGAACTCATGGTGGGGCGGGAGGGGGGTTGGGGACAAACCAATCCGGAGAAATTAGTGGGTAAGGAAGGATTAAGCAAGACCCCCCACACACACTAGTAGGCAGCTCCCTATTAAAGTAAAGTCGGTCCACAGAGCCTCTTAATAATGTGTGTTCTGTACAGTCAAATAAGCTTCCGACTTCCTTAATTCATTTATACTCCAACCTTCTTCCCAAGTGGCTTGCATCATACTTCTCTCCTCCATTTTATCCTCAAAAGGATAAAATTTTATTCTCCTGATTTGTCACTTGCTTGGCAAAACATCTTTATATATCACTTTCTAAGTACTGTTTGAGACATTCCCCCTCCCCCCCCAATATCTTTATTAGCTATTTTTAAAGGTTAGGCTGAGTGAAGGCGACTGGCCTGAGAGCACCCAGTGAGTTTCCATGGCATAAGTGGGGACTCGAACCCAGACCTCCCAGGTACGAGTCCAGCCCTGTTAACCACTCCACCACACTGGCTGTCCTGTGGTGACCTTACAAATTAATGACCTCCAAAATATCCTATCCTTAACCGCCTCGCTCAGGTCTTGCAGACCAAAGGCCGTGGCTACCTTTATGGAGTCCATTTACCTAATTTTGGGGTTTCTTCTTTTCCTACCGTCTTCAACTTTTCCTAGTATCATTGCCGTTTTCGAATGAGTCATCTTCTCCTGTTATATCAAGCATACAGAATTGCAACCTCAGGTGGTACACGCAGCAAGGAAAGTGAAACGTGAAAATCACTGCCCAGTGTTATGTGCCTGCTGTTTAACTCTCGGTAGCTTTAATGAGAGATATGAGAGTAACCCTAATGAACGTTAGAAAATAGACAAGTCTTAGCAGTGTTTTAATGAGGCTACTGGAGGAAGATTATGATCCCGAGAAGCCGAATGGCAGATGCCAAACTGCAAAGACATCCTGCCAGTTCCTCTCCGGGGACTCATTGTGAGTGATGTTATTCTGAACCATGACAGTATCGTGTCAGATCGGTCGTTAGCTGGAAGAATGAGCAGTGCCCCCAAATTAGTGGCATTTTCAGGATGCAGTCCTGGGTACCCTTACGCGAGAGTACGCAGTACTGAATATGGTGGGACTTACCTCCGAGCAGACCTGCTTCGGAGGGGCTGGGTATGTCTACGAATGACGTATTGGGCTAATGAGATCTGAAAAGCAGCCCAGTTTTCAAGGACAACTGAAACTGTTGAATTAATATGTGGTCGTGGACCACAGACGCAGGGTTTGGGATTTAATTGTGAACCTCATCTTAAGATATGGAAGAAAATGTGTGTGTATGCGCGTGTTAAGTAAACAGGAAGCAATCACACAGCGGAAAATCAAAAAATAAGCAAAGCTGTGCACAAGAGAAGACGCTGAGAGTAGCCAAAGCTAATAAATACAATATTTATAAGCTTCGGCAACTCTCAGCGCCTTCTCTTGTGCACAGCTGTCCGTGCGTTAAGTGCCATCAAGTGTCTTCCAAGTTATGGTGCTCCTACAAATTAATGACCTCCGAAATGTCCTCTCATTGACAGCCTTGCTCGGGTCTTGCAAACGGGGGGGCCCTCGTGGCATCCACGTTATGTTGGCTCTTTCTCTTTTCCTGATGCCTTCAGCTGTTCCTGGCATTATTGGGGAGGGGGTGTTTGGAAGAAAGAATGGGGGCGAAATACGAACCACGATAATAGCCTTGCATCTGTAATAGTGAAATGAGGGGTCTGACCATTTGGCTGTGGCACGCATAACTGATCAGAAAATAAAGCTAGGGACCTCAAAACTGGCCACTGGCTTCGGGAGGATTGTGGGTGTTCCGGGGATGAAAATGCAGGGAACCGAGCCCTGACCCGGGTAGCCCAGGCAACCCCGATCTCGGAAGCTAAGCAAGGCCGATCCTGGCAAGTATTCAAATGGGAGATCTCCAGAGGATACCAGGGCCGGGAGGCCAAAGGCTGGTGATCAAGCTACTTCTCTGAATGTCTTCCATGCTCCAGTAGAAGTCACCAGAAGTCGCCGTGACTTTCAGGCAGGGGCATGGGCACACACACAAATGCAAAAATACCAAAAAAAATAATAATAATGAAGAAGAAGAAGAGATTGGATTTATACCGCGCCCTTCACTTGGAGTCTCAGAGCGGCTTACAAACTCTTTTCCCTTTCCCTCCCCACAACAGACACCCTGTGAGGTAGGCGGGGCTGAGAGAGCTCTGACAGAAACTGCTGTTTTTCAAGAACAGCTCTTATCAGAACTATGGCTTGCCCAAGGTCATCCAGCCAGGTGCAAGTGGAGGAGTGGGGAATCAAACTCGGCTCTCCCAGATTAGAGTCCGCGCACTTAACCACTACACCAAACTGGCTCTCTCTACCCTAAAGTAGAACATCCTGGGCCACGTTATTGCAAGAGATGCCAGTCTCTGTGCTGTTGGCACTGGAACTAAGGTTCGTTGCCTTAACTCATCAGAGCATATACGGGAAGAGGCATCCCTTAGGTATGTTGGTCTCGGGCTGTCTAAGGCTTTGAAGATTATTTACCAACACCTTGAAGCGAATCCAGGACTCAGCTGATTACCAGTGCCGTTGGTGGAGCACCTGTTGAATGTGAGCCCACACAGACATTGCCATCAGCAGGCGTGCGCAGCACCACATTTTGCATCAGCTGTAATTTCCGGGTCAGCCTCAAGGGTCAGCCTGCATGTGATGTTCGTTATTAATCTGCAGGTCGCAAAAAATCATAATCTTGCTGTTGCTTCATCCGACGTTGCTGCCGTTCTGCATGTGTTCAGTGCAAACCACAAGCACTGAGCCAGACAGAAGTAGCAGACATAGGTAGCGGGAGGGGAAACTTAATAGGGTTGTCAACTCTGGACTAAGAAATTCCTGGAGATTTGGGGGTGGGGTTTGGGGAGAGGAGATATAATATAAATCAGTGGAATATAATTCAGTCGGCTCCACCCTCCAGAGCAACCGTTTCCTCCGAGGGATTTGATTTCTGCACACCGGGAGACCAGTTGTAATTCTGGGGAATTTCCATGTGCCACCTGGAGCTTGACAACCTTAGAAGCTAGGCCTTTCCCCCAGGACCTGATGATCTCCATTGTGGGGGGAGGTGAGAGGAGGGGGAGATGGGTGACCTTGTAAAGAATCCTCTTTTGTACCTTTGATTCTCACTATCCTCAGCTTGCTGGCAAGCAGATTTAGGACAGTTAGGTGAATGTGAGAAGAAGAGCTGGATTTATACCCCGCCCTTCACAACAGAGCCTCAGAGTGACTTACAGACACCCTGTGGGGTAGGTGGGGCTGAGAGAGCTCTGAGAGAATTGCTCTTGAGAGAACAGCTCTGAGAGAACTGTGACTGACCCAAGGTCATCTAGCTGGCTTCATGAGGAAGAGTGGGGAATCAAACCTGGTTCTCCAGATTAGAGTCCACCACTCTTAACCACTACACCAAACTGGCGTAGCTGAAGTCTGAACTCAGAATGACTTGGAAAAAACTCCCTGAGGCATTCAGGAATTTTACAAAAATGAAATGAGTTGATGTTCTTGCACAGGTTTCAGTGTTTGAGGTGCTTCACCTGTGTTGTCCTATGGTTTTGTAGACCCTGTAATGTAAAGTAGGGTAAAGTAGCCCCACCTACCTCACAGGGCGTACCCGTAAAGTAGGGTAAAGTAGTGTATTTTAATCCAAGTGTTACAGACAGTTGCTGAAAGAGAATGGCTTCCCTCCTGCTGCTGCGTGAGTGTGTAGATTTGAACTGGTGACCTCCCAGTTTAGGGGTATTCAGGTTGGAAGAATTCCTGGAGATTTTGGGGGTGGAGGGCAGGGATTGGGTAGGGGAAGGAGGTCAGCCAGGTATAATGCTATAGAGTCCACTCTCTAAAGCAGCCATTTCCCCCTGCGGAGTTGATTTTTACTGTCCGGAGATCAGTTGTAATTCTTGGAACATCTCCAGGCTACCCATAAAGGCATAAAATATTTATACTACGAAATTTGCCATATAAGAATATAGGAGAAGCCAATGTTGGATCAGGCCAGTGGCCCCATCCAGTGGCCCCATCCAGTCCAACACTCTGTGTCACACAGTGGCCAAAAATACCAGGTGCCATCGGGGGGTCCAGCAGTGGGGCCAGGAGGACACTGGAAGCCCCTCCCACTGTTGACCCCCCCTCCAAGCACCAAGATATGACAGCGAAGAGGACACAGTTCTGCTGATTCTCCATCATCATTTTCATCCTTTGCTCCTTGCAGGTTTGTGATGGACCTTCCACTTTTGCCGAAGGGTTTCTGGTCGAGCGATAACAAATTTCTGCACCAGCCCTTCCCGGACGCCCTGGTCACAGTTCACACCACACAAGAAATCTCCAAGGAGACTGTTTTGGGGCCCTGCCTGCTCCAAGACACCAAGCTGGACACGGTGGCTTTCATTGCGCTCAAGTGCTCAGAACGGAGGAACGTTCAGTACATCGTTAAGGTAGGAGGACGGGCAAGATGGCCTCCTGGTCTCCCTGCGCAGCGGTGGTGGTCACTTCCCTTATTGGTCAAATGTAAAGAAAGGCATGTCTATACAACAGCGTCAAGTGTTTACTTAACCTAACCTGGCCCAAACAAAGGTGTCTTTCTCTGATACGGAGCTAAAAATCCTTTTTGACCCAGACACTGCAAAGTGTTACCCTAAAAAATTTAAACCCATAAACTTTATATCTATCTTATACCAAAGTAATGTTATTATTTTGTCCGCTAACATCAGCTAGAAAATTAACCTGCCCTGGAAGAGGGAGGCCTACTAATTAATAGGCTTTCATTACATCCTCAGAAAATCTTACCTTGGAAAAAATCTATAAAACCAAAAAAAAATGAATAAAAAATAATCCCGCCCATACTACACAACAGCCCTGTGAGGTAGGTTAGGCTGAGAGTGTGGGACTGGCCAGAGGCCGCCCTGAGAGCTGCTGTGGCAGAGCACGGACTGGGACCTGTGTTTCCTAGGTCCTAATTCAGCACTTTAACCACTACACCAGGCTGCCTCTGCTTTCTGTCGTAACAGGTAGACATCACGGCAGTGCCGAGTCCCGGTGGGTTCCCTTGGATGAGGCTGGTCCAGGCCGCTGCCAGCAAGAAACAGCAGAACCTCGAAGCTTACTTAAGCAGCGGCCAGCTGTACTACCGGCCCACGAGGCCTATCTTCAGGGATGAAGAACTCCTGGTTTGGTACGACGAGGAGCTTTCCCGGCTTCTGGGGTTCGGAGAGATTGAAGCCAGCAGGCAGCTCCAGAGCGGTGAGTGTGGACACAGCCGGGCCCGTGAGTGATGGGGTTGCCAGCTCCAGGTTGGGAGGTTCCTGGTGATTTGGGGTGCGCAGCCCGGGGAAGGCAGGGTTTGGGGGAGGGAGGGACACACTCCCAAGCAGTGTTCCCTCTAAGCTGAGTTAGTGGGAGCTAGCTCACAGTTTTTAGCCTCCGGCTCACACATTTCTGACTCAGCTCAGGAAGGAGGGCTCCAGAGCAAACTAATTTGCGCAGCAGCCAAATGGCTTGCTCACAACTTTAATGCCAGCAGCTCACAAAGTATAATTTTTGCTCACAAGACTCCACAGCTTAGTGGGAGCTTTGCTCCCAAGCAGACGTTTTCTTCCCAGGGAACTGATCTTCATTGTCTGGAGACCAGGCCAAGAGATCTCCAGGCCCTGCTTGGAGGTTGGCAACCCGAGCCTGCTGGAGACTTGCAGCTTGGGAAGAGGGGAGTGGGGTTACTGGATGCGGAGAAAGACCACTCTCATGATGACCTGCCTGAGGCCCAAACTGCATCTAGCATTCGCTCCACTGTTTTACCAAACTGACCGTGACTGGAACAGAAAAAGATGCGGCTCAAAACCACATTCAAATACCCCAGGGCCAGTGCCGTACTGACTGCAGAGCAGCCCTGTAGCTATGGAATTCTTTGGGAGGGGGCCTCAGTGGGGCCTGCTAGCTAATTAAATGAAAGTATAGTGCAGGTGGTAAGTTGGAGCACTTTGGGGGCAGCCCAGGAGGGAGGGGGCCCAGAGGAAACATGAGGGGGCCAGGCCCCATGGGCCCCGTGTTAGCTACGGGCCAGCTGCAGAGTCACCCTGAATGGCCATAAAACGGCCATAAATCTATGCAGACGGCTACCATAAAACTGAGAGATCAAACGAAGTGAAACCGGCATGCAGTGTGGACACTGCCATAAAATCCGACAATCAATCAAAGTGAAAGTGGCGTGCAGTGTAGAGGGGAAGTTCAGTTCCAGCTGTGGGTTTGGTAAAACAGCGGAGCAAATGCTAGATGCAGATTGGGCCTGAATTTCCCACTTTCCGTCTCCTTCTGCCTGGACAGAAATGGCTTCTCTTTGGAAGCAATAATCCAGAGAGATCTGCGGGAACAAGGTATAATTAAAAAATACAAGAACCATGAAATTATAACTGTGGAAAGTTCAATATTTCAACATTTCCTTATTATAGCACATATGTCTCTACAACAATATATATCTTAATCACAATAAGCAATTCATTATTCCAATTCATTATCACTTCATGTTGTCAGGAAGGCAGTTTAAATCTTTCCTGCTGTGAAAATGATGCTTGTTAACTTTTTGGCTGTCTTTGAATGATATTGGGATATGTGGATTTTGTTCTGTTGCCTCTTGGAGAAAGCTGAGAAGACAGGGAGTTAAAGGTCGACAAGTCCGTCAGAGACTCCATTAGAATGTCCATAAATCATCCACAATTACTGGATTTGAAAGAACAGGACCGTTTACTACAGCACCAGCACTTTAATCTTGGAAGGAACTCTTACAGGCACTGTCATTCATCATTAGAATGGACCGTTGATAGTGACAATGAATTGCTTATCGTGATTAAGATATGTATGGTTGTAGAGACATATTCATTATAATAAGAAAATATTGAAGTATAGAACTTTCCATAGCTATAATTTCACGGTTCTTGTATTTTTTTAAATCTCTTTGGAAGTAGGCAGGTATGTGTCCCGGGAGTCTGAAGGGTTAGCACCATATTGATGCTCAGCAGGCACACCAAAGTTGCAGGAGAAAGTGCTCTGGTTCCGTTGATACCAATCGAGTGATGTCTGAATGAGTCCGTTCTCACCCGTGCTTAAAACTGGGTCTTGGGTAAGGGTGCCCCCTGGTCAGGTAAGCCAGGACTCTGAATTTCCTTTCCTTGGATGGGTTTGTAACTACCCCCCTGGAGCCGGTGTTCTTACCTGCTGTGAAGGGAGCAAATTTAAAAGGCACAGTCAAGGGAGTATCTGTCAGACTCTGTCTCTGGTTTGCCATGATGTCTGGGGGATGGGGAATTCCGGGGTGGGGTGGGGAGTGTTGGAGTGTGTGAACCGCGCGGTTTTAGGGGCTGTAACTCTTCCTCCAAGATACCTCCCATGTGAACCTCAGTTCTGACATGGCACTGTTCCACCTGGACCATGCAGATATCTCAAAGAACATATCCATGCCAAAGAGAGTGTTGTTGGGGGGTCTCTTGACCTGGGGTCTGACAGTACCCTTGGGAGTTATGAGGACTGAGGGCTTTCCTTATGCTGTCCCATGAATTATCCTCCTGGCTTCTGCCTTGGCTGGCTTTGGGTCTAGGAGGGCCCTTAATCTCAGACTCCAGCTTTACAGGTGTTCCATCTAGTTCTTTTCTTGGTATCTCGGCTTGCCAGAAAGTTCCGTTGCCTGCTACCAATCTGAGTGGCAGAAGGAGAATTTTAAAAAAACAAAACACAGCGGTGTCACCAGCACTGCTACATTCTATGATTCTATGATCACTTTTGAGTATAATCTGGAAGTGACAGAGGGTAGTTCTAGGAATCGACAGAAATTCTGTTGTAAAACCATAGATTTTTCAGACAGTTCCTAGAGCTACCCACTGTCACTTCCGGGTTGTACCCAGAAGTGATATAGTGGTGTTGGTGATGTTGCCAACAATATGGCCCCAGCCATCCTGCCTTGCCTGGTATTTTGTGTTTCGAACCACGTTAATGAGAGACAGCATGCTGTAGTGGTTAAAGTGTCGGACTAGGATCTGGGAATTCCAGGTTCGAATCTCCACTGGTGCCGTGGAAGCTTGCTGAGTGACCTGGGACCAGTCACACATGCTCAGCCTCACCTACCTCACAGGGATGTCGTGAGGATAAAATGGAAGAGAATGACGTAAGCCATTTTGGGTGCCCACTGGGGAGAAAGGAAGGGTATATATTAAAAAAATCATCACAAATCATGGAGTCTACCATAAAGCTTTGTTCAAGATCGTCACCATCATTATCGTTATTGTTTTGTTATTATTACTGTTGCTACAATCATATTATTATGTATATTATAGTTCTAGTATTATTATTAATAAAGGTTTTTATAGCTCCTGACATTACTTTCATGCACGTGTGCAGGGTGTCTTAATTTTTATTCCTGCCCCAGTACTTCCAGGTGTTACTACTGTGGCTGAGAGAGACTCCCTCAGAGCCAGTTTGGTGTAATGGTTAAGCGTGCGGACTGTAATCTGGGAGAACCGGGTTTGATTCTCCACTCCTCCACTTGCACCAGCTGGATGACCTTGGGCAAGCCATAGTTCTGATAAGAGTTGTCCTTGGAAAAGAGCAGTTTCTGTCAGAGCTCTCTCAGCACCAACTACCTCACAGGGTGTCTGCTGTGGGGAGGGGAAGGGAAAGGAGTTTGTCAGCCGCTCTGAGACTCCTTCAGGTAGTGAAGGGCGGGGTATAAGTCCAATCTCTTCTTCTTCTAAGTCCCTGTTGTGCGTGAGACTGAATGCCCATGCTCCCCAGTCTTCTGGGGTCTTGGACCAGCTGCCTTTAACCAGTTCTCGCCTTCCTTCTTAGAGCTGTGTTGTCCGAGCTGCAAGCAAGTCTTCCGTGGGGAGCACGCCTACGTCTCGCACGCCCGCTTCTTTTGCTGCCCGGAGAACAGCGCCCAGCTCTGGAGAAGCCTCTGTGCCCCGAAGACCCTGAAAAGAAGATCAGCGGAGCAACCCACAAACTTCCACAGCTTGGCCAGGGACCTCGAGGTCAAAATGGCGGCCTGGAAAGACGACATCGGTCAACCGGCTGGGGAGAGGAGAGCAAATTCTGGCGAAAGGGAGAGCGGCCAAGGCAAAAAGTCGGTCCTGTTGGAGAAGACAAATTGCCTCTACCGAGAACATCACAGTGGGAGCAGGGAGGGAAGTGTGGGGCAACAGCCGTCAGGGGGAGCTCTCTGGAAGCTCATTACCGGGAAACCCGTTTTCCTCAAGAAGGACGCGCTGGAGGAGAAGGACAGCGCATTCACGGAAGTGAGGCGGATGAAGGAGAAGCCGAAAGCTGGGGAGGTCCACGAGGCACAGCAGAGGACCGGGGCAGCTCCCTCCGGCAAAGAGCAGGCCCCGAGCCATCTCATGCCGAGTTCCCCCGGAAGCGCGTTCACATTGGTCTGGCCCACCAGAGTGGGCGGGGAGCCGAAGAGCGCATTCAGGAAGCCAGCCAAGCGCTTGCTGGACAGGAAGTCTGTGTCTGCTCCCCGTGATGAGAGCAGCCTGGTGAAAGGCCCGGGGAAGCTGTCGAGATGCATCAGCGCCACCGACGTCATGCGATATGGCAGCTTTGTCTCTTCCAAGGTCTTTGTCGGCGATTTAAGTAGGTCTCCATTGCTGCAGAGCAGTCCTTTCCCTTCCACTTCAGGACTGTGGCCCCGACTAACTGGAGGACAGATACTGACCATGCCCACGTCGGGGTCCCATTCTTCTTCTTTTGCTCTCTTGCCTCCTACCTTCACCTCCTTCGGGGTGGCCGCCCAGAACTGGTGCGCCAAATGCAACCTCTCCTTCCGCATGACGTCTGACCTAGTGTTTCACATGCGCTCCCATCACAAAAAGGAGGGCACATCCCCGGAGTTCCAAAGCAAAAGGAGGAGAGAGGAAAAGCTGACCTGCCCCGTCTGCCAGGAATACTTCCGGGAACGGCATCATTTATCTCGGCACATGACTTCCCATAATTAGTTCCAGAGGGGAAGCTGTGTGAAGTCTATAGCAGCAAAATAAAACAGAGCGGCAGGAGCTCCTGAACTAAGAACAACATCTATTCCAGCATGTGACAGAGCTCATCTTTTCAGATGCTATGAAGAGGAAGTCACATTCTGCATTTTTATAAAGAAAATTGTAGGGGGGTACTGAAAGCGTGGTGTGAATCCCATCATAAAACTTTCAGGTGTGATTCTCTGTGTAAAGGACTGGAACAGATTAGGTGGTGGTGGATGACAAGAAAGGTCAGAGGTTGCAGACTCTAGTCAGGTACAAATAAACAGGCCTGACCTGAACAGCCCAGGGTATCCTCATCTCGGTGTTCCCGCTAAGCTGAGTTAGTGTGAGCTAGCTCACAGTTTTTTAGCCTGCGTCATTGTCTGTGCCATGATGTCACCCGGAAAACTCAGGCATGAGGTTGGGTAGCTGTAGGAATTGCAAGTAAAACTGTAAAGTTTCTGGTGACTCCTAGAGCTACCCAACATCACTTTAGAGTTTTCCCAAGACGTGACATGGTTTTCTCCTGCCGCTGCTCGGAGAGGTGACAGGCAACGAGGGCTACTGGTGGGCAGCCTAGCACATCCTCTTGTGCATCATCATGTGCCAACAACGCAGTTTGGTTTTTCTACACTTGAAACTATGAACACAAGACTGACGAGAGCAGTTGCAACATTCTCTCAAGAGCAGTCCTTGAAAGAGCTCTCTCAGCCCCACCTACCTCATAGGGTGTCTGTTGTGGGGAGGGGAAGGGAAGGAGACTGTAAGCCACTCTGAGACTCCACAGTGGGCTGGCTGGAGAAGGAAAGGGCAGGGAAGGAGACATGCCTGGCTTTCCTGTCCGATCTTCTCCAGGTGCCCCGCAGCTGCAGGGCACCTGGAGAAGATCGAGCAGGGAACCCAGGGATTTAAATCCCCCCCCCCAAGTCTCTCTGCAGGCAGGCCAGGAAAGGTGGGGTGGAGGGCTGGGTTCCTTACTGCCGGAGCACCGCTCTGGGGTGCTCCAGCAGGAAATGGCCCCTGTGTGTAATAGCCTAATCCATTTTGCTCTCTTAGACAGCTGAACGTTTTTACTCCCTTACACAGCTGAAATCACACCTGAAAAATGTATTCACACCAAGCGTCTCTCTGCTGGAATTCCTCTCTCCCCCTTCAGCAGTTTACCATGCAAAGTCTGCAAAATGGATTTCCTTCCAGGCGGGGTCTGAAGACATGGGCTCTGACTCATAAATGCTTGAACTGGAAAAAAATGTTGTAAGTCTTTAAGGCACTCCCGGCCTTCAGTTTTAATTTCCCTTAATTAGGCCAATGGTTGTGCAATTGCAGAGGAATATCGTTGTCTGGCTTTTGAGCACTTATGAACGCATGAAGCTCTCTTCTGCTGACTCAGACCCTCGGTCCATCAAGTTCAGTATTGGCTACTCAGTCTGGCAGCAGCTCTCCAGAGTCTTCGATTGAGGTTGTGCACATTACCCACTGCTTGGTCTTTTGAGCTGGAGATGCTGGGGATTGAGCCTGGGACCTTCTGCATGCCACACGGATGCTCTACCACTGAGCCATGGCCTCCCTCCGTTCATTGGCTTTCTTCTTAGATTTCAGCAAATCTCTGTTGAGAGGCAGGCGCATTCAGTCCTTTCTGGTGCATCAGAGCCATAATTGCAGGAGCTCAAGCCAGCTAGATCATCCTGGAAACCAAACCCTGTGGATACATTTCTAAAGAAATAATAAAAAAAATGAAATGAATTGAAGTTGCATTGCTAATTTGTACAGGTTTGCTGAAGAACTGTATGGGATGCACCGATGTAAGTAGAAACGCTTAACCTGTCATGCACCGATCCCAGGATGATCCATCCTTTGAAAAGGACTGGACAGTTGAGGGTTTGTGTAGATGCCGTCTTCTCAGGTGCCATGACCTGGATGGTCCAGTCGCATCAAGTGTCAGAACCTAAGCAGGTCCAGCCCTGGTTAGTACTTGGGTGGGAGACCACCAAGGAAGTCCAGGCTTGCTATGCAGAGGCAGGCAATGGCAAACCATTATTGTCAGATCTAGGAAGCTACCAGGATCGGTCCTGGTTAGAATTTTGATGTAGCATCCAGGGTTGCTATGCAGAGGCAGGTGATGGAGCATCCAGGGTTGCT
Source organism: Gekko gecko (assembly GCA_029375565.1). Classification (NCBI taxonomy): domain Eukaryota; kingdom Metazoa; phylum Chordata; class Lepidosauria; order Squamata; family Gekkonidae; genus Gekko; species Gekko gecko. The sequence continues at coordinate 3,502,056 of JAPDNY010000008.1, forward strand.
ATGCAGAGGCAGGTGATGGCAAACCACCTCTGTTCATCTCCTGTCTCAAAAACCCTTTGGGGTGTCCAAAAACCAGCTGCAGTTTGATGGCACTTTTCATAACCAGTCTTCTTAGAGATGTGGCCGGAGTCCCCTTCTTTGCCCAAACAGTGGGGCTTGCACATTTCCTGCCAAAACCTTGGGGTTGTTTGGGGGGCTGGCTTTTTATTTTCCTTCAAGAAAGTCTGAAGGGAAGTAATAAAGGCCAGGGACTTGAGTGCCAGAGGCGGAGTACCCGGCAGAGTCACAGGGACACCCAAAGCCTCCCATGATAAAAGAACAGGAAAGTCACTGAAGCATAATCCTTATAGTTTTGAATGGCTCAGAGTAGAAGAAGAAGAAGAGATTGGATTTATACCCTGCCCTTCACTACCCAAAGGGTAGGAGAGTAGGAGAGAGAGGAACGCATGAGCTTGAACTCCTACTACAGGGGTCCCCAACCTTTCTGAGCCTGCGGGCACATTTGGAATTCTGAAATGGCTGCCACAAAATGGCTGCTCGAGGAGGCGGAGTCAGCCACAAAACAGTCGCTGCACCATAACTTCGGTCACGCATTGAAAAAAATCTGCACAGGCAATCAAATCTCCAATAGGCAATCCAGCCCCATGGCTGGGGAATTTTTTTGTGAGGGGGCCTTGGGGGGTGCCACCAGCTAATTAAACTGGGGGGAGCTTCCCTCCTCCCCAGCAAGGGCAGCCCTTCCCTGTAGAGCAGGGGTGTCGAACTCATTTATTATGAGGGCCGGATCTGACATAAATGAGACCTTGTCGGGCCGGGCCACGTGGGTCATAAAAGGTAATGCCAGGTAGCGGAGATATAGACTTTATAAAGGACACAAGCACAAAGATTTTTTTTTTACTTAAAAACATGCTTAAAACATTAGCTCTGTAAGCTGCAAACCTACTTTGGATTTATTGACACCACAGAAATCTCCTGCTCCGAGTTCTGAGTCTAGGACCCAGGGGAAAACATGCAATGGCTGAGTGCTTAAGAGAGTCTGGCGAAGCAAGCGATGATGCCGCAGCAGAACTGGAAGCAGGAGATGGCCGATTCCACTGCGGGCCTGATGGAAGCCCTTTGGGGGCCTGATCCAGCCCTCGGGTGTTTGACACTCCTGCTGCAGAGTGTCTGGCTCCCTCCCTCCCCAGCGCCCCTTCCTGCATTGCCATACCAAGAGCAGCCTGACCTCAACTCTCAGCTTCCTCCTGGGGCTGGGAGAGGCGGGGTGTGCAGTGGCTGGGCTGGCTACAGAGCTGTGGCATGTGGGCACATTGGTGCACCTGCTTGCCTCTTTGCCTTGCCTGGCTGGGCTTACCTGCCACTGGTGGGCTGGGCAGCCAGCGTCTCTCAGGCCAGCCTCACCGCCTCTGCTCCTTGTGCTGCCCTCGTCCTCCCGGGGGGGGGGCAGGCCACATGGTTGCTATGGGCCTGAGCCAATCAGAAGCCCCACTGGGCCAAAGCCTTACCTGGCCCCGCCCACTTCCTAAAAACACTGAGCAGATGCCATGTTGAGGACTCCGTCCTAGTATAGGAAGGTAAATGGGACTTGATAGGAAGAAAAGAGACTTTGGGGGATGATTCCCAGGATTGGAATGAGACATCTGAAGGGTGGGACGCTCGAACAGTTGAGAAAGAGATGGAGAGGTGCCCGTTACATGTCAAAAACACGTCCACTTGTACAGAGATCCGGAATGAATATGGCAGTCCTGACAAGGGCCTCCGAGTTAAATAAACAGAGATGGCAATTTTAAAAATAACAACACTGTGGTTGGAATCTACTACAGATCTCCAGACTAAGGAGAAGGTGTGGACGATGCTTTCCAGAAAGAAATTAATGGACGTTTCAATAAAGCGGCCAATTAATGAGAAAGGGAAATTTGAATTCCCAACTAAACGGCTGAGAAACAAAGTCCACCAGGTAACCAAAAGAAAGGTTGAGTGTGACAGGCCACTGTTGTTTCTTCTCGATCAGCCTGTTAAGTGATAAATACCGGCTATCTTGCTAGGTCCATATATTTATTGTATATATTGGCTTATCGGCTAGCTAAACCTTGGAGAAACCATTGCCTTGCTTACTGCTGAATATATTTCACTGAGATCATTACAGCATGCTTTTACTTTGGTCTCTCTGTCGGTATGTTATTTGGAGTTTGCTCAGTTCCCTTTTTTTAGTTACCTAGTCTGTTTTGGGGGAGGGTGGTTGGGATTTATTGTTGCCCCCCCCCGCAAGTCCACTAAACCTGGAATATTCACATATGAGTCTTGATGAGTCTCCCTTTCTTTGGGTGGGGCGCCTTTCTCAGCACGCTTCCCTGAACGGCTCCACATGGCTGGCGCTGACAGCACAGCTGCGTGCCCTCTGCTGCATCATGCTGTCATGCCCCCAGTGGGACGAGTGGTCAGAGGGCACCCTAGGGTGTGGGCCAAGTTCTAATCCAGCCAGCTCTGGACTGGGAAATACCTGGGAATGCCTCAGCTGAGTTTTGCCTTCTGGTCCACATCTTCTCAGATGAGAACCAAAGCTGAGGTTCCTGTTGGCCTTGCAGGATGGGGAGGGAGGGGTCCCTCCCCAGCGAGCTCTGCATGTTATGTGAAATTTCCCGCAGTACGTTTTTCCTGAGAGCCAGTTCAGTGTAGTGGTTAGGAGCACGGACTCCAATCTGGGAGAATCAGGTTTGATTCCCCACTCCTCCACGTGCAGCTGCTGGCATGACCTTGGGTCAGTTACAAGTTCTCTCAGAGCTATTCTCTCACAAGCAATTCTTGAAAGAGCTCTCTCAGCCTCACCTACCTCACAGGGTGTCCGTTCTGGGGAGGGGAAGGGAAAGGACGTTGTAAGCCTCTCTGAGACTCCTTTGGATAGTGAAGGATGGGGTATAAATCCAGTCTCCTCTTCTCCTTCCTCACCAGGTGCAAACCCAATGTTTTTTCCTTCTTCCCCAATTTTCAGAACTTGCTAAAACCCAGGATTCCAGAAATGCGGGGAAAGAAGGAGAAAACTTCAGGTTTGTGTCTGGTGAGGAAAAATCTATTGCAGAAAATTTCACGTAACGCACAGCTTTAAAAACACTACTGCGGGGAATTTCACTGCTGCGAAAATGGTCAGGGGGTTGAGGGGGACTGCCTCAGTGCCAGAGTCTGCCTCCCCATTGCCGGGCGAAAGGCTGGTGTTCCTGCCCACCACCCCTTGCTCGGGGCCCAAACCCTGGAGCAGGAATCTCCTGGAGTGCTCCGTCAGCATTTCCCCTGCTGAGTTGAGCTGTGGGGGTGTGGGAATGTTGTGTGTGGGGGGAGAGGGCGAGCACGTTTCCTGCTCCTCCTCCTGGCCAAAAGGAATTTGATTGTAGGTAGGGACCAGTGTTCCCTCTAAGCTGAGTTAGTGCGAGCTAGCTCATAGTTTTTTAGCCTCCGGCTCACACATTTTTGTCTTCACTCAGGAAGGAGGGCTCCAGAGCAGACTAATTTACGCAGTGGCCAAACCGCCCGCTCACAACTTTAATGCCAACAGCTCACAAAGCAGAATTTTTGCTCACAGGACTCCACAGCTTAGGGGGAGCATTGGTGGGGACCTGAATCGAAGCCAGCCAAACTCCCCTGAGGGACCGGGAAGAAGCCCGGTCAGTTCACGGGGCTTCTTCCTCTCTTTTGTTCCCCCCAGTAGTAGATTCTGCGTGAGGGTCGCTATCAGGCCTGTAGCCATGATTTTGTGGCTTGTGGGCAATTTTTTTTTCTGGTGGGGCTGCCACAACTTGCCATTATTTTTCTGTCTGTCTCTAAACAACTGTACTTCTAAGTAATAATAAAGATAAAAGGTAAAGGTTCCCTTGCTCAAAAGTCAGTCAAATCCAGCTCTAGTGTTGCGGTGCTCATCTCCGTTTCAAAGCCAAAGAGCCAGCGCTGTCCGAAGAAGTTTCCATGGTCATGTGGCCGGCATGACTAAACACCAAGGTGCACAGAACGCTGTTACCTTCCCACTGAAGTGGTACCTATTTATCTACTTGCAATTTCTTGCTTTCGAACTGCTGGGCTGGCAGGAGCTGGAACTAGAGACGGGAGCTCACTCCGTCATGCAGCACCCGGGTCTCGAACCTTCCACAGATGCTTGTGTCCTGTGGCAGTGAATTCCATTATATTCCAAAATATATGACATTGTGTGTAATAGATGTATGCTTACGGTAGATCTATTTTGTGTTTTTTATTTTTCTATACTATTATATAAATATTAGTGTCAAGTATTACCAAGCATAGTTTCACCAAAACAATACATCAAGGTGCAGGTTTACACCATGTTCAAACATTCAAACAGCACCTGTTCAGTTTCACAATCACTCTTAAAATAGCAGCGTATTTTCTAGGTACCGTCAGACCCCTTGCGGCAAACACAACTTATCTAGGAGAACATATATATCAAATCAGACCAGAAGCAATGGGTTGAAATTAAATCAGAAGAGTTTTCGGCTAAACATGAGGGAGAACTTCCTGACAGCAATTCCTCAGTGGAACAGGCTTCCTCGGGAGGTGGTGGGCTCTCCTTCTTTGGAGGTTTCCAGACAGAGGCTAGATGGCCATCTGACAGCAAGGCTGATTCTGTGAACTCAGGCAGATCATGAGAGGGAGGTATTTGTGAATTTCCTGCATTGTACAAAAGGTTGAAGTAGGTGACCCTGGAGGTCCCTTCCAACTCTATGATTCTACAAGAAGAGGGACCAATGATACTGGTGGGGGGGTATTCCCCCGGCTCCTGGCCTGCGGAAGCAAGAGGACCTCAGGGCTGAGGAGGAAGCAGCCACAGGTAAATCCCCCTCCCCTGGCTCCAGCGGCGAGGCCTGAGCAGCTCCCAGCTGCCGGGCCCATCGATCTCCTCCCCCCCAGCTCCGCGGCTGATCTCTCCACCCCCCACTCCGGTGGCGAGGACTTAGTGTATTCCAGCTGCTGGCCATCGCCGAGTTCCCAGAGTGTTCCTTGCGCATGCTCAGGGAACGCTCTTTTACTTTTTGGGGGGATTTAAGTATCCCCCCTATAGTTTTTTATAGATTTCAGATTTTTCTGCACATCTGGGGATTGCCCAAAATGTGCAGGAAAATCTCTTTCCCCCCTAGGTGCCCCCGATGTGAGATTTAGATATCCGCTTGCAGGGGGCGCCTTGGCTATTAGATATATAGATGACTAGGCGCAAGGCCTGCTGCAGGTAGAGAGGCAATGGGCGCTGGAGAGAGAGGCTGCTGGAGGGGCCCCCCCATGCACTGGCAAAAGAGAGCACGGCGGCTCCCCAGGCACGAGGGATGCACCTACCCAGCCTTGGAGTGGTGCTGAGGGAGGGAGTCCTGGTGGGGCCCAGGGGCCGAGGCCGTCGCTGTGGGTGCAGCTGTGCCTGATTGGGCACTGGGAGCAGAAGCCGCCACCGCCCCCTCCCGGGTGCCACGGCTTGCCACATCACAGCGAGCGCCTGACGTGGTGGTGGAGCAGCAGTAAGCAAGGGAGTCATTCTTGGGTCTGCAGGTCGAGCCAGGCCATGTTGGGTGTGGGTAGGCACGGCGGTGCCATGGCTCCCCCTGGGGCACGCAGGGCAAGCAAGAGCGCAGCGCCATGGCAGTGTTTGGATTATTGGTGCCGCCCTCCGGACCCTCTGCCCACCGAAGCTTCCTGCCCATCCCTCGGCTCTGAGCACACTGTGGCTGACAGGCTGGGTGCCGCTTCTCTGGGTGGGACGAAGGGCGGGACGAAGGGCAGGATGAAGGCAACACAGCCAGTGGCCAGAGACCCCTTGTGAGTGGCAGCCCCACCAGCCAACTGATTTTGGCGTGAGTGGAATCTCGCCACCCCATAGGACAGAAGCCACCCCAAATCCCTTTTATATATAAGGAGAGATTCTAAGTTCTATCAGGCAGCCGCTTGAACCTATGTTTGGTGAACCTATGCTTGGTAATACCTGACACTAATATTTATAGAACAGAATTGAAAAAAAATTAAAAAATAAAAAGCACATCATAGATCTATCTTAAGCCTACATCTATTATATACAATGTCATATATTTTTCTATATCTTCCTGATACTGGCACCCTCAGTTTTCGTTCTTCCCACCTGGAGGTTGGCAACCCTAGCTGGGGAGAGGAGACTTGGGCATGGAGGATGTACTTCCACTGATCCCAGCTCTGGCATCGGGCAGAAATAAGATTGAATGACGGAACACCACGTTGAAACTGCGTCCCCTCGTCTTTATTCAAGCACTCAACCGGTAACCCCCCACCCCATTGTTCTCTTTGCACACCACTGAACGATCTCACAACTCTGAATTCAAGTGTAGCGGGAAGAGACTGGGCTGTGTTGCTGATGATGCTCCAGGTCAAGAAGTTTGCCTCCTAGAGGAAGCTAGTGGGTCGTCAGATGCCTTTCTTCACTTATTCTCCTTTTCCAGCTTTTTCTTCCATGCTCCCACCTTTTCTGGTGTCTCTCAGAAAGCCTAGCTGGGGCTGTGAAGGTGTGCGTGGAGCGTCTCCTTGGCTCGGACGAGGGCCACCTCGGTGGGAACAGCCAAGTGCGGGCTTACTCCCACGCCCTCCCAGGTGCCGTCAACGGAAAGGACAGATCTGGATGTCGGGATGGTAACGTAGAGGTCGGTGCCGTCCACGTGATACATCTGAGGCGGGTGGCAGCCCCCGCCGGTCCTTTGCCCAACAATGTAGGCCCTGCTCAGCCTCTTCATGATGGACACAAATTCCTCTGCAGCTCCTGCCGTCACCGAGCTGGTGAGGATGACCAGGCCCTTCTGGAAACCGTATCTCACACCTGCCGAGGAGAGGAAGGGAGGAGCCGGTCAGCAGAGTGGTTCTTCTCGCCCAGGTGGGGCCACCAGAAGGGAGTCTATGGAAGACAACTGGACCAGGCCCCCTCCACACACAAGCACTGCATCGTGCGCATGCGCCCTTGTTAAAAGTGGTTCAGACTCACGGCCATCTTTGTACGGCAGCCGGATCTCCAGATGACAGAGATCAATTCCCCTGGAGAAAATGGCCACTTTGGAAGGTAGACCCTGTGGCACCTCACTGATGTCCCTCCCCTCCCCAGATCCCACCCTCTAGCTTGGTGTAATGGCTGAGAGTGGCGGACTCTGAGCTGGAGAACCGGATTTGATTCCCCCACTCCTCCACATGAAGCCAGCTGGGTGACCTTGAGTCAGTCACAGTTCTCTCAGAACTCTCTCAGCCTAGGGTTGCCAGTGGGGGCAGGGGATCCCCCGAATCTGTGGGTCCTGCCTGCTGCCGGCCACATGGCCGGTGGGAGGGAATCCCCGCCCCAAACTACAATGTCGCACAGGACCAGTGTTCCCTCTAAGCTGAGTTAGCGTGAGCTAGCTCAGTTTTTTCGCCTCCGGCTCACACATTTTTGTCTTCGCTCAGGAAGGATGGCTCCAGAGCAAACTAATTTATGCAGCAGCCAAATTGCTCGCTCACAACTTTAATGCCATTAGCTCACAAAGGAGAATTTTTCCTCACAAGACTCCACAGCTTAGAGGGAGCATTGCACGGGACATGCCTGTATCACTCTGAAGTGATGTTGGCACATTGAGGTCGGGGGGGGTGACACTCTGCATTTTGGGCAAAACTCTATGGTTTGATGCCGGTTTTACCACAGAGTTTTGCCCGAGATCCAGAGCATTGTCATCAACGTGCCAATGGCATTTCTGAGTGATGCAGGCATGTCGCATGCAATGTCACAGTTTCGGGGGGAATGGGGAGCGACCTCACTTCCCACTCCTGGAATAAATCCCACCCTCTGCCAGTGGGCAAAAGGGACCTCTCTCAGCCCCACCTACCTCACAGGGTGCCTGTTATGGGGGGAGGAAGGGAAGGTGATTGTAAGCACCTCCGAGACTCCTTCGGGTAGTGAAGGGCAGGGTATAAAGCCAACTCTTCTCCTTCTTCTTCCTCAGGCTCCACCCCTAAAACTCCAGGTATTTCCCAACCGGGAGCTGGCAATTTAGCAGCTGAATGTCACTGGATTGCAGGCCACAGCCTTTAAACACGTCAAGAGGGCCGTTGGAACAACAAAATCCATTGGCCTCCTGAGCTAATTCATCTGAAGCATTTAATTGTGTCAATGCAAACTGATCCTCAACATGTTGTTGAAGGCTTTCATGGCCAGAGTTCATTAGCTGTTGTAGATATTCCGGGTTGTCTGGCCGTGGTCTTGGAATTGTAGGACCTGACATTTCGCCAGTAGCTGTGACTGGCATCCTCAGGGGTATAACACAGACAGATGGAGTACTCTCTGTGTCAAGGTGAGAAGAAAAATGGTAGGCAGGTAATTTATATCTACTCAGGAAGGTGGGGTAGGGCTGAGTCATTATCATGTGGGAGTACCTTAGACTTGGCCAACCTGAAAAATCAGCAGTGGCTGAACATAGCCTAACCCAAACAGGACACAGTATTTTCTTCCAAGAAACTGAAAGGCAGGACAACACATCCAATTACCATGTCAGATTACACAGGGAAGCCATTGAAATTCATAAACATAAACACAATTTCAACGGGAAAGAAGAGAATTTAAAAATAAATAGGGCATGGTTTCCTGTCCTGAAAAACACAAAATGCTCCACATTTTACAACAGTACTACAGATAAGATTAGAATTTCAACAGCCATTCCACATGCAAAAGAACCTCCTCAGGAAACAGGAAACCTCCTCAGGAAACAATCCATATGCAAAAGAACCTCCTCAGGAAACAGTCAATCCATATACCAAAGAACCTCCTCAGGAAAGCTACTCCATTAGCATGTTTCACAGCCTGGGGAACTCCTACATGATAATGACTCAGGCCTACCCCACCTTCCTGAGTAGATATAAATTACCTGCCTACCATTTTACTTCTCACCTTGACACAGAGAGTACTCTTTCTGTGTTATACCTCTGAGGATGCCAGTCACTGCTTTGCCACTGTGGGACACAAGATGCTGGGCTAAATGGACCATTGGTCCAATCCCACAGGACTCTTTCTTAGGTTTGTAGCTTCCAACTCTTCATTATTTTTCAATGGTTCCCATTCATATCTGCCTGTCTGTAGCCCATGCTTGCTAGAGTCTGGTTTTAGCATTTGATGAATTATCACACTAGAGGCAGCCATCTGTCATGGGTACCAAAATACAGAATAGAATTATGATCACCTTTAAGCTGTGAATGGGTCCAAATGTCTGTAGTCGTGTTGTTTGGTCTGTTGTACACTTTGTCCAGAAGAATCGGGTGTCCTTCGTCGAAGAAATAGGAGCACAGAGTTGCTATGGAGGACGTAGGGCCCCCTACATTATATCTGCATTGATAAAGGGGGAAAGCAAGATAATGTTAGCTCTACACGGAAGGTGAAAACAGACAGAGCTTCCAAAATGTGGTAGAAATGGTCTCTGCCTGAGATAAAATGCCTTGGAGTGGCAGCAAATCTCCCTCAGCCTGTCACAGTTGTACCCAGAGCCCTGATCCCAGATTGGCAGATGCTCCGCATGCCCTTCCCAGCCCATTCTCTCGCAAGCAGGTCCGTCTTTCATCTCTGCATGGGTGTGCTTCTTTTTGAGAGCCAGTTTGGTGCAGTGGTTAGGAGCGTGGACTCTAATCTGGGAGAACGGGGTTTGATTCCCCACTCCTCTTCCACATGCAGCTGCTGGTGTGACCTTGGGCCAGTCACAAGTTATTTCAGAGCTGTTCTCTCATGAGCAGTTCTCGAAAGAGCTCTCTCAGCCCCACATACTTCACAGAGTGTGTGTTGTGGAGAGGGGAAGGCTTTTTTCTGCTCCCCTTTGCTAATGGGATTGTTGGGGTCCCAATGGGAATTATCATATGGTGTTAGTGACCTAATAATAGGTCATTCGCGGTGCAACAGCTTTGGGGAATTTACAGTTGGGCTGCCTGGGATCGATGGCTGACCAAAAGAGTATTTTCTCATTATTTTTAGGTCTGTTGCTTCTTTCGTTCCTCCCAGTCTATTTATTTATGGGATCCTACATGGTTTTTATATTAAGAAAGACTTATGTGGTCTACAAAGCAAGATAAACACAGTCAGAACAATGGACCAGGGCTGAATAGGGACCTAGAATTCTTATCTCATGACAAATGCTAATTTTCTGGCCACCAAACATTTCCCCTCTACTCTAATTAGGGTTGCCAGACCCCTAGTGGGGGTGGGTTTCCCCCCAATTTCAGGTGTGCTAACCTTCTGCCAGCCAACTGGCCAGCGGAGGAAACCCCACTCCCAAACAGCCCCTCCCACATCGACATCATCTATGCAACAATGTCACCCAGAAGCAACGTTATTGCGTGGGTACATTGTGTGTCAGCACTTTAGCATTTTGACCAAAAACTCTATGGTCACCAAAGAGGGGTTTTTTTTGGCCAAAATGCTAGAGTGTCGACACACAACGTGCCCAGTGCAATGACATCACTTCCTGGCATGGACCCAGGCACGGACCCGGGAGCCCCCTGCTGGAAGGCCAGTAAGACCTGGCAACCCCAGCTCTGATCAAACTGTTCAGAATGCACACTGTGCCTCTTCACCCTCAGTTCCATCTTTGCAGTACCCCTCCCAACTTCTGACTGGGAGAGAAGGAGGCAGAGGTTCTCTTCCCGACTTGTATCTGACGAAGGGGACTTTGGCTCTCCAAATCTTACCGTCCCCAAAACGTGTTGCTCTCTAAGGTGTTCTGGGATTCAAATCCAGCTGGTGTTCCGCAGGCCAGTCCTTGTGATAATGTTGCTCGTGTGGCCCCACTCCGTACTTACACAGGCAGCGGCGCTCTCCGAGATACACACAGAGCGAGGGCCAGGGCCAGTGTTCCCTCCAAGCTGAGTTCGTGTGAGCTAGCTCACAGTTTTTTATCTTCTGGCTCACACACTTTTGTCTTAGCTCAGGAAGGACGGCTCCAGAGCAAACTAATCTATGCAGCAGCCAAATCACTCGCTCACAACTTTAATGCCAGGAGCTCACATAGTAGAACATTTGCTCAGAAGACTCCACCGCTTAGAGGGAGTGTTGGCCAGGGGACCCTGGGATTTGGCCTTGTTCGCTTCCACACTTGGGCTCCTCCTGACCACAGAGCTGCGACTCCTCCCATGAGTGGCTATTTTTCATTTCAAATGAATCATCATGCTATTTTTCATTTAAAATGAAAATATTAGCCAGAGTTTCCATTTCTGCTGTGAACTGCCAGTCTCCCAAGCATTCAGCCGGATAGTCTTTTTTTGGGGGGGTAATCATTATTTTGTTTTTAAAAAACCACACTTGTTCATCTTTTGGCAAATAAAACTTACCAAGGCTTTTAAAATCATAGGATTTGGAGCAGGAAGTGTGGGGCTTTTAGAAACATAACACTTAGCAGCGAAATGAAATGCATTTTTGAATCCAGCGAACATTTTGAATATTTGATGTTGCTTCACACTTCCCTTGCGTGAACGCATGAACACACACGGACCTGCCTTATACGCAATCAGACCCTTGGTCCATCATGGTCAGTATTGTCTACTCGGACTGGCAGCGGCTGTCCAGGGTCTCAGGCAGAGGCCTTTCACATCTCCTACTGCCAGATCTTTTAACTGGAGATCCTGGGGATTGAACCTGGGACCTTCTGCACGCCAAGCAGATGCTCTACCCCTGAGCCACAGCCCTTCCCTTGACTACTTACCTCAGGTCAATGATCAGGGCATCCGTGTCCATAATCTTCTTCCAGACGTGTTCTACCAGCAGGTCAGAGACTTGGGATAAAAGTTCACAGTCTCCAAACATATCAAACCTCAGGTAACCAATGTTGTTTTCAAACACTTTGGTGTGGAAAGAAAACTTAACGAAGTCTTCCAAATTCTCCGGGGAAGGAATCTGAAATGGGTTTTACATGGTCATGGGTTGAACATGGTCATGATCTTTCAAGGGTAACATGGGGGGGGTCAATGAAAGGAAAGGATAGGATTACCAGGTCCTGCCTGTTGCAGAGCGTGGGAGTCCCAGGTCCTTCTTGGGATCTTTGTGTACAGGGTGCAGTGACGTCACCTGGAAGTGATGTCATCGCATTGCCAAAGTCAGGGGGTGACACTCTAATTTTGGGGCAAACTCTATGGTTTTTTGACTTCAAACCCATAGAGATTGCCCAAAAACTAGAGTGTCACTCTTGATGTCGGCAGTGTGATGACATCACTTCCACGTGATGTCATTGTGACAGGGATGTTGTACAGCGACGTGCCTGTTTGGGGATGGGTTTTCTCCTACCAGCCAACTGGCTGGCGGCGAGCTGGAGCTCCAGAAATAGGGGGAAACCCCGGTCAGCAACCCTAGAAAAGGGTCATGTGAGGGAGATAGGGTTGCCAGCTTCCAGGAGGGGCCTGGAGCTCTCCTGGAATTCCAGCTGATCTCCAGATGACATTCCCCTGGAGAAAACAGCCACTTTGGAGGGTGGCCTCCATGATATTAGACCCTGCTGAGGTCTGTCCCTTCCCCAAACCGTGCCCTCCCCAGACTCCCTCCTCAAATCTCCAGATATTTCCCAGCCTGGAATCTGCAACCCTAGCCAAAGAGCTTCAACACAATCCAGAATGTTTTGCTGTTCTTTACCCCAACGATTTCATCCGCTGGACAGATACCAGAACCTCTGTTTGAAGAAACTGAAACTGCGTTTACTCTTTAAAAACAATTACATGTTGCTTAAAAAAAATACCCTCCTTCAAAAATGAACCAGAATTTAACCCATATATGATAAAGCAAACATGCAGAACCTTTTAAAACTGAGTTACGACCACGGATCGAACACATGAAATTAACGGCGGCTTTCTTTGTGAAAAGAAAAGAAAAGAAAAGAAAAGAAAAGAAAAGAAAAGAAAAGAAAAAGAAAGAACAGTGGGGGAGAAACAGCAGAGTTGAGGTTAAGCATGACCGATTACATAGGGATGTATTACTCCAGAGCTAGTACTTTTCCCCCAGTGAAGCTTTGAGGGAATGGAGATTCTCCTGTCTGAGCTTTGGGCAGGACTCAAATTTATCTGTTTATTTACTTCATTTATACCCTGTTTTTCTCCCCAATGGGGACCCAAAATGATTTGGTGTAGCCAAGTTTGGTGTGGTGGTTAACAGCGCGGACTCTAATCTGGGAGAACCAGGTTTGATTCTCCACTCCTCCACATGCAGCTGCTGGTGTGGCTTTGGGTCAGTCGCAAGTTCTCTCAGAGCTGTTCTGTCAAGGACAGTTCTTGAGAGAGCTCTCTCAGCCCCACCTACCTCACAGGGTGTCTGTTGTGGGGAGGGGAAGGGAAAGGGACCGTAGGCCACTCTGAGACTCCTTCAGGTAGTGAAGGGCAGGGTATAAATCCAATCTCCTCCTCTTCTTCTTTACAACATCTTTTATTTATTTATTTATTCGATTTATACCCCGCCCTCCCTGTGAGTGGGCTCAGGGCAGCTTACAACTTTGGCATCAATTGCAGATAAAACCATGTAAAACAATATAAAACAATATAATACAGATACAGATAAAATCATAGATCATAAGGTGCTACGGCTGATTACTTGCGATGGCGTACCGGAGATGTCTACAACTGCTGGATTCCGGCTCAGTGTCATTCTGAGTCACTCGATGGAGTGAACCAGATGGTAAGCTGAGGGCCGGGCTTGTTGATGGTGCTAGTGGGGACGGCTCCTAGTTGAAGGCCTGGTGGAAGAGCTCCGTCTTGCAGGCCCTTCGGAACTGTAAAAGGTCCCACAAGGCCCTGATCTCTTCCAGGAGCTCATTCCACCAGTAAGGAGCCGCCACTGAAAAGGCCCTGTCCCTCACTGCAGCGAGCCTGGCATCCTTGGGGCCCGGGAGGGTCAACCGATTCTGTGACTCCGACCGCAGTGCTCCGTGTTATTCTCCCTTCTCTGTGTTATTCTCACAACAACCCTGTGAGGTATGTTAGGCTGAGAGGGTGTGACAGGCCTGAAGTCACCTAGGAAACTTCCATGGTAGAGTGGAGATTTGAACCCAGATCCCAGTCTGATACTCTACCCACTACTACACCATGCTGGCTGTCTAAATCAGGGGAAAAGGTGTGGGGGAAAGGACTCAACAGCTACGATTCTCCCCCAGGTGGTTAAACAGTTCCAGAGAAACAGCCAGATAAAGTGCTCCAAAACATGCTGTTCTGTTGCTAACCTGGTCCCCAACTGTTGCTAACCTGGTCTCCAAACTGTACCACATTTGGCATTGCTGGAGGGTGGAGAGTCAGTTTGGTGTAGTGGTTAAGTGCACATACTCTAATCTGGGAGAAACGGGTTTGACTCCCCACTCCTCCACTTGTACCTGCTGGATGACCTTGGGCAAGCCACAGTTCTGGCACAGCTATTCTTAAAAAAGAACAGTTTCTGTCAGAGCTCTCTCAGCCCCACCTGCCTCACAGGGTATCTGTTGTGGGGAGGGGAAGGGAAAGGAGACTGTAAGCCACTCCTTTGGGTAGTGAAGGGCGGGGTATAAATCCAAACTCCTCCTCCTTTTCCTCCTCCTCCTTCTGGGATTCTTGGATTTGAAAGCAGAAGCTCTGCATCTTGGCCCTAGCCAGGCAGTGGGGCCAGAGCTCAGAGGACCTCTGCTTCCTTGCTTTGCGGCAAGCTCCAGTATTCAGCCCCAGCCTCTTCCAGGGTATCCCTTCTCAGTGACATTTGGGGGACCTCCTTTCAAAGTAGGGGGACCAGAGGGCCTCTTTTTAGAAGACATGTCCTCTTTTTTTGCTGTGCATCCTCTTTGGGGCTCTTTAAAAAGAAAACTGATCAAAATGTCCCCTTTTGGCAGTTGGAAGGTTAGGAATATTTCCAGTTGGTGGCAATTGTCACAGTTTAAAGTGTAAGGAGGATTTAAAAGGAGATTTGTCAGAGTGATCAGTTTTTTTGAAGTAGTCATTCGGGAAATACGTCCTCTTCTTTTGCTTTTCAAAGTATGCCAGCCCTGTTCCAAAGAGATGCCCTGGTCCTTCTCCCACAGAAAGACCAGGAACACAGCAAAATCAGTAGCAGGGAGTATGAACGCTGTGTAGCCCTAAACTGCTCTGAAATAGAAACTTTATTAACAATGTTATCCAATGTCTTAAGGACAATAAATTTAACAATCAATGTTACAACACAAACATACAGCAAAAATTCATAAATGAAACCCGGCTCATGACATTGAAGGAGCCACGTGGTGCAAATCAATGTATAAACAATTATAGAGACATTGTAAGAGTTATCACCTTTGTTAATATTATCTAGTTGGGAGCCCGTTTAGGTGGGTCGTTATACGCCAGAGTGTGAGCCCTTTGGGTCCATGTGAAACTGGGTCATGTGAAATTGCCCTTTTTGTGATAGGATACATTGGCTGACACAACAGACACGATTGAAAAAGGTTTCGAAACAAGGTCACGTCCGGAACGCTTGTCTCATGACTAACGTGTGTTATTGATTCCGCGGCTGTATACAGAGTCTGGAGCCACGCTGCTTATATGAAGACGTTCACAATGCCTCCTTCAATGTCATGAGCCGGGTTTCATTTATCATTTTTTGCTGTATGTTTGTGTTGTAACATTGATTGTTAAATTTATTGTCTTTAAGACATTGGATAACATTCGTTAATAGAGTTTCTATTTTAGAGCAGTTTAGGGCTACACAGCGTTTATACTCCCTTCTAATGGTCTTTCTCCCAGACATAAAATGCAAGTATCACACATCTGTTAAGTCTCTCGTTTTATATTTCATGTTTAGTATTTCCAGGGCTATTTTTGGGTAGGAACGCACAGGAACGGAATTCTGGCTGGCTCCTGAGTTGGCCACACCCAGCAGGAACTCATTAGCATGATTGGCCACACCCAACAGCAGAAACTCATTAGGATTGGCTATATTAGGGTGTGTGTGGCCTAACATGCAAATGAGTTCCTGCTATAAAAAAATCTCTGGGTTTTGACAACAAACAAGGTAAACAGCATAAGAAGCAAAAGGTGGGTGTGGCTGGATGACCACACTTCTGGTAACATCGGGGTGTGGCCTAATATGCTAATGATCTATGCTGTCAAGGGTGTGGCCTATTATGCTAATGAGTTCCTGCTGGGCTTTTTCTACAAAAACAGCCCTGAGTATTTCTAAATATCTGGCCTTATTGAGCAACAAAACTGTAATTTGCTGTGAAGGTTAATGTGGCAGTCGTGCCTCACCTCTGGGGCTCTGAACTAATCCTTGTGATTTGGGCCTTATGCAAATCCCAGTGATTGTCAGCCAATCAGAACCCAGGGAACTCCGCTGGAGGGGAGGGACGGAACCGGCCTCAGTCTTAAAAAGGGGGAAGAAAAACTTCTTTCCTTCAGACAGGGGATTTGGTGGCTCTGGAAAGGAGACTCAGCTTAGCCAGGCTTTTATTTGACTTTTAGTCAGGGTTTGGGGGTCAGCTTAGGGAAGAAAGTTTATTTTTGTGTGACAAATCAGTATCCCGTTAGGGCTCCATCATCCCTAACTGGTGTTTGCAGGTTCTGTGGAAAAGTGCCCTGTGAGAGAAAAGGGCAGCCCAGAACTTGCTGAGGTAAACCTGATTGGAAAAAGGGGAAGCCATTCTCCCCTCAGGGTTCATTGACTTTACCTGAGGCTCAGCTACAGGGCTGCCGGACCCCCTGTCCAGGCAGGGGTTCCCCCGATTTTTAGGGCTTCAGCCCTCCATCAGCCACCTGGCCGGTGGGAAAAGCCCCACCCCTGAACAGCCTCCTCATGCAGCAACATTGCCGACACAGTGACATCACATGGAAGTGATGTCATCACGCCTGGGACAACAGGCAGCGACACTCTAGCATTTGGGGCAAAACTCTATGGTTGCCATAGAGTTTTGCACCAAATGCTAGAGCGTCACCATGCAACGTCCCTGGCATGATGATGGTAACATCATTGCGTTGGCGACATGGCGCACAGTGACATCGCCCAACCCACTCCACTCCCAGAAAGCTGCCTCCCACCCTCCGCCAGCAAGGTAAGCCAGCCCGGCAACCTTATTCAGTGACAAAGTAGTTGCTCTCATTTTGGGAAAGTTTATAGCCTTTGGAGGTGAAGTTGAGAGCCAATGCTACTTTATATATTGATGTTGGATATTGGATATTGATGTTGGACTATTGGATACTCTGTTTTCTGTTCAGTAAACTTCTGTTCATTTGGGTGTCATCAGTCCAGTCAAATATCTGTTAAAAAGTGATTTCTGTTATCTCACAAATAAGGACAACCTTGGTCTAACAGGTTTCCAAATGAGAGACCTTAAGAGGGCATCTAACTTACATGCTAACAATCCTTCCTACAAAGTCTGTGTCCTCCTTTTTATTTGATTGTGGGGAGTTGGGGTTTAAAAAAACCAGAGTGGGGAACTGGACATTGTTCAATCCCAGAAGGCCGTTGCCAACCCCCAGGTGAGGCCTGGAGATCTCCCAGTATTGCAGTTGATCTCCGGGCTACGGAGATCAGTTCTCCTGGAGGAAATGGCTGCTCTGGAGGGTGGACTCTATGGTACTACAGCCCGCGGAGGTCCCTCCCTTCGCCAAACCACACCTTCCCCAGGCCCCCCCTCCAAAATCTCCAGAGCTAGCAACCCTACTCAGAGTCTCCCCCCACTTTCTCCCACACGTACACCCCATAGCTGCCACAGTTGCCAACTCTAGCTTGGCCAATTCCTGGCAATTTGAGGGGGTGGGCTTGGCCTGGGAGGACAGAGTGTGGGGAGGAGACAGAGCTCAGTAGGAATGGGGTGCCACGGAGTCCACACTGTGGAGCTGCCCTTTCCTCCAGGGGAACTGATCTCTGCAGTCTGGAGGTCAAGCTGTAATTCCAGGACTGAACTATATTTATGGCTCTTTCACACCGTATGCCGAAGCAACTCCAAACGGGGCCGTCGATGCTTTACTCCGTGCTCACCCTGTTCTGATACGGTGTTCTAAACTGTGGAGTCTTGTGAGCAAAAATTCTACTCTGTGAGCTACTGACATTGAAGTTGTGAGCGAGCGATTTGGCTGCTGCATAAATTACTTTGCTCCGGAGCCCTCCTTCCTGAGCTAAGACAAAACTGTGTGAGCTGGAGGCTAAAAAACGGTGAGCTAGCTCACACTAACTCAGCTTAGAGGGAGCACTGCCCCTGACCCACCCACCCCTTGCCCCTCTGTTGTGACTGCTAGAGGGGCTGCTGGCCTCAGTGAGAAGAAGGGGAGGGGCTGCAACGCCAGGAACCTCCTCTTCCTCCTCCTGTCCACTGACTTCTGCTCCCCAGTGCTCTCCGCTGGATCAGCGACTGCATCTCTGGTCTGCCTCAGGGTCTTCCTTCAACAGCCAGTGGGGTGCCACAGCTGCCCCGCCTGCGTGACCAGGAAGCAGAGAGGATCGGAGGAAAGCTGTTTCCGTCCTGGGTAGGTTCCTCCCACCCGCACCCATCTGGCATTGTGCCAGATACCTTTCTCCATCACCTGTTGGGAGGGCTGCCTCTTCCTTCAGGGGGCAGCGCTGCCCACCACTTGCAGCCTCGCCCCCATCAGAGGCCTGCTAGGCTGCTACTTGTCTCAGGAGCCATCCCCGCAGACTGCCAGGAGCCCGCCTGGCCCACGCAAGCCTGAGCCGGTAGTGCCGGGTCTTGCGTAAGTGGCGCCAGGCCAGCCTGCCTCCTGTCCAAGTGAGGACAGGAGGTTCTGAGCCTTCAAGGGTCCGCTGAGGAGCAAATTCTTAGGAAGAGCCCAACATTCTCAGAAGAGAACTCCTGGCAAAGCTGCTGTAAACATTCCCTTCTTGTCTGTTTTTCAGTACTAACCTAACACGGCTGGATTGCCTTCAAAAGAAGCTGAGTTGGTAATGCAAAGAGACCCAAGCCAAAGACTGAGGTGCACAAAGTGACCTGTCTCTTGGATAATTTGTCAAAACGGGCCTGATCACCTTCAGAGGATTTTTAAAGTGCGGCCAGAAAGCCGAGGAAGACTGGGAGCAGGCAGAAACCGCAAGAGGCCTTTCTTCTCAAGGGGAAGCTGGGAACACCACCACCTCCGCGAAAACCAGCAGGTATGCCAAAGGCTCCTGGAGGCGATGTGTCTGTGGCACTCGGGGCTTTTCCTTTTCTTTTCTTTGGGAAAAGAGGTGCCGGAACTCTCAAGAGGGAAATGAAGTTTTCAGTCTGTATACTGAAAACCCATGAACTTTTAAACATTTTTTTTTAATCGTTGCAGAGGTTCTGGGACTCCGTTCCGGTGCATTCCCCCAGAGAAAAAGCCCTGGTGCCCTCATCCAGCCCAGAAGATCCAGGGGTGGGCATCCGCCTGTGCAGCTGATGCTCTCGCACCTCTGGCTCGTTCAAGGCTGGCCCCCTTTAACTGGCCGGCTAGGCCTTTCCCCTCTGGCTACACATCCCCACTTGTGGCTACGTCCACAAGCAGGCCATTAATCCACACAAGTGGGAAGCAAAATGCTGGGCTGGCCCAGGCTAGAGTCAGATGTCGGAAGCTAAGCAGGGTCGGCCCTGGTTAGTACTTGGGTGGGAGACCGCCAAGGAGGTCTGGGGTCACTACGCCAGACACAAGCAATGGTCCCTCATTTGTCCCTTACCCTGAGAACCCTGTGGGGTCACCATAACTCAGCTGGGACTTGATGGCACTTTCCACCAGAAATGCCTCTGCAGAGAAGTTGGGTGATGGCATAATAATCTCACTGACTGAATCATGGGCAGTAGGATGGGAAATTTGTGTTTCCAGGGGGTGACAAACTAAAGACTCAGACTTCTGCCCCACCTGTGTCCTGCTCTGCTGCTCACACCAAGCAGTCTGTCAACTGAGCCGGAGTCAAGCAGAGGTCTCCTTGCCCACCAGCCTCCTGCTGGCTAGAATCATAGAAGCACAGATTTGGAGGGGACCTCCAGGGTCATCTAGTCCAACACCCTGCACAATGCAGGAAATTCACAAATACCTCTCCCCGCCCACCCCCACTGACCCCTGCCCCATGCCCAGAAGATGGGGAAAAAACCACCTTCCAGGATCCCCAGCCAAACTGGCCTGGAGAAAAATTGCTTCCTGAACCCAAAGTGGTGATCAGAATTTCATTGGGAGTGTTAAAAAGGGCCACAAGAACTAAGCACTGAGGCCACCCTCCCTGCCCTCCGTCTCATGATCTGCCTAAGTTCACAGAATCAGCATTTCTGTCAGACGGCCATCTAACCTCTCTTTGAAAACCTCCAAAGAAGGAGAGCCCACCACCTCCCGAGGAAGCCTTTTCCACTGAGGAACTGCTCTAACTGTCAGGAAGTTCTTCCTAATGTTTAGCTGAAAACTCTTCTGATGTAATTTCTACCTGTTGGTTCTGGTCCGACTTTCTGGGGCAACAGAACACAACTCCGCACCATCCTCTGTATGACTGCCCTTCAAGTACTTGGAGATGGTTATCATATCACCTCTCAGTCGTCTCCTCTCCAGGCTAAACACACCCAGATCCTTCAACATTTCCTCGTAGGACTTGGTCTCCAGACCCCTCACCATCTTCATTGCCCCCCTCTGGACACATTCCAGCTAGTCTATATCCTTCTGACATTGTGGTGCCCAAAACTGAACACAATACTCCAGGTGAGGTCTAACCAGAGCAGAGTCAGAAGTCAGACTAATCAGGGACTTACCTGCATGGGTACACTCCCAGAGATGCGTTCCCTCAAATGCTGGGGGATGTGGGCTATCTTCAGGTGCACATCTCCAGAAAGAGCCTGCAGGTCAGCTGCCATGGCCTCAGCGAGCTCTGCCTCGCTATTGATCCTCCTGTAAGGGTCCTTGTAGGCCAGGTCGGCCAGCTTGGTGGCCACTTCAGCCCCGAGGTCGGCAAAGGCATAGTTGTCAGCAATCAGTTTGCCCACCGTCTGCAGCACATTGGGCAGCTTGGCACGCAAGCCGATGATGTTCTGAGCGGAAGCCAGGGCCTCCGTGGCTTGGGTGGTGACGTGCGGCTCCAGCCCAGACAAGCTCCACACTTTGCCAGTGAGCGGACTGAGCACCACCTGGCTAGGGACGGAGGCGTACAGGGGGCTGCCGCCCAGGCGGTAAATACCTGCTGAGAGGGAACCACCCACGGTGGGCTCCCCAATGACGGTTGCCCGATGGAGGTCCTTCATCGAGCGAGTGAAAGTCTCAGCGGCTGAGCCACTCATGTGGCTAATGAGGATGAAGACGTCCTTCGCTGAGCCGTAACGTTTGCCAGACACCTTCGGCAAGGTCCACACTTCAGTGCTGTGGGAGGTGCTCCGGTCGAAAATGGTGTAAAGGTGCTGCTGGGGCTCAGCGTCGAAGAAGTAGGAGCAGAAGATGGGCACCGCGCTGGAGTAGCTGCCTGTGTTGTAGCGCATGTCGACAATCATGGCGGAGGTGTCCACGAGCTTCTCCCACACCATGTGCAGGAGCTGCGGCCCGAGGGCCTTCACCGTCTCCGCCTCGGCCATCATGTCAAAGCGCAGGTATCCCACGTTGCCGGGCAGCACGTCCACTTTGAAGAGGGCCTCGATGATGTAGCTCAGTTCCTCGGGCGTGGGGGTCTTGTTGGGAGGCTGCTCCTCCGGGGAGGGCTCCACATGGCTGTGGAAGATGTGCAGCTGATGGTCTCCAGAGGCCTCTTGAAGGTCACTGGTCAGCTGAGAGGCCAGCGTTTCAAAGTCCACCGCTGTGTGATACCCACCCTGGGCCAACTTGGAACTCAGCATGCCGCTGACCCGCCTGGCCATTTCGGGAATGGCGTAGTGAGCCTCCAGCAATTGCCCGACTCCTTCAACAAGAGCTCCCATGCCCCTATGGAACTCCAACACCTCCTGGGCTTTCTCTAGGGCCTCGTCAGCCAGCACGATGGCATCAGGCACTACCCCACCACCCAGCCAGTAGTCCCCGTGGTTGTCAATGAAGGAGATGATGGGGACGTTGATGAGGAGGCCGCAGCCTGCCCCCTCTCCGAGCTGCATGATGCAGAAGGTGTGTGTGTGGGACAGACTGCCCGCCGTGATCTCGCCAACCAGAGTGGCGCGACCGAGGGACTGCATCAGGTAGGCGAATTCTTCAGCCGCCGTGGCTGTGTGGTGGCTGGTAAGCAGGTAGACGCCGCGCAATGCTCCGTAGGGTTTGCCTAACAGTTCAAGCCGGCTGTTGTGGTCCTGGGTGAAGTTTGTGCACCTGTCGTAAGTTGTGAAGAGGCGCATGGGGCCAGCAGAGGGGTCTTGGAAGTAGGAAAGCAAAATTGGCACAGCGCTTGAAGAGGGGCCCCCGGGGTTGTAGCGCAAGTCCACAATCAGGTTGTCCGTGGCCTGCAGGGGCTCCCAGACTCGGTGCACAATGTAAGGCCCAAGCTTGCCTAGCACGGAAGCATCAGCAAACTCATCAAAGCGCATGTAGCCTATATTCCCCGGTAGCACCGACACTTTGAACACCGTGTCCACCAGAGCTTGCAGAAACTGCTCGTTGTCGGGCAGGTTAGTAGCTGTGGCGACCTGCTGCTGCACTTGTCCCGGAACAGTCTCCCCAGCGGTGGGGACTCGCAGCGAGAGGCGGGGGTCTTCAGACACAGCCTGCAGTTCAGTGTTCAGCTTGGAAGCCAGGTCTGCTGCAGACAGGATGGCAGAGCGATCAAAACTGGCAAGGTGGTGCAGTAATGAAGGCACCCGGTCAACCATGGAGTAGTTGTTCCTCAGGATGCTCGCCAGCTGGTCGATGGTGCTAGGGATCACCTTGCGCAGCGCAAGGATGGCCAAGGCTTCCTCTTGCGCTCGTTCGGCTGAAGTGGCTACGCTCGGCACCACCCCGCTGCCTTCCCACGTTTGCCCACTGCCGCTTAAGGGACTCGCAGACCGGGACACGGGGATTGTCATGTAGAACTGGGAGGCGCCGATCTGCAACTTCTGAATGTCCAAGGAGCCCCCTGCAGACCTCTCTCCCACTATTATGGCCCGACGCATGTGCTTCAGGATGTAGGCCACGGCTTCAGCCACTCCGGTGGTGTATTGGCTTATCAAGACAACAACATCTTTGTCCTTGCCGTATCTCGTGCCCAGCACTTTGGGCAAAGTCCAGATTTCTGTGGTGCTGTTGGACAGCCGGTTGTAGACAGTATCCACGTGCAGCACTTGGTCATCCTGGTGCAAGTAGGAAATAACGAAGGGGATGCCCGAGACCTTCCCACCAGTGGCGTAACGTAAATCTAGCACCAAAGCCGATGTCTCCATCAGGGTCTTCCATATCTTTTCGATGAGGAACGCACCTATCCGCTGTATCGTTTCTTGACCGATGATGTAGTCGATCCTCAGGTAGCCCACACTGCCGTCCAGTACCTCAGACTTCACTACGTGTTGGATAAGTTCTAGGAGCTGCTCGGATGTTGGAGAAGCATCTGTCTCTGGCTGAGGGGCAGTCGGAGTCCAAGGCTCATATGAGATCACCAACCGCGGGTCATTCAGGGCACCTTGCACACCAGCAGTCAGGACGGAGGCCAGGAGACTGGGATCGGAGATGTCCAAGATCTCGCCGTTTTTAATGGCTTGTTCGATAGCTTCTTGCATCCCCACCAGGTTTTCAGGGAAACAATAATTATCCAGCAGGAGCTTGGCCATGTCTAGGACCAGCGTGGGCTGGAAGACGTCCTCAGTACAAATGCCGGAAAACACCAGGGCCATTAAGAGCAGGTGACATTGTCTCCCCGCCATTTTCATTCGGCCGGGAAAGTGCAAAACGAAATGCACTGCAGCAGAAACCCAACCTTCTCGCAGACTGAGAGGCGCTTAGTTTCCTGCTGACCCTCTCTTTCTGCCTGCGAATCAGTGCCGAGTTCAGTCGGGGAGCGCAGAATATCACTCTAATCCAACGCTAACCCTTAAATCTGCCTGTAACCCTTTAATCTAATTAATCTCAAGGCCATCAGCTGGAGCGTCGTTCTGTGTTGTGACCACCCTCTTATGAAACATCGCTGAACCTCAGCAAAAGGAGTGTAGAGGACCATCTTTAGAGGACCTCTGGCTCGGCTCGTGGGATTTTGCCCTGCAGTTCGTCGCTGACCACATAATCTGGTCTTGCTCACTGGATAGTGGATCAGATTTTGGTGCATGCTCGATGGTTGTAACGAATCACTGGGAGCAGAGCGGAGTGCAGTGGAGAAGTGGAATTCACTGCCACAGGAGGTGGTGGCAGCTACAAGCATGGACAGTTTCAAGAGGGAATTAGATAAACATATGGAGCAGAAGTCCATCAGTGGCTATTAGCCACAGGGTATAGATGGGAACTCTCAGTCTGGGGCAGGTGGTGCACTCTATTCTTGGTGCTGGAAGGAGGCAGCAGTGGGAGGGCTTCTAGTGTCTTGGCCCCACTGCTGGACCTCCTGATGGCACCTGGTATATTTTGGCCGCTGTGTGACAGAGTGTTGGACTAGATGGGCCATTGGCCTGATTCATCATTGGCTTCTCTTATGTTCTTACAAGAGGCGGGACCCGCGATACTCGCGGGGGGAGTATTCCAGCCGCCAAGCTTCCCCCTCCCCCAGCAGCGGCGGCGGCAGCAGCAGCGAGGCCAGCTGGCCCGCCGAGATTCCCCCTCCCCAGCAGCAGCGGAGGGGCGACGAGGCTGGCCGGCCCCTCAAGCCTCCCCTCCCTCCCCCCCCAGCAACGGCGGCAGCGGCAAGGCCAGCCGGCCCGCCGAGATTCCCCCTCCCCAGCAGATTCTTCCCCCCCCAGCTCCGGCGATCCCCCTCCTCCCCCACCCCCCGGCTCCGGAGGCGAGGCCCAAGCGGCTGGAAGCCGCCGGGCCTGCCGATCTCCTCCCCCCTGCCGATCTCATCCCCCCCACAGCGATCCTCCTCCTCCCCCACCCCCGGCTCCAGACGGCTTTTAGCCGCCGCAGAGTTCCCAGAGCGTTCCCTGCGCATGCGCAGGAAACGCTCTTACTTTTTTGGGATTCTGATATCCCCCCTAGACTTTTAAACACTTTTTAGATTTTTCTGCACATGTGGGGACTGCCCCACGTGTGCAGGAAAATCTCCCTGCCCCCCAGGTGCCCCCGATGTGCGGATTTAGATATCCGCACAGAGGGAGCAACTTGGGAATTAGATATATAGATGTTCTTAAGTCACCACTGGGTCAATATTGGGGCAACAGAATAACACTACGAGCACTTTTAAGGGTACTTTTTTTGCTATCAAGTCATGGCTTGATAGCAAAATCAAGCCCCCATCTTGGTTTTATCTGTTGTATAAGTCGCTGTTGTGGTGGTATGTGTGATTTTATGCTTTTATTTGTTTGATACTGTTTTTATATTGTGTAAATTGGCATTATGCCCTATTGTTAGCCGCCCTGAGCCTTCGGGGAGGGCGGGATACAAATCGAAAAATAAATAAATAAATAAATAAATAAATAAATAAATAAATAAAATGGCTGACTTACGATGACCCCAGAGGGTTTTTTGAGGCAAGAGACAAACAGAGGTGGTCTTTCATTGCCTGCCTCTGCCTGGCAGCCCTGGGCTTCCTTGGTGGTCTCCCATTCAAGGACTAACCAGGGCTGACCCTGTTTAGCTTCTGAGATCTGATGACATCAGGCCAGCCTGGGCCATCCAGGTCAGGGCAAAATGTACATGTTAATGAGACTTAATATAAGCAAGGATATAATGGCCATTGTCTTATTTATGAAATATCCCCGAATAGTAGGCAGTTTTAAGTATACTGAGAGAGCAAGCAAATCAAAGCAACAACTGTGTGTGAAACAGGCCATGCAATCACTTGACGTGCCCAATCCCGAATCCAGCCCCAGCTTGCCTCCTTCCTGTTTATTCAACTCGGAGGCTTAGAAAAACATGGTCAAGAGACCGGGGTAAGAGAGGCAGGGGCCGAGGGACTGGGAGTGTGGACAAATCTAGGGTTGCCAGCTCTGGGCTGGAAATTCCTGGGGAATTTGGGGATAGAAACTGGGAACGACAGGGTTTGGGGAGGAGAGGTATAATGCCATACGGCCCACCCTCCATTTTCTCTAGGGCAACTGAATTCTGTCACCTGGAGATCAGTTATAAATTCCAGGAAATCTCTAGGCCCTACCTGGAGATTGGCAGCCCTAATGGCATCTGAACTAGACCAGCAATGTTGACAAAGTGACCACGGAGCAGCAGTCGCTTTTCCCTTTGCAAGTTCTGGCGTGCAATCCTAAACGGGTTGCCCCTGTCTATGGACTCCAGTGGACCTTAGAATTGCGTAACTCTGTTTAGGATCGCACTGCAGGTCTCTCTGGGGTCCATTTAAATTTGAGAGTTAGGAGGTTTCGAACACGGCCCATTGGTGACCTGGTCCACTGTTTGTAAGAGAACCACACTTCCATTAATGTCCGCACTGCTGGCGACAAGTGTTTGCATCAGACCTGTACACCTCCTCCTGCATCACCCGAACACAGCTAAATCCGAGGTGACTTTAATCTTCGTAATTTGCAGGCAATTAGGATTTACTGGTAATGCTGCCACACAACATATGGTGCTGGCTGGCCGTGCTTCAAGCCAAGAGAAATTAAACTCGGTGGCCTGATATAGAGTGTGTGTGTGTGTGTGAGAGAGTGTGCATAGCCTTGCTAGGACTTCTGTATCTGAGGTTCACTTGTACTGCTAAAAATTAGATTCAGGTGGCTAGCCGTGTTGGTCTGAAGCAATATAACAAGCTTTGAGTCCAGTAGCACCTTTCTGGTTAGAAGCTTTCGTGTGCACGCTTTCGTGTGCTTCAGGTAAAGGTAAAGGTTCCCTTGCTCGAAAGCCAGTAGGATCCGACTCTAGGGTTGCGGTGCTCATCTCCATTTCAAAGCCGAAGAGCCAGCGCTGTCTGAAGACGTTTCTGTGGTCATGTGGCTGGCATGACTAAACACCAAGGCGCACAGAACGCTGTTACCTTCCCACCGAAGTGGTACCTATTTATCTACTTGCAATTTCTTGCTTTCAAAATGCTAGGTTGGCAGGAGCCAGAGACGGGAGCTCACTCCGTCATGCAGCACTCTTGGGTCTCGAACTGCTGAACTACTGACCTTCCACAGCCTGCAGTTCAGCGTCTTAACCACTTGAGCCACCGCAGTCCATGTGCTTCAGGTAGCAGGAATTGGTTGGTCTTAAAGGTGCCACTGGACTCAAACTGTTCTATTGCTAAAAATCAGGAAAAGGATGTTACCAGCTCGCTCAGTGGGATGTTAACGTAAATTCAGTGAGGTTAAGTGGCCATTTGATTCCCCACTCCTCCACTTGCAGCTGCTGGATGACCTTGTGCAAACCATAGTTCTGTCAGAGCTGTTCTCTCAAGGACAGTTCTCGGAAGAGCTCTCTCAGCCCCACCTACCTCACAGGGTGTCTGTTGTGGGGAGGGGAAAGGGAAAGGAGACTGTAAGCCACTCTGAGACTCCAAGTGAAGGGCGGGGAATAAATCCAGTCTCCTCCTCCTCCTCCTCCTCCTCCTCCTCCTTCGTGTCTATATCTAGGTAGTCAGCTGTATTGGTCTGAAGCAGTAGAATAAATTGAGAGTCCAATGGCGCCTTTAAGACCAACAAAATTTTATTTGAGGGATCTATATCCATATAATCTATCTATTATATCTATTAGCAAAGTTACAGTCACATAATTTTTCATATGTTTGCCAACACAAGTCGGTGAATCGAGTAATGGAGAAATAAGTATTGTGCTGATATTTATAGTAGACAATGATATCAACAAAAGTAATAAGCATAATTTAATAGTAGAAAGGAGTCCAGTTGCACCTTAAAGACTAACAAAATTTGTTGTAGGGCATGAGGTTTTGTGAGTCACTGCTCACGTCTTCACTTCTTCTGAAGAAGTCTTTAAGGTGCTACTGGATTTTTTTTTCTACTGCTACAGACTAACATGGGTTGACTCTACACTCCTAAGGTCGCCAGGCAACTGGTAGGAATCCAGCGGGGGCAGGGGCATCAGGGGCTATGGCAGGCAACAACGTGATGTCACTTCTGGGGGAAACCCAGACATGATGTCACACTTCTCTAGGAATTGCTGGAAACTTTATGGTAAAACCATAGAGTTTCCAGTGATCTCTAGAATAGACTGGCATCACTTCTGGATAACCCGGATGTCACATCGTCATCAATGACTGGGGTTTTTTTTACTTATTTTTTCTCCCAAGTTCTGCCACACCCACCCTGTTGCACCAGAAAAGCTCGATAACATGGATTGGAAACTGTTGAAGGGGTCTGTGGTGGTGGCAGGGAATATGAAGGCCTGGAAAAAAGTCCATAGGCCTTCCCCCCCACCCTCAACTTTTATGATGGAAAAATTAGAAATGTGGGGAAACACTGGGGGAAAATGCATATGAAATCTCTTATTCTGATATGAGTGAAATTACTTTTTAAGGCAAGGTTTTAGTCATGTGGAATGTGCAGTAAGGTTTTTTATCTAAGACGAACTTCAGCTTTAATCCTTGATATGTCTCTGTATACTGTATTCATATGTTTTCAGGTGCATATTTATTGCTTAAATATGATTAATCCTGTCCACCATTGATGACTGTATCAAAATAGTCAGTATTCTCAATGCTATAAAGTCTGATTCGGTATTCAAGTATGCTGCTAACCCTATTATGATTGTACTTTTCTGTGTGGATAATGCACTACTACAAAATTCGTTTCTTCTACTTTTTTCCTACCTGTCATGTGGCAAAAAGCAACATACATGTACAAAGTGCTAGTTTTGACGGTTAAAGTCTGTATGGCTTGGGGGCACACAGCGGGTAGTGTGTGTGTGTGTGCCAGAAGGTAGCCTCGCCTAGTGTGCAAAAAACCCCTGGCACCGGCCCTGCTGCTGTGGATAACATCTAAAAACTATGTTTCGTTGCCACATATGCAATATTTATATGTGATATTTATATAGCATGCCAACCATGGCCACTGGGGGGCACCACCCTGTGCACAGGTGCTGCACCCCCTCCGGACCAGGTGGGGGCGACTGTGAGAGACATGTCCAGTGGCTACCCACGCCCCCTATGGTGTGGGAATCTGCCACTGAGGGCCCCTGCCCTGCAACCCCACATCGAGTAACCCCAGTCCAAGCCCATGGAGGCCAATGCCCTGGGATCAGAGTAATTTTGCAAAGGAACACGTTGCAGGAAAAAAATAATTTACCTGGTCACCAGACTCCCACCTGGTATACCAGTTTCACTTAGGTTCACTGGGCTAGATGAGATTCTGGTTGGAAAGAGAAGAGGACACGAGTCTGCGGTACAATCCATTTATTTGAACCTTACCATAATATATAAAAGAAGCTCAGAGCATTCACCAAAAACGGCCATGTACACAATTAAGAAAGAGATGTCTCTTGACCACCGTTTGGGGATCTCCTGGAATCCCAACGTATCTCCAGGCAACAGATATCAGTCCCCCTGGAGACTGTGGCAGCTTTGGAAGATGAACTCTATGGCAGGATATCTGGCTGAGGTCCCTGCCCTCCCTAAAACCCGCCTTCCCCAGGCTCTGCCCTCAAATCTACATGACTCCACCCCAAGGAATTTCTGATTGAGTTGCACCGCCAAGTGGTCAGCTGTGCTGCTACAAGCTCAACATTTGAATTTGTCTTTCGAGCAAACCAGAATTCACTCCACGTTTCTAAAAAAAGGGAAAGAAGTGGATTGTTGGATTTCAGGGCGCAAAGGGGTAAAGAGGAATTAGAATTTGTCTTAACAAGGCTTATATGAAAACCAGTCCGGGGCCCTCCATGTGTCATGTTGATCCTTACGTAAAGAGTCATGAAGGGCATAGAGGTTGGTAAAGGTTTTTTCCCCATCTTCTGCAGGTAGACGAGGAAGGTTTCCACCATGGCCAGGGTCTCCAATTCCTTCATGGGCAAATGTAGGCCAGCCAGGTCACAAAAGAAGGTTTGTGAATGTTGTTCCTGGCAGGATGTTGGAAAGCTTTGTGCTGGAGGTCCACTATTCTCTTTGGGAAATCCCGGAAGCAGTGGATAAATCCAGATGAGCCAGACCTTCTCCCTCGCTCGTGCGTGGTGTTTTATTTGGCAGTATCCTGAAATCACCGGGAAAGAATTGCTCTTGGCAAATTGCTTGGTGAGCTCACGGAGTCCGCAGGTCGGAATCAGCAGGACATTCCAAAGTGTCTCTGAACAGGGTGGTGTTTTGCCCTGCTCATGAGAGGCAGGTTTGCTTCTCCCCTCTCAAGCAGAGACCTTCACCGTCAGGTGGGTATTGGAAGAGGAATGGCAGCATTGACAATGGATCAAATGCACACCATGTTTCATCTGGTTGCTTAGTGGAGGAGTGCTCCAGTCAGGTTTTAAAAACCAATGGCTTGGTCTGAAAGTGGCCCTTCCTGGGTTGGTTGCTAACCACTGGAAGGGGGGGCTGGAGATCTCCTGGAATTACATCTCAAGACCACAAATATCAGTTCCCCTTGAGAAAATGGCTGCTTTGGAGGGTGGATTCTATGGTAATATGCCCTGCTGAGTTCCCACCCCTCCACAAAATCTGTTCTCCCAGGGTCTACCCCCGTATCTCCAGGAATTTTCCAACATGGACTTGGCAACCCTGTCAGCTCAAGGGGTGGAGAAGTTCCTTGAGATTTGGGAGTGAAGCCCTGAGAGGGCAGAGTTTGGGGAGGGGCCTCTGTGGGGTATATTGCCATAGAATACAACCTCCAACCAAAGCTGCCATTTTCTGTACAGGAAGGGATCAGGGATATTTCCAGACCCTACCTGGAGGTTGGCAGCCTTAAATGTCTGGCTGTTTCGGAGCTAGGGTTGCCAACTCTAGGTGGGGAAATAACTGGAGATTTGAGGGCGGAGCCTGGAAAAGACAGGGTTTGGAGGATGGGAGGGAGTTCGGCTGGGATATAATGCTCATAAAGTCCTCCCTCCAAAGCAGCCGTTCTCTCCAGGGGACTGATCTCTGGAGTCTGAAGATCAGTTGTAATTCCAGATCTCGAGGCCCTACCTGGAGGTTGGTGACCCTAGCCCAGCGCTCTGCTTGCTCCATTGCTATTTTAGCCACCATGCTGGGTAGCCAGGGTTTGACTGGCAGGGGCCTTGTTGCAGGAGGACCCCCCCCAGGCCTTTCTAACGGACTGTGCCTGACTCCCTCAAAAGAGCCAGACGGTGTTGGAGGGTCACAGCCTGCAGTGGTGTAGCCAGGCGAAAGGCACACCGTTTTAGCACAACCAAAGCCCCAGAAGTACAAAATGGCACCAAAGAAGGATGGTTGGATCCTCCAAGAGGGGCTTTTAGGGTCAGATTGCTTTCAGCGGAACCATCTGCTGCTGCCCGATGGGAGAAGGACTGATCATGTGCTGTGGCCAAGTCAGAGCCCTGGAGTTGGGGAATGGCAGGTAAAAATGGCACCAGACTGTGGGTCAGGGAGTTGCAGCTGGTTCTGAGGCCCGTTATTTACTTGTCTCCAGAGGTCGTTCAGGGCTGGGTGCTGTAGGACAGGAGCAGGAGCTTCTGTGGGCATTTCCCTTTATGTTCGGGATGCTGGCCTCCAAGTGGGGCCTCATTCCAGTTCATCTTCACACACACTAGAGATCAGTTGCCCTGGAGAAAATGGACGCCACCTGGACATCTCCCGGGATTACATCTGGACTCCGGACTACAGGGATCAGTTCTCTGGGAGAAAATGGCTGCTTTGAAGGGAGGGCTCTATGGCATTGTACCCTGCTGAAGTTCCTTCCTCAGGCTCCGTCCCCAAATCCCCAGGAATTTCCCAACCTGGAGCTGGCAACCCGAGTTCATGTCAGAATTCACACCAGGAGACCTTAATTTGTTAGTCTTTTGAAGCCTCTTCGTTATTTTGTCCACAGCAGTCTTACAGGCCAGTCCCTCTGACAAGACCTGCTCTTCCCCCTCAGAGTTTTAGGGTGATTCCGTACTAGACCTTAAGTCCTGGTTCAACCCTGTCCCCGAATTTACATTCCACACTACACTCGACTCCACCCTTGTAATTACCCCGGGATATTTTTGTTTCCACGTTATATTGAGGTCACCCCGGTTTCGCCCCACCCTTGTCCCAGGATAAACGGATGCTGTTATAACCAGGGATAAATGCAAGATATTGTGTCGCGAGTTGAACTCCGATAAAACCAGGGGTGAGATCCAAGTGCGGAAAGGACCTTTTTAGTGATGGGTGTTCTTGTGTGTGAGAGAGAGGGAGAGGCAGAGAGAAATGGGAAATTAGAGGGAGAAAGGATGTTTGTGTGTCTGTGAGAGAGAGGGAAACTGGAAATTTGAGGAGGAAAGGGTGGTAGGTGGGCGTCCTGAGAATCTGACCCTGACGGTTCATGGGCAGGTTCATAAGGAAATGCTCCGAAGGTGCAGGAGGTCAAATCTTTGCCTGAGTGTGGAGATAAGTGACGGTGTTCCTCAGAGGAAGTCTTGTCTTCTTATCACTCAAGTGTATGCCACAAAGGGGTAAAAATAGAGACGTGCAGGATAAGATGAGACACCCACTGACAGGAGAAGGAAACTATTCAGGAAAGTTGAGAGAGGGGAGACGTCTGCCAGGGTTTGGAGTCTCAGATAGCCTGGGCCCAGCACGTCTTAGGGAACGTATGCTGGAATTATGACAATCTTCACAGAGCTCCACCTCTGGATCCCATGATGTCTGTGACAGATTCATTTGGGCCTTTTCTGAGGTAGCATCCCATAGAACCTTCTTTGCAGCGAAAGCCTCTTAGCTACGTCACTGAAGCAAGTTAGATGGTTTGTCTGAAGCATTTTATTCCTAACTGAGGTGTTGGTATCAAGATTCCATCTCTGTTCTAGGGGTGGTAGCTGTATTTATTCTCTAGCTACTGCCAGTTTGCTGGCTTTCATTGAGCATTTTTTATGTTTTTGTATTCTTCAAATGCTGTACACTAACCTTGTTTGTGTGTTTTCTGGTGGAAAAGCAGTCTAATTTTTAAAAATTGAGTAAATCTTTGGTTTTACCAAGCTTGTGCCTCAGTGCATGAACCTGGAATACTTCTTGGAATACATCTTTTTGGATATCAGCAAGACATCCGCATGGCTTTGAGGACTTTGGCTTGGTTTTTCAATTTCCTCCCTTTCTGCTCCATAGATTATTGCTAGTGGATCCAGATGGCAAGGTGGTCATCTGTACTGTCCTGGTAAATGCTGAGGGAAACCTTACCCTTTTTCTGCCCCCAAGCAGAAATCCCATGAAGCAGCCAAGAGTTCAGCAAGGGCAATGCAACTTTCCATACGCAGACCCTGGTAAACAATCACTTGATATCTTCCTTCTGTCTTTGAAGGTCATTATCCCCCATTTCAGAATCTGGGGCCAAGAATTCGGAAGCCCAGAAAAGTCTCTTTGGGTGGGATTTGGAAAGTTCAGAGGAAATGGGAATATATGCAGTTTTTGACTTGTAAAACCTAAGCTTTATTTACTGCTTTACAAATATGCACTGCATGACATATAACACTGAAGTTAGCACATAAAAGAGTCGTGTTTGATATACTCATCCAGTCAGGGTATGATCTATCCTGCCAATGCACGGGGTGAGTGTCCAGTGGTGCCCGCATCCACCACATGTACATCACAGGACACCAGCCATTACTGGGAACAGGAGCCCTGCCCACATATATGATATGCCCCATCCCATCTTCCCTGGTTCAAGTCATTCGAACTCTGAACTTGAGCAGTTTACAGATGAGTGGGGAGATGTGGGGTTTAACAAGGTTCCACTGAGGGTCCCCAATCTCTGAGCCTGCAGGCCCCATCAGAATTCTAACACAGCATGGTGGGCACAAAATAGCTACCACAAAATTAGCTGTGATGACGACAGCTGCTAGTGCAATTTTTTTTTAAGCCTACAGAGCCCCACCCAGTTTCTTAAAAAACAAACAAACTTGACAGGCACCAGGAAAGATGTTGGGGGGAGGGGATGGCACCCACAGCCACCACGTTGGAGACCCTTGTTTGGTGTAGTGGTGAAGTGCTTGGACTCTAATCTGGAAGAACCGGGTTTGATTCCCCACTCCTCCACTTGCACCTGCTGGATGACCTTGGGCAAGCCATAGTTCTGGCACAGCTGTTCTTGAAAAAGAGCACTTTCTGTCAGAGCTATCTCAGCCCCATCTACCTCACAGGGTGTCTGTTGTTGGGAGGGGAAGGGAAAGGAGTTTGTAAGCCACTCTGAGATTCTCTCGGGTAGTGAAGGGCAGGGTATAAATCCAATCTCTTCTTCTCTTCCAAGCCCACTGCACGTGGCTGGCTGCCTTATGTAGGGATGTCTTCCCTCCTCACGATAGAAGGAAGCAAGCAGTGGGGTCCCACAAAGATCGGTATTGGGGGCAGTACTATTTAATTTATTCATCAATGATCTGGAACTAGGGGTGAGTAGCGTAGTGGCCAAGTTTGCAGATGACACAAAATTATTCAGGAGGGTGAAAACCAAGGCAGACTGTGAAGGGCTCCAAGAGGATCTCCGCAAACTGGGTGAGTGGGTGTAAAGGGTAAAGGTAAAGGTTCCCTTGCTTGAAAGCCAGTCGAATCCGACTCTAGGGTTGCGGTGCTCATCTCCGTTTCAAAGCCGAAGAGCCAGCGCTGTCCGAAGACATTTCCGTGGTCATGTGGCCGGCATGACTAAACACCAAGGCGCACGGAATGCTGTTACCTTCCCACTGAAGTGGTACCTATTTATCTACTTGCAATTTCTTGCTTTCGAACTGCTAGGTTGGCAGAAGCTGGAACTAGAGACGGGAGCTCACCCTGTCATGCGGCACTCACGGGTCTTGAACTGCTGAACTACTGTCCTTCCACAGCCTGCAGTTCAGCGTCTTAACCACTTGAGCCACCGCAGCTCCGAGTGGGTGACCGTGTGGCAAATGTTCAGTGTTGGTTAGTGTCAGGTGATGCACGCTGGGACAATAAATAAATAAATATCCCAGCTTCGAGTATCGGGGGTCTGAACTTGCTGAGAGTGAGAGGGGGAGAGATCTTGGGGTCGCAAGGGATGGCTCAGTGGAAGTGTCCACCCAGTGGGCTGCAGCCACAAAAAAGGCAAACTCTCTATGTTAGGGATTATTAGGAAGGGGACTGCGAATAAAATGGCCAATACTGTGATTTCCCCTGGATAGATCTATGGCGCGGCCTCATTTGGAATACTGTGTGCTGTTCCGGTCACTGTATCTCGAAGGGGACACTGCAGATCTGGAAAAAGGCCAGAAGAGGGCGACCAAGAGGGGTTGGAGCACCTTCCCCTAGGAGAAAAGGCTGAAGAGTCCGGATCCTTTAGAAAAGAGACAATTGGGGACCCGCAGGAAACTTGCGGGGCGGTTATCCCTTTCCTCACACCTTTGCTTCCTCCCACCTCTCTCACACTCTTTCTCCCTTCTGCCCCCCTTTTCTTACTCTCTATCTCTCCCCCATGCATGTTAGTTCCTCTCTCTTTCTGCCCCCTCATTTTTCTGCCTCCCCACCTCATCACTCTTTCTGCCCCCCACCCCATCACTCTCTCTTTCTGCCCCCATCACTTTCCCACCCACCCACCTGCTTCCTCTTCCTCTCCCCCACAGCAGCAGTGGCAGCTCTCCAGGAATCACAACGGATCTCCCAGCTACAGAGTTCAATTCACCTTAGGGCTGCCAGCACCAGGTTGGGAAATTCCTGGAGATTTGGGGGCGGAGCCTTGGGACAGTGAGGCTCGGGGAGGCAAGCAGCCTCAGCAGGGTATGATGCCATAGTCTCAACCCTCCAAAACAGCCATTTTATCCAGGGGAACTGATCTCTGTCATCTGGACAGCAGTTGTAATTTTGGATAATCTCCAGCCCTCACCTGGAGGCTGTCAATGGTAGTTCTCGTGGAGGAAATGGCTGGTTTGGAGGGTGGAGTCTGTGGCATTATACCAGTCTGAAGTTCTTTCCCTCCTCAAATCCCACCCTCCCCAGGCTCCAACCCTCAAATGTCCAGGAATTTCCCAACCTGGAGTTGTCAACCCTATTTCCGTCCCACCCAACAGCCAACCTACTTTTATCTGCCTCCCTGTCTTCAGCTTTCCATCTCCATCTCCGTCCCTCACAGCCTCTACCTGGGAAAATTACAGTCTTTCTCCACAGTGGGGACCAAAACAGCTTACATTATTCTCTCCTCCTTTTTATCTGCACAACAACCCTGTGAGGCTGGTTAGGCTGAACGTATGTGATTGGTCCAAAATCACCCAGGCAGCTTCCACTGAAAGATGGGGATCTGAACCTGGGTCTTGCAGACGCTACTTTGAAACTCTAACTGCTGCACCACACTGGCTTTCATAGGGTGGCTGCTGTTGAAGAGTAGCAAGCAGCCAGGCTTAGTTGAATCATGCAAGTCAGATAGTATCAAGTCAACCAGAGGGTGCTGCCAGGCCTAGGGCTGCCAACCTCCAGGTGGAAACTTGAGATCCCCCAGAATTACAACTGAACTTTAGACAGCAGAGATCTGTCTCCCTGGAGAAAATGGCTGCTTTGGAGGGTGGACTCTGTGGCATTCTATCCAGCTGAGGCCTCTCCCTTCCCCAAATCCAGCCCTTCTTAGACTCCACCACAAAATCTCTAGGAATTTCCCGGCCTGGCACTGGCAACCTTTGTCAGGCCTGGCCCTAAGGATCCCTCTCTGAAAGGCCAAAATAGACCTGGAAAGGGCCCTACCCTCTTCCCTTGCCTTTTACTGACAGAACCAGTTAGAAGCCTCCCCCTCCCGGGGAGACAGCAGAGCCGGCAGCAAAAGAAGAAGGGGTGAGAAGCTCAGATTATTTAGCCAGTCATACTTCAGGAGGAATCCTCCCCAATCCCAGCTCCAGTTCTGCTTTTGCTTCTTCCCCTCTCTGTCTGTCTCTGTCTCTCTGGCTATCGGCCAGTCTATCTTTCACTGTTAATGTGGCAGGGTCTGGAGTAGATCTCTGCAGAGGCCATTTCAAAAGGTATGGGGTGAAATTTAACCCTCCCCGAGTTTTTAAAAAACTTTTTTTGATTTTTCTGCAGACCACAGAGTCCCTGAGTCTGTAGGAAAGCCTGTTGGAGGAGAGTGTGTCCTCTGCAGAAATAACTATCTGCACGCAGAGGGGACTGTTGAGAATTAGATATATAGATGATTAAGGGGAGACATGATAGAGGTTTATAAAATTAAGCATGGGGCGGAGAGAGTTGACAAAGGAAAATTTTTCTCCCTTCCCCAAAATACTAGAACTCAAGGGAATCCAATGAAGCTGACGGGCAATAGGTTCAGAATAGACAAAAGGAAATACACAGAGAGTGATTAAAATGTGGAATTCACTGCCAGAGGATATAGTGATGGACACAGGAATAAACAGCTTTAAAAGGGGATTAGATAGAGTCAGGAAGGATAGGTCTATCAGTAGCTACTAGCCATGGTGATGGAGAGAACTTCCACTTTCAGAGGCAGTCAACCCCTGAATCTGAGAGCCAAGAGACAATATCAGGGGAAGGTCTGAGCCTCTAGGTCCTGTTGTTGGCTGTCCAAAGGAACTGGTTGGTCACTATGTGAGACACAATGCTGGACTAGATGGACCACTGGTCCGATCCAGCAGGGCTGTTCTTATGCTCTTATGGCTTGGGCTCTAGGACGTATACATTCATTAGTTTTTTTTTATTGAGACTGTAATTACAGCCGTATCTGTGTCCCAATCCATGCAGAGCCATTGAGGAGGCTTCCACAAACATCGCTTTCGTGACGTGACTCCATACACAAGGAGATGCTTAAACACACTTCACTCTCTCCCTGTTTTTCCCACCAACTGTGGCTGCATGCCAGGAATTGTGCTTGAAATCTCCAATCCTGGTGAGGAGGAGGAGGGCCAGAGCATGTGTGGACTGCCGCCCCTCCCCGCTTCTTTGCTGTTTCTAGGGGAAGGAACTTGCAATGCAATGAATACCATTTTGCTAATCGCTCTGGAAGAGATGGCATTTCTTAAGACATTTCTCCTCAGTGGTTCCTGATATTTCCAGGTCTTTTCCCTGTGGGTTTCAGGAAAAATTAGGAAACCACAGCTTTGTTTCCCCCAGAATTTAGTGTCTCTGCTAGCAGCATACAGCCAGTTGACCCACACAGCCAATGTCTTGAGTATAGCTCATGAGAACAACTAGCCCCTATGATGTCACCCTCCATAAGGAATTCTTGCCGATCGAAGAGCCCAGGTTTGTGCACAGAGGCCAGGCTTCAGTAGGGTTTACTTGAGAGGAAGCTGCAGTTGCGTTGATCTCAAAACAGGCCTAGGGAATTTCTAAACTTAAGGCCGAACTAGGAATTGAGCTGGGAATCCAGCAGTTCTTATATTCCAATACCGGCCGATTACTTACAAACCAGAAATGTCCATACGAATCAAGCGGCAATGCGCGCCTTTGCGTTTACACAATCAATGTACAGATTTACAGCAAAGCTGAAAGACCCTCCCCCTCCTTCTCAGAGAGGCCCACCCCACCCCACCCCCGCTACTACCTACAGCCGCATTCGGCTACTTTCATCCCCTCGTATTGGTACTTCAGAGTGGGGGTCCCAGCATCGTCGTTATAAAGCATGGAAATGGCGTCCAGTTTGGTTGGGACGCAGCAGGCTTTGGATGCTTTCTTGGGGTTCTTGTAGTGCACCAGGGTCTGGACAATGGCATGTTTGGTGGGCGTGACGTTATCCGTCAAAGGGAAGAAGCACCCCCCTTTGCACTCAAATGCCTCATAATCTTGGGGGGCGATGATCCAATTCCAGCCGATTTCTTTGAAATTCACCCGGAGGGAGGTTCTCCGGCAGTGGTTCAATTCAACACTACGTCTGCTTCTGATGGAAGGGTGATGGATTCCGTTGCCGGACACTGCATTGTGTTTGTGAAACGTGTTGTTGTTCCCTAAATTCTCGCGTGTGCCCTCCTGTTCATGCACCATCATCTCCTGAAGTTCCACGTGGTTCTCCTTGATTCTGTTACTATGATCATTGGAGAACACTATCAGCAAGGGCAAGTGGTTGGAGTCAGGCGTGACACTGAGACGCCACTTCTCACAGGAGGGGTCATCCGGCACGTGACTCTCCACCAAAATGTCCAGCTGATTGCTGACCTTCATTTTTTCTCTCTTGACCCATCTTTCCACGGTGGTGGAGACATCAAACATCACCCAGCCACATTCTTGGATATTTTTGGAGACCAGGAAGGATTTGGTCCCTTTTGACCGTTCCCAGTGATCTGCTTCAAGGACACTGTAAACAGCCAGTTTTCCTTGAATGTGAGACGCACATGCTGTCTCCTCCTGACAGGCAACGTGGACTCTTAGCTCCGCTCTGCTGACTTCTTCATATCGGGGGACGGAGACGTTGAAAAGCAGGATGTATTTCTGAAGTGGATTCATGTCCAGTGAGGAAACATCTGCAAGAAAACAGTTCAAAACACCATCACTATGACCACCTATTATAGAAGAAGGAACAGGCGTTTAGCTGAGTGCTGCGTCAGAAAGTATTCTCAGGTGGCGAATGATGTTGACATTAAAATTAAATTCTGCTTCTGTGCACTCTGCTCTTCTTAGTCCGAGGTCTGCTCCCCGAGCCCCCACCCTCCCCCATCACACAAAGTTCTTCTCTTCCTTCTGTTCCTTGTTCTGCAACAGCAGCCTGAATACAGCAGCCTAAACAGTTCAGACTAGCTTGAACTTGTCAAAGGCTGATTCTGCACCCGTCAGTTCCCTCGCAGTCTGTCCACAGCCACGTCGGGAGTTTAATCTCCCTCTACACTGCATGCCGCTTTCACTTCCTTTGTTCATCAGTTTTATGGTACCTTCTGCATAGATTTATAGCCATTCAGGGGTGACATCGCAGTCAGTACGGCATTGCCCCGGGGTATCTGAATGTGGTTTTGAGCGGCACCTTTTCCTTCCTCTGCTTCCCATTCGAAGGGAACAATAAGCAGACATTAGCTGCTGTAGATTTTCCGGGTTGTCTGGCCATGGTCTTGGCATGGCTTCACTGATCTCTGTCAGTTCCCCTGTTTCCCCCTCTGTATTTATCACCTCGCCATGAATTACTTGGCTCAGACAGCTAATGACCACTGAGGCTAGTACTGACACAGGAACATCTGCATACCAGATTGAATGAAAACAGAGATTTCGAGCCAAGGGGGAACTAGGTTGAGTGCTGAGAAAATGTGGAACGTATGCCAGATGCAGAATGGACCAAAGCTTGGAAGCTAAGCAGGGTTGGTCATGATTAGTTCTTGGCTGGGAAACCACCAGGGAAGTCCAGGGTTGCTACGCAGAGGCAGGCAATGGCAGACCACCTCTTGCCCTGAAAACCCTGTGAAGGGTCACCAATAAGTTGGCTCGATGGCAGTTAATTATTTATTACTATATTACTGCCTCTGATGCTGGGAGTATTGGCCATAAATTGATGCTTTCTCCCACAATGGGTCTGGTAATACCCATTTTAGCCCAGCTGCTACTCAAAACATATTCAGCCATTACCTAGACAGGCAGTTATGGGATCTGCTGGCATTTTAAGCATATGAATCAGATTCCAATCTTAATCTTTTGAAGTTGCAGAATCTTAAGAAGGATAGAGTGAAGGTAGGGTTACCAGATTTTTGGAGGATATGTCCCCCTTTTTTGTATGTGTTCATCCTCTTTGGGGCTCTTTTTTTAAAAAAAAAAACCTGATGTCTTCTTTTGGGGGGTGGAAGGTTAGGAATATTCCTAGTTAGCAGCAATTCACACAACTTAAATATAGGAGGGGTACTTAGAATGAGATTTGTCAGACTAATCACTTGTTTGAAGTAGTGAGGCGGGAAAGATGTCCTCTTTTCCGCTTTGCAGAATATGGTAACCCTAGTGAAGGAGGATGGTTTTAACATCTGCTTGAATTCAGGACTGAGCAGAACTCTGTAGCTGCTGACCTTGGCATTGCCATCACGGGGGGCTTTGGGGCTGGCTTTCCACCAGGGGAGCTGAGATGGCTTGCAGCCAGCAATGGGATTCACTGGCCAGAACGTTACGACAAAGGTTTTAGGACTGAGCTGAGCAGATCCCCTCCACTGGATCTCATCTGTTTAAAAGAAGGAGGCGGAGGGGCCATAGCTCAGTGGAAGAGCCTCGGCTTGGCTTCGCATGAGGAAGGTCCCAGGCTCAGTCCCTGGCATCTCCAGTTACTGGATCTGGCAGCAGATTATGTGAAAGACCCTGGCTGGTTCTGCATTTGGCATTCGCTCCACATTTTCTCAACACTGAGGAAAAGGTGCAGCTCAAAACCACATTCAAATACGCCGGGCCAATGCCATACTGACTGCAAAGTCACCCCTGAATGACCAGAAAGCGGCCATAAATCTATGCAGAAAGTACCATAAAACCTGATAAGCAAAGGAAGTGAAAGTCGCAAGCAATGCAGAGGGTGCCGTAAAATCCGAGGGTCAAAGGAAGTGAAAGCGGCATGCAACGCAGAGGGGAGTTTCTGCTCCAGCGTGGGTTTGCTAAGACAACGGAGGGAAAAAGCCAATGCAGACTCATCCCCTGAGGCCCTGGAGAGCCAACTGGCCATCTGAGTCGACAGTACTGACCTTGACGGACCGGGGTGTGTGTGTGTGTCTGATTCAGTAGAAGGCAGATCTGAGCGAATGGGCACAGTCCTTCACGTCTAACTTAAGTTCAAACTGGCCCTCCAAGAAAAGAGATTGCTTTTGATTCACTGGGGCTTTAAGCCCCCTCCCACACGCTACATAATGGGGCTCTGCAAGAGCCTCTGTGGAGAGGGGCACCTTGAAGCTTTGTTGATCCATTCAGAAGGGCAGAGAAAGAGAGAACAGACGAAAGTTCATGTCTCAACACAAGCAGCTACCTATATACGGGAGTTGGGCTGCTTGCTATTGAAGAGACCTCCTTCCTTTGGGCCTGTCCCAAGGCTCCCCAAGCACCATGTGCCGCCTTCCCCCTTAGAATCATAGAGTTGGAAAGGACCTCCAGGGTCATCTAGTCTAACCCCCTTCTTCTCTGTCAGCTGCTCATCTCTTTATTAGTAAGGTAAAGGTAAAGGTTTCCCATGCTCGAAAGCCAGTCAAATCTGACTCTAGGGATGCGGTGCTCATCTCCATGGTCATGTGGCCGGCATGACTAGATGTCAAGGCTCACAGAATGCTCACAGAACGCCGTTACCTTCCCACTGAAACAGTACCTATTTATCTACTTGCAATCTCTTGCTTTCGAACTGCTAGTTTGGCAGGAGCTGGGACCAGAGATGGGAGCTCACTCCGTCATGCGGCACTCAGGTCTCGAACTGCTGAACTACCAACCTTCCGGTCTGCAGTTCAGCGTCTTAACCACTCGAGCCACCGGAGCCCCTTTATTCGTAGCTCCAGGCAAAACCCACCCCCTCCCCAGCCATTTCCCTAGCCCCCCCACCCGGCCTTCACTGGTAACCCACACACCTTTGCCCCTTGCTGCAGAGTTTGCCAACCTCCAGGTGGGGCCTGGAGATCGCCAGACTACAGAGATCAGTCCCGCTGGAGAAAACAGCAGTTTCAGAGGGCCTCACATCTAGGCTGGCCAGCTCTGGGCTGGGAAACTTCTGGAGCTTTGGGGGGGTGGAACCTGGTGTGGGTGGGACTTGGGGAAGGGAGGGGCTTCAATGGGATATGATGCCATAGAGTCTACCTTCCAGAGAGGCCATTTTCTCCAGGGGAACTGACCTCTGTCGCCTGGAGATCTGTCGCAATCCCAGGAGATCTCAGCCACCCCCTGGAGGTTCCCAAATAGCAGAAAAGCACGGAAGGCAGCAAGGAAGACAAAAGATCAAACCGTGCATAAATAATGAAAAATATATATTCAACATTCAATGAGTATAATGTGTATAATAACCAAGACCTATTCAAATAGAGTAGTTTTTCAAAAATACAATATAGTAGTCAGAAACTGAAAAGTACAGGGTCCAAATACAAGAACAGTCCTATTACTCCACCTTCAGAAATAGTCGGGAGTCAAATCTGGACTTTTTACTATCTGAGGAATCTGACTTGGACTATTTCTGGCGGGAAAGGCCTTTGCTTGCCAACCTCCAACATCACGGTTGTTAACCTCCAGGTGGTGGCTGGAGATCTCTGGGATTACAACCTATTTCCAGAAGTCAGAGATCAGTTCCTCTGAAGAAAATGGCTGCTTTGGGCAGTGGACTCTCTGGCACTGTAGTACACTGAGGTTCCCCTCCCCAAACCCTGCCCTCCTCAGGCTCCAATCCCCAAATCTCCAGGAATTTACCAGCCAAGAGCTGGCAACCCAACCTGGTGTAGTGGTTAAGTATGTGGACTCTAATCTGGGAGAACCGGGTTTGATTCCCCGCTTCTCTACTTGCAGCTGGCTGGATGACCTTGGGCAAGCCATAGTTCTCTCAGAGCTGTTCTCTCAAGAGCGGTTCTCTCAGAGTTCTCTCAGC
This sequence comes from Gekko gecko, assembly GCA_029375565.1. NCBI lineage: Eukaryota > Metazoa > Chordata > Lepidosauria > Squamata > Gekkonidae > Gekko > Gekko gecko. The sequence continues at coordinate 3,545,486 of JAPDNY010000008.1, forward strand.
CCCACCTGCCTCACAGGGTGTCTGTTGTGGGGGGTGGGAGGAGGGAAAGCAGATTGTAAACTGCTCTGAGACTTAGACTGAAGGGCGGGGTATAAATCCAGTCTCCTCCTCCTCCTCCTCTGAATCTAGAATCTCTTCCTGGTTGTGAGCTGCCTGAATCCTAGGCTGCGGTCACACACACTTAAATGATCCACTTTCAATGCACTTTCCAACTGGATTTTGCCAGTTCACACAGTTAAAATCCAGTTGGAATAGTGCACTGAAAGTGGATTGAAACTGGATTGTTGAGTGTGCGTGACCGCAGCCCTAAATAATTTTAAAAAGGGAACAAAACGCCCTGCCCATCAGTGGATATCTCAAGGAAGATGAGGATACGCAAGAGGAAGGGCTCCCTTTGACTCCAACCTGAGTGAAAGTTCTCTCTTACCACAGAGGGCAATCATATAAACATGAAGAAAAACCGATCCACCGCTTGTTACTAAGGAAAGACATTGTACGAAAGCTCACTCCACCTCCACCTCATATCCAGTGAGATACTCCCCACAGACAGACAGCGTGAGGTAGTGGCTAGAGTGTTGGACGCAGATCCGGGAGACCCAGGTTCGAATTCCCAGTCTGCCCTGGGAGCTCATTGGGGGTGACTTTGGGCCAGTCGCTCTTTCTCAGCCTGACCTACCTCACAGGCTTGTTGTGAGGATAAAATAGAGAAAGAGAGAATTTTGGGTCCCCGTTAGGGAGGAGGAGGCGGATACAAGTCAAGTAAATAAATAAATAAAAACCATGCCTGTTCTTCCCTGTGTGCCTGCACATATCCCAAATGGTGAAAACTTTCATCACTGGTACCTGGCACCCAGTGGGCCAGATCCTGACCTCAGGAAGCGGCTTTCTGGGCTGCCCTAGTTGTATACATGCAAACGCCCCAGAAGAAAGAGGTCAACCCCAGGCCTAGCTGGTTAGACTTATTTCTCCTGTTTCTTCTCCCAGCTGCCTCTTTATAGGGAGGCCTTGGCCACAGTGGGCTAGAATGAGGCAGTGGGAAATGAGAGCTAAGTGCTGGGAAACGGACATCGGGCCTCTTCAAGCAACCAGATTTGGTCACCGTGAAGAACAGGACTCTTGGATGGGCAGACCGTATCTTTGACTCTAGAGGGAAAGTCCATTCTGGTGACCAGTGAGACTCAGAGAGCCAGTTTGGTGCGGTGTTTAGGAGCATGGACTCTAATCTGGGAGAACCAGGTTTGATTTCCCCACTCCTCCACATGTAGTTACTGGCGTGGCCTTGGGTCAGTCACAAGGTCTTTCAGAGCTGTTCTCTCAAGGGCAGTTCTCGAGAGAGCTCTCTCAGCCCCACCTGCCTCACAGGGTGTCTGTTGTGGGGAGGGGAAGGGAAAGGAGATCGTAAGCTGCCCTGAGACTCCTTCGGGTAGTGAAGGGTGGACTATAAATCCAATCTCTTCTTCTTCTTCAACTCCTTTGGGAACCTGGTCGTGATGACCCTATTCCTCCATGATCCTGGTGGAAATCACCACCAAGTCGCAGCTGACTTCCAGCAATTCCACAGGGTTTTCAAGGCAAGGCACATACAGAGGTGGTTGGCCAGTGGTCCGCCTCTGTGCAGGGACTGCGGACTTCCTCGGTGGTCTCCCATCCAAGTACTAACCAGGGACACCCTGCTTAGCTTCCGAGAGCTGATGACAGCAGGGTAGCTTGAGCCATTCTTATAGGCACTTAAATATAGAACTGAGATTATTCAAACCCCCGAAAGCTGGGTATCTGTATCCAAGTTCTTCACCTATTAGGCCTGTGTTTTTGTCACTCATTTGCTTCTGGGTGTGTCCCCCGTGTTTTGCTATCTCTAGTAGTCCCAGAGGGAGCAAAACACATGCGGAAAGCCCCCCCTCCAAATAAAACAATAGGGACAAACCAGTGACAAAAATAACAGTGCGGAAGTGCTCATCTGTGGGGCCAAAACTATTTTGAGAGGCAAATCCCCAGTTGCTCTGTTCAGCTTGGGACATAGAATTTCTCCTTAACAGCTGTGCAAAATGGCCATCTCTCTTACAGTATATACGGAAACAGAAGAAACAAGCGCTGCTAACAGAACATTCGTCATCCTGTCTAGGATTCCCAAGGGGCGCGGACATTCTCCTTGGGAAATCCTTATCTACGCATCTGAGAGAACGCCTACCTTCAGGGCTGAAGCTGCGCACCACGTTGGAGATGGGGCTGGAGGACTTGTCCCTGGTGTACCTGTTGTACAGGTCGATCATGAACTGCGGGGGCTCCTCTTTGGACTTCTCTTGCGAAGGGGCTTCTGACAAATTCAAGCTCCGCAGGAAATCGGCTTTCAAATTCTCCACGAAAGCACCGAAGTTGAAGTGAGTGTCTCCCTCCACGTTCCCAGTCTCACCAGAGTCGTCATGAGTGTTCTCCGTCGTGAGTAACCCACCCTGGTTTACCAAGGGTTTGCCATGCGCTGGATGAAGGAGGAGGATGTTCAGAAGACTCCAGGCCCCCCAAAAGCGCATCTTGCACATGTTCAGTGGCTCCAAACAGGAAGGGACTGAGGATGATCTGGGAGACCACACTTCTCGACCGATGAGAGACTGAAGGAAAAGCAGGGGACAGGAACGGCTGGCCACTGTGTCTGCTGAGGGTTTTTCCAGCTACGGCCCCTCGCGTAGATTGGTTGCACACTTGTCCTTATCTCGAGCCATTGATGTTACATTTCAGCCCCTTATCTTTTCAGGCTCTCTGCTAATGAAGATTCTATAAACATCAGACAAGCACATATGCCTTGGCATCCAGGAAAGAATCTATCTCTGTCTTTGGGGGTCATCATCGCCGCTTAATTATGGTTCCTCTATTATTTCCTTGCCAGCAAGAGGCTGTATTTGAAAACAGCCCTTGGTTGAGGGTAGGGTGGGTCAAATTTTTTTGTCTTGGTTCTCACAGCAAACAAAACCAGGATGGAACATGAAGAACAGTTGTCTTTTGGCAAACAAAGAAATAGCCCGTTATCTGTTCCGCACTTCTTAACGTGTTACCCCAAATGCTCGGCTCTTCAGTAGGCGAAGATAAAAATGGATCCTCCTGTCCATTAATTGGCTCCTTAAAAAGAACAGGTGACCGCAGGTTGTGGCAAAACGGGGACCTGCCTTCAGCCCTGGGAGACTAAGCAGCCGTGCTGTGGCTCGCAACCCCGGTTTTCGCCTGCCCACCCCGCCTGGTGGGACTATTTCCTTTCCTTAGTTGCTGCCACCACTTGCTGGATTTGCACCGCCTTCTTAGAGGGACAGCGAGACCCCTTTGGCTGATTCCCCAACCTAGGAAAGTGGGTACCTCAATCTTTGGGCACGCCCTGGAGAGTTGACAACCCCCAATTTGGGCCCGTTTGGTTTCTTTGGCCTCCCTTTGCCTCTGGTAATGTGCTAAGCGGGGAGGACTATGTGGTCAAGACACACCAGGTCTTATAACTCAAAAAGAAGATTTATTTAAACTATATACAAGGTTAGGCACAGAGAATAACACAGGCGATTCAACACAACCAGGCAGAAAATAAACAGGATCAGAACACAACTCCTCTGTCCCCTACACACACCCTCTCTGCCTCTGGAGGTGGTGGCCCCAGGACAGGATTTGCTTTCCCCCTCCTGGTTGTTGGAGAGAAACTCCAGCCCTCCTCAGGACTGGCCCACCTGTACTGCCACCCTCCTGGCCCTCCACCACGATTTACAGTGGCCTGGGTTGCCCACGGAGTCTGAGGTCACAGGAGTCCCACCTGTACGCCACCTCTTGGAGCTCTCATCCAAGGCTGAGGCGAAGGCTGACTGACTAACCCCCTGGAGGGGCAGAAGCCTTTCTCTGCCTGGCTCTGCCCCTGGGGTGGGTCCATACTTTCCTGCTCTTTTCCCCCAAAGCTGCTGGGAAATGTGGGCAGGGAGATATGGCAAGTTCCATTGTTCCCTATGGAGCACCTCCCCCCTCCAGAGACTGGCAGCCATTTCAAAATAAACTGCTGCCTCTGCCTGGCAGCCATTTTGTTACACAGGGTATGACCACTCTGCCTACTGGAAATTAATAGGCCCGCGTGTGGTGGGAATGGTACGCATGGGAGACACGGAGAACAGCTGTAGGAATTATTGCACCTATTTTTTATTATTAAAATGCAACACTCAATCAGATCAGAAGTAATTTAAAAATTATTTTAAAACTATGTTATTTATTTTTTTAGTAAATAAAGTCATATTGCTGATTTAACAACTTGAAACTTGCTGAAGAAAATGGTAACTGCCTCTGCGGATTGGAATTACATAGTCTGTGCTCAAAATTTCTATTACGAGGATCGATAAAAAAAACCAACCCTTTGACTAATGTACATGAACTCTTCCTTTCTAGCTACATCTCTATAGGTTTTGGTTACCTCTTCCCATGATATAGATTATGCTTCTATGTACAGCACAGATCACATATCTCACTTTAAAAGCCAAAATCTGTGTATCGCAATGTGTGCGTTTGTCTTGTCTCCGTCTGATGCCTTGACAGTTTTTCTTTGGCCCCAAAAGCCAGACCAAATACTTATTTCAGCCTTCAGAGTTATGTGTGACCATATTTTCTAATTATTGCTACTACAAAAAACCCTGGCAGAGGCTACAAATGTAATTTTTAGGCGCCCTGGGATTTTGTAAAGGTCTGTTGTCTCTCACTATATTGGACCGAACCCCACGAGTGGGATTTCCTCACAGAACAGAATTTTCTTCTCTCCGTCCTGTCACTGCTGCCCCTTTCAGTACTGTCCCCAGGACGCAGGAGGCTCCAGGGAACCGCAATGGGTGCAAATGTGGGGGCTGCACTAGGAGAGGAATGAACGGAAATTGCCCCCGCCCCCACAGGTGTACCACTCATCACGTACACATATGCAATGCACTGGAAGAAAAAATACATATGAAACCCTTGAGTATAATTTTTCATCAATAACAATGTGTGAACTAAGAGTGTGATCACACTGGCAGCTTGGCACGATATGGTACCACCTCTAGCTGTACCAGTTTAAAGCCAGTTTGGTGTAGTGGTTAAGTGTGCGGACTCTAATCTGGGAGAACCATTTGCAGCTGGCTGGATGACCTTGGGCAAGCCAAAATTCTGGCACAGCTGTTCTTGAAAAAGAACAGTTTCTGTCAGAGCTCTCTCAGCCCCACCTACCTCACAGGGTGTCTGTTGTGGGGAGGGGAAGGGAAAGGAGACTGTAAGCTGCTCTGAGATTCCCTTGGGTAGTGAAGGGTGGGGTATAAATCCAATCTCTTCTTCTTCTTCTTTAAAATGTTGCGGAGCCTATCATCCAGACAACACACCCTGCTGCAGGTTACCCACGCAGCCGTCCCCTGGTCAAGCATCCAGATTACTGCAGTGCCTCAGGCACAGAACACACTGCCTGGTCATTTTTTAAAAGCACTTGAGCACATACGTGCTCAAGTGTAAACAGGTGTGCACATACGCACTCATGCACATATGTGCATGTGCGCTTCTGCACATATAGGCAAAACATTTTTTAAAACCCATCCCAATGGGGTTCAGACCAGCAATCCATTTTCCAGTGCTCCCCTGCGTTCAGACATCCGGCCACATGTAATGAATGCATGGGGAACCAAAAACACCGCTTGCGATGTCGTGCCTTTTTAACCCTGCTTCAAGTCGTCCTATGACAGGGTGAGTATGCCTAGGGAATACCTGACAGATGTGGCTGTGTGACCACACCCCAAGAGTCTCCTGAGTCAAAATGGAAATCTCTGTCCCAAGGCCCGCTGGCTTGCCCATTCCCAGCCCTGGAGAAGTGTTCATTTAGATGTATCTCTTACAAAGGCCAAATTAGACATGGCATCAGGAGGTCTGTGAACACAGCCCCTATGTTGATAAAAGAATGAATTCCGGTGTCAGGGACTCCACACTGGGACGGGCAGATGTGGAGTTTAACCCCTTCCCGCCATGCAATTTTCCTGACTTCCGTCGTTCCTCCGGAGCTGCCGTCTGCCCTGCTGGAGAGAAAAAAAGACGAGCACCGTGTGGATGAGGAGAAGGGGAGGAGAGGCTGACCCTGCCTCTCCTGTGTCTAACTTGACCGGCAGTTGTTAGGTTACGGGGAAACTCTGCTATATATAGAAGATTCCACTAAGATCCCTAATCTCCTCTCCGCTATGCAAGTTAAGAATATGAAAGTGCCAAAGGGGGGGGGGGAGGATTTCACTGCTTCAGAGCCTCATCCGGAAACAGGGAATTAAACGGGCAAATAACTCCCATTTCCAGCCAAACCAGACCACGAATTCTGGCTTCATTCCACATTGTGTGTGTGTGCACGCGTGTGTGAGATGGAGCAGCCTATCGGCAGGCGCAGCTGTCCACGGACATATTAGGGTACACCTTCAACACAATGTTGTCGCTCCTGTCTCGGAAGAGGATGCTCAGGGAGCTCATGGCGTCGGGGACGCAGGCGGGCTCTGGAATGCCTGGAATGATCCCGACGGCTTTCACGATGCCCTGGATCGTGGCGTGGTTCGACGGCCGCACGATCTGGAAGAGAGAAGGAAATCATTACTGCTTCTTGGCAGAGGATCGTTGTTTACCCAGAACAGTTTGGGAAGCCCGAGGGAGAAGAGAGAGAGGTTTTGTGAGCGGATGAAGGCGAAAGGCCTTGCCGCATCCAGACAGAAGACAAGTCTTCTTCCAGGTAGAGATGCTTTTCTGGATCACAACAACGCCGCCCAACGCCTCCTCAGCACGGAGGTTTCTGGCTTCATCTGCTATTGATGGAATGGCTCTGGCCCAAATTTCTTGGCCTGCTCTTCTCCCCGCCCCCTTCCCCCACCCCAGGGTCTGTGCCTTTATTTCTTAGAACAGGCAAACTTGAAAGAGTACTCATTCTGCCGCTGCTTTTTAAATGGGGGGGCACACACTTCAGGTGTCCTCGGCAGCAGAAGGAAGGGGACAACATCAGGGCGACCTGCCCTCCCCCGAATGGGTGGCAAAGCCTCAGCACTAGGAAAGGACGATCATTTCAACAAATAATCAGGCTCTCTTATTTCTCAGCCCCTTCCGAATTGTAAGATGGAGAAGCTGGTAGGAGCTATATTTTATTTTTAAAATTTAATTTTATTGGATTTGTATTCTGCCCTCCCTGCACAGCAGGCTCCGGGCGGGTTCCAGACATACAGACCTGCAATAATGCAGACTTACAATTAAAACGTATTCATTGGTACAATGTTAATTAAGCTCACTAAAATCAGTAAAACATTAAAAACGTACACTGGGCCTCCACAGACGATATTAATTCCAGCAATCATAGAATCATAGAATGTTAAGAGTTGGAAGGGACCTTGCAGGAGTGCAGTGTTATAACTTCAGTCGGCTTCCAGGATCTGAAGTCACTGGAGGGGGAGGACGTGCAAACCAAAATGAATGCCCACTGCTTTAACTAAAAGCCTGGTGGAAGAGCTCCATCTTAAGAATGTAAGAACATAACAGCAACCAATGTTGGATCAGGCCAATGGCCCATCCAACACTTTGTCTCACAGTGGCCAAGAATACTTTGTCACACAGTGGCCAAAAATACTTTGTCACACAAAAACACTTTGTCACATAGTGGCCATCAGGAGGTCCACCAGTGGGGCCAGGACACTAGAAGCTCTCCCACTGTTGACCACCCCCTAAGCACCAAGAATACAGAGCATCGCTTGCCCCAGAGACCCTATCTATATCTTGTGTCTAATAGCCACCGATGGACCTCTGCTCCATAGGTAAAGGTAAAGGTTCCCTTGCTCAAAAGCCAGTCGAATCCGACTCTAGGGTTGCGGTGCTCATCCCTGTTTCAAAGCCGAAGAGCCAGCGCTGTCCGAAGACATTTCCGTGGTCATGTGGCCGGCATGACTAAACACCAAGGCGCACGGAACGCTGTTACCTTCCCACCGAAGTGGTCCCTATTTATCTACTTGCAATTTCTTGCTTTCGAACTGCTAGGTTGGCAGGAGCTGGAGCTAGAGACAGGAGCTCACCCTGTCATGCGGCACCCGGGTCTCGAACTGCTGAACTACTGACCTTCCACAGCCTGTAGTTCAGCGTCTTAACCACTTGAGCCACCGCAGCTCCCCCTCTGCTCCATATCCTTATTCTAATTCCCAGACTATTTTTTTTCTGTGCGGATACCTATTCCCTCCAACAGGGGCCTCACTCTCCCCCAACAGCTTTTCCTACATAGTCAGTAGACTTCCTGGGTTTGTAGAAAAATCCAAACAGTGAGGAAATCCCTTCAGGGATGGTTGAATTCCCCCCAAAAAGCCTTTTGAAATGGCCTCTGCAGGGACCTAACTCCAGGCAGCAACGGTGAGAGATTAGAACGTTGGGGGGGGGGGGGAGGCTTCTGACTGGCTCTGTCGGTGAAGGGGGGAGGGCCCTTTCTTTCCAGGCCTCTTTCGGCCTTGGAGGGAGGGGGAGGGGGGAAGGAGCCTTGGGGCCAGGCTGGGGATTCCTAGAGGTTTTGGGGTGGAGTGCAAGGAGGGCAGGATTTGGGGAAGGGAGAAGCCTCAGCTGGGTATCATGCCACAGAATCCACCCTCCAAAGAAGCCATTTTCTCCAGGGAGACAGATCTCTGTTGTTCACAGATCTCTGTGGAGTTCACTCTCCAGGCCCCACTTGGAGGTTGCCAACCCTAGGCCTGGCAGCAGTATAGGGTTGCCAGGTCCCCCCACGGGCACTGGCAGGGGATGGGGTAGTGGGGTTGCCAGCTCCAGGTCTGGAAACTCCTGGAGATTTGGGGATGGAGTCTGGGGAGGACAGGGACCTCAGTGGGGTACAATGCCCTAGAGTCCACCCTCCAAAGCATCCATTTTCTCCAGGGGAAGTTATCTCAGTAGTCTGGAGCTGAGCAGTAATTCCAGGGGATCCCCAGATCCCACCTGGAGGCTGGCATCCCTAGGCAGCACCCTCTGGGTGACTTGATACCACCTAATTTGCATGACTCAACTTGGCCTGGCTGCTTGCTGCTGTTCAGCAGCCACCCTATGAAAGCCAGCAGTGATGCACCAGTTAGAGCCTCAGAATAGGTCTGCAAGACCCAGGTTCAGATCCCCATATTGCGGTGGAAGCTGACTGGGTGATTTTGGATCAGTCACATACTTTCAGCCTAACCAACCTCACAGGGTTGTTGTGCAGATAAAAAGGAAGTGAGAATAATGTAAGCTGCTTTGGTCCCTACTGTGGAGAAAGACTATAATTTTCCTTGGTAGAAGCTGTGGGGGAGGGGGGTGGAGACAAAAAGCTGAAGACAGATAAAGGCAGATAAAGGTTAAGTTGGCTGTTGGGTGGGAAGAAAATAGGGTTGCCAACTCTGGATTGGGAAACTCCTGGACATTTAAGGGGTGGATCCTGGAGATGGTGGGGTTTGAGGAGGGGAGGAACTTCAGACCAGTATAATGCCATAGACTCCACCCTCCAAACCAGCCATTTCCTCCATGAGAACTACCATTGCCAGCCTCTGGGTGAGGGCTGGAGATTACCCAGAATTACAACTGTTGTCCGGGTGACAGAGATCAGTTCCCCTGGATAAAATGGCTGCTTTGGAGGGTTGAGTCTATGGCTCCACCCCCAGAAGGGAGAAAGAGTGTGAGATAGGTAAGGGTAGAGGGGAGGAAGCAAAGGTGTGAGGAATGGGATGACCATCCCGCAAGTTTCTTGCGGGTCTCCACTTGTGTTTATCTAATTCCCTCTTGAAACTGTCCATGCTTGTAGCCGCCACCACCTCCTGTGGCAGTGAATTCCATGTATTAATCATTCTTTCGGTGAAGTACCTTCTCTTATCTGTTCTAACCCAACTGCTCAGCAATTTCATTGAGTGCCCACGAGTTCTCGTATTGTGAGAAAGGGAGAAAAGTACTTCTTTCTCTACCTGCTCTATCCCATGCACAATCTTATAAACCTCAGTCATGTCACCCCTCAGCCATCGTTTCTCCAAGCTAAAGAGCCCCAAGCGCTTTAACCTTTCTTCATAGGGAGAGTGTTCTGACCCTTTTATCATTCTAGTTGCCCTTTTCTGCACTTTTTCCAGTGCTATAGTATCCTTTTTGAGGTGTGGTGACCAGAACTGTACACAGTAGAGGTCACACCATTGATTTATACAGGGGCATTATGATACTGGCTAATTTGTTTTCATTTCCCAAATCAATGGTCTTATGGGCGGAGGGCCCTGATCTCATAAGGTAGCTCATTCCACCAGGTAGGGGCCAGGGCCAAAAAGGCCCTGGCACTAGTGGAGGTGAGTCAGACATCCCTCAGGCCAAGGACTACCAGGAGATGCTGGTTTGTAGAATGTCGATGCAGCCCATGAAGATGAAAGGGACCTGGGGCAGGTGAAGGCAGAGAGCATGCAAGCTCTGAAAGCCACCAAAGAAAAGGCTGGGCTTCTTTCCCCTTCTCACCTAGAGTATTGTGTTCAGTTTTGGGCACCACAATTTAAGAAGGATATAGACAAGCTGGAACGTGTCTAGAGGAGGGCAACGGAGATGGTGAGGGGTCTGGAGACCAAGTCCTATGAGGAAAGGTTGAAGGAGCTGAGTATGTTGAGCCTGGAGAGGAGACGACTGAGAGGTAATATGATAACCATCTTCAAGTAGCTGAAGGGCTGTCATCTAGAGGATGGTGTGGTTTTCTGTTGCCCCAGAAGGTCAGACCAGGTCAGATGAGTTTTTGGCTAAACACTAGGAAGAACTTCCTGACAGAGTGGTTCTCCTGGGGAACAGGCTTCCCTGGGAATTGGTGGGCTCTCCTTCTTTGGAGGTTTTCAAACAGAGGCCGTCTGACAGCAATGCGGATTCTGTGAACTTAGGCAGACCATGAGAGGGAGGGCAGGAAGGGTTGCCTCAGTGCTTAGTTCTTTTGGCCTTTTTTTACACGCCCAGGGAAATGCTGATTGCCACTTTGGGGTCAGGAAGCAATCCTGGAGGAGTTTTTTTTTTGTCATCTTCTGGGCGTGGAACAGCGGTCACTGCGGGTGTGGAGGGGGAGGTATTTGTGAATTTCCTGTATTGTGCAGAGGGCTGGACTAAATGACCCTGGAGGTCGCTTCCAACTCTATGATTCTAAAGGTGAAGCGTGCCCTCAAGTAGCAGCTGACTCCTGGCCACCCCACGAAATTCCTCCTCGTGGGGTTTTCAAGGCAAGAGATGAGCAGAGGAGGTTTGCCTTTGCCCTCCTCTGCATAGCAGCCCCAGTCTAGATGCCTTGGTGGTCTCCCACCATGAACATGGTCAACCATACTTGTCTCCCAAGCGCTGATAAGACTGGGCAAGTCAGGGCCATTATGGCTGCTACTCAGGGCTTCTCTACCCGATCCACGCCGACTAAGATGGGAGTGGTCTGGTCAAGCTTCAGGGGAAGAAGCGACTCTGTCCTTGGGACAAAGTGCTCGGCCATCTCAAGGGCTTGGAAAGAGATACACGCCGGCAGGTGGTCTGCAGGGAGGTGTCTACCCAGAGAGTAGAGGAAGGTAAAAAGGGTACAAAGAGGGCCTAAACAAGAAATCTGGAACCATTCTGGGACTTCTGCCAAACTCTTCAACATCATAAGGATCTAAGGAGAGAGAATTCTGTCTCATGTGCTTTTTCTTTTGCTCAAATACTATACTGTGTTGTTCAACTAGAACCCTGTTCTACACAGCAATAGCAACCTGACCTCGTCAGAGCCTGGACGCTAAGCTTGTGAGTACTTGAACAGGAGGTCACCGAGGAAGAATAGGGCTGCTGTGCAGAAAAAGAGAATGGCAAACCACCTCTCCTCATCTCTTGCCTTCAAAGCCCCATTGTCCCCGGGTTGCCATCAGGAAATTGTGACTCAATGGCACGCAATTATGATATTTATAGTCATATTCACAAGTTACAGTGAACACAAGTATCTTCCCCATACATGTGTACATCTGCTTGAAAGAAGGAACCAAAGGTGTTCACTTTATAAATGAACCCTGGGACCAGTACCTTGATAAAGGTGGGTTTTAAATCATGCACTGAGATGTGCATGTGCTGAACACAACATGAGAATTACCCAATGCATGCGTAAAGATAAACCGAGTGTACCCTATGCATGGATAGGACGTGCATTCACTGCAACTTATGAACACGGCTTTTAGTGCTCAATGTTTCTTGCTTCTCTTGCTTCTTGCACCTAATGACTGCTTATACAACTGAACGCTCCACATTTTTCTTTTTCTGTAACGGGACTTATTGGTCTTTGCATCCACGTACAAAGCCTCAACTTTGCACATGATTATCCAGGTTCAAAAATAAGGCAAAGAGATCCTGCTTAGCTCTGACAGCATCTCAGGTGTGCAATTTCTCAAGTCTCCCTGTTTCCAGGTTGAACATAGAACAGGAGAAGAGTTGCGTTGATCTGGAATACAAGGAGCCTGGCTACAGGACTTTTTCTGTCGACCTGCCTGTGGCAGAGGATATTCAGTGTTTGTAGGAGAATGCCTGTTCTAAAGCTGGAGAAGTGAACTCTTCACTGAGGTCTAGCAGCTTGGGAATGGGGCCAGGTGTGTACAGTCTTCATTCCTTATGGAAAAAACGGGTGTGCCTGCAGGGTTTGTTTCACCACAAGGGAACAGCTAAGATGAGGGCCATTCAGGGGCCATAATGGTTTGGGAAGGAGGAGGAAGCTATGCACTCTATGATTCCTATTCAAGGGCTTCAAAAAATATCACTGTTTCCTTGCACTACCTCCCCTTGTAAAATTGGGGGGGGGGGAACGACTTTTACCTCTATGAGCATCTAACCTGTTGTTCTTGTGGTAGCCAGAAATGGGTCCAACTGGAGGAGATCCTGGCCAGGCTGGATCCCCAACTTTAATTTCTTTCCTATTAAACAAATCAACAAGCCTAACTGACTTTACTATCTTCCAAATTTTCCTTATCCGATCCAGTTTTCTTGGAAGATACTTTGTCTTCCAAAAACTAGGCAAGACCAGCCTTGTTATCTTAAGGAGCTAGATTTAGCAATACAAGAAGTAGTTAAATATTCTTAAATCTTCCCTGTAATTCAGTTTAAAAAGTCAGGGGCCTGGGGTAGTACTAGTCACAAGACCTTTCAAATAGTATTAGCCACCATATTCCAGTATTGGTGAGGGATAAGGCCAATGTAATTTTAAAATGTAATTTAATATGCGGTGGCTCAAGTGGTTAAGACGCTGAACTGCAGACTGGAAGGTCAGTAGATCAGCAGTTCGAGACCTGAGTGCCGCATGACGGAGTGAGTTCCCATCTCTGGGCCCCAGCTCCTGTCAACCTAGCAGTTTGAAAGCAAGAAATTGCAAGCAGGTAAATAGGTACCACTTCGGTGGGAAGGTAACAACATTCCATGCACCTCAGTGTCTGGTCATGCCGGCCACATGACCCCGGAAATGTCTTTGGAAAGCGCTGGCTCTTCAGCTTGGAAACGGAGATGAGCACTGCACCCCTGGAGTTGGATTCGACTGGGCTTCAAGCAAGGGAAACCTTTACCTTTACCTATTGTTTTATCTGGTTATTGTTTTAATACTATGTACATCACCAGAGCCTTGCAATATTAGGGATGGGGCGAAATGGCCCCAATGCCAACACCAACTTAAGGTATGATCAACAGCCTGACAAAACCCAGACTACAGAGGTAGTTGATTACAAGGATGCTGCAATCTCCACCATCGGCTATAAATTATACTAGCACTTTATGAAATGTTTTGTTTTGTATTGTCTGTGATTTTATTTAAATATGGAGTTTTAACATATTGTCTGTAAGCTGCCCTGAGCTTGCCTTGGTGGGGAGGGTGGGGTACAAATTAAAGGAATAAATAATAATAATTGTGCTGCCCCAGTCAGTGTTAATTGTGCTGCCCCAGCCAGTTTGATGTAGTGGTTAAGTGCGTGGACTCTTATCTGGGAGAACCGGGTTTGATTCCCCACTCCTCCGCTTGCACCTGCTGATGTGACCTTGGGTCAGTCACAAGCTCTGGCACAGCTGTTCTCTCAGGACAGTTTCTGGCAGAAGTTCTCTCAGCCCCACCTACTTCACAGGGTGTCTGTTGTGGGGAGGGGAAGGAAAGGAGTTTGTAAGCCGCTCTGAGACGCCTTTGGGCTGTGAAGGGCGGGGTATAAATCCAATCTCTTCTCTTCTTCTTCTTCTTAACCGTAGTTTAGTAAAACTACTGTGTATCTTTAAGAGAAGCTGCCCCTGGGAATTGTAGTTCTCAGTTAGGGGTCCCAGAAGCTTCCCTCTGACTGGCTCACTAAGAGTCATTTCCTGAGCTCAGAGGTGTGAAGATAGGAATTTTATTGTTCTTTTCCATTTCTTTGTTTATTCCTTACTGCAAGGAGAAGGGGAAACTCATCTCTTTCTCACCATGGCCACAGAACTGACCTAGATCACAAAGATGTAACTTCTCCACCCAGCTATCAACTTGATTGTGAGTAAATGACCTTCTGAGTGCACGTGAAGTTAAATAAAGATGATTTAAGCTTTCTTCAGTGGTTGTGCACTGGCTCACACCTGGAAAGCGCAGGCTGAGCCGGAGCTTGCACCAGACAGGACAATAACAACAACAACAATAATAATAATAATAATAATAATGTCTAAGCCTAGCAAATAAAGTCAGCTTACACATCCTACCTTGGCCATTGGGAACTTGCAGCCCCCTGCGCAGTAGTACGCGTCAAAGGATTTGGGAGAGATGACCCATTCATTCCAGCCAATATCAGCAAAGTCCACCTTCATGTATCTTCTAGAGCAAACGGTTGGTTCACGCCACTGCTTTTGTTGGGCTTCCTTCATCGTCTTCTCGTCGAAATTTAGCACCCGAGACTTGGGGAGCGTCCCAGCGTCTTCTTGCCCTTTCCTCTTCCGGTCTCTGTGTGAAGCTTTTGATTTGACGGACCTGTACGCGCTCCTCCATAAGTCCTGTTTGTTATGCTTGTTCCTGTTATCCACCATCCCTGGCAATTCATTGCTCTGGATGGGAACGGATGGGCGTGCCCCCCTCTTCGTACGGGTGCTTCTGGAAGCGTTGAGCAAAAGACTCTCAGCGGAAGGGAATGGGTCGTACCGCAGGAGCGAAAGGGCCAGACTGTTGGGTTCCGATATGGCTAAGTCATTGGCGTAGACTAGGATGTATGGCCAGTGGGAGGCGGGTTCTTCAGAGACGCCGCTGTGATACTTCTTCCCAGAGTCAAGTTCCGCACACAGGAGAAGCTCACCGAATCGCCTCAGTCGTCGGATGACATGCGAGATGTCCTTCAGCAACCAGGCCTCCTGCCGGTGAGGAAACACAGCAACGTTCTCTTTGAGTTGCCCGTAGGCCAGGTTCTCTCCAATACTGTGGAACACCACCTTGAGCCACGACACTGGGGGCGAGTGAAGAAGGTGGCAAGCAGAGTTCTCTGAGCATCTGCAAAGTGCCTTGTGGTGCCGGCTGCATTTCTCAGACGAGAAGTGGAAGGTGGCCGCCAGAATGAACTCTGAATCCTGCAGAGATGTCAAGTTGAAGCAGTACACGTGCGTTTGAGCCACAATTTCTGTAAAAAAAAATTTTTTTTGAAGAAACATATACACTCAAACTAATCTCGCAACGAATATCATTCTATCACCTTTGATTCTCCCTTCTTATTCAACACCTCTAAGGCCCCGGTCACACGGGAGGATTTGCCCCGCAAGACGAACGGGTTGAGGGCGCATCAAACGGGCGGGATCATACGGCAACATCTGGGATGCGTAGCGCACCCAGCACCAACCGGTACCATTGGCCCAAAGAAGTGGATTTAAAAAGTACCAGCAAAAGGGTAGTAGCAACCGGAAAACGGAGGTCACAGGGAAGTGTCGGATCACGGAAACGGAGCTAATCTGGCGCATCCGGCACGTGCATGCGTCCCGTCACACCGGATGTGTTTTTTCCAAGTCTCCACAGTATGCGAAGAAACGTCAGAGTGCGCATGCGCAAGACCCTTTGATGTCCTTCAACATCACCCTTGTGATTGCCGGTTACTGCGCATCTGTGTGGCATCGCCCGGCTACTGCGCATCTGCACGGCATCCAGGGACCGTCTGATCGTGCTACCACGCATCTTTTTGCTCCGGCTCTACTTTGCCTCCCTTCAGCTGCGCAGTATCCCGCTCGTGTGACCGAGGCCTCTGTCTGCAGCTTCAAACAATCTGATGGTCTTCTGGAAGGAGATCTCCCCCACCCCATGAAGACAAAAAGGGCTCTTGTCCAGTTGCAGGACTGTGCACTGATATCCTCCGCTACTTTCCCCTCACTAGCTTCTGTCCCTTCAAATGGAACTAAGCGCCGTTTCTGTCGATCAAACTTACAAGGGGAAATAGGAAAGAAGGATGACCAGCACTCCCAGTTTCCCCGATGCTTTGAAATGCCCAAAGTGCAGCTGGGGCAGACGTCTCTCCAGAAGGCCACTCACAGTATCTGGCAGGACAGACGGGCAAACTGCCATATTAGACAGTGCAAAAAGAATGAAGATGGCTCACGGGCACCAACATTTCACGCAAGAGGAACATGGAACGTCTTGCACTTACGGCACTAATCCTGTTCTCACGCTCAGGATCACCGCTTATGGGCTGCCACCTGATTAGAAGCTCATTAAACTAATTGGATAAGCTTCAGCATATTAATCAGTAGATTAAACCTCCATCAATTTGCATCTGAATAAAAACAACATGTGAGAAAGAAAATGACGGAATGCCTTTTAGACCATGCAGAGTGGGGCACCTCTTCAAGATGGGTTACCTGGCTGCCACTTATGGTTATCGTATTTAAAATAATTGACTTTTTCTTTCATTCAAAAACCAGACTAAATGCTCAGGAGTAAGCTCCACTGGATATAATGAGACTTGCTTCCAAGTCAGTATAAAAAGGTAAAGGTTTCCCTTGGTCAAAAGCCAGCTGAATCCGACTCTAGGGCATGGTGCTCATTTCCGTTTCCAAGCTGAAGAGCCAGTGTTGTCCAAAGACATTTCTGTGGTCATGTGGCCGGCATGACTAGAAGCCAAGGTGCACGGAATGCTGTTACCTTCCCACTGAAGTGGTACCTATTTATCTACTTGCAATTTCTTGCTTTTGAACTGCTAGGTTGGCAGGAGCTGGGACCAGAGATGGGAGCTCACTCCGTCACGTAGCACTCGGGTCTCAAACTGCTGAACTATTGGTCTGCAGTTCCGTGTCTTAACCACTACACAGTATTCAAATACTGTTTGACAGTCCATATATTACATAGCCTCTAAACTAGCCTGGGAGGGCGGGAGTGCCACACTGTTATTAATTAATTTATTTTCATTTCCAGTCCATCTTTCTCACTGAGATTCAAGGCAGATGACAGGCACAATACGGCTGTTTGGTCAATCAAAGAGACAATTCACCAAACAGGATAAAATCTGAACAATAACAGTCTCCAAATCTAATCTAGATGACAATATTTGAGAGCCAGCGTGGCGGAATGGTTCAAGTGTCCAACTAGGATCTGGGAGACCCAAGTTAGAATCCACACTCGTGCCACGGAAGTTCGCTGGGTGACCCTGGGCCAGTCATGCCCTCTCGGCCTAACTCACCTCACGGGACTGCAGCGAGGATGAAAGAGAGGAGAGGAGGACTACAGAAGCCGCTTGGGTTCCCGTGACAAGGTGGGATATAAATAACAAATATGAATCTACGAGCAGCCAGGTTCCCAGTAAAACGACCTCATGTGGTCAGGCTGGGATGGGAGGACCGGAAGGCAAAAACCCCACATTATTCCTTCACTTGTGGTCGCCTCCTGAGCTGATCCATCCCATCACAGCCTCTCCAAGCAGGCCCTCCTGAACAATTCTGCTTTGTGAGTTTTGCGAAATGACAGAAGCTGGGAGCAGGATGTTCCTAACTGATTCAGGCAGGCTGGTCTGTTACATGGGGGCCACCGGAGACAAGGCCATGAACGGGCAGTTGCCGATTTTATCTGATGGCAGGGTGGTCCCTGTGGAAGGTTTTGCTCCGATAAGTGAAGCTGTCGCAGTGAAATATAGCAGGAGAGGGGCGTCCTACAGGTATGTCGGTCCAAGGCCTCGTACACACAGGTACTTTGCCCTGAGTTCAGTCCTACCAGAAGCCTTTCTTTCTCCTCCCTGTCTCCCCGGTTTTCCCACAGCACTGTGGTATTTCCAGCCCCCTCCTGGGGTTTCCCCGTCTTTCCTGTAATCTTTCCCAAATCCACTTGGCACTGATTCTTTGGGAAGAACTCGAGCAGAGCTGGGGGGGGGAGCACCCAGGCAGATGGGTCCCTCCAGATCTTGCCCATCTTGCCTACATTGGCACCATTTCCGCTTCCCTGCTCGCTGTCCATGGCCATTTCTCCTCCAATGGAGGGCTTCTTCTTCTTCTTTTTTTAAAAAAATAATAATTAGTTGCCTATCATTATAACAATGCATCTACAATGTTTTCTGAATTTTTGGCTCTTCTGATTTTTTTTTTAAGTCTCCAGCCCTTTTTATTCTGGCAATATAAAAGAAAAGGTAATATATCCACAACTAAAGCAACCAGAGACTTCATTAAAAATGAAAAATGGGAATTCAGAGAACCGGATAGACACACAGTTCATAATGCTGTGATGATATTTCAATTGCTGACTTGATTTTGCGGAGGGATTTCAGTGAGGTCTGATGCCATAGAGCCCACCTTCATTTCCTCCAGGGGAACGGGTCTCTGTTGCCCGAAGATCAGTTGTAATCCCGGGAGATCTTCAGGCCCCACCTGGAGATTGG
This sequence comes from Gekko gecko, assembly GCA_029375565.1. Taxonomy (NCBI): domain Eukaryota; kingdom Metazoa; phylum Chordata; class Lepidosauria; order Squamata; family Gekkonidae; genus Gekko; species Gekko gecko. Next base: position 3,564,286 of record JAPDNY010000008.1, read on the forward strand.
CAACCCTAGCTGGCAGAAGGGGGTGGGTGGGGACAGACTGCCTGGCTTGGATTTACTCCTCACACCGGAGACCTGTTTGCCCAAGTGATTTACTTAACACATTTCTTTGCCACCTCTTTAGAGTCCTGCTTGAGGCATCTCACATTTCAAACCCCCAAGATTAAAACAAGCCGCGGGGCGTGAACCGCATAAAAACTACCGGTGAAACCAAAGCAGACAGCTAAATGGCTGAGAAGTGAAGAACCCCTAATGAAAAGTTTGAGCAAAAAAAAAATGACTTTTAGCCTAGCGCCTGAAAGAAAGTAAAGTAGGCCCCAGAAGCGGCTCAGGGGGGAGTGTGCTCCAAGGGCAAGGGGCCGCCACAGAACAGGCCCTGTCTCTAGTTGTCACCCGCCCCCCCCCTGCAAGTGGGGGCTCAAAGAGCGGGGCTGGAGAGACAGATCATAAGGGGGGGTTGGATAGCAGGAGTGGACAAGGACCCTTCTGGGATGGAAGTTCTGCCACTCCAGCAGGGTCCCCAGCCGGGAAGCAGCCTGGGCCCGTCTCTAGGCCAGGACTTCTGTGTGGACAAGCCCCCTCGGAGTCAGCAAAGGGCTCCGTCAGCAGGAATGGAGGATTATGAGGGTGTCTTCTTTGCAGCCCACCACGCTGACACCGCGGGACCACCGAGGCAGCCCGGGGGGGGGGGCAAGAGGGCTGGCCAAAGACCTGGCGGAAGTGGGGCTGCCATGCCAGGGCCTCTGGAGCGCCTCTGGTCCACCCTCCAAAGCGGCCGTTTTCTCTGGGGGCACTGCAGCCGGGAGGGGTCAGCCGCAATCCCGGGCACTGTTCCCTCTAAGCTGAGTTAAGTGTGAGCTAGCTCACAGCTTTTTGAGCCTCAGGCTCACACATTTTTGTCTTCGCTCAGGAAGGGTGGCTCCAGAGCAACTGATGCAGCAGCCCAATCGCTCGCTCACAGCTTTAATGCCAGTAGCTCACAAAGCAGAATTTTTGCTCAGAAGACTCCACAGCTTAGAGGGGACATGTGCGGGTCCCCCCCCCCCCAGGGGGCCGGCCAACTCGCCCGTCCTCCTCCTCCTCCGGGGCCTCTGCTGCTGCTGCTGGGGGCTTTCGCGCCCGCTCGGGGCAGAGTCTGCCGCGGAACCTCTTCCCAGCAGCAGCCAGGCTGGCCATGGAAGGGCCGCTGCCGTCGTCGGGGCCGCCTCGGCCTCGGCCTCGCCGCCCGCCCGCCCAGCACGTGCCCCGGGCCGCCCGCACTTACCGCGGCTGGCTCGGAAGCTGCGCACCGTGTTGGCCCCGGCGGCGGCGGCGGCATCCCCGTCCCGCAGCAGCAGGCGGCCGCCCTCCCGGGAGCGCGCGTAGAGCTCCCGCATGTGCGCCGCCAGCCCGTCGTCGTCCGCCCGGCTCCGCGCCCCCGCCGGCCAGAGCAGCAGGCAGCAGCAGCAGGCCAGGCGAGCCGCAGTCGCCGCCGCCGCCGCCATCGGGGCGCCACGCATCGCCCAGCAGCAGCCCAGCGCCTGCCCCGGGACGGCGCCGCGCCGCGCGGCAGAGGGAGCCCGGCCGCCGGGGGACAGGGAGGGCAGGCGCGGGGCGGGGCGGGGCGGGGCTGCTGCGGCTGCTGCTGCTGCTGCCCCGACGCCAGGCGCCAGACCGAGCCTCCCGCGGCCCCGGCGGGTCTCCCCACGGAAATCCCCGGTCCCGAGGAGGAGCGCCCCTCTCGGGCAGGGGGCGGAGGACTGTGCCGACCCCCCGGCAGCCCAGCCGCGTCGTCGGAAGGGGGCCTTGCGCTCGATCCCGAAGGAGGTCGGCCGGGGAGAGAAAGGCAGGTTGGCTTCCTCGGATGCCCTCCGAGCGGGGCGGACGGCAGCACTGGTGCCGGCTAGCCGCGACTGGCGGGCCCGTTTTCTCCCGACGGGCGCAGGGGGTGATGGCGGGCGGCGCCAGCCTCGGCCCGTCTCCTGCAGCCCTTGGGGAAGTCGTGGGTTTGTGGGGCTGGGCCTGGGCCTGGGGGGAACTTCTGCAGCGACAGGTTTGTAAATTGGGGGCTGAGGGGCGGCGGAGATCTCCCGGAATTACAACTGCTCCCCTGACTACAGAGATGAGTTACCCGGGAGCAAAACGGCAGCTTCGCAGGGTAGACTGGTCGCCGGCAACGTACCCCACCGAGGTCCTTCCCTTCCCCAAACTCCACGTTCCCCAGGCTGCCCTCCCCAACCTCCATATATTTCCCAACCCAGAGTTGGCAACCCAGAGTTGGTCTCCCCGAAACCCCACCCTGCCAAGTCCGTTCCCTGAAATCTCTGGCACTTTCCCAAGGCAGACCTGGCAAACCTGCTGTAGGGTGAGGAGATATATATAACGTGACTCCTTCCATAACCTCACAAACACTAATTTTGCAGTTCTTCGGGTATTTAACGCAACATCATTACAGCCAACTCTGACACAAGTTTTATTTCAGTATCAAGATAACAGAGACATCTTCCAAGAGTGCTTAGTACCTGTATAGAACCCACCACATGGGACCAAAACGGGGCCTATCCAGATTATGTAACTAGCAAATCACCATCCACAATCCTTGGATTGAACAGAGACTTTGAATGATTATCTCATTACCAGAAGTGACTGCCTTTTAGGTATTCCATTCAGTTTCATCAATAGAAGGAAGGTGTCCAGCCTGGATGGCACATTCTACCCTTTTTCATGACTTTTGCAACTGCTTTGCATTTCCATGGCCCTTTCTGCATCTTCTCCCCCCTCCCCTGACCACCTAGAATCATAGAGCTGGAAGGGACCTCCAGGGTCATCTAGTCCAACGCCCTGCACAATACAGGGAATTCACAAATACCTCCCCCTCCACACCCACAGTGACCACTGTTCCACATCCAGAAGATGACAAAACCCCCTCCAGGATTGCTTCCTGACCCCAAAGTGGCAATCAGCATTTCCCTGGGCGTGTAAAAAAGGGCCACAAGAACTAAGCAACCTATATATCTCTGTCCAGTTTCTTCATACCCTCCATGCATCTGAGGAAGAGAGCTGTGTTTCTCAAAAGCTTGTGTGACAATAAAGTTTGTTGGTCTTACAGGTGCCACTGGGCTTTTTAATGTTTTGCAGCAACAGAGTAACACGGCTGACTCCTCTGGATCGATGATCCAGGCTCCTGTCTCTCTGAGCAAAGCAAGTCTCCATGGAGAATGATAGATTTAACAGAATTCTCCAGTTTGTGTTGCCATTTTTAGAACTCTTTAGTTCCAAAAATATTTTAGAGATAAATCTGATTTGGTCATTTGTTAAAGAATCTTCTGAGTTGTCAAGAAAACGTCTCTTTTTGAGTGTACGGCATGCTACCATTACTGGAGGGCCTGACTTCCTCACATGGTGTGGCCACATCAGTGGTGGAAAGCGCTGTCCAGTCTCAGCCAATTTATGGCGACCCCTTAGGGCTCTCAAGGCACCAGGCAAACCAAGAATCAAATCACAGGAATGGCTTGATACAGATTCTTCCCACTCCATGCAATCTCCTACCCGCCATCCTACCGTGGGAAGCAGTCCTCTGAACCTGGGTGAGATACGTGGGATCACTTTGCTGTTTTCTGTATACTATACATTGAATACATTCTATATCTAATAGTGATGCACAGGCAGTCCTGTGGCCAAGATTTTGTAATCTGGGGGGCCTTATGTAAATTGGGGGGTACCGAGGTCACAAAAATAAAATGTAAATAAAATTTGTAAAACGCTTGCCGGTTGGTGCTTTAGCAGGCAGCCCCTCACCCATGGCTGGCTGGAGGGGATGGCATGCCAGGCTCTGGCAGCGACAGGGTGAGGAGGTGGGTGAGTGCCAACACCCTGGAAGCCGAGCACCATGGAGCACCGAGGAGGAGGAGGAGGAGGAAGAGGCACCCCAGCTGGGATCATGCCATGCAATTGCCCCGGCCCCACTGAAAGTTCTGGCACCACACCGGGCTTGACGGGGGGTGTCGATCAAAGCCGGCTCCACCTTACCTGCTGGTCCACCCACCTGGCAGCCTCATGCTGTTTCCTGCGGCAGCCACACTTGGGAAGAAGAACAAGAGATTGCATTTATACCCCACCCTTCACTCGGAGTCTCAGAGCAGCTTACAAAGTCCTTTCCCTTCCCCTCCCCACAACAGACACCCTGTGAGGTAGGTAGGGCTGAGAGAGCTCTGAAAGAACTGCTCTTGAGAGAGCTTGTGACTGACCCAAGGTCACACCAGCAGCTGCATGTGGAGGTGGGGAATCAAACCCAGTTCTCCCAGTTGAGACCCCGTGCACTTAACCAGTACACCAAACTGGCTCTCCAGTACAGGAGTCATCATGCTATGATGGAGAGGGTCAGCTAGGCAGTCCCGGCTACAATTTTTTCATCAATTCAGTTTTTTCGGCGGGGAAACAAGCCGCACTTGAGGGAGGGTGGCGGCAGTGGGCCTGTGCTAGATGGAAGGGGGGGCTTGGCAGGAAGCCGGGGTGGCTGGGCCCTGAAATGCCCCAGTGTAGCTATGGGTCTGTGTGCAGTCCCCATCTGGGCCACACAGACACTAAACAGAATTTCTTGCAAATTTGGGGGATCCCCAAGGTTTGCAGAAAAAAATCTGAAATTATATATATATATATGGAGGTTTAAATCCCCCCCCCAATAAAAAGCTGTGAGGTGAGTAGTAGGGCCTCAGCAATGGGAGGGTGGAATTTCCCCACTTGTTTATAACGTATTTGTCTCATCAAGATTCAATATTCTGTCAGGCCTCTTAAGGTTAGAGGCCCTTTTCCTGGAGTCTGTGGAGCGAAAAGCCGCTAGTGCCCGGGTTTCCAGGATCCCATTAATTAATTGTTGTGTATAAATACTCCAGCACATCCTTCAGTGCTTTACTCCAGGGGAGCATGCGCATGACCTCTGGATAATGGCGGGCAAGCTTTTGTTCCTGGCTTTTTTTGTCTTGAGAATCGGGGTCCTGTGAAAAGGAGGGAGAGTCAGCGGGAGGGTGGAACAGCCGGTGTTCTTTTGGCCCTGCCGTCTAGGAAAGTCTCCTCCAAGGCCCTGTTTGACATTGCCGCGTTTGTCTCCGGCCGTAACCTGTGCTAAAACCTGTGGGACCCTGACCCTGCAGTATTGTTGGGGGGAACCGGCTGATATTTCTCGCGTGGTTTGATTGCCGCCCGGCTGGAGCCCAGAATGAATCTAAACGACTGGCTTCACTTCTGCGGCCAAGACGAGTAAATAAAACGTGTTTGGGAGCGCATTCAAATGCGCCGGGCAGGGGTCCCATTGTGCCCTTGTTCTGAAGATGACGGATCAAGGGCATCACTAAGGCATCTGCGAGCATAGCCAGGCGAGATCTGCTCATGCAGAAGGATGTTGGCCGTGTGGAAATGCCGGCCCGCCGGAGACCGTGCCAGCTCGAGTCTCTCGCTGCCCCCCCCTTCTCGAAAGACCGCTGAGAGCACAGTGGAGAGGCAGGGCCCCATAAGAGAGCCGGGTGTTCGAGGGGGGCTCTCAGCCTCCTGTTCCATACCGTCAGCCCATAAACAGAAGTTAATGTATGGGGAAGGACACCATGTTTCTCTTAGCAGGAAGAGAGGCCGGCGCAAAGGCCACCTGGACGGAGGGACAAAAAGTACTGGAACTGCTCTTGTTGCCAAAGCCCCTTGGGGAGGCACCGTGGCTCAGTGGCAGAGCATTTACTTTTGGAATGCAGAAGGTTCCATTATCCATCCCCGGCGTCTGCATCTAAAAGGATCAGTTGGTAGGTGATGTGACAGCAGGCCCCCCAACTTCCTGCCAAGCCCCCCTGACTTTGTATCCGCCCCAGGTCCCCCAACTCCCTGGGTCACCCAGAGGAGTCCCGGTGGGCTCCCCTCTGGAGCTGGCGGTGGCGTAGGACTCCTAGAGGAGAATCAAGAACTCGTGGGCACTCCATGAAATTGCTGAGCAGTCGGGTTAGAACAGATAAAAGGAAGTCCTTCTTCACCCAAAGAGTGATTAACCCGTGGAATTCACTGCCACAGGAGGTGGTGGCGCCTACAAGCATGAACGGCTTCAAGAGGGATAAACATGTGGAGCAGAGGTCTATCAGTGGCTATTAGCCACAAGGTATAGATAGGGACTCTCAGTCTGGGGCAAGGGATGCTCTGTCTTCTTGGTGCTTGTTGGGGGGGGTCAACAGTGGGAGGGCTTCTAGTGTCCTGGCCCCACTGGTGGACCTCCTGATGGCACCTGGTATTTTTGGCCATTGTGTGGCACAGAGTGTTGGACTGGATGGGCCTTTGGCCTGATCCAACACTGGCTTCTCTTATGTGCTTATGATCTTAATCGGGGGGGGGGCAGCGGCAGACACAGTAAGACCTGTGGCAGCAACAAAGGCACAGCACAGGGTAAGAAGTGACACAAAACTAACAAAACAACTGTGTGCTATATTTCCTGCAACATGTACATAAAGGAGACTTCATTTAATGTGTAATATATCTATTCGATGCAGTCTATATGCCCGTACCTGGAGCTGCGGTGGCTCAAGTGGTTAAGACACTGAACTGCAGGATGTGGAAGGTCAGTAGTTCAGCAGTTCAAGACCCGAGAGTGCCGCATGACGGGGTGAGCTCCTATCTCTGGTTCCAGCTCCTGCCAACCTAGCAGTTCGAAAGCAAGAAATTGCAAGTAGATAAATAGGTACCACTTTGGTGGGAAGGTAACAGCATTCTGTGCACCTTGGTGTTTAGTCAGGCCGGCCACATGACCACAGAAACGTCTTCGGACAGCGCTGGCTCTTCGGCTTTGAAACGGAGATGAGCACCGCAACCCTAGAGTCGGATTCGACTGGCTTTCAAGCAAGGGAACCTTTACCTTTACCTATATGCCCATACAATTCATTGTAGAAAAATACAGAGGCCAAAGAGTAAATTATATATAGAAAGTCCTACACTTTTCCCAGGTAATTTTTCAGTGTTTCAGACCTCTGGTCCTTCCTCAGGAACAAAGAACCACTGCTGAGAATCCCTTTTCAGTTCCTTACAACGTAATGCTTTTCTATTATTTCAATGCTGGGCAAGGTCTCCCTTGCTCTAAACAGCAGCACCCTGAGAGGTTACGACAGTGTCACAGGACCAGAACATGCCTGTTTGACAAGGGATCCTCAGCAGTGGTACTTTTGTTCCTAAGGAAGGACCAGAGGTCTGAAACACTGAAAAATTACCTGGGAAGAGTGTTGGACTTTATATAATTTACTCTTTAGCCTCTGTATTTTCCTACGATGGATTGTATGGGCATATTGACTGCATATAATAGATATATAGCCCTGGAGCAGCGGCAAAGCTGGGCGCGCTGTGGCTGGGCAGGGAGCCAGGGCCATGACGGTGCGCTGCAGCTTCTGGGGCACCCTGTCGGCAGCCGCCTGCTGCTTCTACCAGGGCTCCTTCATGCAAGGGCAGACTGTGAGGACAGGAAGCTGGGGGCGGTGTGGCCACGGAGGCAGCAAGAGCTGGGCTGCAGGGGGCTGTTGCTGAGGAGCCAAGGGTGGAATGGGGCATCCATGTTGCACGCATCCTTCTGTAGGTGCTGCCGGGGAATGCGCCTTCCCCTGCCTGCACCTGTCCTGGCCAGGAGGCAGGGGGAGGGAGGTGCAGGAGGAGACAGGCACAGGCTGGCTGGGGGGACGGGGGACAGCTCTGGGGTCAGGCTGCAGTCGGGGGGGCAGGGTGCAGCAGTCATGGTGGGGGGAGGAAGGACTAGCCAGTTTGGTGTAGTGGTTAAGTGTGCGGACTCTAATCTGGGAGAACCGAGTTTGATTCCCCACTCCTCCACTTGCAGCTGGCTGGATGACCTTGGGCAAGCCATCGTTCTGGCACAGCTGTCCTTGAAAAAGAGCAGTTTCTGTCAGAGCTCTCTCAGCCCCACCTACCTCACAGGGTGTCTGTTGTGGGGAGGGGAAGGGAAAGGAGTTTGTCAGCCGCTCTGAGACTCCCTTGGGTAGTGAAGGGCGGGGTATAAACCCAATCTCCTCTTCTTCACTGCTTTGTCCTGCTGCAGCCTGGCGCCCCCTAGGAAGAGCAGCTGGGACAGGGGCCAGCCTGCCCACAAGGGTTCATTTTATTCTTATTTCAGTGCCCCTCGACTTTTTAAAAGGCCCGCCGAATGAGAAATCCTGGCTGCAGGCCTGTGTGACAGAGCTCTGCCTGAGACCCTGGAGAGCCACTGCCGGTCTGAGTAGACGATACGGACCTTGAGGGGCCTGTGGTCTCATTCAGTATCAGGCTGTTTCATGTGTGTTTGGGGAGGGTCGGTGGGTCGGTGGCAGAGCCTCTGTTTGGCATGCACAAGGTCCCAGGCTCAGTCCCCAGTAAGACCCAGCAGGAGGCGATGTGAAAGACCCCTCTGCCTGAGACCCTGGAGAGCAGCTGCCCGTCTGAGTAGACAATACTGACTCTGATGGACCAGTGGTCTGACTCGGGATAATGCCGCTTCACGCGTGTTCATGCATGAAGCGCTGTTTTAGGGCAAGGGCTGGGGCTCAGTAGAGGAGCCTCTGCTTGGCATGCAGAAGGTTCCCGCTGCCGTCCCTGATATCTCCGGGTAAAAGGACCAGGCGGTAGGCAATGCTCCCTCTAAGCTGTGGAGTCTTGTGAGCAAAAATTCTACTTTGTGACCTACTGGCACTAAAGTTGTGAGCGAGCGATTTGGCTACTGCATAAATCCTAGATCCCTTCCAGTCTGGCTTTCGCCCGGGTCATGGGACTGAGACGGCATTGGCCGCCCTGACTGACGATCTCCGAAGGGGCATCTGGATCGAGGCAGTGTGGCGGCATTGCTGTTGTTAGATCTGTCGGCTGCATTTGATACGGTCACCATCAGCTGCTGGCCCACCGCCTCGCCAATGTGGGGATTCAGGGGCTTGCCTTGCAATGGGTTGCCTCTTTCCTACAAGGTCGGGGACAAAGGGTGGCAATCGGGGATCAGTGGTCCCGGAGACACCCTCTTGAGAGTGGTGTGCCTCAGGGGGGTGTGCTGTCCCCAATGCTATTTAACATCTATATGCGCCCCCTTGCCCAGATAGCCCGGAGCTATACGCAGATGACACCCAGCTCTATCTGATGCTGGGTGGCCGGTCGGACTCTAGTCCCGATGACCTGCATTGGGCGTTGCAAGCTGTGGCTCTTGGCTCAGACTGAGCCGGCTGAAACTAAACCTGGCAAAGATGGAGGTCCTGGGCCTGAGTCGGGTCGGTTCGGGGTTGGGCCTCCCTCTCCCGACCTTCGATGGGGCACCGCTGGTGCCAGCATCAAGGGTTAGGAGCTTGGGGGGCTCCTGGACTCCTCATTAACGATGGAGGCCCAGGTGGCAGCCACTGCCAAGTCAGCCTTTTACCATCTTCGGCTGGCGCGGCAGTTGGTCCCCTTCCTCAACCGTGATGACCTGGCCACTGTGATCCATGCGACGGTCACCTCGAGGTTAGACTACTGCAATGCTCTCTACATGGGGCTGCCTTTGTCACAAATCTGGAGGCTGCAGCTAGTGCAGAATGCGGCGGCCAGGCTGTTGATGGGCCTCACTAGGCGGGACCACGTCCAGCCTGTGCTGAAGGCGCTGCACTGGCTGCCGATAGCATACTGGATCCGCTTCAAAGTGCTGGTTCTTTCCTATAAAGCCCTAGATGGCCAGGGTCCAGCTTACCTAAGGGACCGCCTTTCCCCATATGTTCCCCCAAGAGCACTACGGTCCGGGGCACAACATCTCCTGGTTGTTCCAGGCCCCAAGGACATTAAATTGGCTACGACCAGGGCCAGGGCCTTTTCTGCGGCGGCTCCTACCTGGTGGAATGAGCTCCCGGGGGAGATCCGGGCCCTGCGGGACCTTATGCAGTTCCGCAGGGCCTGCAAGACGGAGCTCTTCTGCAAGGCTTTCGAGTAGGAGCCGCCGCTCCCTGCTGCCCCACCATTACGATGCCAACTTAGATGGTGCAGTGAGATGGCCCTGGTAAGAAGAAGACCAGAAGAGCCGGCAATACAGCAGGAACATCGTCAGAACAACATTTGGAACTGGGCTGGCGGTCGAGGCCAGAAGATCTTTTGACCCCATCTGGGTACCAACAACTTAATGTGAGCACCGATATTTGAATGGAATTTTATTTTGGTTTTAATTGTTTGTTTGGCATATGCCTCTTGTTAGCCGCCCTGAACCTACAGGGAGGGCGGGACATAAATGTGAAAAATAAATAATAAATAAATAAATCCATTAGCTCTGGAGCCATTCTTCCTGAGCTCAGACAAAAATGTGTGAGCTGGAGGCTAAAAAACTGAGTTAGCTCACACTAACTCAGCTTAGAGGGAACACCGGCAGTAGGTAATGTGAGCAACCTCTGCCTACGACCCCAGGGCTGCCAGTCTGGGTGGACAATACTGGCTTTGGTGGGCCAATAGTTTGATTCAGTACAGGGCAGCTTCAGGCGCTCACATGGAAATTCGCTTGCGTGTTGTGCAGGGAATAGAAAACAGAAAGCTGGTACCCCAAGATGTGGCTGTGAGTACCATGCTCTGTAGGAAAAGGACGACAGAGACCAGATTTAAAGGTTTTAAGGGAAATATGGAGTTTACTGAGGGATGTGGTACAACGTTAGGGAGAGGAAAACTTTTCCTGAGCAAATACTAGAAACACTAAGTCAAATGACAGGCTGATCCAAGCTGAGCAATACCCAAACGAATAGCACCATCACTTGCCAATCGACCAGAGCCACTCCAATTTGGAGGAAGAGTTTTTCTGTTTTTATATTCTTATATGTATTTTAATTTTGGTTTCAGTTGTTTTAATGATGTGTGTTTTGGGGAGGGGGTTGATTTTAAAATGTGGTTTTGTGACGTTTTAAATGGTTAGCCACTTTGGTGGCTTGTAAGGGCTGAAAAGCATGTAGTTCAGAAGTGCTGCCTTACTCACAGAGTAGCCCCAACAGCCAGGCACCTGAACCAGAGACCCACAGAACCAGGCCAAAGACCTGCACCAAAGAGCCAGCCAAAACTCTGCAGAAGGTTTCAGGCTCAGGTTGCACAAGGGCAATCTCGAGGGCAATCTCCAGTCTCCCCCTCCACCCAGCAAAGGTATGCATAACGGAATGACCGAACGAACGACCTGCGAGTTCCTTCAGGTAAAGTATCTGCATTTCCAAAGCCATTCAGTGGACACCTGGCAAATCTTCGCTGTCTCCATACCACCCCCACCCCACCCCGTAATCTACCAGTAGCATGGATGGGTATATGTAACGATTTTTTAATCCAGATTATTCATATACTTATATTTTTCTGGTTTTATGGATTTTTATATTAAGATTTTATTAGGATTTAATAAAAGTCTGTTAAATGGTAAGGCCTCTCCTTTGTAGGTCAGAGTGTCTTTTTAGCTGATGCTGCCAGGCAAGAAACAGCATTTCCCCCCTTTAAGTTGTTTGGATGAAATAGCTATCTAGGTGTCTGGTGTTTTTAACAGGCCCTCAGTGCAGTATTACTGGTAGTTTTTTTCAATAGACGTGTTTGCCTGAAGTGTAGGGTTCATGGTTCTAGTTGTTTGGGGTAAAAACTCTACAGGGTCTGGGTCAACAAGAGCTTTAATTACATATCACAAAACAACACCTTCTGTTTGGATATGAAGAATTCTTGGGTAATAATAAGGGTTATGTTAAATAAACACTTTAGATATCAACTGACAAATGAATAAATTAGTGCTCAGATGATGCTCTGACATTTTGTGACCAGTTACGATTTCTGGATGTTCTCTCTCAGACTATGTCATTCTGGGTATAAAACTTCATGTACTTCCTGATATTGCTCAGAAAGTAGTCAATTTTTGATAGGCTGGTTTGGCCTGTTTTCAATTGTTTAATTGCAATTAACTAATCAATTAACATTCCTCCCTTATTTTGACTTCCCCTTTTGGCTTTGGAATCTATTTGGATGACGCCCCTTTGTGTGATATCTATGCATATGTGGAAATTGTGATGGGGGGAAAGTGTGATTGTTGGGCAGATGATTAGAGCGCAAGGGGAGGAAAACTCAAAAGCAAATGGGACTGAGCATGCGGGAGAGCTCACACCACCCAACCTGGGTTTGGGATGGAAATGGCCTTGGTTGCTGTCACGGCTCAAGTGGGGTGTCATCTGACGCTGCCACCACTCTGGTTCCAGGCTCCTCTGAGAAGACCCAGAGCACCCTCCCAGGCTTTTAGCTGAAATGAGCATGAGGACCAGGCAGAGTGAACAATGAAAATGGTTTATTTTATAGAAGGTCAAACAAACAATGTGCAGGAATAATAACAGTAAGTGTGTGAAAAGAAATCAAATGCCCTAACGCGTCTAAATATACTGTCCCTTGCTCACTATCTCAAGTGGCCTTAGACTACTCACCCTTCCCTCAGGATGAGGGTTTCTTCTCCACAGCAGCCTTCCTTCTGGCCCTGTTCCCTGGGAAGAAGAACAGCTTCTCCTCTTGCACCAGTTCTTTTATTCCCCAGCCCTCTTCTTCCCTATTGGCCAAAATCGGCCCCAAAACTTCCCAAGGCCTTCTGGGGTTTGTAGGCCCAGCCTCCCCTATTACTAGCTAGGCTCCCTGAGCTTATTAGGCCTCTGGTGGCACAACCCAGATCATGACAGTTGCCCAGACGGTTTTTGCTGGGAGGAGGATGGGGCGTATGTCCCTGTTGACTCCTCCCCCCGTGGCATCCAGAAGAGGCTGGCTACCAGACTTTGGTGGTTCCTCCCTTATTCCAAAGGGTAGTGCTGGAGCACGGCTCCTTGGTCCAGTTGGGGTCCCATTCCCCCAGTGGGGGCAGAGGATCCCCCGTGCCCCATTCCTGTTGCCACTCTGAGCAGCAGTGGGAGACATTTTATTCTTTAAAAAAACCTCCAGGATCACATGTGGCACTACATCACTTCTGTTTCTTTTAAAAAGAGACATAGGGTATCTCTAGGAATTGCTAGAAACTCTAGGGAGCTACCTGTGTAACTTCTGGTTACCCAAAAGGATGTGGCACTGCAGCTGGCATCACAGCCCCCTGCCCCCCGGTATCCCAATCCACAACCCTCTCATTGGTTGCTATGGCCCTGTGGCTTTTATGTTATGAGGCCTGAGAAGGTTCCATCTTGGTCCTCCCCTGGTGTTTAGCATCCATATAAGACTGGTGGGAGGGATCCCAAGTTGGAAATGAGACGCCACCAGTATGAGGATGACACCCAGCTCTGTCTCTCCTGGGCAACTGAGTCAGGTGGGCCTACAGAAGTCCTGAACAGGTGCCTGGTCAGGGGAAGGCATGGCCCATGAACCCAAGTTGCACCTCTTCCTGGAAGGAGGAGGAGGAGAGTGGATTTATATCCCACCCTTTACTCGTTTGTCCCTATTGTTTCAAGGTTTTTTCTCCCCAATGTGTTTTGTTCTTTCTAGTAGTCCCAGAGGGAGCAAAAAACATGTGAAAAAGTGTGGGGGGGGACTCGAAGCAATAGGGACAAATGAGTGACAAAAATGAGCGGCTCACAGTCCCCTTCCCCTCCCCACAACAGACACCCTGTGAGGTGGGTGGAGCTGAGAGAGCTCTCTCAAGGCCTGCCCTTGAGAGAACAGCTCTGAGGGGACTTGTGACTGACCCAAGGTCACACCAGCAGCTGCATGTGGAGAAGTGGGGAATCAAACCCGGTTCTCCCAGATTAGAGAATGCGCTCCTAACCACTACACCAAACCGGCTGTCAAGTGTGTTGATCCATGCTCCGATCACATCCAGGTTAGTTTATTGGAGAGTGCTCCGTGGGAGGCTGCCTTGGGAAGCTGTCCCGGATGAGAGCCGCAGCCCAGTCTGTGGACCCTCGAGGAGCCCGGCTCTCATTAAGAGAACACTGAGAATCGCAAGGGAAATTGGCCTCTGTGTGAAGGAACCCGTCAAGCTGCCCAGCCCTTTGGAGCCTCCGAGGATGCCAGCGACCATCCCGGGTGCCAGCCGCTGTGCCCGCGGTCCAGCCAGACCCCAGCAGGAACAGCCTTCTGCACATCCGTCTGCGGCAAGGAAAAGACCCCCCACCCGTCCGACTGACGGCCAAGGACCAGGGCTTGTTTGTGCTGTTGGGGGGGGGGCCTGTTCTGTTGCCGCAGCTTTGGAGTGAGAAAGGGAAGGGAACACCGAGAGGAAGCCAGAAACAGTCAGAGGGAGAAAGAACCGGCAGGCCCTGTGCAAACATCCATTGACTAGGAAATGGACTGGAGTGCAAGGCTGCCTTTGTGCGCTTTGTCTTTGGTGGGGAAGAGAACAAAAGTCCAGGGGCTGACATGGCCATCCCTTTGCCACTGGCTCTGGGTGGTCTCATCGCGAGCGCGGCTCACGGTCCTTCCGGGAAGTCCAACGGGGGGTGGCAGAGGCCGGAGACCCTCCTGGTGTCCAGGTCAGGTCCAGCTCAGCTGCTTAAAAAGTCGGATGCTACACGGTGACCCCAGCATCTGAGCCCTTAAACCGGAAGTGAGCTGTGGCGCCTTTGGGAAAGTCCTTTGCTGAGAAGATCTCTTGACTAACCCTGGATTCTGGTCTCATCAGCTGTCAGCAGCTGGGCAGGGTCAGCCCCGGTTGGAATGGGGATGGGAGACCACCAAGGAAGCCCAGGGTCGCTAGGCAGAGGCAGGCAGTAGCAAAACACCTCCGCTTCATCACTTGCCTCTGAAAACCCTACAGAAGTCACCATGAATGGGCGTGAATTCATGGCATTTTCTCCTGACCTGACCCAGGCAAGCCCGATCTTGTCAGATCTCAGAAGCTAAGCAGGGTCAGCTCTGGTTCGTACTCGGATGGGCGACCACCCAGGAAGCCCAGGGTTGCTCCGCAGAGGCCAGCAATGGCAAACCACCTCTAAACGCCTCTTGCCTTGGAAACCTAACAGGTGAAACCCTAACCCTAGAGGCGAATTAGGCAGTGGCCGAGGGCGCCACCTTCAGAGGACTCTGCACTGGCCTGCCGCCGATATGGAGGCGCGCCAGCCCTGCTGCCAGCTGACTTTCCGGGCGGCTCTGCCTGCCCCCACCCCCCAGACCATGGGCCACCGACGGGAGGAAGAGGGGGAGAGCGAGCAAGAGCGCGCCCAGTGGCTATGAGGCACTCGGCCGCAGCCGCCCCTCTCCCCAAGGAGACTCCAGCAAGGCCCTGCCCAGGAGAGTCCCTCCCCGCGCAGGGGGCGCCGGCAGTGGGGGAGGCTCGGGCCCGGCCCAGCGGTGGGTTGCACGCACCCCTGGCAGGAAGTGGCCCAGGCCAGCCCGCCCGCCCCTTCAGGGGCTCCGCGGCGGCCGCCTGGATGCACGGGGGGGCTCTGCGCTGTTGCGCGGGAGCTGCTCCTGGCTGCGCCGCTCCTGCTGGTCCTCCTGCGCTGCCCGGAGGGAGGGAGGCTGCCCCCGTGCCTCCTCCAGCCCTGCACAGCAGCACACAACGCTGGGAGGTCAAAGCCGACTTCTGTTCAGCCCCCTGAGCTTCGTGCCTGTCTCTGTTTCACAGCCACATGTAAAGTCAGCTTTCTTTCGGTGCTGCCTCTGAGCATGAGCAGAGTGCATTTTTCCTTAGCCCCCGGATACCTAAAGCAGTCTCCTTCCTTCCCACACCAGTAATTAGGAGTATGAGTTCAGATTTGAATCCTAACACTTTAAAAAAAAGAATCCCCTATAAATTGTTAGAAATAGTTTAGAAGTACTCGAGTTTGTTGATGAGCCCAGCATTTTAGTTCAGAGTTACCAACCTCCAGGTGGGCCCTGGAGATCTCCTGGCATTAACTGCTCTCCAGATGACATAGACCAGTTTCCCTGGAGGAAATGCCTCCTCTAGAGGCTAGGCCCTGTGGCATTATACTCCACTGAGGTCCCTCTTCAGGATCAATCCCCCAAATCTCCAGGAATTACTCAAACCAGAGTCTGGCAACCCTAGGCTAGCTTCCTCAGGAAAGCTGACATGCAAGTCGCAAAGGCAACACCCCAACACCTTGTACTTAGTGGTATTACTGTCTCTAAGCATATAATATTGTTCTACACAGAAAAAAACTTAATAAACCTGTTAGTATGCAAGAGTCAAAAATAACAGACTCTGGTGCCACCTTAAAAGGCTAACAAACTTACTGTGTTAGTTGCTGTAGATTTTCCGAGTTGTGTGACCCTGGTCTTGGCATTGTAGGACCTGACGTTTCGCCAGTAGCTGTGACTGGCATCCTCAGAGGTATAACAGAAAGGTATAGCAGGTAATTTATATCTACTCAGGAAAGTGGGGCAGGGCCGAGTCATTATCTCGTAGTAGTTCTCCAGGCTATAGACATGCTAATGGAGGAGCTTTCCTGAGGAGGTTCTTTTGTCTATGGATTGTTTCCTGAGGTTTCCTGTTTCCTGAGGAGGTTCTTTTGTGTGTGGAATGGCTATTGAAACTCTAATCTTATCTGTAGTATTTCAATAGCCATTCCACACACAAAAGACCCTCCTCAGGAAACAATCCATAGACAAAAGAACCTCCTCAGGAAAGCTCCTCCATTAGCATGTTCATAGCCTGGAGAACTACTGCAAGATAATGACTCAGCCCTGCCCCACCTTCCAGGGTAGATATAAATTACCTGCCTACCATTTTTCTGCTCACCTTGACACAGAGAGTACTACACCTTTCTATTTTATAACTCTGAGGATGCCAGTCACAGCTACTGGCAAAATGTCAGGTCCTACAATGCCAAGTCCCCAGTCACACAACTCGGAAAATCTAGAGCAGCTAATGAACTCCAGCCGTGAAAGCCTTCGACAACAAACTTATTGTGGTGTGGCCTGAGAGATCATGGGCCAGAGACAACTTATATGGTATTAGATTCAGGGAATGTACATTGAAATCACGTGGATTATAGACTGATGTGCATAGTACATTACCAGGATTTCAGGTACTAATGCTGCATAGGTCTGTGATGTTAAGCACCCCCAACCTAGTTTAGTTTGTTAACTGAAAAAGTTTCAACCACTGACAACAAGACACAGATTTAAACACTAAACAGAATACTAAAAAAAGAAGTGAAACCTCATATGTGGAAATGTGTCTACTGTTTTGATCACAGTTTGCCAGTTCAACTTGGAAGTATGCAGGGGTAGGCAAACTTTTTGAACCGGGTGTCGGGAAAAAATTCAGTGTCTGCCTGTGCAGTTGTTGGAGTGCTGGCAGACCAGAAAGGGGTGTGAAGTAAATAAGAGCCAGACGGCATAGGACACATGCATCACATGCATAGAGCCTGCAGCCCAGCCCGATGGGGCGCATCGGGTGCTGGCCTGGGAATCCTTTGCCTCTCACCTCAGCTGAGGGAGGAACCTGGAAGAGCCCCTGCCCTTATTTCACCCTCTGTATTTCTCACCTTGCCTTGAATTCCTTGGCTCAGGTGGCTAATGACTGCAGAGGCAAGTACTGACACAGGACAATCTGCATACCAATGCAGGAGCGAGCATTAAGAAGAAGAAGAAGAGATTGGATTTATACCCCGCCCTTCGCTACCCAAAGATGTCTCAGAGCAGCTCACAAACTCCTTTCCCGTCCCCTCCCCACCACAGACACCCTGCAAGGTAGGCGGGGCTGAGAGAGCTAGAAGGCAAGCTAACACTGGCCGATGCTCCCTCTAAGCTGTGGAGTCTTGTGAGCAAAAATTCTACTTTCTGAGCTACTGGCATTCAAGTTGTGAGCCAGCAATTTGACTGCCGCATAAATTAGTTTGCTCCGGAGCCCTCCTTCCCGAGCTAGGACAAAAATGTGTGAGCCGGAAGCTAAAAAACTGTGAGCTAGTTCACACTAACTCAACTGAGAGGGAACACTGGACGTGGCACAAGTCAGGTAATGGGTGCTCCATCCCACTCTCAGTGGGACGCTTGTGGTGGTGGTGGTGGTGACGGGGGAAAGGGCTGTCAAGTCACAGCTGACTTACGGGGACCCCGTAGGGTTTTCCAGGCAAGGGATGCATGGAGGTGGTTTGCCACTGCTTAGCTTGGCATAAGGAGCTGCGGTGGCTCAAGGGGTTAAGATGCTGAACTGCAGGCTGGAAGGTTGGTAGTTTAGCAGTTCGAGACCCAAGTGCCGCATGACGGAGTGAGCTCCCGTCTCTGGTCCCAGCTCCTGCCAACCTGGCAGTTCAAAAGCAAGAAATTGCAGATAAATAGGTACCACTTTGGTGGGAAGGTAACAGCGTTCTGTGCGCCTTGACATTTAGTCATGCCAGCCATATGACCATGGAAACGTCTTCGGACAGTGCTGGCTCTTCGGCTTTGAAACGGAGATGAGCACCGCAACCCTAGAGTTGGATTTGACTGGCTTTTGAGCAAGGGAAACCTTTACCCTTTACCTAACTTGGCATAGCAGTCCTCGGTTTCCTTGATGGTCTCCCATCCAAGTACTGACCAGGGCCGACCCTGCTTAGCTTCTGGGATCTGAGGAGATCGGGCTCGCCGGGGCCACCCAGGTCAGGGCACGTGGAGACAAACTTTTAAAAACCTCTCAGTCACCCTGCAGGGCTCTGAAGCCGTGCAGGGGGAGAAGTGGGTTTTGGAGCTTCCATCCTCTGCTGTTTTCACCAGGGGAAACAGCTCTGGGGGAGGGCCTTTTGGCACCTACCTCCTGGCTCCACGTGTCTGTCCCAGGGCACACAGAGCCCGAGAAACAGGCCCATAGGTACCACGGGGCCCATGGGGGCCCGCCCCCTAGGTTTTATGGGCCCCTCCCCCAAACCTCAGTTCCCCCTCCCTCCCCCTGGCCCCCTCACCCCCAATCGTGAGACACCGCAGAACGCCTCCAGGATGAGGTAACCGCAGGTGCCAAGATTCCAGCGGCAGAAGGTGACCGATGCGAAGAACGAACCAGTCCTCAGGGCAGGTCCATTTTCTGGCCACCGCAGCACAAGGACATAATGGAAGATTTCAAATGATTTGGGGCTTGGTGAACCCTCAGGGGGAGGTCCTGGCCGTGGGGCGACTGGGGCACATAGGTGGGGCCCAGTGTGCCCTCTAAGCCAAGTTAGTGTGAGCTAGCAAGGAGATCAAATCAGTCAATCCTAAAAGAAATCAGCCCTGACTGTTCCCTGGAAGGCCAGAGACTGAAGTTGAAGCTCAAAAAACTTTGGCCACCCAATGAGAAGGGAGCACGCCCTGGAGAAGACCCGGATGCTGGGAAAGGCTGAAGGCCAAAGAAGAAGGGGACGGCAAAGGATGAGATGGGTAGACAGTGTCATCAATGCAACGAACATGAAACTGAGCAAACTCCAGAGCACGATGGAAGACACGAGGGCCTGGCGTGATCCAGTCCATGGGGTTGTGAAGAGTTGGACTCGACTCTGCAACTGAACAACAGCTCACAGTTTTTCAGCCTCCGGCTCACAGATATTTGTCTTAGCTCAGGAAGGATGGCTCCAGAACAAACTAATTTATGCAGTAGCCAAATCACTCGCTCACGACTTTAATGGCAGTAGCTCACAAAGTTGAATTTTTGCTCACAAGACTCCACATAGAGGAAGCATTGGGGCCCCCCAGCCCCGTAGCTATGGAATTCTTTGGGAGGGGGCCTCGGTGGGGCCCGCCAGCTAATTAAATGAAAGTACAGTGCAGGTGGTAAGTTGGAGCACTTTGGGGGCAGCCCAGGAGGGAGGGGGCCCAGAGAAAACACGAGGGGGCCAGGCCCCATGGCCCCCATGTTAGCTACTGGCCAGGGGCCCCCACTGCCCTGCTGCCACAGCGCTGCCACTGCAGTTTCCAGAGGTGTGGTGGGTGGTGGCAGCTTCAGGGAAGCAGCTGGGCACCTGCCAGCCCCCACCCACAAGCCTGCCCATGCCCAGTGATCAGGGACGGACCCACAGCCCACCACGGCCTGGTGGTCACCCTGGCGGGGGGGGAGGAAGAGCAGTCTCCTGTGCCCACCACTTGCACCGGCACAATGGTGTTGGTGGCAGTGGTTCTGGACTTCTTTCCACAGTCCCAGAGCAGCGAAGGCCACGCCTGATACCCTCAAGACCCTGGCTGAGCAGTAAGGTTCAGAGGCTACAGCCGAGATGCGGGAAGACGCCAGTTGTAAAGGCCTGTGTGCCCGTGGGTGTGCACAGGTGAGAGGAAGGAGAACAAGCCTGGAGCCCAACCCAATGGGGACGCATCCGGCGCTGGCCTTGGAATCCTTTGCCGCTCACCTCAGCGGAGGGAGGAACCTGGAAGAGCCCCTGCAGAAGCCGGTGGGCCCTGCTGCATCTAGGAAGCTGTACAGGCAGTTGCATGCTTGGTTGCTGGGTGGCCGTGGCTGCCACCACCCCAGGGCAGCAACCAGTCTCACTGACAGCTAGACAGGGTGGACACGGAGAAGCAGCCCCTCTCTCTGCTGGTGGTGTCACCTTGGCTACTGCAAAAGGCAGAGCACCGCAGAGCATTTTCCACTGCACAGTCGAGGAGCGGATCTTAGCCCCAGGACACACCACACAGATGGTTCTGTACACCCCGAAACTGGCCAACAAGCACATATGTGCCTTCATGGCACATGGCACGCCCTATGAGCCAGTGGTGGTGGAGGGTTCCCTGGCACTGAAGCCAGCCTTTGGGTAATAATCCCACCTGGGGACTGGGACTGGGGTCTTGGGAGGTATGGGAGCGGCCCTCCACTTTACCTGCTTAACAAGCTGCTGTGGCCAGACATGCCCATTTTTAAAAAGGGTTCCATACCAGACCCAGGGAATTACAAGTCAGTTAGCCTAGCATCTGTTCCAGGTCAATTAACAGAATGTTAGTAAAGTTGGATTGTTGAGTATGTCGAGGGACAAAGCCTGCTGAGGGGAAATCAGCATGGCTTCTGCCAGGGGAAGTCCTGCCTCACTAGACTTGTGGAGTTCTTTGAGCAGGTTAACAAGCATGTGGACAAATCCAGGTGGTCAGCTGTGTTGATCTGAAACAGTAGAACAGATTTAGAGTCCAGGGGCATCTTTAAGACCAACAAAGTTTTATTTGTGGTACCTTGAATAAAACTTTGTTGGTCTTAAAGGTGCCCCTGGACTCTAAATTTGTTCTCAATGGAGGGAAGTAAGCCGTGGGGTCCCACAAGGACTGGTACTGAATTTATTAATTATTGATTTTGAATTAGGGCTGAGCACTGTAGTGACCAGATGTTCTTACGGTAGCAAATTATTCAGCATGATGAAAACCAAAGTGGATTGTGAAGAGCCACAGAAAGATCTATCCAGAGTGGGTGGGTGGGAAGCAATATGGTTAATGAAATTCAACCATGTTGGTAGATGTTAAGATGATGTGCACGGGAACAAAAAAATCTTAACTTTAGATATATGCTGATTTGTTTTGAATGGCTGAGACACGAACTCTTCCTTAACTCTATTGTCTTTACTTCACACTTGGCTTATGGGTATCTTTTAAGCGATAACAAGGGCTAGAAGCTTGGCCTTTTAAAAAATGGACGCCAACCTGGAGGAAAGGAGAGGAAACAGTTAAGGAGGCTGAAGGGAATGGAGTTGAGGGAGGCGCTTGTAGGATGGGAGAGTGGCCTGGTTTACCAGGAAAAGAAGCAGAGGGAGGTTGAAGAAAGGATCAGGGCCTATTAGAAATATCCCACCGTAAAGGTTTACATGTGCAAGTGCCATCAAGTCACAACTGATTTATAGAGAACCCGGCAAGGGCTTTCCAGGTAAGTGATCAGCGCAGGCTTCCTCTGCAAAGCCTTCCTTGGTGGTCTTTCGCTTCAGGATCTGATGAGATGGGGCGATTCCTATGCTGCCTTCCAGTGTTCCCTCTAAGCTGAGTTAGGGTGAGCCGGCTCACAGCTTTTTTACCCCCCGGCTCACAGATTTTTGTCTCAGCTCAGGAAGGGTGGCTCCAGAGCAAACTAATTCAAGCAGTAGCCAAATCGCTCACTCACAATTTTAATGCCAGCAGCCCACAAAGTAGAATTGCTGCTCCCAAGAGGACTCCACAGCATAGAGGGAGCCTTGCTGCCTTCCCTCCCCACGACAGTCTGGGGAGAGCAAAATAGTTCTGTCCAGGGTGCTCGTGGAACTCACAAGTTACCAGGTGTTCTACACACCACATGAACACATGAAGCTGGCGTATACTGAATCCGACCCTTGGTCCATCGAGGTGAGTATCGTCCGCTCAGACTGGCAGCGGCTCTCCAGGGTCTCAGGCTGAGGTCTTTCCCATCACCAGCTACCTCATCCTTTAAACTGGAGATGCTGGGGATTGAACCTGGGACCTTCTGCATGCCGAACAGATGCTCTGCCAGTGAGCCAGGGACTCAGGTCAAGGTCTTTCTTATCACCTATGGCCTGCTCCTTTTAACTGGAGATGCCAGGGATTGAACCTGGGACCTTCTGCATGCCGAGCGGACCCACAGCCTCTCCGCATCATGAGTCCAATGCCGATAAAACCTGGTGCCAAAAGACAAAGTTGAGCGATTGTCTGGCCTTGTGTTTCAAAGTCCAATCAAATTCTCCTGCTAGCAGAGAAGACTTCCTCGCCCGCCTCCTAAGAACGGCTCCAGGCACTGCCCGGGGGAGCCCAGAGGTGTCAGGCTGGCCTCCTGCGAGCCCCGAACGGCAGCCTGGATGGATGTAGGAGGCCTCACTCCTGCCAGCTCCGGTACCATGGCCCTGAGATTTCTCATGCTTAACATGTTAATCAGGGGAAAGTAATTGGTGAGAACATTAATGAATACAAATTGCTCCCCGGTGCTCCCGTCCAGGGCCTGCGAGGCATTACTTGGCCTCTCCGCTATAATGGATCTGATTATCTCGCAAGGAGGGGCTCCTGTCAAGTTACTCAAGGATGGCTGGAGAAAATGAAGACGGATGATCTCCTTTAGAGGTATGCGGGATCATCAACGGGTCTAATGGCCCCTGAAATACAGAAGCACGCTTTAATCAGGCACTTGGTAATTGTTGGCAGGTGCTGAGGACAACTTACATGAAATGCCCAGTTAACAAGGACAGTTTACAACCGCCAACTTATCACACACACACACATACACATACACACTTGGCCTCCTCCTGGAGACTTGGAGAGATACCTGCTGTGCTTGGGAGGCGGTGTGCATTCAGAGATTAACGGATAAAAAAACCTCAAACTGAAAACGCTCTGTCTGCAGGTATCAGTATGTACGTATTTCTCAAGTTTGGCCCTCCATCTGCAGATATCTGAATCTGTGGATCAGGGCCACACTGACTCTAAACAGATGTTTCTGTGAACTTGGGGGACCCCCCCAGTTTGCAGAAAAAAGCTGACATCTTCAAAATATACCCCCCCCTCCCCAAAAAACAGTGCTGTCTGTGCACACCTGGGTTGCCAGATATGGGTTGGGAAATACCTAGAGATTTGGGGGTGTGGGATCTGGGGAGGGTGGCGTTTTGGGAGGGGAGGGACTTGGCCAGGTGTAGTCCCCGAGAGCCCACCCTCCAAAGCAGCCATTTCCCCCAGGGGAGCTGATCTGGGTCACCTGGGGATCAATTGTGTTAGTGGCAGATCTGACTGTAACACTGGGTGCTCTCCAGGTGCCACCTGAAGATTGGCAACCCCAGCACATGCATAGGTAACACCCATCCTTCCCAGCCCAGCGGCACGGCCAGCGGCATCTAGGAGCCCGTCTGGGCCCAGAGCAGCTCCCAGGCACTGATGCCCCAACAGCAGCTCCTACAGCCTACAAGGTAAGGGGGGGAGAGATGGGGGGATGTTGACAAGAAGGGGGATGGGCTAAATGGAGAGGGGGCAGTTTGACTGAGAAGGGGAGGGGAGATTGATGGAGAAGGGGTGAGGGGCAAAAAGGAGAGGGTAGGCTGACAGAGAAGGGGAAGGGGAGAAAGAGGGGAGATTGTCAGAAGGGGAGAGGACAGAGAAGGAGAAGGGGAGAAGACTGACAGAAGGGGAGAGGTGAGAAAGGGGGAATACTATTAGAGAATAAAGCAAAGGGGAGGAAGGGATGCGCCCTCTCCATAGGTTTCTTGTGGGTCCCCAGTTGTCAATATGTCTAATTCTCAATGTGGCCAAATCTTTGTATACTTAAATCCAGAGACTGGAACTGTGGGCAGACAAGACAGATGCTTCTACAAACCTCAGAAAAGCCAGGTTTGCAGAAAAATCTGAAATCCAATGAATGAATGAATGAATGAATAATGAATAAATAAAGGAATAGATGTCAGGAAAAAAAGCCAGGTTTGCAGAAAAACCTGAAATCCAATAAATAAATGAATGAAAAAATTGGAGGGTTAAAAAATTGGAAGGTTAAAAATCTCCCCCAAATAGAAACAGTGCCTGTACCTTTAAGAAATGAATGGCCTCCGTGGCTGTCACTTGGCAACCACTACATTATTGGCAGCCTCCAGACCTTGGTTGCTGTCATTAAAAGGTATATGTGCGTGGGAGGGATCTTTTCAGGGCTGTTTTTGGCCTTGAATGCAGGACTTATCAAGGCCAGGGCCAGCAGCAACAGCCGGGTGACTTGCTACTACTTGACTTGTATGACTCACCCAGGACTGGCAGCTTGCTATTGCTCAACAGCAAACACCCCTTGAAAGCTAGAACTTCAGACTGTGACCTGGGAGAGACAGATTCAAATCCCCCTCTGCCATGGAAGCTCCGTGGGTGACCTGGGGCCAGTTACACATTCTCAGCCTTGCTTACCTCACAGGGTTGTTGTGAGGATAAAATCACAGAGAGGAGAATGGTGTAAATTGTTTGGGTCCCCCACTCTGGAGAACGGCAGGGCAAAAATGGAGTAAATAAATAATAAATATTGCTGAAGATTGGGGAGGGGGCAGATGGTAGGTTGGTGGATGGGTGGGAAGGAAAGGAGGAGGCGGGGAATGGTGAAGATTTGGGGGTTGCCATGTGTCAGCTAGCTGCCATTAAGGTGGTGGGGAGAGGGGAGACCCCTGCCTGGTACTTTTACTTTCGATTCTTCCTTGCCTGACAATGCTCTGTTATCTATGTTTTATATGCTTGACCTTGGGTGCCTGATTGTAACGCATTCCCCTGGGAACCGTTCCTCCCTCCGGTCTGTTAGTTCTGGCATAGCCTGATGCCTCGATTGGCTACGCACCATCGGGGTGCCCCTTTGAACCTAATATATCCCACGTCCCCGCACCTTTTCCCTTAGTCTTAACACAGATCCTGAAATGTAGATGCTCTGCCAATACTGTACCCAGGGCCGGCCTGTTATTGTTACATTTTAGACTGTCGCCTAGGGTGACGGCTTGACGAGGGCGCCATTCTGGCTGGCCTCGTCCCCTCCTTGGTTGTCCCGCTCCACCAGAGGTGACGCCGCCACATGAAGGGAAGCTGCCGGCTGAAGTACGGGCGACCAACAGCTTCGAGCTACGGTGGCTGCGACGGGCCATGCCCCCCGCTGCAGCTCCGGCACCCGCCCCCGTCCTGCCCTGCACAGGGGTGTGTGCCAGAATGTATCCTTGCCTAGTGGGCAAAAAAGCCTGGGGCCATCACTGACTGTACCAATAAACTACACTTTCGAAGAAGAGAGCTGTTGGACCTGACTGTTGCAGGAGTCTGACATCATGAGAAAGGAAAGAGGGAAGAGTGTGGGAAAGAGGATACAACAGCAAAGGAGGTATCCCACGCAAATTCTTGTGGGCTGTCCACGGCACACACGGGCCTGGCCTGGCACAGCACACCTGGGCCATTGTGCTTTCCAGGTAGAGGCTGTTGGAGGAGGGAAGGAGGGCAAACTGAAGATGGGGGGCGGGTAAAGCTCTGTTGCCCGGTGGGAAGGAAGGAGAGAAAGGAGAGGCCCCCGCACATCTCTTCTGGCTGCCGGGTAGTGTCCACTCTGCCATCTTAAAGTGCACGTACATCTGTTGCCAAACAAGAGAGAGATACAGATGTAGGCTCAGTCTAGAAAGCCCGCACAACAACAGGGAGGGGCTGTGGCTCGACAGCAGAGCATTTGCTCGGCATACAGAAGGCCCGGCGTTCACTCCCCAGCATCTCTGTTTAAAAGTTAAAAGCCTGATTTCAGCCGCTAAGCCGGGTCAGCCCTGGTTAGTATTTGGATGGGAGACCACCAAGGAAGCCCAGGGTCACGAGGCAGAGGCAGGCCGTGGCAAATCATCTGTTCATCTCTTGCCTTGAAGACCCTACGAGGTCACCAAAAGGAAGCTGCGACTGGATTGCAGTTTGCACAACCTCCACCACAGAGATCACAAGACAGACAAAGTCGTACAAGGGAACAGTGACATCTGCTGGTCAGTGGAGCCGCTCAGGAACCTGGAAGGCCTGGGCTTTTCCACACGGGTTTGGGTGTTTTTTTGGGGGGGGGTTGTTTCTGGCCCTATATTGCTTTAGTTTATCCCGATTTCTCTGAGAGCCAGTTTGGTATAGTGGTTAAGAACATGGAATCTTGGAGAACGGGGTTTGATTCCCCACTCTGCCACATGCAGCTGCTGGTGTGACCTTGGGCCAGTCACAGCTCTCTCAGAGCTGTTCTCTCAGGAGCAGTCCTCGAAAGAGCTCTCTCAGGCCCACCTGCCTCCCAGGGTGTCTGTTGTGGGGAGGGGAAGGGAAAGGAGATTGTAAGCTGCTCTGAGACTCCTTTGGGTAGTGAAGGGCGGGGTATAAATCCAATCTCCTCCTCATTCTCCTCATCTTCGCATTTTTGTGCCCTTTATTTTCTTTTTTCTGTTTTTGGTTTTCCATCAGTTTTTCCCCAGCTGTTTTAGGACCCCTTTTATACCCCGATGCTTTTCTGGAAGTCAATTTTGAGTCAGCTTTTTCCTAGCGTGAAATGTTTCTACCGGTTTTCTTCGTCCTGCCCAGCCCCAACTCACTTTTCAGTGACTGGATGGTCATCATTGTTAAACCCCGCCCTCTCCCGCCAACCAGTGATCTCAATTTTTCAAAAGACCCTTAAAACAGAAGTGTTGCAATGATAGTTTAAGCAGGTTCTCTGAAAACCCAGCTTTCATCTTTTAAACAAAGTCTTTCGCTCTCTCCCTCATGGTAATATAAGGGAAACGGCATATCTCCATGATGACGTGCCTAGAGACTTCCTTTTTAAAAAGAAAAGAAAAGATAGGAATGCAGAGAACTTGCTTAAACTATCATTGCAACACTACAGGATTATATCGCTGTTTTAGGGTTTTTTAAAAAATAAGGGGAGTGCTCTGACACCAGCGATAACTACACTGATGACAACAACATCCTCCCTTGAAATATCCTCAGTATTTAAGCCACGTGCCAAGGAAAATAAACTGACTCCACAACTGTAAACATGCACAGTGGGGCAGATGTGCAGGAGAGTCCTGTCCAAACTGATCCCAGTGTTTGTGGATTGACTCCCAAGAAAACCAGGAGAAACTTGAGTGGGCAGGAAAGGTCCTGGGGTGCCCCTTCCGTCATCTAGTGTTGCCCTGGCTTTATATCACCAGTGACTTAGTTTCCCCCACATCTAAAACCAACAACATAACCTAGCAAAGCTAACAACCATAGTTCCCTCTAAGCTGCACTAGGGGGCGCTGGTGCACATTTTAACAGGCAGCTCAGAGAATTTCTGCTTCAGCCCATTGGAAACGATGGAGGATGGGGGCACCTCCTTCTGGGGCCCATAGAGTTGGTCCACTCTTTTTGAAAATTGGGGAGGTTTTTGAGGAGAGGTGCCAGCAGCTAGGCTGCAAATTTGGTGCTTCTACCTCAAAAAACAGCCCCCCTGCAGAGCCCCAGGGCAATTATCTTTTATAGTCTATGGGGCCCATTGACTATAATGGTCCCCATAGGCTACAATGGAGACGGGGGGGGAGATTTATTTTGCACACCCCTGTTATGCTTTTCAGTATGATTTGTAAGCCGCCTTGAGTCACAGGGAAAAGAGGGATATAAATATTTGGATAAATAAGTAGTTTGGGCAGGTTGACAACATTTAAACAACTTCCTGATTTTAGGTTAGGCAGGATTCTGACAGTGATTGGTCCTGAAGAAGTGAGCAGTGACTCATGAAAGCTCGTCCCTTGCCACAAAGAATCACGGCAAAAGGAGTTTTGGTAGCTGCAGGGCAACAGTGTGCTAGAAGCCGTCTGAATGAATACAGATTCCTGTAGAACAAATGCAGAAACGAGAAAGCCCCGACACAAACTGGAAGTGAAGCGGGAGGGAATGCAGAATGGAAGGAAAGGAAGTGCTCGGAGACCGAGACAAAATACAGGTGCAGAAAGGGCCACGGTGACCCCATCCGTGGGGTGTTCAAGGCAAGAGATTGCCAATTCTTTCCTCTGCATAGGCAACTGCTGTCCTCTACGGTGGTCTCCCATTTGAGTAGAAGAAGAGATTGGATTTATACCCTGCCCTTCACTTGGCATCTCAGAACAGCTTACAAACGCCTTTCCCTTCCCCTCCCCACAACAGACACTGTTATGTATTGAGCCTGAACTGTACTTGCAAAAGGACTGAGCTTAGGACGCATAACCATGGCTTGCCAGGATCCTAGAATGGACCAGTAGGGAGACAGGGATCCTAGAGAAAACCAGTTAGGAGACAATGGAGTGTAAATAGCCCATCGTTGGGAGTGGGGTGTGTTTTGGGTGTAACCTTTTCCAGGCATAAATACCAGGCTTTTGGGTCAGGGATTTCAGTCTTCTTTCTTTTGCTGAATCATTAATAAACTATGAGCTGATCACTTGAACACATCTGAACCCCCAGTATCTTGCAGACACCCTGTGAGGTAGGTGGGGCTGAGAGAGCTCTGACTGAGAACTGCCCTTGTCAGAACTATGGCTTGCCCAAGGTCATCCAGCAGCTGTGAATGGAGGAGTGGGGAATCAAACCCGATTCTCCCAAATTAGAGTCCGAGCACTTAACCACCGCACCAGTCTGGCTCTCTGAGTTGAGTGCTTCGTTTTCCAGCTCTGATGAGCTCCAGCTTAGCCGGGCTGTTCATGCTGCCTCTTCTAGTCTTGTTGACTTCGAGGGACAGGCAGGTGGAGTTCTGTTTCGGATCGTGCTCTGAGACACCTGTGTGGTGAACTTTCAAATCAAAAATCTCCAGCTTAGCCCCCCCACCCCATTCTCTACATGCCTTTTAAAACTGGAGACCGTGGCAGACTTGTGGGGAAATCCACTTCACCCTGCCAGAAAACCCCTGGATTGTGCAAATCAGAGGCATCCAAACACCCGCAGGCGCATCTGAACAGCTCACCAAATGTCTCTCTCCTTCAGAGCAGGATACGAGGAAAACCATTCGGGTTTGGAACATACATAGTTCAAACACTGAATACTTTAATTTATTCAATCAAACAACTGGAAAGAAAACAATTTTTTTTTTAAAAAAAGGTTGCAGCAACGTGAATCTTATTTTTTCAGCAAGACCGTCAGCAAAAGACCAAAGGTATCAGTTTTAACAGTCTTGGAACAATCTTTAATATACGGACAAAGTTGGGTGAACAATTACATTCAGACACTATTGTGAATCAGTTTAGTACAAAGAATCGTTTGTGAGTGTGTGCAGTTTTATAAATTACATTCAATCTGTGCACAACTTAGAAAGAGGAGAGGTAGGAAGTTCTACAGTCAGCTTTGGTTAGTGATAACAGGCAATGACGGGACATAAAAATATCAGGTGCACCGTAAAGAAAGAAAAGCATTTCATAATTTTTGAGGCTTCGGTCGCTTTTTGGAAAATTCTGCTTCAGGTCACGTAACCCAAAAGGCCTGATCCTGCTCTCGCTCCTGACACTGAAAGCCCCGGCTTGTTCAGCACCAATCAGTGCGGTGGACACTGGAGTCAGACCCAGGAGAAGCCGCTTGGATAGCTACTTGGTCACGTGGAGCCTTCAGCTGCCTTTGGTGGCATCTGCCCTGCCTCGCCGGTCTCCCCCTTCTTTGTGAAGACATGGAAGTTATTTCGTTCTTGCCTTAACAGTCTGCCAGGCAGTGCTGCAGGCAGAGAGTCCATCCTGGCAAGTGTGTAACGGGAGGAGTGCAGACCAGGAAAGCTGTGTGCTGGTTTGAAATGCGGTCCCCCATTTTGGTCTGTACAGGCTGCTTCCAGAATGTTTATCTCAGGCTGAAAAAGGGCTATTTACGGCAAACAGTTATCTCAGCAAATACATGCTCTTGAGCCCGCAATTGCCAAAAATACCCAGGAATGCAGAAGCGAGAACTTGCAGGAGAGATTCGGGGAGAAAGGAAAGGGTACTGAACCCTTTCCTATACTGTACCCCCCTGCCCTGTTTGTCTTCCCAACAGGGGGACGACGATTGGAAAAAATGGTATATCAAGTCCTTGCGTCTGCTGATTCTGCTTTGCATGGCAACTGTGAATATTAGTGTTACAAGACAGACTTAGACATTTTCCGCACAAACGTCTCTCCCCACTCTTGCATCTCTGTTCCTCTGCCTCTTCTCTTCAGCTGGTTTCTGCAATGGTATTTGCAGTCCAAGATGCAAAAGTGAAGTCTTCCCTTGCGGCACAGTATCAACCCCCCCGTTTCCGGGAATTCTATTGCTGTGCCACAAAGGGGGAGTAAACCTTGTTTTTGCACCTCTGACTGCAAATACCATTGTGGAAACCAGCTGAAGAGGCAAAGGAAGAGAAATGCAAGAGCGGGGAGAGATGTTTGTACGGAAAATGTCCTGGGCTGGGGAAACCCCTCTTTGGTAGTCCCTTATGATATGCAGCTTACCCCCAGTCTCATATTTAAAGTGTGCCCATCGTGTACAGAGATACGTGGAGGCGAGCCCAGTTAAGAGACCCCCAGTGATGACAATTCTGGCCAAAAACTGTTTCCTGTGTTATTTCCCACCCTGCCTCCTGAGATCATTCACCAAGTTGGAAAAAACACACAGCCTCCACTGCAGGAAGAGTGGCACAAAGACCACTTCTACAGTAGTGGAATTTCTTGCATTGATGTTTTAAAAAGTGCACATTATGTGAAAATTTCTGCAATAGATTTTCCTCACTAGGCACAGACCCGACATTTTCTCCTTCTTACCCCGCATTTCCGGAATCCCCAGTTTTAGCGAGTTCCAAAAACATGGGGCAAAAAGGGGAAAACAGGTTTGTGCCTGGTGAGGAAAAATCTACTGCGGAAAATTTCAAATAACATGCACTTTTAAAAACATCCGTGTAGGGAATTTCACTACTGCGGAAATAGCCACAGTCTAGTTTTTGCTGCTGGTACAGAGACTTGAGGTATCAATTGTAAACTTGGGAATACTCTGCCAACAGACAACATTCCAACCATAATGCATATTATCTGTTTATAAAACACGCACTGATTTCTACACAGCAAGATGAGTAGCCATGTTAGTCTGTCCGCAGCAATAGA
Source organism: Gekko gecko (assembly GCA_029375565.1). Taxonomy (NCBI): domain Eukaryota; kingdom Metazoa; phylum Chordata; class Lepidosauria; order Squamata; family Gekkonidae; genus Gekko; species Gekko gecko. The sequence goes on from JAPDNY010000008.1 coordinate 3,595,589, forward strand.
AAAGAGCAAGAGACCAGTAGCAGAAGGGAGCAAAGGCTCCTTCCTTGCCACAAATGTTGTTAGCCTTTAAGGTGCTTTTACACAGCAGTTATTCTCTGGGCAAAAGGAAGTAATGTGTGAAGCCAGGGTGAAACCTCAAGGACATGAGACTTAGCAGGGAAAGAAAGAACAAAAAGCATCTAAAACAGAGTTAAAACTTGACTCTGTCCTCCATGAAGAAGATACTGGTGAGAGTCAGAAAAGGGCAGAGAAAGGAGGGGGACGCACTCACTGAACCCAGGGACACGGGCGACTTCACGTGAACCAAAGCGCACTGCTATGCCCATCATGGGCTGGATCGTGGTGGCCGGCCCAGACTTGCAGTCAGATGTACATTCAAGGAGCACAGCTCACCTTCAACAGAGCTCATTCATTTGGTGCTGCTAAAGTGTCTATCTGGGAACGGAACTAAAATGGATCTGGGAGATTCCCCCTGATGAAGCTGCATGCGAAACACGCAGGGGTTGTACAATGATTAAAGAACCTTTTTCTTCTGTACCATTTCTCTCTTCATCTTTATGCTGCAAGTGAGGAGAAAGAGCTTCCAGTCTCTCTCCCACTCCTGCCAGTGCAAAGGGTCGTGGGGGCGCTGCCCCTTTTCTCTGGCTCCCCGTGCCCTAGGAAGACATGTGGAGCCAAATAAAAGGGGCAAAAAGCTTCAGGTGCCTTGGAAAGACATGTGAAGCCAGGAAACAGGGGTGAAAAGCCTACCTTCCTGCCCCTTTCCGCTGGCAAAAGTAGGCTGGGAGAGAAACCAGAAGTTCCTCCCCCCTCACAAAGACTCCCTTGCAGCAATGAGAGAATGAGAACTTTTTACAGTGAGTTTCCACCGTGTGCATCTGCCTGTGAGTGAGTCGGGTCATTTAACTGTGATCTGGCACATGTTGGATTTGTCATGTAGCTTGGCCTTCAGGAGGAGGAGGAGGAGGAGGTGAAGATTGGATTTATATCCCACCTTTTACTACCCAAAGGAGTCTCAGAGCGGGTTACAAATTCCTTCCCCACAACAGACACCCTGCAAGGTAGGTGGGGCTGAGAGAGCTCTCTTGAGAACTGCTCATGAGAGAACAGCTCTGAAAGAACTTGTGACTGACCCAAGGTCACACCAGTAGCTGCATGTGGAAGAGTGTGGAAGAGTGGGGAATCAAAACTGTTTCTCCCAGATTAGAGTCTGCACTCCTAACCACTACACCAAACTGGTACTTCCAATCTCAGAGGGACAGGGGACGTACATTTCTTAGACAGGACTGCCCTCCAGCATAACTGCGCCTTGCTTGTTTGGAAGGTGTTACCGCTGCTGCTTAAAGGTCGTGTCATCCCACAGCTGTACTGCAGCAAGGCTTCCAAGGATACTGATGACTGAGACTGGCCATAATCTTAAACCAGGAGATGGGGATGAGCTACATCTTTTCTGGAGGGATTTGTCATGGGAAGCAAAGCAGGTCTGTCTGAAATGCAGGCTCACAGGCTGCCAGTGCAAGAAGTCAGTAAGAAAAAGGAAACTCTTAGCGACCCCGGAATGTCTCACACCCAAAGGAAAGATAGTTTCCTGGGCATCAACAGACCACTACAAATACAAGCAGAACTGAGTTCAGAGGCCGGCGTGTGTATTTCATAGCTTGCTCTCAGCCACGTGTCCCCCCCTTGGCATGCCTCCTCTTCACTTTAGAACACCAGGTTCTTCAAACACACATAAGCACCCAATTCCGTTCATACAGCACTTTTGGGTGCCCTTGGGGGCATCTCAGTGGAGTGGACTGCAAAGAACAAGGAGAGTCCGAGGGAGACGGGGACAGCAGAGTCTTCCTTAGCAGACCAGCTGGGAATTCATGTTCTGGATGTTCTTCAGGACTTCAAGCGCTATTTCGTAGCAAAACACATACTGCTCCTGCACATGAAGAAGAGCGGGTTGAATTTCAGAGCAGAAGATAAAAGGGTGGTGGGGAAATGGCCACACTTAGGTACCTTCCTGCCCCAGAAGCTACTACACTTTTTCTAATTGCAGGAGCTGTTCCTCTGGGTGACACCACCATTTACCTAAGGTCAGATCTGCATTAGTATTTTAAAATCAGTTTCGTGCTGCTGTGACACCGTCTTTCTCTATGCTTGTTTGAAAGTTGTTTGGAGAAGATTCATTTAAAGCAGTGCGGAGGTGCAATGGCAGTGGAGCCTCCACGAGAGGGTGGTAAACGTATGCAGACATGCAAAAGTATGCTAGCACTGTTTAGGCGCGAAAACAAAAGCAGATGTAGACAGCTTTTTTGAAGACGGAGTCAAAAGGCTGGGACACCGGTGGGAAAGACAAATGCAGATTCGACCTAATTCTGATCAATCTTGTTCTGTTTCAGCCATTTACAGCACCACCACTTTTGCCCTCGGATTTCCCTCCTACAAGTCATGGACTGTCCACAATACTTTTTGCTTGTATGAGGGACAGAAGGGCGGATGTGCAGGAAAAAAGGGGGGGAGAGGTTCTGTATATGAGCAGGAGGAACAAGTCCCTACAGTTGCGTTCCTACATAGGTCCACCTTCAAGTGAGTGGTGGTGACCTCTAAGGAAGTGTGGGAAATACCCTGGTGAGGTATTTGAGAAGGTGCTGCACAGTGGAGGCTTCCATTGAAAGGTGTGTGTGTGTTTTCAGATGGCTCAAAATTCTAGTTGCTGGCTGCTTCTGCATCTCTCTTGCCGTTCCTCTTTGTTTGCTTCTACGGTCCGGGGCTATTTTTGTAGGAAAAGCCCAGCAGGAACTCATTAGCATATTAGGCCACACCCCTGACAGCACAGCTCATTAGCCTATTAGGCCACACCCCCATGTTACCAGAAATGTGGTCATCCAGCCACACCCACCTTTTGCTTCTTATTCTCTTTGCCTTGTTTGTTGTCAAAATGGCCAGGGCTCTTTTTGGAGCAGGAACTCCTTTGCATGTTAGGCCACACACCCCTCATGTAGCCAATCCTAATGAGTTTCTGCTGGTGGGTGTGACCTATTATGCTAATGAGCTCCTGCTGGGCGTGGCCAACTCGGGAGCCGGCTGGGACTCCGTTCCTCTGCGTTCCTGCCCCCAAATAGCCCTGCCTCTACCCACAAGCTCTTATTTAGGCAGTGCCCGGGAAGAGGACACATTCGGTTGGGGACAGGGCAGAAAAATTTCATATCATCACAGAAATCCATCTGTAGGGCCAGATCTTTCATTGGCCGTGCTTTGCTCCCCAAACTGTGCCTCTTTCTGGCCCTTTCAGATCCATACAGCTGAAGAACTAGGTAGTGGCAAGAAGCCCCCCCCCATGGGCTAAACCTTCCGTGGGTTCTGTGCGCAGGTCCAGAGGTGCCGAATCTTTCTGTGTACCAACGAGCCCGGCAACTTTCCTTTCTTTGAAATTTGTTTTAAACATCCGATTCCCAGGAAGGAGATTCCAGGCAGGCATAAAGGTGACTCAACACGCCTGGACGCTAGAGGGCGCTATATTCTCTCTTGGCATTCGAACCAGATTGTGTGTGTTGTTCTCTTCTTACTGAAGGGGATGTCTCTCCTTGGCCCATTCTGCACCTAGCGTTCGCTCCGCTGTTTTACCAAATCCACGTTGGAACAGAAATTCCCCTCTCAGTTCCTCAGCCCCCCACCTTCTTGCAATGCAAACCCCGCCATGGATGCTTTGAAGAACCTCCTCCCTCTTCTTTGCTGGTATTATTCAGACAACATTTTTCACAACAACGTGTGAGCGTGTCTCAAATAAAGCAAAGCCTCTCTCTGTTCATGGGCTTCCTGTGACGGCGGGAGGGGAATGTTAAAAATGATCCGCTCCAGGTGTCAGAGAGGCCACAGGACCCCGCCTCTCTAGCATCCCTTTGCCAGGTGCCAGGAGGGGGCGGCCTGCTGTATTAAAAAGGCTCCCTGGGAGATCCTGACTCTCCCAGGAGCGCTGAGGAGCCAGGCTCCTGCCACGTGGAATCGGAGGGAGGCGCTCTCACGAGAAGCTGAACAGCAATCTGCTTGCCACTGAATCCGCTCAATGCCTGCAGCTCTTGCGCAAAACCAACCGGTGAGCTCCATTCTGTCTGTGCATGAAGGGAACCCAGCCCAGAAATCTTACCTTGGTCTGGACCATGCCAAAGCGCTGACGTCTCAGATTCCTCACTATCTTCTTGATGTCGAACTGCAGGAAGACAAGAAGGTCCTTTATTTACAGCCTCAGGCCAGGCCACCCATCTGATCCCAGCCCTTGCCTTTCCCGAAATACGCAAGGAAGATGCTGGCTTTTTGGCTACCCTGTAAGCTGGGCCAGTGGTTACGATTCCCATCCAGCAGATGACAGGGAGGGACTGAGGCTGAGCGAGAAAGAGGCACAATTGTCCCGGGGCACAGCCAGGCAGCAGGCCAGGGGACATCCTGAAGTGTAGCCTGGTGTGCTCCACCCCCTGCCCTCTCTAGCCTCATGCCTGGTAGATTTTGAGTAGGCATCCCCCTCCTGGAGCCCATTTTTCCTTGTTTTCCTTTTTATTTGTATGCAGAGGGTCAACAGGGAAGCATTCTACTAAAAGGCTGCATTGCTTGCACCCATCCTAAGGGGCTGAACATACACGAAGCTGCCTTCTTCTGAATCAGACCCTTGGTCCATCAAGATCAGCCAGGCCTGTTGCTACGGTGGGGCTTTCGGGGCTCCGCCCCTTTCTTAAAGGCACAGCCCTACAAGGATTTCTCCTGTCAATGCTTTTTTCAATCATTTTAAAACTCCGTTAAGCAGAGTGGGGGTGCTGTAGTTGACTAATTCCCACACTGAGCCAGGGGGTTGGAGTAGGTGAGCTCTAGGATCCCTTCTAACTCCGTGCCAAGAAACTGGTCTCCTTTAAGGTCCTTTCCGCACTTGGATCTCATCCCTGGTTTTATCAGAGTTCAACTCACGACACAATACCTTGCATTTATCCCTGGTTATAATAGCATTGAAAGAGGGAATGAGATAAGCATATGGAGCAGAGGTCCATCGGTGGCTATTAGCCCACAAGGGATAGATAGGAACTCTCGGTCTGGGGCGAGTGATGCTCTATATTCTTGATGCTTGGGGGGGGGGGGCTTCCGGTGTCCTGGCCCCACTGCTGGACCTCCTGATGGCACCTGGTATTTTTGGCCACTGTGTGACGGAGTGTTGGACTGGATGGGCCATTGGCCTGATCTAGCATTGGCTTCTCTTATGTTCTTATGTTCTTATCCCGGGACAAGTGTGGGGCGAAACCGGGGTGACCTCAGTGTAATGTGGAAACAAAAAATACCCTGAGATAATTACAGGGGTGAACTCGCGTGTAGTTTAGAATGGAAATTCAGGGACAGGGTTGAACCAGGAAAGTACCCAAGGGAGTTTTTCTAAGTGTTAGCTTTCTTGACTATTAAAGTTATCACGCCTACCTGCTGGCTTGTTGGAATAGTTGCTTGGCTGGCAGAAGTGATTAATTTGCAGCAGCTGAGAACTGCCATCTAAAGTCCTTGACAGCTTGCAATTTAGAGACCTATCCTGGTAACAGCTTTCTACTGGCTATGTGGCTTTTCTTTCTGCACTGAGAACTTCAGCCCCGCCAGAAAAAAATTTGCTCCACAAGCCACAAAATCCTGGCCACGGGCTTGAGATCAGCACAGTCTACTCAGATGGGCAGCGTCTCTCCAGGGTCTCAGGCAGAGGTCTTTCCCAGTCACTTACGGCTTGGCCCTTTTAACTGGAGAGATGCAGGGGACTGAACCTGAGACCTTCTGCATGCAATGCAGACACTCGACCAATGAGCCATGGCCCCTGGGACATGCACCTAATCTGTGCACCTAATACCCTATCCGGGCTTAGGGTGGTGGTCTAAGCAATCATTTGCAGTATCTGGGCGAGGATGAATAAGATGAATATACATGCATGAGCTTGGGACATGTAGGACAGTTTGTTCCTTCCCCCACCCCATTTTCCAGTCAGGCACCTAACTTTAAACTGGCATGTCCACTGGTAGCCAGGCAGCCACCCAGTGGCAAGTCTCCTCCTCTCCTTAGAAAGGTAAAAGTTTGTAGCTTGGGGGGAGGCAAGTCACAAACCTTACCTTCCTAAAGGGAGGGAGGGATACCAGCCACTATCCTCTTTAAGCAGAGGAAGAATTCCCAGCAAATTACTCTCCTCAGACTTCTTCAGCATGACTTCCATTCCATACTCTTCTTGGCCTTCTGATTCTACTGACTTGGGGGTGGGGGGGAGGAAGAGGACAACTACGTTTTCTCAGGCTTATATAGGGAGTCTGATCCAGAGAAGAAATCAAGAGTTCGTAATGCTTCCCTACATATTTAAGGAGAGTGTTATAAGGCTTAGCAGCTCATATTCCAACCCACTTTGTCACAACGTTTGAGAGCCGTCGTAGTGTCGTGGTTAGAGCCCTGGACTAAGACCTGGGAGAACCAGGTTCAAATCCCCATGCTGCCACGGAAACTCGCTTGGGGGGACCTTGGGCCAGTCACACTCTCGTGGCCTAACCTACCTCACAGGGTTGTTGTCGTGAGGATAAAATGGAGGAGAAGAAAATGAGACGGAATAAATTCAATACAGACTTGGGATCTATAAACTCTGGCAGCATTGTTCTAAGTTAATTGCCACCTGCTGAAAATCTGGGGCTGGTGTGTTGCAGCAAAATGCACTTCTTAAAAGTCAGCTTACGAGCATATCGTTTTCGATGTGGGTCAACAAGATGTCCACGCAGAGGAGCACTCCGCTCCTGCCGATCCCAGCACTGCAGTGGGCGATGAGGGGCCCTGTCTTGCAGACCTTCCTCATGAAGCGGACGAACCTGATGAGGTGCTCGGGCGATCGGGGGGTGCCGTGGTCCGGCCAGGAGGTAAACTGGAGGTGGTGCAACATGCGCTTCTCCTGCGTCTGCAAAGACAGAGAGCCGAAAGCGCGCATGGACTAGGAACGGTCAATGCTGGCAAAGCCAATCAAAAAACTAAAACAGGATGGGGGGGGAAATGGACGGCTGCTGCGGCCGATTTGCTAATGATATTTTGCAGAGAAGGACGCTTACATCTGTTCCAAACCGACTGTCCGATACAACAGGATTTCTGTTCAGCTCTAAATGTGCCACCCTGACCTGGATAACCCAGGCTGGCCCCATCGCATCAGATCTCGGAAGCTAAGCGGGGTCGGCCACGGTTAATACTTAGGTGGGAGACCACCAAGGAAGCCCAGGGTCGCTACGCAGAGGCAGGCAATGGCAAATCACCTCTGTTTGGTCTCTTGCCTGGAAAACCCTACGGGGATCGCCGTAAGTTGCTTCTGATTTGACAACACTTCCCTCCACTACCACCTAGCTGCTGTTTTCAGTTTGTACTCAGATCATACCGCGCGCCGTCCGAGTGCCTTACCCTTTTGTTTGTAATTTCTATTATTCTAATGATAAAACATTCCAGGATCTGATAGTTATCCAGTCGCAGCTGAAACCTAAGCAGATCCAGAGACGTGTGGGGTGGCTCGGGCCAGTACCGATGGCATTTGGACGTCCCACGCTCCGTTTCCCTTGTAATCATGGCGATGACGTCGGAGTGGTTCTCCCAAACCATTTGCCAGAAGTCGTTCATCGTGCATGGCAGAGGACCCTGGGCGGAGATGTAGAAGAGCTCCTCTTTGCCCACTTGCACATGGATGTAGCTGGCGTTGATGTATCCCTTCGTCTCCCCAATGGGAACTCGCGTCTCATCATCTAGAACGAGAGAGAGAGAAGGCCCTAGACGTTTCTGCCCTTCTTTTGTTGTCCTGCAAGCGCCTTGCCCAGCTTTTATAAGACTGTGGACTTTGGCTGTGAGCTGAACTGTATAATAAATATGCCAGGGACTGAACTGTACGGTAGCCTGATGATGGTGCCAACCTCCCGGACTGTAGACACGTGCTCAGCCAAGGGAAGCCTCGCCCGGAAGCAGTGTGCCAGCCAGACGTGGACCCACAGTGCTCCTCACCCCTGCATCCCTGCAGGAGACGAATCAACCTCCCTGAGGCCAGAAATAAGCAGCAGCCAGCAAGCAGAAGCCACGCTTCACACCAGAAGCCTGAGTGCTTCCTGCAAAGGACTCCACTGGAGGACTTCTCCTCCAGCACGCAGGCAGCCTCCCCCCACCTTCTCCCAGCATCACTGCACGTACCCATCCTCATGTTAAACAACAGAACTTCGCCGTGACGAGATTACCCGAGCAGCCAAGCACACCCACCACCCATCAAGATAATGATGATGCAGATCACCGGATCGTTGGCCAACCAAGCGCCTGGAATGACTGCCTTTTCTTTTCCTTTGTCCACTCTGTCAGGTGTCACCATTAGCAAACATTATACCAACTGCCCAACACTTAATCCCATTCTTTTAGCCCATTAAGAAACTGGCAGCTTCTAGTATCTTCCTGGGGACTACGTGCTTTGGTGGCTCACGCCCCAAGCCCCTCATAAGGTATACGAGGAGAGCATCTGCCCATTGTTCGCTCTCTCGTCTCTTGCCTACCTAACCCCACCCTATCTTGCTGACTCCATTCGTAGCGCTGTCTGGAGTCTACCACGTGTGCTGCTGGCCATCACACGATCCCGTCCCTAGTATTTCCCCCATTTTTTGCTGCAGGGCCAACTCGTTGCGTCGGACAGGTAGAGTATCACCCCGCCAACGATACTTCCTGCTCATGCAACTGTTGCTGTATTATTCTATCTAATTTCCTAGCTCTGTATTGCTTGAGTGTGTGATTGTTTTATTTCAATTGTATGTGTGTGTGAATCATCCAGTAAAAGAAATCATATCTAAGATCTCGTTTCCTGGTCTATTTCTGGGAATCTGAATAAATTGGACTCTGGTATGCAAAGTTCGTTGCTCCCTTGAAGCCAATTGCTATTTAATATTCATATTTCTTAAAGAAATGAAGCAATTTGGTTAACACTTTCCAATCTGCGGATTTTTCACAGGCAGATTTTAAGCTAATGAGCCCCCACATTTGTTATTATTGTACACTTTTAGAACTCGCCTTTTTGAACATCCATCTCTCGAGACAGTCACAGCAAAATGTAGTAACAAAATACAAAGAACATATAACGCTATATAAATCAGCAACAAGGTTGTTTTGTTTTTTTAAAAAATCCAAGCAAAAGCCATTGGCTGTAATAACCCACAAGAAGTAAATCCTTCAAGAAAACCAACTGCCTTAAATGACTTTTAAAAGCCCCGATTCAGGCGGGGTCGCCGTGTTGGTCTGAAGCAGCAGAATGAAGTTCGAGAGTCCATCGGAGCCCCTTTAAGACCAACCAAAGTTTAATTCTGGGTAGAAGCTTCCGTGTGCAGGGCAAGTGCACTGAATAAAACTTTGTTGGTCTTAAAGGTGCTGCCGGACTCAACCTTTGTTCCTTAAAAAGCCAGTCAGTCAAATAGTTTATTGTATATCGCCATAAGCCATTACAAGTTGAGAAGCCACAAAATACAGTGATAAATAAAACTGTAAAACTAGAATATAAAATTTGTGATTAAAACAGATTAAAACGTAACGGACTACATTTTCAAGAAACTGCCCGCAACAATAACCTCTCAGACCTTAACTTCTTTGCTGCAGAGGCAAACAGAGAGACTCTGCAGGATACATACGCAATTGTTATCGGGCAGCATGAATACAATCTTTGTGGTCTGCAGAATATGAGTTTATGGCACACAGAATTTCTGCCAACGATTTAACCCTGGGGTTAGTATATAGTGGGCAAAATAAGATATAATGGGGTAAGTCCTCTGATGTAAGCGATCCACAGACACAGACACATTGGTCCAATGGTATTTAAAGAAAGCCCTGAAGACCTCCATAGCTGCATGCATCAAGTTCTGGGGAAACCCTGAATGTACAGGAAGGGCACGGAGCACTATGCTGAATTACTGAAATAGTGGCGTATGATTTTTTAAAAATTAGTTAAATAAATGTTGAAAAGCTTTTGGTGTCTGAAAATGTGCTCTAGCCCAGGGATGTCAAACTCATTTGTTTTGAGGGCCGGTTCTGACCTAAATGAGACCTTGTTGGGCCGGGCCATGTGTGTGTCATAAAATGTAATGCCAGGTAGCAGAGATATAAACTTTATAAAGGACACAAAGGATTTTTTTAACTTAAAATAAAAACATGCTTAAAAAACATGCACTCTTGCAATATTTTGTTTATTTAACCGTGTCTGATAACTGACACCTCTTGCTCTGAATTATTGCATCAAAATGTCTGTGCTGTTGCAATCTTGAGTGTGCTGCTCAGGTGTGTATCTGTAAGCTGCAAATGATGATGCACCAGAACTGGAAGAAGAAGCAGGAGACAGCCAGTTCCACTGCGGGCCTGACAGAAGCCCTCCAGGGGCCTGATCCGGCCCCTGGGTTGCATGTTTGACACCCCTCCTCTAGCCCCCAATCCTTGCTTGGTTAGGTCCTTCTGCCCAAGTTTTCTGCCATATGAGACCCATCATGGTGTAGTGGATAGAGTGCTGGACTAGGAGCTCGGGGACCCGGGTTCAAATCCCTGCTCTGCCACAGAAGCCAGCTGGGTGACCTTGGGCAAGTCACAAGCTCTCGGCCTAACCCTACCTCACCGAGTTGTGCTGTGGATAAAGTGGAGGAGAGGAGAATTATGTAAGCCACTGCAGGTACAGATGAAGTTAGTAAGTAGATAAAATACAGATCTGTGCTTCTCACCTCTGCTGACTCAATGCCACACTTCCCCGGAGCAGCAGAGAACAGGCAAGGGAGAAAGGGGACCTTACAAATATTTTCAATATTTGCATCACAAATACTGCAGTAGCACAAGTTGTCTCCTATACTTAAATTCTCTCTCTACCCTTGAAATCGAACCTTGTCACAGCAGGACTTATCCCATTCCCTTCTTTGCTCCAACCACTGAGCAAGCCTATTCAGGGGGTCTCTCTGTAGGATCACAGAGGATCGACATGGTTTGCTTGGACTTCTTGACTTGCAGCAATCCCCTCCAGAACTGCTGAGGATTGAAGTCCTGACATAAAACCTTCCCTGTGCCATGCTACAGAGCGGGGGTCACCATTCTGACATCAGCTAAATATGCAAGGAACGTCACTCGTCAACCGTGTGTGAGCGCTGTCACGCTGTGAGCCGTGCTCCAATGTAACCAGTGTCTGGAAGAGAGTGCCAACGCTCAGGACACGGAGATTTAATCTTAGCTCAAACTGAGCCGGTCATATGCTAGTTCCATCTTTCCCACTGATCCCGGAGTGGCCGCATTCCCGGCTTCTTGTACTTACACGGCAGGATATCGCGGTATCTGTTCTTCTCCCGGTTCTCTGGCGCTTTCCCTATCAGGCAATCATCCGTCGGTTTGATGTGTTCTAGGTCCTAAAACGAAACACAAAACCTTCAATGTGCTCCATTTGCAAAGCTGGCGACTCGCCGCTTTCAAGTAGAGAAGGAACAAGTGTAGTGGTTTGTTACCTCCGTGTCTGTCATATGCATGCTCTCACCTCTGTACACTTTCTTCCCCTGGGAAAGAAACTGGGCACCTCACATGCAAAGCCAATGCTCCACCACTACTGAGCTGTGGCCCCTCCCTGGTCTGATAGGCTGCTAGGGTTGCCAACTCCAGGATGGGAAATTCCTGGAGATTTGGGTGTGCAGCCTGGGGAGGGCAAAGCTTGGGGAGGGGAAGGACCTCATTAGGGTATAATGGCACAGAGTTTGCCCTCCGAAGCAGCCCTTCCTCTCCCATGGAATTAATCTCAGTTGTCGGGGGATAAGTTGCAATTCCAGGAGATCTCCAGTCTCCACCGGGAGGTTGGCAAGCCTATATGCAGCAAGGGGTCGTCCCCCCCACCCTGCTTTTAAATGTCATTTGAGTGCCAGAGTATTTCTAAACTTCGGAAGTCGAGCTTTTTTGCCTTTCTTTCTTAAACACAGGGTATTTTCCTCTTGCCGAAAAAGTTGTTTTTTGAGAACATCGCAGTCTTGCGAGGAACGTATTTTGTGAAGATGTGTGGGGTAACAGAAAAATCTCATGAAAGTGCTAATACACAAGAGGACCCCACCCCAGTCTGCCACAGCTCCCCCCCCCCCGCTCCACATCCTCTGTGCATCCTTTCTGCTTCCTACTGCGCATACACACACACACCCCAACACTGGCTCTGGTTCCAGTTCCTTTTCTCTCCCCCTCTAATGCCTGTTCCAGGGGCCATTTAACTTTTGTGGCAATTCAGTATGTCATGCAAATGCTTGAGATGTTTTTTTTCTTTTTAAATTTACATATCTGTGTTTATATTAACATTCTGGTAGTTTTTTACCAGCTTTTTTTTATTTCCCTGAAAACCTAAAGGTTCCACCTAATTTGCAGGGGAGTTAGCCATGTTGGTCTGTTGCTGCAAAACAGTAAAAAGCCCAGCGGCATCTTTAAGTCTAACATACTTTATTGTGGCATATGCTTTCGAGAAACACAGGTCTCTTCGTCAGAAGCATCTGACGAAGAGACCTGTGTTTCTTGAAATCTTATGCTACAATAAAGTTTATTAAAGGTGCTACTGGGCTTTCTACCTAATTTGCAGACTCCTCTGTTGTAGTTGCAACTGGCCCCACTGTGCAGAGGTTTCGTAGCCCTTGGCTATTAAATATCTGAGGATGCCCTGTCTCAGGAAGAGAACACCCCACCCGTGGCAACAGGCTCTCTTCCTCAGGTCATTTTTTGTGCTGCCAGCATCAAAAACATTTTACTGGGAAAGATGGTGAAATCTGATTCGATGGGGTTTCACTATCAGTCCAGGGCATCCCTCCCCTCAAACTGCGTCCCATCACACCTGACTTCTGACATAGCATCTGAAGAAGTTTAATTTAACCACAGTCTGCAGAAATTACAGAGAACGTGGGAAGAAACACATTTTTGATAGGTGTTCACTTTCTATGGGAGTGCCTCTGAATGTGGAGGTTCCCCTCAGCCCCCGTGGCTAGTAGCCATTGATAGACTTGCCCTCCGTGAATCTATCGAATCCCCCTTTAAAGCGGTTTATTCCTGTGGCCATCACCACATCCTCTGGCAGGGAATTCCACATTCTAATAACTCAGAAATAGTTCGCCGTGGCCTGCTGTCACTTGTAGAAGGACGTGAAAGGAGTTCTGCTGGGAGCACAGTGGTGAGTTCTAAGTGTGCCTCCTAGACAACCTTTGTCTAAGTTGCTAGATCACTTCTGGCATACTTTAAGATTAAGAAACCCTGTAGAGCAGGGGTGTCACACATGCAGCCTGGGGGCTGGATCAGGCCCCCAGAGGGCTTCCATCAGGCCCGTGGTGGAGCTGGCCGTCTCCTCCTTCCAGTTCTGCTGCTGCTGCATCATCGCTTGCTTCGCCAGACTCTCTCAGTCACTCAGCCATTGCATGTTCTAACCTGGGTCCTGGACTCAGAACTCTGAGCCTAAGATTTCTGTGGTGAATGCCAACAAATCAAAAGTAGGTTTGCGGCATACAGAGCTAATGTTTTAAGCATGTTTTTATTTTAAGTAAAAAATAATCGTTGTGTTTGTGGCCTTTATAAAGTTTATATCTCTGCTACCTGGCATTACGTTTTATCATCCACATGGCCCAGCCCAGCAAGGTCTCATTTATGTCAGATCCGGCCCTCATAACAAACGAGTTCGACACCCCTGCTGTAGCGATTCCAAGGCAAGAGATGAAGGGAGGTGGCTTGCCATTGCCCACCTCTGCGTAGCGACCCTGGGCTTCCCTGGTGGTCTCCCATCCATCCAGGGCTACGGTTGCCAGGTCCCTCCTGACCACTGAAAGGGGATGGGGGGCAGAGTTGCCAACTCCTTCTTGGGAAACTCCTGGAGATTTGGAGATGGAGCCTGGGGAGGACAAGGGACCTCAGTGGGGTTCAGTGCTATAGAGTCCATCCTCCAAAGCACCCATTTTCTCCAGGGGAACTGATCTCTTTGCTCTGGAGATAAGGTGTAATTCCAGGGGGATCCCCAGGTCCCACCTGGAGGCTGGCTTCCCAAACCAGGGCTGGCCCTGCTTAGCTTCCGAGATCTGATGAGATCGGGGTAGCCTGGCCCAATCCAGGCCAGGGCAAGAGGCAAAGAGACGTAGTTTGCCCTGGCCTGCCTCTGCGTAGCAGCCCTGGAGTTCCTCGGTGGTCTCCCACCTGAGTACTGACCAGGGCCGACCCTGCCTGGCTTCCGAGACCGGATGAGACCGGCCTAGCCTCGGCTATATTGGCCAGGGCAGTAAGGCGGGGGAGAGACTTACGACAAACTCCTTCAGCATCTCTTCATGTTCAATCTGTTTCTGAAGATTCTGGATCAAACGGTCCAGGTGATGTTGCAGGCCGTGTCTTCTCCGCACCGGCTTGATCTCTGCCAGCTGCAGCAGCTCATCTTCAGTGACCAGAGTCAAGCCTGTTGAAAGGACCCAAAGGAACAGTCACTGAATCCAAATTGGAGGGGTTCAGCAGGCTGGGCTCCCTTTAGAAAGACGTTTCCTTGATCCGGTGGAGTTTTGGAGACTGCTAACTGGGCCTCAACGTGGGCAAGCGAGGGCTGGAAAATGGTGGCAGGCACATAGCCACAGGGGCGGGGGCAGGGCATTTTGGGGGCCATGCCCCCTCACTTATTAACCATGCCCACTGCCACCAGCTGCTCCAGCACCTCACAGACCCTGCCACCTGCCTGCCTGTCCTCTGTGTTGCACCAGGAATGGCCGCCCACATGGCTGGGCGCACCATTCAAAGGGCAGCCGGGGGGGGGTTGGAGGCAGGGAGGGAGGAGAGGCGCCTGTCTGCTGGCTGGCCGGCCACACACACCCCAATACAGCTGGAGGCACACAATTCAAAGGGCAGCAGGCGGGTTGGAGGCAGGCAGGGAGGGAGGGAGGAGCGGCACCACCCTGCCCATTGGCCCGCTGGCTGACTCCACCCACTCCCCCACGGCCCGAGGTGTTCTGTCCAAAGGGCAGCCGGTGGGCCGAAGGCCGGGAGGGAGGAGCGGTGCTGCCCCCTGCAGCTGGAGCCCCAGGTGGGGATGGAGATGGTCACCTTGGCTGCCCTCCCCCGGCCACAGCCCCAGGTGGAGGCGAGGGGTCAGCGCGGCCCTCCTCCTTCATCACTCCCCTGCTCAGCGCCCAGAAATTTCTGGCTATGTCCCTGAAGGGTGGGGCTCTGGCTGCAAGCCCTGGTAGTGGCTTTCGGAGGAGATGGGCTCTTGGAGGCTTTGGCAGAAGTGGTGCCGCACTGAGGAGCTAATGTCTCCACGGACACCCTTAGGTTTTCAAGTGCAGCACTGCAGTCGCACCGTGCGACACACGGAGGACATCTTCATCTGCACTTTTCATGGCGATGCCCAGGAAGGCTGCCCTCCCCACGTGAGGCTTCCATGTTCTCCCCCGTGATTTTGGACATCAGGAGCCCCCACAGTTTCCGTTAGGATGTCAAGTGACCGATTTCCTCTTGGGAAGTTAAAGGCAGCAGGAGGGACTCATCCTGCTCAGCATCCGTCCAGGGCCAGGAAGTTCTTCCTTGGTTTGTTTGCCCCCCCCCCCCCCCGGCAGCACAAAAGCCTCAGGTGAGTTAGGCTGGTCTGAATCCTCCCCCGTCAGAAGTAAATGTCTCAAGCCTGTGGCCACTGTCCTTTTGTGGAGGACCGTAACTGCAAGGACACCCAAAGGGCGCAGGAGTTGTGTAGTAACCAAGTGACACAGGCGTCCGTTACCTCTGGGCATCGCAGACAGCCTCTGGGCTATGACTTCATCTTCGCTTGCACTCGGTGTCAGGATTCGTTTTTCGTTGTCCTGCAGGCTTTAAAGCGACAGTGTTAATTCACTTGACAACTCTGTCCTGGGCACAGCCGCAGCTGCTAGCAGCAACACAACTTCCGTGTAATCCCTCCTAGGCATGAGAATGAAATGCCCTCTAAGCAAACGTTGCCGCTTCCACTGCTGCTGGTGCCACATGAACCAAGCCGTCCACCAACCGCAGGACAAAGGCAGTCGCTCGCAGGAACAGCAGGAAGAGCCCCTGGGCAGTTCAGATTCACAGCTTGGCTTGAACGGATTTGCCTGGGCTCCCAGGACATCCCAAAGACGCCAAGCCTCCTGACACCGAACTACCTGGATTCCTTACTTTTCATCAGGAAGTGTAACACTCTCTCTCACTCGGGTCTGAACAGGGACCTATCATTTGTGGGTCATCACTGGTGCTTTATATCTTGCATATCCCACCCCTTTATTAATTACTCCAGTTATGTCACTGTAAATTCCCCTTGCATCTGCTCACCTCATTTCATCCGGCACTAAGTTTTAGTAAAGGTAAAGGTTTCCCTTGCTCGAAAGCCAGTCAAATCCGATTCTAGGGGTCGGTGCTCATGGTTTCCAAACCGAAGAGCCAGCGCTGCCCGAAGACATTTCCATGGTCATGTGGCTGACATGACTAGATGCCAAGGCACATGGAACGCTGTTACCTTCCCACCGAAGCTGTTACCTTCCCTATTTATCTACTTGCAATCTCTTGCTTTCGAACTGCTAGGTTGGCAGGAGCTGGGACCAGAGATGGGAGCTCACTCCATCATGCAGGACTTGGGTTTCGAACTCCAAACTACCAACCTTCCGGGCTGCAGTTCAGCATCTCAACCTCTGAGCCACCAGGTTTTACATCTTGACTATTAAACAACGGTTGGGAGTGTCTCACACCCATGCTGAGGGAACTGACTGCTCTTTGGACTGGCTCTTGTTTAGAATCAGCCTCTCTTTGTAACATTTTCCCCTTTCTGTCTTCTGTCTATATCAGGACCTCAAGGCTACACACTCTCATTTATCTGATGAAGTGAGCAAAAGCTTTGGCTACAATGAAGTAGCTTCTTGTTCGGTTACACTGAGTCAGATCCTAGGGCTGTCAATGTCGACTGTGGATGGTGCTTGCTCTCCAAGGTCTTGGGTACCAGTATTGCACATTACCAGCCATGTTGGAAAAATACAGGGACTTTGCATTGCATATATGATGGGAGTTTTGTGCCTCTCTGTCACGCGCTGGTTTCCCCCTCTTTATGAGCAAAGCAGGCAGAGAGAAGCGGCTGTGAACTCTCTCCCATCCCTGCTGTTTTGGGTCTTCGGACTGTCTTGTGGACCTGCTTTGCCTGCTGTTAAGTTAAAATCTTTCTGCCTAAGTCTGATTATTATTATTTTTAGCCACAGAAGCAAAGCTAGGCTGGAGCTAGCCGCTGGAGCTGAAGGGCTATCAAGACTAGAAGGGCAGCTTTGCTCTGTCCCAGGACAGTCATACAAAATTTGCATAGCCCCACCTGGAAGTAAGAGGAGGTATGACCTAACCAGTTGGGATGACTTCCCCCCACGGAAGGAGAACTTGTTCCCTACTGCTGCAGCGGGCATGGCCCATTATACACAGGAACACAGGAAGCTGCCTCAGGCCGTGGTCACAAGGTCATTTTGATCGGGTTTCACTGCTCTCACATTTAAAACTGCTGATCAGACGGCCACATCTGTCTCCCGCACCAAAGTGGGCTCACTTGCACAATCCTCCCGGTTCCCTAGTGAGTTTTCCTACACCCGGAAAATCAAGTACTTTCCGGATATTTGCACTCTGAATTGGCGATTTCACCGATCTGGACAGCCATCTCTTGCAATGATCATGATTAGGTCATCTGAATGTCCTTCTCACAATGTTTTTTTTTTTTTAACAAGCTTCCTTTGTTGTGCGCATGAGCAATCTGGCACATGAGCAATCTGGACTTGGATTCAGCATGGGCAGCACATGTGCTGCCAGCATTCCTCAACATTCCCGCACACCATTCCTCAACATGCCCAGCAGAACTGTAACCACAAGCACTTCCATTTTACTAACAGGTAAAGGAAGGGTTGACAACTGTGGCTTTTCTAACTGGTGGGTCCACTCACTCCTCCCCATGTGTTGATGTGCAAAACATGAATCACAGACTTTTCACACACACACATACACACCACAGCCCCTCCCATTATCCACCTGTGTGGGAAAGGGGTTCAGGAGGATCAGGTCCATCCAAGTGTTGGAATGCTCTGCATAGAGGTGGGAGCATCTTTGGTGTCTTTAGTCTTTGTTGGGTGACTCCCAGAGAGACTTCCGGGCTGTCCTGTGGTCTTCAACAGGGAAAGCTCTGCTTTCTTTTACTGAAAAGTAGCCTTCCCCAATCCATCAACCTTCTAGAAACAGAGGTAGCTCAGACCTCCATATGCATAAACTATTACTCAAAAAAACATACCTTAGGGGGCACCCAGATCTGTGAGGGGAGGCATTTTTATCATCCGATTCCTAGTAGAACAAATATGGTTAGTGAGTGATTGAAAGCCCATGGAAGGCACTTCCCAGATATGTTTGCAGGCCACCATGATGGGCCCTTCAGAACTTTCCCTCCACCAGAAAGAAACTTTTATTGCTTATAACGATTTTCCCACCCTTCCTTCCAAGAGGTAAACAGGATGCACATGCCCTGACCACAGTCCTATGAGGTAGGTTAGGCAGAGCAGGAGTGGCTGGGCCAAGGTCACCCAGGGAGGTAAACGTCAGGGTGTGTGTGGGGGGTCAAACTTGGGCCTCCCAGATCTGACGGTGTTTGTGGACAGAGAGGGCTCTCCTGGGCTCACCAGGGCACAGCTAAAATTGTGCACCCCACCGTATTTTTAAGAAATCTTATTCATATATCTATCTATATCTATATATATATCTATCTATGTATATACATATATATATGATTCAGGTGTGTCGCCATGTTGATCTGAAGCAATGGAACAAAGTTTGAGTCCAGTGGCACCTTTAAGACCAACAAAGTTTAATTCTGGGTATAAGCCACCTAAAGGTGCCACTAGACTAAAAATTTGTTCTCTCTCTCTAGTTTTCCTCAACGTTCTGTGGGTGCTTTGCTTCGACCTTATTTTTGAATCCCTTTGTCATTAATTGTGGCCACTTCTTGAACAGGGATGAAGAGTTTAATGCAATCATAATTTTAATAAATTTCATACAGTGCTTTGCTACTGTCACATAGAACCTGTGGCCTGCTTGTCGCTGACCAAGTCAACCTGAGCTTGGGCTGTATCACATATCTAATATCCAAGCGTGGCCCCCGTGGATCTAAAAATCTACCAGCTGGGAACACAGGGCTAGAGTAGATATTTATGCAAATCCAGGGAAATCTGGGGGGAAATAAAAAGTCCCCCAAACTTAGAAATTCTGTTTGCATGTGTACAGTCTTCACAAACATACAACAGTGCCTCCATAGCCAAGGCATTTTTAAATGGTCAAGGCAACCTGTCGTAATAAGCTACGGAGGTCACTTTGCTAACTGCCTGGTGGTGGTGGTGGCAGCAGCAGCAACAAGGAGGAGGGGAGGAGGGAACAGAAACAGAGGCCCGAGGAGGGGAAAGCAGGGAACGAAGCAGGGGGAAGGGAGACATCCCAGATCCAGAGCAGGGAAGACATGGGGACAAGATGAAAGAGACATGAAGACTGGGTCGGTGGGTGGAGGAGAAAAAAGCCAGTGGCAAGCTAGAGCAAAGGAAAGTTGCCTGGAGCCTGGAGATCTCCTAGAATGACAACTGATCTCCAGACTACAGAGATGGGGAGAAAATGGCCGCCTGGGAGGGTGGATCCTAGTGACGGTTGCCACCTCTGGGATGGGAAATTCCTGGAGATTTGGAGGTGGAGTCTGGGAAGGGGAAGATTTCAACCAGGTATATAACTCCACAGGGTCCACCCTACAATTTCCAAGGGAACTGATCTCTGTAGCCTGGAGATAAGCTGTAATTCCAGCTCCCCAGGCCCACCTGGAGGTTGGCAACCCTATGGAAGGGAGAGAAATTGGTGAAGGGGAGCTGGAGCAAGAGAACAGGAAGTGGGGAGGGACGGGGTTTCATTTCCTGCATGAATCCTGCATAAAAGAAATCCTCGGGTTCCGTTCCCACCGTATTGTTCCGAACAGGTTCTTTTCTGTTGACCTATCAGAGAGATCCTCAACCATAAGACATATTTGACTCCCAAAGTGTGAGCATAAAACTAATGTCTTTAATGCTATTTAAAATTTTATCCTTTTTAAAAAAACATTCCTTCGCTTGTGTCCCGCGTGGCGCACCCTGCTAGGTCTTTTTTGTGGCTGTGATAATGGCCAGTTGTGTTTGCCTTGTTTCAGGGGCTCACAAATAAGACCAAGTCCACTCTCGGGATCCTTATTTAAAAACTACTCCACCCAGCCTGTACTGCAGAGGCACCAGCACCACATCCCAGCCCAGCTGCGCAGGGGACGTTTCACTCGCGCACCCCACCTGGCTGTGCATCTGACCGGATTCTTCAAGGCCTTGGAAAGCGAAGTCCGGCTGGGATCCTAGCACTCCCCCGCCACCATATCCATCTAGGCACAAGAAGCAACAGTGAGTGAAGGAGCTGGCCTGCAGCTACGGTGGGGCATTTCGGGGTTCCGCCCCCTCAAACAGGAGGCACGCCCCTCCCCCTTCACCCCTCCGCCCCCCCGTAGCATTAAAAGAGCCCTCCAGCGGATCAGTGGGGAGCAGGTGGCCTGCCAACCGGCTGGAGGGCCCTTTTAAATCTTGCAGCTGCCCCACTAGAAAAACAGCATTTAAAGCAGGGGTGTCAAACATGCGGCCCGCGGGCTGGATCAGGCCCCCAGAGGGCTTCTATCAGGCCCACAGTGGAATTGGCTGTCTTCTGCTTCTGCTTCCAGTTCTGCTGCTGTTGCTGCGTCATTGTAGGTTTGCAGCTTACAGAGACACACCTGAACAGCAGACTCAAGACTGCAACAGGGCAGACATTTTGATGCAATAATTCAGAGCGAGAGGTGTCAGTTATCAGACACTGTTAAATAAACAAAATATTGCAAGAGTGCTCATGTTTTAAGCATGATTTTAAGTAAAAAAAGCCCTTTGTGTTTGTGTCCTTTATAAAGTTTGTATCTCTGCTACTTGGCATCACAATTTATGACACACCTGGCCCGGCCCAACAAGGTCTCATTTATGTCAGATCTGGCCCTCGTAACAAAGGAGTTTGACACCCATGATTTAAAGGGAACCCTTTAAATGCTGTTTTTCTAGCAGGGGGGCACACTTTCCTGATCTCCGAGCGGCAATTTTGCCACTTGGAGATCAGGTGTGGTCAGCCCTGCTAGAAAACCAGTATTTAAAGGGAACCCTTTAATTGCTGTATTTCTAGCGGGGCGGCTGCCTGCACCTTATCTCCAAGCGGGGAATCACCACTTGGAGATCAGGGAAGGCATGCTGCCACCCCCTCCCTCCTTTGCTGCCCCACAAAATTTCTCCACCAACCCAACATTTCTGGCTACGGGGCTGCAAACGAGCAATGGTCAATGCAGTCTGGAAGGCTGGGAGGAGACTCCTCTGTTTAGGATTTAACTGTGGAAATCCCTCCCCACTTCTAAGGTATCTGGATGCCAGCGACAACTGAAAACTAAGGAGCATCCTATGGTGCTAGTATGAAAAAACAAACCCTCGCTCCTCGGGAGCATGCTGCATTTAGTGAAGGAGACGTTTTCCACCAAGAAAGATCAACAAGCGAAACAAGCTACTGAGGTTCCCCAATCAATGGTCCTTTCTGCACTTGGATCTCATCTCTGGTTTTATCAGAGTTCAGCTCGTAACACAATACCTTGCATTTATCCTTGGTTATAACAGCATCCGTTTATCCTGGGACAAGTGTGGGGCGAAACCGGGGTGACCTCAATGTAATGTGGAAACAAAAAATATCCCGAGATAATTACAGGGGTGAGCTCGCGTGTAGTGTAGAATGTAAGTTAGGAGACAGGACTGAACCAGGACTTATGGTCTAGTGTGGAAAGGACCAAAGTTGACAAAGGAGTCTATGGAAAAGGGCAAAGAATATTACCCTGAACTTCCACTTGCTGAGCTGGATATAAAGGGTAGGAGGTTAAACGACACCCATTCTTTTTGGATCTTCAGGCTTCTACAGCGTCTGGCAGGAAGGCCTAGCTCCTAATGCCCCACAGCCCCAAGAGGGGTCAGCCTAGTCCCCCAGAAAGCGCTTAATGCAACAGACCTCTTTTCTTGGCATGGGTGCAGGGCCAGGACCCGGTGGGGGCGGCTATCTTCTGTACCCCCACGGATTAGCCAGATGCGCCTTTTCCCGCACTACATCATCCCGGACAACAGCCTTTCTAACTGCCAGCCTCCCGTAGAACCTTTTCCTTGAAGACTCTGTGATGTCACACAAGTTCTGGCTTACTCCTCCCTCTCAAAGATCACATGTGACAGGAAGAGGACATTTCTTGGAACCCCCAAGCTTAGACCAATGTTTCTTTCAGGGTAACAACACAGCATTATATTAGCTCTCTGCGAAGGTTACTGGGTGTGGGGTTGTTTTTTTTAGTTTAAAAACCAGTTAATATTCATAACTTCCTTAGATATTGGATGTGGACTAATAAATTAAGCTCAAAAGGAAAGGAAGTAGACAGTTTAAATCAGAATACAAGGAAATACATCTGGAACTCGAGGTTCCGGGACTTTCTAAGCTCACGTTATTTGAAGTGGCTCGGTGGTCTATGGTCACACATTTGTATGCTGTGGTTGGGTTTTAATTAATATTTTGGGGGTTTTGTAATGTTTTATTGTGTGAGCTGCCTCAGGCAGCTTTTTACAGAGAGGTGGCATATTATTTTTTCTAAATAAATAAGAAATTTCTTTCCTCTCCTGAGCGGTGTGTCTTGAATACATTGCGTTTGAACCGTACGTAGATCCACTGTGTCTTGAATACATTGTCACACCTCTTCATGAGGAACGTTATTATATAAAGATGAGACATCTAATGTTACCAGTATAGCTTCATTTGAAACCGGCGAGCCTTCAATTTTGGTAATAAAATCTTTAAGTATGAAGGTATTTCTTTAACTAGAGGTGGAAGGAAATAATCAATATATTTGGACAACGGTTCCAGAACTGAATTGAAGTCAGAGACTATGGGATGGCCAGGAGATGGCATCCAAGGTTTATGCACTTTTGGTAATATATAGAAAACAAGGAACTCTAGGAAACATGTTAACAAGATATTGAGCCACAGACTGATCAGTATAATCAAGGGCTAATGTGTCACCAACAACCATTTTTAATAATTCTTATAATATCACCAGTAGGATCACGAGGGACAGGTACATATGAATCGGTCTCCTGCAAAAGTCTAGTAACAGCTAGTAAATAATCTTGTTTATCCAAGAAGATAGATCCAGGTGGTCAGCCATGTTGGTCTGAAGCAGTAGAACAAATTTAGAGTCCACTGGAGATGACGGAATTCCATTTCTAAGCAATTTCTGAACGTTGTGGGCTACAGGCTGAGGGGTCTCCCCATGGAAGCCTTCTGCATGGTCGACGCATCAGTGGGAACCCAGGCCCGGAATGCCAACCTGGCCCTCTTCAGGCTACAAGGGTGACACTCATGAAGACTCAGAGCTCAGAAACCCTCAAGGCTGGCTTCTCTCTCATCTAGATCCCGGGCCAATGTTAACATTTTCATATGTGGGCATCCTCCACCAAGAGTCCCCCATGAACAGTACCTAGTGTGAGAAAACTTTATCTGATACTAGTCCAATCTTGACACATCTCAGGAACTAAGTAGGGTCAGCCCTGGACAGTACTTGGATGGGAGGCCACCAAGGAATACCTGGGTTGCTATGCAGGGGCAGGCAATGGCAAACCACCTCTGAATGTCCCTTGCCTTGAAAACCCCACGGGGTCCCCGTAAGTCAGGTGTGACTTATCGAGAAATGTCGAGGATTTCTCAGGGTACCGGTTCCTTCTGCATACCATTTTCACCAAGGCAGTGATTTTCAGGCGGGCTCTTGAGAGCAGAAACGGCAGAGCCTAGAAGTGGCCATGTTATTGGGACAAGTGAGGAAGTGCACACAATAATCATCATTTGTCACATCCTGGGCCTCACCAAGCAGCGTTGATTCGTTCTGTAACGGAGATTCGTCCCACTGGGAAGCCCAGTGCAGTGCTGTGCTCCGGCAAACAGTCAGCTGTACCAAACCATGCGTTTTGCGCAAAATGTCTATCACCGTATTGCGTGTTAGCCCAGACACAAGGTGCCCGTTCACCTGCAAGCAACACAGAAACATACGGCTTTGGTCTCGCTTTGGTGGGGTTTTTTCTCTCCGTTTTGTTTTTATTTCATGCAGCATCACCTGGAGAACCTTGACCCAGAGAACTGGGCAGGGGGAGAACTGCAGCATTTGTCCCGAATGAGAAAATACTTCCCATGTTTCCGTATATGTAATCAAAGAGATGGACTTAAATAGAAAGCGCTTTGCTTCTCTCTGACTGCATGTGGGGTGGAATGTCTGAACTGATGCTGCCTTTGAGCTGTCTCTCCTCGGTGCCACTCCTTAACCCAGGGGTGTCAAACATGAGGCCCGGGGGCTGGATCAGGCCCCCGGAGGGCTTCCATCAGGCCCGCAGTGGAACTGGCCATCTCCCGCTTCCAGTTCTGCTGCTGCTGTTGCATCCTAGCTTGCTTCGCCAGGCTCTCTTAATCACTCAGCCATTGCATGTTTTCACCTGGATCCTAGACTCAGAACTCTGAGCAGGAGATTTCTATGTCAATAAATCAAAAGTAGGTTTGCAGCTTACAGAGCTAATGTTCTAAGCATGTTTTTATTTTAAGTAAAAAAAAAAATCTTTGTGTTTGTGTCCTTTATAAAGTTTATATCTCCGCTACCTGACATTACGTTTCATGACCCACACGGCCCGGCCCAACAAGGTCTCATTTATGTCAGATCCGGCCCTCGTAACAAATGAGTTCGACACGCCTGCCTTAACCAATCTGTCTCAACTTATAAAGAAAAAAAAAACATTTACAAAGATAATTTGGGACTCCAGGTTTCCTTCCTCAAATTGCTGCCCACAGTTCAGAGAAGGAGACGTGAAATACGGAAATGTAAACTTCTTCCCCAAATCCCCAGACTGCAGCTACCCGTGTGGGGAGCAAACAATGGCAAAAACAGCCATGATGTGGTATTATGAAAATATATCTAGACTGCTATTTTGCAGTGAGTAGTGTTTCTTCAACAAGTAATAAAGATGTATGTGTACACACTACGGAATCTGCATATACTCCCGTTTCTTACAAATTCTTTCCATGCTGCTTTGGAAGGTGGATGCTATGGCATTATAACCCACTGAGGTCAGAGCACAGAAAGAATTTGTTTCTTTGGAGTGGGAAGAATGTTTGAGTGTTAATTCACAGATTAGAATTGTTGACATGTAAATTAATGTTATAAATGCAGCACTCCGTGAAAAAGCTGTTATGTGAAACGGGAGTATATGCAGATTCCGTAGTGTGTACACGTACATCTTTATTACTTGCTGAAGAAACACTACTCACTGCAAAACAGCAGTCTAGCTATATTTTCGTAATACCACATCATGGCTGTTTTTGTCATTGTTTGCATCCTTCCCGTGATCTCTCTGTTGTTTCTACAACCATGTGGGGAGAGCGGAACCACGACTGTTTCCCCTGCTCTCAACCTCCACGCCTTGACCCAAAGTTCTGACAGACTGGGAAGTGTACAGAGTTCGCGCCATGTGAGCTGATCTCCTCTAAAAAGCCAGGGAACAAACGATGCCTTCGGAGACTGTGGGAGGGTTTCAGTTCCCCAACCTTGCTCCACCCTCCAGCTGTGATCCTTCTCACTCCCCGGGCCCGAGGCCAGGAGGGGAGCAGCGCTTGTGGCCACCCTCCTGTGGACCCTGGAGTGGGTAGCTGATCAAGTCCTCCTCAGCAACCTCCCACCGCTTGCTTTTTGATGGGTCTTGCCCTCTTGCAAGATTACAGGCTCTCATAAGACATCAGGAGTCTTGCCAGTTATAGTGGAGGCCACAGTTGACATATACGTATGCCAGGCCAGGCCCCCAGCTGGACTGCAGCTGCTCTCTCCTGCTCCGGGACAGCCTGTGGGCATGCATGTCAAACACCTAATGACTTTGTCCGGACCGACCTGGTGAAGGCCTCGCTCACCTTCCTCACAGTATTTAACTGCAGAGTTTTCAAAAACCTGGAGAGGCCTACTGTTGCTTTATCCACAAGAACATGCAGACTGAAAAATCTGGACTTTCCCAGAGTGGGATTCCGTTCCTAGAATGCTTCTGCGACTCGCAGGGGCTGTCCTTCCACTCTGCGCCCTGTCATTTCAGTCCCAGAACACAGCTTCTATTGCTAGGGATTGTCATTCTACTCTGGGGGCTGTCATTCCAGTCCCAGAGCACTGTTTGTACTGCTGGAAACAATCCCAGAGTAGTTTATCTGGGTGCAGAGACCGTAATGGAAAAATCCATTCTGTATTTTCTTAATAACTTTGCAAGTCCAGAAGAGCTTCCTGCCAAAACAGGCAATGACAAGAGGGAGGGAGCTGCAGCCTCAAACTTCAAAGGGTGAGGACAGGAGGGGAAGGAGGGGAGAAGAAAAGAGCTGCAGGGCTGATTAAAGCCATGGGCAGGCTGCTTCCAGCCCGTGGGCCTTAAGTTTGACACGCATGATTTAAAGCCTTCTCGAGTGTACTGACCAGTTTTTGCTGGCACAAAATTTACCCCCACCTCACTTTCACGTGGCCGTGTGGGATTCGCTGTCTGCTTTGGGGCCCAGCAGGATTTTTCAGGCCTTTCTCCAATTGGCCAAGTGAGGAGGAGTCTTTTTTTAGCTTGCTTCATGCTGGAAGTAAAGATGGAGGTAACACACAAATAGGCCAGGTCTGGGGGGACATTGGTTAGGCCCCAACTTAGGGGTGACATGATTAATGCGGCTGTGCTAGATCAGCAAGCACACCAGGGGGGGGAGGGTCTATGGGCGGGAGAAAGGTGGCCAAATCAGATGTGGCCTGCTTGGCTGGGTCCAGAGCAGTGTCCCCTCTAAGTTGTGCGTGTGAGCGGCCACTCATTAACACAGGACGCCCCACTCAGCAGCAATCTGGAGCCACTGCAGGGTCTTGCACTGCCCACTGGCCTTTTTAAGAAGACAGCAGTTAAATTCTGCTCAGGGTCTGAACTGCTCTGCTCGGTGGGTGAGAAAAATTAGAGGGAACATTAGTCCAGAGTCCATGGAGGAAACTATCTCAATGTTAAGCATCAGTCAGCTCCAACTTGCACACTGACCAGTATCAGGGAATTGTGTTGAGGGACAGCATCTCTGAGTACATTTTGCTGGAATAGCTATTAGCCACAAGCTATAGATGGAACACCTCTGTCTGGGGCAGTGATGCTCTCTATTTTCAGTTCGTGGGGGGCAACAGTGGGAGGGCTTCTGGAGATCTGGCCCTGCTGGTGGACCTCCTGATGGCACCTGGGTTTTGGCCACTGTGTGACACAGAGTGTTGGACTGGATGGGCCCCTGGCCTGATTTAACATTGGCTTCTCTTATGTTCTCTGAGGCTCCCAAACACTGGCAAACCCTTTGGGGCGACCTCTTCAAGGAGGAGGAGGAGATTGGATTTATTCCCTGCCCTTCACTACCTGAAGGAGTCTCAGAGTGGCTTAAAAATTCCTTCCCCTTCCTCTCCCCACAAGAGACACCCTGTGAGGTAGATGGGGCTGAGAGAGCTCTCCTGAGAACTGCCCTTGAGAGAACAGCTCTGAAAGAACTTATGACTGACCCAAGCTGCATGTGGAGGTGCGGGGAACCAAACCTGGTTCTTCCCGATAGAGTCCGTGCTCCTAACCACTACACCAAACTGGCTCTCTACACTGGAACCTACACTAAATAGATGGGAATGAGTTAATTAGCATTAACAAAGCTGAAAAAATGTACCAAAGTTGAACCCATATTTGTTGCTTGGCATCTTTCTTTTGGGGGACGGGGCAAATTCCCAAACACGGGCTCCCCTGAGATTCTGGTACAAGTATTGGTGCTAATGAAAGGCAACATTCAGTTCTGTGATGTGGTTTCGTCTGCTCTTGACAACAAACACGCAACAGCCATCTGACTTTCCTTTGGGGCATGACACAGAATGAAAGTGTTGTTACCTTCAGTAAGATGTCGCCCACATGCAGTCTTCCATCACAATCAGCAGCGCTGCCAGGGCTGATGGCTTTTATCAAGATGGCCCGGCCATTCCTGCCCCCTACCAAAGCAAATCCCAGGCTGCCGTTGGCTGGTTTTTCCAGCTCAATGTTGATAATGCAATCTGGTAGCGGAGAATAGCTGTAGTTCTAAAGGGAATGAATTGGCAGCCAAAGAAAATAATGAGTCACCACTATGAAGTGATCTTTCAGGTCACAGAATTCAAAGCACCACTAAGAACATCAGAAGAGCCCTGCTGGATCAGCCCAGTGGTCCATCTAATCCAGCATCCCATCTCACTCAATGGCTAATGCTAACCAGTTCCTCTGGAGGGCCAACAACAGGGCATAGAGGCCGAGGCCTTTATAAGAACATCAGAAGAGCCCTGCTAGATCAGACCTGTGGCCCATCCAGTCCAGCATCCTGCCTCATACAGTGGCCTCAACCAGTTCTTCTGGAGGGCCAACAACAGGGCAGAGAGGCCG
The DNA here is from genome assembly GCA_029375565.1 of Gekko gecko. Lineage (NCBI taxonomy): Eukaryota > Metazoa > Chordata > Lepidosauria > Squamata > Gekkonidae > Gekko > Gekko gecko. The sequence continues at coordinate 3,624,175 of JAPDNY010000008.1, forward strand.
AGGTCTTCCCCTGATAAGAACATCAGAAGAGCCCTGCTGACTCAGACCAATTGTCCATCTAGTCCAGCATCCTGCCTCACACAGTGGCCAACCAGTTCCTCTGGAGGCCCAACAACAGGGCAGAGAGGCCGAGGCCTCCTGGCACTAACAATTTACTCCGTCTGGATGTGGGGGTTCCTTTAGTCAACCATGGCTAACAGTCACCGATAGACCTCTCCACCATGAACCTGTCTAATGCTCCACTCCCCACTAGTTTTGCATCCTTTAGTATGTATATTGAAGGTACGAAACAACCTGCAAGCTAATTTTGCTGGGCTCCTTGTTTTCATGCCTTGCCTTAAAGAAATAAACTAGTCAAGAAAGGGAGGTTTGCTTTGTGAATGACTGTTATTGCTTGTGCCTGTGTGAACCATCTGGCAGTGAATGGCATATGCTACACTTTCCCACAAGACATTTCCTTCAAGCTGGAAATGTTCAGCTTCTCTAGAGGGAACCTCTAGGATATAAATTTTCCAAATAAAGAAACGGCATCAAGTTAATGTCACACAGTCTCCCTGTCATGTGCACATGCCCACATGTGCTTCCATGCTCACAGAACAAAGTTTGAATCCAGTGGCACATATTCAGTGCACATGCAGGCACACGAAAGCGTATGCCTTGAATAAAACTCAGTTGGTCTTAAAGGTGCCCCACTGGACTCGAACTCTGTTCTGCTGCTTCAGACCAACGCGGCTCTTCCCACCTGAATTTTTCACGTACTTATAGATCAGTCTATACATCTGTGAAACTATTCTTATCCACAGATTTCCTTGTTAGAAGAGAGTAGAGCATTAGGCAAAAGATCAAAATGGAACTGGCAAATCAAGTTTTAGGAATCACCCTCTTGCATCTGATTCATTAGCTAATTTTCGTCCCTCCCTCTAAGGACCTGAAGGAGGTACACGCAGTCAATCTCCACCTTTGAGCCTCACATAAACTCTGTGAGGTTGGTTAAGAAGAAGAACTCGCCGTCCCCATCCACGGGGGATTCCAGGCATGAGAGGAGTGGAGATGGTTCACCATTGCCGTCCTCTGGGAGCGGTCACATGCACCAGATAAAACTGGGTGGGTGGGTGGGGAAGCAAGGCTATTTCCTCTACAGTTGCATGATCACACCTCCCTTTGAAGCTGCAGGCACAGCCCGTCAGTGTGTCATCAGACGCAACTGCGGGTGAGTCGGGTTTTTTTTGGTGCTATTTGTTTCCCATGTGCTTAAAAGAGACATTGATGAATTGCACCTCTGCACTGCGAGCTCCCTATGGAGTTTGTGATGATGCGTGTACTGTGAAGGGGGAAGAAAACAACGGCACGAGAGCACGTTGGAGCAATCAGACAGGGAAAAGTCCGTCTGTGGCCTATCGCAACCTGTTTGCTACCCATCTTTCCCCGGTGTCTTTTAACTTTGCTTCTGCGGCGGAGCAGAATGGGTTGCCAACGGCTGCGAGGCACTTCCCAGATGTTGTCGTCTGATCGCGCCCTTTAGATCTGCCCGGCATTCACGCCTATGTCGGGTCTAATTGTGCGTACGATCGCAGCCTCCGCATAGCAACCCCGGTCTTCTTTGGTGGCCTCCCGTCCAAGTGCTAACCGTGGCCAGCCTTGCTTATCTCACAAGCTCTTGATGAGCTCGGGCCAGGCGGGGCTCTTCAGGTGGCTGTGAGGCTGGTTAGGCTGATGTCAAGGGACTCCCCCCCCCCAAACCATGCAGTGAGTTTCCCAGCTGAGATGGAATCTGAACCCCGGTCTTCCTGACCCAAGGCCACCCTCCTCACTACACCCCTTGTGCTTTCCCCCCCTGCCTGGTAATGCCGTGCCATACCTCCTCCAGGGCAGAGTTGGACGGACCGTGTTCAGCGGTGATGGTGGCGTCCTGTTCCAAAAGCTTTGCTGCAAGGAGAAAAGGCAAGTCTTTAAGGCAGAGCTATGACGCCGATGCCCACCACAGATCGTTCCGCTCTCGGTCTGTTGGTTCGCGTCTCTTTGTGGAGTGAATGGAATCCTGCACACGTTACCTTCAGGAGCCCTTTTTACCTCCCGGGGGGCAGTTTCCAACGCAACACTTCCAGCTGGCGTGAGGCAGGGCTGAGACATCAGCCAGCCAACAGATAATGTGTAAAAATGTTCCCTGATACTCCGGGGGAGGTGGCGTGCCTAACAAATAATTAATCTGCTTGCAACCAGAAGCACCTGCAAATTTACATCGTCTTAGGGACAGACGGTGAGAGATCGTAACAAAGAAAGATTGGGCAAAGTGCAGAATAATCCCCTTACTCTGTTTACGGGGCAGAGGCTGATCTTGCAGGTTCGTCGTTTCATTTGGGGAGGGGGCTGCCGCATCCGCTGCTTCTGGAGATGGCCCTGGACACAAGCAGGCGCATTTAGTAAAACTGACACACAAACACTCCTAACATCTTGCAAGATTTTAAGACAGATTTACTGGACACGGCAAGGCTATAACTAGATGAGATATGAAAAACCCGTGGATGGTCTCTGGGGAAGGTCTCACATTTTATTTACAAACAGCCACTGATTCGGACTGGTGGCTCCTTGGCGTGATCCTCCTGGCTTTTTCACATATGTTGGAAAGCACAGGGCTGGTTATCAACCCCCCACCCCCCAAACTGCTTGCCACCGTTGCTATTTTTTTAAAAAAACAAAAAACACTGAGACTGCCACTGTGACACCACTATGCTGCTTCTGCCATTTGGCAACAATCCTGGTGCCGTTAGGCATTGCTGCTAAACAGCTCAAGTGAATTTTTTTTTTAAATTCCACCAATACCAGTAAGCAGAAGGCAAAACGCTATGAGGTTACCAATCATAACAGCCGCTGCCCCTCCCCTCCCCTCCCTTCCCCTCCTGCCTCCAATTAAAAGCAATGTTCCATTTGTAAGCAATGCCCCCTCTAAGCTGTGGGGTATTCTGAGTAAAAATTCTACTTTGTGAGCTACAGGCATTAAACTTGTGAGCAGTTGGCTGCTGCATAAATCAATTTTCTCTGGATCCATCCTTCCTGAGCTAAGACAAAAAGTTGTGAGCCGGAAGCTAAAAACCTGCAAGCTAGCTCACACTAACTCAGCTTAGAGGGAACACTGTTTTTTCAAGGAGACTCCCCACTTCGGTGTCTCTGTGTGTGCCGGGTTTTGATCCTCCTGATCAGGGCTATTTTTGGGCAGGAACGCACAGGAACGGAGTTCCGGCTGGCTCCCAAGTTGGCCACACCCTGCAGGAACTCATTAACATAACAGGCCACATCCAACAGCAGAAACTCATTAGGATTGGCTACATTAGGGGTGTGTGGCCTAACATGCAAAGGAGTTCTTGCTACAAAAAAAGCCCTAGGTTTTGACAGCAAATGAGGTAAACAGAATAAGAAGCAAAAGGTGGGTGTGGCTGGATGACCAACCATCTGGTAACATGGGGGTGTGGCCTAATATGCTAATGAGTTTGTGCTGATGGGTGTGGCCTGTTATGCTAATGAGTTCCTGCTGGGCTTTTTCTACAAAAAAAGCCCTGCTCCTGATCATGAATTTCCTTCCACCTCCGCTTACTGATATTCGGGAAGCAGGCCTCCATAACTGCTCCCAGTTTGAGCCAGTTAAAGCTATCACACCAGGGCTCCCCAACTCTTTTTGAGCCCGCAGGCAACTCTGGAATTCTGACAACAGTGTGGCGGGCACAGCCACAAAATGGCGGCCGCAGCTTCCCTTCAGTCCCACAGTGAAGATCCTTGTGCTGTGGTGGCAGCCGCTGCCAAGGCAAGGTCTCTAAATCTGCAATCGAATCTCCAGTGGCCAATCCGGGCAAAAGCCTCACTCGGCCCAGCCCACTTTCTCAAAATACTTGCGGGCACCAGGAAAGGTGTCAGCAGGTACCACGCCCATGGGCACTGTGTTGGGGATCCCTGTATTGCCCTATGCCATCAGAAGTATCATCTAATGGCAGAAATAGTGTTGACAGTATAATAGTGACAATTTGAAAAATTATAAAACATGAATGACAGCCACACTGGATGTGCAAGAACCAAAAAGCCCTGTAGAATAAGTGGCTATTGCATTGGTTCAACAAAAATTTCATGAAACTGGTTCAACACAAGATTTCAACAATGACCATCAAGGTATTCACAATGAACACACCTGAAGCTGCCTTCTACTAAGTCTGAGGTGCAATTCTGGTCACCACACCTCAGAAAGGATATTATAGCATTGGGAAAAGTGCAGAGAAGGGCAACTAGAATGATAAAAGGGCTGGAACACTTTCCCTGTGAAGAAAAGTTAAAGCTCTTGGGGCTCTTGAGCTTGGAGAAACGATGACTGAGGGCTGACATGATCGAGGTTCACAAGATTATGCTTGGGACAGAGCAGGTAGAGAAAGAGGTACTTTTCTCCCTTTCTCACAATACAAGAACTTGTGAGCACTCAATGAAATTGCTGAGCAGTTGGGTTAGAACGGATAACAGGAAGTACTTCTTCACCCAAAGAGTGATTAACACATGGAATTCACTGCCACAGGAGGTGGCGGCGGCTACAAGCATGGACAGCTTCAAGAGAGAATTGGATAAATATATGGAGCAGAGGTCCATCAGTGGCTATTAGCCACAAGGTCTAGGTAGGAACGCTCAGTCTGGGGCAAGTGATGCTCTGTATTCTTGGTGCTTGGGGGGCAACAGTGGGAGGGCTTCTAGTGTCCTGGCCCCACTGGTGGACCTCCTGATGGCACCTGGTGTTTTTGGCCACTGTGTGACGGAGTGTTGGACTGGATGGGTCATTGGCTTCCAACACTGGCTTCTCTTATGTTCTTATCAAAGTCAGTCTCTCCTCTGAGTGGCAGAGACTTTTCATGGTCTCAGGCAGAGAATATTCTTTCACATCACCTACTGCCTGATCCTTTAGCAGGCAATGCCGGGGACTGAACCTGATCCTAGTGCATGAAAAGCGATGCTCTGCCACCAACTCACGGTCCCTTAGCCTCAATGCATGCATTAAATAAAAAAGTTAGGGCACAAAGTAACATGTGATTAATAACTTTTACTGTATCGCCTCCTGTGACGAAGCCCAGCAGAGGTATGTGCCCCCATGACATAGGAGACAGCGTAAAGCTCTGATCCAGGCAATAGGAACTGAATACTGGGAAAGTTAAGCTCTGTTGGGGGGAGATTAAATAGCCAGAAACAAAGTTTTAAGGGCTGAGAAGGGTTAGTCTAACAGGAATGGGAATTAAAGGTCTTGGATCTTTGGTTAAATTTCCCTCTCTTGGGAACAGTGGGGTTTTGCTAGATCTGATGTGTTGATAAGTACAGACCTCCCAAGGTCAAGTGTTTTTTCTACAACATGCACTTTATAAAACCTAACTTTCCATAACTCCTGGTTAAGTGCTCTTATTTAGCTCAGTCATGTTTTTAATGAAGGCGCTTTGCTCTTCTTCACTTTAAAAAGCAAACCATGTTTCATCTCACTTATCAACCCAGGCCTGGTGGGAGGTATCAGACACAGGCCCAAATACTATCTCCTAGAAGGGTTTTCTCCTTTGATTTCCCATGGCGGACCCTGGTGCAGTGGGCTAGGAAGGAAACTGTATTGTGACGGAGTGGAAAATCCCATAAAGGAGATCCATCACAACTCCCCACAAATCCAAAATTTGATTTCCTTTTTTTATTTTACTGTCATATTGTTAAAGATCATCACCATCACTTCTTTATTCATCATGCATTTAGGGAATCCAAAACACAGTAAAGCCTTTTGAAGGAGACTTCTCCATTCATGTCCTGGGCCTCATCTCAATCAGGGACTGCATACGTGGAAGGAATTCAGAACTCACACAGGGTGAAGACCCCAGAGCTGACCTGCGCTCTCTGTCACGTGTGGATTGGCAGCCCGGACTGGCGTGTGCAGGTACCTGCCGAAGAGATGGCAGTTTTCACAGAGTGGGTCAGCCCTAGGCTGAAGGGTACGGATTTGTAAGTGGCATGATTCATGACACTCCATAGAATTCTAGAGTAAATTTTTTCCCCTTAAAAAAGCCTGTCGGTGTTTTAAAACTGACTCCCATTTTATGAGAATGCAACTTCTTGGCCTTCAAAGATACAAAACACTTCACCTTAATGTCTAAAGGGAGAGCTGCATTTTGTCCCACAATTAACAACAACAAATATTACTTACGTGTCCTTAATGGAGTCACTGGTTCTCCATTCCTATTTTTAAAACACACAGAAATATTTTTAAATTAAAGACAGCTTTCTGCTGGGATGTAACACAAGTTAATTTTGAGTTATGGTGCTGGAGAAGACTCTTGAGAGTCCCTTGGACTGCAAGGAGATCGAATCAGTCAATCCTAAAAGAAATCAACCTTGACAGTTCCCTGGAAGGCCAGATCCTGAAGTTGAAGCTCAAATACTTTGGCCACCCAATGAGATGGGAGCACTCCCTGGAGAAGACCCTGATGCTGGGAAAGACTGAAGGTCAAAGAAGAGGGGGACGGCAAAGGACGAGATGGTCAGACAGTGTTATCGAGGCAACAAACATGAAACCTCCAGGAGGATGGCAGAAGACCAGAGGGCCTGGTGTGATGTGTGGTCCATGGGGTCACAAAGAGTTGGACTTTACTGTGCGACTGAACAACAAAAAAACACGGTTAAGGTTCTGGATTTCTGTGTGGCCTGACCTCTTCCCTCCTGTTTCAGCCCACCATGAGACTGCAACCACTCTCCTCTCTTATCCCTCCCTCCCGAAGAAGCCTTTTCTCATCCCTCGAGGACACCCACTCGGTCAGGGATGTTCACATTTGCCCAACTGGCTCAGACAAAGCAGCCGTATGCTCATTCATATGCCCCAGATGACCATAGCTCCTGGTGAGTAGGATGCAGTCCAAACAGTTTCTGAGCATCAAGCCTTCAGAAGCACTTTACTGGGTTGCCACCTCTGGGCTGGGAAATACCTGGAGGTTTTGGGGATGGAGCCTGAGGAATGCAAGGTTTGGAGAGGGGAGGGGCCTCAGCAGGGTACAATGCCAGAGAGTCCACCCTCCAAGGCAGCCATTTTCTCCAAAGGAGCCGTTCTCCGTGGTCTGAAGGTCAGTTGGAATTCCAGGAGAACTCCAGGCCTCACCTGGAGGTTGGCAACCCTAGCGAAGAACTTGGTCTCTGCTTTTCTGCTCTGAGTTCCGTAGTACCACATTTTACAGGCAGATTTCTGAGAGCCTAACTACACAATGCATTTCTTCACTTGTCTACACTAGTTCACCAGTGTTTCCCGAAGCCACACAGCGGGGAACTTCTTCTGGAATAAAAATAAAAGAGAGAGTGTGAGCAAATCTGCATTTGCTTTTTTAAATCTGATGTGACGCTGTCAAGCATAGAGAAAGACGGCATCACAGCAGCATGAAACTGATTTAAAAATGCAAATGTAGACTTGACCAGAGAGCAAGAGAGAGTACAACCCCCCCCCACGCAGCTTTCTTGCAAAAACCGCACCGAGGGAGTTATTTTGCAGATTTTGCCGCTCCATGTGCAGATACCTACCTCCCCCAATAATTAAAGAAAAATGAAAACAAACGCCTTCCCTCCTGAGTGGCTGCGTTTGTATGGACAGTTCTCAAAATGAGCGCGCTTTTTTTTTTTAAATTTTTTAAAAAATTTCCAAGTAAATATGGCAAAATTTTAAAGGTTGGCCAGTTACTGCAATTCATATTTGATATCTTTTTATTCCTGGTTGTACTGAATGATAGTTGTTTTAAAACAAACTCTCACAATCTTTTCTTGAACAATGAAGGAAATGAAAATGTCATTCTACCATATAAACTAAACTTTGAGCTATAGCATTTTGTTGCTGTTGTTGTTGCTAGTTTTAATGGTTTCTAAGATGTGAGTTCATAATGTATGTTTTTAATTTGTGAGCCACCTTGTGCGGCCCTTATGAGAGCAGAAAAGCAGAGTATAGGTTTTGTCAAATTAACAAATAAATATAGATAAGGATTTCTGGGGTAACTTCTGTGAAATGCTCGGAGCGTTTAAAAGCACCAAGCAGCATCATTAAGAAATATGAACACTGTTGGCTTGTATTTCCCTTAGAGCAGGGGTGTCAAACACGCAGCCCAGGGGCCACATCAGGCCCCCAGAGGGCTTCTATCAGGCCTGCAGTGGACCTGGCTGTCTTCTGCTTCTTCTTCCAGTTCTGCTGCTGCTGCGTCATCGTAGGCTTGCAGCTTACAGAGACACACCTGAACAGCAGACTCAAGGTTGCAACAGCACAGACATTTTGATGCAATGATTCAGAGCAAGAGGTGTCAATTATCAGACACTGTTAAATAAAATATTGCAAGAGTGCTAATGTTTCAAGCATGATTTTATTTTGAGTAAAAAAAAACCCCTTTGTGTTTGTGTCCTTATCTCCACTACCTGGCATTACATTTTACGACACACACACGGCCTGGCCCAACAAGGTCTCATTTATGTCAGATCCGGCCCTCGTAACAAATTGGTGCGATACCCCTGCCTTAGAGGATCTAGGGCAATTCCTGATCGCAGTGGAGAATACTGTAGGGTTGCCAGCCTCCAGGCGGGGCCTGAAAATCTCCTCATCTTCAGTCTACAGGTATCAATTTTCCTGGAGAAAATGGATGCTTTGGAGGGTGAACTGTATGGGCTTAGACCCAGCTGCGGTCCCTTCCCTCCTCAAGCCGCACCTTCCCTTGGCACAATCCCAAAGTCCCCAGGAATTTCCCAAGCCGGAGTTGGAAAAAACAAGAATACAGAAGGTTTACATCAGGTCTTCTCCTTCCACTTTGAATGAGAAATCAGTTGACGATGTCTTCTCCAGGGGTTATTTGCTCCGAGTTCTTTACTTTTGAGAAGCTATATTTTTCCTGCTTCCCCCCGCCCCCCAGCATTATGGTGCCTTTGCGCACCTCTGGTGGTTACCTGGGCTTTTCTCCAACCTTTCTCAGACCTGCTTCGCTCTGAAGTTCTGGGAATGACTGCAATAAAGCCTGAGTGGCTGCTGTACAGGTGGGAAAATTCTGATTTTCTGGCTCACGCGCTGGCCATTCTCCCTAACCCGGTCCCACCGGCAGCCGTTTCTTCCTCCCACCACCAGAGGGTGTTTTATAATTTTTTTTTAAAAAAATAGGCACTCGAATATTGTTATAGCAATATACCATTGTAACAATAGGTGCAGCAGGTTATCTGAATTCCAATTTTTTTTTTTAAGTAAGTCTCTAGCTTGTTCCCTTGCGGAAATATGCCTTTTTCCTTATATCTCCGCAAGGACGGATGCCAACGACTTAAAAAAATAATAATCTGGGAACTCAGACAACTTGCTGTACCTGTCAATACAGTAGTATGCTGATATATCGATATTATAGAGCTGGTGATCCAGGGGGGAAGGGAGGTGGCCACTACCAGAGGACTGGAGCAGGGAAACTGCCAGGAAACCTGGGATGTGGCAGCCCTGTTATTGCGGCACTTTAACTTCAGCCGCACCAGCGACAGGGAAAACAGACAATTCTGTCCCTGTGTGGAAGACACCAACATCTGATCACAAAGCACTTTCCTCCTAATGTGTCTGGAGGAGATAAAGAAGAACAAAGAGCGTTTGGAGGGAAGGGAGGAAGAGCAGAGCTGTGGTAGTCATGTGCGGAACAGCTAGACCAGGAACAGCTCTAGACCTACCGGGTGGCTCTGATGTGAACGTAACGGCTCGCGGCCTCGCACACCCTGACGGCATCGTCCAGAGTCATGCCTTCCGTCCACAGGCCGCAGATGCAGACGATCTGATCGTGGGGCTGCAGGCTGCCCTCCTGGCTGGCTGGCAAGCCAGGCACAATCTCAAGGACCGAGATGCCCTGCAGCTGGCTCCCAACGCCACCAGTTAATTTCAGGCCTAGGAAGAACACAGACGTCTTTTGCACCGTTTTCACTGATCGTTATTTTTTAGATTTGCTGTACTGCAACACTCCCTAAAACCAGTTTGGTGTAGCGGTTAGGAGCGCAGACTCTAATCTGGGAGAACCGGGCCCTCCACATGCAGCTGCTGGTGTGACCTTGGGTCAGTCACAAGTTCTTTCAGAGCTATTCTCTCAAGGGCAGTTCTCAAAAGAGCTCTCTCCATCCCACCTACCTCACAGGCAATGCTCCCTCTAACTGTGGAGTCTTGTGAGCAAAAATTCTACTTTGTGAGCTACTGGCACTGAAGTTGTAAGCACGCAATTTGGCTACTGCATAAATCAGTTTGCTCTGGAGCCCTCCTTCCTGAGCTAAGACAAAAATCTGTGAGCTGGAGGCTAGAAAACTGTGAGCTAGCTCACGCTAACTCAGCTTAGAGGGAACCCTGCTTACAGGGTGTCTGTTGTAGGAGGGGAAAGGAAAGGAGTTTGTAAACCACTCTGAGACGCCTTCAGGTAATGAAGGGCGGGGTATAAATCTTCTAAAGCCACAATACCCTCCACCTGTAGATTATCTATCTGCAGTTCTAGATGTGATGACTTGTAATGAATTTCACGAACTGCAGTAGAATTAAGTGGCATCACACAGTCTTTCGCAACCTGTGGATCCTGGCCCAAAGGTGGGTCACGAGGCCTGTGAAGGAGGGCTTTTGCAGTTCAACTGATTTGGGCCTGGTCTGTTTTATAAGTGGGTCACTGTATCAAGTAAATTTGCGCTTGTGGGTCACCGTATCAAAAATGGCTGGAATGTCCTGGCTTAATGCACGCCACACACAGATCCACATGTGTGTTGGGGCCACACTGACGACGTATAACTAGGAAAAAGCCACACGTGTGATATTCGGTGACCTACTGCAGCCCCGGCTAGCCTGACCTTGTCAGATCTTGGGAGCCAAGCAGCATCCGCCCTGGTTTGTACTTGGATGGGAGACCACCGAGGAAGCCTGTGGTTTCTACACAGAGTCAGGCGATGGCAAACCACCTCTGAACCTCTCTTGCCTTGAAAAACCCTGTGGGGTTGCCATAGGTTGGCTGCAACTGGATGGACAAAAAAAAATAATAAATCACAGCCTGTCAGGATCTAGAAGAAGAAGAGGAGATTGGATTCATGCCCTGCCCTTCACTCGGAGTCTTAGAGCGGCTTACAAACTCCTTTCCCTTCCCCTCCCCACAACAGATACCCTGTGAGACAGGTGGGGCTGAGAGAGCTCTGACAGAAACTGCTCTTTTTCAAGAACAGCTGTGCCAGAACTATGGCTTTCCCAAGGTCATCCAGCAGGTGCAAGTGGAGGAGTGGGGAATCAGACCTGGTTCTCCCAGATGAGACCCCGTGCACTTAACCAGTACACCAAACTGGCTCTCCAGTGCAGGAGTCATCACGCTGTGATGAAGAGGGTCAGCTAGGTAGTATTGGCTACAATTTTTTCATCAGCCGTGACTTCATTAGATGGGCTCAGGCAAAACCATCATCTCTTTGGCAACCTCCCCCACCCCACCTAGCCCAGGGGTCCCCAACGTTGTGCCCATTGGCACCATGGCACCCACTGATACCTTTCCTGGCACCCACCAAATGCTTCTAGAAACTGGATGGGGCCAGGCTCACGACTGGCTGTGCAGGTTAGAAGATATCCTCTTAAACAGAGTTTTGGTCTGAAATGCTCAAGAGCTACTGTTAGAGTGGTATACAGCCTTGGATCCCTGACACTTAATAGTTGGCCCCAGCTCCTGTGTCATTTTGTGATTGTCAGAATTCAAAAGGTGCCCCCAGGGACAAAAAGAAGAGAAGAGGAAGAGAAGAGATTGGATTTGTACTCTGCCCTTCACTACCTGAAAGAGTTTCAGAGAGCCTTACAATCTCCAGTTTGGTGTAGTGTTTAAGTGTGCAGACACTAATCTGGGAGAACCGGGTTTGGTTCCCACTCCTCCACTTGCAGCTGCTGGATGACCTTGGGCAAGCCATAGTTCTGTCAGACATATCCATGAAAGGGCAGTTCTCTCAGAGCTCTCTCTACCTCACAGGGTGTCTGTTGTGGGGAGGGGAAGGGAAAGGAGTTTGTAAGCTACTCTGAGACTCCAAGTGAAGGGCGGGGTATAAATCCAATCTCCTCCTCCTCCTCTTCTTTTTCTTCTTCTTCTCCTTCCCCTCCCCACAACAGACACCCTGTGAGGAAGGTGGGGCTGAGAGAGCTCTTTTGAGAACAGCTCTCGAGAGAACAGCTTTGAGAGAACTTGTGTGACTGACCCAAGGTTACACCAGCAGCTGCATGTGGAGGAGTGGTGAATCAAACTCGGTTCTTCCAGATTAGTGTCTGCTCTCCTAACCACTACACCAAACTGGCTCTCAAAGGTTGGGGACCCCTGTTCTAGGATATCCCCACAGGGCTGCTGGAAGAATCACTGCCACGAACCGCCTTGCGTACTCAGCTATATACGGGCCAGGCATTTTTGTGCCTTGCTGGCACGTCTTTGTCCACTCGTTGGAGCAGTGAGGGGCTTCTACTCTCTTTGCAGCACTGACTGGAACCGAGGTCCCTCGTTCTGTGTGCTTGCTATTTTGTTGTTATGTCTTATCTGTGGCATGTGTGTATGTCTATGTGAAGCTTGGATACCAGCATTGTGGGGGTCACAGCCTAGCGTCTGGCAGGCTGTACCCCAGGCTTATTTTACTGACCTTTAATAAAGAAAAGCTTGCTTGTTTCACTATCAGAGTGAATGTGTCTTGGAACTGTCAAAAGACAGGTCTGTTTTCATATTTCCTCACCACACTAAGCCCTTGGTAAGTGGGCCAACACCTTAGCCAATGAACCTTATTAAAGAAGGGGTGCTACCCTAAAATTCTCACGACACCCAGCACCGCAAGGGAATGTCCTGAGGACTGTAGAAACGGGAACTCTTCACGCACCAAGTTGTCCACAGTCTCCTTTTGTGAGTGTGATTTCTGGGACGTCCTCTGGTCGGAAAGTCGGGAGGATCTCTCTGGTAGTCCGTCCAACCACCAGGTTCAGCTCACGGGGCGAACTGTACAACAGAGCCAAAGTCTCCTCGGCTGAGAGTGCCAGGGCGTCGATCCCATTCACCTGCACCACACGGAAAGATCCCGGTGAGATGTCTTTTGCCCGAGCCTCTCACAAGGACCAGTTCATTAAGGCAGACTCAATGCAGCTTTCGCCCCCAACTGGTGGGAAGCAAGTCTGTGATCTGTTTATCTCTATGAATTTCTATGACATTGTATTGTGTTTATACCTCTGTGTTTTAATGTATTTTAACTTTTTTAATGTAAGCTGTCCTCAGCCTGCCTCGGCAGGGAGGGAGGGTTCCAAATAGAAATCCATCCATACATACATACATATAGTATCAGTTCAGCCCGCAAAGCTATTTTCAGTCTCACTCCTATTGATAGACTTTGCTGTTCTCAAACATATAAATAATATCAATAATGTTTGTAGCTAAAAGGCTTGGAAACCAGGGTGTGTAAGCCGGAAGCCATTCAGAAGCCGACAGCTGAAACCGCAGGCTCCGAAACCAGCAGTGCCTTTGCCTTGAGAATAAGTGGCCACTGAGCGGCAGGGCTTTTTTTCTGGAAAAAGAGGTGCCGGAACTCTCAAGAAGGAAATGAAGTTTGCAATCTGTATACTGAAAACTCGTGAACTTTTAAACATTTTTAAAGGATTTTGTCGAAGAGGTTCCGGAACTCTGTTTTGGTGCGTTCCCCCAGAAAAAAAGCCCTGGCGAGCTGGCCTAGAGGTGAGCATACGTGAACATACATGAAGCTACTGTATACCGGATCAGACCCTTGGTCCACCAAGGTCAGTCTTGCCTACACAGATCAGCAGTGGCTCTCCAGGGCCTCAGGGTGTTTCACGTCTCCGACTGCTGGAGATGCTGGGGATGGAACGCTCTGCCACTGAGCCACAAGCACCTCCCCCTAAGGCAGCGCTTCCTACGTGGACACACAGGAATCGGCCTTATCTTGAATCAGACTCGTGGTCCATCCAGGGTAGTCTTATCTACTCAGACTGGCAGTGGCTCTCCAGGGTCTCAGGCAGAGGTCTTTCACATCACCCACTGCTTGGTCCTTTCTAACTGGAGATGCTGGGGATTGAACATGGGACCTTCTGCACACGAAGCAGATGCTCTGCCAGTATGCCACTTCAGCAAGGACCATTGCCTTGTGTCTAACTGAGTGACAGGGCGATCCTAAGGAGAGTGGCGCCTTTCTGAGCCCATGGGCAGAAGAGCGTCATTTGATTTAGGATTGCAGTATGTGCTAAGCAGGGAGAGTCTGCTGGGTGATGGTCTTGGTGCCAAGTGCCGCCATGTGTTTACTGGCGAGGGGGGAAAGGCTTCTTTACCATAAGCAGTCTGTCTCCCCTCCTCAGCCGTCCGTCGGACAGAGCGGGCTCTCCCAGGATCTCTGCGACGTACAGGACATCATCCGCCTTGTTTATAACCACAGTGAATCCATAGCCCTTGTTCGCCGATCTCGTCAGTGTCACGCAGAGCTCCATTTCCTGCACAAGGGAGAAATGGGATGTGCTGATACCATCTCGCAAAGCAAGGCTGTCTCTGTACCTGCTAGGGGGTCTTAGGCAAGCCGCTCTCCCCCAGTCCTCTGTATGCAATACGGGGACAATAGCATGGACCTCATGTCCAGGGGACCTCCCTTGGATTGCCTGGGCTCGCCTGATCTAGTCAGATCTCAGAAGCTCAACAGCGCCAGCCCTGGTCAGTACTTGGTTAGTACCATCCTCAGATGGGAGGGCAGGAAGGGTTGCCTCAGGGCTTAGTTCTAGTGGCCCTTTCTTACATGCCCAGGGAAATGCTGATTGCCACTTTGGGGTCAGGAAGCAATCCTGGAGGTTTTTTGGCCATCTTCTGGGCGTGGAACAGGGGTCACTGTGGGTGTGGAGAGGGGAGGTGTTTGCGAATTTCCTGCATTGTGCAGGGGGATGGACTAGATGACCCCGGAGGTCCCTTCCAACTCTATGATTCTATGACCACCAAGGAGGTCCAGGGTCACTACGTAGAGGCAGGTAATGGCAGACCACCTCTGTTCATCTCTTGCCTGGAAAACCCTACAAGGTCATCGTAAAATTGGCTGTGACTTGATGGCACCTTCTACCACCAATGTCCGGGGTCACTGCCAGGATTATACCAGGAGAACACAAAATGCTAAGCCTTGACTTGGATACCCCAGGCTACCCTGACCTTGTCAGGTCTTGGAAGCTAAGCAGGGTCGGCCTTGGCTAGTATTTGGATGGGAGACCTCCAAGAAATACCAGGGTCATGATGGGGAAGCAAGAAATGGCAAACCAGTCCTGAAATGTCTTGTGCCTAAAAACGAAACAAGCCTAGCTCACCATTTAGTAGTGCATAACGCTAAAGAGCTAGAACTTGTGGTTGCCAGACAATCTTAGGATCTCCTGGCTATGTTACACACAATGCTATACGATAATTATTATTACAAAATGTTAAATATTATTCTTAGATTTTTTTTGCACAATCCATTTCTGAGGACACTATGGCACACAGCTGGTCCATAGTTCTTTGAGGCGACATTGTACTGATGTGACAGATGGCTACAAAATCCCTTTTTCTACAATAAGCCAACTATCATGGGGTTCTGCTGTAGTGCCTGGCCTCTGAGCCTGTTTGCAATGAGGATGCAGTTTTTTTGTAATTCAGACACAGCTCCTGCGTCTTTCTGCAGCCCCTCATCCCAATCTGTCCAAAACTTCCTCTCTGTGCCCCAAGCCAGCATCCCAAACCACTGTGCTCCCCTTCAGCTCACAGGGCACCCTCCCCACTCTCCCTAACGGTGGGCAGGGTACTCCCTTCTGCCTCTCCAATCCCTCCTCCTGTTCTTCCTCAAGGACAACCCAGACTCCAAGTGGTGGGGGTGTCACAGGGAAAAGCTCTTCTGTTCAGCTAACCTTCTCATGTCCCAGATGAATTGGCTTAACCAACTGAAGACTAGGACGAATGATCTGATTTGCAATATATGGTCTGTCTAGGTGGGTAGTTTTAGGTCAACCTCTGAACATTTGCAGAGTGCAGAGGAAACAGCAACTGCAAGCCTATTACAACATTTGAGGACAGTAAGGAAGACGGCCCTGACCTCAACAGCTCAGGCTAGCCCAATCTGGTCAGAGCTCGGAAGCTAAGCAGGGTTGGCCCGACTTTTAGTGCTCAGACGGGAGACCACCAAGGAAGTCCAGGGCTGCGATGCAGAGGCAGGCAATGGATAACCCCCTCTGAACATCACTTGCCTGGAAAACTCTACGGGTTGCCGTAAGTCGGCTGTGACTTGTCAGCAGCCTTCCAGCAAGGCAAGTGTCTCCGTGTCTCGGGCATATCTTGGATCTAGCTTGTGAGCGTGAGCTGAGATCAGTGACAAGCAGGGATGGGCACGAACCCCCCAACGAACCCTGGTTTGAGCATGAACGAGGCCAGTTCGTGGGTTTGGGAGAACCAGAGGTTTGGGAGAACGTGTCTTCTGCCCATGAACCTCCATGTTTTTCACTGAGGTTCGTGGGAGGCATGTTATTGGGCTCCAAAGGCATTTAAATGCCTCCAGAGCTTACTTCCAGGTGTGGTGGGCCACCCAGAAGTGAACCTTGAAGGCATTTAAATGCTGTCAGAGCCCACCACCGGCCCACGGTCCCACCCAAGTAAGCTCCGATGGCATTTAAATGCCTTCAGAGCCCACCTCCAGGTTGGGCCGGCCTAACTGAGCTCTGAAAGTGAGCTCAAAAGCCTTTACAAGCCTTCAGAGCTCCCAGATTGGGCTCTGAATGTTTTTATGGGCCTTATGTGCCCTTATATGGGCAGGCCCCACCTGGAAGTGGAATCTGAAGGCCTATAAACGCCTTCAGAGCACGCTCTGGGAGCTCAGTCAAGTTGGGCTGCCTGATTCAACTGAGCTCTCAGAGTCAGCTGCAAAGTCCGATAAAGGCCTTCGGAGCCCACTCTCGGAGCTCAGTCGGGCTGGCCCAGCCCGGAGGTGGGCTCTGAAGGTATTTAAATTGCCGCCAGAGCCCTCCACCAGTCTTTCTCCCTTTCTCTCGCACAAGTGGCCAAAGAATATCTCACCATCAGCTCGGCATCCAGGTGGGACTGTGAGCCAATGGTGGGCTCTGACGGCATCTACGTGCCTTCGGGGCTCACTTCTGGGGGGAACCGTTCTACCACCTCCCAAACTCATGAACTGAATGGATCACGGACTGGTTTGGGAAACGGAAAAGTTCTTGGTTCATTCAATCAAACAAAGCACGAACCCCAACGAACCACCATTCCCCCAGTTCATGCCCATCCTTAGTGACAAGTAATGCAACTCCCCGCTCCCCATTTTGTTACTCCTCTTCCAACTGCTCAGGGGATAACTGGCATCTGTGTGTAAATCCACAGGACTTGCCGGACTGCCTGAAAAACTGGGGCATGTGGGAAGGGCGAGCAGGTACTCTGCTCTCCCCTGTCCTCAGGAAGGCCTGTGCTGTCAAGCACCAATGGGTGCTGTACTTTTGCCACTGGCAAGTCACCTTGCTTTGCACAGCTGTGCGCTGAGAACCTCTGGGTGTACCCCTATCTCCTGGCGGGAGGGTGCCTGAGGGTCAAGAGCCTGTGCAGGAATCTCCAGCAAGGATTTGAGCAGATTGCAGTTTGCCCGTTTCTGATATACAACAGGATCTTTGACTCCTGTCGTGTCCACACTGCATACCCTGACGTTCCGTGGCTCTTCTTCTTCAAGGTCCTCCCATTCGCTTTCGCTAGTGCACAGTTCTCTGTCGAGTGTGGCTGGTGGATTTGGTCCAAGCGCACGAGGCTCTTCCCTGATGCTTGCCTCAGACTTCCCTCCGCGTAACAGAGAGGTGATCGATGCCGAGCTGATGGTGAGATACTCTTCGGCCACTTGTGTGGGAGGAAGGATCTCAGGCTGGCAGCCTTCAGGAGGCGGGGCATCAGTTAAAGAGCTGGAAAATAAACTCTGTCCAGATCAAGGTTCCCTTCTCTAGAAACGTACCACAGTCACCATCTTAAGGCCTTTCCAGGAATTGCTGAAAGACCATCCACGCGACCTAACCTTCCCGCCCCATCTCTGCATGAAAGCCAGGTGAGACGTGGCCCTTCCTGCCCCTCTGGCTCACTGCTCATGCACAAGGAGCCTGACAGAGGTGTGGGACTCCTCCAGGACTTGAACTGCAAGAGTAGCTCCCACCTCCTTTGCATCCTTTATGTTTTTGAGGCTGAGATGATCTGCACCGAGGACCCAAGGCACTGTTGAATTACCACGGCTGTGCAAAATGGGACCACATCCACTGCGACTCTAAACATGTCCCCCGCCCCCTGCAAATTGTCAAGAATTAGTTCTTTCTGCCCCTTTCACTGAGTATGGCAATCGTACAAAGGAACTCTGGCTAGATACTGTCAGGGAGAGATGCTGTTGTTCAAGGAAGGGGCAACAGAGGAAAGGAGTCTGGGCCAGTGTTCCCTCTAAGCTGAGTTAGTATGAGCTAGCTGACAGTTTTTAGCCTCCAGCTCACAGATTTTTGTCTTAGCTCAGGAAGGAGGGCTCCAGAGCAAACTAATCCATGCAGTAGCCAAATTGCTCGCTCACAACTTTAATGCCCACAAAGTAGCTCACAAAGTGGAACTTTTGCTCACAAGCCTCCACAGCTTAGAGGGAGCATTGGTCTGGGCAGGTCGTGAGAGGAGGCTGGAAGCCCACGAAGGCTGGCAGGTCAACTTGGCTCTCTGCTCTGAGCAAGAAGGGGACTTCACTGGTTTCTGTTCCTGGGCCCAGCTGGCCTGACTTTTCCTTTGCATCGCTGTGCCCAACTTGGCTCCTGACTGGGGAGTAGTCTGGCCTCACAGCTTCTAGGAACATGGCTTTTCAAAGGCTTGACCCTGAAGCTTGATCTTTTCCCGCCCCACACCTTTTTGTGTCAGCATGTATGGCTGGTACTTTCCATCACACACACGCCCAAACTCCAGCACTGATGTGACCCTGCTCAGCCACTCTCCACCACGTCCATCCCTTGCTAAGATTTCCCCCCAGCTTTCCTTCCTGTTCTTCCTCCACAGATGTTCACAGTCTTAGGTTGGATCTGCATTTGTCTTTCCCACCAGGGTCCCAGCCTTCTGACACCATCTTTAAAAAAGCTGTCTACATTTGGTGTCGTTTTCACACCTCAACAGTGCTAGCATACTTTTGCATGTCTGCATATGTTTATCACCCTCTCATGGCGGCTCCACTGTCATTGTGCCTCCGCACTGCTTTAAAAGAATCTTCTCCAAACAACATTCAAACAAGCATAGAGAAAGATGGCGTCACAGCAGCACGAAACTGATTTAAAAATGCAAATGCAGATTCGACCTTAGTCTGCAGACTTTTGGTGCACGCAACCGGGTGTCATACTTGCTGCGCATTTTGCATTTTACAGCTCCTTTGCCATAGTGATTGGGAGGGGGCTGGAAGAGTATGAAACCTGAATGCTTTTGGTTTTCTAAAGATGCTTTGATGTCCTGCTTCCCTGAGAACCTCTTATGGCCTTGAGTCTCAAATTTCTGTGCTGGCTTTTGCCTTGACATGTTGGGGGGAAGGCGGGGGGGGGGATGGATGGCAGTTACATTTGGTGGGTGAAATCCCATGGGGTGATTGGCTCTGAACCTTTTAGGGCCCTCGCTTGAACCCTGTATATCTATCACTTTCGCACCTTTAAGCTCAGTTCTAACACAGCTAGTGTACAGGCTGGATCCTATCAATGTCTCAATAAACTTATCCTTCCTTGAAGTGAATGGTGTTGGGAACTGATTTCTCCAAGAGTCTGACACCAAGAGTCTGGAGGCTCTCCTGAGGCAGCCTTTATTATCTTCACCTTTCTCAGAGTGGCACAGAAAAAGGAAATGGGGGAGGCAAACTAGTGTCCTATAGGCACACACAAAGTTCAGAGTTTTCCCATTAGTTTCTACGTCATGTCTCAAGGGTACAGGATATTCCAAGATCTCGTAGGGTTGCTTGGTGATTTTTTGGGTGATGCCTGGAGAAAGTGTAATTTCAGGGGAACGTGACATCATTTCCAGATGATAGTGTAAAAATTTCCCTAAGCATTATGGTCTTTACCATAGAAACTGGAGAAATCCCTAGAACAACAGTGAGAATATGACATCACCTCTGGGTGAAGGGTCACTGGATGTGACCTCAATTCTGGACGATGCTCTAGGAATTTCCCCCAATTTCTATGATCTTCAACCGCAGAGATGGGGAGAAGCTCCTAGAGCATCACCATCAACATAATTTGCCCCATTTTCTTCCCCACTCCTCAAATTATTGAGGGGTGGGGACTGAGAGCAAGTGGGGGGAGACTGCACACTGCCACCCGGAAAATTGAAAGCCTACTTATATACATGTGGTTTAAGTTCTAATTTTCAGCCATTCTTAAAGTTATTTTGCCAGAAGGCTCTCTTGAAGGGACCCCATCAGCCATGGCCCTCTGGTATATATTCCTCTGCCGTTGCTAACCTGTGTATTTATCACCGTTACAGCCAGAAACACCATTAATCTTGACCCCCTTCCCGAATCACATTTCTTGTCTTCAGACTCCCCTGGACTTACCGTGAAACGTGGTCCACTGGTGCATCATACCTCTGCGCTTTTTCCAACTCACACGGTGAGCAGCACCCTTGCCTCACTTCCTCTTCTAGGGACAGGAAGGTCTCAGCGGCGACGGCCTCCTGGCAGGCTTTCCAGAGCTGCTTGTAGGAGTACCGAGTCAGAGGGGTCGCTGGCGGGCTCCCTGCCTCTTGCTCCCCACACCGAGAAGCTGCTTCCTCCACTGGCTCTGGGTCACAGGCTGGTCTCGGGGAGTCCGGCACCAAGGAAGGGCTTTCCTCCTCTGTCGCTGTGGGGTCCAGTCCAGGATCACTTGGCTCTAGGGAGGGCACAGATTCCTTCACTGGTGAAAGGACGGGAGTCTATTGAGATAAACAACAATATGTTTTTTGTTATCACTGCATATACATAAATCTGTATACAGGTGGCAACAGAGAAGAACATGAGTGATTGACTCAACACGTTTTTGAGTAAGAGGGCAGTATCGGGCTGAGTAGGCTATCTTATCGACTCTGCCATAACAAATAGCAGAAGGCATGGCATGACATCTGGCCAGGGAAAATGCTCTGCGCTGCTGTGGCGCCTGCAAAGAAGATCGGTATGGGGCCATTTCCCCAGTAATGAGGGGAATCTCAAATCTCAGTGGGGAGCAGGTTTTGTTGGCCTGACTAAATAACTTTGGCGTTCAGTGTCTAGCATTCTGTTTTTAATTTGATGAAATGCAGCAGTGAAAGTCAGCATAGACAGGGATTCTATACATGAGCCCGTTGCTTTAATTTTCCCCTCCATATATGCTGAGCAGTCTGACATATTGGATTCAGAGAGCATTTGAGAGAGAGAGCTCCCAGGTTCCGAGGTTGTAATGCAAGCGTAGCCAGAATTTGACAGTCATAAGCCATGCACTAGTTTCAATTAGAGACATGCCAGTTTCCAAGCAGATAACTGCATATGAAACTATCTGTGTAGTGGGTTGGACGCATAATGAAACCACAGACACAGACGTAGTGACCAACATGGTTCGCTATTACACAATAAGACAAGGTTACCTGGCCAGGTGGCCAACTATATTCAAGCAAAGGGGAACAACCCCTGGTGCCATTGGCGGGTTTGAATTCCCACCGCCATTCCCATTGGTTCCCCTAAGCCGGAGCCAGGAGCCTCAGTCCCATTGTTCTCCGGGACTCAAGCTCAGGCTCTGTCACTGACGCCCTGGAGTGGTCAGCGGACACAACAGAAACACATTTCGGCATACCCAAAATTTTTCGCAAGAATTTGGATTGGGTCCATTCAGTAGCACGTTCAAAGGCTCCAATCCAAATCAGGATGCCATATAATAATTGTGAGGTCACTTTGGTCTTGAAAATTTTTATGGCAGCAGAAAAGAATACTATAAGATTAAACATAAACTGAGGGCAGAAACTAAAAGTCATAAGAAATGAGCCATGAGAGAAAGACGGGATAAGTTAATATTTGCAGCATGACAAATCTCAAGTTAAAATCTCTGCCAGAAATTAGTTGAGGGACTTTAGATAAATATCATGACTGTTAGGAGTATCACTGTTAGAGTGAGATCTTCTGCAGATGCCGCCCTGTAAATGGGCAAAGTCAGCCACTGCCTGGACACGTGCCTTCTCCATTATGACTCCCACCACGTGGGACATCCTGCCCACAGAGGTCAGGAGGGCTCCCATGCTCACGGCTTTTTGCAAACTCTGCAAAGCTGACTTCTTCCAGAGGGCTTTTCTACCCAGACCGTAGAGTCGCACTGTACTAAATGATTCACAAAGTTACTTGGAAAAATGATCAGGGACTGTGGTCTATACTACTGTGTTTAGCTTGCTGAAACTAGGATCCTGCTATGGGATTTTGCATCATTTAATGTGTTGTGTTAATACCTACACCTTGCTTCACTTCTCTTTTTTATACTTCTGGTTGGTTCTGCAACCCTAATCTTATTGCAAAGTTTGCAAAAAGCCATGAACATGGGAGCCCTCCTGACCTCCGTGGGCAGGATGTCCCACATGGTGAGAGCCATACTGGAGAAGGCACGTGTCCGGGCAGTGGCAGACTGGGGACCCTTTGAGCGGGAGAACCTCTGCCCTCCTGGGGGACCTGGCAGCCCTAACTTTTTCTCTCTCTCCCTTCGTACTACAACTGGGGTGGGGAATGAAGTTGATGAACAATAGATTCAGGACAGACAAAAGGAAACACTTCTTTAGTTGAGAAGTAATTGTCACAAGCACAAATGGCCAGGAACACAAATTGTTCTGAAAGGGGGTTTGACCGATTCACGGAGGAGAGGTCCATCAGTGGCTACTAGAGAGGGTCAGTAAGGGGAACATCCACGTTCAGAGGCAGTCAACCCCTGAATACCAGTGCCAGGAAGCAAGATTTGGGAAGGGCCTCGGCCTAGCTATCCTGTTCTTGGACAACTTCCAGAGGTTGACCACTGTGTGACGCCGGGTGCTGGATTAGGTGGACCCTCACGGGTCGGATCCAGCAGGGTTGCCTCTTCTGTCCTTAGCTCCAAACAAGTCCAGGGGATAGTCCCAAGTATGCAGCTGTGGAGACGATGACTTACCAGTGCGCTCTGATCGACTTCTGGCAGCATGCCCTTTGGTGGCCTGCATAGGCGGAGGGTCACCTCTTGAGGAGCCCCTCTGAGCAAGTGCAGGACCTCCTAGCAAGGGAGAAAAGCCAGTGTTAGTCTCGTGCCTGTGTCCATTCTGTGGGAGTCGATCATTAGTGGCATATCTGGTACAAGAAAAATCCAAGCCATGAATTTACTTTTCCAAAACGATGGTCACCTGGTTTCCCACGGCCGGGGAAGTGCTGAAAATGCCAGGGAAGGGCCCAGGCTTCAAGTGGTCTTTGTTAGTGTAGTGATGACGTTAAGGTCAGGTCTGAGTTTTTTGCTGCCCAAGAAAAAAACTTTGCCTCCCACTTGCCTGTGGCTGTTTGGTGCCACTTCCCGTGTAGCTTGACCCCGGACCCGTTAGAGCTGAGAACAGTCCACAGGCAAATCACAGCCTCCAGTCTCCCAAGCCCTTCATCAGCTTTGGCCTTTTACAAGAAGGGTAGGCAGGCTCTGAGGATGTGGGATGGGCTGGTACAGATCCCGGAAGCTAAGCAGGATGGGTATTTGGGTGGAAGACGCCTGCAGGAAGGCTCTGAGCAGAAAGGCCCTGCTCTGCCGCTCACTTGCTTGGAAAGCCCCTTGCTGGGCGCCAGAAGTCAGTTGCCACATTATGACACCTACATACACAGCGTCACACCCTGCCTGCCCCCACCCAGGGAGTGGGCTGCCCTCATTCGTGGGGCCTCGACTCCAAAAGGGCTCCCTCGAGGCCTCAGAAAGAGAGGGGAGGGGTTTTTATTCCACCCTGCTCCTCCTCCTCCTCCTCTCAGCCGTCTGGTCCCCTCAGTGACCTGGACTCCGCTGCTCTCTTCCTCCCTGGCCAGTCAGCAGGAGCCCCTCGTTATTTCCTCCTGCCACCAGTCAGCCCTTCCCCAGTGAGTGGCCACTTCCCCTGTCCTTCCTCCTGGAGCTGTGGGGACCAGCTGGGAGGCTGCCGACTCAGTCCTGGGCACCAACCCCCCACTGCCTACCTCTGAGTGTCTTCCATGCCCACCCTGCCCTCGGCTGTTCCAGCCTGGCTGCAGGAAGCCCGGGACGAGCGGCTCTCGGCTCCCACCTGTTCCCTGCTGCTGGGGCTGCCTCCTCTGCTCCTGCTGTCTTGTTCCCGGAGCTGGGCTCTCTGCCTTGGCCAGCTGCAGCGCTGCTGACTGTGGCGCCACGGTCCGGCTCCCTGCTGCCCGCTTGCTCCATCTTCCGCACACTAATGCTGCCACCCCAGGTGAGTGCCTCTGGTGTTCCTGCTCCAGACCCCACAGAGGTGGGCTCCCAAGAAGTCAGGGTCTTTTGCGGTCTGCCTGACTTCCCAGCCCCTTTTCTTTTACAAGGGTTGTTGGCACGGGCGAGCCCAGGCATGGGCCTGTCCTCTCCGGCTGCGGTGGCACTGCCCACCCAGTCGCTCTGCTGCTCACCCCAACTCTGGACACATAGGCAGGCCTTTCAGCCCACATACTAAACCTCTGCGATGTCCACCAGTGAAGATGTCAATTTCAGGCAAACCAGAGAAGAACATAAGAACCTAAGAGAAATCCATCTGTTGTGTCCTGGGATCAGAAGGCAGAGCTAGGTGAAATACAGCCAAGCTTCGCTCTCTGAGAACAATAGGGACTAGGTTCCTGAGCTCGCCAGTAGTGAACCAATGGCAGCATTGGCGGGCGATTCAAACCCGCCAATAGGAATATAGGGCCGTCCCCTAACTGTATATAGTTGGCCTCCGGCCGTTGCTGTGTGTTCTTGTCTTATGTGAAGTACGAATAAACGCGTCTTCTCTTATGTCGTCGTCCGAGTCATGAGGCCCGAAACCCAGTACTTTACAGTGGCGACGAAGATGGGATTTCAACGCCTTCTATGACTCCATGAGCGACGAAAAGGACACCGCCGAGCAACGCATCGCTGACCCCGAGAGCAGCACCGCACCGCTCGCCGAGCATCGCATCGCTGACCCCGAGAGCAGCACCGCACCGCTCGCCCCGGCACACGCCGTTCCCGACAGAACCATGGCAGCCTCTCATGTGACTCTCGAGCGCTTCGATCCGTCGCAGCCAGAAACCTGGGACGCATGGGTCGACCAGCTCATCAGCTATCTGGAGCTCAACGAAATCCGCCACCCAGACCAGAAACGATCGATCCTGTTGAACGCGTGCGGCACCCAAACCGTCCGCCTCGCCAAGAGCCTCTTGGTGCCCCGCACGGCCCTGGAGAGCTCGTTTGGGGAGATCCTAGATGTCCTCAACGCTTATTTCAGCCCCCGGCCGACCTTCCTGGCCAAGAGGATGGATTTCCAGAGGCGAGTCCAGGCCCAAGGGGAATCCATCGCCAACTTCCTGGCCGCGCTAAGGGCGCTCGCCGTGGACTGCGGGTTCCCGAAGGTGGAGGACAACCTGCTGACACAGTTCGTGTGGGGCCTGGCGGACTCCAAGCTGCGGCGCAAGTTGGTGGGACACCGGAAGCTCTCCTTGGACGAGGCCCTCGACGCCGCCACTGCCCACGAGGCCGCAGAAGGGGATCGCCCGGTCGCGGCCGCGCAGGTGGTCGGAAGGAGCCCAAGCCCCGGGAATGAAGAGTCGGACGAGGTCTTCGCCCTCAAACCCCAACAACGCCGGCCGGCGCCGTTCCAGCAAGCCAACAGAGAGCCAGCCAAGTATTCCGGCAACCGATCCGTCTGTGCCAGCTGCGGGGAGGGCCACGGACGGAAATCCTGCAAGTTCCGGGATGCTGTCTGTCACGGGTGCGGAAAGCAGGGACACCTCGCACGGGTCTGCCGGTCCAAGGGCCCCCGGAATTCGAGATCGTCGGTCTCCCAGCACCGCGCATCGTCCACCGCGTACGAGACAACCGAAGAGGTCGCCGAGTTGTACCACCTCACCGACCAACCGCTGCAGGTACTTCGCCTCCCCAACCCCAACCTCTCCTCTGCCCCGAAGATCCAAGTAACCGTGCGGATCGAGGGGTCCCCTGTTGCATGGAAGTGGACTCGGGATCGGCGGCGTCCATCATTTCCCTGGACACTTTAAAAAGACTTTGCCCACTAGGGGACCCCTCTACGTCCATCGCCACTAAGCTTGGTGGACTTTCAAAAGAACCCTGTCCCCATCCGGGGAGTCGGCACTTTCCGAGTGCAGTACCGAGACTTTGAGGGGAACTTGGACTTGGTGGTGGTTGAGGGAAATCTTGCGAGTCTCCTGGGGCGGGCGTGGTTCGAGGCCCTAGGCATATCGATTGGGGGAGTGAATAAGTGCGGGGTGCGGGACTGGGGGGCGGTGTGCAAGGAATTCCCGGAGGTCTTTGACGGGAAACTGGGTGTTACAAAGGCCCCCGGTGTCGCTCCACTTAGACCCCACCGTGACGCCCATCCGTCGGCGCTTCCGCACCGTGCCCCTGGCCCTCCGCCCTAAAATAGAGACCGAACTGGACCGGTTAGTGGCCCAGGGAGTCTTAGAGCCCGTCCCGAACGCTCGATGGGAGACCCCGATCG
This sequence comes from Gekko gecko, assembly GCA_029375565.1. Lineage (NCBI taxonomy): Eukaryota > Metazoa > Chordata > Lepidosauria > Squamata > Gekkonidae > Gekko > Gekko gecko. The sequence continues at coordinate 3,650,868 of JAPDNY010000008.1, forward strand.
TAACACCCGTCAAGCCAAACGGGGAGATCCGCATCTGCGCGGATTATAAGTGCACTATTAATCAGGCACTTCAGGCGCACGCATACCCCGTACCCGTGGTCAGCCATGTCTTAGCAACACTGGCGGGGGCGCGCATATTTGGAAAGCTGGATCTCGCGCAGGCGTACCAGCAACTCCCGGTAGATGAGGCCACTGCCGAGGCACAGACAATAGTGACCCACCGGGGGGCCTTCCGGGTGAAGCGGCTGCAGTTCGGGGTCAGTGTGGCCCCAGGGATCTTCCAAAATCTAATGGACGACTTGTTAAAAGGGATCCCTGGAGTGACGCCGTTCTTCGACGACGTCCTCATCGCCGCGACCACCCCTGAAAGCTTCGCCGCCCGCCTCCGAACGGTACTGGGACGCTTCCAAGCCGCGGGGCTGAAAGTGAAGCGGGAAAAGTGCCTCCTTGGGGTGCCGGAGGTGGAGTTCTTGGGGTACCGGGTAGATGCTACAGGCCTGCATCCGGCGAGGGACAAGGTGAAGGCCATCGTGGAGGCCCCTGCCCCGAAGTCCAAGGCAGAGCTCCAGGCGTTCTTAGGCCTCCTGAACTTTTACCACGCCTTTCTCCCCCATAAAGCCGCCGTGGCCGAACCCCTACACAGGCTGCTGGATAAGGCGACACCTTGGGCATGGGGAGCGAGGGAGGAGGCGGCGTTTCGGGGGGTTAAAGTACTCTTGATTTCGAACGCGGTACTCGCCCACTTTGATGAAAAGCTCCCCGTCATCCTTGCGTGCGACGCATCACCGTATGGGGTCGGGGCAGTCTTGGCACACAAGCTACCGGATGGGAGGGAGGTCCCGGTGGCTTACTACTCCCGCACGCTGTCCCCCGCGGAGCGGAACTATGCCCAAATCGACCGGGAGGGCTTGGCACTGGTGGCGGGGGTAAAAAAGTTCCACAATTTTGTGTACGGGCGGCCCTTCATGCTCGTTACAGATCATAAGCCGCTCCTGGGACTGTTCGCGGCGGACAAACAAACGCCGCAGGTCTTGTCGCCCCAGGTGTTGCGCTGGTCCTTGTTTTTAGCGGGTTACCAGTACCGACTGGAGCATCGGCCGGGCAAGGCGCTGGGGCATGCAGACGCCTTGAGCCGTCTGCCGCTGCCGCAGACGGGGGAGGATCCGGCCCCAGCCCCCGCTGTCTTGCTAATGGAGGAACTGCCAAACCCCCCTTCAGGCTGCTGATGTGGCCGCTCGCACGTCCCGTGATCCCATTCTCTCCCGGGTCCTAAACTGGGTGGTGAGGGGATGGCCAGCGGAACAGCCAGGGCCAGAGTTCACAGCATACAAAGCCCGGCGGGAAGAGTTGTCCGCATTGAAAGGGTGTTTACTATGGGGGGACAGGGTGATCATTCCGGGGCCCATGAGAAAAGGGGTGCTAGAAACGCTGCACGAGGCTCACCCTGGCATTGTACGAATGAAAGCTCTGGCAAGGAGCTACGTGTGGTGGCCCGGGATGGACGCAGAAATTGAATCCTGGGTCCGAGGGTGCACACGGTGTCAGGAAGTCCGCCCCAATCCACCGAGAGCGCCAACCCAAAGCTGGGAGTCTACCCACAAGCCGTGGTCACGCCTGCACATAGATTTTGCTGGGCCATTCCAGGGGCTCCAGTTCATGGTAACGGTAGACTCTTACTCGAAATGGGTGGAAATAAGCCCAGTGTCTACCACCTCTGCCAAAGCGGCAATAAGGGCCCTGCGGAAAATATTTGCGACGCACGGGCTGCCAGACACCATCGTGTCGGACAACGGGGCAGCATTCACATCTGCGGAGTTCCAAGCGTTCCTCGAAAAGAACCTAATCCGGCACATCCGATCAGCGCCCTTCCACCCGGCAACCAATGGACAGGCGGAGAGAACGGTACGCACCGCTAAAGAAGCCCTGAGCCGCATAACGGAGGGGGACTGGGAGTTCCGGCTGGCCCGCTTTCTTCTTACATACCGTACCACCCCAAACCCCATCTCCGGGCATTGCCCCGCAGAACTATTAATGGGTCGCCGCCCTACCACATTATTAGACAGACTCCACCCGGACCGAGCCCCAGAGAGAAAGCTGGTCGAGACCCGGGAGGCGCCCCGAAGCTTCCTCCCGGGGGAACCTGTCTACTTCCGGAACTACGGGGCGGGGCCTCAGTGGGTGGCCGGGCGCATCCTAAAACCCACAGGGCCAGTGTCATACGAAGTCCTAACAGATGGGGACCGGGTCCTCCGAAAACACGTCGACCAGCTCCGGAAGCGGCAAGACCCCGACACAGAGATCCAGTTACCAGGAAATGCCGCGGCCGCCCCAGCACCCGATCGACCACAAGCACCGACAGCGGAGCCAGCGCCGGAAAGTCCACGGAATCCGGAGGGGCCCCGGTGACAGTTGAACCGCCGCCGCCGCTGCCGCCGCCGTTACAGCCGCCACCGTCACCGCCTCGACTACTACCAGAGATCCAGGCTCCTTGTGCTGGCGGACCACCCGATAGGGGCCCCGCCAGTCCGGTACCGGCCCCCCGCCGTTCGCTAAGAGAACGGAGGGCACCAACATACTTAAAAGACTACGTCACCTGATAGGAGACGAACTATGGGGGAGGGGTGTTGTGTCCTGGGATCAGAAGGCAGAGCTAGGTGAAATACAGCCAAGCTTCGCTCTCTGAGAACAATAGGGACTAGGTTCCTGAGCTCGCCAGTAGTGAACCAATGGCAGCATTGGCGGGCGATTCAAACCCGCCAATAGGAATATAGGGCCGTCCCCCTAACTGTATATAGTTGGCCTCCGGCCGTTGCTGTGAGTTCTTGTCTTATGTGAAGTACGAATAAACGCGTCTTCTCTTATGTCGTCGTCCGAGTCATGAGGCCCGAAACCCAGTACTTTAGACCATCCAGGCCAACACTCTCTGTCATACGGTGGCCGAAGAACAAGGTGCCATCAGGAGGCCAACCAGCAGGGCCAGAAATGGAGCTTGCACACTGATGAAAGGGGGAAGATGATGGAAGGTTCAGAGCAGTGCTCCCCCTAAGCTGAGTTAGTGTGAGCTAGCTCACAGGTTTTTTTAGCCTCCGGCTCATACATTTTTGTCTTAGCTCAGGAAGGATGGCTTCAGAGTACGCTAATTTATGCAGCACCCAAATCACCTGCTCACCACTTTTAATGCCAGTAGCTCACAAAGTAGAATTTTTGCTCACAAGGCTCCACAGCTTAGAAGGAGGATTGGTCCAGAGTGGGCAGAACAACCTCAATGCGGGTAGGGGAGCGACTTTCGAGGGGTGGCGAAAGTGCAGGGGGAGGGAATCTGTACACTTTTGAATTACTTTCAGCTTGGAAGTGGAACAAGGGGAAAATCGACACAAAAGTACTAACGGAAAAGCTGGGGAAACAGTGACCAGAAAGCAAACGGGGAGCTGAAGGGAGGGAAATCGATGCAGAACGACAAAGAAAACCCAATGGACTGGCACAGTGAAAGTGAGGGAGCAGACTCATACATAATAAGCCAAAGGTTGGGCAGACACACTGGGAGCCAGCTGAGCCCCAGCACCTCAGGAATTTGCCTTGGACCCCTGGAGAATGAAGCAGCCCTGTGTGCCAAGCCAAGCAGGGTGGTCTGGCATGGTGCTACTGGGCAGGCATACAAAGGGGTTCCCCTGCTTTATAATGCTGATTCCCCACCTCCCCTTTTCTAAAACAAGACCTGAATCCCGTGGCACCTTAGAGACCAACAAGATTTTCAGGGTATAAACTTTTGGGAGACAAAACTGGAGCTTTTGTGTCTCAAAAGTCTGTACCCCAAAGACTACTCCAAGGCACTACTGGACCTGAATCTATCTGTTCTATTGCAGTCCAACCCGGCCACCCACCCAAAACTATCCACTTTTCTAGTGATGCTTTTCCCATTATCTTATTCACCTGTTTGTTCTGTCTCTATTTAGCCAAGTAGGAGTGGTACAGGATTCTCTCATTTCACCCTCACTACAATGTAGGTCAAAACAGCCAACTTGTTGAAGAGAGCACTGTACTCGCGATGCAGTTTGGCAGCTGTTGTTTCACAGCCTCGAGGCATCAGCCAAGTACTTAGCAGCACAGTTTCCTTTCATCTCCATCAACCTGGTCCAGAGAGGAAGCCCGTTCAGTGCCCCTGCTCCCTACCTGGTACAGCAGTCCTTGGACAGATTTCCCATTCACTGCGAGAAGAACGTCTCCAATCTCAATCACTCCATTCTCTTTAGCTGGCTGCCCAGGAAACAGTCTCTTGATTCTTATGAGGTCTCTTCCAAGGCCTTTGCAAGCACCTGCCTCCATCTGCACGAAGCTGAAGCCGAGGCCTCCAGAGTTCTTCTTCAGCTGGGCTTCAAATGTGTTCTCTGATCATAAAGTGGTAAAAACCAAAGACTCTCTTACTGCCTGCAACTCACCCCCCCTTAAACGCATCTGTGATGCTCTGGAAACACTGAAAAGGGGCACTCAGATGGTCAACGCTGTGTTTGCTACCAGGCATCTGGAGGTTTATGATAAAACAAAACAAGTCTGTTTCATATTTGACATCATTTAAAATGTCCCTGCCCTGCCCAGTTTGGTGTAGTGGTTAAGAGCATGGACTCTAATTGGGGAGAACTGGGTTCGATTCCCCATTCTTTCACATGCAGCTGCTGATGTGACCTTGCATCAGTCACAAGTTCTTTCAAAGCTGTTCTCTCACGAGCAGTCCTCGAGAGAGCTTTCTCAGCACCACCTACCTCACCGGGTGTCTGTTGTGAGGAAGGGAAGGGAAAGGAGATTGTAAGCCGCTCTGAGGCTCCTTCGGGTAGTGAAGGGCAAAGGGGTATAAATCCAATCTCTTCTCTTCTTCTTCTCAGGCTATCCCAATCTTGTCCGATCTTGGAAGCTAAGCACAATTGGCCCTGGTTTTCCCTGCCTACGTGGCTTGCTGCCTGCCTGGTGTTTGTAAGCAGACAGCAGACCCCTGAGCAGTGCCTGCGAGGGCAATTCCATGTGTGTAGCATGGTAAGCCATGTGCCACGTCCTGCAGAGCCAGAGAACGGAGCTCCCCCCCTTCCTGCAGTCAGCTTGCTGTTGCGGGGATACTGGAGCTTTGGCTCTGTGGCTGGCCAAGCGCTGGGAAGCTGGAGACGTGAGGCTGGTGGCCTGATGGGCTGGTTGATGCAGCAAGGCAGTCCTGCCAGGCCTCAGCTGAAGTCGGCCAGGAGGCGCTTTGGCCCAGCTGTGCTGCCAGCAGGCACAGGAACTCCAGAGGCTGCGCTGCACTGCAGGTAGGATCCCGCGAGGATGCATTCCTCTCAGAGCACTCTTCCAGATCCACAGTGGGGGCTGCACACAGCCAATTCGGCACTTTGCCTCCTCCATCAGCTCGGCCCTCCTGCTACCACCATTTCAGAGACCAAGGGCCCTGGGTTTGAGTCCTTTCACAGAGGAGAACATACAAAGCTGTGTGTGGACGCTAAGCAAACTGTGATATAGAGACATTGTATTGTATTGCAATATAATTTTAATCAGTACAAATTATTGTATAGCAAGTACAAAACATTGGCTAACGTATACAGTGAAGGTTCAAAATGTTCAACAAGTAGGAATTTATTTATTTTTTTGCAGTTTGAAACAATACATCAGTCCTGTTCAGAAGAAGATTTACGAAACAAACAGGTTATCTGGAAATTTCGTCACTGTACCATTTTGGACCTTCATTGTATACATTATCCAATGTTTTGTACTTGCTATACAATATTTTGTACTGATTGAAATTATGTTGCAACACAATACAATATCTCGAATACTGTCAGCAGGCATCTCTCCCTGGTCTTCCTTGGCCTCCTCCCCTGAAGACTCTAAATCACCAGGCTAGTTGGGTGATGTGAGTGTGTCATGATACTCTCAGCCCCTCTCCCTCCTTTCATTTCTTACCATCTCTTGCAAAGAAGAAGCTCTTGGGACACCCTCCTGGCAAAGATGGGCTCAAACACTCTTCCTCGGTTGCCTTGTCACCCAGACTTGGCTCAACTGTCCCATGGCATTCTCTCGTGAAGACCTAGCGGAGCACCACAGAAGCTCGGTGAATGCACTACAGTGCCAGAGCGGCAAGCCCAGCATGCTCTCCGGTCTCCTGAGGAACTCTGCCTCCACCTTTCCCCAACAAACCTGCCCAGATCTCCTCTGTGTCATCCCCTGGGGGCCAGTTCCATCCACTTCCGAGGGGCGGTCTTCTAGGGCAGACAAGAAAAAAAGACTTTGTTTCTTCCAGGCTCAACAGCACAGCCTCGAACTGTCATACTTTTCACTGTCCACTATGTGTCACAGCAAGCGTTGGCGTGCGTAACTTCCACAGAGTTGCGAAAACAAATTGTGGATTCCTTGCACTAGGATAGGGGGCACCACTGTAATTCTGACACAGGGTAGCAGGTGCAACCCCAAAATGGCTGCAGCTGGAGGCAGAGCTACATACACAAAGGAAGTCCAAGCACAGGGGAGAAGAGGGGTAATTTTAAAAAATACACTGGGTAAAAAAGGGGTGAGAGAAGGAATAAAACCAACAATGCTCCCTCTAAGCTGTGGAGTCTTGTGAGCAAAAATTCTATTGTGTGAGCTACTGGCACTAAAGTTGTGAGCAAGCGATGTGGCTACTGCGTAAATTAGTTTTCTCTGGAGTCATCCTTCCTGGGGTAAGACAAAAAAGTGTGAGCTGGAGGTTAAAAAACTGTGAGCTACCTCACACTAACTCAGCTTAGAGGGAACACTGGTGGCAGCTGCTGCTGAAGGAACATTATTTTAATCTGCATGGCCCATCAGATCTGCAATGCCCTATCAGAAATTATGCTAGGCAAGAGGCCTACCTGGCTCCATTCACTTTCTGAAAACACTTGTTGGGCACTAGGTAAGGTGTTGGTGGGTACCCATGGGCACCATGCTGGGGACACTTGCACTCGGACATCATCCTAAAACCACGGTAGAACAATCTGCCAAATTCGGTTTTTAGTTTGCTATGATTGTAAGGGGAGAAATTCCTGGGTGGTGGTGGTGAATGGCTGAGTGCACAAACTGCTCTCTATTGTAGGCGTCGTAACTCCTCCTAAGATACCTCCCTTGTCTAGGGATGACCTTGAGCCAAACTGTGCCAGCTTGCTACTCTAGATAAAGAAACGGTATATTCACAGGTGTGGGGGGTTAGTGACAGCAAATGCTAGATAAGATAGCGAAGATGTCTGATTGGATGTATGGAAGGGGGGCCTTGTTTGAACTGAACTGCCTATATCTTTGGATTCTCCCGCCAGAACCTCAGTTCTGACACCGTACTGATCTAGCCTGGAACATGATTATTTCTCAATAGACAAATCACTGCAAAGAGAGTGCTGTTGAGAGTAACTTTGTCCAGGATTCTGACATAAGTCAACAGCAAATTGACATCTACTGACCCCAAGTCTGGCTGTATTCTTATGCCTTGCCTTGCTTAGATGGCGAGTGGTCTGAAATTGACAGCTCTCCATCTCAGGCAGCTGGGGATGAAAACTGTTGTTTGTGTCTCAGACCCTTGGGCACTCTTCAGAGATTTGTTGCCAGCATCTACTGAATGCCCAAATCCCTTCTACTCGTTCTCAAAGTAGCAGGGCCATCAACATTCCACTCATTCTAATCCAGAAACCACATTTGGGATCTAAAGAACCACCCGGCAGAGTAAGGCTGGGCTCTAGAAAGTGATAACCGTAAAAGAAGAGGTGGATAAGGCTTCCAAAGCCTATTCCGCCTTTATAAAAAGAAATACTCTGCCAGAAGAAGGGGATGTCGAGCATAGCAGGCGACAAACGGGAGATCTAATTTCATCTGCTGAGTTTGTGGAGCCCTGGAAGCTTGAAGGCCAGAAGTTTAAGAAAAAAAAGAAAAAGAAAGAAGAAGGATTTCATCTTCAAAACACAGAAACTCCTGAAGAGACACGCCAGCAGGAAGAAGGATGCAGCATTCAAAATTGGGATAAGTGCAGAAGACAGCAGCCCAGGGGAAGGTGATGGAATGGAAGACTTCAAAGTTAAAATGGACTTAATCCATAACTGGAAGAAAATTAAGAAGAAGATACTTTGAGGACTGTTCGTGTTACATCTGGAAGGAGCTGTTTAATTACTAACCCCAATGGACTTTACTAACTGCATTAACAGAGTGATTTTGGACTTTGTTTTAGTTAAAAAGTAGATCTTCTAACCATGATGGATGCCAAATCTTGGTATTGGTTATTAACCTAAACTAACTCTCACTAACAGAAAAAAATTTTCACTCCACCTTTTTCTTTCTCCATCTGTCTACCCTTCCCTTTTCTTATAAAAAGAATAAAATTCTCTCTTTTTTAAGAGAGTTTTACAACAAAAAAAAAAAGAAAGTGATAACCTTTTTTAATCTTCCCATCTTGATCGGCTGATTCACGACTGGTAACAGATTTCACAATGCTCTCTTCATAGAACTGACTGCTGCTATTTCCGTCCTGCACAACAGAAACAGCAAACCATCAGTACAGCTTTGGTCATCTCTTGGCAGTTAGTAGGGTCTTTTTTCCTTCCAAACATTTTATTAAGATTTTCAAATCAAAATCAATCAATAAAACATTCAATAGAATGAACACAGAGAAGTAAAAATATTAGTAATTGTGCTTTTGATTTAAGCGTATATTGAATATCTACAAAGGAAAAGGTAAATTATATCTTGTCATACTATTCCTTACTGTTAAATACAGTAGGATATTAGTCTAATAGTGACAGCAATGCAGTTTTCTTGGTGCCTATACTTGTCTATAGATGCAGTAAATTGAGGGCTTTAAGCTAACTTGGAATAATCTCTGGTTCAGCCAAATATTTCAGTGCAATATACCATTTTTCAGAGAAATTAAAGCATGGAGAGTGTGGGTCATAATGTTGTATCTGAACTGATATTTCTTCCATCACAAATTGTTCCCAGATTTTGCAGTGCTGTAATGCCAGTGTCAGAGTGGACTTATTTTTCCAATTGAGTGCAACAGCTGTTTTTGCTGCCACCAGTAATGTGAAGATTAGATCTTTTCTAATTTTAGTAATTATTGAGTAGGTATATTTTCCTTTAATATGATATACTTATTACTATCGACCATAATGCTTGCTGTTTCTCCTATTCTAATTTGTTTCACAGAACAGGTACCAACTACTTTGGTTTTCTCCAGCAAGAAAAGGGCCTCCCTCCTGTTCTGGCTGTGATTGTCTGTCTAGAGTCGGAAACAGACTGGTTGAGGGTAAATAAAACTTATTTATTTGTTTGTTTGTTTAATTTGTATCCTGCCCTCCCTGCCAAGCAGGCTCAGGGTGGCTTACAGAATATATATAAATATATTAAAACAACAAGCTACATTAAAACAATAATAGCGTTAAAACCACAATGTGTACAAACAAGTGCCAGCAAACATAGCCCTAATAAATGATGGTGACGTTCTCTCAGCATCTAGACGGTCAAACTACCACCACAGTCTGCGTTCTTGCCAGGCTATTAGATGTTCAGTTGGTCCTGATATTGGGTAGGGGGCAGGGCCTCGATGTTAGAAGGAACGGCTCCCTAATCAAAGGCCTGGTGGAAGAGCTCCGTTTTACAGGCTCTGCGGAACTGTAAAAGGTCCCGCAGGGCCCTGATGTCATCCGGAAGCTCATTCCACCAGTGAGGTGGAACAAACCATAATTCATAGAAGACACAGTTGCTTGCGGCAGACAGCTGGGATTGGCTCGTGCTTTGCACAGAGATGAGGCTCCTGGTTTGGGATTACTTGGGTCCAGAGCATTGGGATCCACTTCAGCTGATTTGCTTTCTTGGAGAAGAAGGACTCAGCCACTGCTGTGCTTGCCCTGGTAACCTCCCAACTAGACTCCTGCAATGTGCTTCACACAGAGATGGTTATTTGGAAACTGCGGCTGGCCCATACTGTAGTAAATTGGGGAGCTCTCCCATGACTGCAGTCATGACCGTGATGGTCTTGGAACAGTTCTGTTATAATGGGATCCTCCGGGGACAGTAAGACGCCTGAGCACTGATTCCTTTCCTGCTTAGTATCTGTGGTGTGTGCAGCCTCATATTGTTAAAGGTAGGACTGTTCATAGGGTTGCCACTAAAATTTTACTTTTCATTTCCCTGACTTTCCCTGACCAACATTTGTCAATTTCCGCGGCCACTATTCAAATATAACCACAAGTTAAAAAAATGAATAAGTCATGTTGCATTAATGCAAGGCTTAACAAAATGTTCCACTCTACAACTACAAAAGTCTCAACTGCAAAAATATACGTCAAAATAAGAGATTTAATATCAGCTTCTTTCAACATTAACTGCAGCAACATCTGTTTTGCAACTGCACCCAAAATTACACCAAAATACAAACTTCAATTCAAGTAAACTCTGAATGCTAACAAATGACATAACATTTTTGTTATTGTTTTAAAGGTACACTAAAAATTATATAAACATTCTATCTAAAATGGTTGGGAAAGGACATCATTAAGTTTTACTTGTATTCTGCTACTTCTCTATTCCAGTTGCCACAAGAACAGATCATGCTCTTGCAGCAGCAGGTCAAAAATCCACGGCTTGAATATATTTTAATCACAATTTCCCTGATTTTCCCTGACTTCAGACCAATTCCCCTGACTTTCCAGAAAGCGGCAACCCTGGTTCAGCAAGCAAGCAAGGAGGTATACCTGTGGTCCAAGGCCGTCAGCCGAAAGCACAGAAGTCTCAGGTAAAAGTTTGGGTGTGGAATCTCGCGACGGAATCATCTTTGGTTCACTGTCTGTACTGAATTCTTCTTCTGTGGCTGGGGTGGCACGGCCGGCCTCTGAAGCCAGCCCCTCACAGTTGGCACTGGAGTGCTCAGAGCCCCGCCTGCTGCTGACCGGGCTTGGTGGGCACCTCTCCTCAGCCAGGGATTCTCCAGAACTGTCTGCAAGTACAGAATGTGTGCAAAGTAGAAAACGAACTAGAGAAAAAGGACCCCGACTTTCTCTCCTGAACCTCAGTGGTTTCCACTGCAACACACCCCAGAAATGGGGGGGGAGGTACTTTTTGTTCCAGCAGCTAAAATAAGAAGCCAAGCAGGTGTTGGAAAAGAGGGCAGAAGCGGCAAATCATCATCAGCCAAGTCACTTTTCTGTAGCCCTGCCCCGACTGGCCCAGGCAACAGGCAATGGCAAACTACCCCTGCTCGTCTCTTGCCTTGACACCCTGCAGTAGATGGGACGTGACCTGACAGCACTTAATGATTTGCCCTGACTGGGGTGACCCAAGCTAGCCCGATCTCATCAGATCTCAGAAGCTAAGCAGGGCTGGCCCTTGTTAGTACTTGGATGGGAGAGCATTAAGGAAGTCCAGGGTTGCTCTGCAGAGGCAGGCCATGGCCAACTACCTCTGAACATCTCTTGGCTTGAAAACCCTATGGGGAAAACCCTAAGTCAGCTGCGACTTGATGGGGGGAAAATGTACATACAGAACATTTTCTGACAGAAGCGACTGGGAGTAGAGGAGGGCAGGGCTCATTTCCTAAAAAAAGAGGTGCAGGAGCTCATTTGCATATGCCACACCCCCTGACAAAGGGCAGGCATGTTTAAAATTAGTTATGCAAATGAGGGGGGATTTAACCCCCCCCCCCGAGTCTTTCTGCAAAAACGGAGAGGCTTGGGGGAAAGGCAGGCATGTCTGCCTCCCTGCCCTCCCTGTCTCCAGGGAACCTGCTGTGGTGGACTGGCTGGAGACGGGGAGGGCAGGGAGGCAGTCATGCCTGGGTTCCCTGCCTGATCTTCTCCAGGTGCCCCACGGGTGCCCTCCCTCCCTGAATCTCTCCACAGGCAGGGGTGGGGCCTGGGCTCCTTACTGCTGGAGCGCCGCTCCAGGGTGCTCCAGCAGGAAATGACCCCTGGAGGAGGGTATCTGGAGTGTTGGCAACAGGTTGTTTAACCCTCACCCCTCATGCCTGCCATTCCTCCCTGGAGAAGTCAGTCCACTTGAGGTGCTTTTAACCCCTCAACTGTGAAATAATACAGACAGTCTGTCTTTACTGTCACTTAAAGCTGTTTGGTGGACCTTACTTTTGCAGAATCTCACCTGTTACAGAAAGCAGTCTTATTTTGGCATGGCAAATGGACCGAATGTAGAAGATCTGCCCATTTCTCTCTTCCTGCTACCTTTACAAACCTAAGCCTGAGCTTTTCTGCATTCTCATTTTCCATGCTTGTAATTTCATGGGTTTTTTTGGAGGGTCTTCTCTGTTCTGCACATGTTTTACTCCCTCTAGTGGTTGATTCAATATCACACAGGTTTACATTCAGCATATCTCCCAGCAGATTTAAACCTCAGGTTTTTTATGCTGGACGTAAAGCAGTATAATATCCAGCAAAAACACAAGTGGAACAGCCCCTCCCCCCCGAAGAAAAAGTTCTCTGTCTCTGAAAAAATGTGTTCTCTGCATAACAGCATTGCCTGTTTAAACCTCCCATCCTCTTCATACCTTTGGGCTGAGAGATAATCAGCTCCACTTCATCCGAAGAATTCTGGATAATCTTAACTGCGGTATTAAAGGAAATTCCCTCCAGGCTAATGTTATTCACAGAAATGAGCCGTCCCCCTATAAAGAACAATTTAAAAGAGACCATGTTCAGCAATGATGCCAGAGAAGGCCTTAGCTGCATTCAAAGATTAGTTTGGATTCCAATTAAAGATCTGGAAATGGCAACCTGGTTTCATTAGCCCAGCTCGATCAGCAGGTCCTCCGGGGACAATCGATGCAATAAATATGCCAAGGTCTAACTTCCCCACATTCTCTCCTCCAATGATTACAAATCCTGGGGGAGGAAATGAGATAATGTTCAGAAGATGCTAACAATGGGAATTAGTACCGAAAGCAAATCTTAGAAGATCAAAATCATTCTGGTAAGCAGGGCTCTTTTTGTAGCAGGAACTCCTTTGCCTATTAGGTGACACACACCCCTAATGTAAGCCAATCCTCCAAGAGCTTACAGATCTTTTCTTACAGGGGCTACTGTAAGCTCTTGGAGGATTGGCTACATTAGGGGTGTATTGCCTAACAGGCAAAGGAGTTCCTGCTACAAAAAGAGCTCTGCTGGTAAGTTTTTCCTAACAGCTTCTATCTGCTCATGGATCTTCTTTATGGTCTAAATCAGGAAAAGGTGCGTTCAGCTCCTTGTGACTTCACTGAGAAGAAGTGTGTGTTTCAATCAGGGGTCTCCAATCTTTTAAAGCCAGCAGGCATAAAATGGCTGCTGCAGGTGGTGCAACCAACTGCAAAGTATTAGGGAGTGAGGTTATTCATATTTCTAGTAGTAACTCTTCCACATTTCTGGCAGAAGCTCTGCTTTTAACAGAATGCCTTTTAAAACCGTTGTGTGGTGGCAGCCAGCTGCTGACCAACTCTTTAACAATTTGCACAGCAAATCAGAAGCCCTGCTGAATAAATGCCTCACAAGGCCCTGCCCACTTTCTAAAAGAACTTGGAGGGCACCAGGAAGGACGTTAGCAGGCAGCGCAGTGCTTACGAGCACCACACCCCAGAGTCTCCTGGTTTAAATTTTCAAAGGCAGAAGCAGGACTATTTTTGGGCAGGAACGGAGTTCCTGGCTGGCTCCCGAGTTTGCCATACCCAGCAGGAACTCTTTCGCATAATAGACCACACCCAACAGCAGAAACTCATTAGGATTGGCTACATTAGGGCCGCGTGGCCTAACATGCAAAGGAGTTCCTGCTACAAAAAGAGCCCTGGTTTTGACAACAAACAAAGTAACACAGAATAAGAAGCAAAAGGTGGGTGTGGCTGGATGACCACACTTCTGGTAACATGGGGGTGTGGCCTAATAAGCTAATGAGCTGTGCTACCAGGGGTGTGGCCTAATAGGCTAATGGGTTTCTGTTGTTGGGTGTGGCCTGTTATGCTAATGAGTTCCTGCTGGGCTTTTTCTACAAAAAAAGCCCTGGGCAGAAGACAAACACAATAAGGGCCAAACAACACTATATAGACATGAAAACGGCCTCTTCTGCATGACTACAATACGGTGGCTGTTTGACCACAAGTCCATTATGAGCAAGGCCCGAACGTCCGTGGGACTGTAGATTCAGCTTGTAATAGGCTCAGAGGAGCAATCTGAACACACCGGTATGGATACATCATAGGTTCGACTCACCAAAGCCGTTTTTAGGGTCACGTTTTAAAGTGACACAGATAATTTCTCTTTCAAGTCTGGTTAATGAGATCTTTCTCGGGTGGCCTGGTGAACTTGGAGCTGTGGAAAGAAGGCAAAGTAAGCACAGTAGGAGCCACACAGGCTGCCTGATGGATGGAACCCAGGGCCATAAACTGAAGCACAATGCAGAAAAGACTTCTGCTCAAACCAGACGTGGCGCTGGGAGACAAATGCATGGGGTAAATCACAGCCGGGGGAGGATTTGGACTGGAGTATGGTGCAGAGGGAGGGGGAGAACCTTTTTCCAAGCTCAACTGTTCCCCAAAAGCTGTGATTGCCTGCAGGGCAAAAGGAGCACTTAACTCTCTGATAATCATGGTTGTCTAGGGCTGCCAAAAACAATGACGCTCTTAGCCTGAGAACCTGAAATTTGCTCCTGGACAATCGGAGTGTGTGTGTGTGTGTCAGGGCTGACGCTGGTGCTCTCTGGTGCCTGGCGCTAGCGTCACCATTGGCCAGTTGCCATAGTCTGTGACTGACCCAAGGTCACCCAGCCAGCTGCATGTGGAGCTGTGGGGAATCCAACCCAGCTCTCCAGATTAGAGTCCACCACTCTTAACAAACTGCACCAGAGTTGGCTCTCCAGCATTCAGGTGAGAAGCAGGGGCTGTTGGCCATTGCCTCCCTCTGCAGAGCCTTCCTTGGTGGTCTCCCATCCATGTTCTGACCTTGCTGAGCTTCCAAGATCTGAGGAGACGGGGCTACACCCTGCTGCCTTCCCCCCCTGAGCAGCAATTAAGGTATCTCCAGTTCAAGGAGCATGTTTTAAAAGGGTCTATAAACAAACAAATAAGTAAACGCCTATTTACTAGGAACATGTCTGGGTGAGCGGAACAAATTTATAATGCAGTGGCACCTTTAAGACCAACAAAGGTTTATTCAAGGTATGAGCTTTCGTGT
Source organism: Gekko gecko (assembly GCA_029375565.1). Lineage (NCBI taxonomy): Eukaryota > Metazoa > Chordata > Lepidosauria > Squamata > Gekkonidae > Gekko > Gekko gecko. The sequence goes on from JAPDNY010000008.1 coordinate 3,666,041, forward strand.
GCCTTGCACACGAAAGCTCATACCTTGAATAAACCTTTGTTGGTCTTAAAGGTGCCACTGCACTATAAATTTGTTCAGCTGCTTCCGACCAACACGGCTGATCACCTGGATCTTTCTCCTGGGTGAGTGGCCAGCTTTGGATGTGATGCAGTACAGAGATGCTGGGGTCATACGGGACTCATAGGACCACACATTTTTAAAGAAACGTTCTAGAGAAGTACTCAGAGTTCTTTAGCTGCTGCCTGCAAGCAAAACAGGCGAGGGGCACATTCTGTGGACTCAGTGGGGTTGAGAATCTTCCCCCTCCTCCTCTGTGGTGTCCATTTTAGGGACCAAACCCCGGTTGGGGCATGCCCCCCTCCGCTCCTCTGACGTGCCCCACCCCCCAACGTCCTGAGCATGCCCTTTGACCCACCACCATCACTGAAAATGCCTCCCCCGGGGTTACTCACCACTGGCTGTATTCTGAGTTGAATCGATAGAGAGATAGTCGGAACCACTTCGCCTTTCGTTCAAGTTAGTGTGCATCTCTGACTGAGATGCCCTGGATGGAGGGATGAGGAAGAAAGAAGACGATCTCCAATGAGATGACAATCCAGTGGATTTGACAGTATGGAGCGGTGTTCCCTCTAAGCTGAGTTAGTGTGAGCTAGCTCACAGTTTTTTAGCCCCCGGCTCACACATTTTTGTCTTAGCTCAGGAAGGGTGGCTCCACAGCAAACTTATTTATGCAGCAGCCAAACTGCTCGCTCACAACTTTAATGCCAGGAGCTCACAGAGTAGAATTTCTGCTCACAGGACTCCCCAGCTTAGAGGGAGCATTGGTATGGAGTACAGAAGGTGCTTCTCAAGAGTAAGGGTGGATGGATCCCCCTCCTCCTTCGTTCTGACAGAACGAGGAGAATCTCCCAAATTAAACTTGGAGTTGGAGCATGAGTGCCCCATGGGACTCAGCTCCCCCAGTTCGCCTGCACTCTTCCATCCCTCTTGTTGGGTCACGTGGATCTGCCAGTGGAGAAAACTCTACCATTGCTACGTCAAGCTGTTCCGTGCTGCTGTGGTGCCGGCTTCCCATCTGGCTCACTATAAAGCTCTCCTCTGTCTGCGTCAGGACGCAGGTTGTCTAGGGAGAGCGCGCGTGAGAGGGGGGAGGAGTGGCCTCCCAGGGGCACCGGCAGGGCACTGCGCTGCAGGGAGGAAATGGTGCCTGTGACCCCCCAAAAAAAGTAAAAGGGGGTGACCTGGTGGGGTGGGGGATGGAAAGACTGAACGAGCTGGGTAAGAAACACAAACACCCAGCAGTTGCCAGGCAGGGCGTTCTGGAGACTGCCCCAGGAAATAACAAATGGTTCGAGGATGGGTGTGCTTCCAATCCCCCTCCCCAATATGATCCCAGAAAAATGTTCCCTGGCAGCTTTTAAAGGCAGATGACTGGATTTTCAGCTAACTTGTTTCATTTGTGACAATTTGCATATCTCCTTAGAAAAGATGGGGGGGAGAACTCAGCTCCGGTTGTCTCCTTTTTGCTCACAGCGGCTCGACGGTGGGGAGGAGCAGTTGTACCATCTTAGAACCACATTCAGATAAGGTGGTGAGATGCTGTAGTGACCTCGGAGTTGCCACTAAATGGCAATAAAATGATGCAGACAGCCGATGCTGAGATGAAACAATAGGAGAGTGGATGTGGCGTGAAATGCAGACAGAAATTTGTGAGATGATGTGAGATCACTGGCACAACCAATGCAGATTGGACCCAGGAAGCAACTGTGCTGTGATCAATGGCCTGCATCTCAGTCTGCCAGCAGTCTCTTGGCCTCTCCTTTAAATACCGGCGGGATCCCACTACTCAGTTCCTTCCATTGTGAGAACTGCTCATTTATTCCTACTCACTGCCAGCGGAGTGACCACAAGCTTTAAAAGGCGATGAGATAGACTACCAGCCATGGTGAGTAAAGGAAACCTCTATATTTGGAAGCGGTAGACCTCTGAAACACTGGGAAAGGCCTCGGCCTCTCTGCCCTGTTTTGTTGGCCCTCCAGGGCACCTGGTTGTCAAACTCGCTCTACATTTTATTGCTCGCTTGCCATAGAAACTGGGAAGCGGAGTAGGAGAGTGTGAACTCCAGATACTTTCACTTTTAAATGCTTTGAAGTAGAATGTTGTTTATCACGCTTGGGAACATCCACCGGCCTTGGGTCTCATCTTACACTGTCTGGCTTTTGTCTGTATCATGGGGGGATGTCACCAAGGTGGGAACACACAGCCGTTCGTTTGAGCGGGTGGAATAGCTGGGGGTGATTGGATAGTAACCTTTTAGGGCCCTTGTTTGAACCTTGTCTATCTATTGCTTTTGCACCTCCATCTTCAGTTCTAACACAGGCAATGTACAGGCTGGATCCTATCAATGTCTCAATAAACTTATCCTCCCTAAAAGTGAATGGTGTTGAGTTCTCCCAGAGTCTGACACTGGTTGGCTGCTGTGGGAAAGTCAGTCAGATAACGGCTATAGGTCACACAACCATCTTCCTCCTGTGGAAGTAATTTCCTTATTTCTCCCCAAATTTCAATTCGCAAGCTTCCTTACTGCTTCTTCTCAGCCATAACTGGCTAAGATCACCTTGCCTAATCCAGGAGGGAGAAGCAGCAGCAGGAGCCAGGAAAAATAATGGTTCCAAACACAATTTTCAATGAAGGATAGAGTGTTTTTCATGCAGTTTTAATGGAAACCATCTGATAGTCATTTTCTGTTACTCCATGTTAGTCTATTTAATGATGGTTTGTGGAAAAAACAAAAGTAGCCACACATTGCAATGACCAAGTGGCCACAGAAGAGACTGGACAGTGCTGTGTTTGAGACCCACTTATCTAGGAATGCCGATCAAGCGCTCACCTTGTATATAACTGAGAGAACTTCAGAAAACAAATGCTTGCCCTAAAGTTCTCAACATCCTTCATTAAGGTTTGTTCTATACTTCTGGACAAGCTCTTAGAAACAGACCATGTGATCTCGTACAGAATTGGTGAGACAGGGCTTATTTTCTAAACCATACCTGCCCAGATTGCTTTTCCCTCCATTTTCAGTGCTGGCTTCTGTGCTGAGGTTATCGTCACAGGACTTGCTTATCGTAACCCCAGCAGATACACTTTCCAGACTGGTTCCGAACAGGATGTTTTCTGAGCGAGAGAGTCTCTGAATTAAGGCGAGGTTATCCTGCTGAGGTGCATAGGCTGAACTTGATCTGGGTATTTCCATAAATCTACTGTCCTCTGAAAGAAACAAGATGATAAATGGTTTGATGCCTGTGTGTAGAAAGCCCTGCCACTGAAGTTATCCCTGTGGAAGTTGAATGGCTCATTTCCAGACAGATTAAGGAACTAAACTAGGGGCTCCCAATGTGGTACTTGCTGAGTGTTTTTTAGAAAGTGGTTGGGGGCAAGTGGGAAGCCCTGTGAGGCTTCTGGTTGGCCACTGGAGATTTGATTGACTGAGCAGATGAAAATGACTTTGTTGCAGTGACAGCTGTCACCACAGTGTTGGTTTTCCTCACTCCCTCTCTTCTTTCCCAGCATATTATTTTAAATCACTCTATTTGTCCCCTACCCTTGGGCTTCCCCTAGGGTTGTCAATTCCCAGTCCCTGGTGGGGTTTCCCCCAGTTTGTGGGGCTTCTGCCCATCACTGGCCAGCTGGCCAGCAGGGAAAACCCCACCTTCAAACATTGCACGGCGACCAGTGTTCCCTCTAAGCTCAGTTAGTTTGAGCTAGCTCACAGTTTTCTAGCCTCCGGCTCACACATTTTTGTCTTTGCTCAGGAAGGATGGCTCCAGAGCAAACTAAGTTATGCAGCAGCCAAATCACTTGCTCACAATTTTAATGCCAGTAGCTCACAAAGTAGAAATTTTGCTCATAAGACTCTGCCGCTTAGAGGGAGCATTGACAGCGGCGCTCTGGTTTGAGGGCAAAACTCTATGGTTTGAAGTCAGTTTTACCATAGAGTTTTGCCTGAAAACCAGAGTGTCGCCCCCAACACTTCCGGGTGACATCATGATGTCAGGTGTGTCCCGGAACACCCCCCCAAATCCCCCCACCAGGGCAACAAGGGGACCTGGCAACCTTAGCTTCCCCTGTGTGTGCCTCATGCAGCAGCCATTTTGTGCTTTTGCCCACCACCCTGTGTCAGAATTCCAAAGGTGCCCACAGGCCGATAAGGGGTGGGGACCCCTGAACTAAGAACACTTGTCCTGAGGGAACATCTAGAGTTGACAGATCTGGGTTGGGAAATACCAGGAGATTTTGGGGGTGGAGCCTGGGGAGGGTGGGGTTTGGGGAGGGGAGGGACCTCAGCATAGTATAAAGCTCACTCTCCAAAGCAGCCATTTCCTCCAGGGGAACTGAACCTGGTAATCTAGAGATCAAGCATAAAAGCTGGCAACCCTAGCAGCATCTTAGACACTGAGGAGTCCTTCTCTTTGCCTTAACTCACCTGCGGGTGCCTGCAGAAGCTGCTGCGCATTCATTTGTGCACCGAATTTGTGTTGAGCAGAGCAGAGGTCCAGCAAATATTTACACGTTTTTGCACTGTCCGTAAGGAAGGTGTGCTTCTTGCCGCTGAAGCTGCTCTCGATCATAAACTTCTTCCTCTAAGCAAAACCAGAATGCACGTGCCAATTAGCGTTCCGTGCTAGTTTGGTGCAGTGGTTAGGAGCATGGATTCTAATCTGGGAGAACCGGGTTTGAGTCCCCACTCCGCCACATGCAGCTGCTGATGTGACCTTGGGTCAGTCACAAGTTCCCTCAGAGCTGTTCTCTCAAGGGCAGTTCTCAAGAGAGCTCTCTCAGCCCCACCTACTTCACAGGGTGACTGTTGTGGGGAGGGAGAGGGAAAGGAGATTGTAAGCCACTCTGAGGCTCCTTCGGATAGTGAAGGGTGGGGTATAAATCCAAATTCTTTAGATTTGATGTTGGTTTTTAACTGTTTTTAAACTATTTTAACATTTTATGTAAGCCACCCTGAGCCTGCTTCGGCGGGGAGGGTGGGGTATAAATCCAATAAATAAATAAATACTTATTTGCTCGCCATCTGTCTTTTAATCTGGACTCTTAAAGCTATGGTTTTCGAATGTTGTTCTATTATTTTCGTTGTGACTTGCCCTGAGCCCACTTACAAGGGAGGGCAGGCTATAAATCAAAAGAAACAAACTCTCTCAAGCCCCACCTGCTTCAAAAGGTGCCTGTCATGGTGAGAGGAAGGGAAGGTGATTGTAAACCACTCTGGGACTCCTTACGATAGAGAAAAGCAGAGTACCAAAACCAACTCTCTTCTTCTTCTAACTACAAAGCTGACATGTAGCACATGTATGGACTATGACAGCCTAACAAGAAGAAGAGGAGGAGGAGGAGGAGGAGGAGATTGGATTTATACCCCGCCCTTCACTTGGAGTCTCAGAGCAGCTTACAAACTCCTTCCCCTTCCCCTTCCCCACAACAGACACCCTGTGAGGTAGGTGGGGCTGAGAGAGCTCTGACAGAAACTGCTCTTTTTCAAGAACAGCTCTGATAGAACTATGGCTTGCCCAAGGTCATCCAGCAGCTGTAAGTGGAGGAATGGGGAATCAAACCCAGTTCTCCCACATTAGAGTCCACACACTGAACCACTACACCAAACTGGCTCTCAGGTCTTCTTTCTCTGTCCTGCAAAGTGCAGCAATAAAGTACTTTTTACCCAGTCTGTGGGGAAATGTGTCCGTGGTTTGAGAGAGAGATGAGAAGGTCAACCACGTCAGGTCAAAATGACAACAAAAGGCATGCAACTGTTGAGAAGCAAGAGAAGCCCTGCATGCTCTCCTCAGGAAGATTTGGTATCCTTTAAGGTACAGAAATGCATCTGGGATTTAAGAGCTGTGTATGTCCACAACATGCCCACCTTGTCACTCATTCTTAAAAAGAAAATATTTCAGAGGAATGTTTCCAATACTCCTCAGAATTTCCAATTTTTCCACATCTCTAGAGGTAGCCCTGCCACTGCTCAGTTGAACTCCACGGGGGAGCTTTTGTTGCTATGCTTTGGGCCTAGCTCTCTCTCTCTCCTCTCTCTCTCTCCCCCTCTCCATGCCTGTGCTCTATTTTGTCTCTCTGAGAATGAGGGGGAAGGAATGAGACAGGCTCAGGTATCCCCTGCCAAAACTACAGCTGTGTTCAAATCAAGGCGCCAAGGCATGCACCTTCATCTGCATCTCCCTTCCTTTTAGGGCTTGGTATCAGTTCAGTTTTATTATATTACAGTCCATGACCAGATCCAGTTAATAAAAACAGACATTATTCAGGTATTCAAATATACAAGTGAAGAAGAAGAAGAAGAAGAGGAGGAGGAAGAGATTGGATTTATATCCTGTCCTTCACTGCCCAAAGGCATCTCAGAGTGGCTTACAAACTCCTTTCCCTTCCCCTCCCCACAACAGACACCCTGTGAGGTAGGTGGGGCTGAGAGAACTTCTGACAGAAACTGTCCTTGAGAGAACAGCTGTGCCAGAGCTTGTGACTGACCCAAGGTCACATCAGCAGGTGCAAGTGGAGGAGTGGGGAATCAAACCCGGTTCTCCCAGATAAGAGTCCGCGCACTTAACCACTACACCAAACTGGCTCTCCAGTTAAAAACTAAAAAGTTAAAAACTCTAGTTAAAATACCGAAATAGAAGATTTTACCCAAAAAAAAATTATATTCAAAAGAGAAAAATAGATTATAAAATACATAACATACCATCATAAATGACCGTTTTAAAAATTTAAACCCATAGATTTAAGAGGAACAAGAGCCGTGTAATAGACCTCCTGAAGGAAACTGAGTCAAGGCTCAAAGGGGCAGGACTGAAATTTAATTGCCTGAGTGCGAAATCTAGCAGTTAGCTTAGTGATGACTGAAATTTCATGTTAATAACTTATCTAAACTTCCTTCTAGGGCACAGTCAGAATGGGAGACGTTTTACTTGTTAAACGTGACCACCTCAGACTGCACTGGAACCACAGGATGACCCTCTTCTCCAGGTAACATTGAGGGGCCGATATTTCACAGACGCTCTTTGTGGTGGAGAGTGCCATCAAGTTGCAGCCGACTTATAGTGACCTCATAAGGTTTTCAAGGCAAGAGATGTTCAGAGGCGATCTGCCATTGCCTGTGTCATGATCCTAAGCCTACAGTAGTGCGGCCTATGGGCTCTCAGGAGGCCTAGTGGCTCCAGGGAAGCCTGTATTAGAGTGACTACAGGGCCTGCATTTCTCAGGTCACCCTTGGGGCCCTGTGATTGGCTAACAGGGGATTTGGAGGGAAAACTTGCACCATTATTGGAGTAGAGGGTGTTGCCTGGGAAGAAGGGGTAAAAGGCCTTGCCCAGCATGGGAGGGGTTTACTCCCAGGGAGCAGGGCTGGTGCGAGGCTGCTGCAGAGGGAGGGATCCCTTATCCCAAAGGGGTGCGTCAACTTGAGGCCAAATACTTAGAGAAGGCCAGAGGCAGTACAGTCAGACGTGTTAGGGTTTCCGATTTTGCTGGTTTGCCTGCCTTTACTGTGCTAATTTTTCCTACATAGGAATCATAGCTGTCGTTAAATCTCTGTAATAAGAACAGTTTGTTATTCTGCCTGGGTCCTCATGTCTCATTCGGTCACTTATAAAGGGAAACCTACTGGAAAAGGAGTGTATAAAGGGGTAGGGTGGGTGCTCTGGGCCCTCCTGAGGAGACCCACACCAGAGTGGTGGCAGCCATTAGAGAAACTTTCTTGGCACTGCTCGCCCAACTTTGGACTTCCTTGGTGGTCTCCCATCCAAGTACTAACTTGGGCCAACCCCACTTTGCTTGGGAGATCTGTCGAGATCAGGCCAGCCTGGGCCATCCGGGTCACAGCACAGACCCTCTTACACACCATATTATGCAACCATGATATGGTCGCAGTGGAACTGCCCAAGTCAAACTACCCTGAAATAGAAGGAGGCAATGATGGGGAGGGGGAAGCAACAATGATGAAAAGGGGGAGGAGGTCAAGCAAGACTCACATGAGCTGAAATCCTCTCTGTTTCCCGCCACAGAAACCGTCGGCTGGCAGTCCTGGTGCTGTTCCTTATTTCATACACGATGATTCCTTTGGCACAAATTCCCAACACCAAGTCTCCGCCTGCCATTTTCTTCTCTGGGAACACATGATAGAAAACCACACCGTAATCTGGAAGCTGCCGGGTTACCTTTGTGCAGGGAAAAAAAAAATAGGTGGGAAAGGAGTCAGGTTTATTCAGCACATAAACCCCAGTGATCTTAGCTGGGTGTCTTAAGCAGGAAAAAGTAGGAGAAAAATCAGATGAATACATGGCAGAAGGGGAAAAAGGGAGGACTTGGTGCTGTCCTTCCATCCAAAAATTCTCCCATACTGTCTCATCTGCCAGCTAGGATTTGCCACCCGAGCCCTGCTCTCTGTGCCTCCTGCCTTCAGAGATGAGGTATGTGGCAACTAGGAAGCGGGCATTTTCTGTGGTGGTGCCTTGTCTTCAGAACAACCTCACCCTTGAGGCTCAATTGGCACTAATGGTCCCCCAACCCCTGGTCCCATAGCCTGCTGCCACTTGGCTGCAGAGGAAAGATTTTAAATAGTGATGCTGGCTTCACAGGGTAGCTCTAGGAATTGCTGGAAACTCTTGTTGTAAAACCACAGAGTTTTGAGTGATTTCTAGGGCTACCTCAGTCACTTCTGGTTTTCACTGGAAATGACACAACACTGGCTGCATCCCCATCCCTTCCCACAGCCCTCCTGTTGGCTGCCGGGCAATTTAGCACCTACCTGGAGCAGTGCATCCCAGCCTGGGGGTCCCAACCCGAAAGTGGGTCATGAAGCCCGTGAAAGCGGTTCCCCAGGCTCTTGCAGATTTGTGCAGGCTCTGTTTTTTAAATGGGTCACTGTATCTAGTAAATTTGGCTTTTGAGTCACTGTATCAAAAAGGCTAGGAACCACTGCTCTGCAGAACAATCCAGGCATACCAAGGTGCTGTAAGGCATCAAAAGTCCCATGGGAGGGGCTGTAAAGACTCCTCGGTCTACCCTTATTTCCCCCTGGATGCCCCCCCCCAACCACCATGAAATTATCTTCACTGAGATCTGGAATCTTCCAGATTAGTTGCCAGCTCCTTTCACAAATTCCCGCACAGAGCCATAAAAAATGCCATCATGACATACGCATCACAATGAAAGACCATCTAGAGATGGAAATGCATCCAGAGAGGGCAGAAGTTCCTGTTATTCTACTGCATTGTTGCTGTTGTTATTTGTGGGATTTCACCATCATCCTTACTTACAACTTGATCCTATGCATCGCTCAACTTACTCAGCCACACTGTGTCCCATGAAACTTAGTTGCAGTTGAGTGCTCACAAGGTTACAGCCTGAGTTTCGGGACATTCTAGGATACCTTGAGAAATTCGAGCTCTGCCTGCTCTCCCGAGAGGGAGTGCGTCACCCGGAGCAGCCTGGCAAGCTCCAGCCGCACGTATTGGAGACCCAGTTTCTCAATCCGGCTTGCAGGGACGTAATCTTCGACACGATAACAAGCCTTCCGGTGGACGTTGAAGGGAGGGGGACAAAGAAGAAAAAGTTTCAGTTCAGGTCATTTTGTGCAGAAGGATCAAAGTCACAGACAACATGGGCTTGGGCCGCCTGAGAAGGACTTTGCAAAGGTGGAGAAGCTCTTGCGGGTCTCTAAGGAGCTACTGGACTTGACCCGAGCTGTGCCACTGCAGACCAATACAGCTACCGTCTGGGATAGTCTGCCAGACAATTGTGTGTGGATCTGGCAGGCGGAGGGACACCCGCAACCTGACATGCTGTGACATCTTCAAGTACTGAGAAGTGTCAGGAGAGCTCGCTCTCTGGCCTTTCTTCAGCTGGGCAAAAACGGAGGCTTGAACTATACCTCGGGAGCGCAAGTCCCCATTTCCGCTTGCAAGGCCAAGGCGCCCAACTGCAGCACGATCTCATCGCTACAAAGCAAGCGCTCCTCCAGCAGGTCCTTCCGAAGCTGCAGGTAAAACTGGTGCCTGGTCAGGCCCTTCCTGCAAAACGAAGGAGAGCCGGGAATGGCAAAGAGACGCCCGTCTCTGGTTGGGACCCCAGGGCTGCCCGGGGAGCCGCAGAACTTACTGGATGATGCTGAAGTCATCGACAAAGAATTTTACCCTCAAGAAGAGAGTGAAATTGATGATAGACGTTTTCTTTTTGGGTTGGTCACTCCAGCCTTCTGGAGCCACTTTGTAAAGCTTGGTGTCGTCATCCAGAAAGAAAAATTCTTTACCTAAGGAAGGAAGATTTTGCAATGAGCGAAACTGGCAACTTTCTCCTACAACTCTACTTTTTCCCCTGCAGTATACTGGGTTCAGCTGCGTTCAAGTGATCAGCTCATAGTTTATGTTATGTATTAAGACGGCCGCGACCACGTGCGCCCAGCCATGTGGCCAAGCGGACCTATAGACCTTCGGTCCTAGAACAATAGACACCGTGGATCCTAGGCACGGACCAATGGGAGCGCCAGGATCCTGCAGGGAACCTTTAGTTATCCGGGCCATGTATACAGAACCTATCACAGGTGTTGGGGGTGTGTTGGGGGTGAGTGTGGACACGCATATAAGCCGGATGTTGGACCGGCTAGTTCTTATCTTTCGTTGTGGTGTAACTTAATAAACGTGAGCTAATTTCACCATGCTTAGTCTCCAATGTCAGGACTTTTCAGTTTATTAGTGAGTCAGCAAGAGAAAGAAGACTGAAATCCCTGGCCCAAAAGCCTGGTATTTATGCCTGGAAAAGGTTACACCCAAAACACACCCCACTCCCAACAATAGGCTATTTACACTCCACTGTCTCCCAACTGGTTTTCTCCAGGATCCCTGTCTCCCTACTGGTCCATTCTAGGATCCTAGCTAGCCATTGTTATGTGTCCTAAGCTAAGTCCTTTTGCAAGTGCAGTTCAGGCTCAATACATAACATCCCCTTTCCCCACCCTTACGACTCTCCTTTCAACCCCACCTCAATGGCCTCCCCCTGAAGGCTCTCCTTTTCAATCTGTCAGTTCTATTCCCTTCTCCTGTAGGCGCTCATCACCCTCCTATATCCACTCCCACTAATCCCCCCCCCACACACATAATGGACTCTCCTTTTGCTTCCACTGGATTGGCTACCCCCCCCCCGCTGTCTTTCTGCTCATCATCACCAGTGGGTGCAGACCCTGTGGGGGTGCTATGACACTCAGAACACAGCTGAACGCTGGCTTTTTTCCCTTTCTGGTGATGTCTGTACAAAATTTCGCTATCATCTTTTGGGGAGCACTGAAACCCCCAAATTAGCACTTTTGAAAACAAAACCCCAGATTTTTCTACAAACCTTGGGATTCCAGCTGTGGCTGGCCCCATTGTTTGGATTTATCTATACGTTCCAGACGAGACTGAAATGAACTAATGAAGCTGAGCATATTTTCTTTAACTTCTTCTGATCCTTTCACATTTTTGCCATCACCGTTCCCCCAGCAAATCAGTAACTGGAAGGGATGCGACTCTTTTTTTTTTTAATTAAAGAATGGAAATTATGATGAAAACTAAATTAAAACTCTGCTAACACAGGTGCCTGGACAGCCCAAACTAGCCTGACCTTGTCAGGTCTTGGAAGCTAAGCGAGGTTGGCCCTGGTCAGTACTTGGATGGGAGACCACCAAGGAAGTCCAGGGTTGCTACACAGAGGCAGGAATGGCCGCTGGACAATAGTGACTCTTTACAAATGATTTTTAAAAAAACATGCCCATCCTTTTAGAAACATTTCCTTTTTCCTAATTTGAGTGACGGCCCTGACCCCGATGGCCCAGGCTAGCCCGATCTCATCAGATCTTGGAAGCTAAGCAGGGATGGCTCTGGTTAGTACTTAGATTAGAGACCGCCAAGGAAATCCAGGGTCACTATGCAGAGGCAGAGCAATGGCAAATCACCTCTGAGATTCTCTTTCCTTGGAATCCCTAAGGGGTCGCCATGAGTTGGCTGCAATTTGACGGGAAAGAACAACAAAAAACCAAGAAAGAGTGTGCCTATAGACACCAAGTCACAAAAGCCTTAAAAAAATCCATGTTGATTACAGCGCAATCCTAAGCGGAATTTTGCTACTTGACTTCAATTAATTTAGAAGGGTTCAGTTCTGTTTACTAGAACAGTTTTGGTCCTGCGTTCCGAAGAGCAGTTGGCAAAGAGTAGTGCCTGGAATTAATTTGATTCCTGAAAGGAAACTGAGTCCAGGAGCAGCCTAGGGCTGCCAACTCCACATTCTTAATTTAAAAAGGTTTGCATAACTTGCATAATATATTCATACAAATGTTCTGTTGTTCAGCTATCTCCTATTTTGTTGCAAGAAATAACATACTTTCTAATTGACAATGGAATTCTGCGGCAGGAAAGAGGGGACAGATCTCATTGCTCACTTCAACATAAGCTCTTGCATATTTGTGTGTGACTCAGGCTGGTGAGTCTTTTTTCCATTCTACAGCTCCTACATAAAGTATCTGTGTATTGAGGATCTGCTCATTGCATCTGAAGATGTAGACTCTAGTCCATGAAAACTTATGCCAGAGAAACTTTGTTAGGCTTTAAGGTGTCCAAAAGATACCTTGTTTATTTTTGTTTCAGTTACAGCCACACTGCACCATGGTCTTTATAGTGTTGACTAAACAATTACTAAAGTTTCCTGGCCGTTTGTATGTCTTGCCAATAGAACTACTGCTAGGTGGGCAGGTAGCCAATTTAGCTTCCATTGTTTGTGTGCTTATGGCCTGAGATGGAGTATGACAGTAAATGCATCAGTACTGCAGTGTCACGGGGCAGGTCCTTTGAGGCAACCCAACAAACCCTACTTGTGGGACAGATTCTGGGCACCTGCCAGAGTCTATTGAGGTGCAGTGTTTATTCAGTGACATGTATTCACTTTTTAATATGTATTTTAATGGAAGACTGAATCTATATTTCCTTATAACTAGACTGTTAATGTATGTTTTATGCTCCTGGCCCATTACCATAATAAATTATTGATTGATTGATTGATACTTTGCTTGGATTACGTCAACTGCTTAGAAGAGAGTGGGGGGGTGGCGATGCAGTTGACTGATAGCTGAATAATTCCCCTGGTGGCAGCCAGTGGATTTGGAAATCAGGCTCAAAGGTTGTTGGGATCACTACCATTCTTTGAAAAAGGGCTTACCTCAAAGCGCCATGGTTAGAAAGGCTTTTAGAACTGACGTCAAAGCATGATATGTTCTCCAGATGGTATCTTCTCATGGTATCTTCTCAAGATGCTTTCCCACCAAAAGCTAATACAAAGCAGTGCCCCCTCCCCAGTCCCCACCTATTCTGAGCAATGGGAAAGGGAGACTCAGTACCTCTCATGTAGGCTAAGGCAAAGTAGAAAGGTTCTGCGAGATTGGTGTACGCCACAACTGTCTCAGAGACAACGCGGGCCTTGGTTTTAACGTCACACTTCACCTCCAAGCATTGCCCGTTTGGCAAAATCACGTTGACATCTCTTTGGGAAAGGAACGATTTCCCTTTCTTTGTCTAGAAAACATTAAGGAGAAAAAAAGGCTGAGTATTTTGCAGAGTTTGGGGTGGGGAGATCTGGATTGACCCCACCTGTTTCTTTCAGCAAGAAGAATCTGTCTTGATAGAGACAACCAGAGCTCCTTCCACATCATGGTGATTCTGTGCAGCCTCCATGGCCGCTCTGCGAATACGAAGCCACTCCCAGTGGTGATCTGCATTCTTGTTTTATTCACTTGTGTGTTCCTATTGCTCTGGGTGTTTTTTTTCTGTTCCGCACATGTTTTGCTTCCTCCAGTGGTCGACTTGATATTACATCATATTATGTCCGGCATATCTACCTGCAGATTTAAACTGCAGGTTTTTATGCTGGACATAATGTGACATAATGTCGAATTGATCACTAGAGGGAGCATAATATGGGCAGAACAGAACCGCCCCGGCCCCCCAAAGCAACAGAAACACACAAGCAAGGAAAATGAGAATACAGAAAAGCCCAGAGCACCAACAAAGGGCAGTTTTCTCCATACTTTTGTTCAGCAGTAAGTAAACTTATTGCATATGGCCATAGGCCATTACAATATAAAATATACACAATATAAATTTAAGGTTCAGCCACACTTTTGTTGCCGTGGTGTGTGTGGAGGGAACACAGACCCATCCAGGGCCCCACAGGCATGGCTGTAGTGGTCATGGCCACTGTACTTTTCATCATTATTGCACATGTCTTTGGCACGTATGCAAGTGGTGATTCAAGAAGGACAAGACCTGGGAGGATGGTGTTCTCTGTGCGGCATGAACCAGCGGCAGTGGCCACTGCAGATCCTGCCATTCTGCCATGGGGCTGCCTTCTCACTGCTTCCAGCCCAGCAGGCAGCCACCCGTCTGGCAAGTCGACCCTGCTCATAGGTGTGTTGTGATAGGGAGGGCTTGCCTCATCCCCAAGGCTTCCTGGAGTGGCTTGTGAGGGCACAGGGACCGTACCAGATACCTTGTAGCTGTTTCCCTGCTACTGTTCAATGAAGTCCGGAGTGATCTACACCTCCTTCCCTGTCTGTTTGTTGTTGGAAGGATGAGACTTGTGCCCTCACCCCCTCCCACTATGCCAGTCTCTGCCCCCCTTCTGTGATTTCTCCATAGTGTTCCCTATAGAATAATGCAAATGTGCACCATTTAGATAACGTGCAGTGCAATCCTAAGTGCACTGACTCTGGACTGTTATTCAGGTCACAGACTTGGTGTTTTCATCAGAGAAGTGGGATTTGGGTACAGAATCCTAGGAGGAGCCGATCGGCTCCTTTCTGCTTTGCCACAAACCAGCCCAGAAGGTGGCACAGAGTTTTTGGTAGTGTACGAAGGGTGCAAATTGAAGGTTCGAGCACTGACAGGATCAAGGGTTTTTTCCCCCCATAAATGTTAATGTCAGTCCAATTGCATCGAGACTTACCATGACTGACCCAGGCAGCTGCAGAGCGACTGGAGGCTCACTGGACAGAACAATGAATTCTGGGCCTGGAAACTGGGAAGAGAAGAAATTTAAGATCAAAAGATAAAGGACTGCCTCATCTGCATAGTGATTCTCTCTTGCGTCAAAGATTCTCCTGGACTTCACCTGCAGACACTACTCATGACTGTCCCTGCACCCCTTTCAGCTTTTTCCAGGTAGAGGTTAGGATAGAGGTTTTCAAGGTAGAGGTTAGGACAGACCCCATTCACAGTGCAGTGCCAAACACCAAACACCTGCTGCACCTGTAGTAGCTTCAACTGCCCTAGCTGCTCTGCTGTGTGGCTGCCAACTCTCCCGTCCTAGCCTGGCTTCTGCACCATTGCAAATCACTTAAAAAACAGGGGTTTGACCAGCATAGCTATTCCTATCATGGTCATGCAATGATAGTGCTTTTCTGCTTTCTCATTTTCCTTGCTTGTGTGTGGGGGAGGGTGTCTGTTCAACATGTGTAGTGGTCAGTTCGATATTATACTGCTTTATGCCCAGCATAAAAACCCGCAGTCTAAATATGCAGGGAGATCTGTCCGACATAAAACAATGTAATATTGAATTGACCATTAGAGGGAACAAAACGCATGCAGAGCAGAAAACCGCCCCCCCCCCCAAGCAACAGGAACACACAAGTGAGGAAAAAACTCATAGAGACAGCTCTTTCCTTTTATTCCCTTACAGGGCTTTTTGGGTAGCAAATCCCAGCAGGAACTCATTAGCGTATTAGGCCATACCCCTGGCAGCACAGCTCATTTGCCTATTAGGCCACACCCCCATATTACCAGAAGTGTGGTCATCCAGCCACACCCACCTTTTGCTTCTTATTCTGTTTACCTTGTTTGTTGTCAAAACGGGCTCTTTTTGTAGCAGGAACTCCTTTGCATGTTAGGCCACACACCCCTGATGTAGCCAATCCTAATGAGTTTCTGCTGTTGGGTGTGGCCTATTATGCTAATAAGCTCCTGCTGGGCATGGTCAACTCGGGAGCCAGCCAGAACTCCATTCCTCTGTGTTCCTGTCCAAAAAATAGCCCTGAGTACAGCTGAGATTGGATTAAAGCAATTGTGAATAGCAGCAAATTAGCATACCAATAAAAGAGTTAACAAATAGATGTGAGAACGAAGTTCGAGTCCAGTTCTCACTACTGACAGTGATGTATCGGCCTCAGAGAGCTGAGGATGAGGTCTCTCTAATTAAATTTCACTTTGTTTATCATTTAACTGGAGCTTCGGCCCTCCAGCAGAGGCAGCCAAGACTTGGCCAACTGAAGGCCCAGCAGCAGGCTGCTGCCCAGAACAAAGCGGACGCAGGCTTGTCGGGAGACGCTGAATCAGCAAAGGCTCATCTGAAAGGTTACAAAGGGAGCTGGTGGCCCCAGCGCCTTCCTCATGAGTGCAGCTGTAATACGGAAGGCCTTGGGTGGCCAAACGCCCACTTCTCCACCTGGTCTAAGCTTTGGCTCCCTGCCTCCAGTCGGAAGGGACCTCGGGGTGGGGTCCTGATCTGCCTGCACCTCCGTATCTTGCTCCCCTCCCTTCGAGGAGTCTGCCTCCTCCTTAGAGGCGGAGGAAGAGCCAGGGCAGGTCCTGACAATTGGTGCAATCCTAGACACAGTCACACCCTCCTGGGCCCACTGGCTTCAATGGATTTAGAAGGCCATGCCTCTTCTTAGGATGGCGCTGTCAATACTGCAACAATCATGCCCCCCCCACCCATAGCCCGTCCCCAGTGAAATAGGGATTTCCATCCCTGCCACAGCAGGCTGTACCACTGAGTAACCAAAGCCCCCATGGAGGTAGGACAGTGCCATCAAGCTGCAGCAGGTTCGCGCTGATCACGTGGGCTTTCCAGGCAAGAGACATTCAGAGGTGGTTCTCCATTAATCAGCCTCTGCGTAGCAATCCTGGGTGTCCTTGGTGGTCCCCCATCCAAGTCCTAACCAGGGCTGACCCTGCTTGGCTTCTGAGATCTGACAAGATCAGGTTAAACTGGACCATCCACAGCACAGCAAATAATTATGTGCTGTCAAGTCTCAGTTGATTTCTGGTGACTTCCCATGGAGTTTTCAAGGGAAGAAGCAGAAGAAGACCACCACCATCACCACTGACAACTGGCCTTTAACTCACTGCACCATCGGGCCAGAACTTTATAGCCAACTGTTGCTGTTTCAAGCTGTACCCATTGTTTTAATTGTTAGAATGTTTTATCGTGTTTTATATTGAAATTGTATTTATTATAACGATGTTACCTGCCCCGAACCCACTCGCGGGGTGGGCGGGATATAAATGCAAATAAAAAATAAATAAATAAGAAGAAAGGAGGAGGAGGAGGAGATTGGATTGATACCCCACCCTTCACTCGGAATCCCAGAGCAGTTTACAATCTCCTTCCCTACCTCTCCCCACAACAGACACCCTGTGTGAGGTGGGTGGGGCTGAGAGAGTTCTTTCAAGGACTGCTCTTGAGATAACAGCTCTGAGAGAACTGTGGCTGACCCAAGGTCGCCCAGCAGCTGCATGTGCAGCAGTGGGGAATCAAACCTGGTTCTCCCAGATTAGAGTGCACCGCACTTAACCACTACACCAAACTGGCTTTTTGAGAGATGAACAGAGGTGGTTTGCCATTGCCTGCCTTTGCATTACAACCCTGGACTTCCTTGGTGGTTCTCCATCTGAGTACTAACCAAAACCAAACCTACTTAGCTTCCCATTGGGCTAGCCTGGACCATCCAAAGGGCAAAGCCTTCTTAGGAGACCAAAATGGAAGAATCCAATGCAAAAGTCCCGATTCATCCCTTTCAAAACCTCCCTTTGAATGGCTTATCTGTGAGATCGTCAGTCCAGTACACACTCCCTTCAAGATGGTCACTAGTTTTCCTCTTCTGGCACCTCGCCTCTTCTCTAAGAATTCTCAGAAACCGACCATTTACCTTTTCCTTCCTTTGGAACACGTGTCTTGAAGAAGGCGCTGGAGCTGGTAAAGAATCCTTCTGGAACACAGAGCAGGTGGAGGAGGAGCCCAGACCTGGGAGTCTATGACTGCTGTTCTTTGGGCCTCCGCTTGCGATTCCATCCATGGCACTGGCTGATCTTTTGAAATGAGGAGGTGCAGAAAGCATGCATTCTTTAGTCTAGGGCATCACTCAGTGTGTCCTGTAAATACTTATTCTTCATTGCTTCAGTTCTGTTATCAGATTTCTGGTTGGTTCTAAAACCCTAATCGTATTGCCTTGCTTGTTGAATATCCCATCCTGTTGACTGTACTGACTCATAGAAGAATCACAGAATCATAGAGCTGGAAGGGACCTCCAAGGTCATCTAGTCCAACCCCCTGCACACTCTTTTCTACTGCTACAGACAACCAAAGCAGGCCCGAATAATTATTTACCTAAGTGCCATCAAGCCTCAGCCGACTTATAGCGACCCCAGCAAGGGGCTTTCAAGGCCAGGGAGAAGCAGAGTGGTTTGCCCTATGCCCTCCTCTCCCGAGTCTTCCTTGGTGGCATCCCACCCAAGTACAGACCCTGCTTAGCTTCTGAGATGGGGCTATACCACATCACCTTCCCTCCCCCAAATCATTACCTGTTGATTAATGCTTTCGAGCCACTGTGGTTTGAATCCCATGGGTGCTGCGGCTGTGGAATTCTGCCTGCAGTGGAAAAGAGAATATTAGACTCAGTGTCCCACAAACAGGATCTTGGAGTCAGGAAACAACTTAGAGGAAATCTTTGGAGTCTGGTTTCATATCCTTCCTTGCATAGTCCTGTCAGGTATCTTCATTCCTGGGGAAGCTTCCCCATATTCCAATTTCTCCCAGGATTCTGGACAGCCAAATGACCTCCCAGGATTCTGGAGAGCCAGTCTGGTGTAGTGGTTAAGAGTAGCGGACTCTAATCTGGAGAACCCCACTCCTTCTGCACATGCAGCCAGCTGGGTGACCTTGGGCCAGCCACGGTTCTCTCAGAGCTGTTCTCTCAAGAGCAGTCCTTGATTGAGCTCTCTCAGCCCCACCTACCTCACAGGGTGTCTATTGTGGAGAGGGGAAAGGAAGCAGATTGTAAATCACTCTGAGACTCCGAGTGAAGGGTGAGGTATAAATCCTACACTTCTCCTTTTGTCCCTTCTTATTTCTGAATGGTGCATATACAGTTTGTCACAGGGTTTCATTTCCTTCACGTGTGTTTGCTTTACCAGTGAGTAGGGAGCGTGATAAACCACAGCATAAAACAATCAAGATATAATCATGTAAGTGAAGCAATGACATTTTTCAATGCATATGAACACATATTCATATCAGCAAAATACCCCTCAAAGAGAGACCTGATGTAATCATATGTATGATAATCACAAACTGGTTGCTTTTTTGCAGTGTTCTTATCAATGTACCAATGGGGCTGCAGTGGCTCAAGTGGTTAAGACACTGAACTGTAGACTGGAAGATCGGTAGTTCAGCAGTTCAAGATCCAAGTGCCGCATGACAGAGTGAGCTCCCGTCTCCGGCCCCAGCTCCTGCCAAACTAGCAGTTCGAAAGCAAGAAATTGCAAGTAGATAAATAGGTACCACTTAGGTAGGAAGGTAACAGCATTCTGTGCGCCTTGGCATCTGCCAGTCACATGACCACAGAAATGTCTTTGGACAGTGCTGGCTCTTCAGTTTGGAAATGGAGATGAATACCGCATCCCTAGAGTCGGATTTGACAGGCTTTTGAACAAGGGAAACCTTTACCTTTACTATAAACATACCATTGGCATCAGTGATATAACAGGGTGGGGAAATGCAAATAGAGAAGGAACCCAATGCTGCAGCAAACTATTCATTTTAATTATGTACATCATTTATACCCCACCTTCCTCCTCAATGGGGACCCAAAGCAACTTACATCATTCTCCTGTACTCCATTTTATCTTCACAACAACCCTATGAGGTAGGTTAGATTTGTGTGTGTGTGTGTGTATATATATATACTTGCTCTGTAAAGCTTGGGGTTATTGGCTGAGCTCTTTACAGATTGCAGCTAAACAGAAAATGGGGTATTGGCCCTTTCTGCACTCTCCTTTTAATCCATGTTCACAGCTGTGTCCTCCAAGCAATTCTGCACTAAAATCGAATCCAACCTTCTTTTGAATCCAGCTCCCCCCCAATATGCACTAAAATGGAGTTCAGCCTTCTTTTTATTCTGGGTTTTCCCCCCATTCTGCATTACATTCCCTCTCTTCAGTGGCCAGCTGGGTTTCAGCCTGCTGTCACTCTGGGATATCTGGAAGCTGTTTTGCTGTGGACTACTCCAACACTGTGGAGCTGTGGTGGCTCAAGTGGTTAAGACGCTGAACTGCAGGCTGGAAGGTCAGTAGTTTAGCAGTTTGAGACCCGAGTGCCGCATGATGGAGTGAGCTCCCGTCTCTGGTTCCAGCTCCTGCCAACCTAGCAGTTCGAAGGCAAGAAATTGCAAGTAGATAAATAGGTACTGCTTTGGTGGGAAGGTAACAGAATTCTATGTACCTTGGCGTTTAGTCATGCCGGCCACATGACCACAAAAACGTCTTCGGACAGCGCTGGCTCTTCGGCTTGGAAATGGAGAGTCAGATTCGACTGGCTTTCGACAGCGACCTGACAATTACCATGAGCAGCAAAGCATTTGTTCTAGCCAAGAAGAATCATTGCAAAGAAGTGGAACTGCTAAAAAGGTAGAATAACGTGGCAACACAGGAAAAAGTGGGGCTGAAAGGCCCCGATAAAGAGAGGAACAACACCTCCTGGCATCTAGATTGATAGCCAAACCATGTTTAAAGAATCCTGATGTTTGGATTAAGAAAGCACAGCTTGAGACGTTGCCCAGCAAACTAGAAACTGTGGTTTAAAGTGGGCTTGAAAATCAGGATTTGTATGGTTTGAACAGACATTGTTCCACATCTGGGATGGGATGGGAGCAGTGTTCCCTCTAAGCTGAGTTAGCGTGAGCTAGATTACAGTTTTTTAGCCTCCGGCTCACACATTCTTGTCTTAGCTCAGGAAGGTCGGCTCCAGAGCAAACTCATTTATGCAGCAGCCAAATCGCTCCCTCACAACTTTAATGCCAGTAGCTCACAAAGTAGAATTCTTGCTCTCAAGACTCCATAGCTTAGAGGGAGCATTGGATGGGAAGGAGAAGCAGAGAAGCAATGCTAAAGCACGGTTTGCCCGTTACTGAGTTGGAAGCTCAAACACTACTGATGTCACAGAATCAGAACACAAGCCGCTCCAGTAGTTCAGGAGGCTCTCCTTCAAGGCAGGCGGGACAGCCCCCGATTCTGCCGTCTCAGATCGTATCTCCGAGAATAGTCCTGCCTCCTTCCCTTCCTTCCGTGGTCCGCACTGAACCATATCGCTCTCCATTAAAAAAAAATCTGTGAATAACTGCAGCCCTCTCATGGAGGAAAGCAAATTTTGGAAGTAGGTGAGATTGTGGACAAAAATATTCTGTTTATTAAAACATTTATATCCAGGCTCTCCTCATGGATCAAGGCGACTTACGATAATAAAAGACATTTACAGTTTAAAACCATAAAATAAAATAACAGACCCCAAATCTCTCTCTCCCGCTCACCCCTTAAAAGTGGGGCCGCTATTCTCCAAGCGGTGGCCGGAATTACAACCGATCTCTGGGTTGCAGAGATCGGTTCGCCTGGAGAAAATGGCCGCTCTGGAAGGTGGACTCTGTGGCATTGTTATGTATCGGGACTCTGGTATGTCACACCAGAGACTGGCTGAGCTAGAAGCACAAGAACAGTTAGCCTACCAGGACTCTGGAAGCAGCCAACCTAGTAGTAATGTTACGTAAATAGCCTATCATTGGGAGTGGGGAGTGTTTGGGTGTGGCAATTGCATGCTGTTTAACAGAGCTGAGGCTCTGGGGTCTTGTCTTGCTCTTGCTGGGATCACTAATAGAATAGAGCTGATCATTAGACCTGGAGTCTGCTCACCCATGGAACCCACTATTCAACGGGCATGACGCCCTGCTGAGGTCGCTTCCCCCTGCCAACCCTGTCCTCCTCGGGCTACGCCCCCAAATCATCAGGTATTTCCCAACCCAGAGCTGGCAACCCTGCTTTAAAAACGCCTGCCATGCAAACCGCCTCAAAGGCTCTGGCAAACAGGCAAGCCTGGCAGCACCTCCTGAAGATTTCCACTCCTGGGACACCAGTCCACAGAGCCAAGCCCATAACGGGGGAGGCCCGGGCTCTGGTCGATGCCAGATGGGCTGCCCTAAGTGGTGGGGCAGCCAGCAGAGGGCTGCCTGATGACTACAGTTTATACGAAGGGGAAAAAGAGGAAAAGAAAAAAACACAAGGATAGACCATCGAATAATTCACAAATTTCATAGTTACCAATAGATATCAGTCTATTGCAACATAACAACAATAAGTCAATTAATAATGTTGAATTGGTGGTCACAATTCCAAAACACAATTCAGAAACACAAGTACAATTCAAAACATTTTAGCAAGAAGGGTATGACAATTCAATAATAAAGAAAGAATCCAATAAGAAACTCCTCTATATCCTTTCAGTATAAAAAGGTAAAGGTTCCCTTGCTCGAAAGCCAGTCGAATCTGACTCTAGGGTTGCGGTGCTCATCTCCGTTTCAAAGCCGAAGAGCAAGCGCTGTCCGAAGATGTTTCTGTGGTCATGTGGCTGGCATGACTAAACACCAAGGCGCATGAAACGCTGTTACCTTCCCACTGAAGTGGTACCTATTTATCTATTTGCAATTTCTTGTTTTTGAACTGCTAGGTTGGCAAGAGCTGGAACTAGAGACAGGAGCTCACTCCGTCATGCGGCACTCTCGGGTCTCGAACTGCTGAACTACCGACCTTCCACAGCCTGCAGTTCAGCGTCTTAACCACTTGAGCCACCGCAGCTCCAATCCTTTCAGTAGAGCAGTGTCCAAAAGACCTCAAAGTCCACAAACAAGGCAGAGGATGTCCAATAGAGCAAGGACACAGGGAGATATGGAAGAAGACATGAAAGAAAATAATCAAGTTTCTTATACTAATGAATAGATCAGGTACATGTAGGGTTACCAGCCTTCAGATAGTAGCTGGAGATCTCCTGGGATTACAACTGATCCCCTGGCAACAGAGATCAGTTAACCTGGAGAAAATGGCTGCTCTGGAAGGTGCAGACTCGATGGCATTTACCCCCATTGAAGTCCCTCCCTTCCCCAAACCCTCCCCTCCTCAGGCTCAACCCAAAAATCTCCAGGTATTTCTCAACAAAGAGCTGTCAACCCTAGGTACACATGGGTTTCCCCCAAAGGGCAAACAGTGCCCCCTTCCCCCGGGACCAATTTAGGTTGAGAAAATGGCTCAGGGGAAGGCTGATCTAAGCCCTCATTCAGCCAATCATTGTCTCTCAGTCTAATCTACCTCATAGGGCTGGTGTTGTTGGCAGAGTAATTAACACAGCAATGGTACACAACCTGATTAAAGGGTAGATAAAGGTTTGTTTAGGAACTAACGTACTTGATAGGAAAGAAGAGAGACAGAGACAGGTTCCTAACTACATCTCTATCTGAGAGAAAGAGAGAGACTGACTGACTGAGGCTGTGATCACACACACTAAATAATCCATTTTCAATGCACTTTCCAACTGGATTTTACTGTGTGAACTGGCAAAATCCAGCTGGAAAGTACATTGGAAGTGGATTATTTAGTGTGTCTGATTGCAGCTTGAGCGTGGCACTTTCAAGAAGAAAGAGGAAATTGCCATAAGGCTGCTGTCACCAACACTCCCTCTAAGCTGTGGAGTCTTGTGAGCAAAAATTCTACTTTGTGAGCTACTGGCATTAAAGCTGTGAGCGAGCGATTTGGCTGCTGCGTAAATTAGTCTGCTCTGGAGCCGTTCTTCCTGAGCTGAGACAAGTGAGCCAGAGGTTAGAAAACTGTGAGCTAACTCACACTAACTCAGCTTAGAGGGAACACTGGCTGTCACACACACTAAATAATCTGCGTGAACTGGCAAAATCCAGTTGGAAAGTGCATTGAAAGTGGATCATTTAGAGCATGTGACCACAGCCTAAGAGTAGCAATCTGGAGACAGACAAGGAATGACACTTCATGGGAGATAGAAGGTGCTGCTGTCCTCACTATCCTATCTAATTGTTTTCTTGCTGCCCCCTGCAGGGTCTTCTTCTCTTCTTCTTTGTATGCCAGGCATTGTCTTTTCCAACAGGGTGTGCAGGCTAAAGCAAAGGAGAACCGTATGGGCTGCCCTGAGTGTGTTGGAGGAGTGGCAGGATGAAAAAAAAGGTACATAAGTTCCCCAGGATGCAGAAGATTTAAAAGGCAAACAGGGGAGACGTCTGAGCAGACATTGCCGGGGCCTCTAGCCAAGACCCAAAGCGGCTCTGAATATTCTGTTCAGTCCGCATAACTTCTGAGAAATGGGAAAGGGTTGAATGTTGATTTTAAAACGCCGCCCTCTGCTGGGCCAAACAAGGAGGCCAGGCATCTACCTGAGGCCACCCTCCTTTGAAGGGCAGCTCTACAGAACACAGCAGGGGCATCTGAGGGGGAAGATCTCTGTTCGTACATCAGCTGTGCCGTGAAACTCAGCCTTAAGAGAGTTTCACCGTTTGTGGCCATGCAGCAGCAGCTGGAACTAAGGCGCTGGAACCTAGCCTAGCAAACATCAGGGCATGCAGATGTGAAAGAGAAAGAGATTCTGAACGGGTCAGAGTGGCACAACGGAAATCAAAGCCAGAAGTCAGTTTTACCTTGGTCCAAATTCAGCGGAGAAGGCAGCTCTGGGGTGTCCGCTGCTTTCTCGTGCAGCCTCTTCCGGATGGCGTCGCTTCTGCTAAGAGGGAGGGGTACATCGTCTTCAGGGACTCCCTCTTCTCCCTAGCAATTGTATACACATTATCACTCCCGGGAAGGCCGGATGAACAAAAGTCTGCTTGTTTCTACCAGCATAATGCTTCGGGCAGCAGCAGTAACAGCACGGTTTCATTTGTCACATTCTAAAAATAACAGATTCCCAAGACAGACATTGATGCTTGCGCCCTGGTTAGGGGCTAGTGATGCATGGGGTGGGGTGTGAGAGGCTTAAACTTGTATGGAAACTGAAGGTGCTTTTGTGTGAAATTTGGGGACTGGATTTTGGGGAAGATCTGCTCACAAGCAACAGGAGGAGGAGGAAGGAGGAGGAGGAGGAGGAGATTGGATTTATACCCTGCCCTTCCCTACCTGAAGGAGTCTCAGAGTGACTTACGATCTCCTTTCCCTTCCCCACAACAGACACCCTGTGAGCAATGCTCCCTCTAAGCTGTGGAGTCTTGTGAGCAAAAATTCTACTTAGTGAGCTACTGGCATTAAAGCTGTGAGCAAGCGATTTGGCTGCTGCATAAATTAGTCTGCTCTGGAGCCGTCCTTCCTGAGCTGAGATCAAAATATGTCAGCCGGAGGCTAAAAAACTGTGAGCTAGCTCACACTATCTCAGCTGAGAGGGAACACTGCCTGTGAGGTAGGTGGGGGCTGAGAGAGCTCTTTGGAGAACTGCTCTTGAGAGAGCAGCTCTGAAAGAACTTGTAACTGACCTGAGGTCACACCAGCAGCTACATGGGGGGGAGTGGGGAATCAAAGCCGCTTCTCCCAGATTAGAGTCGGCACTCCTAAGCACTACACCAAAACTGGCCCTCAAGCCTGCATGCAATGTTAGGCAGACACGTGTGGTATTACTGGATGACCTGAACAGGGCTGCCAAAAGCCGCCACGGGCCCCCTCACTTGGGCCTCCCCCCATCACCCTGATCCAAACCAAATATCATATAACAAATCACTTTGCTTGCTGTTACCATGAATCTATAGTAATAAAAGAACCGGACTGCCTGTCCATCTTTTCATTCATGGCGGGCATAATTCATCAGAGAATAAAGCTAGGAGACTCTTAAGTTGGCCACCAGCTTCAGGATGATTGTGGGGGTTCCGGGGCCAAAGCTGAAAGGTGTGGGGTTATCCTGGCCCAGGTGAGACCCCCGCCTCCCGGCGCTATGGGGTCAGTGCTTGTGGCACGCATGACTCATCTGATTATAATGCTACATGGCTGGAAACTGGCCACCGAGCCCAGAAGGACGATGGAAGCTGCTGTGCCAAAAACGAAGGGAACAGGAACACCCTGAACCAACTTATCTTCACAACAGGCAACATGTAATAAGAGAGCTTTTAAGCGACCCGCCGTGTGTCTCTAATATTCAGACCAGATCCCCACTCTGCCATGGAAGGCTGCTGGGTGACACCCTCTCAGCCGGACCGACCTCACAGGGCTGTTGTCAAGATAAAATGGAGGACAGGAGAACAGTGCAGCTGTGGGTCCCCACTGGGTATGGCATTCATTATAAATCTAATTCTAATGACATTTAAAAGGTTACATCATTTGCCATATAGCCAAGTATCCTGTGAGGTACATGGGGCTGAGAGGTCTCCTGCCCTCACCTAGATGGCCCAGGCTCACCTGATCTTGTCAGACCTTGGAAGCTAAGTAGGGTTGGCCCTGGCTACTATTTGGATGGGAGACCGCCAAGGAAGACCAAGGTGATGACGCAGAGGCAGGCAAGGGCAAACCACCTTTGAACGTCCCTTGCCTGGACCTCGATGGCCCCGGTTCGCCTGATCTCATTAGAACTTGGAAGCTAAGCAGAGTCGGCCCTGGGGAGTACTTGAATGGGAGATAACCAAGCAAGTCCAGGGTTGCTATACAAAGGCCCCGATCACACACAGAATTAGCCGCACAATAGGGACAAGTGCTGGGTGGATTTTAAGGGTGCGATCACACAGGGCCAGCACCCCGCACCCGTCAGCAACCCATTTCGCTCCACCACAAGAGTGAAGTTAAAAGACATTGGGGAAAGTCCATTATCAAACGCTACGGGCCACAGATGGACTTTCCCCTGTGTGATCGCGCCAGCACGCTCTCATGGCATCGGGATGGTCTGATTGGGCCATCCTGACGCCGTGCTGTTGGTTTTTTCCCCATTTCAGTATGCGCATTGTTGCACTCAGTGTGGAGATGCGGATCATCGATCCCCTGTTGAAGTGCACCAGAAACACACGGCAAAAAAACCCCCACCAACGTTTCACCCACGGTTTGCGTCTGATCACGCAGTGGCAGGCTGCCCCCACAGCTTCCAAGGACTGTGTGATCACGCAAATGCGGGTCAAATTGCTACGGAGCAAATAGTCTTGCTTCCCCCCCACATTATCTCACATGTGACTGCAGACAGAGGCAGGCAATGGCCAACCACCTCTGTAAAGGTAAATAGACCTGCCTTGAAAACTCTTCAGGGTTACTATAAGTCAGCTGTGACTTTTCATCACCACATTTTGCAGTAGGAAAACAGCAGGAGGAGGAGGAGGAGGAAGAAGAATTGGACTGATACCCCACCCTTCACTTAAGAGTCTCAAAGTGGCTTGCAATCTCCTTTCCCTTCCTCTCCCCACAACAGACACCCTGTGAGGTATATGGGGCTGAGAGAGCTCTGAGAGAACTGCTCTTGAGAGAACAGCTCTGAAAGAACTTGTGACTGACCCAAGGTCACCCAGCTGGCTGCATGTGGAGGAGTGGGGAATCAAACCTGGTTCTCCAGATTAGAGTCTGCTGCTCTTAACCACTACACCAAACTGGCTCTCACACCAACATGACTCAGCATGAGATGAACTGACTCAATAAAGGATGCCGTGGCCTTCAGTTTGCAAGACCTGACCAGGACTGTTAATGATAGCATGCTTGGGAGGTCTTTAATTAATAGGGTTGCCATAAGCTGGAAGCAGCCTGATGGCACATAACACACATTTGGAAAATGTGAATGTGTGTAATATGTATTAGAAAGTGATTTAGAACTCTCGTGGAGGCGGCGTATTTAAAAAAAAAAGATTCACAAAAGAAGCCTGCAATTAACAGCTTAAACACTAATTGAAGGGAAATGGTTCATCTGTCACTAACCCTGAGTTAAAGTCTTGAGATCCAAGATACTCCCTAGTTCTACATGGACAGTCTGAGCAAACTTGGAGTCTGAGCAAACTTGGAGAAGTCCGCTGTTTCCCTCCCGTGACTGCAAGGGCCACCTTCTGTTGAGCAGATGAATAAGGGAGGGGAAATGCTGAATTTAACCCTGAGTGGATAATAGATCTATAAATAAAATGAGTCCAATGAACAGGATGCTCTTCAAAGTTCAAAGTGCAGTTTGGTAGTGGCAGAACATGCTGTCTAGTTGCAGCCAACTTACAGTGACCCCGTTGGGTTTTCAACGCAAGAGCCCAACAGAGGTGATTTGCCATTGCCTGCTTCTTCATAGCTTACCCTGGGCTTCTTTGGTAGTTTCTCATCCAAGTAGTAACCAGGGCTGACCCAGCTTAGCTTCCAAGATCTGACAAGATCGGGGTAGACCGGGCTACACGCCACTCTGTGTGTGTGTTTATGTGTGTGTGTGTGTGTAAAGTGCCATCAAGTCACAAAGCTGACTTATGGTGACAGGCTAGGCAGGTTACCAGCTCCATGTAAAACAACGGGAGTCAGGCTGGGAACGTTAGGAACACGTGAGAGATGCCCACCTCTCTGAGGCTCCCTAACGCACACTGGACCAGCCTCCGGATGAAGACGCTGGCTGGGCCTTGCACCGGCGATTGTTGTCGGTGTGCTTCGCAGGCTTCCAGGATGGATTCTGGGGAAGGCCTCTTATGTGCTGGATCCTCACAAAGTGCCAGCAGCAGGGAATGTAACTGATCGCTTAGCTGAAGAGGCTGATAAACAGGAAAAAAAGACAGTAAGCCAAATCCTGACACTGATGTTAAGTCTTGTACCGGAGGGACAGTATTTCTTCCAAAGACCTGGGCTGCTCTCATGCCTCTGGCACAATCCAACCCCAGTAAAATCCCAGATAGTTCACAGAGAGTAAATGTGCTGCTCTGCAGGCCCAGTAGCACCTTACAGACCAAAACACCTGCACGCTGCTTTCTTGCAGCTGAGAATCTGCAGCATGTGCCTTACCCTTCTACTGAAATTAACTAGGGTTGCTATCAAATCTCACAACCCCAGTTCGATCCAAAAGGACAGTACTGGGGGTTAACTTTTGCTGGGAATTCTTGGAATGGCACAGAAATAAATAAATGTTTTTTGCACTCACGGGAATCTTTGCTTGCTGCGCATGGATTTGTGGTGCCAGCCTCCTCCAGAAACGAGAAGAGCCTATAGCATTGTGGATGACATCTGGCAGAAGGGAAGAGCAACAGACCCCCGAAATAGTTCTCTAACCAAGTGAGCTTTGACTCAAAATTCTGGTGATCTTAAGGTGCCACTGGACTCAAATTTTGGTCTAGACATTTCAGAAGCTTTCATTTTTGTTCCAAAACATCCCACTTATAGTCTTCTGAGGTGTTGGATTCACTCCCTGATTTAACATACCTGGCTGGGAGGAATGTGATAGTCTGCTGACCAGTAGAGTGTCATTCCTAAGGAGTACAGCAGCATCTGCGAAGAGGGAAATAACATGAAATCAACTTTTTAAAAGGGAAAGGTGAGATATGGAGCTTTTGCAAAGTTCTGCCTGTCAAATGTTTAAGTGGCTGTCTAAAGGCCTCTTGCCGGAGCTGCGGTGGCTCAAGTGGTTAAGACACTGAACTGCAGGCTGTGGAAGGTCAGTAGTTCAGCAGTTCAAGACCCGGGTGCCGCAAGATGGAGTGAGCTCCCATCTCTGGTTCCAGCTCCTGCCAACCTAGCAGTTCGAAAGCAAGAAATTGCAAGTAGATAAATAGGTACCACTTTGGTGGGAAAGTAACAGTGTTCCGTGCACCTTGGTGTTTAGTCATGCCGGCCACATGACCACGGAAACGTCTTCGGACAGCGCTGGCTCTTCAGCTTTGAAACGGAGATGAGCACCGCAACCCTACAGTCGGATTTGACTGGCTTTCGAGCAAGTGAACCTTTACCTTTACCTTAAGGGCCTCTTGCTTCACTCCAACTCTGATCAGAGCATGCGTCACCTCTCGTCCTAGCTGGAGGTGAGACTTTCATCCAGGACTGGTGTTTCAGCTTACAGCCATCTTAGCACTAAAGGGCTTGGCCATCTGGAGGGACACTGGAATCCCATGGCTGGATCTCCAGACCTATCATTTGACCCTTCCATGGGGAAGCCTGATATGGCCTGGGACCATAATGCCAGGGAAAGGACAGTTAAATCTCCCCTCTCTCACTGATGTCTCCTCAGTTGGAAGCTCCGCCCCTCCCCACGTGGTTGCTTTAATCATCCAGTAGGGAAAAAGAGACACACCCACGCACATGTGTTACACCTGCCTCTTTCCCAACCAGGCTTAAAGGAATTATGCATTTTATGCTTCACTTTCTCCTGGGAACAATATGCCAGCACATGTCTCTACTACTAAAATTAGAGGGAACAGAAGTGGAAGGAAGTGTGGGTGACCCGGCTGGTAATCAGTGCATTACAGCTGATTCTGCACCCATCTGTTTCCTCACAGTTTTTCTACAGCCACGTTGGGAGGTTAATCTCCCTCTACACTGCATGCCACTTTCACTTCCTTTGTTCATTGGGTTTCATGCTACCTTCTGCATAGATTTATGGCCATTCAGGGGTGACTTTGCAGTCAGTACAGTATTGCCCTGGGGTATCTGAAGCCACGTCCACACTGTCACTTTTGTCACGCCTTTGCAACTATTGCTTTTGGGGGGGGGGGCCTTTTCCACATGTTTTTTCTCCCTCTGGGGCTACTTGAGAGAGCAAAACACATTGGGGGGAAAAACCAGCAACAGGGACAAACGAGCGGCAAAAATGACACTGTGGACGTGGCCCGAATGTGGTTTTGAGTGGCATCTTTTCCTTCCTCCGCTTCCGATTCAAAGGGAACAATGAGCAGACAACTTGACATGGCTTCATTGGTCTCCATCAGTTCCCCCGCCCCGATTTCCCCTCTGCATTTATGACCTCACCTTGAATTACTTGGTTCAGGTGGCTAATGACCACTGGGGCAAGTACTGACTCAGGAAAATCTGCATAACAGCAGGATCAAGTGTTGAAAACAAAACAAGCTGACACTGGCCAATGCAGAAACCAGGATCCAAGGCAATGAAATGAAAACAGATATTCTGAGGCAAGGGGGAACCAGGTCAAGTGCTGAGAAAGTATGAAGCCAATGCCAGATGAAGAATGGACCTACATGGAAGACCTGTATGAGGATATCAGGCAGCAACAATCTCCGATAACTGTCTAATCAGTCCAGAAGCAGTAAGTTCACACACATGAAGCTGCATTATACTGAATCAGACTGTCAGTCCACCAAGCTCAGTATTATCTACTCAGGTTGACAGTAGCTCTCCAGGGTCTCAGGCAGAGCTCTTTCACATTACCTCCACCCTGATCCTTCTAACAGGAGATGGCGAGGATTGAACTTGGGACCATCTGCATACCAAGCTAATGCTCTACCACTGAGCCACAGCCCCTTCCAGGCAGGCCTTCCTGATAATTCCTATAAGAGTGCAGCTGGCTTCACCCTCCTGGTCATACATGAACACATGAAGCTGGTTTGTACTGAGCCAGACCATCAGCACGTCAAGGTCAGTGGTGTCTTCTCAGATCAGCAACAGCTTTCCAGAGTCTCAAGCAGAGATCTTTCATCCCACCTACTGCCTGGTCCTTTTTAACTAGAGATGACGGGGATGGAACCCAGGACCTTCTGCAAGCAAAGCAGAGGCCCTTCCACTGAGCCACAGCCCCTCCACTGATGCCGGGGATTCAGCCATT
Organism: Gekko gecko; assembly: GCA_029375565.1. NCBI lineage: Eukaryota > Metazoa > Chordata > Lepidosauria > Squamata > Gekkonidae > Gekko > Gekko gecko. The sequence goes on from JAPDNY010000008.1 coordinate 3,697,916, forward strand.
CATTCACAATTCAGAAACCCTTACCTTTCTTAGTCCATAATGTTTGCTTTGGCTGTCTCCAGAAAACATCTCAGGTGCTCTAAAAGGGGCAACATCTGCCTGGGGCACAGAGTCTCTGAAAGACAGAGTTCCTTCTTCTGACAGCAGCACTGACCATGGGCAAATCACGGTGAGGGACGACTCTGAAAGAGAGGTGCCGTTAAATCACCCAATTTTGGGGAAAGGCAGAATCAAGGAAGGGAAGTCCTGCTGTGGCTCAGGGCGGCTTACACAAGAAACAATAGATAAACAACAATGTAAATATCAATATAAAATACACAAGAGTTATTAAAATCAGTTAACAGAATGATGGCGGTATAGCTGCAATAAAGTGCATATATTGGTCCATCCATTATCGGCGGGCTCAGTCTGGAAATAGATTGGCACAGGGTGTGTAGATAACACAGCTCCTTACCTAAATGCCTGACGAAAGAGCTCCATTTTCGTGGCCCTGCAGAACTGTGAAAGGTCCTGCAGGGCCCTGATCTCATCCGGAAGCTCATTCCAGTAGGCTGGAGCTGAGGTAGGAAAGGCCCTGGTCCTGGCTGATACCAGCCTGGCATCCTTAGGACCGGTGTGTGTGTGTGTGTGTGTGCAAACGATTTTGCGACCCTGACCGTAGTGCTCCCTGGAGAACATGTGAGGAAAGGCGGTCTGGCAGGTAGTTCTTGACTATCCTCATAAACAGCACCTCTCTGCTGGTGGGGCCGTTGCCTGGTGAAGGGTCAAGGTGAAGACATGAGTACCCAGGCTGAACACAACAAACAGCTTTCTTGAACTGGGTGGGTCATCACCAAACAGGTGGGACACAGAAACACTTTGGAGCCACAGCAACCAACAGGGCAAGATTAATGCATAAAGGAGCCAGCAAGAAAACAAGTCTCCTGACATGGCTGCTCCACTGGTTCCGATGCAACCCGGCCTTTCCCAGCTCCTGCTAGCAGCACCTTCTCCACTCCTCAGCTCCTGGGAGAAGAGGGCCTTATTAGTTCTACCGGGCCCCATCTCCTTGGTGGTGATAGGCCTTCCCTTCCTCTCCAATTTTGCCCCAATCAGAAAGTTCAGAAGGTGCCTGGGAAATGTAGGCCCTGAGGGGAAATCCCAGCAAGGCCTGCAGGCCTCCAAGTGAGGGAAACAGGCTGCACTAAGGCCTGCAGGCCTCCCTACCCATCAGCCTTGGGTCTACAAGGGGGAAGGCCGTGCATGAGGTGTAGCACAGGGACTCATATTCATGACGATGACAAAAAAAAATTACAAAGCTTGAAAAATTGTATAAAGTAGACCATCAAAGTACTGCACAGGCCCAATTATCAGCTCTGTAGAATGAATTAGACCTTTTACACACTAGTCGTAATGCTGGACATTACATTGGGTATGAGGCCTAGGGTTACCAGCTCCAGGTTCAGAAATTCCTGGAGGTTTGGGGGTGCAGTTTGGGGATTGGCAGGGTTTGGGGAGGGGAGGGACCTCAATGGGATATAATGCCATAGATTCCACCCTAAGTAGCCACTTTCTCCAGGGGAACTGATCTCCATAGTCTGGAGACCACTTCTAACTCTGGGAGATTTCCAGGCCCCACCTGGGAGTTGGCAAGCTTGGCCGGAACCTACACTGAGCAGTTTTAGGATGCTGATTAATTTCAGCTCCTCCCCTAACCTACTTCCAGCACCCCTCATTCTCCTGGTCCCTATGCCAGTCCAGCTGCTCTAGTCTAGGGTTGCCAGCCTCCAGGTGAGGCCTGGGGATCTCCAGCTGACAGAGATCAGGTCCCTTGGAGAAAATGGCTGCTTTGAAGGGTGGACTCTGTGGCATTGGACCCTGCTGAGGCCCCTCCCCTCCCCAAATCCCACCCTCACCCAAATCCATCCCCAAAGTCTCCAGGTATTTTCCAACTCAGACCTGGCACCCTACTCTAGCCTAGGTTTGTACTGGAGGAGAGTTATGTCAGTAAAAGTGCTACCAGGTCAGAAAAATGGCACAAGTAGGCAGTAGCCCATCCTCCCCTTGTACGGCAGGGGTCCTGACCAGAACTGGACCCCGGTGGTGCTGTAAAAAGGAGTTCCGTGGTAAGAATTCACTCTTTAAAATGGCAGCATGTCCCTGAGCCACTAGAAAGACAAGGAGGGCCACACCAAGCATGGAGTCAGAAACAAGCGACAATTGGAACAGTGGGAGAATTCATCGTCATTCATCTCTGGGTTCCTTATGTGTTTCACATGCGCTTCACGGGGGGACATGAAATAAATACAACCATAAATAAAAACATTAAAGCATTAATTAAAAGGCTCACTTTAAAAAACCAGAGCATATGAAGAAAACAATCAATACATGACTCTTGCAAAAACTTAATGCTCAAGCATATGATTTCAGGCTCAGGAAATTCTTTCACAGATACAGCATAGAGGCAATTTACATATTTAGACACAATTAAAGAACAACCTGTAGCAAAATCAAGAATGCCATCTCGTCCAGTTTGGCCCCAATTCTGGCCTGTGGCTGAGGTTTCCTGAGGTTATAATGGGGAGAGAATTCCAAATCTCAGCAAAAGGCAAATAGAAGGCAAGTTGTCCAATCATTTTTTAAAATTGTATTACTAAATCAAGGGTTGAGCGCTTGTCAATCATCCTGGCACTTTTGACCCTTCTGACCAAAGCACTGAATTGCAGGAACTGTTATTTATGTGCACAAGGCAACTAGGTAAGATCCTGCCTCCTAGGTTTTTATTTACTCTTCTGTAAAGACAAAAGGCTTGATATCTTTTTTAAAATGAAAGCAAAGACTGGAGGGACCCACGCTCTCTCGCGCCACCCCCTCCCATGGCTTGTAGCCTCCGGCCTAGAAATGTTTCATTATCTGCACAGACCTTAGAACCAGGTCCACAAAATCCCTTGGAAGTACGGGAGACAGTTCCGGGGGAATGACACATCTGCTCACCTTTGTGCAAGTCCTCCAGAAGGCATTCAGTGCCCAGAAGCAAGAGCGCCCATACCTCCTCTTCCTCCAGAGGACCGCCTTTTGCTTGTAGGGCCTCGGCCAGCGTCACAGACATGTTCATCTCTATGATGATAAAATCCATGGGATCACGTTACAATGCTGAAAGCACCAGATTCCAGCCCACAGCCCATCAGGTCTGTTTGCTAGAAAGGAAAGATACAACCCCGCCCCCATTTCGTTTATCAGTGAGGGTCCCCGATCTCTTTCTGGTATTCAGCTTTGCTCCCATCCCCCTGGTCGTGCCAGTATGTCCCGCTGCCTCCTCCTGATTTAGGGTAGGGCAGGGCCAGGTTTGGGGAAACAAATACCATCACCCTAAGGAGGCTAACAGGTTAAAAAAACAAAACAACAAAAACAGGATAAAATCACATTCTAAAACCTTTAAATGCCATGCCTAACTCTGCAACCCCCTCCAAACAGACATCCTTAAAACAAATTTAAAAACAGACTTAAATTATATACCAAACATTAAAATATTGGTTAGGAAGGAGGGATTCACTGAAGGAATGCCAAGCAAATCAGAACAAAACAAAATCACTCACCATCAATGTAGAGACCTGACCACCCCCTAGGTACTAAAAAACAGTATTGGCGGGGGGGTGGGGGGAGTGCTTGTTAGGGTCATACTTTCTAACAAACTAAATCTGCAGACTCCTCATATGCAATCTTGCTAATGGGATTACTGCACTAGTCCTAGTAACCGTTGAATTGCTTTCACCTGCTGCCAATGCTTTCTAATGCAGCTTCACGCCATCGCCTTAATGCTCCTGGCTCTATCAGCGGGCAAAGAAGCCTTACCTAATGGAAGGGAAGTGTACTAGAACACCTGAGAACCTAGTCTGAAACGTAAAAACTTCCTGTAAAACCAGTGGATTGAAATATGAAATTATGTATCCTTTAAATCAAGAACTGTGAACCACACACACCAGGGTAACAAACTCCATAACAGATGAAAGTGAGACCATTCTGAATTTTGAAAATTTCGAGAACTTGTTTAATTTTCTAAGATCCAATATGGGTCTGTGGCCACCATCTTTCTTGTCAACCAGGAAAAATCTAGAATGAAAACCCCGGGAGTGATGGCCACCTGGGACCTCTTCCACTGCGCCCTTCCTGAGGAGCTCCCCACGGCAGTAGAGGCCGGGCGGCAAGGGGGTTGGGATACTAACTCTAACTTGTAAGCATCCCGAACTATAGGTAATACCCAATGATTAGAAGTAATCCGGTGCCAAGCCTCTATGAACTGTGCCAGCCTATCCCTAAAGCTGAAAACATCATCTACAACTACTGGAGTGGATAGTCAGAATTTAGTGGGTCAAATAGATATGTCATCATGGGAGTGTCTGTGGAAAAAGTCAACTAAAATTTCAACATGTGTTAATGTAAAAGAGAATTGTTATAAAATGATGTATAGATGGTACAGGACACCAAAAAAAATTGCTAATATGAATGAGAACATGTCTAACAAATGTTGGAAGTGTAAAAAAAAAGGAAGGCTCATTTTATCATATGTGGTGGACTTGTGATAAAGCGGTAGCTTATTGGACTGGGATCCACAATGAAATTCAGAAGATCCTGAAGTGTACCTTGAAAAAAGAACCAGAAATGTTACTTTTAGGTCTTAAAATGGAAGAATTTAACGTGACAAAGAGAACAGTGTTATGGTATTTGATTACAACTGCAAGAATGACATTTGCTCAATTTTGGAAGCAAGAAAAGACACCGGAAAAATGGGACTGGATAAAGAAGATGCTTTTTATGGTAGAAATGGATAAATTGACAAAGAAGCATAACGGTAAAGAAGATGAAGAGTTCTTAGCAGAATGGAAAGATTTTAAAGACTATTTAGAGCGGGACTGGGATGTAAAAAATAAGTTACTCTGCTTTGATAACTATTAAGATTAGAAGACTAGAAAGTAACGATTAATAGCTAAAATGTTACCTAGTACTGAGTTAGAGAAAATGAATATGTTAGAAACGAAGAAATGAATATTGGACAAGTTTTTATTGTTAGTGAATATTGATTGAAATGATAATAGGGGTGGAGCATCGCTGGAAGCCAGGTGGGGGAGAGGGAGGGGATATTAGAAAAGGATGTATCAAAAATATTTTGGAATGTGGAACGTGATAATATATCCTATTAATAAAGTTCTTAAAAAAAAGAAAGAATGTAGTGGGTCGTTGGGTCTGATCTCTCTGTGAGTTTTGCTGAGGGGGCCTTGATCGCAGAGTACCCTTTCATTCCGGAAAGGGGAGCAACTGGAATGGGCATTGAGGATACGCGAAGGAGGGCTGGTGTTGCTGGCTCTGACCTCTAGAGAAGGAGATAGTAAAGCCATGTTGTCTTTTGGAGAACCCTTGTCTGTGAGACGGAGCTGAGGAGAACACGCTCAATGATCTGGCTGTCAGACAGTTCTTTTTTATGGTGGAAAGGAAATCATCAGTGGACTGTGAAAAAAGAGTGGACCCTTCAAAGGGGAGATCCTCAATGTTACAACAAGTCTCTATAGGTAAAGCAATATTGTGTCGCCATGAGTGCCTTCTAGAGCAGAGACCACAGGTCTAGCCGATACATCCGGGGAGTGTCTGCCCATGTTAATCTCTTGCTTTGAGAGTTTAATAGCCTCGGATTGGATAAACTTAGCCAGAGACTTGGATTCTTCAGGTAGCTTGTCTAAGTACTGGGAAAGGCTCTCCCAGACAAAAAGTTGGTAGCCTCCCATGATTACTTGATAATTTGCTATTCTGAAATGGAGAGCAGGTGAACCATAAAACTTCCTCCCCAATGTGTCCAGGAAATGGCTCTCCCTGTCCACAGGCAAAGAATGCTGATCAGGTTGCTGGTGTGCTTGCATGTCTTCTGTAATCAATGACAGAGGAGGGTGTGCTAACAGGAACTCACAGGAGTCTTGTTTAACTCTATATAAACTCTCTATTTTATGAGGGGTGGCTTGGATGGAGGCTGGCTTCTGCTAGATTGGAGCAGTGAGGTTGGACAGCCCCTCTAAAATTGGAAAAGCCACTATCCCTGGGGTATCAGGATAACGCTAACTCCAAATTCTGTCCTTTGGCCGGATGTCCAAGGTGATGACATCGATACCTAAGGCCTTCACCATTCTCTGTGTCTGTTCTCCGTATAGGTGGAGATCTTCACTAGGCGATACCAGACTTGGGTCACCTACAGTATTGTCAGCTGATCGACTGAAGCACTTTCAGAACTGCAACAAGAAGCTTTGGCGCTCTCTTCCTCTGGCTCATGATAAGGAGATCAGAACGGAACCATCGTGGAACGATCCTCCATGTATCCCCTTGTGTTGGGGTCAAGTCCCTCCAATATCTGAGAGTGATGTCTTGCCCATCTATCTAAATAAGATGGCGACATGTAGTGCAAATACTGAGAAGAGCACGCCAGTTGCCAAGACAGAGGTGGCCCTGATTCCAATGGTAGCAGGTGTCCAGCCAGGATGCTAGGCTGATCATCATCCACATCAGAAAAGGAACCTGTAAAATGAGGCTAGATGAAGTGAAGGGGTACACAGGGGGGCTAGGATAATGTCCTGGTCTGCGTCTGGTCCCTTCAATTGGGCAGCACAGGTCACCTTGGGTGAGAGCTCAGCTTTCTCCTTATTCTTCGATTTCTTCTGTTTTTTTGCAGGAGGTTCCAAATGAGATTGGACCTTAGTCAAAGTTCCCAGAGAAGATGTCTGCAGATGTCTGGATTCTGCCTCCAGAGTGACTGAAGCGGCCCTTTTGGGAGGGATCAGGGTCATCTTGGCAGTCAGACCCACTGGAACCAAACAGACCAATGATGGCCTGGATTGGGATTCAGTAGACGGAGCCAGGGAAGTGGAGTCCAGGCAGTCAATCCCGAGGTCAGAATTGCTCTGGAAGGAGCCGAAGAAGAGAAAGCCTTCTCTCACAGCGCAGCTTTCAATCTAGAGGCTTTGTCCGATTGAGCCTTTGGGGTAAAATGCTAGAAAATTTGACAAGCTCTCACATTATGGGCCTCTCCTAAGCACAGGAGGCAGAACTCATGCTCACTGCTGAGTGTCATTTTTGTCTCCACACTTGCAACATTTTTTGAATAGTGTCCTGGACACCATGGCGAGGGACCACAAGCACAATGAACGAGAGGAGCCTCTCAATAGGTGGTCAAAGACTGTAAAAACAACCTTATAAAGTAGAAAATGAGTCTAATTTTTTCACCAAATGACAAAAACCAACGGAGTGTGCTAGAAAGGCTTCCTATCCTTGCTATGGCAAAAATGAAACTGAGGAAAGGGGGAGCCCACCATCCGAGCATGTGATGTGTTGGGTGGGAATCCCGCGCATGTGCCAGCTCCGAAAAGGGTGGGGCACCCCCATTTTGGAGTTTCAAAGCTAGAAAGAACATGTCTGCAGCAGGCCTGCACAAGCACAATCCCAATGTGGGGCCGCACAAAAATACGGAAGATGAATAAATACAGCATTACAATTAACGAAGTTCGTGGGAACCAATTCAGGAACCCATCTAGACGGGAAAGCACAAAGGCAGTTCCAGTAGCTGAAGGGTTAACTGAAAGATAACCTCAGCCATAGGTTGCTAAGAGAGGACACACAAGTGCCTTAGATTAAGAAGATTTGTCTGTCATTTCTAATTAAGGCCAGGCTTTTAAGAAGCTTTCCTGACCAGGCCAATGTGCAAGTGGTTGGTGGGGTGGGTATTACACTTGCCTTTGTGAAGGGTGGAGGTGGATTTTAGAGGGGGACAGTCCACGTGTGTCCCAGGGTTGTAGTTTGGTGGTGGGCTCAGTTCTTCAATTTGGGGTGTGGGTTTGTTTGTTTTAACTCCTGTGGGAAAGTTGTAATTGCTCTACAAATATTGTGTCTTAATTTTAACTGTGGGGGAGAGGGTGGGGGAGACTTGCCATTCACTGGTGAGGAAAAAGCACTCCGGGTGCTCAGAGGTGCTTTTCTTCTTATTCCTGCCTAAGAATTCTGGGGCATAGGCACCTTGACTGGTCTGGGGCTATGTTCTCAGCAGCTGTAAAATGGGAACTCTGCCCTAGATTTCAAGCAGGGACTTTCCGGGTCACGATTCAGTCTCTGGTGGGCCGCTTATATCAGCTTGCGGTGCAGGCACGCTCTTGGAGTTTTTAGAACCATTCATGTGGATAAGCCCGGCCCTTACATCAACCCTAGAAGGCAGACGAATATTGTTCCCTCAGGGAGGTGAAGGGGACCTTGACTTGCCTAAGACACTCCTCTAGGTCTGCAAATACTCCGGGGTGTTCCCAATGTTCCCTCTAAGCTCCACAGTGTTATGAGCAGAAATTCTACCTCCTGAGTGAAAAAAGCTAGTAGCGTTAAAGTTGTGAGCGAGTCTGCATTTGATTATCGAGTAAATTAGGTCTTTTTGGATTACTTCCATAACCTTGTAAAAATCTCAGAATAAATTTGTTTAAATAGGGCCACAATAGAAAATCAATCTGGGCTATTTTGAGGTAGAGGGACCAAGTTTGCAGCATAGCTGCTGGTGCCTCTCCTCAACCCACCTCCCAAGTTTCAAAAAGACTGGACCAGGAGATCCAATTCTGTGGGCCCCAGGAGGAGGTGTTCCATCCTCCATTGTTTCCAATGGAGGCAGAGGGAAAGCTTTGGGTGCAGAAGGAGAAGCCCCTAAGCTGGCAGCTAAAATTTTGTGTGCCAGCACCCCCAAGCACACCTTAGAGGGAACTATGGTCCCCACCATTTGTCAGAGCTCACCTTCTTAGGATGTTCTCTGGACTTCTCTAGGGAGTGGTGAACTCTTCCAGTCTCTGATACCAACCTTGTTCTTGTTTTCTGTGTCCATTCATCCTGGGATGAAATAGAGGGTGAGGCAGAATTATATACAAGGTTTGTTTCTTGAAAATATATACAAAACAGAGGAGGTCAATTTTGGATAAATGTTGGTGTCCAGCTCCTACTGCTTCCTAACTGGCTTTGGTTCCAAATCAGTTTGAATCAAGACCTGTGCTTCTAAATGTGTGCAGTCAAGTTCAAATGGATTCACAGCAACCTCATGAAGTTCCACCTCGTGGGTTTTTCAAGGCAAGACATAAGCAGAGGTGGTTTCCTATTGCCTTCCTCAGCTTAGCAGCTCCGGTCTTCCTTGGCAGCCTCCTACCCAAGCACCGACCCTACTTAGCTTCTGAGATCTGACGAGATCAGGATAGCCTGGGTCCTCCAGGTCAGTCCAAGCATGCCATCAGGCTGCAATCTATCAGGCTAGGCTGGGCTATTAGGGCTGGTACAACACTTTTTGAGCTCTTGCCTAACATTGTGGGCCTGCCTGGTGATCTAGAAAGCTGGCCTGGCTCCAATAAGGTGTTTCCTGTGAACCCACAAGATGATCTTGAACCATATCTTGGCCTTGCATTTTCAGTAGGAAGATAACACTGGCTTGTGTTATGTCACCAGACCCCAGGTTATGCTGATCAGAAACTAGTTGGGGGGAGAGGGAGATGTGTAGGGCAAAACCATGCATTCCCTGGGACGACAGAATACCTTGAAACAGCCTGAACTTAGCCCAGGGGTCTTTTTGCAAAAAAGTAACAACACTATGCCCTGTGGTTGCAATAGCACCACAACAACAATAGAATGAACAATCACAATTCTGATGAATTATATAATCAAAATATTACAGTAGAATCTGATATTCTACTGTAATATTTTGATTATATAATTCATCAAAAGTATGTGTTGTGACTGTTCATTCTATTATTCTTGTCGTGCTATTGTGACCACAGGGCATACTGTCGTTACTGTGGCTGGTCCAGTTGATATATTTGTCTTTTTGCAAAAACCAGGGCTGATTCCTGGAAGCGGGAAATACCAATTCCTCTGAGAATGTCTTCCTCACTACTGAACATCAGCCGTCTCCGACCCCCACAGACTCAGAATTCAAGAGCAAGTTGCCTTTAACATGGGCTTCCTTCTTTCTTTGTACCTGTGTGCCCTCAAGTCATGGCTGATTCATAGCTGACCCCGTTAGGGTTCTCAAGGCAAGAGATGTCCAGAGGTAGTAGTTTCTGACTGCCGGCCTCTTCATAACGAACATGGACTCCCTTGTTGGTCTCCCATGCAAATACTAACCAGGGCTTAGCTGCCGAGATCTGATGAGATCAGGCTAACCTCAGCTATCCAGGTCAGGGTAACCTAGGCTTAGTCGGAATTTTCTAGTATAGTGGCTGAGACCCCTCTATGTACCATAAGCCACAGATTGTTTTAGGTTTGCCAGCGGGGGGTGGGGGGATAGGGTTGCCAGATTCAGGTTGGGAAGCTCCTGGAGGTTTCGGGATGGAGCCTGGCGAGGACGGGAAAATCAGCTGGGCACAATGCCATCAGGTCCACCCTCCAAAGCAGCCATTTTCTCCGGGGAAACTGATCTCTGTAGTCTGGAGATGAGTTGTAATTCTGGGGGATCCCCAGGTCCCACCTGGAGGCTAGTACCTCGTATTCGTTTCCTTCCTTTGCTTCTGCCAGCACCAAATACAAATTCTTTTTTTCAAACCCTCTTCTTTTTTAATACCCACCGTCACGCTTTATCAATATATTAAGCTGTGTGCTGGTTGCGCAAAGCTAACAATAAGTTTCAGCTTGTTTCCTTGAATCCGGGCCTTCCTTACTCAGATTAGGATTTCCACCGCCTCCCTGACATCTGACGGAAAGGGGAGAGAAGCCGGAGTGGCACTGGCATATTGATGACAACATGACTCCAAAACTCTGCACAACTTGCCCCAGTGGACCAGTAGAGGTTAAATAGCATGAGGGACAAGATGAAACCCGATAAACTGAAGAGAAATAGTTTCCCCAGTCCTACCGGGCTTGGGACCAGGGTAGCTGAAGGGTTAGGGTTTCTGCCCTGGAATCAAGGTCACAGAGAGAGGCCCTCTTGACTGTCCCGCCAATCAAAGAAGCTAGTCTGGTGGGCACACAACAGAGGGCCTTTTTGGTGGCAGCCCCACAATTATGGGACATCTTTCCCAGGGAGGGACACCTAGCCCCCTTGCTTTCGATCTTCGGGAGGCAATTGAAGACAGTTTTATGTAGTATTGCATTTAACTAATTAAACTTTTATTGGCTTGGTACAGTGGTTAAGTGCGTGGATTCTGATCTGGGAGAACCGGGTTTAATTCTCCACTCCTCCACTTGCACCTGCTGAATGACCTCGGGAAAGCCACAGTTCTGTCAGAGCTGTCCTTGAAAAAGAGCCGTTTCTGTCAGAGTTCTCTCAGCCCCACCTACCTCAGAGGGTGTCTGTTGTGGGGAGGGGGAGGGAAAGGAGTTTGTAAGCCACTCTGAGACTCCTTTGGGTAGCAAAGGGTGGAGTCTAAATCCCTGCTAGCTCCTGGATGCCAGTAGTCCTCCAGGGCAGTGGCCCACTGAGAAACTTCCCTGTGAGTTCCACAGCCAGTACGCCCCTAGAACTAACTAGAAATTTAAATGAAAATAATTTTTTTAAATCCTATAACCGACTCAGGAATAATCTCCATACTTTTACTGCTGGAGTGGGTGGGGGAACCAAACCGCATCTTTATTACCCTACATAGTTCCAAGCAGAATCACAAATTCCTCATTATCGTGGGTTTAGGTAGGGATGTGGGACGGTACCGTCTAGCCCCATCTTGTCAGATCCTGGAAGCTAAACAGAGTTGGTAGTTGGATGGGAGACCCACCGAGGAATACTTTGCAGAGGGAGGCCATGGCAAACCACCTACGGGCTTGTCCTAAGTCAGCTGCAACTTGACAGCGCTTTACACACATACACATAAAGTTGGGCTTTATGCAAACTACTTCAAATAGTATGTCTTAAAATTAAAAACAACCACTTAAAGGAATGGGAGAAACTGCATGGAAGAATGTAAAGGAAGGAATAATTTCAAACAGTGTATGGACAGCTTTCAGTAGAGGTCAGGATCCAGGACATTCAGAGAGTGATCTAAGCATGCAGCTAAATACCGAACACTACACAAAGCCAGACCCAGGCCTCAGGAGGTGCCACGGAAAGCAACAGGGCTCATTTTCACATAATAGTGTCAGTCTCTTAACTGACGCTTGTTTGACTGTACAGAAAATAAAAATACAGGAATCTACCTGCCAGCGTTGGTCGGATGCTGTGTTCAAAGCAGTCCACATGTTTTCCCAAGCCTATGTCTTCTCCATCCTCTCCAAAGCAGCAGTATAAAAACACAGCCGGTTTTCCTTTCTTCCGCCTTCTTTCTTTTACAGCTTTGTTTGTGGCTCGTAGCTAAGCGCTGAACGGCCTGGAAAAGGGTTGAGCCACTTCCTTGCTTTGGCTCGGAAGCCCAGCCATACGCATCCTGACCCAAGCAGAGGGCGACACCGTGCCTGTGGTCTTCTCTCCTCCTTTTTTTGGACAGATCCTCCTCCTCCTCCAGTAGACAATCTCAGATTTTAGCAGTGGCAGCCTGAAGATTTGTAAAGCAAGAGGAAGGTAAGAACTCAATTGGATTATCTGCGGCATGAAGTGGCTGCATTTGCCCCAGCTGAATGGCTCAGTTGCTCGGCCAGGTGATGTCCCAGTTCTGATTCAAGGCCCTTTCAAACAGAGCAGAAGCAGCAGAAGCAAAAGCGATTGGATTTATAACACAACGTCTCAGAGCAGCTTACGATCTCCTTTCCCTTTCCCTACCCATAACAGACACCCTGTAAGGTAGGTGGGGCTGAGGAAACTCTTTCGAGAACTGCTCCTGAGAGAACAGCTCAGAGAGAACTTGTGAATGACACAAGGTCACACCAGCAGCTGCATGTGGAGGAGTGGGGAATCAAACCCATTTCCCCCCAGATTAGAGTCCGCACTCCTAACCACTACACCAAATTGGCTCTCAACAACATGAAAGCAGCCATCATCCTAAAGCCAGTTGCAGGTTTTAGGGGACGCAGGGCCCTCCTCTGCCCACCACCAGGTACTCATGCCCTCCTTCTCTCCCACCCATCTGCGTGCCTCCCACTTGCTTGTGTGTCCTTCCCTTGGCTGCTCCTAAGCACTCACACTGCCCGTGCTCACAGCTGCCTGCAGCCCTTTCCACAGTGGCACTGGGCAATGTGTGGTATAATGCTAGCAAGAGAGTGGGCAGGGGGTGCCGGCACCAGTGGTCCCCGCCAGAAACCTGGGCCCTGTCAGCTGCCTCACCTCATGGTGTTCTTACACCAGCCCTGCATCCTTTTATGACAAGGCAGCTCTTGGACATAGATTTTTTCTCTCGTAGGAGAAACAAATGGGGGAAAGCAAAAACACCAAAGACCTGTGGAATCTCACACTGACCGTGGCATGAACGCTTGCAATTTGAAACCCACACACGAGACAGTAGCCTGTTGTTACGTGAATGCATGGAAACAGGTTGTCAACAGTACAATCAAAAGGCCATGAAATGTAAAATAGTAGTATTCGGTTTGTCATGTTTCAGTGCAGAGCCAGATCCGTATAAGGTAACAAACAGAATGGAGGTTACAAAAGTCTCTTTCTTATAATGCTTACGTCCCTAAGCAGGAGAGAGCCAGAGTGGTGTCATGGCTAAGAGTGACCAACTCTAATTTGGAGAACTGGGTTTCATTCCGCACTGCTCCACATGAAGCCAGCTGGGCCAGTCACAGCTCTTTCAGAAATAAGTCTAGCTCACCATCTAGTGGTGCATAATGCATAAGAGCTAAAACTTCAGACTGCCAGACAATCTTAGGATCTCCTGGCTATATTACACACTATGCCATATAATAATAATAATAATAATTATTATTATTATTACCTAAGCAGGGACAATTTGCTTCTGAATCAGGAAACACACCCCAACTGTCACTGAGTCTGATCACCTGCTCGTGTTTCCATTCTAGGTTTCTTCTGGAAAAGCATGGAGACTCTTGAGATCAGCAGCAGACTGGTCTCTCACAAACTTACAAATGTTGCCATTTGGGGGTTTCAGAGCAGCCTAGATACTCAAAAAAGTAACCAGAGACAAACAGAACACTCAGATGAGGAAAAAGCATTTCCAAAGGTGGCACTTGGGAGTAAACACATACACATACAAAGCAGCCTTATATGGAATCAGGCCCTTGGTCTGTCAAAGTGAGTATTATCTACTCAGACAGCAGTGGTTCCCAAGAGTCTTAGGTAGAGCTCTTTCAAATCATCTACTGCCTGGTCCTTTTTACCTGGAGATGCCAGGGATTGAACTGCATGCCAAGCAGAAGCTCTACAACTGAGCCACTGAGCCAATGGGAAAACAATGGTGCAGAGGGGTCTATGACTCTTGCATCACTCCGCATCTAACAATACTCAGCATTTAAATACTGCTTTCAGTAATGTTGTAAGGACACAAGCAAGGTAGGGTTTTTCTCATTGTGTTAAGCACCACACCCTACCAATGGCTGGTCTAACTGCGTTTTCCCTACATTTAAAATCCCACAAAAAGGGTTGCTCGGGGATGACTCAGAGCAGGGAGAAATGGGCAGGGAGAATGTTAAGTGCCCATTCTACCTGAACAAAAAGGAGCTGTGGTGGCTCAAGTGGTTAAGACGCTGAACTGCAGGCTGTGGAAGGTCAGTAGTTCAGCAGTTTAAGACCTGTGAGTGTCGCATGACGGGGTGAGCTCCTGTCTCTAGTTCCAGCTCCTGCCAACCTAGCAGTTCGAAAGCAAGAAATTGCAAGTAGATAAATAGGTACCACTTCAGTGGGAAGGTAACAGCGTTCTGTGTGCCTTGGTGTTTAGTCATGCCGGCCACATGACCACGGAAATGTCTTTGGACAGCGCTGGCTCTTCAGCTTTGAAACGGAGATGAGCACCACAACCCTAGAGTTGGATTCGACTGGCTTTCCAGCAAGGGAACCTTTACCTTTACCTACCTGAACATACACACACGAACTCATGAAGCTACATGAAGCCTCAGGTCAGTATTGTCTACTCAGACTGGCAGCCACTCTCCAGGGTCTCTGTTTGAGGTCTTTTACACCCCCTGTTCAATGGCACATCCTCCAACATATTACAAAGTTTGAGTCCAGTGGCACATTTAAGACCAACAAAGTTTTATTCACGGTATAAGCTTCCGTGTGCAGTTCTGAGGAAGTCTCCTTGCACACGAAAGCTTATACCGTGAATAAAACTTTGTTGGTCTTAAAGGCGCCACTGGACTCAAACTTTGCTCTGCTGCTTCAGACCAACAGGGTGACCCCACCTGAAATCTACCTGTGGCATATTGGTACTGAAGAGGGTCACCCAACAGGAATGCCCGGGAATCCTGATCCTTTTGACTCTGGACTTCTTTCTGAAGACATGGGTCCGTCCATCCCCATCCCCCAAAAGAAATTCTTCAGGATCAGCCTTCTGTGTGTCTTTCTTTTAAAAATAAAAGGTGTTTCTGCCGCACTCTCCCCTGAAGCACTTGAATAAAAACCACCACAGAAAACTCAGAACCGCATTGTGTGCCAAAATAATATTAAAAATAGGTGTTTTTCACCACAAAAGGATTAACTTGGAAGGATTTTTTTTTTGTCGTTTTGCTTTTATCGGAACAAAGTTTGAGCCCAGTGGCACCTTTTAAAACCAACAAAGTTTAATTCGGGGTGTAAGGGGTGCATGCACGAGAGAGCTTTCCTAAGCTTTTGTGTGCATGCACCCCTCACACCCAGAATCAAACTCTGTTCATCTTCAAGGTGCCACTGGATTCAATCTTTGTTCTTTTGCCTCAGACCGAAACACCTACCCACCTGAATCTGCTTTTATAACTTCCATCACAATCCATTTTTTTTAATTAAAAATATGCATCCCAGGACTGAGGGGGAAGCAGCCTGAGATGCTGATGACAGGCAAGCCCAGCCGCCTGCCCGACGGAGTGGACGTTTGGGGCCCTTTGGTGGCCGCCTCATCCAACACTTTGTGAGGCACCTTCCGCCCCTGCCCGCTCCTGCGGAGGAAACCCCCTCCTCCTCCTCCTCCTCCGTGACCCACGAAGGGGCCGGCCGGGAGCGAGGAGGCCGCCTCCCTTTGAGCCGCCGGGCCTACCCAGCCGGGCTGGCGCTTGAGCGCCGTGAGGGAGAGACGGCCGGCATCTCTGAGGCGACGGCGACGACGAGGGAAGGGCGGCCTGCCGAGGAAGGAGGCGCCCCGGGCCTGGTCAAGGCCGCTCCTCCCTCCCTCCCGGCGGGAAAGCGCCAGCCGCCGACGAGGCCTCCTCCTCCTCCTCCTCCTCAGCCGGCTCTCAGGCGCGGCGCGGCGCGGCGGCGGAAAGGGGGAGAGGCCCAGCTGCCGGCGCCCGTCCCGGGGAGTGGCCGCGGCCTGACGGCGGGCGCAGGAGGAGGAGGAGGAGGCGGAGAGCGCAGCGGCCGCCGTCGTCGCTCCTCCCCGCCCGGCTCGGCTCGGCGGCAGAGGCAGGCAGCGAGGAGGCGGGTCGGCGGCCCGGGTCGGGCGGCCACCGGAGGGGGTGAGTGAGCGGAGGGAGGGCGGGCGGGCGGGCGGGCGGGAGGGCACTGCAGGCCTCAGGCTTTTCCCCGCCGCGGGGGGGAAGAGAAGGAGGCGCCGGGCCGGGCCTGCCCCGCCGTGCGAGGCCTGGAGGCGGCCGGGAAGGGAAGGGAAGGGGCGGCGGCGGCGGCTCGGGCCCAGCTGTGGCCTCTGGGGCGCCCGAGAGAAGAGCCCTGCCGCCGCCGCCCCCCGGCTCTTGCGGGGCTGTTTCCCCCCCGGCGCCCGGGCCTGGCGGGCATCCGCTTGGCGGAGCACGGAGGGCTCCTGGCCCCGATCCTGTGCGGGTTTATGCCCCCCCCCGCCGGGTGGGGGTGGCCCCTGGAAGGCTTGAGCGGCATGTTTCGTTCCCGCCTCTTGAGCTGGCCTCCGGGTGCAAAGGGAAGGCTCCTCGGGAGGAAGGGCCGCCTCCTTGGCTAGTCCTTCGCCTTCCTTCTTCTTCTTCTTCATCCTCCTCCTCCTCCATTTCGTCTAGGGATGCCAGCCTCCAGGTGGGGCCTGGGGACCCCTCCGAATTACAGGTCATCTCCAGGCTACAGAGATCAGTTCTAGCGAAAAAATGGCTGCTTTGGAGGGTGAGCGCTGGGGCATTGCGCCCCACTGAGGTCTCTGCCCTCCCCACGCTCCATCCCCAAATCTCCAGGAGTTTCCCAGCCTGGATCTGGCGACCCTAATTTCATCCTTAACCGGTTAACTGTATTTTAGAGGGCAGCTTTAGGTTGGCTGTAATGTTGTGCGTTAGATTCCCCCCCCGCCCCGGCTTTCCTTGCAAAGAGCTGCTCAGTTGCTTTGTCCACGTAGGGATGCCAGCTTCCTAGTGGGACCTGGGGATCTCCTGGGATTATGCCTCATCTGCAGACTACAGAGATCAGTTCCCCTGGAGAAAATGGCTGCTTTGGAGGATGAGCTCTGTGGCGTTGTACCCCACTGAGGTCCTTCTCCCCCCCACCCCGGGTTCCCTCCCCAAATTTCCAGGAGTTTCTCAAACTGGATCTGGCAACCCTGCCTCCCCCCATCTCCCAACAGTGGCCAGGGAGGCCCTGGAAACCCAACCCCATTACATTCTTCCTTCTGTTTGTTCTTTGTGGCTGGTTGCTGCTGATGGGAAATGGTGAGTTTGCAAGGTTAGACTTAACATTGGTCTGTCATTTTATCTATTTATTTTTTATCTTTACTACATTTGTGCTTTGCCTCTCTCCCCAAAGCGGCTGACATCTTCTCTCATTCATTTTCTCCTCACAGCAAGAACCTTGTGAGGTAGGTTAGGCTGGGAATTTGTGACTGGCCCAAAGGCACCCAGCAAGCTTCTGTGGCAGAGTGGAGTTTTGAACCTGGGTCCCCTAGACCCTCGTCCGTGCTGCTGTAGTAGGTCAGGGGCAGGTAGCTTTATTGTACTATGCTTCCCCTCACTCATCACTTATCCTTTGAAGATGTAAACACAGGGTTGCCAAATCCAGGTTGGGAAATCCCTGGAGATTTGGGAATGGATCGGTGGGGCAGGGTTTGGGGAAGTGAAGGACTTCAGCAGGGTATAATGCCATATCATCCACCTGCCAAAGCAGCCATTTTCTCCAGGAGAAATTATCTTTGGGGTTCAGATTGGAATTCTGGGAGATCTCCAGGTTGCACCTGAAGGTTGGCAGCTCTGTGCAGTCCAGGCCCCAGCAGTGTTGGCAGCATCTCATTAATTCCCCCACCCCACCAGTCTCAGCAGTGCTGCTAGTGCCTTATTGCTTTGGGCAGTAGCCTAGGTCTGGTCCTGGCCTCTGGATGCCAGGCAGAGTGGCCCGTCCACACTCTTCCCCAGGGTTGCCTCCCCCTGCAGCAGGTAGAAGAAGATTCAGGATTGTGGCATTCATCGTTCTACAGAGTCCATGCTGAATCTCAGTACTCCGTCCTGGGGGATGTTTCCAGAATGCTTACCATTTGTTTTCTGATCTCCATCTTTGCAGCAGTTCAGCGTATACTGTGAAAAATCCTCCTGACCCCAAACTGCTGTCCCTGGGGGATTGGATGGCGAAGCTGGGCACTTTATTGTGCTTATGCAGTCATCGGCCTTGAAACTTTCTGCAGGTGGTAGTTTTTTTGCTAAGGTTGCCCTCACTGCCTAGGCCGACTGATTAGGAAAGCACCTCATGTCTAACTGTCAGTACCGATTTGATTTCTATACCTTACTCTTCAGCCACACTGGCTCCTAAAGTGACTTAGAATGCAAATTGATAACAACACACAATTAAAATAATGGTTGTTGGTTGATTGGCAGCTCTGGCTCTCCCTTCTCTGGAGCTTTTTCTTCCTGAGAGCAGAGAAGTGGGGGCGGGGGGGGGCTGAGGCCCACTCACAACTGCTAATCCACAACTGCTGAACTCCAGCTTCCATCGCTTCCAGTAGGGTTCCCAACTCCAGGATGGGTAGTTCCTGGACATTTGTAGTGATCCTGGGAATAGCGGGGTCTGGGGAAGGGAGGGGCTTTAGCAGCCTCCAAAGCAGCCGTTTCCTCCAGGGGAACGGGCCTCTATCATCTGGAGGTCAGTTGTAACTCTGAGAGAACTCCAGGCTCCACCTGGAGGTTGACAGCCCTAGCTGCTGGCCCTTTCTACTCCTGACTTGCTTGAAAGAAAGTCCTACTGATCTCAACAGGATCTACTTCCAAATGAGTTTACCGACACTGAGTACGAGTCCAGTGGCACCTTTAAGACCGACAAAGTTTTATTCTGGGTATAAGCTTTTGTGTGCATGCACACACTTCTTCAGATGCATATGCCCAGAATAGAACTTTGTCGGTCTTAAAGGTGCCCCCAGACTCACACTTCGTTTCGTTGCTTCAGACCAACACAGCTACCCACCTAAATCCATTTACACTGCGTATGTAATTGTGGAAGAGGTGCTTTCTTCTTTGTCAGCCTCTAGAGCCCTTTGCATTTGATTGGATCTGCTTTTACAGTTAAGAGTAGATCAAAGGAACAGGATCCTTGTCATTCTGTGGCAAACTTTGTTTGCAGTCTTGACTTCTGTAATGCATTAAATTAGTTTTGTGTGCCAAGTACTTCTCACACATACACAGTGGGTTTGTATGATTGTAACGCGTTTCTAGTTGGGTCCGGCCCTCACGACATGGGGTTGGGGGGCGGAATCAGTCTTTTTCCTGTCTGAAGCAATGCACATTCAACAGATTTTAAATGTATTCATTTATTTAGATATTTTTACCCTTCTTTTCCCTCTCCTCCTCCTCCATGGACTCAAAGCAGCTTATAAAATGAAGTCCACAAAACAAAATGCCGTTTCAGTAAAGTTGCACAACCCATTAGGTCCCTGATGTATCCTTGAAGCAGGTGAAAAGCCGCAAGGTTGCTCTGGGCTGACCCCGGCCCTGTGACTGCAGCTAACCCAAGGCCACAGCTACAAGCTGCAGGCAAAAAGCCAAGAGCCAAGTTTGGTATAGTGGTTAAATGTGCGGACTCTAATCTGGGAGGACCGGGTTTGATTCCCCACTCCTCCACTTGCAGCTGCTGGATGACCTTGGGCAAGCCATAGTTCTGGCACAGCTGTTCTCTCATGAGCAGTTCTCTCAGAGCTCTCTCAGCCCCACCTACCTCACAGGGTGTCTGTTGTGGGGAGGGGAAGGGAAAGGAGTTTGTAAGCCGCTCTGAGACTCCAAGTGAAGGGCAGGGTATAAATCCAATCTCCTCCTCCTCCTTCTTCTAGAGCCCTTCAGACATGCCCAGAGTTTAAATTACCTGCAGCTAGGGAGGGGCAGATGCTCAGCAGTTTTACTCAGCTGCTTAGTTGCTCCCAATTCCCTCCTCAGCTAGCTCTAGATCAGTATCTTTAAAATAGCCTATCATTACTGCTTTGGGTCTAGCAGTAAAGCAAACACTGTCCTTTCCTTAAAGGCAGAGGTCACCTCCTTGCAGTGCTGTACCTTGCGGCATGGCCATAAGATAGGTAGGGGATCAGCTTTGTATCCCTTGGCACCTCCCAACAGGGATGTAGAAATGTGTTGCATGTGCAGTTCAAATTAAATGGTGTCAAATACCATTGGTAACATACCTTGTGGGTAGCCATGTTGGTCTGAAGTAGCGGAACAAAGTTTGAACAACGTATCTGAAGAAGTGTTCATGCACATGAAAGCTTATACCTTGAATAAAACTTTGTTGGTCTTAAAGGTGCCCCCGGACTCAAACTTCATACCTTGTAATAGTTTACTTTAAGGTTTGCAGATCTCAGTTCAGAAAGGCTTGTGGACCAAAGCAGATTCCACTCGATAAGAACATAAGAACATAGGAGAAGCCAATGTTGGATCAGGCTAATGGCCAGTCTAGTCCAACACTCTGTCACACAGTGGCCAAAAATACCAGGTGCCATCAGGAGGTCCAGCAGTGGTGCCAGGACACTAGAAGCCCTCCCACTGTTGCCCCCCCCCAAGCATACATTGCATCACTTGCCCCAGCCTGAGAGTTCCTATCTATACCTTGTGGCTAATAGCCACTGATGGACCTCTGCTCCATATGCTTATCTAATTCCCCCTTGAAGCTGTCCATGCTTGTAGCTGCCACCACCTCCTGTGGCAGTGAATTCTGTGTGTGATATTTGTGGTCTCGAGGCCTAATGAACTTGGCTCAGTTTAAGGTATTGGCTATCACATACAAAGCCCTTCATGGCCTTGGACCCTCATATCTGCAAGACCGCCTCTCCCCTTTCCTCTGCCACGACAGCTTCGCTCACTGGAGCAAGGTCTTTTATTGTCCAGCCCTTCCTATGCCCTGCTCTCTGTGCCTCTGACTGTAGAGGTGAAGCGGGTGGGTACAACAGATGGCACTTTTTCAGTGGTGGTGCCTGGCCTTTGGAAAGGCCTGTGTGTTGAGAGATGCACCTGGCACCTAATTTATTGTCCTTCAGGCATGGAGAAGACCAAAACATTTGTATCTTTCTTAGACATTTTTATGGTTTGCCGGTTGTCTGGTAGCTGTTTTGTGACTTGTTTTCATTGTGATAATTTTTATATTGGTAGCTTTTATGACTTCATTGTACTGTTTTACACCCCCCACGCCGATTTGGAATGAGCGTAATGACAAGACAAGATTTTACTCAAAATGTGTACTATAAACATTTTTATTTAAAATCATCTCCGGTATTGAATAATAATTCTTATGCATGCTGGAGCTGTATACAAAACTTTTAAGAATTTCTTTTGTTACCAGTGTTGTTTCCATTTAAACAGTGCATTTGCTATAACATGTTTGGTGGTGGTGGTGGTAAGTGCAGACGAATCACAGCTCACTTTTGGCAGCCCTTTGCCTTTTCAAGGCAAGAGACATTGAGAGGTGGCTTGCCTTTGCCTGCCTCCATGTAGCAAGCCTGGATTTCCTCGGTGGTCTCCCATCCAAATATTAGCCAGGGCCAACCCTGCCTAGCTTCTGAGATCTGAAGAAATTGGGCTAGAACAGGTTATCTGGTCAGGGCATAATGGGTTAAATGATAATGTATTCTAAGGAGTTTAGTGTTTTCGGGCTATGAAGTTTAACAATATGCAGATAAGCTGATAGTCTTGCCTGTTGTGACAATATGGGTGCATCACACACACTAAATAATCCACTTTCAGTCCACTTTTGAATTGGATTTTGCCAGTCCACACAGTAAAATCCAGTTGGAAAAGTGTATTGAAAGTGGATTATTTAGTGTGCGTCACCGGCCTATGACCGTGTCTGCCCAAATAGTATACTTCACTACAGATTTTGTTCCCTACATTCCACTCTTATTTTTCCCTACCTCTCAGATGGCAAAATTAAAGAGATTGTTTACTAGGGTAACATAGGATACATAGTGTATCTCTCATCAAGTATTGGGTATACCTGCAGTTTTTCTTATTGAAAATGGAGACTAGTGTGCTTCTGAATCCTATAAACATGCTAAATAGTATGATTTTATATGCTAGGTTATAAATGGTGCCTTGTAGGTTGTTCAAGCTGTAAAAGAAGCTTAGATATATTTGATAGGAAAGTATTATACATATTTTAATTTTCTGTACATTTTCCACACACCCCACCGCCACCACAAGCAGGATTATTTTTACTGTGGCTTCAAATTTTCTTGAAATTTCACATCTGTAACTAAGCTGGAGATCCTCCCTCCCTTATAATGAATGCAGTGATACTATTACTTTTGTTGATAGCTGCCTGTTATCCGTTTCCAGTGCTTGTCCGTCAAAATCATAATGCTTTAAGAGACGCATTGAAATGCAGCCCTGGCAACGAGTGACTCCAAACTGACTGAATGAGCCCCCCCCCCCTTTCCCAAGCTTACGGCACGCTGCTCCCTTGAGCTACCTTCCTGGGCGTTTCCTGTCTCACAACAATTTGTTTTATTTACTTCAAGAAGCAAGCGGTGTTTCTGTTTGTTAGTTCTTACTTTTAAGCAATACTTCCATCTAAATAAGTTGAAATTGTGCCGACATTACTTTGGTTTTGTAGAACAGAGTTTGAGTCCAACGAAGTTAAGACCAACAGAGTTTTATTCAAGGTATGAGTTTTCATATGCAAGCACCCTTCTTCAGAACCTGGGTCTTGCAGAGATAGAAATAGATGGAATCAGTTTCTAAACCTGGGTGTTGCTGAAGCCTCTCAGAAGTTCCTATTAGAACGATACCACAGCATCAGAGCAAATTGGCTGTCTGCTGCCACGCTCCCTACTTTGCCACAATTCTGCTGGCACTTTCTCAACCCACTTTCTCAAATAACTTGATGGGCACCATGGCACCCACATTCACCGTGCTGGCGACTCTTGGTCTGGTATGTCTGGAGGCCTTGGATGAGAGTCCAAAGGGGCAAGTTTCTTTCCGAGTAGATCTGATTAGAGCTGACAAATTGTCAGGACTGAAGAAGCAGGCTGTATAAAACCCAGGGTCATGTAGAGCCTGAGACATCCTGAGTGGCCCCGCCTGTCGTGGGCTGGTGCTGGAGTGGAGGCCACCCGGGGTCCAGGCCTCCTTTGCCTTTTATACTACAGTTTGAGTCCCCCTGGGGCACCTTACACAAGCGGTGTCAGTCAGGCTGTCCTTTTCAGGAAAGTCTTTTGTAGCCTTCAGGCTAGATGGAGGATTTTGTCTGTGTGAGCCGCTACTAATGTTTTACATTTTGTGAAGTGTTTGATTTTCATGCCATATTACCGTGAGTTGTCATGTATACTGAGGAAGGTGAGATAAGGTTAAAAACCCGTGAAGCATATATATATATTTATGTATTCAAATGCACAATGACATTTTCTTCCAGGTATGCCAGCAAAAAGGAGGGGGGGAAATCATATTCCCATACAACTTAGGGGAGAGGCTGTAGTTCACTGGTAGAGCATCTGCTTGGCATGGAGAAGGTTCAGTTGCTGGCATCTCCAGCTAAAGGATCAGGCAGTAGGTGATGTGAAAGACCTCTGCCCGAGAGCCTGGAGAGCTACTGCCAGTCAGAGCAGAGCAGAGGTGTCGAATTCATTTCTTATGAGGGCCGGATCTGACATAAATGTCACTTTGTTGGGCCTGGCAATCAGTGTTCCCTCTAAGCTGTGGAGGCTTGTGATAAAAAATTCTACTTTGTGAGCTACTGCCATTAAAATTGTGAGTGAGAGATTTGGCTACTGCATAAATTAGTTTGCTCTGGAGCCATCCTTCCTGAGCTAAGACAAAAATGTGTGAGCTGGAGGCTAAAAAACTGTGAACTAGCTCACACTAACTCATCTTAGAGGGAACACTGCTAGCAATGCATGCCATAAAATGTAACACCAGGTACAGAAGATATGTTTTATAAAGGACACAGGCAAACCCAATTAGCAATATTATTTTTTACTTATAATACTAACATGCTTAAAACATTAACACTCTTACAGTATTTCCTAATGAAGAGTCTCCCTGATACCCGCCCTCTCACTTCCACCGCCCATTACTCATTAGCACTGGGACAGTATGCAGGGACATAATGCACAGCCTCTATCATCTGGAAATAGCGGCCAGTTGCTCGTGGGCCAGATATGAGCCCTGGATGAGTCGGTTCCGGCCCGCTGGCTGTATGTTTGATGCCCCTGGTAGACCATATTGACATTGATGGGCCAAGGGTCTGATTCAGTAAAAGGCAGCTTCATGCGTTCAAGTGTGCCTTTAGGGAAAGGCAGTGACTCATTGGTTGGGCATCCACTTGGCATGCAGAGGGTTCGATCCTCAGGTTCGGTCCCTGGCATCTCCAGTTAAAGGGATCAGGGAGTGAGTGGCGTGGAGGACCCTTAACCTGAGGCTCTGGAGAGCCGCTGCCAGCCTGAATAGGCAGAACTGACCTTGATGGACCAAGGGTCTGATTCAGTGTAAGGCAGCTACACGCGTGACTTTCATGTGTGATGTGCAACTCCAGTTATGGCCAGTTATTGAAAAAGAGTACAATGTACAACTTTTTAAAGGAGGGACACTTCTGTGTTAGATTTTTGCTGTTAGTGTGTTAAAGGATTAGTTTTCTAATCCATCTGGATTACAAATCAACAGAAGCTGGCTTTCAAAGGGACCATATCGTAGAGTGAAATATTTCCAATTATTGTGTTTTGAATTTAAGCAACATCGGGGAAGTGTGTCCACACCTTATACATGGTTTAGATATTCTAGTACCTAAAATCAGGGACAGAATTTTACTTTATTTTTTTTACTACCTGGCCATGCAAGGAATTGAACCTGGGAGCTTCTGCATCTGAGCTGAGAAGATGTTGTAGAAATGCAGACATTTTCCTTGGTGAATTCCACATCCATGCCAAGGCTGTTAGTTCAGGACTAATTTAGACTTTTACCTCCCTGAGAATGATGTGTCTCCCCTATCCTATTTGTAACTGGCCTGTATATATGATACAGAACACAAGCTAGATATTCTCCTGTGAACGTAAGCACAAGGAGAGGCCTGTCTGACCATCCCATCAATCAAAGAATCAATCATGGGTAGGTACACAAGACCTTTTCAGTGGCAGCCCCACAATTATGGAACAATATCCCAGGGAGGTACGCCTGGCTTCCTCACTTCCCACCTTCAGGAGGCAGTTGAAGATGGTTTTATTTAGGACTGTGTTGGATTAAAGCCATCCTAGTTTGTGATCTTAAATTTCTGTTGTATGTTTTAGTGTGTTTTATGTCTGTAAAGCCACCTTGAGGTCTCTAAGGAAGAAAGTGGGCAGCTAATAAATGTTTTAAATAATTAAATTAAAACTTTTACAGCTGCAGCCTTCTGTATGCTTACTTGGGAGAAAGCCCCACTGAATTAATTTGGGCATCTGACTAAAAGTGGATAGGTTTAGGCTACAAAGCAAGATGAGACTTTCGGATTCTGCAATAAACAGGCTTCGTTGATTGTGCTCAGGTGTGATTCAGATACCTAGAAGTGTTAGGCCCTTCCCACCATTTGTCAGCTTTGAATCACTTATGGCCTGCAGGGGTCCTTGGGGACTTCCCTGCATATATCACAAAAGATCGGATCTTTGTACTTTTTTTTTTTTTAACTTAAAGCTTTATCAGGGAAATCGTCTTGGGGCTGGTGTAGAAGTAAATTAACAAAATGTTGGTGTTCAGTTCTCAGCCTTCTTACAAATTGCCTGTTTTGTTTGTTCAGCAGGTTCATGACTTCTGCATTAAACTGTTCCACTAACCCAGCGTCATGAGCAGGGGCAAGCGAGAAAACAACTTCTACAGTGTAGAGATTGCAGATTCTACCTTCACCGTGCTCAAACGATACCAGAATTTGAAGCCAATTGGTTCAGGTGCCCAGGGCATAGTATGGTAAGGCCTTTTCTCTTGATAAATATAAGAGGAACACGGGGGGGGGGGGACACGACTGTTAAAAAGTTGGCATGTCACTCAGGGATGCATAATGAAACCTGGATTGTGACGGGGGTGTAGGACAGTGTCGGGGAAATGAGGGGTGCAGGAACCTTTTCATGCACTCCCATTTCCACTGTGTTCATTTTGGGGAGGGGGAGAAGCTGGCTTCCCAGCTGCAGAGAGAGAGAGAGAGAGAGAGAGAGAGAGAGAGAGAGAGAGAGAGAGAGAGAGAGAGAGAGAAAGAGAGAGATGTTCTAAGCCAGAACTCAGTTTACTCTATTACACACTCTAAAGTCAGAAAACACTTTTGTAGCATTTCAGTATTCAACACAGAATATTTCAACACAACCCCAATACATAAACAGTGCACTTGTAATTCTATAAAGGATATCCTGGGTTGCTCTGTCAAGACCCATCACGGAAGGGTGGTTGGCCAGACCATCAAGGAACAAAACTAAAATCAGACATTAAGTACTCTTTCCCCCCCATAGAAGCTAATGTAACTGTCAGTCAAGTCTGTGATGAGCACTTGACATATACAACAAGGCTCAGCCCTTTTCTTTCTATCTCTGGGGTCAGGGAAGTCAAGGAACGCTGGGTTAAGCTAGGTTGACATTGGCTGCGGTCACATACACTAAACAATCCACTTTTAGTCCACTTTCAGTGCCCTTTCCAACTGGATTTTACTTGTGTGATCTGACAAAATCCAGTTGGGAAGTGCATTGGAAGTGGATTATTTAGTGTCAAACATGTGGCCTAGGGGCCAGATGTGGCTCCCGGAGGGCTTCTATTAAGCCTGCAGTGGAACTGGCTGTTTTCTGCTGCTTCCAGTTCTGCTGCTGCTGCGTCATTGTAGGTTTGCAGCTTACAGATACACACCTGAGCAGCATACTCAAGATTGCCACAGCACAGACAGTTTGAAAAGATCACAAATAAATGGGAGGGCTATAAGGAATGGGTGGAAAGGGGGAAGCCAATCCAAATACGAATGAAGAATCTGTGCACATGGTTGAAGATATGAAGATAATATTGGAGGGTGGGGGGCGGGAGAGGGGTAAAATGAATGTACAATGATTTAATGTAAGATTATGTATATAAGCTTTAATAATAATAAAACAAAACTTAAAAATAAATAAATAAAAAAGCACAGACAGTTTGATGCAATAATTCAGAGCAAGAGGTGTCAGTTATCAGACACGGTTAAATAAACAAAATGTTGCAAGAGTGCTAATGTTTTAAGCATGTTTTTATTTTCAGTAAAAAAAACCCTTTGTGTTTGTGTCCTTTATAAAGTTTATATCTCCACTACCTGGCATTACATTTTATGACACACATGGCCCAGTCCAACAAGGTCTCATTTAAGTCCGATCCAGCCCTCATAACAAATGAGTTCGACACCCCTGATTTAGTGTGTGTGACCGCAGCCTTGGAGAGTCAAGGCTGACTAAGAGAGTCCCAGGAAGTTAGGTTCAGGTACTCTGTCTATTTAGAATTTGATACTGTATAAACATTCCAAAAGGCAAAAGTCAGGTAAAGCAAAAGGCACGTACAGGGTTATCAGTACTTGAGGGCCACAACACTTAGCAGAATCCTGACGCCTCCTGGGAAACAGAACCACAGCTCCAACTATAGAGGCTGCTTGCTATAGAAATTAAAGTAACATAGGCATCCCAGAGGTTTAGCAGAGAACTGAGGCTCAATCCAGCCCTAATTCCGTGACAGATAGATTGTGGTAGCTGTGTGATCTGTGTGATCTAGTGGCCCCGTCCTGGGGCTGCCATGCAGGTTCCTGGCAACAGCGCACAAGTCACATGGGACATCACTAATGTTTTGGGATCGTGCAGCTGGCCAGATCAACTCTGCAGAGGTTAGGGGTCATGGGGAAGGCAATGGAAAAGGGTCAGAATTTGGCGGCAGGGGGGGCATGAAGCAGAGTGGCCCTGCCTGAAGTCTTGTGCATGCGAATGAAAGCAGATCTCCCTTCTAAACCAGTGCTATGTGGTACCCTATACAGTGCAAGCACTAATTTTAAAAGAGCATTGTGTTCAGGTCCAAACTCCACGCAGCACCCCAGAGTGCAGAATTGTTTATGCTTTTATTTCAGAGCCTTTTTATTCTGCCTTTAGGGTCCTCCAAGGCAGCGGACGTGAAAGCATTTGAACATTAAAACAGCATTTAGAATAATATGTGAAATAGAGCCAGTTTGGTGTAGTGATTAAGTGCAGGGACTCTAATCTGGGAGAACTGGGTTTGATTCCCCACTCCTCCACTTGCATCTGGCTGGATGACCTCGGGCAAGCCATAGTTCTGATAAGAGCTGTTCTTGAAAAAAGAGCAGTTTCTGTCATGAGCTCTCTCAGCCCCACCTATCTCACAGGGTGTCTGTTGTGGGGAGGGGAAGGGAAGGGAGTTTGTAAGCCGCTCTGAGACACCTTTGGGTAGTGAAGGGTATAAATCCAATCTCTTTTCTTCTTCTCTTCTTCTAATTCAGTAAAAACACATGAACACAGAACACAAAGACCAGGGAGGAGGGCCAGTTACCATTATTGGGGTGGGGGTGGAGTTATGCCAGTTGAGCACAAGAGAGTCTCTCATCTGCCGCAGAAATAGAGGGAGACAGATGAACCTCCCTGGGGGAGGGAGTTACAAAGTTTTGCAGCCATGACCAATTTGTCGGGTGACTTTTCCAAGCAGTTCTTGTCTCCCCAGTTGAGTTGTATAACGTGGACTGTTTACCGCCTTTACGAAACATGAAACAAGGGGCCAAAATCAGATTATGTATGAGGGATATATTAATGGTCTCCCTCTAGTGTGTTTGGTGGTGGTGGGTGGGATGAACAAGAAAATAGCTGTTTGAGACTAAGATTTTCAGCAGAGAAAGAGCTCAAGGGGGTGACTTCACAGCCTGGCCTTCGCTTTTCTTTGTATAAAACTTGCATTTTCGGAGATCTGCCTGTAGAAAAGAGCAAGAGTCCAGTAGCACCTGAAAGACTAACAAATTTGTGTCAGGATAGAACTTTTCATGATACTTCTGAAGAAGTCAGCGGTGACCCATGAAAGCTGCCGCCTTGTCAAAAAGTTTTGTTAGTCTTTAAGGTACTACTGGACTCTTGCTGTTTTCTGCTACAGACAGACCAATATGCCGACCCATCTTGAGGTCTGACTGTCCGTCTTTGTTAACTGTCCTTTACCCTTGAGACGATTGTCCCCTTCAAGTAGGACTGTATCAGTTATTTCTCCACCACAGAACAGTCCCCCGGAGACTCTGGGTGAAATCCTTTCCTTTTCTCATCCACTGAAGAGCAGATAAGGCTTAAGAATCGAAGGGCACTGGGTTAGAATGGACTGTAGGGTTGTAGGCAGATGAACTTAAATTTTTTGCAACCGCAGTTGTTGATTGTGGTCGTATTTGGTTGGGCTGAATTTTCAGCCTTGGTGTTGTTTGGATTTAGTTCTTATTGTTTTAAGTTCTGAGCCATTGTTAGGCACAGTGAATCCTTTGAGGAAGGGCAGGATATAAATAGCTCTTCTCCGCCTAGCATTTCCTCCATGCAACAACCCCCTATATTTGCCCCAGCAGGAAAACAGAAAGGGAAGCATTAAATCAGCCCTATTTTTCTCATTACTGCTCCAAAGCTGGCAATTCTCACAGTTGCTTTTTCAATAAACACTCCACACACACCAGGGGACAGTTCCTTTTTCTCCCGTGCAACATCTGGTTTGGCCCAAGGGCAGAAAAGTTTAGACAGCGAGGATCGTTCTTAGCATTTGCAAAGCACCTTGTAGTATCGAAGATGTGAAGGAGAGCTTTCTGAAGCTGTGCCAGGCTGGGTCTGCTCAGTGTTTGGAGGAGAGACTTCCTGGTAATCCTATATAAGCTGCCCTGAGCAGCATAATTGACGAAAAGTGGGATTAAAACATTACAGCTTTAGAACAGTGGTAGCTGAACCAGTGACAGATCTGTGATTGGTCTATGGTGGGGGGTTTTAAGATTAAAAATAGGAAGGGAAGGGGGGGGAAATCAGATCAGGGCTGTGGAGGGTTAATTATTTCCCTGTCCTGTGTGTTATTTCCAGCAACCCACTGTTTTTCGCTTGTGGGCAGAATAGACAGGGTTGTTTTTTTCCTGTTAGAGGCAAAGCAGCTGGCGAAGAAGTTTGGACCATGAAAGTAAGCACACAAGAGAAGCCATATAGGATTCGACCAATGGCCCATCCCATCCAACACTCTATGTTGCACAGTGGCCAAAACCCAGGTGCTTTCAGGAGGTCTGCCTGCAGGGCCAGAACTCCAGAAGCTTTCCGACTGTTGCCCCCCAAGCACCAAGAAGACAGAGCATCACTGCCCCAGACAGAGTGTTCCATCTATACCTTGTGGCTAAGAGCCATTGATGGACCTCTGCTCCAGATGTTTATCCAGTCCCCTCTTGAAGCTGTCAGTGCTTGTAGCCGCCACCACATCCTGCAGCAGGGAGTCCCACATGTTAATTACTCTTTGGGTGGGGAGACCAGCACAGGGGATTACAGTTACTCCCTCCACTGCCAGGCCTGCGTCTCCCACCAGGAGCTGTTTTTAACTTTAAAAACATACCAACAAAAAACCCCAAACTGCTTGTGGATTTCCCACTTTCTTGTCTAGGTGTGCCCTGAAACATCCTAGTGAGCTCACAACTACAATGAGATTTGAACTGGTGGCTTCTAGCTTACAACTTGTACTTTTAATTGGTATAGTAGTGTGATCAGTTGGAGGATAAACTCGGTGTTTTTTGTTTGTCTGTTTTAGTTTAATACAAGGAACGGTAGCAAAGCCATGGAATGCTTTTCATGTATTTCTTAGGTTGTAAGATTGCAGAAGTGCCCATGGCATTTAAAATACCTTTCTGTGGCCTCTGGGGAGATGGGTTAAAAAAACACGCGCTCTCTTCCCCCATCTTGTTATCAAAAGTCCCATAGACCGGCTTCTGAATGGGGGGGAAGGGGTGGGATTGAAGCATGGTTGTAATCATGCAAGCTGATCTAATAGGACTTTGCAATCATCCTTTTGCCTCATCCTTTCCTTTCTCCTTTTGTTCTCTTGGTATTCATCTTTTAATATGCTTTGAAGCATATTAACCCACCTTGTCCCTGTTTACTAGATCTTTGCTTTTTTTGCCAACCCAGCATCGATGTCTTAGTCAAATATGTCCCAAGGGCCCATCTGAAGCTTTGGTGTAGTGGTTAGGAGCGCGGACTGTAATCTGGGAGAGCCAGGTCTGATTCCCCACTACTCCACATGCAGCTGCTGGTGTGACCTTGGGCCAGTCACAAGTACTCTCAGAGCTGTTCTCTCAAGGCAGTTCTCTCTCAGCCCCACCTACCTCACAGGGTGTCTGTTGTGGGGAGGGGAGGGGAGGGGAGGAAAGGAGATTGTAAGCTGAGACTCCTTTGGGTAGTGAAGGGCAGGGTATAAATCCGATCTCTTCTCTTCATTTTCTTATTCTTCTCCTCTTCCAAAAGGATCTTTCTTTCCTAGATACTGTGGTGTTTTTGATGCTCTATGACTGAGCCCTTTTTCAGCGGTTAGAATTTTTATAAACTTGAAACAACATTATAGTGAAATAAATCTAAGATCATGAGTCTGGCCCAAGCTCTTGACTGGTCGTGTGGTTGCAGGGTAGCTCCCGAAACTGTGTATGGAGCCCCGTCTCTCAAATGCCAGGGGAAATTGATACCTTTTCTTGTAAAATGTTGCATAATTGTGGTTATGGCAGTTCATTTTTATTTACAGCGCAGCCTATGATGCAGTCCTTGAAAGAAATGTTGCCATCAAAAAGCTAAGTCGGCCATTCCAGAACCAGACCCACGCCAAACGAGCCTACAGAGAGCTTGTTCTCATGAAATGTGTAAACCACAAAAACGTAAGTACTTTTTTCATCGTTTCAAGGTAAATGATAAGGGCTGTGGCCGTTGTTCATATGATATCCCCAAAGGCTGTGGGGGAGCTGTACCATTCCCTCCCCCAGGGGTAAAATTGGTTTGATTCTCTCAGGCCTTCTGTTGAGTGGTTGAGGTTTTTTTCTTCTCTGCCTCCTTTTTATTTATATGTTGCTGCTGTTCAAAAAACTTTTTCCTTCTTTGGTTTTATGCTTCTCTTTAGTTTGTACACTTTGTTATTGCTTAGTTTTATTGCTTTATGATAGTAGAACAAATTTAGAGTCCCATGGCACTTTTAAGACCAACAAAGGTTTATTCAAGGTATGAGTTTTTGTGTGCATGCACACTTTTTCAAATACATTGGAAAGGAAGCTAGAGTTCAGACTTAGAGACAGAGGCTGAACGGCAAACTAACATGTAACATGATGATGCTTTAGGATATGCGAAGACAAAACTGAATAACAAGCTAAGGTTATAATGTCAACAGTTGTTTTGAGTTAATTAACAGAGGGAAAGATATGTCTTTGCATATTCTAAATCATAACATTGCATGTTAATTTGCTGATCAGCCTCTTTCAGTAAGTTTGAACTCTAGCTTCCTTTCCAATGTGTTTGAAAAAGTGTCCATGCACACGGAAGCTCATACCTTGAATAAACCTTTGTTGGCCTTAAAAGTGCCGCTGGACTCTAAATTTGTTCTACGGCTTCAAACCAACATGGCTACCCACCTGGAACTTGCTTTATGATGTGTTTTGTTCTGTATCGTGTTTTGTTTTGTATTTGACTAGTTAAGGAGAGCCCTGCTGGATCAGACCAGTGGTCCATCTAGTAGTGCATCCTGTCTCACACAGAGGCCAGCCAGTTCCTCTAGTTGCCACCTTGAGGTCAATAGCTGTCTGCAAGTTATATGTGTATGAATAAATGCCCTGCTGGCAAAACAGTCTCTGCATGATTACCTGGTGGCCAGCCTTCTTCACTAGAAGAGACCAGGCAAGAGGCTGTTTCTTTCTGATTTAAGCCCAGGTTTTTTCAGGGGAGGGGATTGCCCTGGGAATAGATAGACCAGGGGTGTCAAACATAAGGCCTGGGGTCCAGAACCAGCTCATCCAGAGCTCTTATGCGGCCCATGAGCAACTAATGCCAGGGAGGGAACAGGAGACTGCTCGGGGGGTTGGGGGCAGAGCCACTCCAGTGGTGGCTTCAGCATGGTGGTACAACCTCATCTGCAGCAGTCAAGCAGCATGGGAGCGTCTGCCCAGCCAGTGCACTGGGGAGCCGGGGGGTGGGGGGGTGAAGAAGCCCATTGGCAGCTTTTGTCCTGTTCTGTAAATCTTGACAAAGAAGTTGAGAAGAGGTGGAGTTTAATGTTCAGACCCATGTGGTGTTCCAAGCAGCCAGTTCCTGTTGACCCCTTCCTTTACCACTTGCCTGAGTTCTTACCGTCCGTGTGACATCCCGGGTGCCCCTGGTGTCCGTACTGAGTAAGGTCTCAGGTTCCCAAGAGTGCGATACTCTTGCAGCTTTTGAGTCAGCAAGAAAGGAGGGGGGCCTCCAGAAGGATCTTCCCACTGCCACCGCCACCATCACACAGCGAAGCTGAGAGGGAGATGAGTTTCCCCCCGGCTAGGATTGTGATCAAAGCCAGAGAAGAATTTTTGTGAGTGTAATATTTGCCTCACTTTGCAAGTAAGCCTTACAAACCATCGAAGTTCATATACTGAGCAATATAAGCACAAACTTGGCATGAATCACTAACTCTCACTCCAGGGCGACTGTTTTGGAGGCTGTGCGGAACAGGTTACGGTGCTAGGTGGACCACTGCTCTGATCCAGCAGGGCACTCCTTACACTCGTAAATAAAACTTGATTGGAAGAAAGTTTCACTTCTGTGACTTCTGCCTTTTGTTCTTTTAAACTTGAGCCCAAAGATCAGCCCAGGCAACTGGATCTTGCTGTTCTGAATGATGCTGAAGCTTAGAGTTCATTGCGTCTGTCGTGAAGGAGTTTCATGAGTGAAGGGGGCAACCATTTTGCATCCTCTTCACTCTTTTTTGCTGATATTTGGATGGTATCACTGGTAATAGGTTTATTTTCCCCCTTGAGCTCTAACTGATAGCCGCATTCTTACCGAGTCCTTTTTCCAAGTTAGCGTTTACTGATCCTTGCACGTCTAGATGCCTTTTGCCCTAGCCGGATTTGTTTTCTTGCTATAGGCTCCTGTAGTTTGCACAAATAATTTTCCCTTAGAGGGCCTGCTCTCCTCCACCAGTTATTTAGGGTTCTTATCAAGAGGACATTCCATAAAGATAGATTCAGGTGGGTAACCATGTTGGTCTGAAGCAACAGAACAAGGTTTGAGTCTGGTGGCACCTTTAAGACCAGCGAAGTTTAATTCTGGGTATTATCCCTGGAATTATAAACTGGATGTTCTGGGTATAAGCTTTTGTGTGCATGCATTGATTAAACTTTGTTGGTCTTAAAGGTGCTACTGGACTCAAACTTTGTTCTACTAAGCGTACTGTGGTTTTAATGGAGTATTCTGAACACCTTGTTCCTTTTGTTGAAGGTGTTACAGAAACCTATTACATTAACCGTAAAATGACCTTTTTATCTAAGAGTACTCAAAGTCTGTTAGCTAGCCCTCATTGCTGTTTTCTTTTTTCTCTTAGATAATTGGCCTCTTGAATGTCTTTACCCCACAGAAATCACTGGAAGAATTTCAAGACGTGTAAGTATAATTTTTGCCAAGCCTGTTCGCTTCCTGCGTTGCCAGCGTGTAATGGATTGGCTAACCCAGGGGCTGTCGCTGTCTAATTTTACTTCTTGTTTTGCTTCAAAAGTTACATAGTGATGGAGCTCATGGATGCAAATCTCTGCCAGGTGATTCAGATGGAGCTGGATCACGAACGGATGTCTTATCTCCTCTACCAGATGCTGTGCGGCATTAAACACCTTCACTCTGCTGGAATTATACACAGGGTCAGTGGTACACTCGTAATGTTTCTGTATCATTTTTGCTGCCACCTTTCATTTCATTTGGCTTGTGCCAAGCAGGCTGTACCCAGAATTTACTTCTGCAGGCAGGTCCACAGCCAAGACATGACGTTTTATAGCTAAGAGTTCTCTTTAAAAGCTAATTGTAAATGATTGTAAAGTTCTACAGTGTGTTTAAAACCGATCCTCTTGGTTGTGTCGCTTCTTGCTGCTGCCAGGGCTGTAACAGGCCAGCATCCGCTTCTCCTTGCTCCTTCTTTGCTCCGCACGTTTCCCAGGTGGCATCAGATCTATGAAAGGGGAGGTTTTCTGCACATGCAGATCGGTCCAGTTATATATACGATCCCACGGTGCCGCTTGGTTTTCGTATTGGGGTTTTTCACGCTTGCCTTTGAATGATGCGTCTTCCTCTGTTGTCTTTTTTAAAGGATTTGAAACCAAGCAATATAGTGGTAAAATCTGACTGCACTTTGAAGATTCTTGACTTCGGTCTGGCCAGAACTGCAGGAACCAGTTTTATGATGACCCCTTACGTCGTGACTCGTTACTACAGAGCTCCAGAAGTCATCCTGGGGATGGGATACAAAGAAAATGGTTAGCGGCTCTCACGTTTTTATATAGTGCAGCTTATGTCTTCTCTCTTCCCCCCCTCCCGCATTTGTGCTCCGCATTTTACATTTGCCTCAATCTCCTAAAACGTTAAAAAAAGGGAGTGTGACTTAAATATGTAATCTGTTCAATCTCAGATGGTGAGTTTGAAAACCAATCAGAAATATTATTGTTATGCTATGTTGGTGGTGGTGTTCAGATAAAATAAGGAGTGCTGTTTGGCCTTCCTGTGACAATAAGAAGCTCAGTTTTCTCTGTTTTGGAAGTTCACTTTGATCAGGAACTTGAGGATTGTTTAAAATGCAGTTTGATGATTTGTTGCCAACAGTAACATGGAAAGAACACAAATATGAATTGACTTAATGTGATCTGTGTTCAAGAGAGCAGTCAGGGTTTTCTTAACTTACCTTTGGAAGCCCAAATGGTTATAGATAATAGTTGAGAATTGTAGTAAAAGATAAGGCAACATTCTAGGCATTTATAACCACTCCCACCTCCCTGAGCCAAAATCTTTAACCACCATAGTGCAGAGAGTGTCTGTCTTTAAGTGGAAATTGTGTTGAGGTCGGCTCCTGCAGGGCTCTGTGTCCAGGTGGATGGATTTGCTAGTGTCTGGTTTCTCTCTCGGGACAAAATGAGGGATGAGGTATGCCTGCACAAATATTTATACTGACAGGAAATATATAAATATTTCCGGTAAATAATAGTCTTAAATATAATGGCAGACAGGAATTACTCAGTTGCCTTTACAGTGTTGATGTACGTCCCCTCTGGTATATAGCCACCTCTAGTGTTTAGATGGAGAAATGCAGCTCTTCCTTAGAAGTGGATCAGTTAGAGGAAACAGCCTGCCCGAAAGCCCATGTTATAGATAGTTTGTACGACTGAGGACTGTGCATGCAACTCAGGATTAACTGCTGCAGTTTTTGCACATTCATCGGGACAGGACATTAATGGCAAAGTTCCATCTCTGAAAAACACACCAAGCTGTTCTTCTGTAGCAGCCTATTCTGGTGTGTTATTGGAGACCATTGGGCTCAAACTTCGCTCTTCTGCTGTAGTTTTATAGTAGTGAAGTCTTTGCCCTGGTGTCAGTCCAAACCTTAGTGGAGAGGCAGCACTCTGGTTTTTAGCAACTCCTGTGCCTAAAAACTTTACATTGGCAAGAGTAATTTGTTCATGTATTTATTTTAATAGCTTTGTTTGTTAGCCGGCATTTCTCACTGCGATTCAAGGTGGATTAGAAGACAAAAACAGTCAAACAGTAAAGATCTCTAATAAACAAAAGCAATGCCACAGGGGCTGGACTGCAGAACGGGAGAATAATGCAGGCAAAAAACTATGGCAAAGAAACTGCCTAAGGGCTGACAATACTGTAAGGAGGTGTTACAAAGGTAGAAGGCATTGCGTTGCAGTCTTCTGGACTGGCTATTAAGGGAGAACATATTTCCTTTTGCATCTGATGAAGTGGATGATTGCAGGAAAGGGTTGAATCTTTTCGCCTGTAACAATTAACCAGGAACCTGCAAGCTCCCATCTTGTTGCACAGCTCTCCTTCGACAGGAGGCACAATTCACAGGAAAGACATCACCGATTAATCTTTCTACTTGGTTAATCGTTTGTAGCCAAGCCACTAAGGCTGTTGGATCCAGACAGGCTTGCCGATGAAACTTAAATGCATTCTGGGCCAGCCGATTACTGAAAAGCCCGTATTGCCTGGTCCTTCAAACCTTTTCCAGGTGGCCTTTGAGCTGCCTTAAGTGTCCGTGCCCGCGAATGCCAGCCTTTGGAAAACCAGTTAAGCTGCCGCTGCTTATTCACCTTCCCCTTGTGAGCCAAGTAAGAAGCAGATGAGCATGTTAGTTTTTAAGGTGCTAGTGGACTCTTGTTCTTTTCTCCTGCTGCAGACAGACTAACACGGCTACCCACCTTGATCT
Organism: Gekko gecko; assembly: GCA_029375565.1. Classification (NCBI taxonomy): domain Eukaryota; kingdom Metazoa; phylum Chordata; class Lepidosauria; order Squamata; family Gekkonidae; genus Gekko; species Gekko gecko. The sequence continues at coordinate 3,735,719 of JAPDNY010000008.1, forward strand.
GTGTTCCCAGGTCTTCTGCTATGCTGGAAGTCAGGGAAATGTCTAGAAGCTGTGCAGGAACATAGTTCCTCTATGAAACAGATCCGGTTTGCTTCCACTGGGTTGTGCCTAAGAGATTTCTCTTGCAAATTGCACTTTGCGTGTGTGTGCGTGTTCTAAAATAGGCCCCTGGCTCAATATCATGATTCCTTCGGTGCTTTCTCTGCAGGTTAATAGGATGCAATCATGTCTCGCCGCTTTCTTTTAATTTCTAGTGATGGTTTGCTTTGCTTCTTTTTTTTGTGCTTCAAACATAGTGGATATATGGTCTGTTGGGTGCATTATGGGAGAAATGGTTTGCCACAAAATCCTCTTTCCAGGAAGGGACTGTATCCTTATGCTGCTGCAGCATTGCTGAACTTTTGGTGGCTCTTCTTTCGTGGCGGCTTTTTTGGGTGGTTGTTTAAAGATTTCCTCCCGAGAGAACACTTACGGGGCACCTTTTTTTTACTTCCTTAAAGGCCTGTGAATTATTTCCTTCTGATAAGTGTAACAATTTGGTTCTACTGAGGCTGCATCTAGCAGTAGGAAATAGTCTCTGCTGGGATGGCAGTCAGCGCATCTTCACCCTCATCCATTTTCATCCGGCATTGCTTTTTCTTATCACTGTTTTGTTGGTCCCCTCCCCCAGTCCTTTAAAGCCCTTCCTGCTTTTCTTTAAATGAGTTAACATCATTGCATTTTGTTTTCAGTTGACATTTGGTCAGTGGGGTGCATCATGGGAGAAATGATCAAAGGTGGTGTATTATTTCCTGGTACAGACCGTATCCTTGCTATGAGCCTAGAATGGAGATCTGAAAGCTCAAAATGTATTCAGGCGTTTTCCGTTTCAACCACCCAAGAAGCCTATCTGCTAGCTGCTGCGGTTTTAAAATCATAATGCTTTAAAAATGTCAGCATTTTCATTAGGAAGATCACAGCTTTTTGTGAAGCTGTTTGCTTTAAAGACCAGTTCTGGAGCGCGGTTGACCAAGAACGTCAGTTGTACCTTTGAATGAGCTGGGCTTGAATAGGTTTGTATTAGAGAAGGTGTCCCTTGAGATATGCAGATCCCAGGACATAGAGGTCTTTAAACATCAATACCAGCACCTTGAATTGGGCCCTGAAACAGATTGGAAGCCCGTGCAGATGGAGGAAGAGTAAGAAGAGATAATATTTATTTGTTTAAAACATTTATTGGCCGCCTTTCTTCCTTACGGAGCTCAAGGGGGCTGACAACACACAGTTTCCAAGACAGCTTACGATGTGGCCCTCTAGTTTTCTTCTCTGTTGTTCTTAGCGAAAAGAAGCAGTTGAAGGCATTTCTTTCAGGTGAAAGGTTACACCCTCCTCCATGTAGGCAATGCCTCTCTCTTACTTATACATGTTTACTCAGAAGTAAGTCTTGCTTAATTCAATAGGACTTACTCCAATAAGTGTGCTTAAGATTGAAGACAAACAGTGCAATCCTTTGGAAAGATGCCTGAGACTTCAAGTGCTACTGGTCAGCTAAGTGTTGACCTGGCTTTGCTGGGCAAGGATAGGTGAGGCACCCAACTTCCCTCTGCACGGCCCCATCTCTTGGCTCTGGCCAGCAGCTGCAGGAACTTGCTCTGCCTCATGCCATGGAGAGGCACAAAAGCGCAAAGGGAAATGAAAGGGAGCCCAGGAGTTCCCACTGCCGACGCCTCCTTGGGTTGGGTCACAAGGGTGGCAAAATGGCAGCTCCATGGCAATGGCACCGGCTGGCTCAGGGCAGTTTCCTGCAGTGGGAAGCCTGGGAGCCCATTACTTCTGTGCCAGCCGTCTCACTCTCCCCCCAGTGGGAGGCCCGCAGCTCAGGCAAGAGAGGGAAATGACGGAGGCTGCTGTGTCCCGTTTCAGCGAGACAGCAAAGAAGCAGGGAGAGAAGCAAAAAGCTACTCAGAACCAGTTTGGTGTAGTGGCTAGGAGTGTGGACTCTAACCTGGTAGAACCGGGTTTGATTCCCCACTCCTCCTCCACATGCAGCCAGCTGGGTGACCTTGGGCCAGTCACAGTTCTCTCAGAGCTGTTCTCTCAAGAGCAGTTCTCTTAGAGCTCTCTCAGCCCCACCTCCCTCACAGGGTGTCTGTCGCAGGGAGAGGAGGGGAAGGAGACTGTAAGCTGCACTGAGACTCCCAGTGAAAGGCAGGGTATAAATCCAATCCTTTTCCTTCTCCCCTCGGCAGAGGCCTACTCTGAGCCAGCCAGCGGGACTGTGAACTCGGTCTTCACAACCAGAGCAGTGCCTTTTACTTCCATCTCTGCTTTCTCGCTCCCCCCCAGCGGCTCAGGCAAGGGAGTAAAGTGGCTGAGATGCTGGGTGGAGACAAAGCTGGCTGTGGAGGAAGGGGCAGCAGAACCATCACAGCCCATTGTGGCTCCATTGCTGTTTTCCAGGACAGCTGCCACGGGGGTGGTGGGAGGGCAGTTTTATGTTTCTCCACTTGCTAGCCCGATTGCTCACATCCTGGCAGGTGCCCAAATGCTGAGAAGAGAGCGCAGAGGCTGCAGAGAAGGATGGGGTTGGTTGGGGAAGAAAGGCTTCCATCCCCCGCACAAGGTCAGGGTGGCTCACAGCTCCAGTCCCAATGGCAGTGGCTGCTTCAGGTGGGAACTGCTTGCCAGCCATGAGCGATGGTCGGCAGAGGCCCCACCACGTTCGGGGAGCACAGGGCAAGCGCCTCATTAGGGGACAGTGGTCAGAAGAGCCACGGCACATCCACACTTGCGGCTCCTGGGCCACAGAGGGCGTGGCACTGGTTTATGGGTTCTTGAAAATGAGAATAAATGGTTAGTGGTTTGACAGATCTTTCTTTCTGCTTTGGTGGGCAGACAAATGCGTTGGGCTAGTCGCCTGTTCTGTAGGGAGGGCACGAGTGCCTGTTTAGGTTGAGCTCTGAGGATCTCACATAGTTGCTTTTTGGAACCATTCCTGTACAATTCTGCCCAGCCTTAGCTGTTGTGATCTGGTGTTAAGAACCAGCATGTCAAGAGGGAGCCAGTGTGATGCAGTGGTCAGAATGGTAGACTTGGATCAGAGATACCCAGGTTCAAATCCCTTTTCAGCCATGTAGTTTTCTGGATGACCTTGGACCAGTCATCCACTCTCAGCCTAATCTACCGGTCAAGATAGTTGGGAGTATAAAATGAGGAAGGGGGAAAACCATGTGCTCCTTAGCAGAACAGTGGGATAAAAAAGCAACATGTAAGTAGATAAGCATAGGGAGCAGAGGTCCATCAGTGGCTATTGGCCATAATGTATGGATGGAACACTCCGTCTGGGGCAGTGGTGTTCTGTATCCTTGGTGCTTGGGGGGCCACAGTGGGAGGGCTTCTAGAGTTCTGGCCCGTTGGTGGACCCCCCGATGGCACCTGGGTTTTGGCGACTGTGTGACACAGAGTGTTGGACTGGATGGGCTGTTGGCCTCATCCAACATGGCTTCTCTTATGGTCTTAGATAAAAAGGAGAATAGCTTTGCATTTGTTTTATCATTTTCACTCTGATACAGTAATTATCGGCCATAAGTGTTTGACTCGTTGCTTTGGCTTTGACGCGGCCTTTTGTCCTGAGCATTAGAGATGTAATATTTTCCTGAGCTGTTTGACCTCAGATATCGATCAGTGGAATAAAGTCATTGAGCAGCTAGGGACCCCATGCTCCGAATTCATGAAGAAGCTGCAACCAACTGTCAGGACGTACGTGGAGAACAGGCCTAAATATGCCGGCTACAGTTTTGAAAAGCTCTTCCCAGATGTCCTTTTCCCAGTAGACTCTGAGCACAACAAACTGAAGGGTAAGAGATCTGCGTAGTGTTACCTTTTGGGTGTTCTCTGGCATCTTCAGGGGAGCTTGCCTTAGGAGAGGTTGCGGGGAGGCAGAGCATTTATCTAGGGTTACCAGGTTATCTCCAGTGGGGGGATTTGGGGGGGGCATTCCGGTGGTGGGCAGGGACACCCAAGCCCCGCCCCCAAGAGTGACCACACCCGCCTGGCCACCCCTCTCCCTCCCCTCCTGCCCGATTTAAAGGGCTTCAGCTGATTGATGGGGACCACATGGCCCACCGACCAGTGTAGGGTGCTTTAAATCTAGCAGGAAGGAGGGAGAGGGGTGTCCAGGAAGTGGTCACTCTTGGGGGGGGGGTGCTTCCCCCAGCGGCCGGCCAGCCAGGGGCAGTTTGAAGCCCCCAGAAGCAGGGGAGCCCGTGCCCAGAACTGGGGGCTGGCAATCCTACATTTATCCCACTGGGAGCCCTTGAGAGTGGAGTTTTTGTTTGCTTCGGTAGCATCTTCTCTGCCAGAAGCAGAAGTGAGATTTGCCCTTTGGTCAGTGGTCTCCTTCATCAGCCTGTGGTTTTGCTGCCCAAATATGGGCATGAGCACGTGACTTTTGTCAGTAGAGCCCAGGGGAACAGCAACCACCAAGGCTTGGGGTGAGGAGCGGTGCACCTCCTTCTCTTCCCGGTGCCTTCGTTAGTCACCACTGCTGCCGGGAAGAGACAGGAGCTGCAGATTTTCCATATTTTAGGTGGTGAAGAAAGGGCTCCCTAGGAATAAAATTTGGGGGGCTACCTGGCCCTGGTTGCTAAGTAGGATTCTTTGTGGGGTAGGAGCTGCTTCTCTCTCTTCCAGGGCCATCATGGCAGCTGTTAGAACTGGAGGGCTGGTTGGGGGAAGGGCTTCTGATGTCAGTGGCTGGAGCCATCTTAACGGTCGCCATCTTGTGTCAGGTTCCTTTGACCAGAGACCTGGTGCCAGGAAAAAGGTGGCATACAAACACTTTTAATCTGGTACAGCCTTTCAGTGGACAGTTTAAGCCCCCCCCCCCAATAAAGCCATAAACAGCCTTTCCTCTTTGTAGATGTTTGAGGTTAGGAGCCATACCAGAGTCAACCCTTCTTCCTTGCCACAGTTATTTTTTACAGCTCCCTAGTTTCATTCGTGGCATTCCATATTTGGATGCTTGGTTTTGGTGCTGAGTTCCCTTCCCCCCTCCCATTAAACAGATGAGCCACAATCCAGCACAGAGTTAGGGGCATTTGAGGGCCATTGGTTTCATCAGGTTTAAGCATAATTACCATGTTCAATTGTGGCCATAGGTTTTACCTGTTAATTTTACCATGTCGGTTCTTGTTATTGCCCTTGGGCCTACCACAAAATTCCATCATTTTCCTTCCAACATTAATCGTTAATTATGGAAATGAGATCTCCCCTTTGTGGCCTGATTTAAAATATTTATACCCTGCCTTTTCTCGTGGTTCAAGGCAGCTTACAGTGATAATTGTAAGCTGCCCTGTGTTAATATCAGACCAGTGCTTTGTAAGAAGCCATTGATTTGGCTCTGTCCCTCGATAAGCTATGTAAGCGGTTTTCCCCTGCTACTGCTCGTACGGCTTTTTCCTTCTACTTTTTAAATATGTCATCAACCTGATGCTCCCCTTGCAGCTGGTCAAGCCAGAGATTTGTTATCTAAAATGCTGGTGATCGACGCATCGAAAAGAATCTCCGTGGATGAAGCTCTGCAGCACCCCTACATCAACGTCTGGTATGACCCCTCGGAAGCAGAAGCGGTAAGTTGTAGACCCTGGATGCTGCACCGCCTCCTGTGCCAATTGCAGTGCTTAGTGTTGGGAGCAGTGTTCCCTCTAAGCTCCGTTAGTGTGATCTGACTCACAGTATTTTAGACTCCGGCTCACACATTTTTGTCTTAGTTCAGGAAGGATGGCTCCAGAGCAAACTAATTTATGCAGTAGCCAAATGGCTTGGTGTTGTGGTTAAGTGTGCGGACTCTGATCTGGGAGAAGGGGGTTTGATTCCCCACTCCTCCACTTGCACCTGCTGGATGACCTTGGGCAAGCCATAGTTCTGGCACAGCTGTTCTTGAAAAAGAGCAGTTTCTATCAGAGCTCTCTCAGCCACACCTGCCTCACAGGGTGTCTGTTGTGGGGAGGGGAAGGGAAAGGAGATTGTAAGCCGCTCTAAGATTCCCTTGGGTAGTGAAGGGCGGGGTATAAATCCAATCTCCTCTTCTAATGCTCACAGGGTAGAATTTTTGCACACAAGACTCCGCAGCGAAGGGGTATCATTGGTCGGGAGTGCCTCTTTGCTTCGAGCAGCTCATGTGATGCGCCCTTACTTTGTCTATTAACTCTATTTATGGCCCTTGTTTCTCACTAAGATTCAAGGAGGATTGCAGAATGTAAAAACTATCAATATAAGACTATATCAAAGCAGCAGCACCATCGGGCTGGATTACAAAAATTAGGAAACAGTTAATAAGTAATGCTTGATGTATTCTTCTGAAGTAAAAGTGAGAAATGACTTGAAGTCAGCTTAATCTTTGGAGTGGAACTCTTTACATTTTCTCCCCTAATGCTGAGCTGAAGAGGCTGGAAGTGCGATGAAAACCTTCATCAGAATTGAAAGAAGGGACTCTTTAGGCAACGGAAGAGGGTCAAGAAAGGGGCTACCCCCGAGTTCTTACAGTGACCCTTGGACTTTGCTGGACTCTAGCAGTGTCGGCAAATTCCTGGATTTGATTTGCTGCATAGCATTGTGATGTCTTTGCATCTAGTTTGTGTTATCTGATTGCCCCGGGATCACTCAAGGAACACTGAAAGTGAGAAAAAAATGAGGTTTCTAAGCAGCAGCAGAGGAAGAAAACAGCGTCTGCAGACAGTTGCCAACAGTTTTGGGGGTCCAGAGGTCAATGTCGAAATGTCTTCAAAGTCAGAAATTGAATTTGCAGAACTTTGGGCTCAGTACTTCCTTTTTCCTTTTTGGGTGGGCTCCTGGCGATTGCAAACTGCAGAATTTCCAAGTCACAATCACAGAATGATTATCTGAGTCTTAACATTGAAATAATGTGATCTTTAACACGTTTGCTGCGGTATTCGCTGTCCTCCTGCCCTTGAATGTTCTGAATTTCAAAATGTGGACGGTCTGAAGCTTCGGTTCTGTTGGTCCCCACTGGGTGCCACTGTCCGTCTGTCGTGTCATTTGCATCAGAGAGAGGGCTGGTGCTCTCATGCCAATGTCCTCTCCCACATTGACGACCAGAAAAAATCAGGATGGACAGAAGGAAATATTTCTTTACGCGATTAAAATGTGGAATTCACTGCCAGAGGATGTAGTGGATGGCCACAGGAATAGATGGCTTTAAAACGGAGTTAGGCAGATTCGTGGAGGAGGGGTCCATCAGCGGCCACTAGCCATAATGTTTAGAGGGAACCTCCACGTCCAGAGGCAGTCAACCTCTGAATCCCAGTGCCAGGAGGCAACATCGGGGCCTCAGCCTTTGTGCTCTGTGGTTGGCCCTCCAGAGGAACTGATTGGCCTCAGTGTGAGACAGGATGCTGGACCAGAGGGACCCTCACTGGTCTGACCCAGCAGGGCTCATCTTCTGTACATGCTAACTTAGTATCCCAGTGATGGTTGGTGGAGAGATGAACTGCTGCAGCATACTTTGCCTGATTCAGAGTCAGTTATGTTAGAACCCAGGAACCTTCACGGTAGTGTGCTAGCCTGGTCTTCCTGTAGAACAGGGACACTGGATGCATGTTTGCAGAATTTAGAAGCGCGGCTGTAATTGCTTTGTTTCTGGCTCCATGTGGCATAGGAGACAAGGGGCTGCCTGCTCCGGGGATGGAGAGCCCTGCTTGGTGAGAGAGGCTCTGAGCGATTATTTTATTTACTTCCTTGCCTTTTTTGCTGAGCCTTAAGGCGGATCACAGAATATAAAATGAGACAATCAGACTGAATATTATTTATGTACTATTTAAAATATGTCTGTCCTATTTGCGTACACTACCTTGAGGAAGTCAGAGTACTAATCACTGTTTTAAAGAACTGATTGTTTAAAAACCCAGGATCTGTACCTCAAAACGGAGGAATCGGCCTCAAGGATAGCTCAGTAGAGGCTGAAAGGACAGACGTTATTGAAGTGTTATACCTGAAATGGCTGAAGGTGCTTGAAAAAGCGACAAAGGCTTACATAATATTCACTATATAATAATCATCGTATTCTATCATTATTACATGTGGCATGATTTTATTCTATCTAAAGACATTTTTTAAAATTATTAATATACCTAAAGAGGTAAAGGTTTCCCTTGCTCGATAGCTAGTCGAATCTGACTCTAGGGAGCGGTGCTCATCTCCGTTTCCAAGCCGAAAAGCCAGCGCTGTCCAAAGTCGTTTCCATGGTCATGTGGCTGGCATCAATAAACGCCGAGGTGCACGTAATGCTGTTACCTTCCCACTGAAGCAGTACCTATTTATCTACTTGGAAATTTCTTGCTTTCGAACTGCTAGGTTGGCAGGAGCTGGGGCCAGAGACGGGAGCTCACTCTGTCATGCAGCACTCGGGTCTCGAACTGCCAAACTACACAGACCTTCCAGTCTGCAGCTCAGCAAGGATGTTATATAGAGTAGTTTAGATTTATGTCCATATGTTATCCATGATCTTATACTCTAAAAAAAGTGTCCTAAAAATGGTGATGAAGGAATTTGGGGGAGAAATAATTATTATTATATGTGTGCCATATCTTATAATCTGTAATATTTCTTGACATTTATGGCTTATTATACAATCCCTTTCCTGTTATATAACCCCTTTTTCTTTTTGTATCCTTTATATTATTATCCTGATTTTTTTAAAAAAAAGTATTTAAAAAAGGAATAGCTCAGTAGAAAAGCCAGGACGTCAAAATCAGACCCCTCCAAGGGCTCACCTACTCTCTGCAGAGCCTCCCAAACTGAAGATTAGATAATTTCCTCACCTGCTTTGGAAGAGTGTCCCAAAGTGCCAGGGCGGCAACGGAAAAGGTCCGAGCCCAGGCTGTGGCCTGTCGCCTCACCCTATGGGCGTAATAAAGCTGGGCCTGACCGGCAGGGTTGCTTCACAGGTTCATATGCAGGGGGGAGCCAGCTTCTGAGGGAGGAGGCCCCCAGGTCACAAAGGGCTTCAGAGGTTAAAACCAACACCTTGGATTGGGTGTGGGAGCGTGGGCAGCCAATGCAGGCAGCAGCTGCCTCAGACCAGTGTGGTGGCGGAGTGGTTAGAGAGTCAAACTATAATCGGTGAGACCCAGGTTTGGGAAAAACACACACACACAATTCTGCCTTGGAAACTTGCTGCATGATCTTCGGCCCATCACTCTCTCAGCCTCACAGGTTTGATGGATGTGGAGGAGGGAAACATGCGATGGCCAGCTGCTTTGGGTCCTCATTGCGGAGAAAGGCAGGGTGGAAATGAAGTATGCTGGCAATGCTCCCCCCTCGCCTGCTAACGCGCGGGGCTTTGTTTTGAACTACATGTAGCTTCTGCATTGGTTTTAAGGGCAGTCCCATGTAGACCAATGCTCCCTCTAAGCTGTGGAGTCTTGTGAGCAAAAATTCTACTTTATGAGCTACTGGCATTAAAGTTATGAGTGAACGATTTGGCCTCCTGCATAGTTTAGTTTGCTCTGGAGCCATCCCTCCTGAGCTAAGACAAACATGTGTGAGCCGGAGGCTAAAAAACTGTAAGCTAGCTCACACTAACTCAGCTTAGAGGGAACAGTGATGTCGACCATGTTACAGTAACTCAGTCTGGAAAATTAGGTCAAATTGAGAAAGGGAATTAAATTTCATGTCAAATAGAGCGGGGAAAGGTGCCCTTGTTGGTTTCTTTGGTAAGAGGGATGGATCCATCGGGACTCTTAAGCTCTTTACTGGATCCGTCAGTGATAGTTTCACTCCACCCCAAGTAGGCAGCCCTCCCTCCCTTCCCTGCCAGTATCACCTCTTGTCTTGTCAGGATTAAGCTTCAGCCACCAGGCCATAACACCTGGGTACTGACCTAATGCAGAGACAGCAGTGTCTGGTCCCGAATGACCAATCAGGCGTGGAGGTAAGCCCACCCGTGCCAACCTGTTGGAACCAGCCCCTGGTTATTCCGGAATCAAGAGATGGTTAGCTTTTATTTAGAGTGACACGCACTACCTGTTTTCAGTCTGAACTGTTCTGTTCTGTTCCCAGCCTCCTCCAAAGATTCCGGACAAGCAATTAGACGAACGAGAGCACACAATAGAAGAATGGAAAGGTGAGAGGAATATTTTCTCTTCCAGATGAGAGGTGAGGCAGTGCTGTTGGTAAAGCCTTCGCTATGTTGAGCGTGTTCTTTTTTTTTTTTTCAAATTAAAGATTTTTTTTTGACAATTTGTATTCAGTACAGGCAACAAATTCACGAGCATGAAGCAGATTACAAAGAAATAAGATAACAAACAACAAAGACAATTGGAATAGAAAGTAAACGAACATGTTCTTTTTAAGATGCTAAAGAGAACTTCAGTCATCCTTATCTGCCATGCTGGGAACGGAGGTGCCGAAGTGCCTGCCGCTTGGACACACTTCTCGTTTGCAAGCGGGGATCAGGCAGCCGTCTAATTAGTGGGCTTTTCAGCAGCCTGCAGCCTCTTTGTGTCCATCCATAGGAACTGGCCACTTGCAGCCATCAGAATCCAGGTCCCAGCCAATGAGGGACTATCTGGGAGTTGGCGTCGGATCTCCTGCTGGGAAGATTTTGCTCTGTAGCCAGCAAGGGGTTTGGGGTTGGTGGTGGTCAGCTGGAAATCGGGTTCTTCTGATTGCCCATTCTGCAAGCGTTGCTGCCTCACAGATGCAGCATATTGCTGAGCAGTCGGGTTAGAATGGATAAAAAGAAGTACTTCTTCACCCAAAGAGTGATTTAACTCATGGAATTCACTGCCACTGGAGGTGGTGGCAGCTTTAAGCATGGACGGTTTCAAGAGGGAATTGGATAAACATGGAGCAGAGGTCCATCAGTGGCTATTAGCCCACAAGGTATAGATAGGAACTCCCAGTCTGGGACAAGTGAGGCTCTGTATTCTTGGTGCTTGGGAGGGGGGCAGCAGTGGGAGGGCTTCTAGTGTCCTGGCCCCACTGCTGGACCTCCTGAAGGCACCTGGTATTTTTGGCCACTGTGTGACAGAGTGTTGGACAAGATAGCCATTGGCCTGATCCAACACTGGCTTCTCTTATGTGCTTATATTTGGGGAGTGGGGATCAGAAGCCCGGCTGATTTTGCTTCATGTTTCTCCACCCCTCAAATGTCAGCTTGGGATGGAGAGGAAAGGAGAGAAACCAGCTCTTTCCTCTCTCCCGTTTGCATCCCAGGGATCAAAAGCCTTGCTTCTGTCTCCTCCCGGCCAAGAGGAGGAGGGAAGAGAAAGGAGCTCTCAGTTTTGCAGTGCAAACCTTAAAAGCATTGCCCCTGTTCCCACTGAGCTTGGAGGGGAGAGGGTCATGAGCCCTTTTACAGTGCAGAAATCGAAAGCCTTGCTTCTGTCCCTACTCAGCTTAGACGGAAGAGGAGAGTTCCCTTTTGCAGCTTCACTGTGTACTTGCTTTGCTGAGAGGGTGGGGTGGACAAGAACCCCACCCACCGTTGATGGGGGGGGGTCAGCTGTGTGTTGGCTTCTTTTGTCCCTGGGGAGCATGTGCAGAATGAGCCGCTGCATAACCCCTGAGGAGTGGTCACTGCTCAGGTTTGGTGGTGTGCAAAAGGTGCCTGGCTGAACTCAAGGAATACACTTCATTTTTTGCCGGGTGTTTGATCCCCATTGTTGTTGTTGTTGTTTATTTAATAATCACTCTATCCCAGCTTACGCCAGGCTCTGGGCAATGTACAAAAGGCAAAATGCTGTAAAACAAAATACAAATTTTAAAACACCGATATTAATGTGAGATAAAACCAGAATAAAAGATCCAAGATGGCAATTTACAATTTTCTGTTCCCATTCTGGACTGCCCGTCCATTTAGTAGGGGGGAGAGGGAAACTTAATATATGCGGGGGGGCGGGGGAGAAGGGTTCCAGCCCCATGCAACCAACCATTGCTGCCCTGAGCCGAAAGCCCCCTGGGGGAACATCTCTGCCCTGACAGGCCCTGCGGAATTGCACAAGACGGTCCCTCAGGGCCCTGGTGTCATTCGGCAGAGAATTCCACCAGGTTGGGACCAGGGATGAAAAAGCCACGGCCCTGGCCGAGGACAGCCAGACATCCCTAGGGCCAGGGGTCACCAGCAAGTTGTCACCAGTGGAACGCAAGGCTCTCCCGGGGACAGCGTGGGGAAGGCAGTCCCACAGGTCCGTTGGTCCCAGACCGCTCGAGGCCTTGCATGCCTTCAGAACTGGTACCTGAGTGGCTTCTCTGGCCTGTTTGAAATACTGTGCAAGTAACCCTACATCTTCTAATGCATTTTCAGAGTTGATTTACAAGGAAGTCATGGAACTGGAAGAGAGAACCAAGAACGGGGTTATACGTGGACAGCCGCCTCCTTTAGGTTGGTTACAATAACAGCACTGTTGCTCTGGTTGCCACTAGCAAAAGAAGCGAAGGGAAGAATTGCTCCCGTCTCTTTGTTATACAAGCCAGATTTCTCTTGAGCTCCCGATCGCACCTTCTGTATGGAAGCGGCATGTGGATTTAGGAGCACGAACAGATCCGGGTCTCCCGGGGTGCCGAGGAGGCAGGTGGCATATCAGGGGTGGCGTCTCCTCTTGGCAACAGGCAGGGTCAGGTTTTTAGGACTGCTTTGGGGAGGAGCTACCTAGCTTCCCAGACCAGCCTTGTTTGCATTTTGTCGGAGTCTACCAAAACCACCACAGCAACTGTTTTTGTTTTCTTTTGAGGAAGAAGAATTCATCACAGGAATGAGAGAGTCCAAACTAGCCAGCGTAGCACTTCTGCTCTCTCTTCTTGCCCAGAGGCTGGGGAAAGTGTGTCCTGAGGCTCAGACTAAATCCAGAGTGACTCCTTCCCTTTCTCTAATAAAGGGAGTGGGGTGTGGCTCAGTGACAGAACATCTGTTTTGCTGGCAGGAGGTCCCAAATCCAGTCCCCATTATCTCCAGTTTAAAAAAGATCTGGTAGTTGATGATATGAAAGACCTCCGCCTGTGACCTTGGAGCAGAGGTCCTCAACCATTTTTAGCTTGTGGGCACATTTGGAATTTTGAGAGGCACTGTGAGCACCACTCCAAAAAATGGCTTCCATGGGGGGCGAGGCAAAACCCAAAATGGCTCCTGCAGGGGGGGTGGAGCCAAACAAAACACCCCACCTCTCAGACCTCCTGGGGAGAATGGAAGCCTAAAGGGGGGATGGAACCACATACTGACTACGGAATGCCCAGACACTCACCAGCCATCCTGACCTTCCAATGGAGAGCATTTTTTGTTCGAATGAGGGCAGCCACTGAGAAGCCCCACTTTATAATGTCCCTGCCCACTTTCTGAAGACCTCAAGGGGAATGTTCCCTCTAAGCTGAGTTAGTGTGAGCTAGCTCACAGTTTTTTAGCCTCCGGCTCGCACATTTTTTTGTCTTAGCTCAGGAAGGACGGCTCCAGAGCAAACTCATTTACGCAGTAGCCAGATCACTCGCTCACAACTTTAATGCCAGTAGCTCACAAAGTAGAATTTTTGCTCACTAGACCCCACAGCTCAGAGGGAGCCTGGGAACCGAGTGAAGTAGCGGCAGGCGTTATGCTGCCCTTGGGCACCACCTTGGAAAACCCTGCCCTGGAGAGCCGCCAGCAGTCCGACAAAGCTGCCTTGACAGAGGAAGGGCTTGAAGTGGCTTCAGGTGTGTGTTCACATCATATAGGCCGGACTGGGCTGCTGAAGGCCCTTAAGAGCTTCCTAGAGGTTGTTAAGTATCCCACCCCCATGCCATAAATGAGGTCACTAGAGCCCACAGTTAGCAATGGCCGTGACCTTCTCCGTGGCTCTCAGCCTCCCCGGCCCTGAGCTGCAGCGGCCGCAGATGTGGCGGTTTTCGGGCCAGGTGGGAGAAGGTGCCGATTCCATCCTGAGCCTGAGCAGCCGGAGTTCCTCCTCCCAGCTTCGCTTTTCTTTCTTTTTTTAAATTTTCAAGATTTTATTATACGATCTAATGCCTAGTGCAGCAAGTTAAAGTTATCAACAGATAAACATAAGGGACGTGGAGCTACAGCGTGTGTAAGAGAAGAATCGTACTGTGCCTTGCAGGATCGCAAAGATAAATCAGGCTAATCGCTGCCCGCCCGGCTTTCCTGAGAGAGTCAAGGGGAGATCTGGGGTGGGGAGCATGTGCGCCCACGTGGATTGTCTCCCTGGTTTCCTTTTTGCTGCCCAAAGGACCGTCAGGGAGTAGGCCTGTCTGTTGTCAATTTGGACCTCTGCCTCCGGTCCTAATGAACCAGAATACTTTTAGCAGAGCCAGTCTGGTATAGTGGTTAGAAGTGCAGACACTAATCTGGGAGAACCAGGTTTGATTCCCCGCTCCTCCCCATGCGGCTGCTGGTGTGACCTTGGGTCAGCAACAAGTTCTTTCAGAGCTGTTCTCTCAAGAGCAGTTCTTGAAAGAGTTCTCCCAGCCCCACCTACCTCACAAGGGTGTCTGTGGTGGGGAAGGGAAGGGAAAGGAGTTTGTAAGCCACTCTGAGACTCCCTTGGGTAGTTGAGGGCAGGGTCTGAATCCAGCCTCTCCTTCTTCAGTGAGGGTGCTGGAAAGCCGTTGTGACTGGTGGGATGGGGAGTACTAGGGAGAGGCAGGATCCCCCCGGCCTCCGTTTCCCTCAATACTGAGTTGTTCAGGGCTCCAGCAGGACAGTCCCCCTCACCTGTCCCTTTCGTCACAGTCACCAACTGCCTTTCTGTCTCCTGGCGGGTAGAGAGCCTGTTCAGTGAATCCCGGGACTTTCTGGAAGAAGAGCGTCGGGGTGCTTATTTAACCTGGAGCTTTCCCCCATACTTTTGGGGCATTCAAAGTGTGCAGAAACCTGTGCCTCGTAGGCGGTTGGGCTTCCTGGCCGGAAGGGGTGATGTAGTTCCAAACACAGGCCAGGTGTCAGCGTCCTGAAAGGGTCAACAGTCCCAACACCAGCACTTTATAAAGATCAGTTTATTGAGAAAGGTAAACGCTGGTCATCTGTACACAGGCTCTGTGTCAGGGGTAGAGATTAACAGGGAAAAGCAACACTTATACATGGTTCATACAGTACCCCCGGGTGGGAATCCGCCAATAAGCGCCGAACACAGCGGCTGTTGCTTCCCAGCGGTAAGAGCCGGGCAAGCAGAGCAGAGCCTCCAGGACACCTGCCAGATAAGGAGCAGGGGGAGGAGCTGTTCACATTCTAATCCACAGGCGCCCCCCCCCCATGCCATGGCGGCATTAGCCAACACCGGGGCTGGTTGGTTGGTTGGTTGATCACCTCACTGTAGAAACTGGGTAGCTCTGCAGCAGACAAAGAGGGCCTGAGACTCACGCTGGTCTGCAGCCTTCAGAAATGGTGATTAACTGGTGGTGGTGGAGGAAAGTGGTGTCAGGTCGCAGCCAAATATGGCCGCCCCGTGGAGTTTTCCAGGCGAGAGGCAAACGGGGGTGGTTCTGCCATGGCCGGCCTCTGTGTGGTGACTCTGGACTTCCCTGGTGGTCTCCCATCCAAGTACGAACCAGGGCCAGCACTGCTCCTCTGACCAGATCGGGCGCGCAGGGACCACGCAGGTCAGGGCAGGACTTGTAGCTAATCCGGTCAATTGTCCCGCGTGGTTAATTGGGAAGCAGTGGGCGGGAGTTCGGAGCCACTCCCGTGATTCTAAACTTTGTGCCAAGAAGCATTTTGCTGATTATTCTAGAGGGAAAACTATTCCATGCAATCTTTTCTTTTTCTTTTTCATTTTTTTTGGAAAAGTCAAGGGGAGCACGTCTAGTTCTCCGTGG
This sequence comes from Gekko gecko, assembly GCA_029375565.1. Lineage (NCBI taxonomy): Eukaryota > Metazoa > Chordata > Lepidosauria > Squamata > Gekkonidae > Gekko > Gekko gecko. The sequence continues at coordinate 3,751,520 of JAPDNY010000008.1, forward strand.
CGAATGGGATATGGGAAGCAGGGTTAAGTTTAGCCAGCAGCTGGTTACGTGAGTTGGGGCCAGTGCTCCCTCTAAGCTGTGGAGTCTTGTGAGCAAAAACTCTGCTTTGTGAGCTACTGGCACTAAAGTTGTGAGCGAGCAATCTGGCCACTGCATAAAATAGTTTGCTCTGGAGCCATCCTTCCTGAGCTAAGAGAAAAATGTGTGAGCTGGAGGCTAGAAAACTGTGAGCTAACTCACACTCACTCAACTTAGAGGGAACACTTTTTTCTACAGTCTTCCTTTTCTTGGTCCAATATTCACTGTTTAGTGTAGTGGTTAAGTGCACAGACTCTAATCTGGGAGGACCGGGTTTGATTCCCCACTTGCACCTGCTGATGTGACCTTGGGTCAGTCACAAGCTCTGGCACAGCTGTTCTCTCAAGGACAGTTTCTGTCAGAAGTTCTCTCAGCCCCACCTACCTCACAGGGTGTCTGTTGTGGGGAGGGGAAGGGAAAGGAGTTTGTAAGCCGCTCTGAGACGCCTTTGGGCAGTGAAGGGTGGGGTATAAATCCAAACTCTTCCTCTTCTTCTTCTTGGGTATCACTTACTGCTTATCTTATCGTAATATGTATTCAAGCTACGTGTACCTCAGTATTGTTTGATCTCTGAAGAAGGCCCCACTAGGGCGGAAACGCGTCAGGTCGTGTGCATTGGCCCTTGTATTTAGGCCACCTTCACTTGTTTACGAGGCTTTCACTGGGCCCTTACAGGTTTTCAACTGTCTTTCTAATAAATACATGTATTTTTGTATAGTATAAGTTTCAACTAGATTTTTCATATTGGCCCTTTATTTGACTTCTGTCTCACCCTCGTGGTTCTTGATTCCAGTTTTTGGGCCAGGTTTGTTTTCTGCTCCCCGTGGCTTCCTGGGACCACTAGTGGCCAGCACACCATGCCTGATCGGCACAAGTCCCCACGGCAGCCGGTCTCTCTGTCACTGACTTCCTCCTCTGTTCCTCATAGCACAGGTGCAGCAGTGATTAATGGCTCTCGGCACCCATCTTCATCGTCCTCTGTCAACGACGTGTCTTCAATGTCTACCGACCCAACATTGGCTTCCGATACAGAGAGCAGTCTGGAAACATCCACAGGCCCTCTGGGTTGCTGCAGATGACAAGCAGAGGAATTGGGGTGTGGGGGGGAGGGGGGGTTGTCTCAGTTACCTAAATCAGTGGTGGTCTTTGGGGGGAGTTCAGAAGTAACTGTGGGCTTCATTTCAGAGTGCTACTTTTAATCTGTCGGTTGTATTACAAGCAAGCCGCGGTGCTTTCCTGTAATTAAGTGTACAGTATTAATTTTTATCATGGGTTTTAAAATCCGCATATGTTTTACTACTGTTAAGGCTGACCTTATTTTTTTTTACATTGCATTTGTAAGACTTTATTCAGTGTAATGTTCAGTCCGTTACGTCACAATTTTATTTATGATTCTCTAGTTTTTTCTCAGAACTGGTTTTTGTTGTTGTTGTTGTTGTCGTTAGGGTATCTGTCAATGTTTACAGGCCCTCTTTGCAGCCCATAAGCTTAATCCTTCCTTTCCAGCCACGTGGCTCTTTATAACTCCAGGGGCGGCAGCTCTGAATGCGGCGGATCCCTGTGGCATAAGGGGAGCATGACGAAAGCCCCGGCAGGGTTGCGTCAGGAAGCAGAGGTGTCCCTCGTGGCCCAAGGGGTGGCCTGTTCTACCAGGTGCTGTTTGTGATCAACTGAAGCAAGAAGGCGACCCTTGGAACGGATGCTCAGCCCTGCCGAAGCACACGGGCGGTTTCCTGTGACTTGCTGTTAGCCCGCCTCTTCCCCTTTCCCCCGCTTAAGCCGATCAGTCATGCAAATTCACCTTTCCCACTTTTGACACAGGTCTGCGGAGTTCTCATTTCTCTGCTAGTTCTTGTGTGCACAGACCAGCGTGTTTCTTTCTCTTCCTCCCCCCCTTGAGCACTTTTCCCACCCAAAGGCTCCTGCGGTCTTCGGTTCTGTAACTGACGTGTTCCGCCAGGCAGCCCTTTCCACCACTGGGGCAGAGTCCGCGTCCCTGGTCTTTCCCTCGCCATCTTGTTAGACCCGGGAGAGCTGGAATTTCCAAAGCTGGCCGTGGGTTGCTCCGAAGCCATGAGAGTGAAATCGTTTTCAGCACTGAGATCCCCGTTTTCTATGGGCTCCCTTTTTAAAGAAACAAACAGAAAAAAAGAGTAATAATGAACTATGTAGAAATGTTAAATAGTAATGTAAAATGGTGCTGCTCCTCACCGAAAATATGTTAACTGTTTACAGATGTATATTATTGAATGATTTTTATTTGTGCAGCTGACCTGTGTATGAGTCAAACAATCATTGAGAATTTTATGTCCTTGAAAAATACAATGTTTTTTTTTGTTTTTAATTTAGGCCATACTGACTGCCTTGTGTAGATAAAAAGTATTTTGTGTAGTGAATATCAATGTGAACAGAAATGTACTTCAGAGCCGCCTACAGAAATGAACATTAAACGAAATAGCACAAACGTCTGGTTGAACACAGCCTTGAGGACTGAGAGTATTGCTGTTTCAGTCCTGAAACCATCCAGCTGGAACTTTGCTTTGTTTACCCTGCTCGACTCTAAGGGGGTTTCTTTTTTTTTTAACATGGAAGAAGGGTTCCCCTTTCCAAAAATGCATTTGGTGGTGTTGATAGAGCCAGTTTGGTGTAGTGGTTAAGTGTGCGGACTCTAATCTGGGAGAACCAGGTTTGATTCCCCACTCCTCCACTTGCACCTGGCTGGATGATCTTGGGCAAGCCGTAGTTCTGATAAGAGCTGTCCTTGAAAAAGAGCAGTTTCTGTCAGAGCTCTCTCAGCCCCACCTACCTCACAGGGTGCCTGTTGTGGGGAGGGAAGGGGAAAGGAGTTTGTAAGCTGCTCTGAGACTCCTCTGGGTAGTGAAGGGCAGGGTATAAATCCAATCTCTTCTTTATGATCTATCAAAGTAGTCAAAGGATGTTCACCCCCCCCATGTACATGCATGGTAATGGAATGTTACTCTGTTTTAGTGGTTATGCACATGGAACAGAAGTTAGAACTTCGCTGCCCTTAATTAGATTTAATTATATTTTAAACACTGTTCAGACTGTGGGTTGTTGTATTGGTGGGAGTCTGATATTCCTTTGTAAATGCTACTTTGCTATTGTAGACATTGTGTAAAGTAAAGGTCAAGGTTCCCTTGCTCGAAGGCCAGTCGAATCTGACTCTAGGGTTGCGGTGCTCATCTCTGTTTCAAAGCTGAAGAGCCAGCGCTGTCCGAAGACGTTTCCGTGGTCATGTGGCCAGCATGACTAAACACCAAGGCGCAGGGAACGCTGTTACCTTCCCACTGAAGTGGTACCTATTTATCTACTTGCAATTTCTTGCTTTTGAACTGTTAGGTTGGCAGGACATTGTGTAGTTTTTCATAAAACAAGAAGCTGTCTCCCCCCTCTTAATTTATTTAATGATACTTTAAATACTGTTCAGATAGTGGATTGTTGTTATTGTAGTGGTGGGACATCTACTATCCCTTTGTAAATGCTAATTTTAGATTTTTAAGGTTCATCTTATAAGACAAATGACAGTCTCTTTTTGGAAGTCCATCAGCAAACCCAGTCCCCGTGATCCCGGCATTTCTTATCTGTCACCACTACATAATCAGTTTGCCCCTGCTTTTGTGCTGGGAAACCGAAATAGATTTCTTACAGATCCAGGTGGTCGGCCGTCTTGGTCTGAAGCAGCAGAGCAGATTTGGAGTCCAGTGGGGCACCTCTGTTGTTGTTCAGTCACACAGTCGAGTCCGACTCTTTGCGACCCCCTGGACCAGATCACGCCAGCCCCTCCTGTCTTCCGTCGTGCTCCGGAGTTTGCTCACTTTCCTGTTCGTTGCCTCGCTAACACTGTCTAAGCACCTCATCCTTTGCCGTCCCCTTCTTCTTTGACCTTCAGTCTTTCCCAGCATCGGGGTCTTCTCCAGGGCGGGCTCCCTTCTCATTTGGGGGCCAAAGTATTGGAGCTTCAGCTTCGGTCTCTGGCCTTCCAGGGAACAGTCGGGGTTGGTTTCTTTTGGGATTGACTGATTTGATCTCCTTGCAAGTCCAAGGGGCTCTCAAGAGTCTCCTCCAGCACCATAATTGGTCCAGCTCTCGCAGCCGTACTCTCACAGCAGTGGCACCTTTAAGACCCAACAAAGGTTTTATTCAAGGTCTGAGCTTCCCCATTCCCTTCTTTGGCCCTTAATTGCGTCCTGCCTTGGTGACCTTTGCTTCGGCAGCTCCTCTGATCCTTTCAGGACCCCGCCCATCCTCTCACGCCCTCCCTGTTGCTAGCTCAGTTGATTTCTCGTGCTTCCTGTCCTGATAGGGCACTCAAGTGGATTTAGAAAAGGAAAAGGAACGGCAATAAAGTGATGTGAAATTTACACATCTAATCCTGAACCGGGCCCTAGAGTATGGATCAAAAAATCCACACGATGGACCTGGGGGGGGAGGGAGGAAGAGGAGGAAGAAGAATGGATTTAGACCCCGCCCTTCACTACCCGAAGGAGTCTCAGAGCGGCTGACAATCTCCTTTCCTTTCCCCTCCCCACAGCAGACACCCTGTGAGCAGTGTTCGCTCTAAGCTGAGTTGGTGTGAGCTAGCTCACAGTTCTTTAGCCTCTAGCTCACACATTTTTGTCTCAGCTCCAGAAGGATGCCTCCAGAGCAAACTAATTTATGCAGGAGCCAAATGTTCGCTCACAATTGTAATGCCAGTGGTTCCCAAAGGAGAATTCTTGCTCACAAGACTCCGCAGCTTAGAGGGAGCATTGCCTGCGAGGTCGGTGGGGCTGAGAGAGCTCTTTTGAGGGCTGCCTTGAGAGAACAGCTCTGAGAGAACTTGTGACTGACCCCAGGTCACACCAGCAGCAGCATGTGGAGGAGTGGAGAAGCAAAGCCGGTTCTCCCATTTTAGAGTTCGCACTCTTAACCACCACACCCACCTGGCTCTCTTGACTTGAGTTGTGTCCCAATCAGCTTTGCAGCCGTGCAGTGATGGGGTTTTATTTCCTTCTGCCCCTGCAGTTTCTTTTTAATCCCTGCAGTAGGTGAAATCAGTTCTCCACCAGGGTCACGGATGGTTGGGTGAGGTTAATTAAATGGCATGGGGAAAGGGACTATGACTTTGCTAAAACCCTGTAAGAAAGGGGGTGTAGGAAATGACACAAACTTTAACCAACACCAAACAGTAAGACTGTTAAACAATGCTTGTTTATAAATGACTCCCTGCTTTGCTCGCTCTCCATTTAAAATGTGCTGTGGATGGGTGTGGCTCAGTGGAAGAGCCTCTGCTTTGCTTGCAGAAGGTCCCAGGTTCAATCCCTGGCATCTCCAGTTAAAGGATCGGGTAGGAGGTGACGTGAAAGACCTCAGCCTGAGACCCTGGAGAGCCACTGCGAGTGTGAGTAGACAGTACTGAGGCTGATCCAGCAGATTTGAATGTTCACTCTGCCATGGAATTCACTGGGTGACCTTAAGGACTTCAGAAGAGCCCTGCTGGGTCAGACCAATGGTCCATCTAGTCTAGCATCCTGTCTCACACAGTGGCCAGCCACTTCCTCTGCAGGGCCAATAGCAGGGGATAGAGGCCAAGGCCTTCATAAGAACCTCAGAAGAGCACTGCTGGGTCAGACCGGTGGCCCATCTAGTCCAGCCTCCTGTCTCATAAAGTGGCCAGCCACTTCCTCTGCAGGGCCAGCAACAGGGCATAGAGTCTGAGGCCTTCATATCAGAAGAGCCCTGCTGGATCAGACCAGCGAGGGTCCATCTAGTCCAGCCTCCTGTCTCACACAGTGGCCAGCCACTTCCTCTGCAGGGCCTCGGGCCAGTCACACACTCTCGGCCTCACCTACCTCACAGGGTTGTTGTGAGGATAAAACGGAAGAGAGGAGAACAATGTAAGCTGTTTTGGGCAGAAAAGCAGGATATTAATAAAGTAAATAAAATGAAATCCTGTCCTCGGATCTCCAGGGATCTCCCAAACTGGAGCGGGCAATCCGATTCCAGGAAAGGGTGCGGCCCTTGCAGAATGAGAGCTCCACCCTGTGGGGCCCCGTCTCAAAGCAAGTGTGCGCCCCACAGCCTTGGAGTCACTTCTCTCCCCCCCCTTCCCGCCCTTCATAAGTGGCTCCTGCAAGCCCTGGACGAGTCCAGTTCCCAGAGTTCAAAGTTAACAGGGATGCCCAGTGACATCCAGGGGTGGCCAGCAGGTGGCAGTCTAGCCCTGCTATGAGCCTGGAGAGACAGGCAGGCCAGGATGGGAAAGGGCTTCCTTTTCAACTCCCAATCCTACTGCGAGCGTTTGGCCTTGTATGGATTTTTGCATTTCTTTATTTCTATCCCAATGTTTTCCTGAGCTGGGACCCCAAGCGGCTCACAGCTGCTGGATATTGGGGCTCTGAGCGCAAGAAGATCTGAGCGGGAAAAGTCCCAACTGACAGAACAAGGGCAGTAAAGTGGGTAAAATAGACGTCACACGGGAGAAAATCAAGGTGCTAATAAAATGAAGTTCTTGTTAACTGATTTGCTTGGGGCATTCCTTGGTGCTGGGAAACTCTTTAAGGGAGGAATTTCTCTCAGGAGCAGAAAGGAGGGAGATTCGGAGGGAGAGGCGTGGGCCACCTGGCTGCGAGGAAGACGGAGGGCAGAATGGAATCGGGGGGGGGGGCAGTTTTGACCTCAGCTTCTGGGGATAAACAACCAACAGAAAATATAAAGGGCCCGAAAAATGTTGAGACTTCAGGAAAGGAGTGAGCAGAGAGTATCTGAGCTCCAGCAGGCTGGGACAGAAGGAGAACAGGCCCAAATGCAGGCAGAGCCAGAGCTGGCCGGGATGCAGCAAAATGCAGCTGAAAGTGGACAGAATTGCAAAGAGAACGTGCAGCTCGGGCGCAGGAATGACGAGGAAGCTCAAACAAAGTGACGTGCGGAGCTCAGGATGTCAGAAGTGTGCCGTGACAGTCCCAGAACAGATGCGAATGAATTCCCTAAATTTCATAAAGGCAGTGAAGTAGAAGCTGTTTTCTAATTAATTTTGAGAGAGGACTTGAGAGGACTCTGGAGTTGACTCTGGTGGCAGCACGAGGATCATAATCGTGTCGTTTTGAGGCAGTTCTGGAAACCGTGTGTGTCTCCCCCCCCTTCCCCGCGAGCAGCCTTCTTTGTGGTGGGTCCCCAGGGCCCTCCTCCTGCCTCCTCCGGTCTCTCTTTGGAATCGCCGGTCGGATGGCCTGGCGCCCCTTCCCTTTCATCGCATATTTTCTTGAGTGGTAAACAGTAACCTTGCTGTGCTTCTCTGTCCCCACGTAAACCTTGTTCCTGGTGCAACAGCTACCCTGGCTCAGCGGCACTCAGTGGGGTCAGGATTGTGTCCATTGCGTAAACGGTGCTTTTGACCGTGGCTTGGCTGTTATCGGGACTGAGATGGAACATGCATGTGACTCCCCTGCAACAGTCACTCCACTGGCTGCCCCTCAACGGAAGAGACCGGCTCTCACATGCAAAGCCCACCATGTCCTTGGGCCCTAATAGCTGCGAGACCGCTTGTCCCTCTGTGCACCGCCACAACAGCTTCGCTCATCTGAGCTGGGTCTTCTTCAGGTGCCACCCTGCAAGTGGGCAAATTCAACCGCTGCCAGGAGATCCTATGATAGTCTGGCAGCCAGAAGTTCTAGCTCTTTTAGTGTTATGCACCACTCGGTGGTGAGGTAGACTTGTTTTTGAGGCAAGAGACATTTCAGAGGTGGTTTGCCATTGCCTGCCTCTGCATCACGACCCTGGTATTCCTTGGAAGTTGCCCATCCAAAGACTATCCAGGGCCGACCCTGCTTAGCTTCCAAGACCTGGTGAGATCAGGCTAGCCTGGACCGTCCAGGTCAGGGCATTGGTCTCGATGGCATCTGGCAACCCCTGCTCTGATTCACAGCTTGCCATAGCGATGGACATCCCATAGTGATGTCACCACCCATCGGAATGCTCACAAGGCCTGCTTCCACTTGGCGGTTGCTGGGCAGAGCGCAAACGTCCACTCTCTGGTCATGGCGTTGATGCATTTCTTCCCCGTGATCCTTCTGGTGGCCGTTTGGAGGCTTGGAGGAGCTGAAATCCCTTGCCCAATGGATGGGGTGAGGGCCAAGGCTGGCGGGGCTGGCTGGAGGGTTGCCCATTCTGGATGGGCAGATTCCTGGAGATTGGGGGTGAGGGTGGGGTTTGAGGAGGGCAGGAGGACCTCAGTGGGGTTGGGGAGGGCAGGGGAGGGGCCTCAGGGGGATGGAGTGCCAGAGAGTGTCCCCCCCTCCAGAGCAGCCTTTTCCTCCGAGGAACTGATCTCGGCCATCTGGAGATCAGCAGGAATCCTGGGAGATCTACAGGCCCCACCAGGAAGTTAGCAGCTCTGGTGGCCTGCCAGGTGCTCGGCCAACCAGGAGCTCCTCTGGACGTGGCCCGAAGCTGTTCACTGGGTGTAGCCGGTGGGGGCTGAATGGGGCATCCCTGTCCTGGAAGTGGCTAACAATGGCTGGCAAACTGATTCCCTTGGCGGGGGGGGAGTCCCTTGGGACACAGTCCCATCTGAGGCAGCCGATCGGTAGGAATTTGGGAGCTGTGGGGAAAGAACTTTTTTCAGAAGCCGGGCAGTGCCATCCCAAGCAGAGCTATACCCTTGACCCCGCTTAGGGTGATGTTGTAAAGGCAAGCAAAATTGACAAGCAGCATTGTCAAGACACCCAATATTTGGTGCGGGGGGGGGGAGGGTTTTTTGCCACTGAGAACTAGGAAAGAATCACAGTTAAAAGCAGAAACCATCCCTCTTATCTAAGGCCAAACGCTGGGGGGAAGAAAGGGATCCCATCTCCACAGAAAATCAAACCCCCACCAGCTCACTTCACCCCCTCAGAGGAGAAAGAAGCGTGAACCGCGGAAGGTGCAACTGACATCAAACAGTTGAAATAGTGCTGTAATTTTTTTAAAAAAACTAATAAAAATATTTTTTTAAAAAAAACCAGAAACCAATTGTTGCAGAAGACACGGCCATGTCTCCTAGTTGGAGAGGGCAGTCTCATAAAGCCACAGGAGGACCAGCAGCATTGTTGGGGAGAAACTGAACGTTGTAGCACTGCAAACAATCTAGTGCAGTCTGTTATTGTCCCCACCTATTAATTGTGGACAGAAAGGGGCACATTTAAACTACAGATCTCTCCCCCTTTTTTTTGGGGGGGGGGTATTGTGTGTGTGTGTGAGAGAGAGGGAGAGTGTGCACCTGGAAGTCCTGGTGACCTCTGGTGACTGACCCCTGCTGGGGGCCTGGAGGGTATTCAGAGAAGTGGCAGAATAGAGCCTGCCAGAGTCGACCCTGCTTAGCTGCCGAGATCTCGTGAGATGGGGCTTGCCTGGGCTACCCGGGTCAGGGCCGCATTGCCTGTCGCGATCCATACTGTGCATGCTGAGCAGTAACACTCTGATGACCCAGCAGTCTTGGATAGAACCAGTCTTGCAAGTACCATCTTCCCTTTGCATTCTTGCATAGAAGTCGGTGATGCCCGGCAGGTAGCCATGGCCCAAGTCATACCCAGGTCAGTATCAGCCAGCAGGGAAGGCATCGAAACAAGGGAACCCTTGGAAACCACCACTGCCTGCACCCACAGGTCTCTCAAAGAAGTGGTCAACACACAGTCAAAGAAAATGTGGGATCAAATTTCCATCACCCGCAGGCACATGATCTAGCCAAGGAGGGTCGTTCTCTGAACTGCCCCACCAAAAGGAAGCAGAGGGGGAAGCATCTAGCCTGGACGAGAGAGAAGCCCTCTGCTATTCGGGTGCCGTTAGGTGATGAAAATAAGGCAGAAGGGAAGAGGGGCAGAATACCAAAACAGAGCGTAGAACACACTCTGGGACCCCTGCCGAGAGCGGACGGAAGGTCCACTGCTTCCGGTGCTCTATCTAAGGATGGTCTAGCAGCCCAGGGGCCGAGAGACAGGAGACACGGAGGGGAGAGACCAAAAAAGGAGGTCAGGATTCAAGAGTGGACCAGAGATGCAAAACAATGCGGAACTATACACTTTGAGTAACTAACGTCTTGTACAAGCGTTTCATTCATTCCAGAAAAGAAAATATCTCATAGCAGTTTGTAGACATCCCAATATTTCATTGCAAAAATGTCCCCATAGGAAGTGTGTGTGTGGGGGGGACTTTTTGTGCAAATTTTCCTCTCCCCTCTATGGGTCTTCATGTCTCTAATCCCATCTTTCATTTACCCTCCTGCAGATAAAAGGACACCAACCCCCAGAGACCACCGTGGGGGAGAAAGTTCTTTTGGGCTTTTTTGTCTCCAGTATGATCCTATTTTTCCTTGCAGAAATGGCTTTAATGATTGAGGTGAGTGGAGAATGCAACTTTTATTTCAAGCCCCTTCTTTTGCTTGATTAGGCTTGCCGTCTCCCAAGGGCCTTGGTTGAATGTCCCCCAAATGACACCGTTTTATGCCGGAAGGAAAGGGTTCATGCCCCAGTCATAACATCTGTAGGAGGACCTAAAATTGAGCCAGGATTTGTTCCACCTCAGCTCCTTGGTGAACTTGTCTCTTGCTTCAGACATACAAGAGCACAGGAGTACCTCTGAGTATGTGCAGAGTGTTTTTATGTCCCCATCAAATAGCTTTAAGCTGTCACTACCATTGATCAGGGCAGGGGTTGTTTGGGGCTGGAGCGTGCCAGAGCACTGCTCCGGCAGCCCAGGAGCAGGCACAAATGGCAGTGGTGGCAAGCCCCACCCCCAGCTCCCCACCCTGGCCCCCAAGCTCCTTCTCTTTGGAGTTGCACTGCAGGGGTGGCACAATCTCTCCTTTTTTTTATAGGGCCATGGAAAACAATGGAGTGATTGCGCCGTCACAATCCCATTCTCTCTTTGCTTCCCCCTCCCACCCCACCTTGACAGTGCGGCTGGGGAAGCAAAAAAGGGAGGGAAGCATCTTCAAAAGCCTCCCCTCCCCTCCCCTTCCCCAGCCGGCCTGCCAAGGCGGGGAGGAGCAAAGAGAGAACAGGTTTAAAGTGTAAACCCCTTCTCTCTGGAGTCTTTCCATTGTATTCTGTGGTCCCATAGAATACAATGGAATGGAGGTTACTGTTCAGAGAGCTACTGACCAAGTAAGTGTGCTGCCTGGGCAGACCCGGCCCAGAGAGCCTTCATTTTATCACAACCGTGTGTGGTTTTATATTGGTGCTGCTTTGTACAAGGGAAAGTCTGTTGGCAAAGGAGCTCATTTCCCAAAATGCCAAATGCCATATTTTCTCATAGGTTCAGTGTTGCCTTCTTTCAGTGTTGCCTTCTTTCCAGCTCTCCCCTCCCCTCCGCTCCCCTCCCTCCCTCCCTTCCACTCCTCTCTCCCTATTTGCTTTCTTTCTCCTCCCTCCCTCCCCATCTCTTTCCCTCTTTCCTTCTCTCTTTCTTTCTTGCCTTCTGACATACTTCCCGTGATGTCAGGGGGTGTGGCATATGCAAATAATTTATGCTAAAGAGTTATGCTTATGAGCTCCCACACTTCTTTTTCTATGAAATGACCCCTGGATCAGGGTATCCTTCTAGGTCCTCCAGTGGGAATGCAGGTAAGGAGGTTGGCTCCACTTCTTCCTGTGGGCTTTCAGGTCTCAGAAAACGGTCTGGGAGACGACCTGGCCTCCGCTCGATGGGGTGCTAAAGGGCTCTCTTCTGGCATTCTGACCGTGCCTTCTAATGTTTGTGTGGAACAGGTGGAAGAGGTCACCCAGAGAGGCGGCGTGAGGGGCCAGCAGTGTGCTGACTTGTTTCCAATTCTGGGGAGACGATGGATGTGCCAAACGAGTGTCTAGATGAGTGCCTGGATGAGGGCGGGCAAATGGAAACCTCACCCTGATAGACTGGCACGCTGAGGGTTGGGAACAAAGCAGATGTGGGCATCGATATTGATCTCCGTTCTATTTTGGAGGGGGTATTTTTTGTATTTTTTCTGTGTGCATGTGTGTGTGTGTGTGTGACCTTGGGTGACTGACTGTGTGTGCACCTGGAAGTCATGGCAACCTCTGGGGACGGACCCCTACTGGGGCCTGGGGGATATTTGGAGAGGTGGCTGAATAGAGCCTTTCCCCGCATCCCGTCCTGACTGCTGGTATTGCAAGGAGGTCTCCCATCCAAGGACTTGCCAGGGTCGGCCCTGCTTAGCTTCTGAGATCTGACGAGATCGGGCTTGCCTGGGCTGTCCCAGTCAGGACGATATCCGTCTCTGTCCTAGAAGAGGTGGGAAACACTCAGTGGCTTCGGGGGGGGGGCGGTCTGGATTCTTTGTGTCCCTGGATAAGGAGGCGATGAATGTGGCCGCGAGCGCCGTTGATCAGCTGAGGCTTCCCCACCAACTCAAATATGTTTCTGGGGAAAGCGGGCCTGGGTGCCATCACAGTCCCCCTGCTGACACTGAGGCCAGGCTACTGCCACAGACTCCAAGTGGGGGCACCCATGGAGACTGCCTGGAAACTTCCCTTGGGGCAAGAGGCAGCAATCCAGGGGGCTGCAGGTATCACCAGGTGCTCGCGGGACGCCTAAGAGCCCTAGACGGGCCAGTTCCGGCCCCCGGCCCTGTGTCTGCCACCCTTGTTTTTGATTGTCCTGATGTTTTACACAGTCTTTAACTGATGACGGATTTTATCCCCTCCTTTATATTGTTGTTAGCCCCGACGCCATTATGGGGCTTTGCTATGGACTGTTTGCTGTTGCCACATGGTCTGTCTAGACTGTAAAATGGATGCCAAGGTAGAAGCCCATAGAGAAAGGAAAAAGCTGTCTTTTTACTCTGAGGGACTCCATTACATACCTGCTGCATGTCACCTACACGGATTAAGGGCCATACAGCAGACAAAGGACTTTTCCTCTGCCAGTCCATGAAGGGATTACCCAATCAAGCATTCAAATTGTTAACGACCCTTCCTGATGCTAATCAGGGACAATCAGGGAAGTCTCCCACCTTTTGTTTACCTGGCCAGCAAGTCCTATAATCCATTTAACTGGCTACCCAACACCTGGATTCTATTGTTAAATCCAGACCCTGCCTCTCTGGAAGCCCATTGGTCATACCTAAGGTCTGCCTCTACTGACATCACACACCCCTGGGACTCATCATTGGTCCAGGAAATCTTTTGTTCTCACCTGAGACCAGCCCCCTGGGCCACCCATTGGGCTGCATTGTCTTACAGTGGGTATATCCCAGCACACAGATGGCCTTAGAGTGTGTGTCTCTGCCATGAGCCAAAATGGCAGCCCACCCCTGAACCCTCTGGGTTTAGGCCACAATCCTTCTTCATGGACTTCTGCACATCTGACAGGTAGTATCACCTCTCCATAAGCCATCAATCCCCTCTGCTTTCTTAGTTCCATTTTATGTGTGTGAATGCTTGAATACTGTTTGTGTGTTTGTGAATGAATAAATAAGGATTATATTCAGTAAAATAATATTTTATTAATTATACCTGGTCTCTGTGTCTTTTACTGGGAACCATTACAAAACAGCAGCATTCTCTGTATATACAGGCGAGAATCCAATAATAATAATAATAATAATAAACCAATTGCTATATTTAAAATAGAGCAATTTGGCTAACATGTAACCCAGTTTTAATCTTCTGCTACACAGAAACAAGAGGAAACATGTAATGTTATATTTCAGAAGGCTTGTTGAAATCTCGATAGCTCCTAAGAATCTTCGGCTTATAATTATTGATTGACTGGATGTTTATTGTCATTTCTCTTGGAATTTTATCTGTATTCTTGCCTATTTGTCTGGTGATTCCTTGTGTGAGGGAAGGGCAGGAAACACATTTTTCTTCAAATGGATAATGCCGGCAATTCCCTCGCACAACAGATATTACAGCTGTGACATTCGAGGCATTTCTCTGCTTTGGAAAGGACTCTGATGGGTGGGACAGTGGCTCAGTGGCAGAGCACCTGCTTGGCATGCAGAAGGTCCCAGGTTCAATCCCCGCTCTCTGCGGTTCAAAGGATCTGGCCGTAGGAGATGCAGAAGGCCTCGGCCTGAGACCTTGGAGTGCCGGAGCCAGTTGGAGCTGACAGTGCTGACCTTGAGAGACGGGTGGCCTGAATCGGGAGAAGGGAGTTTCCTGTGTTCATAATGACAGGATTCCTGACCAACCAGTCTCTGATGATTGAACCAAGTCCTGGTTTCTGCTCAGCTGAGAGACCCTCTGGAGGGATCTTGCTCATGATCTTTCTTCTCTCCTCTTGTGAAACAGGTCTGCAATCCTCATTCAAAAGCCAAACGTGGTTGTCGAGGCTGGTAAGTCTTGGGCTGGGGGGTGGTAGCCTCTGCGCTCTCCGAATTCCTCTGCTCAGTGGGCAGAGCTACAGAGTTCTTTGTTGCCTCCTGCCAAATTTTTGGCTTCAAATGCACCCTTCAGTGTTCACTGATTTTCTGCAGCCTTTCCTGTTGTATTCTTTTGCCTTCCCAAGTCTTGCTGGCCTTGGACAAGAGCCCTGCAGTTAGTTACTCAGTGTGCACAGAATCTCCTGTTCTTCATCTGGCACAAAGTGGGCGCTCCAGCTGTGACGGCTTCCCTACCCAGCAGATCATGTGGGGCAGAATCCCCACCTGCTTGGCATACAGAAGGTCCCCAGTTCAATCCTCTCTCTCTCTCCAGTCAGAAAGAGAAGGCGCTGCCCGAGACCTCTGAGCAGACCATGCTGAGCTCGATGGACCAGGGGTCCGATTCTGTGTCAGGCGGCCTCAGGCGTGTTCCTCTCCACAGCAGGCACCCTAAGGCCGAGGTCTGATCCTGCCTCTAATCGCCCGACCCTCCACATCGCCCCCAGAAAGCGCCTGAGCCACCAGCACATCCCTACAGCTGGTGAAAAGGCTGGGGATTGTCGGGGACACACAGAGCTTGTCTTGTTGACCGACCGTCTCCTGCCCTGGATCTCCGTGTGGCCTCTGGACCTGCTTTGGGCTGGCTGAGTCATTAGCAGTGCCAGCAATGGTGGATCCGGGCTTGAAACTACAGTCCAGGGGTAGAGATAAGAGTCCAGAGAACCAGGTCACTCCAACGCAGGGGTCTCCAGCCATTTTGAGCCTGCGGGCGCCTGTGAAATATTGAGAGGGGGTGGTGGTGAAGGCCCCAGAGGGGCCCTACCCATTTTCTGACAATCTCGGCAGGGTGGGTGTCCCGGTGCCCGTGGGAGCCACGTTGGGGAACTGTGTTCTAAGGCCTTGAAGCGCCTGACGAGCAGTTAGCTCTTGAGGCGCATGGCAAAGAAAAAGTACTTTGATTTGAAAGAGTAGCTGAATCTTAATATCACATTTTAAAATCCAGATCTTGGGATTCAGAGTCAGACGTGTATCTCATTTCACTGAAAGTCGGTCTCAGTGTCACTTTTGGTTCCTAAAGCATTTGCACATCACAAAAGTGTCTCTCGTACCTCCTGCTAAAACTTGCTCTCTCTACTTTTCATTCTTTAAAGGACCTTCTTCTGCAGAAAGAAGAACCCCTTTCCAGACGAAGAGGTAATGTTGCCAGTTGGTAACGGACGTAGTCTGCTTAGACCCCTTGATTTATTTTGGTTCAAGTTTCCATCTGGCCTTGGTTTCCTATCTTCTCAGTCGCAATGCTAACAGAATTGCCTTACTGGACCGGACCAGAGGGTCACCCGGTCTGATGCTCTCCCTCGCACACAGAATAACCTGCTGGGGCCCTGAAATTCTTAAAGTGCAATATTTTGTTTCCTTGCCCTCCTCTTATGTTCTAAATTATGGCCTCTTCTACACAGCAAGGTAATCAAGTTAGAATATGTTTCCCAATTCTTTGTCTCTTCCTGCTGTAAATGAAAACAATAAAAATGTATGAACGGGTTAAAAAGAGAGAGCCAATCTGGTTGTAGTGGTTAAGAGTGTAGACTCTAATTTGGGAGAATCCCCACTCCTCCACATGCAGCCAGCTGGGTGAGCTTGGGTCAGTCACAGTTCTTGCAGAGCTGTTCTCTCAGGAGCAGTTCTTTCAAGAGCAGTCCTTAAAAGAGCTCTCTCAGCCCCACCTACCTCACAGGGTGTCTGTTCTGGGAAAGGGGGAGGGAAAGGGATTGTAAGCCGCTCTGAGACTCCTTCAGATAGTGACGGGCAGGGTATCAATCCAATCTCTTCTCTCCTCTTCTTTTTGAAATTTTGATAGCTCCGAGGAATCTTTTGGTTATAATTATGGATTGACTGAATGTTTATTGTCATTTCTCTGGGAATTTGAACTATAGTCTTGCCCAGTTGCCTGGCAATTCCTTGTGGAAGGGAAGGGCAGGAAACATGTGTTTGTTTGTTTTGTCAAATGGATAATGCATGCTGTTCTCTCGCTCAACACATATTACAGCTGTGACATTCGAGGCATTTCTGTGTTTTGGAAAGGATTCTAATGGGTGGTACCGTGGCTCAGTGGCAGAGCACCTGCTTGGCATGTGGAAGGTCCCAGGTCCAATCCCTGCTCTCTGCAGTTCAAAGGAGATGTGGAAGGCCTTGGCCTGAGACCTTGTTGAGCTGGAGCCCGTCAGAGCTGACAATACCGCCCTTAAGAGACAGGTGGCCTGATTTGGGAGAAGGGAGTTTCCTGTGTCCGTAATTACAGGAATCCTGACCAACGAGTCTCTGATGATCTCCCCAAGTCCCGGTTTCTGCTTGGCTGAGAGACCCTCTGGAGGGATCTTGCTCACGATCTTTCATCTCTCCTCTTGTGTAACAGGCCTGCGGTCTTTATTCAGGAGCCAAACATGGTTGTCGAGGATGGTAAGTCGTGGGCTGGGGGGTGGTAGCCTCTACGCTCTCCGAATTCCCCTGTCACCGGGACCTGGTCCTGAGCACAGGATTTGAGCTCTGAGGCATTCCTGGATTTCACTTTAGTTTTTCTTTCAAATCTACATGGTAGTGGACTGAAGGCATGAAGGATGGGTGCAGTTCTCCGAGCTCAGTGGGTGGCGCTACGGAGTTCTTTGTTCCCTCCTGCCAAATTTCTCAGCTATGAATGTGCCGCTCCAGTGTTCACTGGATGTGCTGCAGCCTTCCCTGTTGTATTCTGTTGCCTTCCCGAGTCTTGCTGGCCTTGGACAATAGCCCTGCAGTTACCCAGTGTGCACAGAATCTTCTGTTCATCTGGCACAAAGCTGTGACTGCTTCCCTACCCGGCAGATGATGTGGCACAGAATCCCCACCTGCTTGGCATGCAGAAGGTCCCAGGTTCAATCCCCGCTCTCTCCAGTTAGGAAGAGAAGGCGCCAGGTGATGGGAAAGGGTTCTGCCTGATGTTGGTGTAGTGGGGAAGAGCAGTGGACTCCAATCTGGAGACCCAGGTTCGATTCGCCACTCTTCCACATACAGCCAGCTGGGTGACCCTGGGTCAGTTAGAGTTCTCTGAGAGCTGTTCTCTCAAGAGCAGTTCGTTCAGACCTCTCTCAGCCCCACCTGCCTCCCAGGGTGTCTGTTGTGGGGAGAGGAAGGGAAGGAGATGGTCAGCCCCTCTGAGGCTCCGAGTGAAGGGCGGGGTATGATTCTTCTTCCTCTCCCTCCTCCAGGGGCGTGATTCAGTGTCTGGATGCCTCAGGTGTGTTCCTCCCCACAGCAGGGATTCTGAGGCCGAGGTCTGGTCACCCCCCCCCATCGCCCGACCCTCCCCGGAAAGCGTCTGAGCCACCAGCACATCCCTTCAGCTGGTGGAAAGCCTGGTGACTGTCGGACACACACAGAGCTTGTCTCTCTGACCGACCGTCTCCGGCCCTGGATCCCTCTGTGTCCTCTGGACCTGCTTTGGGCTGGCTGAGTCATTAGTGGTGCCAGCAACAGGGAGGCCTGGTGGAGCCGGGCCTGAAGCTCCAGTCCGGGGGCAAAGTCCTGTTTTCTGTGATAAGATTCCGGATAACCAGGTCATTCTATTGCAGGGCTCTCCGGCCATTTTGAGCCTGCAGGTACCTGTGAAATATTGAGAGGGGGTGGTGGTGAAGGCCCCACCGTGGCCCTACCCATTTTCTGACAATCTGGGGAACCCCAAGGGAAGTACTGGTGGGTGTCCTGGTGCCCGTGGGAGCCACGTTGGGGAACTGGGTTCTAAAGCCTTGAAGCAGCTGATGCACAGCTAAGGATTGAGGCTCATGGCAAAGAAAAAGTACTTTCGCTGGAAAGGGTAGTTGAATCTTAATATCATGTTTTGAAATCCAGATCCTGGAATAAAGAGTCAGACGTGTATCTCATTTTACTGAAAATCGGTCTGTCCCCTCGGTGTTGCTTTTGGTTCCTAAAGCATTTGCACATCACAGTTTAGCCTCCAGTTAAAACCTGCTGTCTCTACTTTTTATCCTTCAAAGGACCTTCTTCTGCCGAAAGAAGAACCCCTTTCCAGATAAAGAGGTATTGTCACCAGTTGGCAACAGATATGGTCTGCTTAGAACCCTTGATTTATTTAGGTTCAAGTTTCCATCTGGTCTCAGTTTCTTATATTGTCAATAGCCGTGTTCACATGATGGCCTTGCTGGCTCGGACCAGAGGGTCACCCGGTCTGACACTCTCTCTTGCACACAGAATAACCAGGCGGGGCCCTGAAATTCTTCAAGTGCAATATTTTGTTTCCTTGCCCCCCTGTTATGTGCTGGCTGTTGAAAATTATAGCCTTTTCTAGAGAGCAAAGTGATCAAACTAGAATATGTGTCTGAATTCTTTGTTTCTTCCTGCTGTAAATGAAAAGAATAAAAAATGTATAAACTGGTTAAAAAGAGAGAACCAGTTTGGTGTAGTGGTTAAGAGAATAGATGCTAATCTGGGACAAGCGGGTTTGATTCCCCACTCCTCCCCACTTGCAGCTTCTTGTTTGATCTTGGGTCAGTTACAAGTTCCCTCAGAGCTGTTCTCTCAGGAGCAGTCTCGAAAGAGCTCTCTCTGTCCCACCTGCCTCATAGGGTGTCTGTTGTGGGGAGAGGAAGGGAAGGAGATTGTAAGCCGCTCTGAGACTGCGAGTGAAGGGCAGAGTAAAAATCTAATCTCCTCCTCCTCCTCCTCCTCTTTTTCTTCATTTCTCAGCATGCAGGCAGTTTTGGAATTCTGACACAGTGTGGTGGGCACAGCCACAAAATGGCCACCAAAAAATGGCTGCCGCAGCCTAACTTCAGGCTCCCAGTGAAGATCCTTGTGCTGTGGGTGGGAGCTGTTGCCAAAGCAACTTTTTGAAGCATCAGCACAGCCCAATCAGATCTCCCTTGGTCAGTCAGAAGCCTTATTGGGCCAAGGCCCACCAGACCCTGCCCACAGAAGACATTTGGCGAGCACCAGGAGAGGTCTTGGTGGGGGCCATGCTGCCCATGGGCACCACATTGGGGGCCCCTGCCTTAGAGGGTTCTGGTTTCGGTATTTCTGTGAGAGGCTGTTGTGGGGGGGGGGAGGTCCTGAGGGTAGGGATGACTGCCTGAGGTCGGCTTGAACCCTGAATCAGCTGGCTGATTGTGACCTTTTCTTCTCTCCCCCCCCCCGACTCTTCAGCATTCCATAATCGGCTTTTTGTGGGGGAAGAAGCCTCTGAAAGTCAGACACAAGCCTCTGGACACGCTCCTCAAAGTGGCTAATGAGGAGATTCAAGATGAGGTGTTTGTGGAGGAGGAGGAGGAGGACGTCGTCCACCACTGGGACCACGCGAGGTAGACGGGAACCCCCTTGCATTGCATTGCATCTCGTCCTGCCTTCCCCTTTCCAAGAGCCACACCCCACAGGCCAGGTTTCCAGCTTTGGTGGCTGCAGAGGACGGCTGGGAGATGCAAGGGGGGGTGAGGAAACCCTCCATGGGGAAGGGGCCGTGTCCTCAGCAGCTGTCCCGGCAGGGCTCTGGCACCTCCGTGCTTCGTGACAGACAGGAATCCAGCAGGCGTGCCTTTTCCCCGCAGGGAGATGCTGTCAGAAGAAATGCTTCTCCTTTGGACACTTCTGCCCATTGGATAGCCCAGGCCAGCCCCGTCTCCTCAGGTCTCAGAGGCTGAGCAGGGCCGACCCCAGAAAGCACTGGGATGGGAGACCTCCAAGGAGTACCAGGGCCGGGACGCAGAGGCAGGCCATAGCAGGCCACCTCTCTGAATGTCCAGGCCCCGCTAGGGGTCGCCATAAGTCAGCCTGTTAGGTATTGAGATTCAAAAACCACAGAGTTAGACTAAAGCAGCCCGACACATGTCTCTTTGTCTAGGAAAAGAAACTTTACTACTGGGGGAATAAAAGTAAAATAATTCACCCTTACTAGCTCTAATCTTCATGTTGCTGCTCTAAGAAGTCAGCTTGTGACTCAGAGAAAAACGTCAAGGAGAAAAGACAAAAAGCAGCAAACTTAAGCCCTGGGCTCTCTGCCTCGGCTCCTCCCCAGACTATGGATTATCCAGTCGGAGGGTCCCAACACGAGCTGATTATGCATCCTGTCACCTTGCTCCAGTGGGGAAAACGTGCAGAGAATTCTGTTGGATCTCTGGCTAGAAATGAGCATGCCTACCAAACAGGAAATGCCTTCATGACAAACAGGAAGAGAACTCGCAAATATCCCAGCAGAACCACGACTTCCAGGTGCGCACACACCCTTTCAAGCTGCTCACGGATGCACGGAGCCCTGCACAGACCAGGGGGTAGCAGAAGCCACAAGGATGCTGTGCAGTAAGGAGAGGTGTGCCAAAGGGCTGCTCTGTTGTCATATAGCCCTTCCTAAATCTGCCCTTACTCAGCACAGCACATGGAGTGTCTCTGGTGACAGGACGGCCCCTGCAGGCCATTCAGGCTGGCTGAAGGTGTTTCGTCCCTCCAAGCAAGGTCTGCCCTTCCTCTCCTGGTCCCACGATGCTGCTGCTAGCAGGGCCAAAAGGGCCTGGCCGAGACCCGGCTGGTGGCAGCGCAGGCCCAGGAGGGGTCGTCTGCCGTCTCTGGAGTCGCAGGTGGCCGGGAGCGAGTGGAGTCCCGGGGGTGCCTTGGGGCTCTCCTCACAGGTCAGCCTCCAGCAGCCCCTCTAATACACAGGAGTGGCAGCTGCCCCTGAAACAACACGGTTCTAATTTGCACAGCCAGTCAGATCTCCAGGGGCCAATCAGAAGCCTGGACAGGAGCTCCCCGGCCCCGCCCACCCTCTAAAAGCACCAGCGCCAGGTTGGATCCCGCTGCTCTAACAGCCTGGCCAGAGACCCCGCCCCTGACTTGGCTGGAGAGTTCCTCCCCAGGGAGGGTCTCCCTCCCGCCTCTCCAGAGACCTGCTGACGGCAGTCAATGATGACCTGCCGGGCCCTGACCGGGACAGCCCAGGCAAGCCCGACCTCCTCAGATCTCGGAAGCCCAGCAGGGCCGAGCCTGGCAAGTACTGGGATGGGAGACCTCCTTGGAATACCAGCAGTCGGGAGGCGGGGGCAGGCTTTATTCCGCCATCTCCCTGAATGTCCTCCGGGCCTCCAGTAGAGGGTAAGTCACCAAAAGTCGCCAGGACTTCCAGGTGCAGACATGCTTGCCTGTGCACGCACACACACACATGCACATATAAAAACAAAACAAACCATCACCTGCTGAGACCCTCCTCTTTAAGCCACCAAGAGAATCTTGGCTGTGAGGGAAACCCCTGCAAGGCAGATCCAGGCACGGGTGCTTTGCTACAAGAGGTGTCCGGTTTGTACCCGTGCTGCAGCCTCTCATGTTCTGCTTTCCAGGCTGTCCTTACTGGAACCCCCCGAGGAGGAGGAAGAGGAGGCGACCGGCTCCAGGGAACAGTGAGTGACTCGACAGGAGCCAGACCAGAGCCGGCTGGGCTGTGGGGTCTTTTAAGCTCCTCTGGTGGGCAGGGGGCAGCCTCCAGCCAAGGAGGGTGAGGTGTGGGTTGATTTGCACAACCAGAACTGTGGGAGATGTGCCATTTCTCCCGCTGCGAGTGTCCCAGAGGACTTTGGCTGCCTGGTGCCATTTGCCAGTGGAAAAAAGAGCCTTGCCTGGGCTGAGTCTCCCTCCCCACCCTGCTGGAACTGAGACCGGCTGGCCGGCTTTGGAACGGGTCCCTCTTGCCGTCCCTTGAACGTCAGTTTGATCAGCCCCAAAGGCCAGGTGATGTCCCGAAGAGCCCTGGCTGCCTGTTTCCACTCATGAAAGCAAGAGTCAGCAGGACATTTGTCTCCTGGACAGTTGGCAACCCTGGACCCAGACTGTATCCTTGGCAGGGGAGCCCTTGAGTGGTCTGGCAAGGAAAAGAGGCAGCAGATTCAAATTCCAGCTGCCTGGGAGGGAGACGCTGGGGATCGAACCTGGGACCTTCTGCCTGCAAAGCAGAGCCTCTTCCTGTGAGCCACAGCCCCCCGCCCCCGTGTGTGTGGGGGTTGCCTCGGGTGTACAGTGCAAGAAGCACCTCCCTCTTCCCAGCAATAATTCCCAGACTCTGTCCCACAAGCCCACCACAGAATTTCTTGTCCTGAAGGGGGGCTGCCTGTGGCCTCTCTGCAGGAACCCCTGCACTGAGCTGGCCTCCTTTTCCTCAGAATGCACACCCAGATCAGTGACTCATGCAGAGACACAGAAGGGGGCCTCTATGGCAGCAGGCAATTCTTACTCTCAAAATGGATAGTCCAATCTGCTCTCTGTTGCAATTTTTAAAAGGTGGGAAATGAATTCAAGGAGGGTCAGATACTGATTAACTAATACCTGAAGATCGTAAAGGGTTGTATTTCGGTTAATTTCAATGCTCTAATAATCCAAATCAAGGCATATTTTGGTGTATACTCAAGGTCTAAGTTTGTTCAGGGTGGTAAAAACCAGGGAGGACTGTGAGGCGCTCCAGAGGGGTCTGTCGGGGCTGGGCGAGTGGGCGTCAACGTGGCAAGTGAGGTTCAACCTGGCCAAGGGCAAAGTGATGGACATTGGGACCAGAAATCCTTATGCTGATGGGGTCTGAACCGGCAGTAACTGACCAGGAGAGAGATCTTGATGGTAGAGAACTCACTGAAAATGTTGAGTCAGCGTGCATCTGCAATAAAAAGGGCCAGTGCTATGCTGGGGATTATTAGGAAGGGGATTGAGATGAAATCAGCCAGTATCCTAGTGCCCCTGTAGAGATCTATGGTGCCACCTCGTTTGGATGGGACTACTGTGTACAGTCCTGGTCACCAGACCTCAAAAAGGGTATTCTAGCACTGTAAAAGGCACAGAAAATGACAACTGTAATGATCAAGGGGATGGGACACCTTCCCTGTGAAGAAAGGTTAAAGAGGTTTGGACTTTTAAGCTGGGAGAAATGATGATTGAGGGTTGACAGCAGTTTACAAAATTATGCATGAGATAGGGAAGGTAGGGCCAGTTTGGTGTAGTGGTTAAGTGTGTGGACTCTAATCTGGGAGAACTGGGTTTGATTCCCCACTCCTGCACTTGCACCTGCTGGGTGACCTTGGGTCATTCACAAGCTCTGGCACAGCTGTTCCTGAAAGAGCAGTTTGTGTCAGAGTTCTCTCAGCCCCACCTACCTCACAGGTTGTCTGTTGTGGGGAGGGAAAGGGAAAGGAGTTTGTAAGCTGCTCTGAGATGCCTTTGGGCAGAGAAGGGCGGGGTATAAATCCAATCTAAAAAAAAAGATACAGGAAGAGGCACTTTTCTCCTCATGGGCACTCAATGAAATTAATGAGCTGTAGGCTTAGGACAGGTCAAAGGAAGTCCTTCTTCACCCAAAGAGTAATTCACACATGGAATTCATTCACTGCTACGAGAAGGGGTGGTGGCCACAAGCACGGACAGCTCCCAAAGGGACTGGAGAAGCACAGGGAGCAGAGGTCCATCAGTGGCTCTGAGCCACAAGGTATAGGTAGGGACTCTCAGGCTGGGGCAAGTGATGCTCTGTATTCCTGGTGCTTTGGGGTGGGGGGACAGTGGGAGGGCTTCTGGAGTTCTGGCCCACCTGGTGGACCTCCCGATGACTCCTGGTATTTTTGGCCACTATGTGACAGAGAATGTCGGACTGGATGGGCCACTGGCCTGATCGAACATGGCTTCTCTTATGTTCTTATGATCTGAGGGCCATGACAGAGGCCACATCAGTAGATCTGGGACTGGGCTGGTGGGGTGGTGGCTGTCTCTTCCCTGCGTGGTGCCCACTTCTCCTGGGAAATCCACACAGGGCACATTTCGGTTGTTCCTGCACTTGCTGTCTGGTCTGGATTGGGACCTGTCAGGAAATGCAGTGCTTGTGTGTCCTACTTCCCCACAGCTTCATGGTCCATCTGCATGTCTTCCATCTTTCCCTTGGCTTTCCTGAATCCTTTCCAAAACCGGCTTCACTATGAGGTTGTTGGAGAGATCACAGCAAATCCGGGGGAGGTGCCACGTTGGTGGGAATTGGCCCCGTCCCCTTCTGCACCGTTTCCCCTGCTCCGGCCTTCCCACCCCATGCAGCCAAGGAGGGGCCTTTTGTGGTTTAAGAAGTAGCAGTTGCTCAATCACTCTAGCATTGTAACGTTATGTCTAAGAGGTCATTTGAATGCCCGGATATTTTAAAAAGCTCCTTTCATGGCAGGGATTTCAATGGGACAGACCGACCACGTTCTCTCGAAAGAAGAGGGGGCTGAAACTGCCGCCCCCCCCGGGCTGTTTCTAAGCCTAGGAATGAGGCCAAAGGAAAGTTTGCCAGGTTCTGAGGCGGGGGGAGGGGGGCGACGGCAAGGATTCCGCAATCCAGTTCGTGCATTTTAACTCTTTTTTTCTTTTTCTTTTTCAGGACTGAAGAACCAAAAAGAACAGAAAATCTGTGAAAATTCTATTTGCTTTCTGCCTCTCTGGCTTTATTAATATTCCTTATATTTTATTTCTCTAGCTTTGTAAAATTTATGAGTGTTGTAATAAAGTTTTACTGTTGTTTGTGCTGCATATTATTTAAAACAGAGCTCTGAAATGTATCCTTGTCATTGTTACCCGTGGAGCTGGTGTTCGTATTTACACAGCGCTTGAGAGTTTCAAGGGGCCGTGGTGGCTCTGTGGTTAAGACACCGAACTGCAGACCAGCAGTTCGAGACCCAAGTGCTGCGGGAGGGAGTGAGCTCCCGTCTCTGGCCCCAGCTCCTGCCCACTTAGCAGTTCGGAAGCAAGGAATTGCCAGTAGATAGATAAATGGAGCAAGGGAAACCTTTACCTTAGAGTTCCACTTTCTTCATGCATCTTCGTGATCCTCGTGCTGAGCCTGTCAAGGAAGCCAGCGTTATCATCCCGTACGACAGATGGAGAGTGATAGGATGTCGCGATGGGTTTACAATGTAAAGACGCTGCCTGGTGTCCCGCAGTGCTGGGGCTCGCTCTCTGAAGACCCGGGGCTCTTAGCTGAAGAAGGAGGTTCGGAGACGGCTGTGGGAGGCGCTCGGGACAAAGGGGAAGGGCTCTCTAGCCAAGACTTCTTGCACCAGTCCCTGCTGGGAGACGGTGGGAAACCACTTGGGGAGGGAGAGAATGGGGGAGGGAGGGGCATAAGTCAAGCACATAAATCGAAATCCCCAACAGGGGAGAATCCCACCCTGACCCCTAAGCTCGCACGCATTTTAAAAAGAAAAGTTTCAAAGCCGGGTCACTCCCATCAGACACTTCTATGGCAGGAGCGGCTGCCCATCATCGGCTGCCTTGGGAGTGGGGGTCGCCCGTGGCCGCCTGCCCTGGAGACGGGATCCATCCTGCGCAGACTCCGGGGCGTTCCTCTGGGGCTCTGCCACACACACTGGCCCCTGTCCGCGGTGCTGACACGCAGACCCCCGCTCGCTTTCCCTCCTCCCACGGGGGCAGCTGCGAGGCTCGGAAAGGCGGGGGGAGGGAGAAGGACACAGGATCGCCTGGACCCCCCCCCCGCAGAGGTCCGGATCAGGATCGGGCCCACGCGGCATTCATAGGCCCGGAGGGGTGCAGGTGGGTCAGGCCTAAGGGCCAGCCGTCCCACTTCACTCGGGGGCCGGCCAGTTATTCTAGTATCCTTTATTTATGCCGTCTACACCCCGCCCTTCTCCCCAGTGGGGACCCCAAGGTGGCTCATATCCTTCTCCCCTCCTCCCTTTTATCCTCACAACAACCCTTTGAGGTAGGCCAGGCGTGGAGTGTGTGACTGGCCCATGGCCTCCCAGCCGGCTCCTGTAGCAGAGGGGAGATGTGAACCCAGGACTCCAAGATCCGGGTCTTTCTCACTGGAACTCTGAGGGATTCAAAGGTCTCTTTTGGCATGAGTATTCCTGGGTGAGAACCAGTGTTCCTTCTAAGCTGAGTCAGTGTGAGCTAGCTCAGAGTTTTTTAGCCTCCAGCTCACACATTTTTGTCTTAGCTCAGGAAGGAGGGCTCCAGAGCAAACTAGTTTATGCAGTAGCCACATTGCTTGCTCACCCCTTTAATGCCAGTAGTTCACAAAGCAGAATTTTTGCTTGCAAGACTCCACAGCTTAGAGGGAGCATTGGGTGAGAAGTCCCTGCTTCGCCCGGCGCCTCGAGGCCCTTTCCGGCCTCTGTCTGTGCTGGAGGAGGGAGGGGGCTCCTGGCCTCCAGAGTTTCTGCCACCCTCGATCTGGCTGATCTTGAAAGCCCTCAAGACTCCTTTTTGGTTTTACAGAGAGAATTACAGGTAGCTCCCCCCAAATCATTGGGCTCAAGGAGCAGCTGCAGGAATCCAGCAGGCTTCGCAGACCTGCCAAACACGCCTGCTTCTGGGCTCTGGAAATTCCTGATGCACACAGAGAGACATCGCAAGGGATTATCAGAAATGCATAAACCACAGGCGGTACTAGCTGTCTTACGGTGAAGAGAACCAAGGCGGCTGGGGCCCCCCATCAGCGGCCGAGGGACTTTATCGTTGAAATGTATCCTCTGCTTTTCTCCCCATTCAGGGTCCAAATCAGTACAGTCTACTGGGTCAGGCAGCTCTTTCCCAGCATGCACCAGAAGCCGAGGATGGGACCCGGGATCCTCTGCATGCAAAAGCCGGTGCTCTACCACTGGGCCACAACCCTTCCCCTTCAGCAAGCAGGCTGGGGGACTTTGGCCCAGTCACAAGGTGCCAGCCCAGCCTACCTCACAGGGCTGTTGTTGTGAGTTTTAAATGGAGAAGTGGGGAAGATGGTTGGGGCTCCCAAGATGGTTGGGGCTCCCACTGGGGAGAAAGGCAGGGTATGAAGCTGATGAAGGTTCCCTGAACCAAGAGGACACAGATTGGAGGCTGAAGCTCAGGAGCGCCGGAGGGGAGCATTTCCCAAGACAGCGGGAACCCGGAGGACAACCCCGGTGCCCGGCTAAGGAAGGGAAGGAGAGGAAAGGGGGGGAGGAGAAAGAAATCCACGTCCAGGTGTCCAGGCGGGCATCTTCACCTTCAGCTGAACAGAAGCTCCTGTCTTTGGGTCTTTCACATCCGGCCTCCCCGCTTACATTCGATGTGTTTCTGTTTTGCGGGGCACAAGTCTACTTTTCTTCCTTTGAAAAACCAACCAACCCGGTTTCCCCCTGCAAAACAGGATGGGGAGAGAAGTCGCATCAGGAGAGCAAAGATCTGGTTCCAGGCCGGCTTTCCCCATTCAGGGATACAAACTGCTGGATCCTGCAACTTCCCTTCCCCTCTAGGCTGTTGGGGGGGGGGGAGAAAGGACGTCAAACCTTCGGGACTCCAACTCCCCGCGTGGCGATCAGCGTAGGACAAGCGCGAGGCAGCGGCTGATGAGATGACTCCCTCCCCGGGAATGAGGCGCAAGACGCCGCCCCTCCTGGGTCCCACTCAAAATCCCCCCCCCCCGCTGAGGAAATGAGGGGCGACAAGTTCTGGCCCCTCCCGGGCGGGGCCTACAGGAAGAGACCAGAGGAGGGGAGTCTCCCGGGGAGGCCCGGGCAGGGCGGAGTCTGCCGCCATCCGGACGGGAAGGTCTCCTCCCCTGGGACTCCTGCGCAACCCGCCCTGAGAAAGGAGGGGGGTCCCTATCTGAATGAACGCCTATTTATCTTAGGAAGGTGTTAACGATGACGGGCGGGCGCCTCTGAACGGCTTTGAGAAACTCACTCCAATCATCTGTTTATGATGCAAATGGTTCCTCGGTGTTAAGTGATGCTAGAAGTTGGGGGGGGGAGGTTTATCCCACCTAGTAGGAAAGTGCTTTCCCCCACTAGTCTCTTTGAAGAAGCCCCCTCTGGAAAGCTGGCCGGCTACAGCTGGGGTCACCGCCTGCGGGGTGGGGAATAGCAAACACCAGACCCTTTAAATGTCTATTAAAAGGACAGAGCATTTTTCTCCCGGTGTGTTGGCAACCCTAGCCACGGCCTCGCTTGGGAACCTGGTTGGCTGAGTTCTTCTTCCCACGTCCAAGACGGGCCGGGCGGGTCCAGCTGCGAGGTCCCTCCCCGGTTCTTCGAGCGTTCGAGTCCGGCGATTTCCCGCCTCCGATCCGGGCCTGCGATTCCCTTTCCGAAGGTCCTTCTGGACTCGGATCCTGCGACCTCCTTTGCTGCCCTTGAGAGCGGGGAGGGGCGCCGGCCGAGCCTGTCCCGAGGGGGCCCTTCTTCCGCGGCGTCCCGCTTCCTTCTCCAGCGACCCCAGCCAGACCTCAGCATCCCCTCGCTTGCCCGGCAACTTCGCCTGGGCGGGCTGTCCTTTCCACGGCCCCTCCTCGACTGCCGGCTGCTCTCTTCGCCCGCTCCGTTTAATCCATCTGCCTCTTTCCTCCTTCGGTGCCTCCCCTCGGAGCCCCCCTCCCCGGGCGCGGTCCCTGGCCTTGCTCTCCTTCGGCACAACAGCCCTGCGCAGGCGGCCTGCGCCCTGGACCCCATCAATGGGCGGAGAAGCCCACCAGGGGACCCTCCACAGGTGACAGCGGGCAGGTGTCCGGCTGGGAGGGGTCCCCCGCCCTCTATAAGACAACACAATGATGGCATCTATCTCAGTCAGTGTTCCCTCTAAGCTGAGTCAGTGTGAGCTAGCTCATAGTTTTCCAGCTTCCGGCTCACAGATTTTTGTCTTCGCTCAGGAAGGAGGGCTCCAGAGCAAACTAACTTATATGGCAGCCAAATCGCCCGCTCACAACTTTAATGCCAGTAGTAGCTCCCAAAGTAGAATCTTTGCTCACCGGACTCCACAGCATAGAGGGAGCCTTGATCTCAGCTAGGGGTTCTCCGCAGTTCCCAGGCATGGAGGGGCCGGTCAGGATCAAGACCGCAGCGCAAGGGGGAGGGGCTTCCGCCTCCCTCAGGCCCCACCTTCCCAGCCAGAAACAGGCCCCCCCGCACACATCGGGGGGGTATTTGGTATCCCCTGGCGCTGGCGGGCATTTGGAGAAACCGGCCGTATTCCCTGTGGGACCACAAGAGCGCTCGCTCCTTGGTTGGTTCTAGGCTGGGGACATTTCTCAGAGGGGGGAGGCGGAGGAAGGAAGCCCTGGCAGAAGACGCGTTGTCGTTCCTGCGATGTGGGGCGGGCGGCGGAGTAGCGGAGAAGCTGCCTTTGTTCCAAGGGCCCCCTCCCTCCCTCCCCCATGTCCTTCCGCCTGCACGCAAATGGGTCTTCCCCGGCCACAATCCGGGCTCCCCACGACCTGAACCTGCAGGGAGATGCGATGGGCGGCGGGACCCCAACCTCACCGAGGGACCCGGACCTCGTCATGGAAGGGGGGGTGAATTTGTCTTTGAATACCAGCCCCAAGTGGCATTCATCCTGTCTGGGAAGGAAGTCGGTGCTGTTTGCGGGGGGGGGGGCATCCCGGGGGAAGTTCAGAGGGCTGTTCTCCGAGCCTGACCCCCACCCCCCACCCTCCCCCGTCCCCACTGCGGAGTGGCAGCAGTTCTGATGCAGCCGCCCTCTTTCTCCCTCCCCGCTTTGCGGGTCAACCAGACTCTCCGAGCGGTGCTGCTAGGGTTGCCATCTCCAGGAAGGGGAATTCCTGGAGATTTGGGGGTGGCAGGGGTTGGGGGGGCTCAGCCAGGCCTAATGTCACAGGGTTCCCCCCTCCAAAGCAGCCTGTCAAGGATGGGTGAGTGGGCATCAACGTGGCAAATGGGGTTCAGTGTGGCCAGGTGCAAAGTGATGCACATTGGAACCAAAAATCCTAAATATAAATACACGTTGATGGGGTCTGAACTGGCAGAGACTGACCAAGAGAGAGATCTTGGAGTCATAGTAGATAACTCAATGAAAATGTCTAGACAGTGTGTAACTGCAATAAAGAAGGCCAACGCCATGCTGGGGATTATTAGGAAGGGAATTGAAAACAAATCAGCCAGTATCATAATTGTTGTTGTTGTTCAGTCACAAAGTTGAGTCCGACTCTTCGCGACCCCATGGACCAGATTACGCCAGGCCCTCCTGTCTTCCGCTGTCCGCTGAAGTTTGCTCAGTTTCATGTTCGTTGCATTGATGACACTGTCTAACCATCTCATCCTTTGCCATCCCCTTCTTCTTTGACCTTCAATCTTTCCCAGCATCAGGGTCTTCTCCAGTGAATGCTCCTTTCTCATTTGGTGGCCAAAGTATTTCAGCTTCAACTTCAGGATCTGGCCTTCCAGGGAACAGTCAGGGTTGATTTCTTTTAGGATTGAATGATTTGATCTCCTTGCAGTCCAAAGAACTCTCAAGAGTCTTCTCCAGCACCACATTTCAAAAAAATCTATTTGTCGGCGCTCTGCCTTCCTTATAGTCCAACTCTCGCAGCCATACATTACTACGGGGAATACCATTGCTTTGACCATGCGGACTTTTGTTGGCAGGGTGATGTCTCTGCTTTTTATCATGCTGTTTAGGTTTGCCATCGCTTACCTCCCAAGGAGCAGGCGTCTTTTAATTTCATGGCTACAGTCACCATCTGCAGTGATCTGGGATCCCAGGAACGTAAAGTCTGTCACTACTTCTACGACTTCCCCTTCTATTTGCCAAGGAGTGTTGGGGCCGGATGCCATGATCTTAGTTTTTTGGATGTTGAGCTTCAAGCCCACTTTTGCGCTCTCCTCTTTCACCCGTAACAAGAGGCTCTTTAGGTTCTCTTCACTTCCTGCCATCAGAGTGGTATCGTCTGCATATCTGAGGTTATTGATCTTTTCCCCAGCAATCTTAACTCCAGCTTGTGATTCATCCAGGCCAGCATTTCGCATGATGTACTTGGCATATAAATTAAATAAGCAAGGTGACAATATACATCCTTGTCATACTCCTTTTCCTATGCTAAACCAGTCAGTTGTTCCATATCCGGTTTTAACTGTTGCTTCTTGACCCTCATACAGGTTTCTCAGGAGACATGTGAGGTGGTCTGGTACTCCCATCTCTTGAAGAACCTGCCATAGTTTATTGTGATCCACACAATCAAAGGCTTTAGCATAGACAATGAAGCAGAAGTAGATGTTTTTCTGGTACTCTCTTGCTTTCTCCATAATCCAGCGAATGTTGGTAATTTGATCTCTAGTTCCTCTACGAAACCCAGCTTGTAATTCTGGCAGTTCTCTATCCACGTACTGTTAGAGCCTAGCTTGTAGGATCTTGAGCATGACCTTGCTAGCGTGTGAAATGAGTGCAATTGTGCGATAGTTTGAACATTCCTTGACATTGCCCTTCTTTGGGATTGGAATGTAAACTGACCTTTTCCAATCCTGTGGCCACTGTTGTGTTTTACAAATTTGTTGTCAAATTGAGTGCAGCACTTTAACAGCATCTTCTTTTAAGACTTTGACTAACTCAGCTGGGATACCATCACCTCCACTAGCTTTGTTGTTAGTAATGCTTTCTAAGGCCCATTTAACTTTGCATTCCAGGATGTCTGGCTCGAAGTCAGTGATTATACCGTCGTGGTTGTCAAGGACATTGAGGTCCTTCTTGTATAGTTCTTCTGTGTATTCCTGCCATCTTTTCCTAATCTCTTCTGCTTCTGTTAGGTCCCTACCGTTTTTGTCCTTTGTCATGGACAGCTTTGCATGGAACGTTCCCTTGATTTCTCCAATTTTCTTGAAGAGATCTCTAGTCCTTCCCAATCTATTGTTTTCCTCTATTACTTTGCATTGTTCATTCAGGAAAGCCTCCTTATCTCTCCTTGCTGTTCTCTGGAAATCTGCATTCAGTTGGGTAAATCTTTCCTTTTCACCGTTGCCTTTAGCTTTTCTTCTTTCCTCTGCTATGTGTAAAACCTCATCAGACAGCCACTTTGCTTTCTTGCATTTCTTTTTCTTTGGGATGGCGGTGATTGCTGCCTCCTGTACAATGTCACGGACCTCTGTCCATAGTTCTTCAGGAACTCTGTCTATCAAATCTAGTCCCTTAAACCTATTCTTCACCTCTACTGTATATTCATCGGGGATGCGATCTAGGTCAAATCTGAATGGCCTAGTGGTTTTCCCAACTTTCTTCAATTTAAGTCTGAATTTTGCAATGAGTAGCTCATGATCTGAGCCACAGTCAGCTCCAGGTCTTGTTTTTACTGACTGGATAGAGCTTCTCCATCTTTGACTGCAAATTATATAGTCAATCTTATTTCGGTGTTGCCCATCAGGTGATGTCCATCTGTAGAGACGCCTCTTAGGTTGTTGGAAAAGTGTGTTTGCTATGACCAGCGTGTTCTCTTGACAAAACTGTGTTAGCCTTTGCCCTGCTTCATTTTGTTCTCCAAGGCCAAACTTATTCCGGTTACCTTTTGATTTCCTACTTTAGCATTCCAGTCCGCTATAGTGATGAGGACATCATTTTTTGGTGTTAGTTCTGTGAGCTGTTGTAGGTCTTCATAGAACTGGTCCACTTCAGCCTCTTCTGCAGCAGGGTTTGGGGCATAGACTTGGATTACTGTGATGTTGAATGGTTTGCCTTGGATTTGGACTGAGATCATTCTGCCATTTTTGAGATTGTATCCCAATACTGCCTTTCTCACTCTCTTGTTGACTATAAAGGCCACACCATTTTTTTCTACGGGATTCCTGGCCACAGTAGTAGATATAATGGTCTTCTGAGTTAAATTCGCCCATTCCTGTCCACTTTAGTTCACTGATTCCCAAGATGTCGATGTTCATTCTTGCCATCTCATTTTTGACCACGTCAAGCTTACCTTGATTCATAGATCTTACATTCCAGGTTCCTATGCAGTATTGTTCTTTGCAGCATCGGACTTTCCTTTCACCGTCAGACACATCCACAACTGAGCGTCCTTTCGGCTTTGGCCCAGCCGCTTCACTCTTTCTGGGGTTACTCGTACTTGCCCTCTGCTCTTCCCCAGTAGCATATTGGACACCTTCCGACCTGAGGGGCTCATCTTCTGGTGTCATATCTTTTAGCCTTTTGTTACTGTCCATGGGGTTTTCTTAGCAAAGATACTGGAGTGAGCTGCCATTTCCTTCTCCAGGGGATCACGCTTGGTCTGAGTTCTCTGCTCTGGCCTATCTGTTCTGGGTGGCCCTCCATGGCATAGCCCACAGCCTCATTGAACCATCCAAGCCCCCTCACCATGACAAGGCAGTGATCCATGAGGGAGAGTATCATAATGTCCCTGTATAAACAATTGGTGCAACCGCATTTGGAGTACTGTGTACAGTTCTGGTCGCCACATCTCAAAAGGGATATTATAGCATTGGAAAAAGTGCAGAGAAGGGCAACTAGAATGATAAATGGGTTGGAACATTTTCCCTATGAAGAAAGGTTAAAACACCAGGCGGCCCTTTCCCAAATCCCCTGGTCTCTTGGATGCCCTGCCTGGAAGGAAGTCCGTCTCTTTCCCCAGCAAGACGTTTGGCTTCCAGATCAGTTTAGATCCCCTGCTCTGTCACTGAAGCTCCCCGGGCGATCTTGGGCCGGTCACGCAGCCCGGCCTCCCTCGCAGGGGGGTTGTGAGGATCAAATGGCAAAGGAGAGAATGGGCGGAACCCCTCTGGCTTGCCACTGGGGGCGAAAAGGGGGTAAAAATGAAGGGTCTTGGGCTGGTCTTTATAAGGTGTGCTCGCTGGATCTTGCGGTGCCGTGGGAGGTGCAGGCCAGATCGACTGTGGCGTGAATGTGGAGGGAATCGGGCAGTCAGGTGGGCATTCAGGAGGCTCTCCTACCCCCCCTTGTGTCCCCCCTGCAGATGCTCCTTCCCACCTGCCTCAGTGGCTGAATCCGAATCCCGGACGTGGCCGCAGAAGGCAGCAGACCATTTTTGACCAAGGGCAGGTGGACGTTCTCATCCGGGCCTTCGAGAAGAACCGCCCTCCGGGCTTCGAGGAGCAGGAGGAGCTGGGGAGGAGGATCGGAGCCCCCGAATCTCAAGAGGCCGGCTGGGGGACTTTGGCCCAGTCACACGCTGTCAGCCCGGCCTACCTCACAGGGGTGTTGTGAGTTTAACCGGGAGAAGGGGAAAACGCTCTAAGATGTTTTGGGTTCCCATTGTGGAGAAAAGCGGGGTATAAATGAAGGAAACGAAGCTGATGAAGGTTCCCTGACCCAGGACACAGATCTTAGGCTGAAGCTCAGGAGCGCCAGAGGGGGCGCCGGAGGAGAATCCTGGTGGCCCGGCCGAGGAATTAAAGAAGGGGGGGGGGAATCCGCTGTCAGGTCTTGAGGTCGATGTTGAGAAATCCATCATGTCTTTTGGTTTTTCAAATCCTGCCTTCCTGCTTCCATCTCGTGTTCCTGTTTTATGGGGAAAAAACCTTTTTAGGATCTTTTCTTCATCTGAAAAAGGTGGGGAAATCCCTACTTTCCCTACACAGAATAGGATGGGGAAAGAATTCTTATCAGGAGGGCTCAAATACAGGAAGCCAAGATCTGGTTCCAGATAGCACCGGCTGGTTCCCTTCATCAGCTGCAAACTGCTGGGTTTCCTTTGCCTCTGGGCTGCTGCGGGAGGGGAGACAAAGGGTGTCAAACCTGTGAGACTCCAACTCCTTGCGTGGCCATGAGCATCTTACAGGTGAGAAGCAGGGGCCGATGACTCCCTCCCCAACCATGAGGTGTAAAACACCCACCGCTCCTCCGGGGTCCCATTCAACCCCCCCCAGCTGAGGAAATGAGGACCACCAAGTTCTGGCCCCTCCCGGGCAGGGCCTAAAGGAACCCACCAGACGAGAGGAGTCTCCAGAGGAGGTCCCGGCAGGGCGGAGTCTGCTGGATTCCAGAGGGAAAGTCTCCTCACCTGGGCATCCTGTGCCACCTGCCCTGACAAAGGAGGTGGGGGGTCCCTATCTGAATGAATGTGGATTTCTTTGAGGAAGGCGTTAAAGATATAGGTGAGAGCTGCTGAATGGGGAGGGGAACAGGTTTATGCCACCGAGCAGGAAAGTGCTGGTCCCCCCATTAACTTCTCTGAAGCCCCCTCTGGAAAGGTGGCCGGCTACAGCCAGGGTTACAGACAGCCGGGGGGGGGGGAGAATCATCTGTCCAAGGGGAGGGAGGCCGCCTGCTTTTGATCCTTGAGAGGCAGCTGAAGATGGGTTTTTTTACTTGGGACCACATCTGGTTAAGCAAAGGAAGAATTCTGAGTAGTGATTTCAAATTTAGGTTTTATGTTTCCCGTGTACTTTGTTCTTGGTGTTTTATCTGTGTTTGTAAGCTGCTTTGAGCTCCCTAAAGAAGAAAGGCAGCTAATACATGTTTTAAATTAGGCAGTTATAGAGGAATGGATCTTCTGACACCCCCCCCCCACACCAATGCTCCGTCTAAGCTGTGGAGTCTTGTGAGCAAAAATTCTATTTTGTGAGCTACTAGCATTAAAGTTGTGAGCGAGTGATATGGCTGCTGCATAAATTAATTTGCTCTGGTATTTGCTCTGGAGCCATCCCTCCTGAGCGAAGATAAAAATGTGTGAGCTGGAGGCTAAACAACTGTGAGCTAGCTCACACTAACTGAGCTTAGAGGGAACACTGCCCCCCACCCCTTCCTTCTTTGCCAGGCGGCCACAATCCCTAGCCAGTTTGGTGTAGTGGTTAAGTGCGCAGAGAACTGGGTTTGATTCCCCACTCCTCCACTCACACCTGCTGGATGACCTTGGGCAAGCCATAGTTCTCTCAGCCCCACCTACCTCACAGGGTGCCTGTTGTGGGGAGGGGAAGGGAAAGGAGTTTGTAAGCCGCTCTGAGACACCTCTGGGTAGTGAAGGGCGGGGTATAAATCCAACCTCTTCTTATTATTTTCTCTCTTAAATACAGGGTCCTCCTGGCCAGAAGCCACCTCCTCATTCCTGAGATATTGGGGGGGGCAGGGGGTAGAGGAGATATATATAATTGCCTATATAATTGCCTAATTTTAAACATTTATTAGCTGCCTTTCTTCTTTAGGGAGCTCAAAGCAGCTTACAAACACATTTAAAACACAAAGAAGAAAGTACACGGAAAACATAAAAACTTAATTTGTTCCAAGGGCCCCTTCCCTTTCCCAGTTCTTTCAGAGGTTGGGGTGTTCAGCTGCATAACAAAGGGGCCTTCCCAGCCCAAAATCCTGGTTCCTCAGTACCTGGAACTGCAGGAGGATGTGAACCAAAGCTTGCTGGGGCAGAAGGACCCTAACCTCATCAAGGGACCCTAACCTCATCACAGGGGACTAATCCGTCTTTGAATACCTGCCCCTAAGTGGTATTCATCCTGTGTGTGTGTGTGTGTGTGTGTGGTATTTTGCATTTCTATTGTGTTCTGTTGACTCTCACAGGTTTCCCTACACCAAAGAAAGGTGCCCTGTGGGCGTCCTCCCCTTTCCACCCCACCCCCCACCCACTCAAGCTTTGGTTCACATCCTCCTGCAGGTTCAGGCACTGCTGAGCAAGGATTTGGGGCTGGGAAGACCCCTTTGCATGCAAGAACCCAGTGCTGGAAATGGAACCCCCCTCCCCCGGGTGTGTCTCGTTTGGGTCTGGAAAGTGGATTTCGGGTAGAGCTTCTCGGCTGCAGCTCTGCCCCTTCCCTTCCCCATTCTGGCTGATATTCGGTGGATCCTGACCAGATAATGATAAAAAGTACACAGAAGAGCCTTGGCGAGAGTCTAAAGAAATGGTAGAGAGTCCATCAGAAGTTGTCTTCCCGTCCCCAGCCTCATCGGAGATTGGAATGGGATTTGTGTGTTTTTGTTGTTGTTAAAAATAGCAGATATTTTCCACTTCCGCGGCCACTTCTCCACTCTCCATCTCCAGGCCTCTGGGGGGAGGGAGGGAGCAGGAGGCATCTCAAACCGACCAGTCAAGAACAGTTCCCTGGGCAGTGACTTTGGGAGTCTTTCCTCAGAGGAACGGAGGAGTGATTCCTTCCTCGGGTTGCCCTCTCTAGGCTGGAACACCTGGCTCGGGCTTGGAGGCCAAACCAGAGTGAAATCTCAGTGTGGAAACAACCGGAGGTGTCGTTGGAACAAATTGGGGGAGAGGGGGTGCGTGGGGTGGGGGAGCGGTCAGAGAACCGGGCCAGGATCTGGGAGACCCGGGGTCAATGCCCCCCCCACCCTGGAAGTCTGCTGGTGACCCTGGGCCTGTCAGTCACTCTCCGCCTCGCCTGCCTCGCAGGGTTGCTATGAGCATGGGAGGGGGAAGGAGACAGATGGCAGCCGGTCTGGGTGCCCCCTGGGGAGGGAGACTGGCAGGGGTTCGATGGAGTCCGTCCATCCATCAAGGGAGGAAGTCGGTGCTGTTCTCCGCGCCTGACCCCCGGTCCCCCCCGCACGAGGGCAGCAGTTCTGAGGGAGCTGCCCCCTTTCTCCCTCCCCACTTTGCCGGTCAACCAGACCCTCCGATTAAGCGGTGCTGTTCCGGTCGCCATCTCTGGGCTGGGAGGTTCCTGGAGATTTTGGAGTGGTGCTTGAGGGTGGCCGGGTGTGGGGAGGGGCTTCAGCTGGATCCACCCTCTAAAAGAGCCATTTCCCCCAGGGGAGCTGATCTCTGTGGCCTGGAGATGAGTCCTAATCCTGGGAGCTCTCCAGTTCTCTCCTGGAGGTTGGCAGCTGCCATCACTTGCCCCCTGCGTTCAGTGTGCAGTGCGGGGGCAACCTCGGGAGACAGAGACAGAGGCCACAACAGCACGGATTCCCCCATCACCACAGTGAGTGGAAGAGAATCACGGTAGGAACAGGAATTGCAGGGAAGAGGCCCACGGACGGTCCCTCCCAAACCAGGAGCTCCCTTGGGAAGGCGAGCGGCTCTTCTCTCCAGAATGACATCGCCCCGCTTCGCAGGGTTGTTGTGTGTGAGCAATCCCAAGAATGGATGAACATACCAAAGCAGTGTAGAGATGCCCGTTGTTATTATTGGCACATCACTATTGCCGGCTGACATATGACAGAAGCTCCATCCCCTGTTCAGAACGGGACATCAGTTCGGGTGTTGACTTCATAGGATTTTATGGCGCTTTGTCACGCACACTGCATGGTGCATTTTCAGTCCACTGTGTGCAGCAGTGCCGGGGGGGGGCACAACCAGTCCCAAAATGGCTGCCACGGTGCCTGACAGAGCCCCTCACAAACTGGATTGCTCCTCTTGGACACCTGAATTCCAGGACAGCGGCTAACAGAGGGCATTCACCTCTCCAGCGATCCACCAGTCGTGGTTAATAACTAGTTCATCATCATTAAATACAACATGCTTAAATGTATAGTTCGATTCTTTCGATGATATCCCATGCCTTGGAGTATGCTCTAAAGCAGGGGAATTCTGACTGACTGTTGGTGGCCGTTCTTTCAGCCTGTCCAGACTGTCCACCTGCGAGCCAGTCTCTTATTTAGGATTGCTCTGGGCGTGATTTAGAACAGGCGTCAGAGAGGCTGATGTCAGTTTCACTCAGGAAGGGCTGGGAAATTCCTGTCGATTTCAGTTGGCAGAGGAAGCGGGTGCCTCGCTTAGAGGGCGGGGAGGTTTCCCTGAAGTCCACAGACAGGACCAATCAAAACACCACAGTCGTGATTTTGGAAGCAGCCGCGTTCACAACTGGAAAAATGGGCAACCTCAGTTCAGGGATCTCAGCAGGCCCCTATTGTGCGGAGGGAGGACAAAAGAGTGTGTTGTGCTCACGGGGGAGGGATTACAAATCCACTGCAGAGAGCAACTCTGTCCCATTTGGCGGCGGCTTAATTTCTCCACCTCAGGTGCTCAGCGAGACCTTCCAAGCTGTGCAACAACCTCCCCAAGGAGGTGCCTCTGCCTCCCGCCCCTTGGATCTTCCGGAGGCACCTGGAACTTTGACTTAGGAGGGCGATTGACGATGTTCGCTCTCCTTTCCTGGCAGTCCGAATTCAGATCTTGCACTGCGGTCTTTTGTCTGCCTTTTGTCATTGTTGTTTCAGTTCCCTTGAAGGCTGCCCTGAGTTCTGCAAGGTGTAAGTCGGCTAAGAAATGCTTCAAAGAAATAAATAAAATGGAGCCTTGGGTGAGCATCAGCTGATACTCTATTCGAACGAAAGACAATACGTCAGTTAAATGTAGTGAAATTTAAAGGGTTATTTTTTGCATTTCGCAGTTCCAAAATTGCAACTTCATTCCCACCACCTGAGATGGAATTCAGAGGTCTCTGAAAGGCTGGGCCGAGCCCACTTCTTCAGGATCAACTGGAGGGCCTGTTTGACCTTCTACAGTCTCCTGTCCTTAACCTTTTTATTTGCGCTAAGGGAAAACAAGAGAAGCATTTTGGAGAACGTATTTTCTTCTTATCAAAAAGCTCCTTTGCTGTGTGTCAGAGACCCACAAGATTTCCAGGGCAGAAGCTTTGTCTCTCAAAAGCTCAGGGACCCCCCCCCCAATTGCACACCATAAATATAGTCAATAAATCACTGTGGAGAGCAAGAGAACCCTCAGACCGGGGGATCTGGACAGCCATCAATGCAGAAAATCAATCTATTCAGGCCTCATTAAAGAGATCAGGAATTT
This sequence comes from Gekko gecko, assembly GCA_029375565.1. NCBI lineage: Eukaryota > Metazoa > Chordata > Lepidosauria > Squamata > Gekkonidae > Gekko > Gekko gecko. The sequence goes on from JAPDNY010000008.1 coordinate 3,791,386, forward strand.
CAACCATTTGGAGAGAGGGAGATGTTTTAAAAAGCAAACTAAGAACAACCGGAAAAGAAAAACTCATGCAAAGGTTTCCTAAATCTCCTCTTTCTATGAAGGGAACATTTTCCCTCCCTTTAGGTCCCCCCCCTTGAGTGAAGTGGCCAACGGGAGAGAGATGGTCTCCTCTGACAGTGGGAAATGCCCTCCATTGTCATTCAAGGGGCCCCCGCCCAGGAAAGAGTCCCCCGACTGCAAGCTCATTTCCACTCAGGTGCAGGTGGGGAGAGAGGGACCTCTGAGTCACACCTTTGCGGCATGAATGACAAAAGACCTCCCCCTCCCGGATGGCACCCAAATGACCCCTCCTGGTTCACCTCCCATTGGACGAAGACCAAGGGCACGGTCAAGGCACTGCCCCCCGGGTGGGCCATAAGAGCTTGGCCCCCACCCAGCTTTTCTTGTCCAGCGATCCCGGTCTAGAAGAAGACTTGGTCCCACTGTGATCTCGCAGGGAGGCTTTGCCCTAAACTCGGCCTAGGAAAGAGCCTCCTTCTCTCCACCGACGCCCGACAAGATGGAAGCTGCTGCTGGAGGAGGTGAGCGGGGGCCGCCAGCGAGGAAGGGGGTGGGTGTCCGGGGTTGTAAGTTCTGCTTGAGGGTCCAGCGAAGCTGGGAGGATCAGTTCCTCGCATGAACTACGGTGAGGTGGAACCAGTGTTCCCTCTAAACTGAGTTAGTGTGAGCTGGCTCACAGGTTTTTAGCCTCCGGCTCACACATTTTTGTCTTAGCTCAGGAAGGGTGGCTCCAGAGCAGACTGATTTATGCAGCAGCCAAATCGCTCGCTCACAACTTTAATGCCAGGAGCTCAAAAATTAGAGTTTTTGCTCACATGATCTCCACGGCTTAGAGGGAACCTGCTGGTTTAACGGATTTTTAAAGGGGATTTGACAAATGTCCGGAGGTGGAGAAGGTCCAGGCCTGGCCAGTGGCCCCAGAGAACCTCCATATCCAAGGACAGTCTATCCTCGAATGCCAATTTGGGGGAGCAGCTTTTGGGGGTCGCTATTCCCTCTATTCCCTCCCCCGGGAAAGTAAAGTGGTGCTTTGAAAGTCTGGCCGCTGGATTCCAGCAGAAGCTTCTGGGGACTGAAAGGATTTCCTGGGGGAAGGGGGCGCTGAACCTCCCAAGTCCGTGCAGGAGCCCGTTTCTTCAGCCTGTTCGTGGCCGCAAGAGCCCCCTTGCTTTAGAAGCGTCTCTGGGGGGGGGGGGAGGTCCCTTTCCATGGCCCCCGCAGCCCCGGCGGAGAAAGACGCCTTTTCTTCTTCCCAGGGAAACGGGGCCGAGCTTTGCCTTATAAATGCGTTTACATGCCAAACCCGGCAGAGCAGTGTAGGGGATCGCCCCCCTGTTCACCCGGACTCCGGGAGTCGAAGGATCATCCCCCGGCGGCCATTTTAGGGGTCCTTCATTTCCAAACTGCAGCCATGGGCGCAGTTCCTCCTCTCCGGATCTATGGATTTCAGTGACTGTAGACCGGAGTAAGTCTGGAGGGGATTGCTCTGTGAAGCCCTCCGGCTTGCTCCTGGCTGAATAAACTCAGGGCCGGGAAGTGCCGAGTTTGGCGTTCTGGGAAATCTTTCCTAATCCCACCCGGGCAGCCGGCAGTGACCTCCTTTGCTCTTGGGAGATTTTATGAGGGACGTCGCCTGCCACGCAGATGTGCGCAGAGGCCAGACACAAACCCCTTTAATTCCTTCTATTTTTTTTGTCTCCCTGAGAAAGGTGCCCTGGATCCCTCCAGCAATTCTGGGGGGAGCGAAATTGTGGTAGGCAAAAAACAGTCGTAGCCGTTGTGGTCTGGAAGAACACCCCCTAATTTAGGATATTACATTGTGTGTGGGGGGTAGTGATGTGTGTTCAGTGCCCATTCACAAATGACGCCCCTTCCCAGGACTCCCAGCCAGGAAGCTCTGGTCTCTGGGGTGCCCTGCCCGGAAGTCCATCTCTTTCCCAAGCAGGACCTTTGGCTTCCCGATCAGTTGAGCTCCCCTGCTCTGCCCTTGAAGCTCCCTGGGTTATCTTGGGCCGGCCACAGCACTCCGCCTGGCCTCCCTCGCAGGGGGGTTGTGAGGATCAAACGGCAAAAGGGAGAATGGGTGGAACTCCTCTGGCTTGCCTTTGGGGGCGAAAGGGGGTGAAAATGAAGGGACTGGGGCTGGTTTCTATAAGGTGTGCTCACTGGATCTTGCGGTGCCATGGGAGGTGCAGGCCAGATCGATTGTGCCGTGAACGTGGAGGGAATCGGGCAGTTGGGGTCATTGATGAGGCACTCTACCCCCCACACACCTTCTGTCCCCCCTGCAGATGCTCCTTTCCATGTGCCGCGCCCTCAGTGGATGAATCCAAATGCCGGACGTGGCCGCAGAAGGCAGCGGACCATTTTTAGCAAAGGGCAGCTGGACGTCCTGGTCAGGGCGTTTGAGAAGAACCGCCGTCCGGGCTTCGAGGAGCGGGAGGAGCTGGCGGAGAGGATCGGAGCCCCCGAATCCAGGGTCCAGGTAAGTCCCCGGGGTGCTTCCGAGGTCTCCCCGTCTCTCTTTTATCTGGGTTGGTTGGGGTGTCCTTGCACCGTGTGTGAATTGTGCTTTGAGAATGCCTGAGCGGGTTGGAAGCTTCTCCACCAGAAAGGGGTGGTGTTCCTAAATCCTTGAAATGGACCCTGCATTTGCCCACAGTTGTATGGAAACAAGGTTGTGTCTGAGCATGTGATGGATGGGTTTCCCCCATCTGTTTCTTAAGGAGAGTCTTTCCGATTGAAGGGTGTCCATCCCACAGAGGTGTGAGAACTTCAGTAGCTTTTCTAGGGGTCTCTGAATTGGGTCCCATGGGTGGCAGTCCCAGAGATGCCCAGAGAGCTCTTGAAGCCCCTGCCCCCCAAGCGTGGGTGTCCTGATCTGGCATCTGCCCCACGGCCAGCCACTTATCTGGGGAATACGGGGATCGCCCTTTCTGGCACGCTGATGGCTGTCAATGAGAAGGTTCCTTTCCACGGGGAATACCTTCAGCAGGCGAGAGACGTTCGTGTGTCTGTCTGGAAGGACAGGCGAGGTGGAGGCCGGGAAAAGGAGGCCTGAATGAATCCCAGCTGGCTGAGCAAACATCATCCTGATCTGGGGTTTGTTGGCAGCCGTCAGACGTGCGGTGGGCTGGGTGGGGAGTGGGGTGTATGTGTGGGGTGAGCACCGGTGGGCACTGGAAAGCAAGGCCAGGTTCTGTCCGGGGGTCACAGACTCTACTCTTCTCTCCTGGCTTCTCTGCAGGTCTGGTTCCAGAACCGGAGGGCCAGACATCCCGATCCGGAGAAGGAGGACGCCGTAACAGGCTCGAGGCCTTGGAGCCAGCAGAGGACCCACCGCCGCCGCTGCCACCACCACCCGCTCACTCCGCCTCCTGAGGCCCCGGGAGGTGCGCAGCAGGGGCCACCTGGGAACCCACCTCCAAGAGGCCAGTTCCCCATGCCCAGGAGCCAACGCCCGGCCTCCCACTCGCCAGGCGCTCCTCTGCCTTTGCCACCTGCTGGCCTCACGCCGCCGCTGACTCCTCCGTGGGCGGGCCTCGCTCCCTCCGTGGCTTTCCCCGCTTCTGCCGACTCCACGCCGCCTCCGCCCGTCCCCTCCTTCCTGCAAGGACTGCCCGGGCGAGCTGCCCCTCCCGCCCTGGGCGCGCAGCCCCTGCAAGGCCTCTGGGATGGGACCCCCCTCCCGGTGCTGACGGAGGAAGGACTGGCCCTCCTCCAGCTGCCGGCTTGAAGGGGCCACGCAGGAGCGGATCGGGTCCTCCTCTCCTTCGGGAGACACCCCCACCCCTTCGCCTTGGACTTTCTCACGCACTTCTTAGTGTCTGTTTTGCACTTTGACTGCTCAGGCTGAAGCCGGATCTAGTGGTGCTACTTCTGTCTTCCACTAGGGACATCTGAAAAACAACTTCTGGATTGTATTAAAAACTATTTCTCCCACTGGACCAGTTGCCTCTTGTTCTTTTCTCAAGGTCATCCAACAAAATCGATGGTAGCGGGGGGGGGCTCTGATCCCGGGCCTCCCAGGTCCCGGTCCGACTCCCTAACCACTACTCTGCCCTGCCGGTCACACAAAAATCCCCTCCGATCGGTGTCTTCAGCCAAAGGGGGGGGGGTGGAGAGTCAAGAAGCCCATTATGGAAGAGGGAACCCAACCGTAACAAAGGAGAAATCTCAAAAGGGTCCTTCTTTCGGGATGGCTTTGGGCGTTGTTTGGAACGGGCGCCAGAGAAGCCGGGCTTCACCCAGCCGAGCTTCACCCCATCCTTTTTGAACCCGGGGGCACCTTTGGGATTCTGACTGGGCACTGGGGGTGGGGGCGCCTGCAGACACAAAAGGGCTGCCAGGAAATGGGGACACCCCCCTCCCTCTCGGCTGATTGACACGAAGAGGCACGACGGGAAACTTCATGTCCATTTCAGGTGCCGCAGGGAGCCGGTTGTCCCGGTTAGAGGGCGGAGAAATCCACCCAGGCAACCACGCGGTGACCTGAGGAAGCCCCATGCGGGCCTCACGGGAGGGGGTGCACGTGGCGAAGGGGAATTAAAAATCCACGTCTCGGCTTCGGGGTGGGAGGAGGAGAGGCCCCCGCCTGCCTGCCCCGGACGCGGATTTGCTGCCCGGGAGGGGGGTTTCCTTCGGGGGCCCCGTCCATGGTGCTGAAACAGAGGCCCCGGGTGCTTCGCCTCCTACCACAGGCAGATCCGAGGCCTGGAAAGGCGGGGGAGGGGGACACACGCAGGATCGCCTGGACACACCCCACCCCCGCAGAGGTCCCTAGCAGGATCGGGACCACACAGCATTGCTTACACGGTCAAGTTCTTCCCTACAAGGAACATGACATAAGAAGAGGGTTAGTCCGTGCGGGGCCACTGGACGCCTGTCTGATTCGGGTGCTCGAGTCGTCTAATGGGGCTGTTGGCCTCCGACGTCTCTGAGGTCCGTCTGCAGCTATCGGTGCAAGAAAGATACATACCTCTGGGATACCAATGATGGGGCTGCCCACAGCCCTGTAGCCAGGAATTTCGGGCTGGTGGGGCACGGGGGGATTTTGTGGGGCAGCGGGGAAGGGGGGAGGGGGATGGGGGCGAGAGGGGCAGCTGCACGCCTTCGCTGGACTCCCAAGCGGCGATGTTGCTTTTTTCCAAGGTTCTCCTTCCTTTTCCCTCAAGGGATCCCAACCTCATCCCCCTCGGCATACCAGTCTCAGCCCAGTGTGCTTGCTGGCCAGGGTGTGTGTGTGTGTGTGGCTTTGGCAGTTTTATTGTGTTTTCTTGGCTCTCACCGGTTTCCCCACACCAGAGAAAGGTGCCCCGTGGGTGTCCCCTCCACTCCGCCCACGGAAGCCTGTGGTTCAGGTCTTCCTCCTTCGTTCTCAAATTCACCCCCCCCTCCCACACACACACACACACACACACACACAAACAGAGTGCAGACTGCCTTCTCTTGCAATGTCAGCGTTCCCTTTTGGGGCAAACTTCTCATTGGATTAGCCACGCAAAATGAAAACCCGTGGCAGGGAGGAGGGATCCCGCTCGTTCCAGAGTAAAGAGGAGGTAGATGTTTGCCATCCCTCCTCTAGACCCTTTTTAAGCCTCGAAGAGCTGCAAGAAACTTTTTATTTTAAAATGTATTTTCATATTTTAATGGCTGTGAAAAGGACAGATCGGTGCAGAACCGGGGCGAAAATGACTCCGCAAAACTTCACGCTCCCCCTCAGCCCCTTGTGTGCAGGTGAAGCCCTTTTTTAAAAAAGAATGAAGCCGAATGAGATTGATCATGATATGGCTCCCAAGGGGACACGTCCTTAGGGGGTGGGCCAGGAATCAGGAGTCCGTTTCACGTCGTGCATTCCTGGAGGGTCGGGGGGGGCAGCATCCCCGCACAGTGGTCAAGAATAAAGGTCCTGGGACTTCTAACTAATGTGCCATATTCATAAAATCTGATTTTGGGTCCAGGCCAGGCCAGAAAACATCTCTTTATTCCTCAGATATTTGGGAGGAGGTAAAGGAGAAGCTAACTTCGTTCCAAGGCCCTTGCTTACCTGGCCCATTTCAAGGGATCCTAACCTAATCCCTCTTGGAATACCAGCCCCGGGTAGCGGCGCGGGGGTGGGTGGGTTTCTTTTGCATTTCTATTGTATTTTGTTGTCCATCACAGGTTTCCCCACACCAAAGAAAGATGCCCTGTGGTCGTCCTCCCCCTCTCCCCCCCTGCCACCCGTGCAAACTTTGGTTCACATCTTCCTGCAGGTTCAGGCACCTCTCTGAGCAGAGATTCGGTGCTGGGAAGACCCATTTGCATGCAAGAACTTTGTCAGGTAGTCCTGCCATAATGGAGGGAGAAGGGTGGGAGGATGGGCTTTGTTTCGTGAAGGGTGGGTGGATGGGATCGTGGGGTGTTGATTTATGCACCTGGACTGTTCGAATGGAATGCGGGAGCTGCCCTGGATGCCTGGCTGTACAAGCCATATCTTCTTTAGACCTAACACACTGACCTTGGAGGAGACAGTCTGCTAGCTTCTTATCGCTTTCAAAGCAACAGCTAAGCTGGGGAAATGGGGGCGGCGGGGACTACATTAATTATCATTGTCTTGAGTTCCCCCGCGCGCGCTTTGCTTCCATTGGTTGAGGGGGGGGGTTCCCCATTCTCCCCCCTTGGGTATAACTGCTTGCTTCATGTAACTAAGGTATTCTTAACAACGCTTCTGTTTCAGTAACCTACTATTGCAGCTTCAAAATAAAATACTATTCTTGCTTCAATGAACAAGGCCTGGTATTTTGCTGACTAAGTTAAGGACTCTGACAGTTTGTTAAGAATCCTCATTTTTGGGACTGGTCCGAAACCCACGACTCCAACATGAGTGGCGGTGAAGAAGACACTCTCCCGAACAAAGACGAAGAGAAGGAGGACAAGAAACCTCCCGTGACGACGGTACCCACAGAAGCCCCTGGCACATATGTGCCGGTGACAAGGGGGCAGGAGTACGACTTTGGGGGGCCCTACGGGGACCCTTATGGAGTGGCCTACGGAGGGGTGACCACCCGACAGAAGCAAAGACGAGATTGGGTGAAACCCCTGGCCGAAACTCATGAGACGTGGTTCGCGACTCCGCGAGCCTCGGTGCGAATGAGCCATACAGAGAGGTCGGTCCGCAGACTGATCACTGCTGAAGGACTGGAAGACACCTACCGAGGCTCCGACGACCTGGAAGGGGCCGTGGTGAGCCGGAGGTGGAGTGGCGACCCGAGTCAAGATCGCCTGGCTCGCATCCTAGATGAATCCCTCGCCCGCATCCCCCAGATGATCGCGGAGGGCATCCGAGAGGAGTGAGAATGACAACAGAGGGAGGAGCCCCCCGACCAGCACCCTCAAGACCAGCAACAGGTACCGGCTCCGGACCAGCAAAATGTGCCGGTCCAGCCCCTCGATCAGCCAGTGGGGCCAGGACCGCAGGGGCCGCAGGGACCGCCGGTACAGCAACCCCAACGACCCTGGGGTTTCCTGCCACCAAAACCATCGGAACTACTCGACGCAGACTTTGATGGGAACCCAGAAAAGTTCCCCTTCTTTTTGGTGAGAGCTGAAAAGTTCATTGAAACCTGGGGCCATCTGTTCCAGCGTGAAGACCGGATAGTGGATGTTATAGCCTCGCACCTGATGGATGCAGCTGCCGACTGGTATGTAGCACTCCACCAGGCTGACGGGCGAGAGCTGAGAGAGATCGATGCGTTTATGTGGGCCATGAAAGAACATTTTGAAGATGTCAACGCCAACAAGATGGCCAGAGCGGCTATACGGGCCCTCAAGCAAGGCTCCAAGTCAGTGAGAGAGTACACCGCAGAATTTCGCAGGTGCACCGCCAAAACCCAAGGTTAGCAAGACGGGGTCCTGGTAGACCACTACAAGTTGGGGCTAAATGCAGAGATCCGCCGTTCTGTCACGAGAACCCAGGATCCGGACACGCTGATGGGCTGGATACAAGCGGCTATCACCATGGAGAACCGCCTGAAAACCATCCGTCTAGACGATGACGCAGCAATGAGTAAAGGGGGCCAATCGGGCCCTACACCTGCTCCATGAGGGAAGAATCAACCACCGAACCCGAAACCCAAAGATGGCATGAGGGAGCTTCGGATGAAGCAAGGGCTCTGCCTGAAGTGCGGGGAAGTTTGCCGCGAATTGCCCAGGCTCCCCCGCACCAACTGGGGCCCCGAAAGGGGCCAAAAAGAAGTTTGACACCTCCACCCCGAAGCCGGTGGCGAAACCGAGAGGGGCGAGGGCCCTGCAAGCTAGACCCCTCAGTGAGGCGTCGGATTCATCAGATGGCGAGACCCCGCAGACGGGAAACGAGACGGACCTGCTGTAAATAGCGCTGAACAGCAGATCCCGGACTCTCAAGCACAAATCCCGGTTAGCCGACCCCCCTCTCTTTTCTTTCTCACGGTGACTTTAATGGACCCGGGTCTACTGACCCACGTGAGAGTACGAGCTCTCATTGACTCTGGGTGTGGGAAAGATCTCATTAACCCCACACTGGTGACGGGATTGGGGGTGAAAGTGGTGAAACTGTCTGATCCCCTGATTTTCACGCAAATGGACAGCTCTACAATGAAAGAGCCGTGCAAATATGAAACCGTCCCCTTACGGGTGGGGATTGGGAATCACTAGGAAGAGAGGCCCTTCGTTGTCACCCCTTCTGCTCGATTCCCCCTAGTGCTAGGTAGCGCATGGTTCTTCGACCACGATCCCCACGTCCTATGGGGAGAGGGGAAAGTTAACTTAATTTCCAAAAAGTGCCAACCTCATCTGTGGAAACGGGATTGGGGCGCCCCGATGACGGGGGGGGGACCTTCTAACGGCGGGGGTGGCTGAAGCAGAACTGGAAGCGATTCCCCAAGAGTACCGAGATTTAGCCACCGTTTTCGGGGAGGAGGAAGCGGATGAACTGCCCCCCCACAGAAACTCTGACTGTGCTATTGAAATTCTGCCGAATCAAAAGTTGCCCAAAGGGAAATTGTACTCCATGAGCCCTTCGGAGAAGGTGGAGTTGAGAAAGTTTATAGATAAAAAGTTAGCAAGGGGGTTTATACGACCCGCATCCTCCCCGTTTGCTGCTCCTGTGCTATTTCAGAAAAAGAAAGACGGGGGCTGAGACTGTGCACTGACTATCGAGGGCTGAATGCAGTTTCTAACACGAACGCTTACCCTATGCCCCTGATCAAAGATCTCTTGGCCGCAGTAGCAGGGGGAAAGTATTCTCAAAGCTGGACTTGAGGGATGCCTACTTCAGGGTGCGGATAAGGGAAGGGGATGAGTTCAAAACGGCTTTCAATACCCCGCTGGGTCAATTTGAATATTTAGTCATGCCGTTCGGACTTCAGGGAGCACCGGGAGTATTCATGAACTTAATAAATGAGGTGCTCCATAAGTATTTATTCAAGGGGGTTCTTGTTTACCTTGATGACATACTTTTGTACTCCCCCGACCTAAAATCACACGTCAAACTGGTGAGAGAGGTTCTTCAAACGTTGCACAAGCACAAACTCTTTGCTAAGTTGTCCAAATGCAAATTTCACAAGTCAGAGATCCCCTTCCTGGGCTATCGCATATCCCAGAGAGGAATTGAGATGGACCCAGACAAAATAAAAGATGTGGTGGGGTGGGAAACCCCTAAAACTCGGAGGCAACTCCAGGGTTTCCTCGGATTCGCGAACTTTTACAGATCGTTCCTCTCGAACTTTGCTCAAGTGGCTCTTCCCCTAACTGACTTGCTTAAAACGAAGGGGAAGCCTCCTGATTGCACACGTCCCGGGGCAAAGTTAGAATGGTCCCCGGAATGCCAACGCGCCTTTGACCGGCTAAAAGCTCTTTTTACGTCGGAGCCTGTGCTGGCGCACCCAAATGAGCTTAAAAAACTCATTGTACAGGTAGACGCATCAGATGTTGCAATGGGAGGGGCGATCCTCCAAGAGGGGGACGATGGCAAACTACACCCCCTCGCCTATGTCTCCAGAAAATTTAATGATACTGAACGAAATTGGTCGGTGTGGGAGAAAGAAGCGGGATCGATCCGCTTAGCGCTGGCGACCTGGCGCCATTGGCTTGAAGGGGCGCGAGTTCCGTTTGAGGTTTGGACTGATCATAAAAACCTCGAGCTCCTCCGCTCCCCCGCTCATTGAACGCCAAACAGCTGCATTGGGCTGATTTTTTCTCAAAGTTCAACTTTACTCTGCACCATTTTCCTGGTAAATCTAACTCGCTAGCTGACGCACTTTCATGCCTCCCACAACATGACAGTAAGAGGGAGGAGATTTGTGACTCTGTATTCACGCCTTCCCAATTGGGAGGAGCTGTAACTACTCGTCAGCAAGCAAAGCTTTCCCCCTCCCAGGCCCCTCCCGCAGATGACTGGACTGCGAAATTTTCCACGGCTATGTCCGATGCCGACAGGGAGGAGGTGTGGGGGGAAGACGGAGTTACTCAAGACGCACAGGGCTGCTGGCGAAAAAACAGCAAAATGTTTGTTCCCCATTCCCTTCGGGGGAGGTGATGAGTTGGGCGCACGGCTCGAAGCTGGCGGGGCACACAGGATTTGTGAAATCACTCCAACTTTTGCAGAGACAGTTCTGGTGGCCTGGGCTACGGAAAGACATTTCCTTGTTCACTTCTGTTTGCCAAACATGTTTAATGAGCAAACCCAGGCCAGGTAAACCCCCAGGGGCACTGCAACCCCTCCCTACGCCAACTCGGCCATGGGAAGTGATTTCGATGGACTTTATTACAGACCTACCCCCTAGTGGGGGAAATACTGTTGTTTGGGTTGTAGTAGATCTGTTCACTAAACAAGCTCACTTCATTCCGTTTGCATCAATCCCCTCGGCCAAGAAATTAGCCTCGGCGTTCCTTCAACACGTCGTGAGACTCCATACTTTGCCAGCTAAAGTGATCTTGGACCGGGGGGTGCAATTTGTTTCCCATTTCTGGGGTGAACTTATGTCACTGCTTGGGGTGGAGCGGGGGGTTAGCAGTGCGTACCACCCAGAGACTGATGGACAGACCGAACGTGTCAATCAAACCCTTGAACAATACTTAAGGTGTTTTACAAACTTTCAACAAGATAATTGGCACTCCCTTTTGCCACTAGCTGAGTTCTGTTACAATAACACTCAGCACTCCTCGACGGGTGTGTCCCCTTTTAAGGCGGTTCATGGCTATGACGCCCCGCCTTTACCGTTCTTGACTTCTCCCGATCTCCCGGCGGGAGATGCGGGTGACTGGTGCAAAAAACTGCAAGCAGCTTGGCCGTTATTGTCTAAGACTCTGGACGAGGCAAAGGAGGCTTACAAAACCCAGGCTGATAAGAAACGCAACCTTTCCTGGGTCCCCAAATGTGGGGAGTTTGCCTACCTTTCTACTCAAAACTTGCGTGGAATTCAACCAAGCCGTAAACTCGGCTGGAAGTTTGTTGGGCCTTTTGAGATTGTGCGCGTGATCAACAATGTGACTGTAGAACTTGCCTTGCCTAAATCACTAAAGTCTGTTCATCCTGTCTTTCATGTAAGGCTTCTACGCCGCGCGCCTGAGGAGAACAAATGGAAACCGCGACAACCAACCCCACCTCCGCTGCTGGTGGTGGGGGAACCACACTATGAACTTTCGCAGATTTTGGACTCTAAAATCTCTCGCAACCGGTTGTTTTACTTGGTCGAATGGGTGGACTTTGGGCCTGAGCAGAGGGAGTGGGTGCGGGCGGAACATGTTCGGGCCCCCAAAATGGTCCGTGCTTTTCATCAATTGTATCCCCACAAGCCAAAGGGATAGATTTGTTATTGAGAGGGCAGCATGTCAGGTAGTCCTGCCATAATGGAGGGAGAAGGGTGGGAGGATAGGCTTTGTTTCGTGAAGGGTGGGTGGATGGGATCGTGGGGTGTTGATTTATGCACCTGGACTGTTCGAATGGAATGCGGGAGCTGCCCTGGATGCCTGGCTGTACAAGCCATATCTTCTTTAGACCTAACACACTGACCTTGGAGGAGACAGTCTGCTAGCTTCCTATCGCTTTCAAAGCAACAGCTAAGCTGGGGAAATGGGGGCGGCGGGGACTACATTAATTATCATTGTCTTGAGTTCCCGCACGCGCGCTTTGCTTCCATTGGTTGAGGGAGGGGTCCCCATTCTCCCCCTTGGGTATAACTGCTTGCTTCATGTAACTAAGGTATTCTTAACAACACTTCTGTTTCAGTAACCTACTATTGCAGCTTCAAAATAAAATACTATTCTTGCTTCAATGAACAAGGCCTGGTATTTTGCTGACTAAGTTAAGGACTCTGACAAACTTGCTTCCCTATGCCCGGAACCTGTGCTGGATACCACCTCCCCCGGGTATGTCTCCTTTGGGTCTGAAAGTGGACTTCGGGTGGAGATTCTGGGCTGCAGCTCTGCTCCTTCCCGGCTCCATCATGGTTGATATTCGGTGGATCCTGACCAGATAATGATAAAAAGGACCCAGAAGAGCCTTGGTGAGAACCCGAGGAAATGCGAAGATCGGTCTTGCCTTCCCCAGCCGTACAGGAGGCCAGGAATAGTTTTGCTCTTAAAAATAGTGGATATTTCCCACTTCCCTGGAGTCGCCACTTCTTGACTCTCCGTTTCCAGGCCTTTGGAGAGGAGAGAGGGAATATCCAGCATCTTCTACAGATCCCTCAGTAACCGTTCCCTGGGGAGAGGCTGCACATCACGACTCGTAAAGGCGGCACTTTGGGGAATCTTTACGCGGCGGAAGTGAGGGGTGATCCCTTCCTTGGGTTGCCACGTCCAGGTTAGAAAACCCTGTTCTGGGCTGGAAACAACCAGAGTTGTCTTGGGAACAAATCGGGGGAGACAGGGGGGCGTGGGGGGTAGTGGTCCAAGTGCTGGACCAGGACCTGGGAGACGGGGGTCGAGGCCTCCCCCAAGGTCTGCTGGTGACCCCGGGCGAGCCACTCCCTCACTCTCCGCCTCGCCTGCCTGGCAGGGCTGCCGTGAGGATAGGAGGGAGGGAGGGAGACGGAGATCAGCCTTTTCGGGTGCCCCCCCTGGAGACAGGCAGGGGTTCGATGAAGTCCGTCCACCCATCAAGGAAGTCGGGGCTGTGCGTGGGAGGCACGGGGGGGGGTTCAGAGGCCTGTTCCCGAAGCCTGACCCCCTGCCGTCCCCACTGCAGAGAGGCAGTTCTGATGCAGCACCCCCTTTTCTTCCCCCCACTTTGCCAGTTAACCAGACCCTCCGAGCGATACTGTTGGGGTTGCCATCTCCAGGCGGGAAACTCCTGGATATTTGGGAGGGGCACGTGGGGGTTGCAGGGTTTGGGGAGGGGCCTCGGCCAGGACCACCCTCCAAAGCCACCCTTTTCTCCAGGGGAACTGATCTCTGTGGCCTGGAAATCAGCCCTGATTCCGGGAGCTCTCCAGTTCTTACCTGGAGATTGGCCACTGTCATCACCAGACCCCCGAGGCAGTTCAGTGTCCTGGGGCAACCTCGGAAGACAGGGACAGATGCCCCCCCCCAACTGCCCTAGTGCGTTCCAGAGAATCAGGGGAGAGGACCACGGAGGGTACCCCCCCAAGCCAGGAGCTCCCTTGGGAAAGGATTACCCGGGGAAAGTGGGCCGGAGAGCTCCGGAGTGTGTGCCAGAAGAACCCCGTTTTTCAGTCTCTTAGTGGCCGCAAGAGCCCCCGTGATTGGAAGCTGCTCTTGGGGGAAAGGCTCCCGCAGCCCCAGAGAAAGAGGCCTTTTCTGCCCAGGGGAACGTGGCCGAGCTTTGCCAGAGAACTGCAGAGGAATTATGGTCGCGTTTGCACCCCAAGCCCGTGGGTCTCCCCTCCAGAACCAGGCATGCCAGTGAATTCACAGGGCCCTGCTTCTCCCTGGGAAACGCGGCTTGGATCACTCCAGCAATTCTGGGGGCAGGAAATTGTGGTGGGCAAAACCCAGTCCTAGGGTGGAGGTAGCCGCTGGGGTCCAAAAGAAGACCCCTTCTTTAAGATATTACCGGGGGCGGGCGGGTAGAGATAAAGTGTGGGGTTCCTTGCGTCCATCCAGCCCTTCCGCCCTGCAAACAATACTCGCAAAGGATGCCCCCTCCCCGGATCTCCCAGCCTGGAAGCTCTTCCCGGATTCCCGGGTCTCTGGGGTGCCCCGCCCGGAGCTCCGTCTCTTTCTCAAGCAAGACGTTTGGCTTCCCGGTCCATTTCGCTCCCCTGCTCTGCCGCTGAAGCTCCCCGGGAGATCCTGGGCCGGTCACTCAGCCTGGCCTCCCTCACAGGGGGGTTGTGAGGGTGAAATGGCAAAAGGGAGGATGGGTGGGTGTTCACGGGGTTCATGGGATGTTCCTGTGCAATGAGATTACTCTTGGCGCGAACGTCGAGGGCATCGGGCAGTCTCGGGGGGGGGGCATTCTGAGTCACCCACCCCATTCTGTCCCCCTGCAGACGCTCCTTCCCAGGGGCCTCGGGCGGAGAATGCAAAGTCCAGAGGGGGCCGCAGGAGGCAGCGGACGAGGCTCCCCAGAGAACGGCTGGACCTTCTGCTCCGGGCGTGCGAAGAGAATCAACATCCGGGCTTCGAGCAGCGGGACGAGCCGACGAGGCGAATCTGGAGTCCCAGAAAGTCCCGGGGGCTTCCTTGGTCTCCCCGCCTCTCTTCCATCGGGTTGTGGGTGTGAGCGCGCGTGTGTGTGCGAATTGTGCTCTCCGAAGGACTGAAGGGCTTCTCCAACGGCGGGGGGGGGGGGTGTTACTGAATATTTGAAACGGACCCTGCATTTCTTCACGACTGTGGCGCGAACGACGAGGGAATCGGGCAGTCGGGGGGGGCTTCGTGACGCACTCCCCCCCCCGCAGTCTGTCCCCTCTGCAGACGCTCCTGCCCACCGGCCTCAGTGGATGAATCCGAATTCCAGACGTGGCTGCAGAAGGCAGCGGACCGTTTTCAGCAAAGATCAGCTGGACGTCCTGGTCCCGGAGTTCGAGGAGAACCGCCATCCGGGCTTCGAGGAGCGGGAGCAGCAGGCAAGGAGGATCGGAGCCCCCGAAGTGAGAGTCCAGACGTGGTCCCAAAACAGGAGGGCCAGAGAGGTCCCTGTCCTAAGAAGGAGGATGCCGGAAGAGACCCCAGGCCCTGGAGCCACCAGAGTCCCCCCTCCCCACCTCCACCCGCGGACTCCACCTCGTGGCGACTGACTCGGGAGGTGCGCAGGGCCCCCGGGAGACCCACCACCACGGGGAGGTCAGTGCCACGCAGGAGCCAACGCCCGGCCTCCCGTCCGCAAGGCGCTCCTGTGCCTTCTCCACCATCAGGCCTCCCTCCGCCGCCGCCGGCTTCTCCGTGGGTGGGCATCGCGCCCTCTCCGGCCTTTCCCGGCTCTTCTGTCGCCATCCAGCCTCTGCCCCTCCCCTCCGTTGCGCAAGGACTGCCCAGCCTGGCTGCTTCACCCGCCGCGTTTAGACAGCTCCTGCAAGGCCTCCGGGACAGTTCTCCCCTTCCGGGGCTGACAGAGGAAGACCGGGCCACCCTCCAGTCGCCAGGTGGAAGCTACTAAACGTGAGCGGATCGGGTCCTCCTCTCCTTCGGCAGACACCCGCCCCCCGGCACTGACAGGCCAGACGCCCTTTCCACGTCCCTCAGGCAGGGAATGCGAACTTCAGAGGCGGCCACGGGCGGCAGTGGACACAGGCGTTCTCCCAAGAAGAGGGGGATTCGGCCCAGAGGGACTCGGCCAGGAGGCTTTCAGCTGCACACCTCCCGCTGGAGAACAGGCTCCGGGAGCCACATCTGCCCACTGCAAACTTGACTCTTTGCTCCTCTCTTTCTCGGCTGTAGGTTGGGTTTCCAAGCAGAGGGCCAGAGATCCCCGGCAAAAGAAAGAGGGTGCCCTGTCGGGGAACAGGCACTGGAGCGACGAACTCCACTCCGGGGGGGGGAGGGAGGCGCTTGTATGGACAGAGGAGCCTACAAAGGGCCAGCCAGGCTGATGCTGCAGGGAACGCGGCGGTTGGGTGGTGGTTCAGGAGGCCCCGCCCTCTTTGTGTGTGTCCCGAAGATGCCGCTTTGCAGGCGCCCCCCTGGCTGAATGCCAGCTCCAGAGGCTGCCGCAGGAGGGCGTGGACCACGATCACCCAAGAGCAGGTGGACGTTCTGGGGAGCGCTCTTTGAGAAGAACCGGCATCCTGGCATCGAGATGCAGGGACTGGGCAGGAGGTGTTTGCAGGGGCCGCCTGGAATCTCCACTCGGCGAGGCCCCTTCTATGGACACAGGAGTCGACCCGATTGATTGTGGAGGGAACACAGCACTGGGAGGGTGGTCCAGGAGGCCCCGCCTCTTTGTGTTTTCCCTGCAGCAGATGCCCCTTTCCACGCTCCTCGGGCACTAAATGCGAATTCCAGAGGCGGCTGCAGGAGAAAGCGGACCACTTCCACCTAAGACCAGGCACACCCGGAGGTTTCAAGCATTGTCCAGAGAGCGGCCCAAGAAGGCAACGAGCCAAGGGTTCACACCAGAGAATCATTACCAGAGAAGATGAGCCAATGTGGTCAGGAAATCCAGGGGCCAGACTCAAGTCCAGTTCACAAAGCCAGACTCCAAATTACAAGCCAAAGTCAAGATCCAAAAGCTGGTCCCCAGGTCACATCAGGCAGGCAGCAAGCAGACAGGGTTCAAGACCAGCAGCCGCAGAGTCCACAAAGTTGACATCTTCCATCCACCCAGGACCCTCCCCTGACTGGCTTTTTATCTCTGCCTGCAGAACAAGCCCCATTGCAGCCACCTGCTCGAACACAACCCTGCAAGGACTCATCTTCAGCCAGCAGCTGGCGTCAGGCCAAGAGACCTTCTGCTCTCCACCCTCTCTCCTGGAGCCCTGCTCTAAGTCTCCGCCTCCCGCCCCCCATTCCTTGCAGCAGGGCTCGAGAGGGCTGCTGACTCTGCCCCAGCTGCTGGCTGGGAATCCCTGTGACCCCCCTGGGGCTGGAACTCTGCTGCCTCGAGGCGAAGGGCCTGCCGCTCTCCTCCCGGGGAGCCCTCTTCTCCCGAGGAATCCGCACGGCTGTCATGTTCTGGCTGGGTCCTGTCTCTGCTTCTGGCTGACCCACGACAGGGGCGCAGGAGCAAAATGGCTGCCACAGCATAGGGACCCCCCCTGGCTCAGGGTGCATGCCAGTCCCACTGGGGAATGATGGGCAAACTCAGGTCCATGTGAGTTGCCAGAGGGAGTTGGGGCCTGGCTTGGGGGGCCAAGAAGTCCACATCCATGGCCATCCAGGCACCACATTGTGGCCTGGTAGGTCAGCCGCAGTCACACCTTTAAAAAACGAGGAAGCTCAGTGCAGGGATCAGAGCAGCAGGCCCACCTTGTGGGGGGGAGTGAAAAGGTGTGTGTGGGGAGGGGGTGAGAAATCCACCTGAAGGACCAAATGTATCTGACTTGATAGTGACTGAATTTGTTGCCATCAGATGCTCATCCGGAGGGGGGGGCATCATCCAGTATCCTATTCAAACGAAAGATGCCACATCAGTTGAAGGCAGCAATATTGAACTCCCAGGTCTTGCACTTCACAAACACAAAGCTGTACTTCCAGTCGTTCATATCGGCAGGGATGGCAGTCAAAGATATTTCGAAGGGTGGCCACCCAGCCCATTTATTTACTATCCTCTTGAAGTCTCGTATTACCTTTCATACATTTAGTTTCTTCCTTGGGTTAAGTGAATCAGAAACAAGAGAAACATTTGGACACATGCAGGTCAGGGTACTTTCTTCTAATTGTGATATTCTTATTTTGTGTGTGTTGCAGGTTGCATTAGTCTGGGGAGAGAGACAGCAGGGACCGAACATCGTGTGTGTGGATGTGGAGGGGAGAGCAGGGGCTCCGCCCAGAGTCTGGGTGCCCCTCCACCTGCGTCTTCATTGACGTCTCTTTGGCAGGCTGGGTTGCCAACCACCTGGAGGGGGGGAAAGATTCTTCCCCTTTAACAGAGGAAGAAGGAGTTTCCCTCCCTGCCCAGGAGAGCTTCAGCTGCCCTTTTCTAACCCTGAAGCCTCCATTAAAGGGACAGGACAGTTTTCCCTGCAGGCCTGTGGGCAGCCCTCGTGGGAGGCACCTGGGAGGCCTCTGAACAACTGGAGGAGGGACACAAACACACACACACACACACCCTCCCTCTCGCAAAAGGAGACAAGGAAATCTTCCTGAAAAACCTGAAGTCCTGATGAGCAGGATTATTATGAACAGGCATCACCCCATCCCCTCCTTGCCTGTTGACCTCCCCCAAGGAAAAATGTTCTAAAAGAAGAATGTCTGCGGTGGAGCCCTGCATGCTGGGGGGGGGGCTGGTTTCCTGCTGCTGCTGCTGCTGCCCCCAGGGCTGGCTCCAGTCCCTTTCCTCCTCCTGGCATTCCTCTTGGCCCTCGATCACCCCAGTAGCTAAAGACGCTGCCCCTGGGGAAGGGAGGGACTCCCGGGATCAGAGGGACAAACTGGAGGGTTCCTTGAGGGACTGAGACCCCCCTGCTGCCAAAGTAAGGAAACGCAGACACGAAAAAGGAAGGAAGGCAGGGCCCTGAATGCCGAGGGAAAGGGAAAGGCCGGCTGCATTTGTGTGTGTCAAGGGCCTCAGGGGAAGATGTGGAGTCTGGCCTGGAAGGTGCACAGACACAGCCTGAGCCCCTCCCGAAGCCCACACAGGCGGGGGGCCGTGTTTCGAGGAGGGCTAAGCGGGGCTTGAGGGCTTCCCAGGGGCCCCCATCCTTCCAGAGAAGGGCAGGCCAGGTGCTGAGAACCACCCTTCGCACAACAAAGGCACGGGGGCAGGTTAGCCGTCTGCTGGAAACGCACTCGCTTCTGCTGGGGAAGAGAAAGGGGAGAGTGGTTTGGGGACGGGCCTCAGCCGGGTCTAAGGCCACAGGTCCCACCCTCCAAAGCAGCCATTTTCTCCAGGGGAGCTGATCTCTATGGCCTGGAGATCAGTCCTAATTCTGGGAGCTCTCCAGTCCTCTCCTGGAGGTTGGCAGCTGTCATCATTTGCCCCCTGAAGAGGTTTGGTGTGGGGGGGGCAACCTCAGGAGACAGAGTTCACAACAGCACCGGTTCCCTCGTCACCACAGTGAATGCAAGAGACTCGTGGCACAAGCAGGACTGACCGGGGAGAGGACCACGGATGGTCCCTCCCAAGCCAGGAACTCGCTTCGTCAGGTGAGCGGCTGTTCTCTCCAGAATAACTTCACTTCTCTTTACGGGGTCATTGTGAGGCTTCCCGAGAACGGATGAAGATGCCAAAGCCACGTATATATGTGAGTTATAATTGTCCTTAGGCCACTAGTGCCTGTTTCTATCTTACAGAAGCTCAATCCCCTGTTCAGACCAGGACATCCGTACTGGTGTTGACTTTATATGATTTTAGGGCACTTTCTCATACACACTAAAGGATGCATTTTCAATCCATTTCTTACAGCAATGAACCTCCGATTAGCTGTAGTTCAACTAGGTAACATCCTGTTTACTGACTTCATCAGTTTAACTCTATAATGACCGATGTGTTGTCAGCTTGCTAATATACCAACAATTTCGATCCAATTCTTACAGCAGTGCTACGGTGTGCGACCCAGCCAGTTACAAAATGGCTGCCATGGTGTGGGACACAGCCAGCCACAAAATGGCTGCCATGGTGTGGGACACAGCTAGTCACAAAATGGCTGCCATGGTGCGGGACACACACCGTCACAAAATGGCTGCCATGGTGCGGGACACAGCCAGTCACAAAATAGTTGCCATGTTAGGCCATAGTTACCCATGTCCTAACTATGTCCATATCGGACTAGTGCTCCGCGGGCGTTCTGTGTGGGTTGTGGGACGCTGACGAACAGGGGTGGGAAACTTCACCTGCTCCAGAATACAAGAGCGAGGCTGCTGACTGGGGCTAGCGGGACGGTTCGTATTTGGCGGTGGGAAGGGCTGTCAAGTCACGGCTGACTTACGGTGATTTTGGAGAAGAACCCTGTTCGCAACTGGAAAAACGGGGGAGCTCAAAGCAGGGAGAGAACAGCAGGCACGTATTGTGCTGAGGGAGGGTGAAAGTGTGTGTTGTGCCTGTGTGTGTGGGGGGGGATTAGAAACCCACTCCAAAGAGCCAATCTGTCCCTTCACAAATCTAAAACTGCAGCCTGATTCCTATCACCTGAGGTGGAATTCAGAGCTCCTGGAAAGGCTGGGCCCAGCCCACTTATTCAGGGTCATCTTGAGGTCCTGCTTAACCTTCTTACCTGGGCTAAGAGAAAACAAGAGAAACATTTTGGAGAATGTATTTTCTTCTAATCAAAATGTTCTTCTTTTGCGTGACCAGTAGCATCTTAGAGACAGGGTTTTCAGGGTAGAAGCACTGACCCTCAAAAGCTCAGACACCCCCCCCCAAAAAAAACCCCTTCAGACTGTAAATGCAGTAAATACATCATGGTGGAGAACAAGAGAACCCTCAGACCTGGCCCAGCTTTCCTTGCCCAGTGATCCTGGTCTAGAAGAAGACTTGGTCCCACTGTGGTCTGGCAGGGAGGCTCTGCCCTAAACCTGTCCCAGCAAAGGTCCTCCTTCTCTCCACTGAAGCCCAACAAGACGGAAGCTGCTGCTGGAGGAGGAGAGCGGGGCCACCAGCGTGGGGGGGGGGTCTGGGGGTACAAACTTCCGGTTTGAGTCAATAAGTTCAGGTTTGGGAAGTTCCCATTTCTCTAGTTTTGCATGTTTTGAGAATCCCATCCAGGTAGCAGGCGGTGACTTCCTTTGGTTTCAGGAGAGATTTGGGGGGGATTTTGACTGCCAAGCAGACCTGCCCAGATGCCAGATATAAACCCATTGAATTCCTTGTATTTTTTTTCTCCCTGAGAAATGTGGCCTGGATCACTCCAGCAATTGTAGGGGGAAGGAAATTGTGGTGGGGGGAAAATCCAGTTGTAGGCTGAGGGTAGCCACTGTGGTCCGAAAGATAAACCCCCATTATTAAGATACTACTTGGGGGGGGGAGGTAAAATGGTGTGTTGATGGCCTCCAATCAGGCCTTCCACCTTGAAAGCAATACTTGGGAATGCTGTCCCTGTAAAGAAAATGGCTTCTCAAAAAGGTTGGCCTTTGCAAAAATCTTTGGTTCAGGCTGCAAGTGTGGCCTGGAGAGTGTTCCCAGAGACAGTCGGAGGCACAGAGAGCAGGGTGACCTTGTTTTGATGAGCTGCAGCTGGATGTAGCGAGGGTCTGCCTGGCACCAGCTACCAATTAACATTCCAAGCAATTGAGGTCTCTCTCGATGGGTTTCACCTGTAAGAACCAGGCAGCGCCCTCTGCAGTAGGTTTCCTTCCTTCCCCTCAAGTCACCCCATAGATCATGAGCCCCGGCAACACTGACATCACTCCAAAGAGTTCTGATTGGCCTGGAGCCCACGAGAGGCCCTCACCCAGAAAACAGTCAGTTGCCTTCTGCCTTGAGCTTCTTGCTTGATGGTGACTGTGCTCCAGGCAGTCATTCTACCTGCTTGCGAGGGCCATAGAGCTTGCTGGCCCAGGCTGACTCTGGAGAAAGAGAACTAATTTAGAGTCCAGTGACGTCTTTAGGACTAACAAAGGGTTATTCAAGGTCTGAGCTTTCATCTGCACGCACCCCTTTTTCAAATACAGTCGGATGGGAGGTCAGGTTTAGACTTATAGATGGGCTGAACAGGTAATTAACAGTTTAACATGATGGTGATGTTTGAAGTTATGCAAAACCAGAATTAAATAACAAGCTAAGCTTACAAGGTCAGCAGTTGTAAAGCGATAAGTATGTTAAAATCAATTTCAGGCTCTCTGTTCACTCTCAGAGCATGGAGGTCACTTAAGAGCATTTTTACTTTCTCGTTCGAGATGGAAGCTCCTCTGGTGACTTGGAGCCTCGTCTTGCTGTATTAGCCAGCTGGACCACAGCTACAGTGGGGCTATTTGGTGTCGTGGTTCGGAACCAGTTTGGTGTTGTGTCCAGGAGGGTGGGCTCTAATCTGGGAGAACTGGGGTTGATTCCGCACTCCTCCACTTGCAGCTGCTGTTGTGACCTTGGCTCAGTCATAAATTCTTTCAGAGCTGTTCTCTCAAGGGCAGTCCTCGAGTGAGAGAGCTCTCTCAGCCCCACCTGACACACAGAGTGTGTGTGGCAGGGGGAGGAAGGGATTGAAAGCTGCTCCGAGACTCCTTTGGGTACTGAAGGACAGGATATAATTCTAATCTTCTACTACTATTGGGGGCTCTGCCCTGTTCCTTAAAGGGCCAGCCCCACAAGATTTTTTGAGGAGATTTTTTGCAAATGGAGGGTGCATACATGCCCCCCACTTCTCCTCAAAAGCATTTAAAGGGATCCTTTAAATGCTTTTGAAGAGAAGTGGGGGGTGATGCGCATCCCTCTCTCCTGCAAGATGTAAATTTTGCAGGAGGAGAGGGAGAGGGGTGGTGTGGAGCTGATGCAAAAGTGATGGCAGCCCCACCAGCCAGATTTTGCCCCACGAGCCGCAGAACCCTGGCTCTGGGCCTGTGAGGCAGTAGCTTAGCTTTTAGATTTATTATTATTTTCCCTCACAGTCTTCTCGTCCTTTGAACTATTTTTTTCACCTTAATAAAAGAATTCTATTTTACTTCCGGTTTTGCCTCCATTGACCCCCTCCGCAGCACTGCCAGCCAGGAAGCCCTTCCCAGATTCCCGGGTCTCTTGGATGCCCTGCCTGGGGATCCGTCCCTTTCTCAAGCAGGACCTTTGGCTTCCCGATCCGTTTCGCTCTCCTGCTCTGCCGCTGAAGCTCCCTGGGAGATCTTGGGCCGGTCACAGCACTCCGCCTGGCCTCCCTCGCAGGGGGGTTGTGAGGATCAAACGGCGAAAGGGGGAATGTGTGGGACTGCTCTGGCTTGCCATTGGTGGTGGAAAGGGGTAAAAATGAAGGGACTCCGGCTGGTCTCTATAAGGTGTGCTCACTGGATGTCGCTGTGCAATGAGATCTGTGGGGGCAGGAACGTCGAGGGGATCAGGCAGTCGGGGGGAGGGGCATTCATGAGGCACCCCCCCCCATTGTGTTTTCCAGGCGGCTGCTCCAGGCCACGTGCCTCCAGTGCCACCACCCCTATAGATGGAAAGCCTGAGCACAAGCTTGTGATGTCATCAAAGGTAGTCCTACAATCCCTGAACTCTGCAGTTGCCAGCTACTGTCACAAGTGTTTTAACTTGCAGTTTCTTGTGTACTCAACAAGATATTTTCTCGATTCTTTCACTGCAATATTCCAGATTCTTCATAGTAGCTTACAGTGTTAGTGAGTTCAGTTTCCCTTGCAATTTGAGTGTATGTTTAGCATAATTTACAAGCATATAATAGCATATAATAAGGAAACTGGTGGATGTCTGTTGTATGATGGTATTGGTAAATAAAAGTAAGAGTTCAACAGCTTGATTTTCAAAAGGTTTTATTAACCACAGACACAGCATGAGATATTAACATGTACAAACTCATAACTAGGATAAGAAGTTTTCACATAAATCTCAATTATAATTTCCAGTTACCAAAAAGACAGCTACACTGTGAAATTAATGTGAAAGGCAACTACATCACTTCTGCAAAGTTTTCAGTTTCCTCTGTGATGTCTGTGACATTCTTTGCCCATTTTCTTTTTTACAATAGTTGTTCAGGAATGTATTTACTGCTATAAACGTTATCATCCTGGTGTACACAATACCAGAGTGGCCATTGTCACAAACGCCATCAAAGAGAGTACATTCACTTTCATCTAATGCTTCCAGAGACTTTAGACATGCTATAGCCCTCTGGTTGGCTTGAGGCTTCAGAAAGGCTGCCTCAAACGTTGTCAACAATTTGCTTACTACTACATATGTATAGGAAACCACATTGATAACACCTTGTGTTGGATATTTCAAACCACCTCTATCTAACCTACTAATCAAAAGAAAATGAGTGTTTATTGGCAACTCTCTCTCCATAACAAGTTCTACTTTACATGTATCACAATGAAGTCGCCTTAAAGCTGCATGTGCACAGTAGCCAGCTATGTAGGTAAGGGAGGGTAGTATGTTCCCTAAAAGATGTAAATCATTTTGACATACATCAACTGGTTCACTGAAATCTGATGTACATTCCACCTCTTCAAAATTGGATTCCAGTGGGCCTACCATTATTTGCCCATGTCTACCTGAATGTAGCATCAACGGACCCACACTCTGAATACGAATCTTCTTTTCTGTTTCATACAGCTGTGTCACAGATATATGATATTGGGAACCAGCTAACTGTCTATATTTAGAAAACCTTTCCTCAAGAGCATCAGTTTGCAGTTTTCCTGTCAAAAGATATTCCATCCCTAATTCATCCTTACAGTAGCGAGCTATTTCAACAACTACATAACTAGTGTGCCGTAAAGCAAGTAATGTCTCCTTTGTCAAACAACCACTGGAAAGTTTCATCGATTCCCAAGAGTCTAGCCAGTCAAGAAATCGCAGCAAGAAATTAATCTTAATATCACCAGAAACCATTGGCTCCATGTAGGGATTCAGCTTATGCAGACCTTTATATTTGGATTTAACATTCATTATGTCAAACCATTTAACCATGATGCGGATGTATTCAGCTGTGCCATGTGCATTGGACAGGTCAAAGTTTTCACTGGCGACTTGTAAACCTTCTGCCACGGGTGAGTTGAAAACCTGCAATGCAAGTTTTACACTCTGCCTTTCTAAGTTTGTAGGGCACAAAGCCTTCAATGTAAGTGGATAGGCAAACCTAGCAAGAGAAGTGCTATCAATTTCATACATCTTTATTAATGTTGAAAAAGATGCAATCATCTCTTTAGTTTCACCACTGCCTGGAAATGTGGGGTAAAACATATCTTTTGTCCTGTTCTTCTGATTGAGCCAATTATTTCGCACAGATTTAATAATATGAACAGGATCTATGATGTAAAATAAAGGGCGTTCTGATGACACTGGGTGCTTATAAACTATTCTGAGCTGTTTGTCATCAGAAAACAATGACATGGCACTTCTGATAATTGAATTATTGTCTGATGCAATACAGAATACCTTGTAACCAATGCACTCCAGCCCTTTAATTATGGAAACCAGGATACTGTGCAATGAGGTGGCAGAAATTCTCTTAACAGGTAGAATATGCACAATATCTCTAAATTTAGACTTGACACTCTGGAGCATAAAAGCAAATGCAGAGTTTGCTGCCTGTTCAGAATTGAAAGATACTCCAAGAATGTTACCTCCTTTGTAGTCTAAGTATGTGCACAAATTAATTTCATCCAGCATCAAAATCACATCAATGTCATCTCTGTTCAAGTGAGAAAATTTGTGCCTAGCATAAGACAGGAAATGCTTCCCACCTAAGAGTTCACGCTTTGGATCCAGTTCAAACTTACTACATATCCGATGCAATGTTGACGGATGGGGCAACTTCATTAAACCACTGCTACGTAAAAATCTATACGCATGGGCTGATATTGAAAATAACAAACAACAGACAACCAC
Source organism: Gekko gecko (assembly GCA_029375565.1). Taxonomy (NCBI): domain Eukaryota; kingdom Metazoa; phylum Chordata; class Lepidosauria; order Squamata; family Gekkonidae; genus Gekko; species Gekko gecko. The sequence continues at coordinate 3,817,019 of JAPDNY010000008.1, forward strand.
CACGGAAGTAGCAAACGTATGACTAGATTTAGAGACATTTAGGAGTTCAGTTTGCTGCAGCAAGAACCCCACAATATCTTTGTCATTTTCCTTCACTACATTTTGCAAAGTTTTCAAACTTTCTTTCACAATACATTTGTGTTCTTCCACAGATTCATCTGAGGATCCCAATTCCATTTTCTCACAGTCAGATAGGAGAGTTGTAATGGCATTCACATTCATGATAACTTTTGGAAACATTCAGAACCTATCCTTTTAATTTCAACTTTACCCTTAAATATACTGACATTTAAAGTAGTATCTATTATTACTGATAATGCGATAACTGGAGCAGGACTTACATTGATTTTAATAAAACCTACACATTCAGGGCTCAGATTAACAAATGTCCATGGCTTTTGCACACTAACATTCTTGAGACGCAGTAAAAGCTCACTGAATGTTTTGAAGCAGTATGTGTTGTTGTAATGTTCTTTGGATGCTAAACTGTCAGATATTGCTCCCAATAAATGAGAACACTCCAGTCGAGACCTCTTGTCCGCTGGTGCCTCATGACAAGTAGCTTCTCTTGATAAATAAGACGGGCGGTTGGGGAACACAGAAGGTACAGCACCAGTCTTAAGTCTTGGTATTTTGAGAGGGGCAACAAGCTTTTGGCCTGTCTTTTCATCAAAAACTTCTGTCTGCCATAGGACATCACTGGTTTGGAAGTGAAGAATACATACCTGTAAGTCAAAACCAGTCCATATGAGTAAATCTGAGTCATTCTGCAATGTATCTTACAACAGTCTTAGACACAGGAAATGTAAACAACCAAAAAGGCGCATGTAAAAATTCAATGTGTTGTGAGACAGGAAAATGAAATCCACAATTGCATACAAAGTCTTAAGAATGAAGCTACTCAATGAAAACTTGCGTCTGCTCTCCCTGTCCAAAATTTTACAAAATGAACTATGGGCAGTCTCATGCGTGAATTGTGTTCTTCAGAAGGTACTTCACAGTTTATGAAGTTCAGAGCATAATTTCTGAAATTATTTGCACTGCACATAAGCTATACATAAAAGTTTGACCCAGTCACAGGGTCCAGAGAGAACCTGGGAAATGTAGGCCCTGATGACTACTCCCATACAGGCTTCCCTGGAGCCAGTAGGCCTCCCCAGAGCCACGCCACTAAAGGCCCATGATTGCTAGTTATAGAAAATAGTTGATATGCTGCACATTAACATGATAAAAATTTACTCACCCTTGATGATTGCGATGGAGTGAATTTATCACGATGGATGGATGAAATCCACTTCTCCTTCAGAGGAGCATCAGATGGAAACTTGAAAACATTTACTTTCTGTCCCCCTTTGTAATTCCCTCTACATTTCGGAACACAACAGCGAAAAGGCATACTTGCTAGAGAACTGAAGAACAGAAACTGTTGGGCAGGCTAATCAGTAAACCTCCGGTTAGCCCCACAGATCCTCAAAACCACACAGGTAATCTTAGGACTACCCTGGACGCCATTACTGTGATGTCACAAGCTGGTGCTCAGGCTTTCCATCTATAGGGGTGGTGCCAGTGCTCAGCGCAAAATCCAGCGGTGGCCGCAGAGCGTAGCAGACGATCTTCCGCAAAGCACAGCTGGACGTTCTGCTCCGGGCGTTCGAGGAGAACTGAGGTCCCGGCTTCGAGTTGCGGGAGGAGCTGGCGAGGAGGATCGGAGCCCCCGAATCCGGAGTCCAAGTCCCTGGGGTGCTTCCTTGGTCTCCCCGTCTCTCCCTTATCTGCTTTGTTGAGGTGTGTTTGCGTGTGTGTGAACTGAGCTCTCTGAAGGACAGAGTGGGTTGGAAGCTTCTCAGACCGAAAAGGGGAGGGGGTCCTAAGTCCTTGGAATGGAACCTGCATTTTTCTACGAATGTCTGGAAACAAGACTGTGTCTGAGCATGTGAAGGATGGCCTTTTCTCCCCCATCTGTTTTTCAAAGGAAGGCTGCCAGATTGAAGGGTGTCCTTCCCACGGAGGTGTGGGAACTTCAGTCTCCTTCAGGAAGCTCGGAATCAGGTCTCATGTGTGGCAGTCCCAGAAATACCCAGAGAGTCCCCCTGTATCTAGAAACCTCTGCCCCCTACGGGTGGGCGGGCTGATCTTGCATCTGCCCCACGGCCGGCGACTTATGGGGCAGGAATACTGGGATTGGCCTCTCTTAAATGTCAGTTGCTGACAATCAGAAGGTTCCTTTTCGTGGGGAATATCTGCAGCAGGCTAGAGACGTGTCTGTGCCAGTGGGAGGACATGTGAGGTGGAGGCCGGGAAAAGGAGGCATGAATGAATCCCGAATGGCTGAGCAAACATCATCCTCATCTGGGATTTGTTGGCAGCAGTCAGACATGGGGTGGGCAGGGTGGGGAATGGGATGTATGTGGGGTGGGCACCGGTGAGCACTGAAAAGCAAGGCCAGGTTCTGTCCGGGGATCACGGACTCTCTGCTTCTCTCCTGGCTTCTCTGCAGGTCTGGTTCCAAAACTGGAGGACCGGAGATTCTTGCCCAAAGAAGGATGATGCCCGAAGAGACACCAGGCCTTGGAGCCAGCAGAGGACCCACCACAACACGCTGACTCCACCTTGCGAGGACTTGGGAGGTGCACAGGGGCCTCCCGGAAACCCACCTCCGGGAGGCCAGTTCAGCGCACCCAGGAGCCAACGCCTGGCCTCCCAGTCGCAAGGCGCTCCCCGGCCTTCCCCGCCTGCTGGCCTCACTCCTCCGCCAGCTTCTGCATTGATGGGCGTCTTTCCCTCTCTGGCCTTTCCCGGTTCTGTTGTCTCCCCGCCTTTCACAGGCAGGGTTGCTGACCACCTGTGGGTTTAGCAAGTTAAAAACAGGTCAGTTATTATAGAGTTAACTTTGTTTACGTTAGTCAACAGGAAGTCACATGTTTATTGTACCCAATCTGTTTACTAAGTAGAAAAGCTTGGAAATCTTGTGGGAGGTCTTAGTAAAATGACCCGAGCTTTAGCCCTGTGATTGGAAATCAATGTATTGGCTATTTAGCATATTGAGGTCCCTTTTTACTGCCTTTGTTGGAGAAGAAGAGACGCCATTCCCATTCCTGTAGCATCTTCTTAGCAGTAAAGATGTAGGGATCTAGTGCTTTGTTATTTGGCATCCTGTTTACCTTTTCCCCCTGTTAGCTTTCTCGTAAACTTTATAGTTTTACAAACATACACATGGATTCCGTCTCTCACTCATTGCTCTGCTGATTTAATCTCTGCTTAACTATATTTCTACCGAGAATACCCTACGTGCCTGCCCCCCAGAATACTTGCCTGGCATCTACCAGGAGAAGGGCCTTCTTTGTGGTGGCACCAGCTGTCAGGGGAAATGTGGGCCCTGCGGGGCTTATCTAAGTTCTGCAGGTCCTACAAAGCAGAACTTTTCCATTTAGCTTCTCATCAGTCAAGTCTGTTTACATGGGCTACCTTTAGGCTTTATTTGTATTACATTTTTAATTGATATCTGTTACTGCTTTAGCTGTTGTTGGCTGCCTCGAGACTGCTTGGAGGCCAGAGGTGGCATATAAATTTTAATAATAATAATAAATTTAATGATCATAAAAGGGTATTTATCATGTAATTATTTAATTAATTTCTCCCCAGCCGGGGACCCCAGGAAGCCGACATCCTTCTCCTCCCCTCCATTTTATCCTCACGACAACCCTGCATGGTAGGTTCAGCTGAGAGACTGCAGCTTGTTCAAGGCCACTCCATGAGCTCCCATGGCACAAATAGGGATTCAGACTCTATAAACGACAACACCACCCTTGGCTGTGCAGGCTTCTGCAGGGCGAGCCACAGTTCTGGCAGAGCTGTTCTGGGAAAAGAGCCATTTCCGACAGAGCTCTCTCAGCCCCACCTACCTCACAGGGTGTCTGTGGTGGGGAGGGGAGGGGAAAAGAGTTTATAGGCTGCTCTGAGACTCCTTTATATGGTGAAGGGCAGGGTATAAATCCAATCTCCTCCCCCTCCTTCTCCAAGAATTCACCTGGTGACGCTTTCTTCCTTATATGTACCATGAAAAACTGAATTCCTATCCCTGCATGCAACTTTGAAAAGTTAGTTTGTGTAATTATATGTTAACAGTCCATTTTTCATTTTTTCTGTTATTTATGGAGTCTTGGTGTTGTTTGTGATGTATGTATGTATGAGAAATCAGAGCCCAGAAGAAGGGGTGTTTGACGGTTCAATAAATCACTCATTTTCATAGCGAAGCTACACCTGTTGGATTTCTGCAGCTGTTTCTAAGGCCCAGTATTGGGGGGAAGGTTTAAAGCTATTCAAAAACAACACATTTCCAGTGAGTGTTCAAAGCACATAAAAACAAGAAAGCCCATTTCCTAAATCCACTTACTGAAGGTTTCCACAGCACAGATGTCAAGTTCTTCAGGCACTGGAGATTTCAGTTCAAAGTCCAGCAGCATCAGCCAGAAGAGATGCAATGGCAAAATGACAGGGCAGAGGCAAAGGTAGAAGAAAGAGAGATTGGATTTATAACCCACCCTTCACCACCTCAAGGTAGTGGCTTACAAATCTAATTTCCCTCCCCCCCATCCCCACACCAGACACCATGTGAGGTCGGTGGGGCTGAGAGAGCTCTTTGAAAACTGCCCTTGAGAGAACAGCTCTGAGAGAACTTGTGACTGAGCCAAGGTCAAACTGGCAGCTGCATGTGGAGGAGTGGGGAATCAAACCCAGTTCTCCCAGGTTAGAGTCCATGCTCTTAACCACTACACCAGACTGGCTCTCAGGTAGCAGGTAAAGCAAAAGGGATAGGGAGTCTAGCAGCCTAGTCTACAGTTAAAGGAAACTGGCCACTGGCCTTCTTCAACCAATCAGGACCCTGTCCCAAGAGAGCTTTCAGGAAGGTGAGCAAAACTTCCCCCGCTTGCAGCTCCTATAGGTGAAACCAGCACATTCAATAGCAGGGTTGCTGGATTCCGACAAAGCCGTCTTGAGCTGGTGGGGGTCAGTGTTGGCGGGGGGAGCTGATCTCACCTGTTGCTGCCACCTGGGATCCACTGAGCAGAGAACAGAACAGAAAATGGTGGACCTGGGATTCTACTCCAAGAAAGCGCATTCCCTGGACACCCACCTGGGAGTTTTCTGGCCCAGACCCCACTCAGACAAATGAAGATCTTGCCCAGAAGAAGTTCACAGTGGGTCGTGCATTTTGTTACTTGGTGTGAGGTCATTGCCCTTTGGCCTCAAGCAAGAGCCCGCAATTGGTTTCCTTGCATTTTTTTCCATGTGCCTGCATGTATCTCTGTGCATATTTGTGTGTGTGTGCCCATGCAAGTCATTAAAGAGATGGGAGTACCAGACCACCTCACATCTCTCTCGAGAAACCTGTATAAGGGTCAATTAGCGACAGAACTGGATGTGGAACAACTGCTGGGTTTAGCATAGGAAAAGGAGTACAACAAGGATGTATATTGTCACCCTGCATATTGAATGTATATGCAGAGTACATCATACGAAATGCTGGCCTGGATGAATCACAAGCCAGAATTAAGATTGCTGGGGGAAAGGTCAACAACCTCAGATATGCAGATGATACCACTCGAATGGCAGAAAGTGAAGATGATCTAAAGAGCCTCTTGCTTTTGGTGAAAGAGGAGAGCGCAAAAGTTGGCTTGAAACACAACATCGAAAAAACTCAGATCATGGCATCCGGCCCCATCACTCCTTGGCAAATACAAGGGGAAGTCGTGGAAACAGTGACAGCCCTCACATTCCTGGGATCCAAGATCACTGCAGAGGGTGATGGCAGCCATGAAATTAAAAGATGCCTGCTCCTTGGGAGGAAATCTGCCTGCTTGAGTGGATCCATTTCAGAGGGTGGCCTTTGAAGGTCACTGCAAGCAGGAAGGGAGTCTCTCAAAGACACTGCAGATTTCTTGCAACATCACCGTTCCTGGGCCAAACCATCCCGGGGGAGCGGGGGAGTCGGGGCTCTGGTCCACAGAACCTACAGCCCTGAAAAGCCCTTTTGGCCTTTAAGGTGCCAGAATATTTGTCATAACCAATATGGATTAAACAAAATCCCTAAAGACCAAGAGAATTCATTCCAGCGGAAGCCTTCCAGAGTCAGAGGTCATTTAATGGTACAAGAAGGGAGCTCTGTGTCCCCCTCCCACGCCTTTCCAAGCCTCGCAGCTGCCCGTGGGAGGAGGCGAAGCACCCGGGCCCTGCATTTCAGCACCATGGACGGGGCCCCAGAAGAACCCCCCCACACACCTGGGCAGCAAATCCCTGCCCGGAGAAGGCAGGCAAGCGAGGGCCTCTCCTCCTCCCATCCCGAAGCTGCTGAGGTGGTAGAGCCCCACCCCGGGCGGGGGTGTGAATAAATCGGGAGGCTGTGAGCCCTCCGGCCGGCATCCCAGAGCCCCTCTTCTGCCCCCCCAACTAGAAGGGAGGAAGACTTGACAATTCCCCCTCCCCCATTACCTTTGGAAGGAGAAATGCTGCCGGATCGTGTCCATCGTGACTGAAATGGGATCTCCGCGTGATAAGCTACCTAGGTAGCTCCCCCCCCCCCAAGGAACTCTGACTTCCAACCCGGCTGATATCAGTGGATGAAGGTGTGGTTTCATATCTTGGATGTACAAAAACGGTCTGTTTGTTCAGTGTTGCCACACTGGCCTGATGTGAGAACTTCAGTTTGAACAGGATATCGGCTCCAGGGTACAGAGGGGCACTTGAGGGGAACACCTTCTGTTACTACCGAGTGGGAAATATTTGCTCTTTGTTGGGATTCTTAATACGGAGTCGATGGATGCATTCCAAACACAAGAGCCACACTTCTTAAAAGAAAAATATCTTTTACTAAGAAAACATATCTGAAACATGGGAAAGGTACTTTGGATAAAAGAATAAAAGTTTATATACTTGCAGCTACTCTCTGTGCTAATGGCTACATGACTAAAAACAAGCAAGGAGGGATGCGTTGTGAGAACTTCCTTTCTGGTTCACACAAAGAGTCATAAACATTGTGAATACATGAATGCTAGATCAAAGCATTTCCACAGACAAGGTGTTAACTGACCAATACAAAGGTTACAGGTCACTTCATTAGGATAAACAACTCCCACAAACTTTCCCGCCATTGAATACATTACACAACGTAACATCCTGTTTTCTAACAAACAACACTTAACTCTATAATGGCTGGAATGTAAGCAACTTGCAATTCCAACACTCTTCTTCCGAGTGGATTTCTAACCCCCCTTCGCCACATGCACAGCCCCTTCCCTGATGCCCGCACGGAGCTTCCCCAGGTCACCGTGTGGTTGTGCTGAGTGGATTTCTCTGCCCTTCAACCACAACAACCAGCTCCCTGCGGCATCTGAAATGGACATGAATTTCCCCATCCTGCCTCATTGAAACCGACATCAGACGGGGGGGTCCCCATTTCCTGGCAGCCCTTTTGTGTCTGCACGCATCACTCCCCCCCCCGGCCGAGTCAGAATCCCAAAGGGAAGAGGACCCCTGGGCAAAGCCCTCCATCTCTGGTGCCTGTTCCAAACAACGCCCAAAGCCATCCTGAAAGAAGGACCGTTTGGGGATTTCACCGTTGCCACGGTTGGGTTCCCGCTTCCATAATGGGCTCGACTCTCCTCCCCCCCTTGGTTGAAGACACCGATTGGAGGGGATTTTTGTGTGACCGGCAGGGCTGGGTAGTGGTGAGTCGGACAAAGACCCGGAAGGCCAAGATTCAACCCCATCACCTTTGTTGGATGACCTTGAGAAAAGAGCAAGAGGCAACTGGTCCAGTGGGAGAAACAATTTTTAATACAATCCAGAAGTCGTTTTTCCTACTGGACGACAGAAGTAGCATCACTAGATCCGGCTTCAGCCTGAGCAGTCAAAGTGCAAAACAGACACTAAGAAGTGCGTGAGAAAGTCCAAGGCGAAGGGGTGGGGGTGTCTCCCGAAGGAGAGGAGGACCCGATCCGCTCCTGCGTGGCCCCTTCCAGCCGGCAGCTGGAGGAGGGCCAGGTCTTCCTCCGTCAGCACCGGGAGGGGGTCCCATCCCAGAGGCCTTGCAGGGGCTGCGCGCCCAGGGCGGGAGGGGCAGCTTGCCCGGGCAGTCCTTGCAGGAAGGAGGGGACGGGCGGAGGCGGCGTGGTGGCGGCAGAAGCTATGCCCGCCCATGGAGGAGTGAGCAGCGGCGTGAAGCCAGCAAGCGGCCAAGGCAGAGGAGCGCCTGGTGAACCGGAGGCCGGGCGCTGGCTCCTGGGTGCTGGGAACTGGCCACCCAGAGGTGGGTTCCCAGGTGGCCCCTGCTGCGCACCTCCCGGGGCCTCAGGAGGCGGAGTGAGCGGATGGCGGCGGCGGTGGCGGCGGTGGGTCCTCGGCTGGCTCCAAGGCCTCCGGCCTGTCCCAGCGTCCTCCTTCTCCGGACCGGGATGTCTGGCCCTCCGGTTCTGGAACCAGACCTGCAGAGAAGCCAGGAGAGAAGCGGAGAGTCCGTGACCCCGGACAGAACCTGGCCTTGCTTTCCAGTGCCCACCGGTGCTCACCCCACACATACACCCCACTCCCCACCCTGCCCACCGCAAGTCTGACGGCTGCCAACAAACCCCAGATCAGGATGATGTTTGCTCAGCCAGCTGGGATTCATTCAGGCCTCCTTTTCCCGGCCTCCACCTCGCCTGTCCTTCCAGACAGACACACAAACTTCTCTCGTCTGCTGAAGGTATTCCCCGTGGAAAGGAGCCTTCTCATTGACAGCCATCAGCGTGCCAGAAAGGCCGATCCCCGTATTCCCCAGATAAGTAGCTGGCCGTGGGGCAGATGCCAGATCAGGACACGCACGCTTGGGGAGCAGGGGCTTCAAGGACTCTCTGGGCATCTCTGGGACTGCCACCCATGGGACCCGATTCAGAGATCCCTAGAAAAGCTACTGAAGTTCTCACACCTCTGTGGGATGGACACCCTTCAATCGGAAAGACTCTCCTTAAGAAACAGATGGAGGGAAACCCATCCGTCACATACTCAGGCACAGCCTTGTTTCCATACCACTGTGGGCAAATGCAGGGTCCATTTCAAGGATTTAGGAACACCCTCCCCCCTTTTGGTATGAGAAGCTTCCAACCCGCCCGGTCATTGTAAAAGCACAATTCACACACGTGCAAAGACACCCCAACCAAACCAGATAAGAGGGAGACGGGGAGACCGCGGAAGCACCCCGGGGACTTACCTGGACCCTGGATTCGGGGGCTCCGATCCTCCCCGCCAGCTCCTCCTGCTCCTCGAAGCCCGGACGGCGGTTCTTCTCAAACATTCTGACCAGGACGTCCAGCTGCCCTTTGCTGAAAAGGGTCCGCTGCCTTCTGCGGCCACGTCCGGCATTCGGATTCATCCACTGAGGGCGAGGCACGTGGAAAGGAGCATCTGCAGGGGGGACAGAATGGGGGGGGGGTAGAGTGCCTCATGAATGCCCCCCTGACTGCCCGATTCCCTTGATGTTCACGCCACAATGGATCTGGCCTGCACCTCCCACGGCACTGCAAGATCCCAGGAGCACACCTTATAGAGACCAGCCTGAGTCCCTTCATTTTCACCCCCCTTTTGCCCCCAAAGGCAAGCCAGAGGGGGTCCATCCATTCTCCCTTTTGCCATTTGATCCTCACAATGCCCCTGCGAGGGAGGCCAGGCGGAGTGCTGTGACCAGCTCAAGATCTCCCAGGGAACTTCAGTGACAGAGCAGGGGAGCTAAATGGATCGAGAAGCCAAATGTCTTGCTTGAGAAAGAGACGGGCTTCCGGGTAGGGCACCCAGGAGACCAGGACATTTGGGAAGGGCTTCCTGGCTGGAAGTCCTGGGGAGAGGACTGTTAAGAGTCCTCAGCCAAAGACCAGCTAAGGACTTTTGGGTGGAAGGGCTACAAGAAATAGAATGACAAAAACCTGAGCAGGAGGCTGCCCTGCCCTCACACTAAGAAGGTAGGCCACCACCAGCCTATTAAAGTCTGTCCCAACAGCTCGGGAGCAAACGGGCAAGTCTCCCAGACTTTCAGGGAAAGCAACTGTCAACCCTGCAGAATGACTTCCCAGACGCTAAACCGTTTCCTGGCAGGTGGCCACTGGATCAGAGCACTGGAATTTTCATTTGAGGTCCAGGAAGGCAAAACCAGAAGTAAAATAGAATCGTTTTATTAAGGTGCAAAAAATAGTTCAAAGGACGAGAAGACTGTGAGGGAAAATAATAATAAATCTAAAAGCTAAGCTACTGCCTCACAGGCCCAGAGCCAGGGTTCTGTGGCTGGTGGGGCAAAAATCTGGCTGGTGGGGCTGCCATCGCTTTTGCATCAGCTCCACACCACCCTCTCCACTCTCCTCCTGCAACATTTACACCTTGCAGGAGAGAGGGATGCGCATCACCCCCCACTTCCCTTTAAAGGATCCCTTTAAATGCTTTTGAGGAGAAGTGGGGGGGGGCATGTATGCACCCTCCATTCGCAAAAAAATCTTGTGGGGCTGGCCCTTTAAGAGGTAGGTGGGCTGAGAGAGCTCTCTCGCTCGAGGACTGCCCTTGAGAGAACAGCTCAGAAAGAGGTCAAGCCAGCAGCTGCAAGTGGAGGAGTGCGGAATCAACCCCAGTTCTCCCAGATTAGAGCCCACCCTCCTAAACACGAAACCAAACTGGTTCCGAACCACGACACCAAATAGTGTAGCGATGGCCCAGCTGGCTAATACAGCAAGACGAGGCTCCAAGTCACCAGAGGAGCTTCCACCTCCAAAGAGAAAGGAAAAATGCTGTTAAGTGACCTCCATGCTCTGAGAGTGAACGGAGAGCCTGAAATTTATTTTGACATACTTGTTGCTTTACAGCTGTTGACCTTGTAATCTTAGCTTGTTATTTAATTCTGGTTTTGCATAACTTCAATCCAGAACCTGACAAAGGTTAGTCAAATGTAGGAAAGGGGGCCAATGTTAAAAACTTGATAAAGGAAATATAAAAATACATGTATTTATTGATCACAACTTTAAAAATATATAAGGGCCCAGTCACATGTTATGTATAAATAACAAACGACAAAACACAAGGGCTTATAAATCTGACCTGATGCGTTTCGGCCTACATAGGCCTTCCTCAGAGGTCAATAGTGAGGAACATATTGGCTATTATAAAAGCATATAGTACAACCATATACATACAGAGCCTGAATACAATAAGGGCCAGAAACAAGTTGTTTCAAGATAACCCACCAAGCATAGAGCAAGAAAATACAAATGAGGCCTCTATTAGTGCAATCACATGCCCAGTGGTTCTCAGATATAAATTTCTGGTCCAGGAAACACCTTCCTATGATTGTGGAGCCAAATAATCCTCAAGCAAAGAGCAGGTTCTGGATTCTAGGTTTTAGGTTCAGTTTTTTCCCCCTCCCCCTCTTTTTCTGCATAACTTCAAACATCACCATCATGTTAAACTGTTAATTACCTGTTCAGCCCATCTATAAGTCTAAACCTGACCTCCCATCCGACTGTATTTGAAAAAGGGGTGCGTGCAGATGAAAGCTCAGACCTTGAATAACCCTTTGTTAGTCCTAAAGACGTCACTGGGCTCTAAATTGGTTCTCTTTCTCCAGAGTCAGCCTGGGCCAGCAAGCTCTACGGCCCTCGCAAGCAGGTAGAATGACTGCCGGGTGCACAGTCCCCATCAAGCAAGAAGCTCAAGGCAGAAAGCAACTGACTGTTTTCTGGGTGAGGGCCTCTCGTGGGCTCCAGGCCAATGAGAACTCTTAGGAGTTATGTCAGTGTTGCCGGGGCTCATGATCTATGGGGTGACTTGAGGGGAAGGAATGAAACGTACTGCAGAGGGCGCTGCCTGGTTCTTACAGGTGAAACCCATCGAGAGAGACCTCAATTGCTTGGAATGTTAATGGGTAGCTGGTGCCAGGCAGACCCTCGCTACATCCAGCTGCAGCTCATCAAAGCAAGGTCACCCTGCTCTCTGTGCCTCCCACTGTCTCTGGGAACACTCTCCAGGCCACACTTGCAGCCTGAACCAAAGATTTTTGCAAAGGCCAACTTTTTTGAGAAGCCATTTTCTTTACAGGGACAGCATTCCCAAGTATTGCTTTCAAGGTGGAAGGCCTGATTGGAGGCCATCAACACACCATTTTACCTCCCCCCCCCAAGTAGTATCTTAATAATGGGGGTTTATCTTTTGGACCACAGTGGCTACCCTCAGCCTACAACTGGTTTTTCCCCCCACCACAATTTCCTTCCCCCTACAATTGCTGGAGTGATCCAGGCCACATTTCTCAGGGAGAAAAAAAATACAAGGAATTCAATGGGTTTATATCTGGCATCTGGGCAGGTCTGCGTGGCAGTCAAAATACACCCCCCCCAAAAAAAATCTCTGCTGAAACCAAAGGAAGTCCCTGCCTGCTACCTGGATGGGATTCTCAAAACATGCAAAACTTGAGAAATGGGAACTTCCCAAACCTGAACTTATTGACTCAAACCCAAACCTGAGGGCTTCAGGGTGCAATCCTATGCAGTCTTACTCCTGCTCAAGGTCACCAGAATCAATAGATTTAGAAAGGAATCTGTGCTTACAGCTCCAGTATGAAAATAGAACCACCATAAAATTGCCACCTGGGAATGATCCTGTGATCCGGATTAGCAGGGCAATCCAGACGCTGCTCTTCCAGTTTAAGGACCTGGCATCAGTGGGCCTGGACTGCTGTGACTCTACCCTGGAGTGTAAACACCTTCATCATTATGGCGATCCCAAATATTTGCATTTCTCTGGCAAAGCCCCGCCACATTTCCCTGGGAAGAAAAGGCTTCTTCCTCCTGGGCTGTGGGAGCCATGAAGAGGGAACTTTCCCCCTAAGAGGACTTTCCAATCATGGAGGCTCTTACTGTACAGCGTTCCCTCTAAGCTGAGTTAGTGTGAGCTAGCTCACAGTTTTTTAGCCTCCGACTCACCCATTTTTGTCTTCACTTAGGAAGGATGGCTCCAGAGCAGAGTAATTTATGCAGTACCCAAATCGCTCGCTCACAACTTTAAGGCCAGTGGTTCACAAAGCAGAATCTTTGCTCACAGGACTCCACAGCTTAGAGGGAGCATCCTGAGGCCATTAAGAGACTTGACAATTCAGTCCCCACACAGACCTTGGAGGTTCATGGCCCACTTCTTCCCAGGTGATGTTTTTAGTCTACAAAAGCTTCTGCTGGAAACCAACTGGGAGCTTTCGAGGGCTGGCCCGAAAAGCTTCACTTTATTTCCACAGGGAATGGAAGAAACAGCCACCCCCAAAAGGTTGCTCCCCCAGAACTGGCCTTCGAGAATAGACTACCCTTGAACATGGAGGTTCTGTTTGGCCAATGGCCACTCCTGGACCTTTCCACCTCCATGAATCTGTTGAATTGCCTCTCAAAGTCGGTTAAACCAGCTGGTTTCACCCCCTGGAAATTATTCAATGAACGGATCATTCCAGCTTCACTGGGCCCTCAAGGTGACCTGGCCCCCGGATTTTTGTACCCACAGATCCCCCCCCACTGGCAGCCCCGCTCTCCTCCTCCAGCAGCAGCTTCCGTCTTGTTGGGCTTCAGTGGAGAGAAGGAGGACCTTTGCTGGGACAGGTTTAGGGCAGAGCCTCCCTGCCAGACCACAGAGGGACCAAGTCTTCTTCTAGGCCAGGATCACTGGGCAAGGAAAGCTGGGCCAGGTCTGAGGGTTCTCTTGCTCTCCACCATGATGTATTTACTGCATTTACAGTCTGAAGGGTTTTTTTGGGGGGGGGGTGTCTGAGCTTTTGAGGGTCAGTGCTTCTACCCTGAAAACCCTGTCTCTAAGATGCTACTGGTCACGCAAAAGAAGAACATTTTGATTAGAAGAAAATACATTTTCCAAAACGTTTCTCTTGTTTTCTCTTAGCCCAGGTAAGAAGGTTAAGCAGGACCTCAAGATGACCCTGAATAAGTGGGCTGGGCCCAGCCTTTCCAGGAGCTCTGAATTCCACCTCAGGTGATAGGAATCAGGCTGCAGTTTTAGATTTGTGAAGGGACAGATTGGCTCTTTGGAGTGGATTTCTAATCCCCCCCCACACACACAGGCACAACATACACTTTCACCCTCCCTCAGCACAATACGTGCCTGCTGTTCTCTCCCTGCTTTGAGCTCCCCGTTTTTCCAGTTGCGAACAGGGTTCTTCTCCAAAATCACCGTAAGTCAGCCGTGACTTGACAGCCCTTCCCACCACCAAATACGAACCGTCCCGCTAGCCCCAGTCAGCAGCCTCGCTCTTGTATTCTGGAGCAGGCGAAGTTTCCCACCCCTGTTCGTCAGCATCCCACAACCCACACAGAATGCCCGCGGAGCACTAGTCCGATATGGACATAGTTAGGACATGGGTAACTATGGCCTAACATGGCAACTATTTTGTGACTAGCTGTGTCCCACACCATGGCAGCCATTTTGTGACGGTGTGTGTCCCGCACCATGGCAGCCATTTTGTGACTAGCTGTGTCCCACACCATGGCAGCCATTTTGTGACTGGCTGTTTGCCACACCATGGCAGCCATTTTGTAACTGGCTGGGTCCCACACCATAGCACTGCTGTAAGAATTGGATCGAAATTGTTGGTATATTAGCAAGCTGACAACACATCGGTCATTATAGAGTTAAACTGATGATGTCAGTAAACAGGATGTTACCTAGTTGAGCTACAGCTAATCGGAGGTGCATTGCTGTAAGAATTGGATTGAAAATGCATCCTTTAGTGTGTATGAGAAAGTGCCCGAAAATCATATAAAGTCAACACTAGTACTGATGTCTAGGTCTGAACAGGGGATTGAGCTTCTGTAAGATAGAAACAGGCACTAGTGACGTAAGGGCAATTATAACTCACATATATACGTGGCTTTGGCATCTTCACCCGTTCTCGGGAAGCCTCACAATGACCCCGTAAAGAGAAGCGAAGTTATTCTGGAGAGAACAGCCGCTCACCTGACGAAGCGAGTTCCTGGCTTGGGAGGGACCGTCCGTGGTCCTCTCCCCAGTCAGTCCTGCTTGTGCCACGAGTCTCTTGCATTCACTGTGGTGACGAGGGAACCCGTGCTGTTGCGGCCTCTGTCTCTCTCCTGAGGTTGCCCCCCACACCGAACCTCTTCAGGGGGCAAATGATGACAGCTGCCGACCTCCAGGAGAGGACTGGAGAGCTCCCAGAATAGGACTGATCTCCAGGCCATAGAAATCAGCTCCCCTGGAGAAAATGGCTGCTTTGGAGGGTGGGACCTGTGGCCTTAGACCCGGCTGAGGCCCGTCCCCAAACCACTCTCCCCTTTCTCTTCCCCAGCAGAAGCGAGGGCGTTTCCAGCAGAGGGCTAACCTGCCCCCGTGCCTTTGTTGTGCGAAGGGTGGTTCTCAGCACCTGGCCTGCCCTTCTCTGGAAGGATGGGGGCCCCTGGGAAGCCCTCAAGCCCCGCTTAGCCCTCCTCGAAACACGGCCCCCGGCCTGTGTGGGCTTCGGGAGGGGCTCAGGCTGCGTCTGTGCACCTTCCAGGCCAGACTCCACGTTTTCCCCTGAGGCCCCTGACACACACAAATGCAGCCGGCCTTTCCCTTTCCCCCGGCATTCAGGGCCCTGCCTTCCTTCCTTTCTCGTGTCTGCGTTTCCTTACTTTGGCAGCAGGGGGTCTCAGTCCCTCAAGGAACCCTCCAGTTTGTCCCTCTGATCCCGGGAGTCTTTAGCTACTGGGGTGATCGAGGGCCAAGAGGAATGCCAGGAGGGGAAAGGGACTGGAGCCAGCCCTGGGGGCAGC
Source organism: Gekko gecko (assembly GCA_029375565.1). Lineage (NCBI taxonomy): Eukaryota > Metazoa > Chordata > Lepidosauria > Squamata > Gekkonidae > Gekko > Gekko gecko. Next base: position 3,832,843 of record JAPDNY010000008.1, read on the forward strand.
AGCAGCAGCAGCAGGAACCCACCTCTCCCCCCCCAAGCATGCAGGGCTCCCCCTCGGACATTCTTCTTTTAGAACATTTTTCCTTGGGGGAGGTCAACAGGCAAGAGGGGATGGGGTGATGCCTGTTCATAATAATCCTGCTCATCAGGACTTCAGGTTTTCCAGGAAGATTTCCTTGTCTCCTTTTGCGAGAGGGAGGGGTGTGTGTGTTTGTGTCCCTCCTCCAGTTGTTCAGAGGCCTCCCAGGTGCCTCCCACGAGGGCTGCCAACAGGCTTACAGGGAAAACTGTCCTGTCCCTTTAATGGAGGCTTCACGGGTAGAAACAGGCAGCTGAAGCTCTTCTGGGCAGGGAGGGAAACTCTTTCTGCCTCTGTTAAAGGGGAAGAATCTTTTCCCCCTCCAGGTGGTTGGCAACCCAGCCTGCCAAAGAGACGTCAATGAAGACGCAGGTGGAGGGGTACCCAGACTCTGGGCGGAGCCCCTGCTCTCCCCTCCACATCCACACACACACACGATGTTCGGCCTCTGCTGTCTCTCTCCCCAGACTAATGCAACCTGCAACACACACAAAAGAAGAATATCAGGATTAGAAGAAAGTACCCTGACCGGCATTTGTCCAAATGTTTCTCTTGTTCTGATTCACCTAACCCAAGGAAAAAACTAAATGTATGAAAGGTAATACGAGACTTCAAGAGGATAGTAAATAAATGGGCTGGGTGGCCACCCTTCGAAATATCTTTGACTGCCATCCCTGCCGATACGAATGTCTGGAAGTACAGCTTTGTATTTGTGAAGTGCAAGACCTGGGAGTTCAATATTGCTGCCTTGAACTGAGGTGGCATCTTTCGTTTGAATAGGATACTGGATGATGCCCCCCCCCAGGATGAGCATCTGATGGCAACAAATTCAGTCACTATCAAGTCAGACACATTTGGTCTCTCAGGTGGATTTCTCGCCCCCCTCCCCCCGCACACCTTTTCACTCCCCCCCCCAAGATGGGCCTGCTGCTCTGATCCCTGCACTGAGCTTCCTCGTTTTTTAAAGGTGTGACTGCGGCTGACCTCCCAGGCCACAATGTCGTGCTTGAGTGGTCGTGGATGTGGACTTCTTGGCCCCCCAAGCCAGGCCCCAACTCCCTCTGGCAACTCACATGGACCTGAGTTTGCCCATCATTCCCCAGTGGGACTGGCATGCACCCTGAGCCGGGGGGGGTCCCTATGCTGTGGCAGCCATTTTGCTCCTGCGCCCCTGTCGTGGGTCAGCCAGAAGCAGAGATAGAACCCAGCGAGAACAGGACAGCCGTGGGGATTCCTCGGGAGAAGAGGGCTCCCCGGGAGGAGAGCTGCAGGGCCTTCGCCTCGAGGCAGCAGAGTTCCAGCCCCAGGGGGGTCACCGGGATTCCCAGCCAGCAGCTGGGGCAGAGTCAGCAGCCCTCTCGAGCCCTGCTGCAAGGAATGGGGGCGGGAGGCGGAGACGTAGAGCAGGGCTCCAGGAGAGGGGGTGGAGAGCAAAGGTCTCTTGGCCTGACGCCAGCTGCTGGCTGAAGATGAGTCCTTGCAGGGTTGTGTTCGAGGAGGTGGCTGCAGTGGGGCTTGTTCTGCAGGCAGAGATAAAAAGCCAGTCAGGGGAGGGTCCTGGGTGGATGGAAGATGTCAACTTTGTGGACTCTGCGGCTGCTGGTCTTGAGCCCTGTCTGCTTGCTGCCTGCCTGATGTGACCTGGGGACCAGCTTTTGGATCCTGACTGTGGCTTGTAATTTGGAGTCTGGCTTTGTGGACTGGACTTGAGTCTGGCCCCTGGATTTCCTGATCACATTGGCTCATCTTCTCTGGTAATGATTCCCTGGTGTGAACCCTTGGCTCGTTGGCTTCTTGGGCCGCTCTCTGGACAATGCTTGAAACCTCCAGGTGTGCCTGGTCTTAGGTGGAAGTGGTCCGCTCCCTCCTGCAGCCGCCTCTGGAATTCGCATTCAGTGCCCGAGGAGCGTGGAAAGGGGCATCTGCTGCAGGGAAAACACAAAGAGGGCGGGGCCTCCTGGACCACCCTCCCACTGCTGTGTTCCCTCCACAATCAATCGGGTCGACTCCTGTGTCCATAGAAGGGGCCTCGCAGAGTGGAGATTCCAGGCGGCCCCTGCAAACACCTCCTGCCCAGTCCCTGCATCTCGATGCCAGGATGCCGGTTCTTCTCAAAGGCGCCCCCCAGAACGTCCACCTGCTCTTGGGTGATCGTGGTCCACGCCCTCCTGCGGCAGCCCCTGGAGCTGGCATCCAGCCAGGGGGGCGCCTGCAAAGCGGCATCTTCGGGGCACACACAAAGAGGGCGGGGCCTCCTGAGCCACCACCCAACCGCCGCGTTCCCTGCAGCATCAGCCTGGCTGGCGCTTGTGGGCTCCTCTGTCCATTCAAGCGCTCCCCCTCCCGGAGTGGAGTTCCCAGGAGGCCCCTGCAGCCCTTCTTCCAAGTCGCCACGAAGTGGAGTCAGCATGTTGAGGCTACTTCGGTGGCTCCAGTGCCTGTTCCCCGACAGGGCCCCCTCTTTCTTTTGCCGGGGATCTCTGGCCCTCTGCTTGGAAACCCAACCTACAGCCGAGAAAGAGCGGAGCAAAGAGTCAAGTTTGCAGTGGGCAGATGTGGCTCCCGGAGCCTGTTCTCCGTCCAGCGGGGTGTGTGCAGCTGAAAGCCTCCTGGCCGAGTCCCTCTGGGCCGAATCCCCCTCTTCTTGGGAGAACGCCTGTGTCCACTGCCGCCCGTGGCCGCCTCTGAAGTTCGCATTCCCTGCCTGAGGGACGTGGAAAGGGCGTCTCGGCCTGTCAGTGCCGGGGGGCGGGGTGTCTGCCGAAGGAGAGGAGGACCCGATCCGCTCACGTTTAGTAGCTTCCATCTGGCGACTGGAGGGTGGCCCGGTCTTCCTCTGTCTGCCCCGGAAGGGGAGAACCGTCCCGGAGGCCTTGCAGGAGCTATCTAAACGCGGCGGGTGAAGCAGCCAGCCTGGGCAGTCCTTGCACAACAGAGGGGAGGGGCAGAGGCTGGATGGCGACAGAAGAGCCGGGAAAGGCCGGAGAGGGCGCGATGCCCACCCACGGAGAAGCCGGCGGCGGCGGAGGGAGGCCTGATGGTGGAGAAGGCACAGGAGCGCCTTGCGGACGGGAGGCCGGGCGTTGGCTCCTGCGTGGCACTGACCTCCCCGTGGTGGTGGGTCTCCCGGGGGCCCTGCGCACCTCCCGAGTCAGTCGCCACGAGGTGGAGTCCGCGGGTGGAGGTGGGGAGGGGGGACTCTGGTGGCTCCAGGGCCTGGCGTCTCTTCCGGCGTCCTCCTTCTTCGGACAGGGACCTCTCTGGCCCTCCTGTTTTGGAACCAGGTCTGGACTCTGGTCTTCCTTGCCAGCTCCTCCCGCTCCTCGAAGCCCGGATGGTGGTTCTCCTCGAAGGCCTGGATCAGAACGTCCACTTGCCCTTGGTTGAAAACGGACCGCTACCTTCTGCAGCCACGTCTGGAATTCGGATTCATCCACTGAGGCAGGTGGGCAGGAGCGTCTGCAGGGGGAACAGACTGGGGGGGGGGAGGAGTGCGTCAGAAAGCCCCCTCCCGACTGCACAATGCCCGTTTCAAGGATTTAGTAACACACACACACGCCTCAACAAAAAGGGACAGAAGAGAGGCGGGGAGACAAAGGAAGCCCCCGGGACTTTCTGGGACTCTGGATTCGCCTCGTCGGCTTGTCCCGCTGCTGCTCGAAGCCCGGATGTTGATTCTCTTCGCACGCCCGGATCAGAAGGTCCAGCCGTTCTCTGGGGAGCCTCGTCCGCTGCCTCCTGCGGCCCCCTCTGAACTTTGCATTCTCCGCCCGAGGCCCCTGGGAAGGAGCGTCTGCAGGGGGGACAGAATGGGGGGGTGCCTCATGAATGCCCCCCCCGAGACTGCTCGATGCCCTCGACGTTCGCGCCAAGAGTAATCTCATTGCACAGGAACATCCCATGAACCCCGTGAACACCCACCCATCCTCCCTTTTGCCATTTCACCCTCACAACCCCCCCTGTGAGGGAGGCCAGGCTGAGTGACCGGCCCAGGATCTCCCGGGGAGCTTCAGCGGCAGAGCAGGGGAGCGAAATGGACCGGGAAGCCAAACGTCCTGCTTGAGAAAGAGACGGAGCTCCGGGCGGGGCACCCCAGAGACCCGGGAATCCCGGAAGAGCTTCCAGGCTGGGAGATCCGGGGAGGGGGCATCCTTTGGGAGTATTGTTTTCACACCAGAAGGGCTGGCTGGATGCAAGGAACCCCCCACTTTATCTCTACCCGCCCCCCCCGATAATATCTTAAAGAAGGGGTCTTCTTTTGGACCCCAGCGGCTACCTCCACCCTAGAACTGGTTTTTGCCCACCACAATTTCCTGCCCTCAGAATTGCTGGAGTGATCCAAGCCGCGTTTCCCAGGGAGAAGCAGGGCGCTGTGAATTCCCTGTCATGCCCGGTTCAGGAGGGGAGACCCACGGGCTTGGGGTGCAAATGCGTCGTCCATAGTTCCTCTTCAGTTCTCTGGCAAAGCTCGGCCACGTTCCCCTGGGCAGAAAAGGCCTCTTTCTCTGGGGCCGCCGGACCCTTCCCCCAAGAGCAGCTTCCAATCACGGGGGCTCTTGCGGCCACTAAGAGACTGAAAAACGGGGTTCATCTGGCACACACTCTGGAGCTCTCCGGCCCACTTTCCCCCCCCCCGGGTAATCCTTTCCCAAGAGAGCTCCTGGCTTGGGGGGGGCCTCCGTGGTCCTCTCCCCTGATTCTCTGGAACGCATTGGGGCGGTGGGGGGATCCGTGTTATTGCAGCATCTGTCCCTGTCTTCCAAGGTTGCCCCAGGACACTGAACCGCCTGGGGGGGGGGTCCGGTGATGACAGTGGCCAACTTCCAGGTGAGAACTGGAGAACTCCTGGAATCAGGGCTGATTCCCAGGCCACAAAGATCAGTTCTCTGGGAGACGATGGCGGCTTTGGAGGGTAGTCCCAGCCGAGGCCCCTCCCTAAACCCTGCCACCCCCACGCGCCCCTCCCAAATATCCAGGAGTTTCCTGCCTCGAGATGGCAACCCCAACAGCACCACTCAGAAGTGTCTGGTTAACCAGCAAAGTGAGGGGGGAGATAAAAGGGGGCGCTGCCTCGGAACTGCCTCCCTGCAGTGGGGACGGGTGGGGCGGTCAGGCTCCGGGAACAGGCCTCTGAACCACCCCCTGTGTGCCTCCCGCGCACAGCCCCGGCTTCCTCGATGGGTGGACGGACTTCATCGAACCCCTGCCTGTCTCCCGGGGGGGGGGCGCCTGAAAGGCTGACCTCCGTCTCCCTCCCTCCCTCCTATCCTCAGGGCAGCCCTGCCAGGCAGGCGAGGCGGAGAGTGAGGGAGTGGCTCGCCCGGTGACCAGCAGACTTTGGGGGGGGGCTCAACCCCCGGTCTCCCAGGTCCTGGTCCAGCACTCGGACCACTATCCCCCACGCTCCCCTGTCTCCCCCGATTTGTTCCCAACACAACTCTGGTTGTTGTTTCCCCACAGAGGTTTTGCTCTGATTTGGACTCCGGCCCAGAACAGGGTTTTCTTACCTGGAGATGGCAACCCGAGGAAGGGCTCACCCCTCACTTCCGCTGCGTAAAGATTCCCCAAAGTGCCGCCTTTTACGAGCCGTGATGTGCAGCCTCTCCCCGGGGAACGGTTACTGAGGGAGCTGTAGGAGATGCTTGATATTCCCTCTCTCCTCTCCAAAGGCCTGGAAACGGAGAGTCAAGAAGTGGCGACTCCAGGGAAGTGGAAAATATCTACTATTTTTAGTGAGCAAAACTATTCCTGCCCTCCTGTACGGCTGGGGAAGGCCAGACTGATCTTCGCATTTCTTCGGGTTCTCGCCAAGGCTCTTCTGGGTTCTTTTTTATCATTATCTGGTCAGGATCCACCAAATATCAGCCAGGATGGAGCCGGGAAGGGGCAGAGCTGCAGCCGAGAAGCGCTACCCGAAATCCACTTTCCAGACCCAAACGAGACATACCTGCGGGAGGGGAGGGAGGGTTCCGTTTCCAGCATGGGCTATTATGGGCTGCTCATAGGGAAGCAAGTTCTTGCATCTAAATGGGTCTTCCCAGCCCCAAATCCCTGCTCAGAGAGGTGCCTGAACCTGCAGGAAGATGTGAACCAAAGTTTGCACGGGTGGCGGGGGGGGGGGAGGACGCCCACAGAGCATCTTTCTTTGGTGTGGGGAAACCTGTGACGGACAACAAGATACAATAGAAATGCAAAAGAATACCCCCCCCCGCGCAGCTTCCAAAACCACACGGGGCTGGTATTCCAAGAGGGATTAGCCCCCCCCCCAGGAAGTTAGGATCCCTTGAGATGGGGCAGGTAAATGGGGGGGGCTTGGAACGAAGTTAGCTTCTCTTCTACCCCCTCCAAAATATCTGAGGAATAAAGAGGTGTCTTCTGGCCTGGCCAGGACCCAAAGCCAGATTATATGAATATGGCACATTAGTTAGAAGTCCCAGGACCTTTATTCTTGACCACTGTGCGGGGATATGGAGATCCAGGCCGGATGCTGCCCCCCCGACCCTCCAGGAACGCACAACGTGAAACGGACGGGTGATTCCTGTCCCACCCCCTAAGGACGTGTCCCCTTGGGAGCCATATCATGATCAATCTCATTCAGCTTCATTCTGTTTTTAAAAAGGGCTTCACCCGCACACAAGGGGCTGAGGGGCAGCGTGAAGTTTTCGCAGAGTCATTTTCGCCCCGATTCTGCACCGATCCATCCTTTTCACGGCCATTAAAATATGAAAATACATTTTAAAATAAAAAGTTTCTTGCAGCTCTTCGAGGCTTAAAAAGGGTCTAGAGGAGGGATGGCAAACATCTGCCTCCTCTTCCCTCTGGAACGAGCGGGATCCCTCCTCCCTGCCACGGGTTTTCATTTTGCGTGGCTAATCCAATGAGAAGTTTGCCCCCAAAGGGAACGCTGACATTGCAAGAGAAGGCAGTCTGCACTCTTGTGTGTGTGTGTGTTGGGAGGGGGGGGTGAATTTGAGAACGAAGGAGGAAGACCTGAACCACAGGCTTCCGTGGGCGGTGGGAGGGGGGAAGGACACCCACGGGGCACCTTTCTCTGGTGCGGGTGACAGCCAAGTGTGGGTGAGAGCCAAGAAAGCACAATAAAACTGCCAAAGACACACACACACACACACACAGGCCAGCAAGCACACTGGGGCTGGGACTGGTCTGCCGAGGGGGATGAGGTTGGGATCCCTTGAGGGAAAGGGAAGGGGAACCTTGGGAAAAAGCAACATCGCCGCTTGGGAGTCCAGCGAAGGCGTGCAGCTGCCCCTCTCGCCCCCTCGCCCCCTCCCCCGCTGCCCCACAAAATCCCCCCGTGCCCCACCAGCCCGAAATTCCTGGCTACAGGGCTGTGGGCAGCCCCATCATTGGTATCCCAGAGGTATGTATCTGTCTTGCACCGATAGCTGCGGACGGACCTCAGGGACGTCGGAGGCCAACAGCCCCATTAGACGACTCGAACACCCGAATCAGACAGGCGTCCAGTGGCCCCGCACGGACTAACCCTCTTCTTATGTCATGTTCGTTGTAGGGAAGAACTGTGCTGTGTGGTCCCGAACCTGCTAAGGACCTCTGTGTGTGTGGGGGGTCCACCGTCCAGGCGATCCTGTGTGTCCCCCCTCCCCCGCCTTTCCAGGCCTCGGATCTGCCTGTGGGAGGAGGCGAAGCACCCGGGTCCTCTGTTTCAGCACCATGGACGGGGCCCCCGAAGAACATCCCCCCCCAGGAAATCCGCGTCCGGGGCAGGCAGGCGGGGGCCTCTCCTCCTCCCATCCCGAAGCCGAGAAGTGGATTTTTAATTCCCCTTCGCCACGTGCACACCCCCCCCCCCCGTGATGCCCGCATGGGGCTTCCGCAGGTCACCGTGTGGTTGCCTGGGTGGATTTCTCCGCCCTCTAACCAGGACAACCGGCTCCCTGCGGCACCTGAAATGGACATGAAGTTTCCCGTCGTGCCTCATCGTGTCAATCAGCCGAGGGGGTGTCCCCATTTCCTGGCAGCCCTTTTGTGTCTGCACGCGCCCCCACCCCCAGTGGCGAGTCAGAATCCCAAAGGTGCCCAGGAGCTCAAAAAGGATGGGGGCCCCTGGGTGAAGCCCGGCTTCTCTGGCGCCCGTTCCTAACAACGCCCAAAGCCATCCCGAAAGAAGGACCCTTTTGAGATTTCACCTTTGTTACGGTTGGGTTCCCGCTTCCATAATGGGCTTCTTGACTCTCCCCCCCCCCTTGGCTGAAGACACCGATCGGAGGGGATTTGTGTGTGACCGGCAGGGCAGAGTAGTGGTTAGGGAATCAGAACGGGACCTGGGAGGCCCGGGATCAGAGCCCCCCCCCCCAGCTACCATCGACCTTTGTTGGATGACCTTGAGAAAAGAACAAGAGGCAACTGGTCCAGTGGGAGAAATAGTTTTTTATACAATTCAGAAGTCATTTTAGACGTTCCTAGTGGAAGACAGAGGTAGCACCACTAGATCCCGCTTCAGCCCGAGCAGTCAAAGTGCAGAAGAGACACGAAGAAGTGCGTGAGAAAGTCCCAGGCACCACGGCCTGTCAGTGCTCTGGCAGGGAGGGCGGGGGGGTGTCTCCCGAAGGAGAGGAGGACCCGATCCGCCCATGTGTGGCCCCTTCAAGCCAGCAGCTGGAGGAGGGCCAGGTCTTCCTCCGTCAGCACCGGGAGGGGGGTCCCATCCCAGAGGCAGCTCGCCCGGGCAGTCCTTGCAGGAAGGAGGGGACGGGCGGAGGCGGCGTGGTGGCGGCAGAAGCGGGGAAAGCCCACGGAGGAGTCAGCGGCGGTGTTAGGCCAGCAGGCGGCGAAAGCAGAGGAGCGCCTGGCGAGTGGGAGGCCGGGCGCTGGCTCCTGGCCTCCCGGAGGTGGGTTTCTGGGCGGCCCCTGCTGCGCACCTCCAGGGGCCTCAGGAGGCGGAGTGAGCGGGTGGCGGCGGCGGCGGTGGTGGTGGGTCCTCGGCTGGTGGGTCCTCGAGCCTCTTCCGGCGTCCTCCTTCTCCGGACCGGGACGTCTGGCCCTCCGGTTCTGGAACCAGACCTGCAGAGAAGCCAGGAGAGAAGCGGAGAGTCCGTGACCCCGGACAGAACCTGGCCTTGCTTTCCAGTGCCCACCGGTGCTCACCCCACACATACACCCCACCCCCCACCCTGCCCACCACACGTCTGACGGCTGCCAACAAACCCCAGATCAGGATGATGTTTGCTCAGCCAGCTGGGATTCATTCAGGCCTCCTCTTCCCGGCCTCCACCTCACAGGTCCTTCCACACGGACACACAAACGTCTCTCGCCTGCTGAAGGTATTCCCCGTGGAAAGGAGCCTTCTCATTGACAGCAATCAGCGTGCCAGAAAGGGCGATCCAGATCAGGACACGCACGCTTGGGGGGGGCAGGGGCTTCAAGACCTCTCTGGGCATCTCTGGGACTGCCACCCATGGGACTCGATTCAGAGACCCCTAGAAAAGCTACTGAAGTTCTCAGACCTCTGAGGGATGGACACCCTTCAATCGGAAAGACTCTCCTTAAGAAACAGATGGGGGGAAACCCATCCGTCACATGCTCAGACACAACCTTGTTTCCATACAACTGTGGGCAAATGCAGGGTCCATTTCAAGGATTTAGGAACACCCCCCCCCCTTTCTGGTGTGAGAAACTTCCAACCCGCTCGGGCAATCTCAAAGCACAATTCACACGGGCGCAAGGACACCCCAACCAAACCAGATAAGAGAGAGACGGGGAGACCGCGGAAGCACCCCGGGGACTTACCTGGACCCTGGATTCGGGGGCTCCGATCGTCCCCGCCAGCTCCTCCCGCTCCTCGAAGCCCGGACGGCGGTTCTTCTCAAACGCCCTGACCAGGACGTCCAGCTGCCCTTGGTTGAAAATGGTCCGCTGCCTTCTGCGGCCCCGTCCGGCAGTCGGATTCATCCACTGAGGGCGAGGCACATGGAAAGGAGCATCTGCAGGGGGGACAGAAGGGGGGGTAGAGTGCCTCATGAATGCCCCCCCAACTGCCCGATTCCCTCCACGTTCACGCCACAATCGATCTGGCCTGCACCTCCCACGGCACCGCAAGATCACAGCAACACACCTTATAGAGACCAGCCCCAGTCCCTTCATTTTCACCCCCCTTTCACCCCCAAAGGAAAGCCAGGGGGGTTCCACCCATTCTCCCTTTTGCTGTTTGATCCTCACAACCCCCCTGCGAGGGAGGCCAGGCGGAGTGCTGTGACCGGCCCAAGATAACCCAGGGAGCTTCAAGGGCAGAGCAGGGGAGCTCAACTGATCGGGAAGCCAAAGGTCCTGCTTGGGAAAGAGATGGACTTCCGGACAGGGCACCCCAGAGACCAGAGCTTCCTGGCTGGGAGTCCTGAGGAGGGGGCGTCATTTGCAAATAGGCAAGGAACACACACCACTGTCCCCCCCCAACAATGTAATATCCTAAATTAGGGGGTCTTCTTCCAGACCACAGTGGTGACCCCCAGTCTACGACTGTTTTTTGCCAACCACAATTTCGCTCCCCCAGAATTGCTGGAGGGATCCAGGGCACCTTTCTCAGGGAGAAAAGGGGGGGGAATTAAAGGGGTTCGTGTCTGGCCTCTGCGTGGCAGGCGACGTCCCTCATAAAATCTCCCAAGAGCAAAGGAGGTCACTGCCGGCTGCCCGGGTGGGATTATGAAAGATTTCCCAGAACGCCAAACTCGGCACTTCCCGGCCCTGAGTTTATTCAGCCAGGAGCAAGCCGGAGGGCTTCACAGTGCAGTCCCCTGCAGACTTACTCCGGTCTACAGTCCCTGAAATCCACAGATCCGGAGAGGAGGAACTGCGCCCATGGCTGCAGTTTGGACATGAAGGGCCCCTAAAATGGCCACCGGGCGATGATCCTTCGATTCCCACGCCCCGGGCGATCCCTACACTGTTCTGCCGGGTTCAGGAGACGAGATCCACGGGTTTGGCGTGTCAAGACATTCATAATTATACGGCAAAGCTCGGCCCCGTTTCTCTGGGAAGAAGAAAAGGCGTCTTTCTCCGCCGGGGCTGCGGGGGCCATGGAAAGGGACCTCCCCCCCCTCAGAGACACTTCTAAAGCAAGGGGGCTCTTGCGGCCACGAACAGGCTGAAGAAACGGGCTCCTGCACGGACTTGGGAGGTTTAGAGCCCCCTTCCCCCAGGAAATCCTTTCAGTCCCCAGAAGCTTCTGCTGGAATCCAGCGGCCAGACTTTCAAAGCACCACTTTACTTTCCCGGGGGAGGGAATAGAGGGAATAGCGACCCCCAAAAGCTGCGACCCCCAAATTGGCATTCGAGGATAGACTGTCCTTGGATATGGAGGTTCTCTGGGGCCACTGGCCAGGCCTGGACCTTCTCCACCTCTGGACATTTCTCGAATCCCCTTTAAAAATCTGTTAAACCAGCAGGTTCCCTCTAAGCCGTGGAGATCATGTGAGCAAAAGCTCTCATTTTTGAGCTCCTGGCATTAAAGTTGTGAGCGAGCGATTTGGCTGCTGCATAAATCAGTCTGCTCTGGAGCCAGCCTTCCTGAGCTAAGACAAAAATGTGTGAGCCGGAGGCTAAAAGCCTCTGAGCAACCTCACACTAACTCAGTTTAGAGGGAACACTGGTTCCACCTCACCATGGTTCATGCGAGGAACTGATCCTCCCAGCTTCGCTGGACCCTCAAGCTGACTTCGTACCCCCAGACCCCCCCCCCACGCTGGCGGCCCCCGCTCACCTCCTCCAGCAGCAGCTTCCATCTTGTCGGGCGTCGGTGGAGAGAAGGAGGCTCTTTCCTAGGCCGAGTTTAGGGCAAAGCCTCCCTGCGAGATCACAGTGGGACCAAGTCTTCTTCTAGACCGGGATTGCTGGACAAGAAAAGCTGGGTGGGGGCCAAGCTCTTATGGCCCACCCGGGGGGCAGTGCCTTGACCGTGCCCTTGGTCTTCGCCCAATGGGAGGTGAACCGGGAGGGGTCATTTGGGTGCCATCCGGGAGGGGGAGGTCTTTTGTCATTCATGCCGCAAAGGTGTGACTCAGAGGTCCCTCTCTCCCCACCTGCACCTGAGTGGAAATGAGCTTGCAGTCGGGGGACTCTTTCCTGGGCGGGGGCCCCTTGAATGACAATGGAGGGCATTTCCCACTATCAGAGGAGGCCATCTCTCTCCCGTTGGCCACTTCACTCAACGGGGGGGGGGACCTAAAGGGAGGGAAAATGAAAATATGAGATTTAGGAAACCTTTGCATGAGTTTTTCTTTTCCGGTTGTTCTTAGTTTGCTTTTTAAAACATCTCCCTCTCTCCAAATGGTTGAAATTCCGGATCTCTTTAATGAGGCCTGAATAGATTGATTTTCTGCATTGATGGCTGTCCAGATCCCCCAGTCTGAGGGTTCTCTTGCTCTCCACAGTGATTTATTGACTATATTTATGGTGTGCAACTGGGGGGGGGAGGTCTGAGCTTTTGAGAGACAAAGCTTCTGCTCTGGAAATCTTGTGGGTCTCTGACACAGCAACAGAAGAACTTTTTGATAAGAAGAAAATACGTTCTCCAAAATGCTTCTCTTGTTTTCTCTTAGCGGAAATAAAAAGGTTAAGGACAGGAGACTGTAGAAGGTCAAACAGGCCCTCCAGTTGATCCTGAAGAAGTGGGCTCGGCCCAGCCTTTCAGATACCTCTGAATTCCATCCCAGGTGGTGGGAATGACGTTTCGGTTTTGGAACGGGGAAATGCAAAAAAATCCATCACATTTCACTACATCTAACAGAAGTGTTGTCTTTCATTTGAATAGAGTATCAGCTGATGCTCACCCAAGGCTCCATTTGATTTATTTATTTGAAGCGTTTCTTAGCCAACTTATACCTTGCAGAACTCAGGGCAGCCTTCAAGGGAACTGAAACAACAATGACAAAAGACAGACAAAAGACCGCAGTGCAAGATCTGAATTAGGACTGCCAGGAAAGGAGAGCGAACATCGTCAATCGCCCTCCTAAGTCAAAGTTCCAGGTGCCTCCGGAAGATCCAAGGGGCGGGAGGCAGAGGCACCTCCTTGGGGAGGTCGTTGCACAGCTTGGAAGGTCTCGGTGAGCCCTTGAGGTGGAGAAATTAAGCCGCCGCCAAATGGGACAGAGTTGCTCTCTGCAGCGGATTTGCAATCCCTCCCCTGTGAGCACAACACACTCTTTTGTCCTCCCTCCGCACAATAGGGGCCTGCTGTGATCCCTGAACTGAGGTTGCCCATTTTTCCAGTTGTGAACGCGGCTGCTTCCAAAATCACGACTGTGGTGTTTTGATTGGTCCTTTCTGTGGACTTCAGGGAAACCTCCCCGCCCTCTAAGCAAGGCACCCGCTTCCTCTGCCAACTGAAATCGACAGGAATTTCCCAGCCCTTCCTGAGTGAAACTGACATCAGCCTCTCTGATGCCTGTTCTAAATCACGCCCAGAGCAATCCTAAATAAGTGACTGGCTCGCAGGTGGACAGTCTGGACAGGCTGAAAGAACGGCCACCAACAGTCAGTCAGAATTCCCCTGCTTTAGAGCATACTCCAAGGCATGGGATATCAATGAAAGAATCGAATTATACAGTTGAGCATGTTGTATTTAATGATGATGAACTAGTTATTAACCACAACTGGTGGATCGCTGGAGAGGTGAATGCCCTCTGTCAGCCACTGTCCTGGAATTCAGTGGTCCAAGAGGAGCAATCCAGTTTGTGAGGGGCTCTGTCAGGCACCGTGGCAGCCATTTTGGGACTGGCTGTGCCCCCCCCCCGACAGCACTGCTGCACACAGTGGACTGAAAATGCACCATGCAGTGTGCGTGACAAAGCGCCATAAAATCCTATGAAGTCAACACCCGAACTGATGTCCCGTTCTGAACAGGGGATGGAGCTTCTGTCATATGTCAGCCGGCAATAGTGATGTGCCAATAATAACAACGGGCATCTCTACACTGCTTTGGCATGTTCATCCATTCTTGGGATTGCTCACACACAACAACCCTGCGAAGCGGGGCGATGTCATTCTGGAGAGAAGAGCCGCTCGCCTTCCCAAGGGAGCTCCTGGTTTGGGAGGGACCGTCCGTGGGCCTCTTCCCTGCAATTCCTGTTCCTACCGTGATTCTCTTCCACTCACTGTGGTGATGGGGGAATCCGTGCTGTTGTGGCCTCTGTCTCTGTCTCCCGAGGTTGCCCCCGCACTGCACACTGAACGCAGGGGGCAAGTGATGGCAGCTGCCAACCTCCAGGAGAGAACTGGAGAGCTCCCAGGATTAGGACTCATCTCCAGGCCACAGAGATCAGCTCCCCTGGGGGAAATGGCTCTTTTAGAGGGTGGATCCAGCTGAAGCCCCTCCCCACACCCGGCCACCCTCAAGCACCACTCCGAAATCTCCAGGAACCTCCCAGCCCAGAGATGGCGACCGGAACAGCACCGCTTAATCGGAGGGTCTGGTTGACCGGCAAAGTGGGGAGGGAGAAAGGGGGCAGCTCCCTCAGAACTGCTGCCCTCGTGCGGGGGGGACCGGGGGTCAGGCGCGGAGAACAGCACCGACTTCCTCCCTTGATGGATGGACGGACTCCATCGAACCCCTGCCAGTCTCCCTCCCCAGGGGCACCCAGACCGGCTGCCATCTGTCTCCTTCCCCCTCCCATGCTCATAGCAACCCTGCGAGGCAGGCGAGGCGGAGAGTGACTGACAGGCCCAGGGTCACCAGCAGACTTTCAGGGTGTGTGTGGGGGGGCATTGACCCCGGGTCTCCCAGATCCTGGCCCGGTTCTCTGACCGCTCTCCCCACCCCACGCACCCCCTCTCCCCCAATTTGTTCCAACGACACCTCCGGTTGTTTCCACACTGAGATTTCACTCTGGTTTGGCCTCCAAGCCCGAGCCAGGTGTTCCAACCTAGAAATGGCAACCCGAGGAAGGAATCACTCCTCCGTTCCTCTGAGGAAAGACTCCCAAAGTCACTGCCCAGGGAACTGTTCTTGACTGGTCGGTTTGAGATGCCTCCTGTTCCCTCACTCCTCTCCAAAGGCCTCGAAATGGAGAGTGAAGAAGTGGCTACAGAAGTGGAAAATATCTGCTATTTTTAACCCCCCAAAATCACAAATCCCATTCCAGTCTCCGATGAGGCTGGGGACGGGAAGACAACTTCTGATGGACTCTCTACCATTTCTTTAGACTCTCCCCAAGGCTCTTCTGTGTACTTTTTATCATTATCTGGTCAGGATCCACCTAATATCAGCCAGAATGGGGAAGGGAAGGGGCAGAGCTGCAGCCGAGAAGCTCTACCCGAAATCCACTTTCCAGACCCAAACGAGACACACCCGGGGGAGGGGAGGGGTTCCGTTTCCAGCACTGGGTTCTTGCATGCAAAGGGGTCTTCCCAGCCCCAAATCCTGGCTCAGCAGTGCCTGAACCTGCAGGAAGATGTGAACCAAAGCTTGCGTGGGTGGGGGTAGGGTGGAAAGGGGAGGACACCCACAGGGCACCTTTCTTTGGTGTAGGGAAACCTGTGAGAGTCAACAGAACACAATAGAAATGCAAAATACACCCCCACACACACACACAGAGGATGAATACCACTTAGGGGCAGGTATTCAAAGACGGATTAGTCCCCTGTGATGAGGTTAGGGTCCCTTGATGAGGTTAGGGTCCTTCTGCCCCAGCAAGCTTTGGTTCACATCCTCCTGCAGTTCCAGGTACTGGGGAGCCAGGATTTTGGGCTGGGAAGGCCCACTGGTATGCAGCTGAACACCCCACCCTCTGAAAGAACTGGGAAAGGGAGGGGGCCCTTGGAACAAATTTAGGTTTTATGTTTCCCGTGTACTTTGTTCTTTGTGTTTTAAATGTGTTTGTAAGCTGCTTTGAGCTCCCTAAAGAAGAAAGGCAGCTAATAAATGTTTTAAATTAGACAATTATATAGGCAATTATATATATCTCCTCTACTCCCTGCCCCCCCCCAATATCTCAGGAATGAGGAGGTGGCTTCTGGCCAGGAGGTCCCCGTATTTGAGAGAGAAATTAATAATAAGAGTTTGGATTTATACCCTGCCCTTCACTACCCCAGAGGAGTCTCAGAGCGGCTTACAAACTCCTTTCCCTTCCCCTCCCCACAACAGACACCCTGTGAGGTAGGTGGGGCTGAGAGAGCTCTGACAGAAACTGCTCTTTTTCAAGGACAGCTCTGACAGAACTATGGCTTGCCCAAGGTCATCCAGCAGGTGTGAGTGGAGGAGTGGGGAATCAAACCCAGTTCTCCGCGCACTTAACCGCTACACCAAACTGGCTAGGGAATGTGGCAACCTGGCAAAGAAGGAAGGGGTGGGGGGGCAGTGTTCCCTCTAAGCTCAGTTAGTGTGAGCTAGCTCACAATTGTTTAGCCTCCGGCTCACACATTTTTATCTTCGCTCAGGAGGGATGGCTCCAGAGGAAATTAATTTATGCAGCAGCCATATCACTCGCTCACAACTTTAATGCTAGTAGCTCACAAAGTGGAATTTTTGCTCACAAGACTCCACAGTTTAGAGGGAGCATTGGTGTGTGGGGGGTCAGAAGATAAATTCCTATATAATCGCCTAATTTAAAACATTTATTAGCTGCTTTTCTTCTTTAGGGAGCTCAAAGCAGCTTACAAACACAGATAAAACACCAAGAACAAAGTACACGGGAAACATGAAACCTAAATTTGAAATCACTACTCAGAATTCCTCCGATGCTTAACCAGATGTGGTCCCAAGTAAAAAAACCGTCTTCAGCTGCCTCTCAAGGATCAAAAGCAGGCGGCCTCCCTCCCCTTGGACAGATGATTCTCCCCCCCCCCCGCTGCCTGTAACCCTGGCCGTAGCCGCCCACCTTTCCAGAGGGGGCTTCGGAGAAGTTAATGGGGGGACCAGCACTTTCCTGCTCGGTGGCACAAACCTGTTCCCCTCCCCATTCAGAAGCTCTCACCTATATCTTTAACGCCTTCCTCAAAGAAATCCACATTCATTCAGATAGGGACCCCCCCCCCCTTTGTCAGGGCAGGTGGCACAGGATGCCCAGGTGAGGAGACTTTCCCTCTGGAACCCGGCAGACTCCGCCCTGCCGGGACCTCCCCTGGAGACTCCTCTCATCTGGTGGGTTCCTTTAGGGCCTGCCCGGGAGGGGCCAGAACTTGGTGGTCCTCATTTCCTCAGCTGGGGGGGGGGGATTTTGAATGGGACCCAGGAGGAGGGGTGGGTGTTTTACACCTCATGGTTGGGGAGGGAGTCATCGGCCCCTGCTTCTCCCCTGTAAGATGCTGATGGCCACGCAAGGAGTTGGAGTCTCACAGGTTTGACACCCGTTGTCTCCCCTCCCGCAACAGCCCAGAGGCAAAGGAAACCCAGCAGTTTGCTGCTGATGAAGGGAACCAGCCGGTGCTATCTGGAACCAGATCTTGGCTTCCTGTATTTGAGCCCTCCTGATAAGAATTCTTTCCCCATCCTATTCTGTGTAGGGAAAGTAGGGATTTCCCCACCTTTTTCAGATGAAGAAAAGATCCTAAAAAGGTTTGTAGCCCATAAAACAGAAACACAAGATGGAAGCAGGAAGGCAGGATTTGAAAAACCAAAAGACATGATGGATTTCTCAACATCGACCTCAAGGCCTGACAGCAGATTCCCCCCCCCCTTTCCTCTTCTTTTTTCTTCGGCCGGGCACCAGGATTCTCCTCCGGCGCCCCCTCTGGCGCTCCTGAGTTTCAGCCTAAGATCTGTGTCCTGGGTCAGGGAACCTTCATCAGCTTCGTTTCCCTCATTTATACCCCGCTTTTCTCCACAATGGGAACCCAAAACATCTTAGAGCGTTTTCCCCTTCTCCCGGTTAAACTCACAATACCCCTGTGAGGTAGGCCGGGCTGACAGCGTGTGACTGGGCCAAAGTCCCCCAGCCGGCCTCCTGAGATTCGGGGGCTCCGATCCTCCTCCCCAGCTCCTGCTCCTCGAAGCCCGGAGGGCGGTTCTTCTCGAAGGCCCGGATGAGAACGTCCACCTGCCCTTGGTCAAAAATGGTCCGCTGCCTTCTGCGGCCACGTCCGGGATTTGGATTCAGCCACTGAAGTAGGTGGGAAGGAGCATCTGCAGGGGGGACACAAGGGGGGAGGAGCGCCTCATGAATGCCCCCCCGACTTCCCGATTCCCTCCACGTTCACGCCACAGTCGATTTGGCCTGCACCTCCCACGGCACCGCAAGATCCCAGGAGCACACCTTATAAAGAGCAGCCGAGTCCCTTCATTTTTACCCCCTTTTCGCCCCCAAGGGCAAGCCAGAGGGGTTCCACCCATTCCCCTTTTGTGATTTCATCCTCACAACCCCCCTGCGAGGGAGGCCAGGCTGCGTGACCGGCCCAGGAGTGCCCGGGGAGCTTCAGCGACAGAGCAGGGGAGCTCAACTGATTGGGAAGCCAAACGTGTTGCTGGGGAAAGAGCCGGACTCCCTTCCGGGCAGGGCATCCAAGAGACCAGGAGATTTGGGACAGGGCTGCCCGGCTGGGAGTCCCGGGGAGGGGGCGTCATTTGCGAATGCGCATTGAACACACCGCTTTATCTCCCCCCCCCGCCACAATGTAATATCCCAAATGAGGGGTCTTCTTTCCCCCCACAGCGGCGACCCCCGATCTACAACTGTTTTTTGCCCACCACAATTTCTCTCCCCCAGAATTGCTGGAGGGATCGAGGCCACTTTCTCAGGGAGAAAAAAACACACACACAAGGAATTAAATGTGTTTATATTTGGCCTCTGCGCAGGTCCCCTTGGCAGTCAAAATCCCCCGAACTCTGCGCGGCAGGCGACCTCCCAAGAGCAAAATCTCCCAAGAGCAGAGGAAGCGACTGCCGGCTGCCCGGGCGAGATTATGGAAGATTGCCCAGAACCCCGAGGGGGCTTCACGGCACGTGCAGTCCTCTGCAGACTTACTCCGGTCTACAGTCCCTGAAATCCACAGATCCGGAGAGGAGGAACTGCGCCCATGGCTGCAGCTTGAGAATGAAGCGCCCCTAAAATGGCCCCCGGGGGATGATCCTTCGACTCCCGGAGCCCGGGTGGACAGGGGGCGATCCCCTACACTGCTCTGCCAGGCTCAGGACGCGAGACCGACGGGTTTGCAGTGTAAGCGCACTCAGAATTAATGGGCCAAGCTCGGCCACCTTTCCCCGGGAAGAAGAAAAGCCTACTTTCTCTGCCGGGGCTGCGGAAGCCACGGAAAGGGACCCCCCCCCACAAAGAGGAGCTTCAAAGCAACGGGGCTCTTGCGGCCACCAACGGAATGAAGAAACAGGTTCCTGCGCAGACCCGGGAGGTTTAGAGCCCACTTCCCCCCAGGAAACGTTTTCAGTCCCCAGAAGCTGCTGCTGGAATCCAGTGGCCAGACTTTCAAAGCACCGTTTTGCTTTCCCAGGGGGAACAGAGGAAACAGCCACCCCAAAAAGTTGCTCTCCCCCCCCAAACTGGCATTCGAGAATAGACTGCCCTTGAACATGGAGGTTCTGTGGGGCCCCTGGCCAGGCACTGATGTGTCTAATTGTTGGGATTCTTAATTCAGAGACAATGGATGCATTCCAAACACAAGAGCCACACTTGTTAAAAGGAAAATATCTTTACTAAGAAAACAGAATAAAACATGGGAAAGGTACTTTGGATAAAAGAAATAACAGGTTACATACTTGCAGCTACTCTATGTGCTAACGGCTACATGGCTAAAAGCAAGGAAGGAGGGATGCCTTGTGGGAACTTCCTCTCCGGTTCACACAAAGAGCCACAAACATTGTGAATACATGAATGCCAGATCAAGGCATTTCTACAGACAAGGTGTTAGCTGACCAATACACAGGTTACAGGTCACTTCGTTAGGATAAACAACTCCCACAAACTCCCCCCCTTGAATACATTACACAACGTGACATCCTGTTTCCTAACAAACAACATTTAACTCTATAATGGCTGGAATGTAAGCAACTTGCAATTACAACACTAATCCCCTTTCAAAGTCTGCTAAGGCAGCAGGTGGAGACTATGTGAGCAAAAATTCTACGTTGTGAGCTCCTGGCATTAAACTTGTGAGCGAGCGATTTGGCTCCTGCATCAATTAGTTTGCTCTGGAGGCCTCCTTCCTGAGCGAAGGCAAAAATGTGTGAGCTGGAGGCGAAAAACCTGTGAGCTAGCTCACATTAACTCAGCTTAGAGGGAACACTGGCTCACCCTAGTTCGTGCTAGGAAGGGTTCCTTCCCGCTTCGCTGGACCCCCAAGCTGACCTCGTGCCCCCGGATACGCCCCCCCCCCCCGCTTCCATCTTGTGGGGCGTCAGTGGAGAGAAGGAGGCTCTTTTGCTAGGCCAAGTTTTGTTTTTTTTTAAGTATTTATTGACTTAATCTAAGCAGTCAGTTGGGAGTGAAAGAGAACTCTGTTCTTCCCCGTATTATGCACAAGAGGACTCTTCGTCTCCTTGTTTCATCTGCTCGATCAGTTTCTGCCTCTCAGCGGCCTGGCGCATCCGCATCATCCGGAGACTCTCACGATCTCGCTCAGGAAGGACAGAGCCCTCCTCGGGTCTTCGTGGCTGGATGGCGCCATCGGGAAACACGGCGCTGCTCTGCGGCTGGCCCCCTAGCCGGGAGATCCTTAGAGGATTGTTCACCAGGCCGACTTCATTCTTCACCGCCATCTCAGCAGCTCGCACGGTGGCGAACTCGACAAGGGCACTCCCCGTCTTCTGGCTTGAGATCACCAAGTTCAGAACCTCCCCGTACTTCTGGAAGATCCGCAGGAGAACTTCTTCCGAATAGCCTCCTTTTGCCTCGTCTTCTTTCTTGCACTTCCATCGCAGTCTGAGCCGGGGGTTCCTTGGCCCTCCACGCCGCGCCCATCTCGCTTGCCCTGGAATCGCTGCTCTCGCTCACGTCGAATCCGCTCCCGGATGAGTCTTTGCTGCGCCTCCTCCACCTGGCGGGACCCCTCTTCGCGTAGCCGCAGGATCTCCTCTTCCAGTGTTCTGGTTCTTTGGATCTCCTCCTCCTCCTCGCTCACTTGGGTCTGGGCTTGTCTTTCCCGGGCTTCAAGGTCAAGCCTGACTTTCTTTCTCCTTTCGTCAAGTCTTTGAGTCCTGTCTGCCGCCTGCTTCTTGGCTCTTCTCACTTTATCATACGCTGCCCTCGCTGCTGCATCTGTTAGAACAGCCAGCGCTTGAGACAGCTGATGAAAGAGCTCGGCTGCTCTGGGATTACCTGGATTTTTGTCTGGGTGGCAGGTCAACGCCTTCTGCCTGTAGGCTTTCTTCATCTCTGGATCCGCCGCCTTCTCACCAACTCCCAACAGCGCGTACAAATCCAGCTCCAGCAGTCCTTGATCAGCCGCCATATCGTCTCGCGGTCTCTTTCTTCTCCTCGGGTTCAGCACACTTAAGTCCCGGCCGGGCACTGTTATGATTATTGCTCCCAGCCCTTCTTCGCAGAGCCCGGCTCTTCCAGTGGGCTGCCGGCCAAGCTCAGGGCAAAGCCTCCCTGCTAGATCACAGTGTGGGACCAAGTCTTCTTCTGGACCGGGTGGCTGGATAAAGAAGGCTGGGCCAGGGGCCAAACTCTTACAGCCCCTTCCTCTTTGTCCAGTGGGAGGTGGACTGGGAGGGGTCATTTGGGTGCCATCCCCGGGTGGGGGGGAGGTCTTTTGTCATTCATGCCGCAAAGGTGTGACTCAGAGGTCCCTCTCTCCCCACCTGGGCCCGAGTGCTAATCAGCTTGCAGCCCGGAGGACTCTTTCCTGGGCGGGGCCCCTTGAATGACAATGGAGGGCCTTCCCCCGATCTGAGGAGACCATCTCTCTCCTTTTGGCCATTTCACTCTGCCGGAGGGGGGGATCTAAAGGGAGGGAAAATGTTCCCTTCGTGGAAAGATGAGTTATAGGAAACTTTTGCACGAGTTTTTATTTCCATGGCATTCTTAGTTTGTTTTTTAAAATATCTCCCTCTCTCCAAATGGTTGAAATTCCTGGTCTCTTTCATGAGGCCTGATCAGATCGATTGTCTGCCTGTCTCGAAGACTGCCCAGATCCCCAGGCCTGAGGATTCCCTTGCTCTCCAGGACGGTTTACAGGCCGCCACCCACGTGGGGAGTCTGCGCTCTCACGCGTCAGTGCTTCTTCTGCCCTGAAAATCTTCCTGGTGGTGTCTAAGATGCTCCTGGACACGCAAGAGAAGAACATGTTGATCTGATGAAAACACGTTTTCCAAATCTTTCTCTTGCTTTCTCTTAGTCAGTGCAAGTATAAAGGTAAAAGAGAGAGATCTTAAACGGTTAGAACAGGACCGCCAGATGATCCTGAAGAAGTGGGCTGGGCCCAGCCTTTCAGAGACCTCTGACTTCCATCCCAGGTGATGGGAATGAAGCTGCACTTTTAGATTTGTGGAATGCAAAGTGTCCCTTAAGTTTAGCCACATTTAACTGATGCGTCACCTTTTGTTTGAATAGAATATCAATTGATGCTCACCCGAGGCTCCGTTTCATTTATTTCTCTGAAGCATTTGTTAGCCAACTTATACCTTGCAGAACTCAGTGCAGCCTTCAAGGGAACTCAAACAACAATGACCAAACACAGACAAAAGACCGCAATTCAAAATCTGAATCAGGACTGGCAGGAAAGAAAAGCCAACATCGCCGAAGGCCGCTCTCAAGCAACGTTCCCGGCGCCTCCGGAAGGTCCGAAGGGCGGGGGGAGCAGAGGCCCCTCCCTCAGGAGGCTGTTGCAGGGCTTCGGAGGTCCAGGTGAGCCCTCCAGGTGATGAAATTAAGCACGACACACCCTTTCATCCTCCCTCAGCACCACGCGGGCCTGCCGTGACCCCTGCACTGAGCTCCCCCATTTGCCCAGCTGTGCCCAGGGTGGTTTCCAAGGCTCACAAGGGTGGTGTTTTTATGGATCTTGCCTGGGGACTTCGGGGAAACCTCCCTGCCCTCCAAGCGAGGCACCCGCTTCCCCTCCCCACGGAGATTGGCACGAGGGTCCCAACCTCTCCTTAGTGAAACTGACACAAGCCCAATGCTCCCTCTCAGCTGTGGAGTCTTGTGAGTAAAAATTCTGCTTTGTGAGCTACTGGCATTAAAGTGGTGAGCGAGCGATGGCAACCCTGGCAGCACCGCTCGGAGAGTCTGGTTGACTGGCAAAGCGGGGAGGGAGAAAGGGGGCCGCTGCATCAGAACTGCTGCCACTCCGCGGTGGGGACGGGGGGTGGGGTGGGGGTCAGGCTCGGAGAAGAGGCCTCTGAACTTCCCCCGGGATGCCCACCCCCGCAAACAGCCCCGACTTCCTGCCCAGACAGGATGAGTGCCACTTGGGGCTGGTGTTCAAAGACAGATTCACAGGACACACCCCCTGACGAGGTCCGGGTCCCTCGGTGAGGTTGGGGTCCCGCCGCCCATCGCATCTCCCTGCAGGTTCAGGTCGTGGGGAGCCCGGATTGTGGCCGGGGAAGACCCATTTGAGTGCAGGCGGAAGGACATGGGGAAGGGAGGGAGGGGGGCCCTTGGAACAAAGGCAGCTTCTCCGCTACTCCGCCGCCCGCCAGCCCCACATCTCAGGAACGACAAGGCGTCTTCTGCCAGGGCTTCCTTCCTCCGCCTCCCCCTCTGAGAAAGGTCCCCAGGCGGGACAGGCTCGGCCGGCGCCCCTCCCCGCTCTCAAGGGCAGCAAAGGGGGTCGCAGGATCCGAGTCCAGAAGGACCTTCGGAAAGGGAATCGCAGGCCCGGATCGGAGGCGGGAAATCGCCGGACTCGAACGCTCGAAGAACCGGGGAGGGACCTCGCAGCTGGACCCGCCCGCCCGCCCGTCTTGGACGTGGGAAGAAGAACTCGGCCGGCCAGGTGCCCAAGCGAGGCCGTGGCTAGGGTTGCCAACACACCGGGAGAAAAATGCTCTGTCCTTTTAATAGACATTTAAAGGGTCTGGTGTTTGCTATTCCCCCCGACCCCGGCAGGCGGTGACCCCAGCTGTAGCCGGCCAGCTTTCCAGAGGGGCTTCTTCAAAGAGACTAGTGGGGGAAAAGCACTTTCCTACTAGGTGGGATAAACCTCCCCCCCCAACTTCTAGCATCACTTAACACCGAGGAATCGTTTGCATCATAAACAGATGAGCAGAGTGAGTTTCTCAAAGCCGTTCAGAGGCGCCCGCCCGTCATCGTTAACACCTTCCTAAGATAAAGACGCGTTCATTCAGATAGGGACCCCCCCCTCCTTTCTCAGGGCGGGTTGCGCAGGAGTCCCAAGTGACGAGACCTTCCCGTCCGGATGGCGGCAGACTCCGCCCTGCCCGGGCCTCCCCGGGAGACTCCCCTCCTCTGGTCTCCTCCTGTAGGCCCCCCGCCCGGGAGGGGCCAGATCTTGTTGCCCCTCATTTCCTCAGCGGGGGGGGATTTTGAGTGGGACCCAGGAGGGGCGGCGTCTTGCGCCTCATTCCCGGGGAGGGAGTCATCTCATCAGCCACTGCCTCGCACTTGTCCTACGCTGATCGCCACGCGGGGAGTTGGAGTCCCAAAGGTTTGATGTCCTTTCTCCCCCCCCCCACAGCCTAGGGGGAAGGGACGTTGCAGGATCCAGCAGTTTGTATCCCTGAATGGGGAAAGCCGGCCTGGAACCAGATCTTTGCTCTCCTGATGCGACTTCTCTCCCCATCCTGTTTTGCAGGGGGAAACCGGGTTGGTTGGTTTTTCAAATGACGAAAAGTAGACTTGTGCCCCGCAAAGCAGAAACACGTCGAATGTAAGCGGGGAGGCCGGATGTGAAAGACCCAAAGACAGGAGCTTCTGTTCAGCTGAAGGTGAAGATGCCCGCCTGGACCCCTGGACGTGGATTTCTTTCTCCCCCCCCCCCTTCCTCTCCTTCCCTTCCTTAGCCGGGCACCGGGGTTGTCCTCCGGGTTCCCGCTGCTATCTTGGGAAACGGTCCCCTCCGGCGCTCGTGAGCTTCAACCTCCGATCTGTGTCCTCTTGGTTCAGGGAACCTTCATCAGCTTCATACCCTGCCTTTCTCTCCAGTGGGAGCCCCAACCATCTTCCCCACTTCTCCATTTAAAACTCACAACAACAGCCCTGTGAGGTAGGCTGGGCTGACACCTTGTGACTGGGCCAAAGTCTCCCAGCCTGCCTGCTGAAGGGGAAGGGTTGTGGCCCAGCGGTAGAGCACCGGCTTTTGCATGCAGAGGATCCCCGGTCCCATCCTCGGCTTCTGGTGCATGCTGGGAAGAAGCTGCCTGACCCAGTAGACTGTACTGATTTGGACCCTGAATGGGGAGAAAAGTAGAGGATACATTTCAACGATAAAGTCCCTCGGCCGCTGATGGGGGGCCCCAGCCGCCTTGGTTCTCTTCACCGTAAGACAGCTAGTACCGCCTGTGGTTTATGGATTTCTGATGTCCCTTGCGATGTCTCTCTGTGTGCATCAGGAATTTCCAGAGCCCAGAAGAAGGCGTGTTTGGCAGGTCGATTAATCGCAATGCGAAGCCTGCTGGATTCCTGCAGCTGCTCCTTGAGCCCAATGAGTTGGGGGGAGCCACCCGTAATTCTCTCTGTAAAACCAAAAAGGAGTCTTGAGGGCCTTTCAAGATCAGCCAGATCAAGTGTGGCAGAAACTCTGGAGGCCGGGAGCCCCCTCCCCCCTCCAGCACAGACAGAGGCCGGAAAGGGCCTCGAGGCGTCGGACGAAGCAGGGACTTCTCACCTAATGCTCCCTCTAAGCTGTGGAGTCTTGCGAGCAAAAATTCTGCTTTGTGAACTACTGGCATTAAAGGGGTGAGCAAGCAATGTGGCTACTGCATAAACTAGTTTGCTCTGGAGCCCTCCTTCCTGAGCTAAGACAAAAATGTGTGAGCTGGAGGCTAAAAAACTCTGAGCTAGCTCACACTAACTCAGCTTAGAAGGAACACTGGTCCTCACCCAGGAATACTCATGCCAAAAGAGACCTTTGAATCCCTCAGAGTTCCAGTGAGAAAGACCCGGATCTTGGAGTTCTGGGTTCACATCTCCCCTCTGTTACAGGAGCCGGCTGGGAGGCCATGGGCCAGTCACACACTCCACGCCTGGCCTACCTCAAAGGGTTGTTGTGAGGATAAAAGGGAGGAGGGGAGAAGGATATGAGCCACCTTGAAGTCCCCATTGGGGAGAAGGGCGGGGTGTAGACGGCATAAATAAAGGATACTAGAATAACTGGCTGGCCACCGAGTGAAGCGGGACGGCTGGCCCTTGGGCCTGACCCACCTGCACCCCTCCGGGCCTATGAACGCCGCGTGGGCACGATCCTGATCCGGACCTCTGCGGGGGGGGGGTCCAGGCGATCCTGTGTCCCCCTCCCTCCCCCCGCCTTTCCGAGCCACGCAGCTGCCCCCGTGGGAGGAGGGAATGAGAGCGGGGGTCTGCGTGTCAGCACCGCGGACAGGGGCCAGTGTGTGTGGCAGAGCCCCAGAGGAGCGCCCCGGAGTCTGCGCAGGATGGATCCCGTCTCCAGGGCAGGCGGCCGCGGGCGACCCCCACTCCCAAGGCAGCCGATGATGGGCAGCCGCTCCTGCCATACAAGTGCCTGATGGGAGTGACCCGGCTTTGAAACTTTTCTTTTTAAAATGCATGCGAGCTTAGGGGTCAGGGTGGGATTCTCCCCTGTTGGGGATTTCGATTTATGTGCTTGACTTATGCCCCTCCCTCCCCCCATTCTCTCCCTCCCAAAGTGGTTTCCCACCGTCTCCCAGCAGGGACTGGTGCAAGAAGTCTTGGCTAGAGAGCCCTTCCCCTTTGTCCCGAGCGCCTCCCACAGCCGTCTCCGAACCTCCTTCTTCAGCTAAGAGCACCGGGTCTTAAGAGAGCGAGCCCCAGCACTGCGGAACACCAGGCAGCGTCTTTACATTGTAAACCCATCGCGACATCCTATCACTCTCCATCTGTCATACGGGATGATAACGCTGGCTTCCTTGAGAGGTTTAGCAGGAGGATCACAAAGATGCATGAAGAAAGTGGAACTCTAAGGTAAAGGTTTCCCTTGCTCCATTTATCTATCTACTTGCAATTCCTTGCTTCCGAACTGCTAAGCGGGCAGGAGCTGGGGCCAGAGACGGGAGCTCACTCCGTCACGCAGCACTTGGGTCTCAAACTGCTGGTCTGCAGTTCGGTGTCTTAACCACAGAGCCACCACGGCCCCCTGAAACTCTCAAGCGCTGTGTAAATACGAACACCAGCTCCACGGGTAACAATGACAAGGATACATTTCAGAGCTCTGTTTTAAATAATATGCAGCACAAACAACAGTAAAACTTTATTACAACACTCATAAATTTTACAAAGCTAGAGAAATAAAATATAAGGAATATTAATAAAGCCAGAGAGGCAGAAAGCAAATAGAATTTTCACAGATTTTCTGTTCTTTTTGGTTCTTCAGTCCTGAAAAAGAAAAAGAAAAAAGAGTTAAAATGCACGAACTGGATTGCGGAATCCTTGCCGTCGCCCCCCTCCCCCGCCTCAGAACCTGGCAAACTTTCCTTTGGCCTCATTCCTAGGCTTAGAAACAGCCCGGGGGGGCGGCAGTTTCAGCCCCCTCTTCTTTCGAGAGAACGTGGTCGGTCTGTCCCATTGAAATCCCTGCCATGAAAGGAGCTTTTTAAAATATCCGGGCATTCAAATGACCTCTTAGACATAACGTTACAATGCTAGAGTGATTGAGCAACTGCTACTTCTTAAACCACAAAAGGCCCCTCCTTGGCTGCATGGGGTGGGAAGGCCGGAGCAGGGGAAATGGTGCAGAAGGGGACGGGGCCAATTCCCACCAACGTGGCACCTCCCCGGATTTGCTGTGATCTCTCCAACAACCTCATAGTGAAGCCGGTTTTGGAAAGGATTCAGGAAAGCCAAGGGAAAGATGGAAGACGTGCAGATGGACCATGAAGCTGTGTGGAAGTAGGACACACAAGCACTGCATTTCCTGACAGGTCCCAATCCAGACCAGACAGCAAGTGCAGGAACAACCGAAATGTGCCCTGTGTGGATTTCCCAGTAGAAGTGGGCACCATGCAGGGAAGAGACAGCCACCACCCCACCAGCCCAGTCCCAGATTTACTCAGTGTGGCCTCTGTCATGGCCCTCAGATCATGAGAACATAAGAGAAGCCATGTTGGATCAGGCCAGTGGCCCATCCAGTCCGACATTCTCTGTCACGTAGTGGCCAAAAATACCAGGTGTCATCGGGAGGTCCACCAGGAGGGCCAGAACTCCAGAAGCCCTCCCACTGTCCCCCCACCCCCAAAGCACCAAGAATACAGAGCATCACTTGCCCCAGCCTGAGAGTCCCTACCTATACCTTGTGGCTCAGAGCCACTGATGGACCTCTGCTCCCTGTGCTTCTCCAGTCCCCGCTGGGAGCTGTCCGTGCTTGTGGCCACCACCCCTTCTTGTGGCAGTGAATGAATTCCATGTGTGAATTACTCTTTGGGTGAAGAAGGACTTCCTTTGACCTGTCCTAAGCCTACTGCTCATTAATTTCATTGACTGCTCATGAGTTCTTGTATTGTGAGAAAAGGAGAAAAATGCTTCTTCCTGTACCTTTTTTTTTTTAGATTGGATTTATACCCCGCCCTTCACTGCCCAAAGGCATCTCAGAGCGGCTTACAAACTCCTTTCCCTTCCCCTCCCCACAACAGACACCCTGTGAAGAAGGTGGGGCTGAGAGAACTCTGACACAGACTGCTCTTTCAGGAACAGCTGTGCCAGAGCTTGTGAATGACCCAAGGTCACCTCAGCAGGTGCAAGTGGAGGAGTGGGGAATCAAACCCGGTCCTCCCAGATTAGAGTCCGCACACTTAACCACTACACCAAACTGGCTCTACCTTCCCTATCTCATGCATAATTTTGTAAACTGCTGTCAACCCTCAATCATCATTTCTCCAACCTTAAAAGCCCAAACCTCTTTAACCTTTCTTCACAGGGAAGGTGTCCCATCCCCTTAATCATTAGAGTTGTCCTTTTCTGTGCCTTTTACAGTGCTAGAATACCCTTTTGGAGGTATGGTGACCAGAACTGTACACAGCAGTCCCATCCAAACGAGGTGGCATCATAGATCTCTACAGGGGCATTAGGATACTGGCTGATTTCTTCTCAATCCCCTTCCTAATAATCCCCAGCATAGCACTGGCCCTTTTTACTGCAGATGCACGCTGACTCAACATTTTCAGTGCGTTCTCTACCATCAAGATCTCTCTCCTGGTCAGTTACTGCCGGTTCAGACCCCATCAGCATAACGATTTTTGGTCCCAATGTCCATCACTTTGCCCTTGGCCAGGTTGAACCTCATTTGCCACGTTGACACCCACTCGCCCAGCCCCGACAGACTCCTCTGGAGCGCCTCACAGTCCTCCCTGGTTTTTATCACCCTGAACAAACTTAGACCTTGAGTATACACCAAAATATGCCTTGATTTGGATTATTAGAGCATTGAAATTAACCGAAATACAACCCTTTATGATCTTCAGGTATTAGTCAATCAGTATCTGACCCTCCTTGAATTCATTTCCCACCTTTTAAAAATTGCAACAGAAAGCAGATTGGATTATCCATTCTGAGAGTAAGACTAAGAATTGCCTGCTGCCATAGAGGCCCCCTTCTGTGTCTCTGCATGAGTCACTGATCTGGGTGTGCATTCTGAGGAAAAGGAGGCCAGCTCAGTGCAGGGGTTCCTGCAGAGAGGCCACAGGCAGCCCCCTTCAGGACAAGAAATTCTGCGGTGGGCTTGTGGGACAGAGTCTGGGAATTATTGCTGGGAAGAGGGAGGTGCTTCTTGCACTGTACACCTGAGGCAACCCCCACACACACGGGGGCGGGGGGCTGTGGCTCACAGGAAGAGGCTCTGCTTTGCAGGCAGAAGGTCCCAGGTTCGATCCCCAGCGTCTCCCTCCCAGGCAGCTGGAATTTGAATTTGCTGCCTCTTTTCCTTGCCAGACCACTCAAGGGCTCCCCTGCCAAGGATATAGTCTGGGTCCAGGGTTGCCAACTGTCCAGGAGACAAATGTCCTGCTGACTCTTGCTTTCATGAGTGGAAACAGGCAGCCAGGGCTCTTCGGGACACCGCCTGGCCTTTGGGGCTGATCAAACTGACGTTCAAGGGACGGCAAGAGGGACCCGTTCCAAAGCCGGCCAGCCGGTCTCAGTTCCAGCAGGGTGGGGAGGGAGACTCAGCCCAGGCAAGGCTCTTTTTTCCACTGGCAAATGGCACCAGGCAGCCGAAGTCCTCTGGGACACTCGCAGTGGGAGAAATGGCACATCGTCCACAGTTCTGGTTGTGCAAATCAACCCACACCTCACCCTCCTTGGCCGGAGGCTGCCCCCTGCCCACCAGAGAAGCTTAAAAGACCCCACAGTCCAGCCGGCTCTGGTCTGGCTCCTGTCGAGTCACTCACTGTTCCCTGCAGCTGGTCGCCTCCTCCTCCTCCTCCTCCTCCTCCTCGGGGGTTCCAGTAAGGACAGCCTGGAAAGCAGAACACGAGAGGCTGCAGCACGGGTGCAAACTGGACACTTCTTTTTGCAAAGCACCCGTGCCTGGATCTGCCTTGCAGGGGTTTCCCTCACAGCCAAGATTCTCTTGGTGGCTTAAAGAGGAGGGTCTCAGCAGGTGATGGTTTGTTTTGTTTTGTTTTTATATGTGCATGTGTGTGTGTGCATGCAGAGGCAAGTACGTCTGCACCTGGAAGTCCTGGCGACTTTTGGTGACTGACCCTCTACTGGAGGCCTGGAGGACATTCAGGGAGATGGCGGAATAAAGCCTGCCCCCGCCTCCCGACTGCTGGTATTCCAAGGAGGTCTCCCATCCCAGTACTTGCCAGGCTCGGCCCTGCTGGGCTTCCGAGATCTGAGGAGGTCGGGCTTGCCTGGGCTGTCCCGGTCAGGGCCCGGCAGGTCATCATTGACTGCCGTCAGCAGGTCTCTGGAGAGGCGGGAGGGAGACCCTCCCTGGGGAGGAACTCTCCAGCCAAGTCAGGGGCGGGGTCTCTGGCCAGGCTGTTAGAGCAGCGGGATCCAACCTGGCGCTGGTGCTTTTAGAGAGTGGGCGGGGCCGGGGAGCTCCTGTCCAGGCTTCTGATTGGCCACTGGAGATCTGACTGGCTGTGCAAATTAGAACCGTGTTGTTTCAGGGGCAGCTGCCATTCCTGTGTATTAGAGGGGCTGCTGGAGGCTGACCTGTGAGGAGAGCCCCAAGGCACCCCCGGGACTCCACTCGCTCCCGGCCACCCGCGACACCAGAGACGGCAGACGACCCCTCCTGGGCCTGCGCTGCCACCAGCCGGGTCTCGGCCAAGCCCTTTTGGCCCTGCCAGCAGCATCGTGGGACCAGGAGAGGAAGGGCAGACCTTGCTTGGAGGGACGAAACACCTTCAGCCAGCCTGAATGGCCTGCAGGGGCCGTCCTGTCACCAGAAACACTCCATGTGCTGTGCTGAGTAAGGGCAGATTTAGGAAGGGCTATATGACAACAGAGCAGCCCTTTGGCACACCTCTCCTTCCTGCACAGCATCCTTGTGGCTTCTGCTACCCCCTGGTCTGTGCAGGGCTCCGTGCATCCGTGATCAGCTTGAAAGGCAAAAGTTTCTCTCTTTTGTGTTGTGTGTGTGTGTGTGTGTGCGCACCTGGAAGTCGTGGTTCTGCTGGGATATTTGCGAGTTCTCTTCCTGTTTGTCATGAAGGCATTTCCTATTTGGTAGGCATGCTCATTTCGAGCCAGAGATCCAACAGAATTCTCTGCACGTTTTCCCCACTGGAGCAAGGTGACAGGATGCATAATCAGCTCGTGTTGGGACCCTCCGACTGGATAATCCATAGTCTGGGGAGGAGCCGAGGCAGAGAGCCCAGGGCTTAAGTTTACTGCTTTTGTCTCTTCTCCTTGACGTTTTTCTCTGAGTCACAAGTTGACTTCTTAGAGCAGCAACATGAAGATTAGAGCTAGTAAGGGTGAATTATTTTACTTTTGTTCCCCCAGTAGTAAAGTCTCTTTTCCTAGACTAAGAGACATGTGTCTGGCTGCTTTAGTCTAACTCTGTGGTTTTTGAATCTCAATACCTAACAGGCTGACTTATGGCGACCCCTAGCGGGGCCTGGACATTCAGAGAGGTGGCCTGCTATGTCCTGCCTCTGCGTCCTGGCCCTGGTATTCCTTGGAGGTCTCCCATCCCAGTGCTTTCCGGGGTTGGCTCTGCTCAGCCTCTGAGACCTGAGGAGCTGGAGCTGGCCTGGGCTATCGAGGTCAGGGCGATGGGCAGAAGTGTCAAAAGGAGAAGGGAAAAGGCACGCCTGCTGGATTCCTGTCTGTCACGAAGCACGGAGGTGCCAGAGCCCTGCCGGGACAGCTGCTGAGGACACGGCCACTTCCCCATGGAGGGTTTCCTCACCCCCCCTCCTTGCATCTCCCAGCCGTCCTCTGCAGCCACCAAAGCTGGAAACCTGGCCTGTGAGGTGTGGGTCTTGGAAAGGGGAAGGCAGGACGAGATGCAATGCAATGCAAGGGGGTTCCCGTCTACCTCGCGTGGTCCCAGTGGTGGACGACGTCCTCCTCCTCCTCCTCCACAAACACCTCATCTTGAATCTCCTCATTAGCCACCTTGAGGAGCATGTCCAGAGGCTTGTGTCTGACTTTCAGAGGCTTCTTCCCCCACAAAAAGCTGATTATGGAATGCTGAGGAGTGGGAGGGAGAAGTGGGGGAGAGAAGGGGGGAGAGAAGAAAAGGTCACAATCATCCAGCCAACTCAGGGTTCAAGGCGACCTCAGGCAGTCATCCCTACCCTCAGGACCTCCCCCCCCCACAACAGCCTCTCACAGAATGACCGAAACCAGAACCCTCTAAGGCAGGGGCCCCCAACGTGGTGCCCATGGGCAGCACGGCCCCCGCCAAGATCTCTCCTGGTTCTCGCCAAATGTCTTCTGTGGGCAGGGCCTGGTGGGGCTTTTGCCCAATAGGGCTTCTGACTGACCAAGGAAGATCTGATTGGCTGTGCTGATGCTTCAAAAAGTTGCTTTGGCAACAGCTCCCACCCACAGCACAAGGATCTTCACTGGGAGCCTGAAGTTAGGCTGTGGCAGCCATTTTTTGGTGGCCATTTTGTGGCTGTGCCCATGACACTGTATCAGAATTCCAAAACTGCCTGCAGCCTCAGAAATGAAGAAAAAGAGGAAGACCAGCAGCAGGTGGAGGAGATTAGATTTTTACTCTGCCCTTCACTCGCAGTCTCGGAGCGGCTTACAATCTCCTTCCCTTCCTCTCCCCACGACAGACACCCTATGAGGCAGGAGGGAGAGAGAGAGCTCTTTCGAGACTGCTCCTGAGAGAACAGCTCTGAGGGAACTTGTAACTGACCCAAGGTCACACAAGAAGATGCAAGCTGGAGGAGTGGGGAATCAAACCCGCTTGTCCCAGATTAGCGTCTATGTTCTTAACCACTACACCAAACTGGTTCTCTCTTTTTAACCAGTTTATACATTTTTTATTCTTTTCATTTACAGCAGGAAGAAACAAAGAATTCAGACAAATATTCTAGTTTGATCACTTTGCTGTCTAGAAAAGGCTATAATTTATAACAGCCAGCAGATAATTGGCGGGCAAGGAAACAAAATATTGCACTTGAAGAATTTCAGGGGCCCGCCTGGTTATTCTGTGTGTGCAAGAGAGAGCATCAGACCGGTGACCCTCTGGTCCGATCCAGCAAGGCCATCATGTGAGCACGGCTATTGACAATATAAGAAACTGAGACCAGATGGAAACTTGAACTTAAATAAATCAAGGGTTCTAAGCAGACCACATCTGTTGCCAACTGGTGACAATACCTCTTTATCTGGAAAGGGGTTCTTCTTTCGGCAGAAGAAGGTCCTTTGAAGGATAAAAAGTAGAGACAGCAGGTTTTAACTGGAGGCTAAACTGTGATGTGCAAATGCTTTAGGAACCAAAAGCAACACCGAGGGGACAGACCGATTTTCAGTAAAATGAGATACACGTCTGACTCTTTATTCCAGGATCTGGATTTCAAAACATGATATTAAGATTCAACTAACCTTTCCAGTGAAAGTACTTTTTCTTTGCCATGAGCCTCAATCCTTAGCTGTGCATCAGCTGCTTCAAGGCTTTAGAACCCAGTTCCCCAACGTGGCTCCCACGGGCACCAGGGCACCCACCAGTACTTCCCTTGGGGTTCCCCAGATTGTCAGAAAACGGGTAGGGCCACGGTGGGGCCTTCACCACCACCCCCTCTCAATATTTCACAGGTACCTGCAGGCTCAAAATGCCTGAGAGCCCTGCAATAGAATGACCTGGTTATCCGGAATCTTATCACAGAAAACAGGACTTTGCCCCCGGACTGGAGCTTCAGGCCCGGCTCCACCAGGCCTCCCTGTTGCTGGCACCACTAATGACTCAGCCAGCCCAAAGCAGGTCCAGAGGACACAGAGGGATCCAGGGCCGGAGACGGTCGGTCAGAGAGACAAGCTCTGTGTGTGTCCGACAGTCACCAGGCTTTCCACCAGCTGAAGGGATGTGCTGGTGGCTCAGACGCTTTCTGGGGGGGGATGCGGAGGGTCGGGCGATTGGGGGGGTGATCAGACCTCGGCCTCAGAATCCCTGCTGTGGGGAGGAACACACCTGAGGCATCCAGACACTGAATGACGCCACTGGAGGAGGGAGAGGAAGAAGAATCATACCCCGCCCTTCACTTGGAGCCTCAGAGGGGCTGACCATCTCCTTCCCTTCCTCTCCCCACAACAGACACCCTGGGAGGCAGGTGGGGCTGAGAGAGGTCTGAACGAACTGCTCTTGAGAGAACGGCTCTCAGAGAACTCTAACTGACCCAGGGTCACCCAGCTGGCTGTATGTGGAAGAGTGGCGAATCGAACCTGGCTCTCCAGATCGGAGTCCACTGCTCTTCACCACTACACCAACATCAGGCAGAACCCTTTCCCATCACCTGGCGCCTTCTCTTCCTAACTGGAGAGAGCGGGGATGGAACCTGGGACCTTCCGCATGCCAAGCAGGTGGGGATTCTGTGCCACATCATCTGCCGGGTAGGGAAGCAGTCACAGCTTTGTGCCAGAGGAACAGAAGATTCTGTGCACACTGAGTAACTGCAGGGCTCTTGTCCAAGGCCAGCAAGACTCGGGAAGGCAACAGAATACAACAGGGAAGGCTGCAGCACATCCAGTGAACACTGGAGGGGCACATTCATAGCTGAGAAATTTGGCAGGAGGGAACAAAGAACTCCATAGCGCCACCCACTGAGCTCGGAGAACTGCACCCATCCTTCACGCCTTCAGTCCACTACCATGTAGGTTTGAAAGAAAAACTAAAGTGCAATCCGGGAATGCCTCAGAGCTCAAATCCTGTGCTCAGGACCAGGTCCCGGTGACAGGGGAATTCGGAGAGCGCAGAGGCTACCACCCACCAGCCCACGACTTACCATCCTCGACAACCACATTTGGCTCCTGAATAAAGACCGCAGGCCTGTTACACAAGAGGAGAGATGAAAGATTGTGAGCAAGATCCCTCCAGAGGGTCTCTCAGCCAAGCAGAAACCGGGACTTGGTTCAATCATCAGAGACTCGTTGGTCAGGATTCCTGTCATTACGGACACAGGAAACTCCCTTCTCCCGAATCAGGCCACCCGTCTCTTAAGGGCGGTATTGTCAGCTCTGACGGGCTCCAGCTCAACAAGGTCTCAGGCCAAGGCCTTCCATATCTCCTTTGAACTGCAGAGAGCGGGGATTGAACCTGGGACCTTCCGCATGCCAAGCAGGTGCTCTGCCACTGAGCCACGGTACCACCCATTAGAATCCTTTCCAAAACACAGAAATGCCTCGAATGTCACAGCTGTAATATGTGTTGAGCGAGGGAACAGCATGCATTATCCATTTGAAAAAACAAACAAACACGTGTTTCCTGCCCTTCCCTTTCACGAGGAATTGCCAGGAAACTGGGCAAGACTATAGTTCAAATTCCCAGAGAAATGACAATAAACGTTCAGTCAATCCATAATTCTAAGCAGAAGATTCCTCGGAGCTATCAAAATTTCAAAAAGAAGAGGAGAGAAGAGATTGGATTGATACCCTGCCCTTCATTACCTGAAGGAGTCTCAGAGCGGCTTACAATCCCTTTCCCTCCCCCTTTCCCAGAACAGACACCCTGTGAGGTAGGTGGGGCTGAGAGAGCTCTTTTGAGGACCGCTCTTGAAAGAACTGCTCCTGAGAGAACAGCTCTGCAAGAACTGTGACTGACCCAAGCTCACCCAGCTGGCTGCATGTGGAGGAGTGGGGATTCTCCCAAATTAGAGTCTACCCTCTTAACCACTACACCAGATTGGCTCTCTCTTTTTAACCCATTTATACATTTTTATTGTTTTCATTTACAGCAGGAAGAGACAAAGAATTGGGAAACATATTCTAACTTGATTACCTTGCTGTGTAGAAGAGACCATAATTTAGAACACATAAGAGGGAGGGAAGGAACCAAAATATTGCACTTGAAGAATTTCAGGGCCCCGCCTGGTTATTATGTGTGCGAGAGAGAATGTCAGACCGGGTGACCCTCTGGTCTGGTCCAGCAAGGCCGTCATGTTAGCATTGCGACTGAGAAGATAAGAAACCAAGGCCAGATGGAAACTTGAACCAAAATAAATCAAGGGGTCTCAGCAGACCACGTCCGTTACCAACTGGCAACATTACCTCTTCGTCTGGAAAGGGGTTCTTCTTTCTGCAGAAGAAGGTCCTTTAAAGAATGAAAAGTAGAGACAGCAAGTTTTAGCAGGAGGTACGAGAGACACTTTCGTGATGCGCAAACGCTTTAGGAACCAAAAGTGACACCGAGGGGATAGACCGGTTTTCAGTGGAATGAGATACACGTCTGACTCTGAATCCCAAGATCTGGATACTAAAATGTGATATTAAGATTCAGCTACTCTTTCAAATCAAAGTACTTTTTCTTTGCCATGCACCTTAAGAGCTAACTGCACGTCAGGCGCTTCAAGGCCTTAGAACACAGTTCCCCAACGTGGCTCCCATGGGCACCGGGACACCCACCCTGCCAAGATTGTCAGAAAATGGGTAGGGCCTCTCTGGGGCCTTCACCACCACCCCCTCTCAATATTTCACAGGCAGCCTGCAGGCTCAAAATGGCTGGAGACCCCTGCGTTGGAATGACCTGGTTCTCTGGACTCTTATCTCTACCCCCGGACTGTAGTTTTAAGCCCGGATCCACCATTGCTGACACTGCGAATGACTCAGCCAGCCCAAAGCAGGTCCAGAGGCCACACGGAGATCCAAGGCAGGAGACGGTCGGTCAACAAGACAAGCTCTGTGTGTCCCCGACAATCTCCAGCCTTTTCACCAGCTGTAGGGATGTGCTGGTGGCTCAGGCGCTTTCTGGAGGCGATGTGGAGGGTCGGGCGATTGGAGGCAGGATCAGACCTCGGCCTTAGGGTGCCTGCTGTGGAGAGGAACACGCCTGAGGCTGCCTGACATGGAGTCGGACCCCTGGTCCATCGAGCTCAGCATGGTCTGCTCAGAGGTCTCGGGCAGCGCCTTCTCTTTCTGACTGGAGAGAGAGAGAGGATTGAACCGGGGACCTTCTGTATGCCAAGCAGGTGGGGATTCTGCCCCACATGATCTGCTGGGTAGGGAAGCAGTCACAGCTTTGTGCCAGTTGAAGAACAGGAGATTCTCTGCACACTGAGTAACTAACTGCAGGGCTCTTGTCCAAGGCCAGCAAGACTCGGGAAGGCAACAGAATACAACAGGAAAGGCTGCAGAAAATCAGTGAACACTGAAGGGTGTATTTGAAGCCAAGAAATTTGGCAGGAGGCAACAAAGAACTCTGTAGCTCTGCCCACCGACCAGAGGAATTCGGAGAGCACAGAGGCTACCACCCCCAGCCCAAGACTTACCACCCTCGACAACCACTTTTGGGTGCTGAGTAAGGACTGCAGGCCTGTTTCACAAGAGGAGAGAAGAAAGAT